>OX451739.1:1569212787-1570549478 GCA_948472305.1 Vicia faba | reverse complement strand
AGAATGGATTCATGGGGCAGGAGCACTCCCTTCGACCATGCATCAGAGAATCACAATTTTCAAACCTAACGGAATTGTTGAGAACATTGAAGCAGATCAAAGTCATTTCTCAAATAATGTGAACCACATAGACATGAGAAACTTTAACAAACAATTGGCTAATATTTTGCCATGTCCACCTTTTGGAACAGAATTCTCCTTGCAGGATGTATGTTATTCAATAAATTTACACCCCACACATGGATTCATATGGGAGTGTGATTCCATTGAAGGTCATAATGGATGGTAGCAATGACTGATTCAGGCATACTTGCTCGAACTTCGGCCTATATGGTTGAAAATAGAATAAAACCAGCCTTCAAGGCCGAATCTCAACAAAATATGGTTGTCGAAGCCATTGTAGTTGAAGCCAAAAAAGAGGATGAAAGTGATGGTGGTCTAGTTTCAAACAACCAAAGTCTCGACTGCATCTATGATGATGAACCATTGGGGTTTAAGAAAGATTGTTTGGTTTCAACTAAGAGGATTCAAGTGCAAGACCCATTAGAAGAGGTCGATTTAGGGAATGACACAATCAAAAATCCGACTTTTATAAGTTCTAAGATTGAGTCAAGATTGAAATCCAAGATAACAAAGTTGCTGAAAGTGTTTAAAACTGCCAATTCGACTTGACAGGAAGCTAATAAAGCAAATGCCAATAAGGTTTTCACCAGAAGTCATGTAAAAACTCAAAGCAGAGATCAAAAGACTTCTTAGAAAAAGTTCATAAGAATTGCTATGTATGTTGAATGGTTAGAAAACATTATTCATGTGATTAAAAAGAATAGGATTCTTAGAGTCTACATTAACTTTAGAGACTTAAATGTTTCTACTCCAAAAGACGAATACCCAATGCCTATGGCAGAATTCTAGTTGATTCAACGACTATTTTTGAGTATTTAAGTCTTTTAGATGGTTATTCTGGATATAACCAAATTTATGTTACAAAGGAAGATGTGTCAAAAATGAAATTTGATGCCCTGGAGCCTTGGGAACTTATGAGTGAGTGGTAATGCCTTTTGACCTAAAGAATGCTTGTGCAACATACCAAAGAATAATGAATTCTATGTTTCATGATTTCATTGAAACCTTTATGCAGGTTTATATAGACGATATAATCATTAAATCCTCATCGAAAAATGGTCACTTAGACCACCTTCGGCGGCCTTTTGAAAGGATGAGGAAATATGGACTTAAAATGAAGCCATTAAATGTGATTTTGGTGTCCATGCAGGGAAACTTCTAAGTTTCGTGGTCCATAAAAAAGGCATTGAAATAAACCCAAACAAGATGTAGGCCATATTTAATATAGATCCACATTCAAACAAGAAGTAACTTCAGTCTCTACTTTGAAAGATAAATGTCTTGAGGAGGTTCATTTCAAATCTAAGTGGCAAGACAATTTTTTTTTACCTTTGCTACGTTTGAAGAAAGGGGAAGGATTTAGATGGGAACCAGAACATAAAAAGCCTTTGATTAAACCAAAATGTATTTGTCGAGGCCTCCTATATTGTTACCTCCCATGGGGAATAAAGCTATGAAGTTGTATACTTATGTGCCTTATTCGACAATAGGCAGTATGTTAGTACAATAGAATGATTGTGGCATCAAAAGAGCCATTTATTACCTTAGTCGAGTGTTAAATGACACAAAAACTAAGTATAGATCAATAGAGAAGTTGTTCCTCTATTTGTATTTTTCCTGTACAAAATTAAAGTATTATATAAAGCCAACAAATATTTTCTTCTATTCTCATTATTTTCCTTTTGGATTAACCCTTTTGATTGACTGCCTTTGGTAAAACAACAACATGGAGAAGTGTTCAAATTGTTCAAGATTAATCTAGCTTGCTTAAGATGTATAAAGGTGCGTAAGGGACATTGTAATACGGTGGGAGAACTGACTTGGTTTTTTCATTTTATCGCAAATATTGCGAATAACAAGAGTTGCCACCAAGTTTTCTTTTATCCAATAAGGAAATGGTGAAAAGAACAGGAAAGACCTTAAGATTATTGAGTTCGGGGGGGTAGGTTATGAAAAGGGAAGGTGTTAGAACCCTTTTCATCTGTGGTTATCTATAGACTCTTAATCGCTAGCTCACTTTGTTTGAAAATGCTTTTATGTTGTGTGTTTGAAAAATATTTAGAAATATCAGTAGTAAGGAAACTTTGTAATGATTCTTGTATTGGTTAAGAATGCGTACAAAGTGTTTATTTGAAAATATTTTGAAAGTGTGATTGTGATAAATATTTTCAAAAACTGTGAGCAAGCAATTAAAAACTATCTACCTACTCAAAGTCTTTCGTGTTATTTCCTCCTCCTTTAGATAGTGTTATTCTACCATTAGTTAGTAGGTAGCCCTATCCATTAGATGTGAAAGGACATGTACGGGTCATCGTACAGTCATCGAAGATAACTTGTAGGGGCGCTTTAGCAATTTTATCGTAAGGGACTACATCGTTTACCTAAGGCAACATTCGAAAGGGTTATCGATGGACCACAATCTTTCTAACTGAGGGTCTTTGCTAAAGCGTCCCCACATTCGAGGGACATGACTGTAATTCCGAAGGCAATAAGTGAGGTTACCTTAGAGGTTCACGTGTGCAGAGTGTTTTGATTTCAGTTATTTTACCTTGCATTAGGTTAGCTATCATTTGCTTTTATGTCTTGTCATACAATCTTATTAGCTAACAGTAATATATACAAAGCGTAAAAATATAAGTGCAGAAAAGTAAAATTCTACGCTATTACAAGGCTTCGGGAATGGGAGTACAATTAACAAAAAATGCAGGGAAATAGAAACCTTAGTTAACTATTACAAACCGTAAGCAGATACATAATTGGAAAAAGGCGGAAAGCAATAAAACACGCGAAGCGGTAAGAAGGAAAAGGAAAAGGAAATTGTTTTGTGATTTTGCTTGATAAAAAAGAGGTTTTAATGATTAATCTAACAACCTAATTAATTTTAATTAATAAAGGAAATTGATTAATTAAAACCTAAAAACCCTAAGTTGATTTTAATTAAAAAACGTTTAGTGAAAAACCTAAAAAAACTAAATTAGTTTTAATAAAAAAAAGAAACTAATTTAATTATAAAAAAAGTTGATTAATTAGAAAATAAATAAAAAATCTAAAAGTCTAAATTAATTTTAATTGAAAAAAATTAATAATTCTTGGTATTTTAATTAAATAATAAAAGGTAAAAGAAAAAAAAGAGTTGGGCTAGAATTAACAAACACTGGGGTGGGGGGGGGATACAGATTGCAATTGAGGTCTAGGCCCCCAATGAGTGCCAACGCCCGATCTAGTGTTATGGACGAAAGGGGCGTATTGCAGGCTATGCATCTGGGAGCTTCAAATTTGGATCCGAGGGTTGCAAGATTGAGGGTGCACGAGGACGCACTGCATACGATCTGCAAAAATCAGAAAAAACATGAAAACGACCAAAAGGTAGGGATCGAACTCACGCCTTGGTATAGTAGTGACATAGCTGTGCGCGTTTCAACCACTGGGGCGGTAATACATCCGTTGATTTATATGAAATAATTAAAATAAATATCAAACAAAACATATGGACCAGAGAGACGTCGGAGCCCTAGCTCCGGTCGTCTTCTCCGGTGAATCAAATTCTTGTTACTGTAAAACAACACACATTAGAGATCCGGGGGACCCTACCCCTAAATCAGGGCCTCCGAATTCAAAAGAGTGGTTATTTTGGGCTAAAACGGGCTGGTTTGAGAGTTATGACAAAAATATATGGGATCAGTGTAGTTATGGTGTTTTGTGATTTGGCCAGTATGGGACCTCAACGATGGTTCTATCCTGCACTATCAAACCTCATGAACATGTTAATGATATTAGTATGTGTTAAAGCAAATAAAAAATAAAAAATACGAGTTTAGCAAAAGTATGAAATCAGAGATGCAATGCGATGGTGTTTCATCCGTTTTTGGACCATCAAACTTGGTCCATTCTTACTCTGTATGATTGCTGGGAATGAATGGAGTGGCTTGTTTATAGTGAAAGGGTTGTGATAGGGGGTTTGAAGATTCGTTTAGATTTCTTGGAAAATTTTAGATTTTGGACAAGTTTTGTATAAGGGTTTTTTCGTGTCTTTTGTGTTTGATTTGGAGTGAATATATAGGTTGGAATTAGGTCAAAAAATATGGGCTTGGATCTTGTGTAAGAAGGCTCATATTTTATCTTATTTATTTTTGAAATAATAATGAATAAATAAAAAATTATTAAAATAAAATAGACCAAGGGGTACATGAATAATATCTAAGGTGTATGATGAGTGTAATATACGCTTGGACTGTAAAACAATGGCTTAATAGCCCAAAATATCAAGTCTGCTCAATTTGAACTTCATACATTTGCTCAAAATTTCCTAACTTCACTGGTCATAACTATCTCAATTTTCATCTTTTGAAGGTGATCTTGGACTTTTGGAAATCCCAAGGTGTCCTCTACAATCTCTATGTTTATCATTTTTTCATTTGAAGACTTTATCTTGATGTAAGTTTCCTTGACAAAAACTGTCTTTTTATTGACTTTTGAAATGACCTATAATGTATTGGCCCATATCTCTCAAATGAAGCATTTTTTGGACTTGATCTTAGAGAGACAAAGTTGTATAGAATTGAATTTCCTTCAAAATGAGCTTTGGTTGGGGAAAAACTGATGAAGCATGTGAAAGTTATGTTTGGTCAAAGTTTAGTTAACTTCTCTTAAGGAAGCTCTAATTTGGTAACTTTTGACTTTTGATGATTTGAGAGTCTCCTTGATGATTCATGATCAAACCTTGATTAAATGATTAATAAGACTTCAAAACCTTTATGTTGACCAAAAATCTTGAAGTTTGACTGTATGTTGACCAAAGTTGACTTTTATACCCAATACAATTAATTTTCAATCATCTGAGCCATTGACTAAGCAAACTTGTGATGTAAGGCTTGAAATTTGGTGTGAGCATTCTTGGAGACATATAAGAGATCATGAATTCCATCTAATACCATAGAAACCCAAATTCCCTTGTGAATGATGAAACCCTAGTTATGGACCCATTGCTTAGGAGAAGAATTTGTTTGATCAATTCTTGAGCAATCTTGAGCATTTGAGAACCTTAGGAGAATGTCTTGAAGAAAAAGGGTGGGAAAATTTTGGGGTACAACAGAAACATATTAAACATGATGTCCTATCATGTTGGATAACATACGGGCCTTACACAATAGGTCAATGCTATTACATTTTGGAAGGATTTTCTATTGAAGATTCATTTAGATTTCATTGGTTTTATTTAGCAATATGATTATATGATTTGGTGGACAACTGTGAATATCAAATCGATTTTAAATAGAGATTTAAATTTGAATTTGTAACAAATCATATCTTGTTGGAGAGATTTGTGAAACATATAATATCCAACATATTCTGCATTATTTCTTCACAAAATCATATACAATATCTAAGGATAAAAGCCCATAATTATTATGCTATATAAGGAGCTCAAACCTGCATTGGAAAGCAAGCAATCACGTTGAATATTTAGAGTCTTAGGTTTACAAGAGTCCTTATTATTTTATGTACACCACATTATATTTCAATAACTTGACATAGTTGTAGGTTTGTCTAGTTGAGTAGTAAATTCAACATCATTCATATTGTTGATTGAAGTTGATCACTAGGGTTAGTGATTGAAATGCTAAGAGGTTAGTTTTTGAGAGAAAATAAAGTGAAAGGGTGTCTCATATTTAGGGGGAGTCCTAAATAGAAAGTAATTGGATAGTGTTAGGAAGAGGCATTGAACAACAAAGGGTTTGTTGTTGTATGTAAGACGAAGTGTACTAAACTACTAATAGTGAATTTACTTTCTTGGTTTGGAAGCTAACCCTTCATACTGTCGCTACCGCAAAAAGTACCGATGCAAACAGAGTCACCATCGAATGTTATTTATCCAAAAGAAGAGAAAGGAAAATATCGAGAAAACCTAAAAAAGGAAAGAACATGGTCTTGTGACCAAGAGAAGGGTACGTAAGTCGATTACATAAGGGGAATGTATTAGTACCCCTAACGTCTGTGGTACTCCACGGGATTCATTCTAGTTATTCTAATTAAAGGGTGTGTCATATTTAATGCTTACTTGTTAAGGGAATGCATGAATGATTTGCTAAAGAACAAAAAGAAAGTTTTTTTATTACTGCACTTGTCTCGGTTTTACAACGTTGTGCCTATGTATCTCGAAAGAATCAGATCACCGTAGGTCTTCTAATTTTTTTGATTTGTTGGATATTTTTTAATAGGCGATGTTACATTTATATTCTAGCAGTTAGGTGTTCACCGCTCGACCTTTGGAGACTCACGCATTACTTGTTTGCGGTAGAACATAAATAACATGCCCTTTCCTGAAAAGGTTTTCAAAAGACAAGCCTTAAGGCAAAAGAAGTTTGATTTGTTGAGTGTTTTATTGTAGATAATAGTAAATGAATCTCTATGTAAGGATACTTACTACCTCTGGTTGTGGATAACAACAAATGAATCCCAATGTAAGAACACTTACTACTTCTCCAAGTAAATATAAGCAAATGGATCCCAATGTAGGGACACTTACTATTACTCCACTTATTTGTGAAATTTTTTTGTGATTTGAATCGTAATAAAGTCTGGGAATGGAAGAAGAGTAAAGTTAGTAATGCACCACCTCACTCTTTTCAATAAAACTCAACTGCATATGATCTGCCTCTTTATTTGTTAAGTTTTTTTGAGTTTTTTATTAAGAAAATATTTTTGTTTTAGGATGCAATGCAAAAGAAAAGCAAAGGACTAAAGGAAACTAATCTTAATGTTGTCATGCATCATGGTCCTAAAGTTGAGATTTTAAGAGAAATTCTACCTAGACGTTATCATGCCTGAATCAAGACCTAAAGTCTGTTTTAATTCAATTTAATCAAAGGTTAAAATTGAATTAAAAAGTCATAAGGGAGCATGTTAAGCACACAAGCATTTAATCATGAATATCATCAAACAATCATCAACAAGGTCATCAAGATCGATCAACAATTCTATCAAGAACAATCATCAAGGTATTTTATATCTTTTTCACTTTTTTTTGAATTTAAAGCAAATACAAACCAAATGAAATAAAAGCCTAAAGTAAAAAATAATACTCCTAAAACTATCCACATGCAATTGTAATTATTTTTTAACCCTTTTGATATAGATAAAATTACTCAAAATCATAAAAGAGATCAACATACAATTGACAAAAAAATCAAAAGAGAATAGAAATAGGAGCTTCAGGAGATGCACAGTTGAGATCAGGTGGTATGGTAAAGCAACCAGGTGCTAAGGCTCGATTTTCTTGGTTTAAGTGTTGGAGAGTTTGTATGTTTATGGAAGATGATGAATATGTAAAGAAATTATGAAGAGAGAGCTTGAAACTGTGAAATGGATATTCAAATTTCTGATTTGCGAATGAACTTTGGCAGGGAGTATTTGGCTCTCCAAACTTGAGGAAATGAATGAAATATGTCCCTCTATTTATAGGTAAGTGAATGGGAATGAGATTGAAAGAATTAGTGGAGTTTGAAGGGAAATCGTGTGAAGTTGCAAGCATGAAAAGTGTGACTCGTATTTTGCTTAAAACTCAACCAAAACTTGCGTCTCAAGATGCTAATCACTTCTGGAAGATTGTTAAACATGATTAGAAGTAAAAACGCACAAAAATTTAGTGATTAGAAGCTGAATTGTGTTTCAAATTCCGACTTGGAGGAAAAAGTCAGTTTCAAGGTACCAACTCAAACCCAGTAAAATCAATATAAAATGCTTCCAAGATCCTTGTGATGAAGTATGCATATGGCAGAAAAGTAGCCCTTGTGGCAACTCTTAGCATATGCACCATAATCAGTTTAGCCCAGTTTACCGAAATGCCATTTTTCCTTGCATAGAGAATTTGCAATTCTAGATCGGTTATAGTACAGTGATTTCCTGCTCTAGGAAATAAAATATATACTAGAAAATAATGGAACAATCTATCATCAATGTGAAAATTACCAGCACTCCAAGTGTCCCGAGCCGGAATAACACCGCCAAGACTACGGATCCGCTTTGCACGGTATTCTGCTTCTGACAACCGGCCAATGCTGTAGAAGAATTCTCTCTTCCTATAATTTTCCCAGTCAGCATCCTCTGGGTCATAGAGAGAACTTCCAGTATATGGGATGTTCAAAATTCTGCCTATTGTTTTTGAATGCAGAGGAATTCTTATTCCGAGCACATGGGTATAGCATTTGTTGTTATCATAATGCATGTTGCTGTAAAATACTCGAACTAGATCCGGGTAATAGTAACCACGTGATGATATTCAGTTCTAACCCATAAGCAATCAAATCCCTTTGAAAAGTGAAGCATTCATCGGGAAAGGTAGATAACATACCGAATTTGGGAGCTGAAATTATTTTCCATTGAAAGTGCTTGATGAATCTTTCACGTTGTGTATCTGATAGGTACTCGAGCAATGAGTTTTCAGAGGCTGCAATAGTTTTCTTCTTTCCTTTTTCTGAGGCTGTTGCTTTTCTTTTGGGAGCCATGGCAATGGTTAGGGTTTTGAGTAAGGAAGGTAGAGATTTTTGGTGTTGTTATGAGATAGTGAGGGAGTTTTGGTGAGATTAAATAGTAGAGTTGTAAGTGAGGTCTTTATGAGACTTAATTGAGTGGGGTTGGTCAAAAAGAAGGTGGGAGGTTTAAATACAAGGTAAGGTTGGCCAATATATTAAAGACTCATAAAAATATCACATGCTGAACAGGTGTAAATCGATTGGTGTGTAGGATCAATCGATTTGCATAGTGAAAACTTAAATAAAAACGCTTCAGTTTCAGTGGTAAATCGATTTACATACTGGATAAATCGATTTACACAAAAAATATTTTATTAAAATTGATTTTGGTTCAGTGGTAAATCAATTTACATACTTGGTAAATCGATTTACTCAAAAAGATTTTATTAAAAAAGTGTTTTGCTTCAGTGGTAAATCGATTTACACACTTGGTAAATCGATTTAATTCTAAAAAAGAATTTTTAAAAAATATTTTTAATATTTGAAACATTTTCTAAGCCCATATATATGTACATTAATGTATAGTTAAGGATAGAGTGCACCTTATATATCTTGTTCATCTAGGATTTCGAGTTCACGACGAATTTCGAAGAATGCATCCTTTGCAAGTGGTTTTGTGAAAATGTCCGCGAGTTGATTTTGAGTGTCCACAAAAGTAATCTCGACATCTCCTTTGAGTACGTGATCTCTCTGAAGCTTCTTGTTCTAGATTGACCAAAAAGACCCATGTGCAACAATTTAAGTGGTCTTGTTGTTGAAACCACATTCTTTGGTTTGAAAGTTGATTTGGTTTGTTTGCCCTTTTGGCATGCACTACATAATTTGTCTTTGGTGAATTTCATCTTTGGTAGACCAATAACTAAGTCATGCTTAACTAATTTGTTCAAGTGCTCCATGTGTATGTGAGCAATCCTCTTGTGCCATAACCAAGCGTCATTGTTGTTTACCATGAGACATTGTACCTTAATAGACAAATCATCTAAAGTAATCATAAAAATATTGTTAGATCTTATACCTTTGAGTTTTACCTCATTGGTTGCCTCATCCATAATTAGGCATTCTTCTTTGTTGAATTTGATTTTGAACCCTCTATCGCAAAGTTGACTTATGCTAAGAAGGTTGTGCTTTAATCCTTCAACATAGAGAACATCCTCAATTTGAATGGATGGAGGTGTGCCAACTATTCCAACGCCAAGAATCTTTCCTTTGGTGTTGTCTCCATAGGTGACATACCCTTTGGCTTTATGTACTAGATATGAAAATTGGTGTACATCTCCTGTCATATGCTTTGAACATCCACTGTCAAGATACCAAAGGTTTGATGTGGATTTCAAGCGTACCTACAAAAAAAAATTATTTCTTGTTAGGTACCCAAGTGGCCTTGGGTCCTTCATAGTTAGCTCCCTTTTTCACCCATGCATAGTATCCACTAGCCATACTGAAATTTCTAATATAGCATGCATTAGGTGTGTCTCCAACAATACCACAGTAAAAACAGTTTGGAACAAATTTGCTCTTGTATCTAGGAATTTGTTTTCTTTTAGATACATTAGGCTTTTTCTTTTGATGATTATGAACAACTTGCTTATTTTCTACTATCTTGGGATTGGAACTATTACTAGCCTTTACAAAAACAGTGGGATTGTTACTTGGTTTCTTAGTATTCACATAACCAAGACCTCTTTTATCATTTGGATAACGTTGTTGGCTTAGTAATCCTTCCAATCCTATTTGTCCTTTTTCATATCGTTCAATGACTCTTTTCAATTGAACAATTTGAAAGACATTTGATTCACACTTGGTGCATGCAAAGTTTTCCTTTTCTTTTATAAAATTCTGTTTTTGAAGATCAAAATCTTTAGTCATGGTGTCAATTTTTTCGAGACAAATTAGAAGTTCTTTTTCTTGGCTTGACACCTTTTTGTATAAACTTTTGCATTCTTTCAAGAGTTCATCAATGACACCTTGAACATCATCATCAAAAAGATTAAATTCATTACTAACCTCTTCTTCGTCGTCGGAGTGATGCGATGCCATTAAGGCTAAATTTGCACATTCGTCGCTTTCCGATTCCGATGTACTACTCATATCATTATCTTCCCATGCTATGTAGGCTTTCTTGTGTTTTGAGTCCTTTCCTTTGAATCCATTTTTCTTTGGGAGATTTGGACAGTTTGGCTTGATATGTCCTTGCTTTCCACATTCATAACATGAGACATCTTGTGTTAATGTGGAGGCTTCTCTTTTCTTGAAGTGCTTTCTCTTATTTGCATGAGATCCGCCCTTGTCATTTCTGCCAAAAAACTTCCCAAGTCTTTTAACAAGAAGCATGGAATTTTCATCTTCTTTCGGATTGTCTTCTTTTACTACTTCCTTTGAATCAATTTTTAAAGCAATGTTTTTGGATTTCTTTTCTATATTCTCATGTTTTTCAAGTCTACCGAGTTCCGTTTCGTATTCTTGAAGTTTGCCAAATAATGTAGCGGAAGTCATTGCAGAGAGACTCTTCTTTTCCGAGATTGCCGTTACCTTTGGTTGCCATTCCCTAGTCAATGATCTAAGGACTTTCAAGTTGAGTTCATCATTTGTCAAGGTTTTACCAAGATCATTTAAGTGATTTGTTAAGTGGATGAATCTCTTTTGTAGGTCGAGAATGGTTTCTCCGGGCTGCATTCAGAATAACTCGTATTCTTGACTTAAAGTATTCGGCCTTGATCTCTTAACTTCAACGGTTCCTTCATGTGTTTGTACCAAGGTGTCCCATATTTATTTCGCCGATTTACATGCAGATACACGAAAGAACTCATCCATGCATAGTGCACCTTGAAGTAGATTTACAGCCTTTTTATCATAGAGGACTTTTTTCTTGTCGTCATCATCCCATGCAGTTTTGGGTTTAGCCGTGCCGACACCGTTGATAAATGTTATAGGAGTGAATGGATCATTTTCTACGGAATCCCAGATTTCTTCTCCTTGTGATTCTAGATGCGCCCTCATGCGTATTTTCCAAAAATCAAAGTATTCGCCACAAAATAGAGGAGGCTTGTTGTTACTACCACCATCTCTGAAAACGGGTTGTTGATTTGCGGAAGCCATTCTGGATCTCTAGGAGCAGGTTACCTATAACCTTCTCTGATACCAATTGTAAGTTTAAGATTGCGCCTAAGAGGGGGGGTGAATTAGGTGGTGGTCGATTTTTTATTTATTTTACACTTTCTGGTTTTGTTTTAGTGCTATGGAAAACGGTAAAGTGCAGAAAGTAAAGAGACGCGGAGATTTATCCTGGTTCCTTCCACACTCCGGAAGTACATCCAGTCCCCTTGCAAACACGCAAGAGATTTCACTATTTTGTTAGAACTTTTACAAGACTCTTCCTAGTCTTATCAACTAAAGACACTAACAAATACCAAGAACACCCTCTTGGATTTCCAATAAGTCTCTTGAGAACAATCCTCTCAAAAGATACCTCTTGTTTCCAACAATGGACAACAAGGTACAAAAGTATTCTAATACTTAATTCCAACAATCCTGGAAATAAGTTACACTTAGTATAATTCTATGAAATATGATTTCTTGAAAGATGTTGATCATATAGAGTGACTTCAATGAAGTTTCTTCTTTCTTCTCTTGTAAGCAATTCAAACTATAACACAATGGTTAGAAAATGCTCAAAGATTTCTGTTCTTATATGTGTGAAAGTGCAGAAAATCTTTGTTCTTAAAAAATAAGAAATACGAAGTTTGAATATTTTACAAAGTTCAGAATTATTGCATGAGAGAAGAGTTGTTTTATAATTTGAAAGATTTAGTATTTAAAGCAATCAAGATACCTTTCCAAATGGATACCACTTTTCTGTTTGTAAAACTTGAGAAGATGCAATGTATGACCATGCAACCATTGGAGAAAAGGTGTGAAGGATATCTTGAATCAAGTTCAGATTTTTCAAAAATTACAACGTGTAAATCGATTAGCATTAGATGTAAATCGATTGCACGGGTTTGTAACGTTCTTGTTTTCAAAAAATTTGAAGTGTAAATCGATTTACACGATGTGTTAATCGATTTACTAGTGTTAAAAAATTAACCTAGTTCAGTAATCAATCGATTTACACTCCATGTAAATCGATTGCTGCCAGGGGCAATCAGTTTTTGAAAAAAACATGTGTAAATCGATTTACATGATGTGTTAATCGATTTACATTAGTGAAAAACTTAGAATTTGCTTTAAACTTTAAGTGAAGTGTTGTGGTAAGTGTGTATATCATTTTTGAGCATTTCTAATCAATTTAGTTCAAATGAGAATTGATATACTTGTTTGCTTGCCATGATCCTTGAAGCTTTGAGTGAATGATGCTTTAAGCTAATTTCACTTCTTTTCCTTCTTGCCATAGTGCTTGTTTGTCTTTCATCAAAACTAAAGTTGAGTTGAGGCTTGAGATTACACAAACCTAAAGTGATTCATCATTATCCTAAAAAGAAAAGATTTATTAAGAATAAATCTTATCCTCGTAGATATAGAAGTAACTTTGAACCTACTTGTTTTTATTATGGTATTGTTGGACATACACCTAATGCTTGCTATGTTAGAAACTTTAGTGTAGCAAGTGGATATTATGTGTGGGTTAAGAAAGGAACTAACTATGATGGACCCAAAGCACATTGGGCATTAAATCAAACTTAATTTGTTTTGTAGGTTTGCTTGAGGAACACTTTAAATCTATGATGTTTTGATAAGTGGTGGCTCTAAGCATTTGATGGAAGACATACACTAACTTTCAAATCTAGTTCAAGTCCAAGGATTATTTCACATATGGGAAATACCTTAAAGGAAGAATTCTTGGCATTGGCAAAGTTCATACACTAACTTTCATATCCATTGAAGATGTACTTTATATTGAAGAACAAAAGACAACTTCTAAGTAAAAGACAACTTTGTTGAAAAGGCTTCAAATTTATCAAGGATGAATGATTTATGAAGTCACTCTTGAGGTAAAACTCATAGGTAAAAATTATTTTTATGTTTATAATTTCATTATATATTTTAAGTCTTTCCCTATTCCTTTTTGCTAATGACAAAGGGGGAGAAGGTTCATGGAAACTTTTCATTGAATCTTGGCAATTGTTCACGATTCATTTGCAGAAATTTATGTTGTTTCAAAGAGGTGCTATGAACATATAAATACTGAATTTTCAAAATCATTTTGTACCTCTTCCAATCAATAGTTTCTGAATCTTAAAATATTAAAACTCAAGCTTTTTCTTCACTTTCATACACAAAGTTTTTCTGCACATTTTCATATATTATTAAATAGAAAACTTTGAGCATTCTATAGTCTTGAGTCATTGTATATTATTGTTATTGGAAGAGAAGATCAAGTCATTGATAAAATTACTCAAAGTGATTATTACACTACAAACTCTATCAATCAAATATTGCTATACACTTTCTTATTTTTCAGGATTGTTAAAAATAAGTTCAAGTAGTTTTGTAATCTTGTTTTTCCAGGATTGTTGGATACAAGTAAGGTCACCTTGAGAGGATTGTTCTCATTGTTGATATAGTGAAAATCCAAGAGGATTGTTCTTGGTCTAAGAGGATTGTTCTTGGTGGTTTTATTGGTTATAGTCTTGTATAGAAGGACTAGGGTGTCTTGTTTAGAGATCTAACAATAAGGAAATCTCTTTCATGTTGAAAGGGGGCTGGAGTACTCTCAGACTGTGAGGGGAACCAGGATACATCTTTGTGTTTTTTATTTTTCTGCACTTTACTCTTTCATAAACTCACCATAAATCAGAAAAATAATATCCATCATCACTAAAACCAGAAAAATATTAAAGTACCTAATTCACCTCTCTCTTAAGCGCACTCTTATACTTACAATATCCAACATATTCTGCATTATTTCTTCACAAAATCATATACAATATCCAAGGAGAAAAGCCCATAATTATTATGCTATATAAGGAGCTCAAACCTACATTAGAAAGCAAGCATTTGCGTTGAATATTTAGAGTCCTAGGTTTACAAGAGTCTTTATTATTTTATGTACACCGTATTATGCTTCAATAACTTGGCATAGTTGTAGGCTTGTCTAGTTGAGTAGTAAATTCAACATCATTTATATTGTTGATTAAAGTTGATCATTAGGGTTAGTGATTGAAATGCTAAGAGGTTAGTTTTTGAGAAAAACTAAAGTGAAAGGGTGTCTCATATTTAGGAGGAGTCCCAAATAGAAAGTAATTGGATAGTGTTAGGAAGAGACATTGAACAACAAAGGGTTTGTTGTTGTATGTAAGACGAAGTGTACTAAACTACTAATAGTGAATTTACTTTCTTGGTTTGGAAGCTAACCCTCCATATTGTCGCTACCGCAAAATTACCGATGCAAACAGAGTCGCCATCGAATGTTATTTATCCCAAAGAAGGGAAAGGAAAACATCAAGAAAACCTAAAAAGGGAAAGAACATGGTCTTGTGACCAAGAGAAGGGTACGAAAGTCGATTACGCAAGAGAAATGTATTAGCACCACTCACGTTCGTGGTACTTCACGGGATCCACTCTAGTTGTTCTAATCAAAGGGTGTGTTATATTTAATACTTACTTGTTAAGGGAATGCATGAATGATTTGCTAAAGAACAAAAATAAAGTTTTTTTATTACTGCGCTTGCCTCGGTTTTACAATCTTGTGCCTATGTATCTCGAAAGAATCAGATAACCGTAGGTCTTCTAATTTTTTTTGATTTGTTGGATGTTTTTTAGTAGGAGATGTTACATTCGTATTCTAGCAGTTAGGTGTTCATCGCTCTACCTTTAGAGACTCACACATTACCTGTTTGCGGTAGAATGGAAATAACATGTTCTTTCCTGAAAAGATTTTCAAAAGACAAGCCCTAAGGCAAAAGAAGTTTGATTTATTGAGTGCTTTATTGTAGATAATAGCAAATGAATCCCTATGTACGGACACTTACTACCTCTGGTTGTGGATAACAACATATGAATCCCAATGTAAGGACACTTACTACTTCTCCAAGTAGATAATAGTAAATGGATACCAATGTAAGGACACTTACTATTTCTCCACTTATTTGTGAATTTTTTTTGCGATTTGAATCGTAATAAAGTTCGGGAATGAAATAAGAGTAAAGTTAGTAATGCACCACCTCACTCTTTTCAATAAAACTCAACTGCATACGATTCGCCTCTTTATTTACTAAGTTTTTTTTTTTTGAATTTTTGATTAAGAAAATGTTTTTGTTTTAGGATGCAATGCAAAAGAAAACCACGGGACTAAAGGAAACTAATCCTAATATTATCATGCATCATGGTCCTAAAGTTGAGATTTTAAGAGAAATTCTACCTAGACATTATCATGCTTGGATCAAGACCTAAAGTCTATTTTAATTCAATTTAATCAAAGGTTAAAATTGATTTGAAAAGTCCTAAGAAAGCATGTTAAGCACACAAGCATAATCATGAATATCATCAATCAATCATCAACAAGGTCATCAAGATCAATCAACAATTCTATCAAGAACAATCATCAAGACATTTTATATCATTTTCACATTTTTTTTTAATTTAAAGCAAATACAAAACAAATGAAATAAAAGCCTAAAGTAAAAAATAATACTCCTAAAACTATCAACATGCAATTGTAATTATTTTTTAACCCTTTTGATATAGATAAAATTACTCAAAATCATAAAAGAAATCAACATACAATTGACAAAAAAATCAAAAGAGAATAGAAATAGGAGCTTCAGGAGATGCACAGTTGAGATCAGGTGGCATGGTAAAGCAACCAGGTGCTAAGGCCCAAACCTGAAATCCAACGGAAGCTCCGCGAACAGAAATCAGGTACACATAGTTATTGTGAGTTCTGTTTCTCTTCGTCTCTTCTTCGCGTTTCTGTGTGCTCTGTGTTTTTCGTTGTTATTGTTGATCGTATTCGAAGCGCTGAAGTAGTAAAGAAGCAGATCGCAAAGAGAAAATGTTGAAGATGATGATAATACGAATATTGTTGCTGTAGGTTTGCGATGAAGATGATGTATGAAACCATGATGAAGCAGTTACATATTGAAGGAGATGGTGATGTAGATGAAGGTAAGTGAAGATGTTGATGAAGCAGTAGAAAATTGCAGAGAAGCTTGAAGGTGACGGTTATGGAGAGAGAGAGGTTCTGAGAATTTTGCAGTGATTCTTCTGAAGAAAAGGAAGAATGAATTGAGATTGAAGGTGGATGAAGGTTATATAGGTGGTTGAAGTTTGTTACAGGTAAACGAATCTGAGCCCTTGAATTGAAATTATGTTATGACAATGGAGGGTGAGGATTTGATTAAAAATGAAATTGCTGAGATGTGAAATGAATCCCCTGATTTATTCTCTTTTGATTTAATTCTCTGCTTTTTTCCGTTTTCCTTTCTCACAGTTTTCCTCATTTTTCAGTTTATGATTTCTGTTTTTTCACGGCTTGCTCCCTTTCCTCTTTATATTTTCTGATATTTCTGCTTTATTTTCTGTCTTAAATGTGCTGTCATATGAGATTTTTTTTCTGTTTTTATGGACTGAACTGGTAGGCGTATGCTTATCCTCTGAACTGGTTCTTGTTGAGCTTCTATGAATTATAGCCTTGCAGTTTTATCAATTTTGGTGCAGGTTTGTGAACTGGTTTAATGCAAATCTGGACATGAGTTTTTGCTTTTGTCATTTCCCTTATTCCCATCTGTTTTGGACAGGTTGTGCCGCAATCCTTGGCAAGGCATAGTGCATCAAAATATGTCATGACATGAAATAAAACTTTGGGTTTGTTTTGAAGCATGGTTTTTGCAATGAAGCATGAAGAACTTGAAGTTTGAAGATTTTAGCATAAGTTTAGACCTTTTCATGTATTTGTGTAATGTATTTTGTATGCTTTTTATGAATGATTTTCTTGAGAGAATTTTGGTTGTAATTTTGGTTCTTTGTAATGAAAGTTCTTTGTAATGAATGATGTTTCTAAATGATGAATGAAGTAGTGTGAAAGTAATTGAAACTTCAAGTGAACTTGGAATGGATTTTGAATGATGAATTAATGGATTTGAATGGAGTTTAAATAACCATAAATGGAAGTATTTTCAATTTGCTTTCTCCATGATCTTGAACTTTGAATGAGGTATTCAATGTGGTTCGATGGATCTTGGATGAACTTGAATAGTAAATGATGAATGCCATTTGCTCCAAAAACAACTTTTGAACCATACACAAACCTTCATTGATTGAAAATTGAATGATGAAAGATAGTTCCTCAATATATATGCATCATGTCTCGACCAAATGATGAATACAAGCAAAAGAAAGGATACTTTGAACTAAGCCATAAAGAAGTCCTTATATTCTCAATCAAGCCTTTGAGGAAACCACTTGGTTATAATTAAAAGGACACCTCCGATGAAAACCAAACTAAACCCAAACACAATAGGATTAGAAACCCTAATTCTTTTAATCTTGATGATCATTGATAAAGCATAGCCTTGTAGCTTAATGAGGAAAACATTCATGATAACCGTAATTCAAAACTCTAATTCACACTTCACTTTTTGAAGAATCAGAAGAATCAGACTTTATTTGATATGTAAACCTCAAACCAAAAGAAAACCCTAGCTTGTACAACCACTAATCTTTTGAATCTCAGGTGCCTTATTCAATGAATCAATGCTATGTAAATGTCCTAATGGAAGGATGCAAATGAATGCGAAATCTAAGCCAGATAAAAGTAAAAATTGGAGGGTAACTTTTGGGGTGCAACACATGCGTAGGTGTTGTTGCATCAAATTGGGTTCCTAACTATTGTGTTCTTTATTGCATTTCTGCTCCATCATCTTGTAAAAGTTAGACCGTGTTAATTATGATGATTTTGGTTTAACTTGTAGAACAAGTTTCAAGGATATCGCATTTGACATCTATCCTATGTGGAATAGAATTTCATTTGACATCAGAGCAGGCACCCTAGCCTGTTGGGCGAGCTCTAGGGAAGCTAAATTATGCTTAAATGAACACAATGAAAGATGGAGCATCAGTTAACAAACCACATGTTTTGGATGACACCTGTAACACTCCAGTTTTATTTAATTCTTTTATTTGAAATGTCGATGAATTTATATATTTTATTGATTATTTTGTGTGGTAATTAAACAATTATGGATTGTGACAGTGTGTGACCTTGAGATGAGAGTGTTAAGAGAGAGTAGAAGTTGGTTAGAATAATTGAAGTTATTTAGAATTAATATTAGTAAATTATTTTATTTATTTAATTGAAATGAGAAAATAGAGGTATTTGGTAGAATATTTGGTTAATAGATTAAATATTAAAATAAAATAGAAATTTAAGGAAATGAGCAAAGTAGGAACTTTAAAAGTAAGTGAGGATAAAGTAGAGAAAGCCAAATTAGAAAATTTGTTATTATAATAATAGGAGTATGGAGAATTAGAGGGTTTTTGGTTAGTATGTGAAAAGGATGAGATTAGGAAGCAATAGCTTTTGGAGAGAGAGTTAGGGCTTTGGAAAGGAGATCCCTATAATGTTGCTTTTGTTGGAATTACAAGGTAAGGAGGAGATTATTCATCTAAGGGTGCCTAAATCATGAAAGAGTAGAGAGGTTCCCCTTAACCTCTAATACAATTGTCTTTGTTCTTGTGGATTGATGAAATTATGTTTTTGTATGTCATGACTTTGTTGTTGTTGATATGATTTTTGTTGTGATTAAATTTGAGTAGTTTAATATAAAATTAATTATGTCATGACATGATTATGAGTTTCCACCATTGTTGAGTTTTAGAGCTTTGTGATGACAAATATGAGAGTGATTGTTTGGATGCATTGTTAATAGTGTTTAATTGGTGAAATTAAGACATTAACTAGTGAAAATATGATGAGATTACAGTAGAAATTCAACCTATAATGTTAGAAATTCGAAATAAGATGTTTTGAAATGTATGGAAGCGTTTGGGTGAGAGTTGAAAATAATGGATTCTTATTGTGCGTGTAAAACTAGAATTTCTGGATTTTAGACTGAAGTCAAGCGATTGACATCATGTGTCAATCGATGCATGCGTGAATTTTGGAAAAATCTGGAAACTTGAACTATGTCAATTGATTAATTGCCTGATGTCAATTGATTAATTACCTGATGTCAATCGATTGTATGCATCCCTAAAGTGAATTTTTAGAAAGGCAGTGAGTACATCAGTTTGATGTCAATTTATTGACACCCCATGCCAATCGATTGATACTGTGCAAAATTTGAAAAATACAAAAAAAGAAATATGTATAATTACCCGACATTTTATGCCATAAGATTAGTTTCGTAGGTCCAAATGACGTGTCATTTGAAGCGTTAGAGAGCTAACGTCGCTTGACTATATCGTGGTAGTGAATTGTGAGATTATTGGTGTGTGAATGTATGTTCAATGTGTTAATATATGTTGTGAATCATATGTATAATTGTGAGAATTATCGTACATGCTTATTGATGATTGATGAGATGAGTGGTTCGGAGTGAAAACTACTTGTAGTGGTAGAAATGTTCAAGACTAAGTCATTGGATTGACTAGACTTATACAAATCAAAATAACAATCGCCACCGCGCTTTATTATTTCCAAAGAAATGGGAAAAGAGGTAATAACCCAAAAAGAGGGTGAAAGATTCAAGGTAAGGGGGTTGGTTATGTAAAGGGAAGGTATTAGCACCCTAAACATCTACGGTACTCCGCAGGAACCTCTTTGTAAAATTTGTATATTTTGGCTATGAAACATGTTGTATAAAATAGATGGTGGAGATGAGAAAAGAAATATATTTATTATTTTTTCACCCGCCGCAGTTGTGAACCTTTAGTGTCTACGTACCACCTTTTCGTGCAATAGGGGATCAGGGTATCCGTAGTTCCTTTTTTATTTTTAAATTTAAAAAAAATGTGTTGGTTAATTTTATGAGATAAAACGTCATCGTCATTGTTCGTGTGGAAAACATACCTACTACCCACAATCATGAGAAAGAAGAATTTACATCATCTCAAAGTGGAGGATATGGCTTGGATTTTAAAATTAACAATGCCTCACTCAACACCCAAGTGGAAAATATCTCTCTTCACTACATATTGTAAAAGTATAGTTGTTTGTATCACTACAAGGATTGACAAGAGTTCGATCTTTTTTTTATAGAAAAGTTTAAAGATAAAAGCCAAAGTGGCAAAATGGTTTGAAATGAGATTGATTGACTTTTAGTCTTCTCACAAAAAGGATGTCAAAGTATTATTAAGTTTATTAGAGTTTATTTATGAAAATGTTTGAAAATGCATGGACCTAAGTCCAAGTTTATTATGAAAGTGGTTCAAGTTTAAAACAAGAAGGGTTTTCAAAAGGAGGGAGAAATTTTTTGAAATTAAAGAAGATGAGAGGTGAATAAGAGGCTATCCTAAAGCATAAGGTAAAAGCTAGGGATAAGAACCATCTAACCAACAAGAAGCCAATACTTGACACTATGAGCCAAATAGAATTCCCATTCTTTGGATTGAAACCAAACAAGCAAAAATACTAGACCTCTTGAGAGAACCAAACTTCAAGTGTATTAACTCTTTACAAGAATTGGGCAGAGTAACAACTGTATACGAGTGAATTCCATATTACAAACAAAGGGTGTAATCACAATAACCTGCACACAAAACAAACAAACAATCTGATGTATTGAGGTAAACCTCAAGAGCTTCAGACAAAATAATCAGATAAGATCACAAAGTCTCCAATCATAGGCCAAAGTTTCTAATCCTAAGTCCAAAAAGTCCAATGCTCCATAATACCAAGGGTAGTAACCAAATAGTCCAAGTATCATTAAAGATTTTTAGGGTTTATGTTTATTATTAGGTGTCTTTAAAAGAGAAGAAAAGCTCAAGTGAGCAAAATAAAAAATGACAAGAATATAAAGGGGCTCAAGTGAGCAAAGATGAAAAATAGCATGAAATGTAAATGCTAAAAGTAAATGTTGCATAAAGTAAAGAACATAAAATAAGAATACAAAATAAAATCAATTATTAGTGATTAGTGGTTAGTTTAATGATCATCTTGAAACTTGCATTTGGAACTCATTAGAGGATTGGTAGAACCAAAGCCTCCACACAACAAGTTGTATTTTCTTTTTGTCAAGTATATCATCCATTCGGAATCCTTATGAGTATCATTTAATGATCAACGATGTTTAAGTGATTCGCGTTGACCAAAGGTGTTGTAGATCCATTAGAGGATTGGTAGAACCAAAGCCTCCACACAATGAATCTCAAGGTTATTGGATCAAAGAGATCAAATTAACATACTTGGGCTTGCAAACATAAGTTTGGGTCACTGTTGGCTGAAGATTTTGACAATATTATTAGAAGCCAAGTAAGTTGAACGTTTCAATCGAAATGAAGCAAAGCGTCATGTTTCGAAATAGCAGAAGCAGTGTTTCGAATGAGCATATCAAAGCTTGGAGCTTCGAGTGGCAATTATGGGAACATATCTAAAGAAGTCTCGAAATAACAACAAGGCTGTGTCTGAGAAGTGCGTTCGAAGCAGAGAAGTATCAAAGCATTTGAAATTCAAATGCAAGCGGGACATTCGAAGTTTGAAATTTATGTGTTGGAGCATTTAGAGACACGTGGAAACAAGAGAGAGGCATTGTTCTGCATGTTCTGAACGTGGCATAATCTTATAGCAAGACCGTTATGGTCGAATTAGTATAAATAGAAGTCTTAGTATTAGGATTTCGTGTGTCATATCTATTGTACTAAATACTCAGTAACATTCAAATTACCACATGGCAAGGGAAACGAATGCAAGAGCAATGTACGTATGATAGCACTACATGTTTATGATTTAATGAAAACCTTTTATCATTTCCAGTACTTTCCTTTATCTTCCTGCCAAATACCATTTACAAGTTTTCTCATTTAAAGTCTTTTATTCGAAATCTTTTCATTAAAGTCTTACATTTTAATGCTTTCTTTACATTTCAAACACTTTACATTTCAGAAAACTGTCATACTTTTCATGCCTTTATCTTCAAGTTTTATCTTTCGAACGCCTATTTTTACTTAAAGTCATTTTACAGATTTCTTGCATTAAACGCTTTCTTCATATTTCGAATCTTTTACGTTCCAGAGCATCTTTTACATTAACTGTTTTTATAATTCGAAGCCATTTATTTTTCTTTTTATGCAATTTTACATGTCTTTACAATTAACATTTATTCATGCAATTTAGTTTCGTGCACATGTATTTTGATTACACCTTTAGATCTTTAAGAGAGAAATCGAAATAAGTCAAACACCTATATAACACTCAAATACCAACCATGAATATCTGTTCGATCATGAGAGTTACCCTAATGACCAAGGAGTCCTAGGATCAATCTAGTCGATCCTGTGAGTTACCAGAGAAATTGAATAACAGTCAGTAAGTTTGTTCGATAGTTTGGAAGACTAGCGGTTGTTTACCAGAAATCACTGGAAACAAATTGGCACACCCGGTGGGACCAATACTTGGCACATTAGAAATAAAGATTGTTGAGACATAACCATTATAAAAACGTTGGAACCTAAGAAGTTTGCTGTTTTATGAACCTAAGAAGTGGTAAAATAACCAACAGCAACCAACCCTTATCCAGAAGAAAACGTTTGAACAAGATGTCTAATTCTGACAATCAACAAGGGGAACAAAATGCCCCACATACAACAGGCACCAATGTCTCCACTTCGATAGGAACATCTAATGTGATCCCTTTGAATGCACAGTCTGTTGCACCCTCAACCAGTAATATAGCCACCAACGGAGTAAGTGGCATATCAACTAATAGTTCGATCTTAGGAAATACTGGAACCATTGGTTACCCTGGGGGATTCGTTCCACCATCAGGGACACAATCCCATTTCGCCACTCCACTAACTAGACCACCCGGTTTCGATGGTAATAGAACCAGAAATTCCTCTTATGGAATGCCAACTTCCTTTATGGTAGGTTTACACAATTCCACATCGAATTCATCACCACAATTAGGGTCTGGGTCTGGGGCGAATCAGTTTATGACAAATAACCAAGGGTCAGTGGGTTATAGCACAATGCCTATTTTAACCACAGAAAACCAGTTGGCTTTTAGGCAATTGATGGATGACAGTAACCATAATATGATAGGGGTGTTAGCACAAACTATGCAGGAAATATTTGCCCCAATAGTACAAAATGTGACTGTGACAAACAGGGAAAACGCTGACAACATGAGTCGAATAGCAGATTTCTTTGCTCCCCCAGAAAGGCGTAGGCAGAATCAGGCGGGATTTCGAGCAAACATGCCTGTTATGGAACAAGTTGCTAACGACCCAATTTATAGACCACCTAGAGAAGAAGTTAACTTGGGGGCAAGGGCACCAAGGTTAGAAGCCCCAATAATCCCAGGCCCACAAAGAGAAATTATGGAACCAGGGGCAAGGGTCGAAAGGCTAGAAGCCCCAGAGTTTCGAGAAGAACAACCTAGGGGGGTTGTCATGGTTGGTCGAAATCAAGATGCTGATGCTGTCGTTCATAGAATTCAAAACGATAATATCTTGGCAGAAAACAATCTAACCACCATGATAGAGAGAGTCATGGCCCAGAATGGCCTCAACACAGGAATGAGAAGGCCGAATTATGCTTCTCCTATATTAGATTGCATAATGCATACTGATTTACCAAGGGGATATAAAGTCCCTAAATTTACAAAGTTCGCTGGGGATACCAATGAGTCAACAGTCGAACACATAGCCAGATATCTCACCGAAGCGGGAGATATAGCCAATAATGAAGATCTCAGGATCAAATATTTCCCAATTTCCTTGACTAAAAACGCCTTCACATGGTTTACCACTTTGCCTCCTGGGTCCATTGATACTTGGGCTCTTTTGGAGAGATTATTCCATGAACAATTTTACATGGGACAGTCGAAAATAAGCTTGAAGGAATTAGCCAGCGTCAAGAGAAAGTTCACCGAACCCATAGATGATTATCTGAATAGATTTAGGCTTTTGAAATCCAGATGTTACACAGTAGTGCCTGAACATGAGTTAGTCGAAATGGCCGCTGGTGGCTTGGATTACTCTATTTGAAATAAACTAGACACTCAATATTTGAGGGACATGGCTCAGTTAGCCGATAGGGTTCGACAGGTCGAAAGGCTAAAGGCCGAAAAGGCCAGAGTCTTTAAGAATAACAAGAAAGAAAGGATCTCCTATGTTGGAACTGAGGAAGCAGAAGAATATCCTGAGTTCGAATTCGAAGAGGTCGAAATCGACCTCACTGAATTAAAACAGGCTCCACCTTACTCCTGCAAATTATTGGTTCCCACAAAAGGGAAAGAGATTGTTGAAAATGAGAAAAGTGACAAATTCCCAAAGAAGGTTTATACCTTCGATGTCACTAAATGTGACGAGATTTTTGACTTACTTGTCAAAGATGGCCAACTCATTGTGCCATCAAATGTCAAAATACCTCCTTTAGATCAGAGAAAGAAGAGAAGATTTTGCAAATATCATAGTTTCCTAGGCCACAAAACCTCACAATGTTTTCTTTTCAGGGACCTAATTCAAAATGCAATCAAAGATGGCAGACTAAAGTTTGCTGATAAGGCAAAGATGAAAGTGGACGAAGATCCCTTGGACGTCGCAGACACCAACTACTCCGAGCCTGCGTGCATTGGAGAGATTAACATGGTGGAAGCTGACCAAAGCGATGCCCCAACAGGAGAGAAAGGTACTAAAACTGAAAGCTGGGTGATGGTCGGAATCGATAAGGAGGTCACTGAAGACATCCAGAAGATACCAGAGACTTCGATTGAAGCAGCACCTGTAGCTGTTGCAAAACAAACCCAGGCTACTGAAGGCCAGGGAAATCAAAACCAAGAACTAACACAGGTCACTGAAGGCTTGAGGCTGGAATTGGAGAAAGTCCAAATCACGAAGCCAACTTCCCCTCAGAAGGAAATATGGGACACTCTAGGGGAACCCAGTGGAAAATTTGACTATTTGGTCAAATATTCTGCCCCAGAGAGTTCGAAGGTCCACATCGAAGATATAAAGCCCACAGGATGGGGAGATGATGAAGCTAAGGGGGAAGATGTTGAGATAAATATGGTGGATATGGAGAGGCCTTGCTCTGAGATGGAGGAGGTAGAAAAATACTTAGAAAAAGAGAAGTATAAAATAGAGGATAATCACGCTGGAGATGCTAGTCTCAAGGATTACCTCATGACGTGCCACAAAGGAGATACATGCATGATATTGTGCCCTAGGTGCAGCATCCTCTGCAATCAGAGAATCGCTACGAATTTCGAGAGGGTACAGAGGACTCGAACTGGCAACAATTGGCGCCAGGATAACCAGCTGTTCAGGTGTTATCCTAAGGCTGGAGAAAGTTTGCTGGAATTTGTGTTTCGTTGCTACAAAGGGGCAACCAAGTGCTTGATTTGCCCAAGGTGTTCTGCCGTGTATGACCAGAGCCTTCGAAACGATTCCCTTCGCCCCTTGCTGGAACCATCAAGAAACTGTCCAGATGGGCCCATGTTTCGACAGCAGACACAAACAACGAAGGCCTGATAGCCCTCACCCCAAGGCTGCTCGAAGAGTGACTTTCAAACTCCCTGCTGAAGTGCCAACCGACAGATGGTTGCAAGTCAGAAATGACAAAGGCAAAGATAGATGGAGAAACACCGAACGAAATGCACGCCATGCTATGACGTACAGAAGGCAATTCAACATAGAAAAAAGGGAAGAGGTAAGATTAGAAAATTACAAAGGAAGGAACCCCATGTCAAGATCCCAGTGGCGCAGGCAACAAAGGATTCGAAAGGCTGAGAGGGAAGCTGTGGCAAACAAAGGGGTCACTTCAACAAAGAACCAAGGTGAATCTAGCACCAACAAACCAAAAAATCAAACTGAAGACAAACCTCCAGTTAATAGGAGGCTTTTCTCTGAAGTACAACGGGATGAACCAAAGGAATACATTCCAGGCCCAGAAGAGGACGAAGATATGATAACAGATAACTTTGAATCGGAGGGGGAGTCTTCATTCAACCTAAACTGTAACGTGGTATCTGTGCTTCCCTGTGAATTTGGGCAGGAAACCGAAATTGATGAATATGAGGAAGAAGATACCACAGATTTGATGAAACATAGGCCTGTGTGCTACTATGTGATGGACAATGGGGCTATCGAGGAGCAAAATGCGTTCTTCGAACGTCCAGAACCTGCTATGAAGAACCATCTTAAGCCACTATTTATTCGGGCAAAAGTTGGTGCCCATGGTGTGAACAAGGTTCTAGTGGATGGGGGTGCTGCAGTCAATTTGATACCCCACTTCATGCTGAAAAGACTAGAGATCCGCGAAGGAGACATCAAGCCCCATAATATGGTTCTGTCCAATTATGAGGGAAAATTGGGCAAAACACTGGGAGTGGTCCAGTTGGAATTGACAATAGGCTCAAGCTGTAGGCCTACCATGTTTATGGTGATCGAAGCCAAGGCCAACTATAACTTATTGCTGGGAAGGGAGTGGATCCATGGCATGGGGGCAGTTCCTTCGTCAATGCATCAGCGACTAGTTCTGTGGAGAGATGATGGAATCGTGGAAAACATCGAAGCAGACCAGAGTTACTTTATGTCAACAGTCAATTTAGTTGACAAGAGGGATTATGATAAAAATCTGGCAAAGATTGCTCCGTGTGTTCCAAATGATGAGATTAACGAAACCAGAAATGCCCACTACTACATGACCCTTCGCCATGATGGCCTTTACTGGGATAGAACAATAATCAGTGAAGAAGAGGGAGTCGAAAGCACTATACAAAAACGGCCAGCAGGCTGGGACTTCGACAACCTTATCCATGACTGAGTCCGCCTTTTTCGAAAGGATATCGGCCTATATGGCTGAGAACGAATCAAAAGTGGCCTTAGAGGCTGAAATAAATAAATTAACTATAAAGATGAACGAAGTAAGTGGGGATGGCTCGAAATGCTCACCCTTCAAAGAATTTGAGATGGATCAAAGGTTGGATGCCATCTACGATAAAGAACCCTTAGGCTTCGAAAGGGACCCCATAAACCCAGGTGCCAAAATGTTGGCACAAGATCCACTCGAAGAAGTCAACTTAGGGGATGAAAAAACGAAAAGAATAACCTACATAAGTGCAAAACTTAGCCCAGGCCTCAAGAAGGAAGTAATCGAAGTCCTCAAGAAAAACAAAGATTGCTTCGCATGGGATTATGACGAAATGCCTGGTTTAAAGAGGGAGTTGGTCGAACACAGACTGCCAATCAAAGATGGCAAGAAGCCCATCAAACAAACTCCCAGAAGATTCGCACCAGCGGTTCTCACAAAGATTAAAGCTGAGATCGAAAGGTTGCTGCGTTGCAAATTCATCAGAACAACAAGGTACGTCGAATGGTTAGCAAATATAGTACCTGTTATTAAGAAAAATGGTTCTTTAAGAATTTGCATAGATTTTAGGGATTTAAACACTGCAACCCCTAAAGATGAATATTCCATGCCTGTGGCAGAAATGCTAGTAGACTCTGCTGCAGGGTTCGAATACTTGAGTATGTTAGATGGATACTCTGGGTATAATCAGATTTTCATTGCTGAAGAAGATGTTGCAAAGACAGCATTTCGTTGCCCAGGAGCCTTAGGCACCTACGAATGGGTGGTGATGCCTTTTGGTTTAAAGAACGCTGGGGCAACTTATCAAAGGGCAATGAATTCAATTTTTCATGATTTCATTGAAACCTTCATGCAGGTGTATATTGATGATATAGTCACCAAATCTATATCTGCAGAAACACATTTGCATCATTTGAGCCAATCATTCGAGCGAATGAGAAAACATGGCTTAAAGATGAATCCCCTTAAATGTGCATTTTTTGTGCAGGCTGGAGATTTTCTTGGTTTTGTGGTTCACAAGAAAGGGATTGAAATCAACCAGAACAAAACTAAAGCCATAATGGGGACGAAAGCACCTACGTCAAAAAGGGAGTTGCAATCTCTGCTAGGAAAAATTAACTTCCTCAGAAGATTCATTTCGAACCTGAGTGGAAGAACCCAAGCTTTCTCTCTGTTACTTCGTCTAAAGCAAGGCCAAGCCTTCGAATGGAACGAAGCCCACCAGAAGGCATTTGACAGGATAAAAAGATACCTCTCTCAGCCTCCTATTTTGTCTCCACCTTCATGGGGGAAGCCCATGAGATTGTACATATCTGCCTCTGAAGTTAGTATAGGTAGTATGTTAGCACAAGAAGATAGCAATGGTATCGAAAGAGCCATATACTATTTAAGTAGAGTACTAAATGATGCAGAGACCAGATATAGCAATTTAGAAAAGCTATGTCTCTGTTTGTATTTCTCTTGTATGAAACTCAAGTATTATATAAAACCTGTTGATGTTTATGTTTCATCTCATTTCGATGTCATTAAACATATGCTTTCAAAACCAATAATGCATAGCAGAGTTGGTAAATGGGCTTTAGCCTTAACAGAATATTCTTTGACTTTCATGCCTTTAAAAGATGTGAAAGGTCAAGTGATTTCTGACTTCATTGTGGACCATTCTTTGGTTGAGCAGACTGTCATGAGTTACATCGAAATACAACCATGGAAATTGTACTTTGATGGTTCAACCCACAGGAATGGAAGTGGCGTTGGAGTCCTTCTAATTTCTCCTGAAGGAATTCCAACAAAATTCAAGTATAAATTAGATGGTCCTCGTTGCTCGAACAACGAAGCTGAGTATGAAGCGCTCATTGTTGGACTTGAAGCTTTGTTGGAATTGGGGGCAACTAGAGTCGAAATTAAAGGAGACTCAGAATTAGTGGTCAAACAAATTACAAAGGAATATAAGTGCATAAAGGAAAACCTGATGATATACTTCGTCATAGTCAACAGGCTATTAAGGAAATTTGAATACATGGATATTCAACACATACCAAGAATAGAGAACCAAGAAGCAAATGACTTAGCACAGTTGGCTTCGGGTTATAAAGTTTCTACCAGGAACTTTAAGGATTTATTTGAATTAAGGGGTAGAGTTATGGCTACTAGATTCACACCATCGGATCTGGAAAGTATGAAATTGGGATATGCTGAGAAACAGGGATTCGAAATATTAACCATAAATACTTTGTCAGATGCAGATTGGAGAAGTCCACTGATGAGTTATTTAGCAAACCCAACTCTGAATGTGGATAGAAAGACAAAATACAGAGCATTGTCATATCTCCTCATGGGGAACGAATTTTTTAAAAAGACCCAAGAGGGCGTATTATTGAAATGCCTAGGAGAAAGTGAGGCATACTTAGCATTGTTGGAAGTCCATAATGGGGCATGTGGGGCACATCAAGCAGGCCATAAAATGAAATGGCTGTTATTTCGATACGACTTGTATTGGCCTAGCATGCTCAAAGATTGCATAGACTTTGCTAAAGGATGTGAGGAATGTCAGAAACATGCAGGGATTCAACATGCCCCTGCAAGTGAGTTGCATTCGATCATCAAACCATGGCCATTTAGAGGATGGGCATTGGATTTGATAGGAGAAATAAATCCTGCTTCGTCCAAAGGACAGAAATATATCTTGGTAGGAATAGATTATTTTACCAAGTGGATCGAAGCTATACCATTAATAGTTGCTGATCAAGAGGCTATTATCGAGTTTATACAGAAGCACATTATCTATAGGTTCGGATTGCCAGAGAGCATAACCACAGACCAAGGCTCTGTGTTTACTGGTAGAAAGATGCAAGAATTTGCCCAAGAAATGGGGTTTAGATTGCTAACGTCTGTAATCTCAAGCCTCAACTCAACTTTAGTTTTGATGAAAGACAAACAAGCTAGTTTGATGAAAGACAAACAAGCATTATGGAAAGAAGGAAAAGTAGTGGAAATCATCTTAAAGCATCATTCACTCAAAGCTTCAAGGAACTTGGCAAGCAATCAAGTATATCAATTCTCAATTAAACTACATTGATTAGAAATGCTCAAAAATGATATACACACTTGCCACATCACTTCAATTATATTTCAAAACAATTTTTAAGTTTTTCTCTGCTGTAAATCGATTAACATCTTGTGTAAATCGATTTACACATGCTTTTTCAAAAACTGTTTGCTCCTGCCAGCAATCGATTGACATGTTGTGTAAATCGATTGATCACAGAACAAACTGATTTTTTAACACATGTAAATCGATTGACACAACATGCTAATCGATTTACACTTCAAACTTTTTGAAATTCTGAACGTTACAAACACGTGCAATCGATTTGCATGTTATGTTAATCGATTTGCACATTGAAAATTTTGAAAAATCTGAAATGGTTTCAAGATATCCTTCATACCTTTTCTCCAATAGTTGCATGATCAAACATTGCATCTTGTCAAGTTTCACAAACAGAAAAGTGTCCTTTTGGAAAGGTATCTTGATTACTATATATTGCAAAATATTTCAAATCATAAACAGAACTCTTCTCTTGCAATAAAATCTGAACTTTGTAAAATATTCAAACTTCATATTTCTTAACTTTTAAGAACAAAGATTTTCTGCACTTTCACACATATAAAGAACAGAAATCTTTGAGCATTATCTAACCATTGTGTTACAGTTTGAATTGCTTACAAGAGAAGAAAGAAGAAACTTCAAAGAAGTCACTCTAAGTGATCAACATCTTTCAAGAAATCATACTTCATAAAAACATACAAAGTGTAACTTATTTCCAGGATTGTTGGAATTAAGTATTAGATTACTTTTGTTCTTTGTTGTCCATTATTGGAAACAAGAGGTATCTTTTGAGAGGATTGTTCTCATTAGACTTATTGGAAATCCAAGAGGGTGTTCTTGGTTATTTGTTAGGTTCTTTAGTGGATAAGACTAGGAAGAGTCTTGTAAAAGTTCTAACAATATAGTAAAATCTCTTGCGTGTTTGCAAGGGGACTGGACGTACTTCCGGGTTGTGGAAGGAACCAGGATAATTCTCCGTGTCTCTTTACTTTCTGCACTTTACAGTTTTCATCGCACTAAATCAAAACCAGAAAGTATAAAATAAGTCAAAAATCGACCATCACCTAATTCACCCCCCCTCTTAGGCGCAATCTTAATCTTACAACGTCAACGCCATATTATGCTCAAGCAAACGGTCAAGTCGAAGCAGCCAATAAAGTGATAATAGGATTAATCAAGAAGCATATTGGTAAAAATCCAAGAAACTGGCACAAAACTTTAGACCAAATATTATGGGCCTGTAGAACATCTCCTAAGGAAGCTACTAACACTACGCCTTTCCAACTCACGTTTGGTCATGATGCAGTGCTGCCAGTAGAAATTCATCTACAATCAGTTCGAATTCAGAGACAAAATGAAATCCCAGCTGCATTATATTGGGAAATGATGATGAATGAATTAGTTGAGTTGGACGAAATTAGATTACATGCATTGGAAATTTTGATGAGACAAAAAGAAAGAGTGGCCAGAACATACAACAAAAGGGTGAAGAAAAAAGTATTCATTATTAATGACTTAGTTTGGAAAGTCATATTGCCCATGGACAAGAAAAATAAAGCATTAGGTAAATGGTCACCTCATTGGGAAGGACCTTTTCGAATATTAAAAGTATTCTCAAACAACGCATATGAAATCGAAGAACTGGTGGATGATAAGCGTATCCTAAAGGTTAATGGGAAATATTTAAAGAAATATAAGCCACGCCTGCAGGAGATTCGAATAGTAACAACGTAACCAAGATATTATAAAAAGGCCAAAATGGCAAGATGAGATGCCAAAATGGCGTTGTTTGAATATTACATATAAGAAACCAAATTGTAGTCAAATAAACACTGAAATTTAGAAATAAGAGTTATTTTTCAATCGGTTGAAAGTGCTTCGAAATGATTCAAGTCTCTGCTGAGCGAAACGCCTGGCTCCTTCCAAGGTTGCCACTTCTCCTTTAAGTTGTTCTGCAGTTTCCATTTCTGCAAGCCCCTGGTTGAGAAGCTCTTTGAATTGGTTACCAGCAGTATTGGTTTTGAAGGCTATTTGTTGTTCTTTAGCCTCCTTAAACTTCTGTTGAAGTTCCAGAATCTGCCTTTCCCAAAGAAGTATGGACTCAGCTCGAGCCTCATAATCAGTTTTCGCCTGCTTTAGATGCATAGCTTGATCCTCAGCTTCTTGAGAGAGTTTCGAAGCTTGTTCATAAGCAGTATCCATTGCAATGCGTTTTTCCTGAACCTTCTTGGCAGCAGATTCATCTTGGAGAAGGTAACCAGTTACGTTGTCCAGCAAAGACTGAAGATCGAACAAGAGAGTACTGACTGGCAAGGAGCAGGTAGCAAGATTGACCTTTGTAAGCAACTCCTTCATAGTATAGCAAGCAGTGATATCTTGTTTGAGCACTTCGAATATATCCACATTGAGAATTGTTTTCCTGATCTTATTAAGAAGTATAATTCTTTCATCTGTGGGAAGAGGATAGCTGGTCGAACTTGTGCCAGCCCTAGCAAGTGGGATGTCCCTTTGAGCCAGCTTTGCCTTCATGTACCCAATAGGGTCATTTCGTCTCAGGAGTGCAAGCTCCTCGTCAGTCATTCGAGACAAAGAGGATTGAGGGAGTTCCACACGTAGGGGAGTCACGTCCATTTCAACCTCCATGGGTTTGTTGGTTGCATCACCATCCCCTTCATTCGTTTCGTGCTCATGATCTTCTTCATCATCATCCAAGTCCACCACTTCGATGTCTTCCTTTTCGCTGCTATTTGCATTGGACTCCGTCCCAGCAGTCGAACCATCATTAGCATCCTCCTCCTCAGACTCTTCATCTGCAGATTCTTCGTCTCTTTGGCCAGAATCAGCTTTCTCTCCTTCAGTTTGAGTGTCCTTTGGGTCCTCTTGAAGGGTTTCAAGAGGGGACTTTTGAAGAGAAGCTCTTTGCAAATCTTCTGCAGATGTTTGAAGTGGTGTTTCGTTTGTATCTTTCAGAGGAATGGAGGTGCCTTGATCATCCTGCTGTTCAGAAGTTCCAGCCAGAACCGCCATATTAGACGAACCTTTGTTCTGTACAAGGTTGCTGGAATCTCCTTGAGGAGAGGAGTTGAGTGGAGCAGCAACTTTGGATGGTGAGTTCGAAGTAGTGGAAGCTGGATTCAAGATGTTCTGCAAGGAGCAAAAGAATGTTGAAAACATGCACCAAGGTAATAAGAAATTATTATTTTCAAAGAGATTTAAAGTTCGATTTACCTGTGGACTCTCGGAGGAGAGGTTACTAGCTATGCGTTCCAACATTACGTTGGAGGTCGAATGTGGAATTTTGGATTTGGGTGAGGGAGCAGCATCCCTGGAATCAAGTCCAGAGACACTAGTTGGAACGGTACTTTTCGAAATGTCCTTCTTCTGCTTCTTCTTCGAAGCAGTTGGTAAGTTTCCTCCAGCCGTGGGGTCTTCCCCAGTGGTGTTTGATTTCCACTTCTTGGGAGTAGTAGGAGGAAGTTTGTTGGTCTGAAAAGATGTAAACAAAGAGTTAGATGCAAACCATAAAACATGAGTGAATTCAAAACATCAAGGCTAAGTGATTACCGTTGGAGTTGGAACACTGGTTGTTGTTGGTATTGTTGTTGTTGTTGTTGTTGCAGCAATGGTTGTTGTTTCAGATGGAGTCACTTTGTCAGTGGTTTCGATAGAGGCTTGAGAGGCTGTTTACCGTGGGAATTGGTAAACAACCGCTGATCTTCCAAAAGGTTACTTATTTGGTGACTCGCAGGATCGATCAGATTGATCCTAAGACATGGTTGATTTTGGGGTTTTGACTAAGTTCAATAATGGTTAAATGACAAGAAAATAAAGAAGCTTTATGTAAATTGCATGAAGAAGAAAACTTAATAGAATAAAGGAAGGCTTGAAATGAAGGCTTCGACTGAAAAGTAAATGAAGAGCAATAAAGTTCTGGAAAATAAATGACTTTGATTAATTAAAGTGGTGTTTCACACATACATTCTCAACAATTCTTTCTCTCACGCTGGGTACTCGAATCTAAATGACTGACTTGTATATAATTGTGAACACACGCGAAAAACTGCGTGAACTACTAATATTTATACTAAACACATCCCAAGTAACCGTCGGGCAGTTACGCTGCTTCGATATGACTCCACTTGGCACGCTCACAGCATTCGACGCTCCAGATCTTGGCACGTTGCACTTGGTAACCGCTGGGAACCGTTTTCCCTCCAAACATTTGAATCTCAAACCGTTCCACTCTGAGCATCGAACTCCTTTGTCGAGAAGCACCTTCGACGTCGAAGGCAACAAGATTCTTCCTTGGAAGAAATTCTCTAAGTACATCGCCATCTTCTGATGAGCATTTCGACAGAACCAGCTGGTCGAAACCATCCTTCATGCTTTAATGGCTTATATTAATAAAACAAGGGTGTCGAATTTAGGAGGCAACAAATTGCCCCCCAAGAATGCCTTATTTCGACTCTGAAAAGAAAAAGGCATTCTTTGAAATTCCATTCGACACCTGTCTTTCATCCTTAGCCACCAATTAACCTGTGCACTTTTTGTCTTCTACCAACCACTGACAATCCCAAGAAAAAGCCATCATTTCATCCGTACCTAAGACGTCACCTCAGTACAGCATTTAGCGTGCCCAATGTCTTTTCACAAATTGTTATCATGACAATTTCCCAAAAACGAGGGCGCACGCTGCACCTTTTCATTTCTGCAGAACGGCTATGTCAGCGAGGGAGTGCCACGTGTCCCACTATCTTCTGCAACATTAAATGGCCTCGAATTTGGGGATTTCCCAACCACTATAAATAGCGCTAGGTACCCATTGTGGGACTTTTTCACGCTATTCTGCATTCAAACTTCCTTGTTGAACACAAAATCTCTGCAAACTTGCAAAACACTTTGTTCTTCACTCCACCTTCAACCTTAACTCAACAATGGCTTCAGGTTCTTCTAACGCTCCTAGTTCTAACATCCCTTCCAGAAATGCTAAACCCAAAATCTTCTCAACTATTCCAATAGTTACCCCTACAGGCCAGCGAAGGGTTCCTGAACCCCTGGAAACTGCTGAGCGTGAAGCTTACTCACACCAACTAATGATTCCGGTTGGATACTCCAACCAAATCTTCGCCATGTCTGGCCCGTTATCCCCATGCATTGAGGAATCCACGAAGATCAAGAACTTCTTTCCAGTGCTTGAGGCGCTCAAACCTGTTGGGTGCTCTAAAAAAGCTGCAGATGACAACGAAGATCCCGCTAAGGAGAAGATAGATCTTCGCTTCTTCAATAGGGGTGTTAGGGCTTTTAGGTCTATCCCTAGCCTCACACCTGACTACAGCGCTTGGCTAGAGAAGATGGAAAAAAGCCAGACTTCGATCTGGAAGAACCTGGGGATATACGACCTAGTCATGCTGTCGAAGACGGGTCTCAACTACTCCCCTGAGATGCTGATAGCCTCCTTGCTTTTCTGGGATTACACTCATTTCACTTTCCACCTTCCTTGTGGAATGCTAACACCCACGCTTTTCGACGTGGCTGCCATCACCGGCCTTCGACCCACTGGGGATTATTTCGACCCAGAGGAAATGTCGGAGGATCAGATTGGATTCTCAGCTACGAAACCCACCTATACCACCTATATCAACCATTACCATGATAGGTTGACAACCACTGTGACGGATGTAGAACATATCGCGTTTCTAGCCCTATGGCTGTCACGTTTTGTGTTCTGTACAAAGTCTTTACAGGTGACAAAGAAGATGGTCACCCTCGCCACCCAGCTTCACCATGGCCAAAATATTTGTTTGGCAGAATTAATCTTGGCGAATCTGTATGAGTCGATCAGCAGCGGAGCGACTCTGTTGAAGGTCATCGAGAATAGAGCCAGTCTGTTTCTTGCAGGACCCTTTTGGCTACTTCAATTGTGGCTCAATGCCACTTTTGAGTCTTTCTTACCTCAGAAATCTCAAATAAATGAGCAAACTCCTGAGATAGCAAATAGGCGTATCGAAGGCACCAGATTAGCTCTACTGACCCCGACTGAAGATGGGCTGGAGCTTCAACAGACTTTTGCAAACTTCGTCTTGATGTTTGCAAAAAGAAAAGAATTCACTTCGACCATGGCTCCTTTCGCTCGTCGAAAGGTTGGTCCAAAATGGTTCACCAGGCCCCATCCCAAGTCGTCAGGTGACCCTCATGTCGAAGAACACACAATAATGTGGGAAGCATTTCTCACACCTAGAATAATGCCCCTGCGCTTTAAGAGCTCCAAGACTCACCTGAGCTTGATCGCTTACCAACAAAACTTGGTCTCTCGACAGTTTGGTATCATTCAATCACTTCCTTCTCCTATTTTTCCTAAGGAGAAGTCCATGTTATATTTTTGCAACGACTATACTGAAGATGCTGCCACCAAGCATATTGGCAGGTATGCTGGTCGAACAGTCCTTTCACTGTTCGACTATCAACTTAACTTTCTCTGTTCACCATCCTTTGAAGACTGGTGGAAGAGTTACTATGCTGAAGAGTTCTTCGACGAGAAATATTTTGTGGACGAACTTCAGAAGTCTTTCATTCTAGTCCTTGACAAAATAAAGAAATGTAAGTTCACCCTTCAAATTATTTTGTCTTTCCATTTCGACTGGTAACTTGTTAATTATAACTTGTCTTCTTTCAGTTGTTCGAAAGCCTGCAGCAAAGAAAGCCGCAGAAGGCCAACAGGGAGGAGGTCCCTTGACAAAACCTCCAGCACCGGCGAAAACTACAATAAGCCATCAGGGGGAAGGTCCTTCGATAAAATCTTCAGCACCGGTAACCAAACTCTTATTATTTCCTTCTGGTTTTAACATTCTGATTTTCAATGTAGCGTTCTAAATCGAACTCCAATTGATTTTCAGGCATCTTCACCCAAGAAACGACCTTCACTGACGGTCGAATCTCGAAGTGACGAAGAGGACGAATCTCCCCCCGCTCCTCTTAAACGGAGAAAACTGAAGAAAGATGCTCCTTCTCCTGAGTCTCGACCCACGATCAGAATAAAGGTTGCTGGGAGAAGACCCAGGCCACCTCCAGTAATTATCGAAGAGCCAACAGAGGAGGAGCTAAATGTTTTGCTCAATAAACCCGTCGAAAGTGATAATTCCAGCCCTGGGGCTGAAGTTCCTCTGAAGGTAGTTTCTCTGACCATTTTTTAACTCAGGTGTCGATACTCACGTTCGATTGTGTCTCTTTCTAAACTAGAAGATTCTTCCTCTTCTATTTTCAGGAAACCACTGAAAGTTCAGCTCCAAAGACCTCAGAGACACTAGACTCTGCTGAACTCAATAGACCACAAGAGAAGGAATTGGCGAACGATGAAGCCAATGCCGAAACAAAAGAGCAACAACCAAAGGAGATTCAAGTGGTCGATCTGTCAGAGGAACAACATGACGAAGGGGACCATGCTGATGCTGGCACTGCTGAACTTCAAGTCGAAGAGAGTCATGTTGATGCAAACGCTACTCAACAACTTCAACCCCAAGACAACGCTGCTGCAAAGGTTACCACCTCGACAAAGCATAAGTCCAAAGAAGACTTAGCACTCTTGAAGCAAACTGATCCCATTGGCTATCTGAATGCCATTATCGAGAGTAGGGGAAGTTCATCTGATCTTAGTCAGGATGCTTCTACTCAATCGGGGAAGTCCACTGAGACTTCTCCTCTCGATGAGGCTTTGATGAAGGTCAAGGCTCAGTTCTTCAAGAAAGATTTGATGAAGGCTTTGGAGGGGGACCCTACTGCTCCGTCGTGTTTGGGAGCTGTTTTGAATGCAGTCGACTTGCTTGCTGTGACTCCAGAGGTTTCGAGCTTTATCATGGAGTTATACTCCATTGTTGATCAAGTCTCAGCAGACTATCGATGTCAGAGGGGCTTCAACAGCCAGCTCGAAGCGTTACATGGCAAAAGTTATTCTGCCTGGACTGCAGTAGCTGAGACGACTTCTCGAATTGCAGAGTTGTCGAAGCAAAAGGCATCCAAGCAAGAAGAAATTGACGCCATAGATCGAGACAATGCCTCCATAAAGGCGTAAATCGAAGAGCTGGAGGCCAAGATGAATGCTAATACTAAGCGCAAGGAGGAGCTTCTCTCGACTGTCTCAGACACAGAGAGCCAAGCTGAAGTTACTCGAGGCCTAGAGTTTGCTGAGAAAGCTCAAGCCTTCGATGACCAAATTGCCAAGCTTGCCCAGGCGAATGCCTTGTGCAACAAAAGACTGGAGTTGCAGCAGGCCAAGTACCTTCGACTCAGAGATTCAATCCCCTTCTAAATTACTCAGCTATTTAACCATGTATTGTAATATGTATTTGACAATGTAGCCATTTTGGCTAATTCTTATAAAATTTTCCATTTTGGCTATTTATGGTTAATTTAGTCATTACTTGCTATTTATTTTGATCTCTTGGAGCATGGGTTTATACTTTTTCAAATATTTTCCGTTTACTCTCAAGAGTCTTTTATCTTCACCTAACTCTTCGACTTCATAAGCTCCACCAGAAAAAGTTTGGATAATTCTGAATGGTCCTTCCCATTTGGGTGACCATTTTCCCATGCTTCGATCCCTTCGATCCATGGGGAGAATCACCTTCCAAACTAATTCTCCAGGCGATAATGCCTTAGGTTTCACTTTTTTATTGTAAGAGTCTTCTACTCTTTTCTTCTGAATCCTTAGTAGGTCGAGAGCGTGTAGTCTTTCTTCGTCTAAATCTACTAGTTCGTCTAACATCATATCCCAATAAACTTTAGAGGGGATATCATGGTGTCTCTGAACCCTTGCAGATTGAAGACAAATTTGCGATGGCAACACTTCGTCATGACCAAAAGTTATCCGATACGTTGTTGTACCTATGGCTTCTTTTGGGGACGTTCGACAGGCCCATAAGATCTGGTCTAACGTCTTATGCCAGTTTTTTGGCTTCTTCCCTACATGCTTTTTTATCAAGCCAATCACTATTTTATTCGCTGCTTCGACTTGACCGTTTGCCTGTGCATAATAAGGCGTTGATGTTAGGAGTCTAAAGCCTGTTTCTTGAGTGAATTCCTGCATCTTTCGACCGGTGAAAACTGATCCTTGATCAGTAGTTATAGTTTCAGGGATTCCAAATCTAAAGATAATGTTCTTTTGAATAAATTCAATGACATTTTCTTGGTCTACATTGACTAAAGGAATAACTTCGATCCACTTAGTGAAATAATCAATGCCTACCAATATATACTTCTGGCTCTTTGATGATGCTGGTCGAATTTCTCCAATAAGGTCCAACGCCCATCCTCTAAAGGGCCAAGGTTTCACTATTGAGTGAAGTTCGCTTGCTGGTACATGCTGGATTCCTGTATGGACTTGACATTCTTGGCAACCCTTCGCGAACTCGACACAATCTTTCAATATGGTGGGCCAGGATAGTCCTTGTCGAAACAACAACCATTTCATCTTATGGCCTACTTGGTGAGCCCCACATGCTCCAGCGTGCGTAGTCGAAAGGGCTATGTATGCTTCAGTTTCACTTAAACACTTTAGCAATACCCCTTCAGGCGTATTTTTAAATAACTCATTACCCATGAGTACGTAACTCAACGCCCTATATTTTATTTTTCGTTCTGTCGAAGCTGCTGGATTTTGTAGATAATCCACAATGGGTTTCCTCCAATCTTGCTCTGACAAATTGTCTATGAACGAAATTTCAAAGTTCCTTTGATCAGCATACCCTAGTCTTGTCGATTCCAAGTCTGTTGGTGACAGACTAGTTGCTTTTATCTTTTCTCGAACTTCGATTGCTCTTTGTAATCTCGTTTTTGAAATTTTGTACCCAGATGCAATTTGTGCCAAATCGTTGGCTATTTGATTTTCCAATCTGGGTATGTGTCGAATGTTGACCATTTCGAATTTTTTCAATAAACGATTTGCTATCACAAAGTACATAATAAGATTTTCTCTTATGCATTTATATTCTTTTGTGACTTGCTTAATGACTAACTCTGAGTCTCCCATTATTTCGACTCGAGTTGCCCCCAATTCCAACAATATTTCAAGGCCAGTAATTAGAGCTTCATACTCAGCCTCATTGTTCGAACAAGTACCTAATATCTTGTACTTGAATGTTGTTAGAATTTTTTTTGGAGAAATAATCAAGACTCCTACTCCTGTTCCATCTTTATGGCTGGAACCATCGAAGTAGAATTTCCAAGGCTCTATCTCCACATAATTTATATTCTCAACTTGAATTGAGTGGTCGACTATAAAGTCTGCCACCACTTGTCCTTTTACTGCCTTAAGAGGCATAAAGGTCAAGGAGTATTCAGTTAATGCTAGCGCCCACTTGCCAATTCGGCTGTGCAGGATGGGTTTCGACAACATGTACTTGAAAACATCAAAACGAGACGAAACATACACATCAACTGGTTTTATATATTGTTTGAGCTTTGTACAAGAGAAATAAAGACATAGACATAATTTTTCAACTTCGCTATATCTAGTTTCTGCATCGTTCAAAACTCTACTAAGATAGTAAACGGGTCTTTCGACTCCATTTTCATCTTCCTGGGCTAACATGCTTCCCAAAGTTTTGTCGGATGCAGCTATGTACAATCTCATACTCCTGTTGCTGCAAGGAGGCACCAAAATAGGTGGCTTTGTGAGATACCCTTTGATTTTGTCGAAGGCTTCTTGTTGCTCTTGCCCCCATTCGAATCTTTCTTTGTTCAATCGAAGTAAGGGTGAAAAGGCTTGAGCTTTCCCACTTAGGTTAGATATGAATCTCCTTAAGAAATTTATCTTGCCTAGCAGAGATTGCAGTTCCTTTTTGTTCGCTGGCGCTTTCGCTTTCAGAATTGCCTTCGTCTTGTTCTGGTTGATTTCGATTCCTTTCTTGTGGACGACGAAGCCCAAGAAATCTCCAGCTTTTACACAGAATGCACACTTCAAAGGGTTCATCTTCAGACCATGTTCTCTCATTCTTTCGAATGATTGTCGAAGGTGGTCTATATGGTTCTTCCTGGAAATAGATTTTATAACAATGTCATCAATATATACTTGCATAAAAGTGTTAATAAAATCATGGAAGATAGAATTCATTGCTCGCTGATATGTTGCCCCAGCGTTCTTTAGGCCAAAAGGCATCACTACCCATTCGTAAGTGCCTAAAGCCCCAGGGCATTGAAAAGCTGTTTTCGAAACATCTTCTTCAGCAATGAAAATTTGATTATATCCTGAATAACGATCGAGCATACTCAGGTACTCATAGCCAGCGGCAGAATCGACTAGCATTTCCGCCACAGGCATAGGATATTCATCTTTGGGTGTAGCAGCATTCAAATCTCTGAAATCTATGCACACCCTCAATGTACCATTTTTCTTAATCATTGGCACAATGTTTGCAATCCATTCGACATACCTCGTAACACGTATGAATTTGCACTTCAACAGTCTTTCGACTTCCGTTTTGATCTTCGACAGTATTTCTGGAGCGAAGCGTCTTGGACTTTGCTTGACTGGCTTCTTCCCAGATTTGATTGGCAACTGAAGTTCCACCAATCCTCTGTCGAGACCAGGCATCTCGTCGTAATCCCATGCAAAGCAGTCCTTGAACTCCTTTAACAAATGGATCACTTCCAACCTGAGTTCTGGGTCTATTTTTGCGCTAATGTAAGTTGGCTTTTTCTCTAACCCTTTGCCCAAGTTGATTTCTTCTAAAGGATCCCGCGCTAACATTTTGATGTTGTTCGCTAAGGGGTCCTTTTCGAATCCCAAAGGCTCATCGTCATAGATAGTGTCGAGCCTTTGTTCCTGCATTCCTTCTGGCATGATATCAGGAGGTTCTGGGTCGAAATCTTTTCCAGGACCTGCAGAAGGTAACTCTTGATCATTGGCCTGTGTGGCCATATATTTTACTTCGGCTTCGAGAGCCGTTATCATCTTTGTTTCGGCTACGTAAGCCGAAATTCACTGCAATGATTGTGACTCAGTCATTGTCACTGAATTCACTTCCCCAACCAGTTGGTTGGATATCAGTTAGCCCACTAAAGTCAATGTGGGACAAGTCTTCTCTGTCCCATTGAAAACCATGCTCAGGGTGCAGGTATAGGGAACAAAAAGTATTTGGCGCTGGCGCCAAGTCTAAGTCAGGTGTTGGGCATGGCCCAATGTGAGCCAGGTTTCTGTCGAAGTCTGCCAGCCCTAGGTGATTTACTTCGCCCAGGTAATAGCTTTGATCCGCTTCTATGTTTTCGACCATTCCATCAGGACGCCATAGTAGCAACCTCTGGTGCATTGATGATGGTACAACTCCAACACCATGTATCCATTCACGGCCCAACAAAAGATTATAGTTAGGTTTGGCCGATATGACCATAAACATAGTTGGTCGAAGGATAGATCCCACCTTGATATCCAGTTGGATCACACCCATAGTGGTCCCTATGCCGCCTTCATAATTCGACAGGACCATGTTGTGAGGCTTGATGTTCTCATCGCTTTTGCCTATTTTTGTCAGCATAAAGTGAGGGATGATGTTGATGGTTGCCCCACAATCTACCAAGATCTTATTTACTGTGGTTTCTTCGAGTTTAGCCCTTATAAATAAAGGCTTAAGGTGATTTTTCATCGCCTCTGTAGGAGGTTCGAAGAACCCATTCTTCTCTTCAGTAGCGCCATTATCCATGACGAAGTAGCATACTGGCCTATGCTTGGCCATTTCTTGTTCAACTTCCCAATCGCTTGTTTCGACCTCCACCTGGCGATTGAACTCTCTTGGCAAAACTGAGACTATGTTCACCATGATATCTAAGGTGTCATCAGACTCAGAGCCATCTTCGTTATCAACTTCACCCTGGTTAGGCCAAACTAGCCTATTGGTTACTGGTTGTCTTTCCAGAGGCTTCCTCTGCTTTCTCTGAGGAACATTTGAACTTGATTCTGCCTTTGGTTCATTAGCAGCTTCCCTCTCAGCTTTTCGTCGCCTCTGGTATCTCCTCCATTGAGATCGAGACATGGGATTCTTCCCTTTGTAATTGCTTGATACCTGGGTCACTTTAGGGGTAGCAACCTGAGGTTCTTTCTTATGTGTTAAAGATGAACCTCTTGGCACTTCGAAGGAGTGCCATCTTTCCTCGCTTGGTCTCTTTCGACCAGATGTTTTGTACCATGTATCTACTGGCACATTAGTCGGAGGCCTGAAAGTCAGTGGCCTCTTTTCTTGATTTGAACCCCTTTGAGAGGTTCTTCTGGGGTCATGTCGAGTATCAATACTTTCCCTTTTTCTGTTTGCTGCTCTTACACCTTGAATATGTTCAGCAGCTTTTTTGTCGAAGATTGAACTGCATCGAGGACACAACATCACTTCTGACTTCTTTTTCTGGCATCTTTGCAGGAAATCTGCCAAATTTTCATTTTCCCGAGGGAAAGCAGTTTTGTTGGCTTGTTCTTGCCTAATGGCCTCCTCTGATGCTTTTGGTTCAGAGACTTCGACCATGTTGACATTCATGGTGTCTTTGGTGGCAAGAGTCAACTGCTTCATCTGAATCTCCAAGTCCTCTGTCTGGCCTTGAACTGCAGCCAAGTAAGAACTGGGTTTTGTTCCAGATTTTTGGGCTCCGACTGTCTCCAGCTTTGGGCTTTCGACCGCCTTTTGGACCGCTTCAATTGTCTTTCTGGATAGATTCCTAGAAAAACTGCCAAAGATTGGCATGTTGACATGATCCTTTGTGACTTCGACCATTGTGATTCCTGGCCTCTTCGACTGGCTTCTGGATGCCTCGATCACGTTCACCTCTGAAGGTTCAGCATAATGGGCTTCAGCCTGCAAAGGATTGGAGTCCACAGTCATGGGGGTCTTGTCAGCAAACTTCAACCTCCATTCTTCGATAGCGTCTTGCACAAGATTCCTGAAAAGAAAACATTGAGACGTTTTATGGCCCAGAAAATTATGATATTTACAAAAGCCTCTTTTCTTTCTTTGATCAAGAGGAGGCACTTTTACCCCTGGGGGTACTATCATTTGGCCATCTTTTACAAGTAAGTCAAAGATTTCATCACATTTTGTAATATCAAAACTATAAGTCTTTTTGGGGAACCTATCGTTGGTCCTCTCCGGACCAGTGGGATTTTTTCCACTTGAGGGTACTAACAGTTTGCAAGAGTATGGTGGCCCTTGTTTCAGTTCCGCTAAATCGACCTCGCCTTCTTCGACGGTTATAGTTTCGTCGAAGGTTTCTGGATCTTCATCATCCATCTCGACATACGCTATCCTCTCTCTTTTATGAGTTTTTGTCGCCTTGGCTTTTTCAGCCTTAAGGCGTTCTACCTGTCGAACTCTATCGGCCAATTGGGCCATGTCTCTCAGGTATTGAGTGTCTAACTTCTTCCTAATGGAATAATCTAGCCGCCTGCGGCTATTTCGACTAACTCATGTTCTGGCACTTGCGTAAAGCATCTTGCTTTGAGCAACCTAAACCTATTCAGATATTCGTCTATAGGTTCAGTGAAACGTCTCTTTACACTGGCCAATTCTTTCAGGCTTATCTTGGTTTGTCCCATGTAGAATTTCTCATGGAACAATCTCTCCAACTGGGTCCAATGATGGATTGAATTGGGGGGGAGAGTTGTAAACCAAGTAAACGCGTTCTTTGTTAAAGAACTTAGGAAGTACTTAATCCTCAGGTTTTCGTTATTTGAAATATCTCCTGCTTCGATCAAGTATCTCACCACATGTTCGACAGTAGATTCTGTCGTGTCCCCTGAGAATTTAGTGAACTTAGGGACTTTACATCTAGGAGGTAAGTCTGTTTGCAACACATATTCTGACAGTGGGGATGTGAAGTTGGGCCTACGAAAGCCCATATTCATCCCATTCTGTGTCATGATTCTTTTGATCATGGCTGCCAGATTATTTTCCAAACCCATGTTTTGGTATTGGATGTGCTGAACTACTTCGTCAGCATTTTGGTTTCTGTTAACTAACCTTACCTCTGGGGCTATGACCCTAGGTTCTTCGACAGGCTACTCCAATCGTGCCCTAAGGTTTTCTTCGACAGGCTGCTGGACTTGGTTGATAGTGGTTTCTTCCTCTAAGAGTATACCTTGGTTTCCCCTTATTTGCGCCCTTTGGGGCTGTCGAATAGGTTGGGGTACCCCAAAGAAATCAGCCAGATGCGTCATTTGCGCTGTCATCTGCTGATTCGACTGGGTGGTGTTTTGTATTAGAGGATTCAGCACTGTACTTAAAGTTTGTGCCAACATTTGAACCATATCATGGTTGCTTTCGTCCATTTGTTGCCTCAAGACTGCTGTCGAGGCATTTGTAAGGCCATGTGCTACTTGGGACGTTCCTCCTAAGAGTTAGGTCCTATTTCTGTTTGCCATACCTACTCCAAAACCTTGGAGTGGCGAAGAGGCACTCACTAAAGGGTCTGAAAAAGTGGACGCAACGTTCGTCAGGCTAGCCAATTCAGAAGTTGGCATGCCATAGAGTGGTTCTCGATTTTGACCGCCTGTCATAAATCCTGGGGGACCATAAGGCCTTGTTCCTGGATTTCCCCTTGGTGGGGGAGTTCCTAAAGGCACTTTGGGGCCAGTGAACGGAGGTAATGGCCTCTTTGTTGTGACCGTTACTGCTGGTGTTGAACCAGTGGTTATCGCTTCACTTACGGTTGGGATAACCGTTGTTCCCACATTCGTTTGTGGGATTTCGTTATTGTTTGGCGGATTCGCCATCGCTTCTCTTCTTCTGGCAGTATTGGTATTGTTAGTGTATATTCTACCACTTCTCAATAACATACAATACTTCTCGAAAAAGATGAAATTCTGTATAAGAAGGTTAAACTTCAAAATCAACACAAGGTCCCACCAGGTGTGCCAATTTGTTTACCGTGGGAATTGGTAAACAACCGCTGATCTTCCAAAAGGTTACTTATTTGGTGACTCGCAGGATCGATCAGATTGATCCTAAGACATGGTTGATTTTGGGGTTTTGACTAAGTTCAATAATGGTTAAATGACAAGAAAATAAAGAAGCTTTATGTAAATTGCATGAAGAAGAAAACTTAATAGAATAAAGGAAGGCTTGAAATGAAGGCTTCGACTGAAAAGTAAATGAAGAGCAATAAAGTTCTGGAAAATAAATGACTTTGATTAATTAAAGTGGTGTTTCACACATACATTCTCAACAATTCTTTCTCTCACGCTGGGTACTCGAATCTAAATGAGTGACTTGTATATAATTGTGAACACACGCGAAAAACTGCGTGAACTACTAATATTTATACTAAACACATCCCAAGTAACCGTCGGGCAGTTACGCTGCTTCGAGATGACTCCACTTGGCACGCTCACAGCATTCGACGCTCCAGATCTTGGCACGTTGCACTTGGTAACCGCTGGGAACCGTTTTCCCTCCAAACGTTTGAATCTCAAACCGTTCCACTCTGAGCATCGAACTCCTTTGTCGAGAAGCACCTTCGACGTCGAAGGCAACAAGATTCTTCCTTGGAAGAAATTCTCTAAGTACATCGCCATCTTCTGATGAGCATTTCGACAGAACCAGCTGGTCGAAACCATCCTTCATGCTTTAATGGCTTATATTAATAAAACAAGGGTGTCGAATTTAGGAGCCAACAGAGGCGCTCCCTTCTTTTGATTTCGACGCGGCTGTCTTTATCCTGATGGCTGAAAATCGAAACAATTAAAGCAAAGGTTAAAGATATGGAAAATGAAAGACGTTTGGGATTTTCCCAAGCATTCGCACCTGTGCCTTGATCAGATTTAATCGACATGGCAAAAAGGTCGTAACGAAGGTGTCCTGGGAAATCATGAAGCCAATGTCGAGCCCATGTCACAGTCTCAGATGGCTTTGGTTTCCTTTGAAGATGTTTGAACATCTCTTTGCAAGTGAACCACCAAGGATATGGGGGAAACCAAGCCAGAGCCAGTTCTGAGGTAGGTAATCTAGGAAATTTAGGTGGATGCATTTCGAATGCCAACCTATACCTATCCTCAGGTGACAACCCTGAAGGAAGTTTTAACTTAGAAACTTTTTGTTTGAATTTTTCCTTCAAGGTCTCAGCCGCTTGATGCACAGTGGATTCCAAGCGCGTGGGGTCATAAGTAGTTTCAAAATAATTTTTAAAAGCTTTAATCTCTTTGGCATGAGTAAACATACCTTTCTTGGCTGGTACCTGCACATCGAAGGCATCAATTAGTTTCTGTTGAATTGTAAGTGTATCGAACATATAAGTTTGATAAGACTTGGTCCACCATTCCAGAAACCCCTTAGCTGTGAGATGGGTAGGTTCGAAGGTTATTAGCTCAAACTGGGCAAAGCCTTGATATTGCTCTTGCTGTAATTTGGCTTCCCGTGCCTTGAAAGTTCGCCCAGAGGTAATGGCACTCTCATTTTGAAATAAAGGTTCAGGAATTAGTTGGCATAAGCCAAACCGTGTCGAAACAAAATTTGGATGGTAAGCGAAAAGAAAAATCTGATTCTTGGCTGGAGTTATTCTTGAAGAAATGAGTCTAGGTAGCAAAAAAGCTCTCCATACATCCTGGATCTCCTTGCTCTTGACAGCTTCTGAGAGAGCCATGGTGAACCAGGAAGGTCCATGAGCCCTCGAAGCAAAAGGCGCCATGGTCTCTTTGAACTTATGCCTTTTGGAGAATATCATGATGTACTTCGAGAATAGGACTTTGAAGTCATCTTTGTCGTCATTTGGAGTTAGTCTTCGCAGCCTAGTGCCTTCGACTATTCTATCAGTTATCTCAGGGTCTTGTTCATCAATGGTGTTGGCAGTTGACAAGGAGGGTTCGAACATGGCATTTAGCCATAGCTGAAGTAACCAAAAAGGGCCAGCCAATAGGATATTCTTGGAGGTATGGGATTTTAGGCTCGAAACAGCTGACCTTAGGCTTTCATAAAGGTCAACTAAAAGCAGTTCACTTAAGCACACTCTTCGATTTTCATGCAAATCCCTAGCTAGAGGAATAAACCTACTGGCTACCTGTAGGGATCTACTGCAGAAGACGTATCTTGACAGCCATAGGGTTAGGAAAGCAATGTGTTCTACGTCAGACACACTGTCTCCCTCAGCATGGTAGTGACTGATAAACTTGGAAAAACTTGCTAGTTTGACTTCGAAGTCGATTATACTTGAATGTTCTTCGTTGTCAGGGACATATGTTTCTCCTACTGGCGATAGCCCAGTGATGGCCGCTATGTCGAAGAAGGTAGGGGTAATCATTCCACCAGGGAGATGGAAAGTATTATAGGTACTATCCCAGAAATAGAGGGACGCGAATAGCAGAGGGTGGCTGTAAGTGAAACCAGGCTTCGACAGCTTAATCAAGTTGTAGATACCTAATTCTTCCCATTGCTGGGATTTCTTAGCTTCTACCTTCTTGAACCAGTTTTGATAAGCAGTATCGGAGGTGGGGCAAGATCGAAACGGTTTAAAATTACTTTTTACATAGTCTAATACAAAAGGGTCCTTAGGAGGAACAGTTGGATTTTCCATGGTATTTGAGCCAGAAGATTTTATTGCCTTAGGGGTGTCCATTTTGTTAAACAAGGGTTTGAAACTATAGCAAACTGGGAAAATTGTCCTGGTATCTTTTAAAATTTCAAAAACCGTAAGAGGGCCATTTAAAGCTAACCTCTTACCAGCAACGGTGGTAGGAATGAGTACCTGTGATGCATAAAGCATTTCTTTTTCCTTTGAGATCATCTGGGGAGCAAGAACGGATTGACCTTGGTGAGTGATAATCTTACTTTCCATTGTAGTTCCTGCAGTTTTTCCTTTCTTCTTGGAAACCTTTTTGAGTTGGGATGAAGTAGAAGAAGACATTTTTGAAGAATGTTGAAAGCTTAGGGTTTTTTGGCGAGAGAAGAAGGATAAAAGATTCAGAATGTGAAAAGAAAAGAAAAAGACTAAGTTGATGATGTTTTATAATGTAGAAGTTTAAGCATCCACTGAATAAGGTTGTGATACGTGGGAATCATGGGTTGGTTTGATGAAGAGGTGGCGTAAAGTTAACATGGGTAATAGGCGTGATTAAAGATAATCATTGTTTGTAACTGCACCATACTGTGAAGTGGCTCCAGGCGGTTAAGGAATCCAAAAAGTGTTATGATTGACGTGACTAGAGTCAAATGCATTAAATGTTACGATGATTCGAAGGTCGCATCAAAATCTTGTGTAGATGTTTAAAATAAGTATTTCTCAGAGAGATCGAAATACATATTTTAAAGGGGCATTTTGTTGGCTGAAGATTTTGACAATATTATTAGAAGCCAAGTAAGTTGAACGTTTCGATCGAAATGAAGCAAAGCGTCATGTTTCGAAATAGCAGAAGCAGTGTTTCGAATGAGCATATCAAAGCTTGGAGCTTCGAGTGGCAATTATGGGAACATATCTAAAGAAGTCTCTAAATAACAACAAGGTTGTGTCTGAGAAGTGCGTTCGAAGCGGAGAAGTATCAAAGCATTTGAAATTCAAATGCAAGCGGGACATTCGAAGTTTGAAATTTATGTGCTGGAGCATTTAGAGACACGTGGAAACAAGAGAGAGGAATTGTTCTGCATGTTCTGAACGTGGCATAATCTTATAGGAAGACCGTTATGGTCGAATTAGTATAAATAGAAGTCTTAGTATTAGGATTTCGTGTGTCATATCTATTGTACTAAATACTCAGTAACATTCAAATTACCACATGGCAAGGGAAACGAATGCAAGAGCAATGTACGTATGATAGCACCACATGTTTATGATTTAATGAAAACCTTTTATCATTTCCAGTACTTTCCTTTATCTTCCTGCCAAATACCATTTACAAGTTTTCTCATTTAAAGTCTTTTATTCGAAATCTTTTCATTAAAGCCTTACATTTTAATGCTTTCTTTACATTTCAAACACTTTATATTTCAGAAAACTGTCATACTTTTCATGCCTTTATCTTCAAGTTTTATCTTTCGAACGCCTATTTTTACTTAAAGTCATTTTACAGATTTCTTGCATTAAACGCTTTCTTCATATTTCGAATCTTTTACGTTCCAGAGCATCTTTTACATTAACTATTTTTATAATTCGAAGCCATTTATTTTGCTTTTTATGCAATTTTACATGTCTTTACAATTAACATTTATTCATGCAATTTAGTTTCGTGCACATGTATTTTGATTACACCTTTAGATCTTTAAGAGAGAAATCGAAATAAGTCAAACACCTATATAACACTCAAATACTAACCATGAATATCTGTTCGATCATGAGAGTTACCCTAATGACCAAGGAGTCCTAGGATCAATCTAGTCGATCCTGTGAGTTACCAGAGAAATTGAATAACAGTCAGTAAGTTTATTCGATAGTTTGGAAGACTAGCAGTTGTTTACCAGAAATCACTGGAAACAGTCACGGATGATCATTTATTCGAATCGAGACAAAATGTAGCGCTATGTTAAGCAATCGTAAGTGGACTTATATAGTAGTCGCACCTATTTTGAGGTCGGTCAATAGAAATCTATGCACCATTTGTTTTGAGACATGATATAGAGATCATGCTCCAATAACATTTAGTGCAATAAGAAGAGGATGAGATGAAGAGGGGTGAGAGAGAATATACAAACCACTTTTGGATTAAATTTAATCAAACTATTATTAAAATCATTCATCCATTTTTTGTGGAGTTAGACTCAACACCATGAATCCAATAATGTTAATAAAGTTCATGATAAAAAATTTAACCCAAGATCAGCCAGAAAATAATCACAAAATAATATTACATTTTAATGTATACAAAAAGGTTTAAAAATAATGTTTAAAAATAGAAATAAAAGAGAAAAAATGTCAACTATATTCAAATTAATCAGGAAATAAAAAATTAAGACCATAGAAAAATCAGAAATGAACTAAAATAATTTTATAAATTTTTTGGTAATTTTTTAAAGTCAGAAACTATTTTAAAATTTAAAGAAATGGGTGGAATAAACCAAAAATGATAAAAAATAGCAAAGTCAGAAACAAAAATAAAATAAGGTCACCAATATTTGTCACAATATCATTGGATCATTCCATAATTTTTTCAGAATTTAAAAATGCATAAAAGTATTTTTAAACATTTAAAACAATTCCAATAAAGTGTAAATTTATAAAAAATACCAAAACACAAAATTAAATTGTGAAAAAATAAAAATCAGAAAGAGAATAATCAAAAATATTTTTCATAATTTTTTCAGATTTTTTGGACTAAAAACGAATTTTCTAAGATTTTTTGAAGTTTAAAACAATTAAATATAAAAAATCAGAAAAGAAAATAAAAGTCAAAAATATGTGGACCATTGGATGAGAGTCAAAATGCGTTAGTAATCAAATCCAAGGGATCTAGCGCGCTGTGCATATCATGGTCATTAGTGAATAAAGCACTGAATCGGAAATAAAATCAGAATTCAAAAATAACAAGTGGCGTGCCATCATTGGTTGGAAGATGACACATTGGTCATCTTCAACCTCCAGCTAATGTGAATTGCAGGTCTCTCAAACTGTAAAGTCAGAAGCTCAGACCTATGCCACTCGCTTCGTCTCTTCAAGACGAAGACAATCACACCCTCGCGTCAAATTTATATAAACTGTAGCTCAAGCAATTTGGAAAGAAAGTTTTGAAAAGGGATTTGAAATTTCATCATCAAAATGTGTTTCCAGTAAGAAGTAAGTATTGCGACTAGAACCAGGGCAATGAGAGCGTCACAATCATATCAAAGTTTTGAAGAATTGATGAAGAAATCTACCTATTGAAGTTGAGTTGCAGAGCTCTGAAACTGGACTTCTATGGAGAAACATAGGGCACGATTCTTGAATGTAATTATTTGGTTAGCTTCAGGGAAGATCAAGGAAGGTGAATTGATGAAAAAATTGGATTGAAAAAGGCTTGAGAATGAATTTCGAAGTTGTTGAATTCTGAGTTAGGGTACAAGTTTGGCAGGGCGATTCTGGCTATCCAAGCTTGAGAAAACGAATGTGATAGTTCAAGTATTTATAGGAGAAGCAAATGGGATCAAAAGGAAAAGTGAATGATGCATTTTGGAGGGAATTCGTGCAAACCTGATGTACGAGTGAAGTGTAATCTAATTTTCACCATAACTCATCCAATCCTTGTGTTTTGAGGTGCTAAACAAATCTGGAACTTCACTAAACATGTTTAGAGGCAAAAACGCGTGGAAAACTTGTGATTATAGGCCACATTATGGATTTTAAAATTCTGACTTGGTGAGAAATTCAGTTTCAAAGTGCCAACTTCTGACCAATGGCATTTTTAACTCAATGGGTCTTAGGGCATGATTCTTGATGCTTTAGAAAGGTGAGGTTTCAAGATTTGCAATGAAAAAAGAATGGAATCAAATGGATGCTTGAGCTGAAAGTTGTGTTGAGTCAAAGTTGAGGAAAAAGGGTTGACTTTCCATACTTAGAAATATTTCAAATTTTTCTTCAAAAGTGACCTATAATGTCTTGCATCCAAACATAGCCTTCCACTTGGAATTTACTCTTCACCAAAAATATGGTATGAAGTAGATCTCTTGAATGACATTTTGAAACTTGAACCATTCACAATCTCCAAAAATTGAGAAAGTTATGACTTGTTGAGGTTGGCAAAATTTCATAAAATGACCTATAATATTTAGTATCCTTAAGGTAACTTCCATCCATTTTCTCACTTTTCACATAAAAGAAGGAATAAAGTTCACATCTTCAATATCATTATGGAAAAGTAATGGGCTCAAGGTGATAAAAATTGACCAAGTTATGATCATTTGATGTCAAACTTGAGAAATTGGGGGTTCATCTAGAGGACTTGTAATCTTTCTTCATCATCAAGTTTCTTCCACATGAAAAATACTTGGAACTTTTGAAGTTGTTTGTTGATATCACTTTGAAGAGAAGGATGTATTTGGAATCACTCAAAAATACCAAAAGATAGGCAAGATATACTCCTTTGAAGTTCAAAACCCTAGCTCCTAGATTAAGAAACATGCCTTGAGGAACTTTGACAATTTTGAACAAACTTCTTGTACCAAAACAAATGCTTTGTAAATATAATTCGTTGAGGATGATAGTGAGAACTCATAGAAACCACAACCACTTCAATATCTTGATGATTGAGAGAAATATGCACTTGTGACCAATGGGAACAAGACCTTGTCCAACCATGACTATTTTTTAATCAACCCCTTGTACTTTTTGGATCAAATCTTGATAACTTGGAAATTTAGTGAACCAAAATAACATTGCCATACCATCCCTTCCAAAAAAACTTCAATGGTGAGGTTTGAACTTCTCAAGCTTCATTGACTAGGTCATGGAAATAAACTCATGAACTCATGGATCAACTTGTCAAGCCCTATTGCGTTTATCTACATTGTTGACAAGTAAGAAAAACCAACATTGCATTTTATTAATTAAAAGGAAAGCCAAACAAAACATGAATGATTACACAATAAAAACAAGTTAAGGTTCTTGGTGATTCCTTAAAGAGCAAAGCTAAAGATAGGGAGGAGAACCAAAAGCCCTAATGTGATCTTGTTGTGATTGAATCAGTATGGTATTGTGAAGGGATCTTAGGGGGAAAAATTGGGGTACAACAGCTGCCCTTATTTAAGTTTCTTCTATCCAGAGATACAGAGGTTGAAAATCTTCATGTCGACGCGATCGAAGATACTTAAATATAAAACAAACCCAATTTTTGGCCCTAAGATGCCATGTAAATGTTTATGATCATGAATGCATATGAACAAAACCAAAGAGACACAGAACACCATTGGGGATGTAACAATGATAAAGAAACAAGAGAGCGACCTGACCCAGAGAGGATGGTAAAATGGTCAAAGGATACACCAACTCCTACTTGAGGTAAAGCTACCAACGTTCACTGAAGGTAGAAAGAGGAAAGAAATAACAACACCAACGTTCACTGGCGATGAGCTACCAACGTTCACTGAAGGTAGAATGAAAAGAAATATCATAGCATCGCCGTTCACTGATGATGAACTACGAACATTCACTGAGGGTAGCAAAAATATAACAATCATCGACATTCACTGCCAATGACCTACCAACTTTCACTGAAGGTAAAAAGAGAATATATCATAACACTGCCATTCACTGACGATGAACTACCAATGTTCACTGAGGGTAGAAAAAAGATAACAAACACCAACTTTCACTGATGGTGATCTACCAACTTTCACTGAAGGTAGAAAGAGAATATATCATAGCACCGCCGTTCACTGACGATGAACTACCAACTTTCACTGAGGGTAGTAAAAAGATAACAAACACCAACTTTCACTGATGGTGATCTACCAACTTTCACTGAAGGTAGAAAGAGAATATATCATAACACCGCTGTTCACTGACGATGGACTACCAACATTCACTGAAGGTAATAAAAAGATAACAAGCTTCCCTAAAATTTTGGCATTTCACCTAGAAAGGGTCTCAACTTCTTCTTTAACCGAGGCACTATGCCTGGAAAGGGTAATATGTAAGCCGTCTCAAATAAAGAGACTTCCACTTGTGAAGATTTCACAGCGAGCTGATTCTGTGAATTTGAAAGTTTTGCTATCCACTAGCGTAAACTGACGATGGACTGCAAACTATCCACTCATAGAGGAGATAGCAAAAAAAAGTTACGTCGACTTTTACGGGGAAGCACAAGTTGCTCAAATAAAGAGACCTGTTACTTGTTATGATGGAGGATTGTAAAAAGAAACGACTTTTTGGGGATAGGAATATGGCTTTCTGGGGAAAGAAATATGACTTCCTGGGGAAAGAAATATGACTTCCTAGGGAAATGCCACGATATTCCTGCTGAGGAGATAAAGTCTTCTTGTGTAAAATAAATGCACAAACGAAAACTCGAAGCTTTCAAAAATCCAAAGTAAATAACATTATTGTGGAACCACAGATTCAAACCAGAAATAAACTGGGATGAAACATTCAACCAAAATACATCCTTTGAGAAATAAACTCAAGAGGGAAAACCAAATCCATCCAAACAAGGAGCTGTACAGGAAGGATAAAGCAAAAGTCTTCCACGAGGGACAACTCCATGGGGACATTGAAAGAATATACGCTTTCTGCTTAATGCCAACACTCTATTGAAGAGAGGAGAATGTAACTCTACAAAATAGGGTGATATGTCAACAAAAATATTAGAAAATTTCAATGAACAATGATTTGCCAATTTTAGCTATGCATGATGTATGTATGAATGTATGAGTGTTATCGTGCATATGGTGACAAAACAGATATACAACACTGGGAGTAACTAGGCAAAACCAACTCAGGCACCAACAACACTCGGCTAAACCACATCCAGGATGATCATTCAAAGAAAAAGTAAATGCCAACTGAGGAAACAAAACCTACTTCCTGCTTTAGCTTTACTGGGGAGAAACATAATCTGGAAGTAAACAAAACAAAGTGATAGAATAGTACAGATACAAGGATAGAACATCCTTCTTCAGGCTTCTTTGGGGAAACAAATGTTTTCAAAAGTAACACTTCTATTGGGGATTGCAAAACCAGTCTGAAGTAAAGAAGATGAACACCAAATCATTGAAACATTCATTGGGTAATTCAGACCTACTTCATTGGGGAGGTTAACACCACATCCTCAAAGGGAGAACCACAATACGTTCTTCACTAGAGAAACCAGGATCCTGCGTTCTTCAAGAGTGATTATGGTACCAACTTCTCGGGAAAAAGAACTTCCATTAGACCGAATGAAAACTTCACTGGAGAAATCTTGGATTGAGACTTCACATCATGAAAACTCAGAAAAGAGGAGAAATGGATCCAAACTTGACCGAGGATACCAGAGTCACGAACCCAATACGACGAATTATCTTGAGTAAACCTTCCCGAGGGGAATAAAAACTTCTTAAAACAAACTGGATTTTGTCCATTCCTGGTGTTGTAACCCAAAATTTTCCCTCTCATTTTATCAACATTTCTCATTACAAGGCTCTTGGAACTCAAGACCAAGCTAGGGTTTGCTCTGCTCAAGACATCTCCTTGCACTGATGACCTAAATTAGGGTTTGAGTTTGCACAGAGATGTTTTGACCTACAATGCCAAAAATGACTTTCATACTCCATGTTGGACTCACAATTTTGTCCATACCAAGTTTCAAGCCTTGATTCAAATTTTTGCCCAGTCAATTAGACAGTTGACCTATAAATCAACTATATTGGGGAAAAAGTCAACTGTGGCCAATTGACAGTCAAACATCATGAAATTTGACCCACATCAACATTATGAACTCATATGAACCATTTGATTAAGTTTGGATCACAATTCCACAAGAAATTTGATCAGATCACCAAAAGGGCAAAATGGTTATTTTTAGGGTTTTGACTGTACAAGGACAATTTTTGACTGTTTGACCTAGCCAATGGCAAAACAAGCTCAACCATGGACACAAGGGCTCAATGACATTATCTTGACCCATTCAACAAGTTCAAAAGATCTCAAATGCATAGGATTGACAAATGAATTTTTCAGTCGACTGATCAAAATTTGACTGTACACTGAAAAGTCAAACTTTGACTTTTTGGTCAAAATCAAGTGACAAGAGTCATTTTTCATCAAGACATGTCAAATTATGAAACTTGTTCATCAAGAAACCCAAAATGAAAATTAGGGTTTAAAATGGAAAAAATTTCATAACTTAGAATTTTTCTAAGTTATAAAATTTTCTTATTTTTTCCTAACTTTGTCCCATTTTTTCACCAAGATGAAAATGGATTCAAACAAAACTTGAAACATGAAAGTTGTAGTCCATCACAAAGTCTACAACTTTTATTCACAAATTTTTCTCAAAAGAGGCTTGTATCTCAAGTTATGATTTTTGGAACAAGGGTACCTAAAACTTTTAACTTAGAGAAATTTTGCCCTAGTTTAGGCAGGATTTTGACCCATCTTCTTGGCCATTTTTCACATAGTTCCACTTGGAGTTTCAATTTGCATTTCAAATATAGATTATTGTATATGTTGCCAGATTTCCAAATTGTCCAAAAACTCCTCAAACACATTTGTGGTTAGGGAGAATCGAATGCTTGAAGTTGGCAAAAACTCACTTTGATCCATGGCCAATACATGTTCATACAACTTGCATTTTCAAACCAGCATGCCTTGTACTTGTTTGCAGGCCTCTAAACCAATTCACACTCCTTAATTGAATGCAAATCCACTGAGCTAATGCATTATCTTGGACATTTGTACATTGCACACAAAACTAATCCTTAAGTAGAAAAAGGTACATTGCCATTTTTGAAAAGTTATGTTTTATGTCAAACCATGATCTTTGAAGCATAGGGCCATATCTCTGAAAGCAGATCAAATCCACAAATTTCAGTAACCAAGGGCAAAGGATGCATCATACAAGATAGAGTGTACAGGCCTGCATTGAGAAGTTACACATTCTTGCTTCAAGAAGAAGAAATTGGTCCAAATCTTGCAAACTTGAAAACCATTTCATGATAGCTAAAACAAACATTGAAAACACATTTCACACAACCCTTTGAGTCATAAACACGAGATCTTCACCACTCAAACCTCCTTGTACACAAAATCTCCATTTTTATGCAAAACAGGGCAAGCCCTGCAGAACCACTTACATCTCCACTTTGCCTCGTGCGTTTTGCCTCAAACTTGTTCCAATACCTTCCATTCAACTCACCTAAACTTTTCCAGACCTTCATTGCCAACTGTAACTCCATTAACACACATTGCCATTTTTGTTTGGAAGCTTTGCAGGTTGAGTTCTATAGCACGATTCAGGCTACTTCAAAACAAACCAAGCATTGGGAAAGCTTCAGTGGACATCAGGCAAGCTCAAAAGAACCTCAAGCACCATTGGAAGTTGATGCATTGTCCAGCTCAAAGTCAGCTGAAACAGGTATTTCATGAACTTCTACCTCTCTAGTTAGGAATAGTTAGACTTAGGTTTGTGAATGAAAGATGTTGTATTCATAGCCCTGAAACCATACATGTGCTTAGTTTTCATTTATATTAATCGTGCTAGGAGAATTTCATCCATGAACTTTATGAAAAAACTAGGTTAGAAATTAGGGCTAGAGAAATTCTCTCTGGTCTTTGAGAGTTAGCTTAAGTTTTTTATATGGTTAGATTCGTTGTTTGATGCTCTACAAGTTTCATGTTATGAGTTTTGTCAAAAAAGCACAGAATCAGGAGATAGCATTTTGTACATGGAGCGCGCGCGTTTCTGTCCAGAGGAAGAAGATGAAGTTGGTTTTTGGCTGGGCCTGAACAGGCTTGCTTTTGGCACCCCCCACTTTTCTTTTTACACCCCCTGGCCCATTTCTTGAATATTTGTCATTTTTGCATTTTTATTTTATTTCTGACTTGGATATTTTATTTTCAAACATGAAAAATGACCCAAAAATATTTTTATTATTTTTTGCATTTATTTGGTATTTATTTTTATTTTTACTAATATAAAAAATGTTTATATGCTTTTATATCATTTTGTTTAAATTAAAAAATAATACAAATAATACTTTTATTTAATTTATTATTTTTATATATATTTGAAAATATTTTCTTGAAATATATATACATTTTGTAAATAATTTATTTTATTTTTATCACACTTACTATAATATATATACATTTTTCTTGAAATATATATATATATATATATATATATATATATATATATATATATATATATATATATATATATATATATATATATATATATATATATATATATATATATATATATATATATATATATATATATACATATATATATATATATATATATATATATATACATATATATATATATATATACATATATATATATATATATATATATATATATATATATATATATATATATATATATATATATATATATATATATATATATATATATATATATATATATATATATATATAATATATATATATATATATATATATAATATATATACATATATACTATATTTTATTAAATAATTAGAACAAAAAAATACAAAAATAATACATTTTTATTTTTATTAATATTTTATATTAAAAATACCTTTTTCAATATACTTTTATTTTTTTTGTACAAATTGATGTATTATTGTGTATAAATAATAAATAATACTATTTATTTAAGAAATTAGGGTTTTTGCCCTAAAAGACAAAAATAATTAAAATTAACTTTTTTTATTTATTTACATTTCACATTAAAAATACTCTTCACATACATAAAATCTTTTTTTTTTTGCATAATACATTTTATTTAAATATTTATTTATTGTATTTATTTAAATATTGTACATCTAATTGTTATGCCTTACTCATTCAATTTGGTTGTAATAACTTAGAATTTAATTTCTTGTCTAAATAATCCCCTATTCAAATTTGTACCCCCCTCCCTATATCATGTTGTAATAGTGTAGAATTTAAATTCGCGCACCTTTAAATGCTTTCAATTATGCCATGATTAGACTTAGGGTTTGTATGCAAAATTAAATTAACAAGTAGCTTGACCTAATCAAAGACAAAAATTGCATGAAAAAATAAACACAATGCACACTTGCACCCCTAGGGTTTCAATCCACTTGTTGCCTTCAAAAATGGGCCATGATATGCATGTAAAGTACTTTGGCAAAACAAAAACAAAACAAAGATCATAGTCCCTCGATGACGCTATCTGAGTTGCCTAAACAAAATGATCAAGTCCCTCAAGAAAATTGCCAAAAATACTTGACACAATTGCTATCATGGTCTATACGATGACCCGCGCCTGTCCCGTTTAACATCCTAACACAAGGTTGTTCACCAAATACAATGGTGAAACAACACTGTTAAAAGGGTTAAAAACATAAGAAAGATCTTTGAGTAAAATAGGGTAGATAGCTCTTGGTTACTTGATCAAAACTTGCAAAAACATCCTTGCTATCTTCAAAACACACTTCACAACACAATTTCAAAACCCTACTTTCAAACATTGAAAACTTTTCAAAATACAAAAACACCTTTGTATATATTCAAACAAGAATCATTACAAAGGTTGCCAGAACGATGGCCTCTTTTCAAAACATCTTTCAAAATCATACACAAAGCACCATTTCAAACAATTGAAGAGCACCATTTCAAACAATTGAAAAGCCAAGCAAGTGATCTAACCAAGTAACTAAGAGCCCATGGATAACCATGGATAGAAAGGGTGCTAATACCTTCCCTTTCTATAATCTACTCCCTGAACCCAAGAAAACATCTCAAAGGTCTTTCCTGTGCTTTTTGACCTTTCCTTAGGATAAAATAAAAAGTAGGTGGCGACTCTTGCTAAACCGAAACATTTGCGAACACAAACGCAAAATCCCAAGTCAGTTCCCCCACCATATCATAGAACTGGCGACTCTGCTGGGGACTAACTTTAAAAGTGGAGTAACCTTAGGGCCTAGATCACCCTTTGCATGATTATATTGTTTGCCTTGATTGCTTTATATTTGGTTCTCTTGTTTGGGCTTGAAATCCTCTACCCGGATTTGGGGAACATTCATAGGTAAATAGCAATATGTTGTGGAAACTGTGCGGGGTATACCGACATGGTTGAAGCAATAGCTATATTAGTATGACATATTTGTGAGTACCGGTAGCCTTTGAGTCAATCAAAGAGAATACGGGGCCGCTGAGTGATGTCATGAAGCACTAATGAACTCTTAGAACCTTACTTGACCATCTTGGCCTTTTATTAGGGGTAGTGAGATGACCGGCTTTGGTGCAGTCCGAAGTTGGTAGATACTCGATACTACACTCATTGAGGGTTATTTTCTTGGAATATTTTGGTCGCTAGTTAAGTGGCTAAACCAAAACAATGAACATAGAAAACAATCCAGTGATATTGAGCTCCTTAGAACCCGGTTACTATTTATAGGACAAGTTTGAGCCAACTAAACTCAAGAGGGTATTTACCTATGAAACCTCATGCAAGACTGAAACTAGGGTTTTGTGTGATTTGCTTGTACATGTGTTTGTGCATACATCATGAACATCATAAAGCATCATATGCATCCACTAACCATTTCAAGGGTTTGGATCTTCATCTTTGTTCTTATTTTGTAGGTCATGGAATCTCTTCGCAGGAAAACAATTCAAGTCAACCTTGTAAGAATCCCTCCTCAACTCAAGGAGCTCACTTCCAGGATTCCAGAGAATTCTCTCTTCAGTGAAAGACATGGTAGACTTCTCAACTTGGTCAACTCCAACATTGAAGAAGACATGGTGAAAGTTCTCTTCCAGTTCTTTGACCCCCTACACCACTGTTTCACATTCCCTGATTACCAACTAGTACCTACTTTGGAGGAATTTTCTCAACTCTTGAGAATTCCTATTCTTAAACAACTACCCTACAACGGTACGGAAAAAGAACCAAAGCCTGAAGATGTTTCTCAAGCATTACACTTGCAACCATCTGACATCAAGGGACATTAGGAAACCAGAAGTAGTGTCAAGGGTTTCTTGGCAAAGTTTCTGTTTGAGAAGGCACACGACTGCTGGAATTCTCTTGATCTACAAGCCTTTGAAGAGATTGTGGCACTCCTTATCTATGGGTTGGTCCTGTTCCCAAACCCTGACCAACTTATAGATGTGAATGCTGTCAAGATTTTCATATCCAGGAATCCTATACCTACATTGCTTGGGGACATCCTACACTCATTTTACACACGAACAATGAGGAAAAGAGGTGTTCTCATGTGCTGTACTCCTCTCCTAGCAAGGTGGTTTATTTCTCACCTTCCACAATCAGTTTTAAAGAATGAGCAGGGTTTAAGGTGGTCACAGTGATTGATGACCCTCACACATTCTGATGTACATTGGTGTTCTCGGTCCAGAGAAAATGTCATCCTCATTGATCGTTGTGGGGAATTCCCTAATGTCCCACTACTTGGCATTATGGGAGGTATTACCTACAACCCCCTGTTTATCTCTAAGACAATTTGGATATGCTCGGAGGGATGGCCCTCATGACATGCTGATTCCTGACCTAGTTCTTGACTTCGAAAACGATGCGCAAGGACTTCGACAAAGATTCATCAGAGCTTGGAGGATGCCTAACAAGGTGGATAGTAAGACACTGGGGCACAAGAATTCCATCCCCCTTGAGCCTTATCTCAAGTGGGTACGAACCCGCACCCAGAATCTTATGATGCCATACCCTCACATTCTCCCCTTGATCAAAGAGCCTGTTATGGAAGGAGAGGTTCCATTCACCATCCTACATCCTGACATGCCAACATCATGGGAAGAAATTCAAACGAGTTGGATCCAACTCAAGGAGGAACAGAATACTTTTGAAGCCAACTTCTATGCCAGTGAGAAGAAGGTTTTGGAGCTTACCCACCGACTTCATGAGGAGGAAACTCTCAACACTTACATCACACCAAAGAGGATGCGCAATGTCTTTTTACATTAAGAATTTTGTAATATTTTTCCTATGGGGCACTTATGTACTAACAATTTCTTCTTAATATGACGTGTGTTCCTTTTTGTTTGCAACAAATTTGAATTTCTGGATCCTTGAATGCATTACATGAATAACATACCATTCATCATATGCATAAACAGGTCTTCACACCAGGTTTCCTTATCTTTCTGCTATTTATTTCAGCAAGATGGATTTTAGAGCAGACGATTAAGGATCTGCAGGCACAAAATTCTCAATTCTAACAACTCCTTATGACCTTAGCAAAGGGTCAAGAGGATCTAAAAGCACTGTTGGAGAAGAATAAAGAGAAAAAGAAGAAGAGGCCCGGAGTAGCCACTTTTGGAAGAAGGTTTGAAAGAAATGCTAGGAAGGTTCTCGAGTTCCCCTCAACGTCCGACGAAGGGGCTGGTAAGGGAAAAGGGGTTGCGGTACCGTCTGAATCTGAAGTTGAAGAGGAGGAAGAGGAAGAAGACGAAAATTACCCCGAACAATAATATCCCCCGGCGGATGATAAATATAAGAATCTTGAGGATAGATTGGCAGCCATGGAGTTGCAGAGGGTACCTGGTTTAGATTTTGAAGAACTAGGGTTGGTCGCTGGGATCGTCATCCCTCCCAAATTCAAAGTACCAACATTTGCTAAGTATGACGGTCTGTCGTGTCCAAAAATGCATCTGAGATCGTATGTCAGAAAGATCCAACCCCACTCATCTGATAAAGACCTCTGGGTACTTTTTTTCCAAGACAGTTTGTCTGGTACGCAACTAGATTGGTTCTATCAACTCGAGAGATCAGAAGTTCACAATTGGGAAGACTTAGCTGCCGCTTTTTACCGTCAATACCAGTACAATGCTGATTTGGCGCCCACTCATACTCAACTACAGAGTATGGGGATGGCTTCCAATGAAGGATTTAAAGAGTATGCCCAGAAGTGGCGTGATCTGGCTGGAAGGGTGCAACCACCATTGTCGGATAGGGAGCTAGTTGACATGTTTCTGGGGACCTTGTCTGGCCCTTTCTTTAATCATTTAATTGGAAGTTCTTCCGCGGGATTTACTGAACTAATTTTGACCGGCGAAAGGGTCGAAGCCGGTATTAAAAGTGGTAAGATTCAGAAGGATACCTCCGCGTCCACTGCTATTAAGAATGCCTTTCCAGCTAAGAAGGAAGCCTCTGCTGTGTATTCTTAGAAAGGTCAGGGAAGAACCGAGCGCCAGCCAACTGTAGGGGCTGTGATGATTCAAAACTCTTCAAATGATCAACCTCGTAACAATTAGTCAAGACCTAATCAACAACGGGTAGAAAGGCCACAACGGCAGTTCACTCGAATCAACATGACGCCAGCACAGGTACTCCCTCATTTGTTAAAACTGAATCTTGCCAGTTTTAAGGAAGTGCCAAAGAACCCTAATACCTCCTCTCCATCCTACCACCCCAATGCCAAGTGTGCTTACCACTCTGACAGTGTTGGGCACGATACCAATAATTCATGGGCGCTTAAGTTCAAAATCCAGGACCTGATTGACGCCAAGGAAATAGAATTTGATGCTCCTGAGAAGCCCAATGTGATATCTGCTCTGATGCCCAAGCACGACCATAATGTTCATGCCGTTATGGAAGACCTTCATGTTACTGATGTTGCTGATCTTTTGACTCTATTACTAGTGATTAAAGAGAATTTGATGAGAGTCGGGATATTCCCAGGCTGTGGGAAGGACTGTTACTTTTGTTTGAATATACGAACTGACTGCCCAATATTGAAATTAGGTGTCCAACGCCTGATGGATACCCAAGAGATACTTTTCCAGAAAACCCCTGTTGATACCTTCAATCCTGTTACACCTGCTACTTTTGCTACTTCAACCAACGATATTGCAATCATAACCATTTCCGATAATCCTCCTAAGGCTTGCAAAAGGCCTGTCAGAATTATGCCCGACCTTAAGTTTGTACCTTTAAAAATCACCATGCTGGGACCTGTCCCGTATCAATCTAGCAAAATGATACCATGGAACTATGGAGGAGAAATCTTCTATCATGGTATCAAACAGATTGAGACAGTCCAAGGGAATTCTGAAGAAGAAAGCCCTGATATAGGGAACATCCCGGGAACAAGCAAGATAACCCGCAGCGGCTGGATCTTTTCTCCGGAGATTGCTCCCCCCAGAGCAGTTTTCGGACCCTCGAAAGCTTCTGCACCTGTTAAGTCATCTGTGCGAGACCCGATAATTGAAGAATTGGATACTCCTGAAGTTAGACCATCTGCTGATACTACCAATAAGGGTAAGGGGATACTGGAAGCTCCTGTCAGGACGAAGGCTCATGCTGTGGTTATCCCTGAAACCACTCAGAAAGAAATGGATGAAATCTTGAAAATAATCAGAAAAAGTGACTACGACGTTGTGGAACAATTAGGACAGACCCCTTCTAAAATTTCAATGTTGGCTCTTCTACTCTGTTCTGAGGCCCATGCTAAGGCCCTGATCAAATTTTTGAAGGCGGCACATATACCCCAAGAGACTTCGGCTGACCAGTTTCAGGAGTGTGTGGCTAGTCTTACTGCTGATAATGGCCTGGGCTTTTCCGATGCTGACTTGACTCCCAAAGGAAGGAAACATAACGACGCGCTCCATGTCTCAGTTGAATGCAGGGGAACCACCCTCTCCCATGTCTTAGTTGATACTGGTTCTTCCCTGAATGTGCTGCCAAAGAAAGCCTTAGACCGTTTGGACTGCGAAGGGTTGACCCTCAAACCTAGTAACATCGTTGTTAGGGCCTTTGATGGGTCCAAAAGAATGGTTCATGGAGAGGTTGATATTTCTATCAAAGTAGGCACAGAAGTTTTCAACTCCACCTTTTATGTGATGGACATCCGTCCGTCATATTCGTGCTTGTTAGGAAGACCATGGATCCATTATGCCAGGGCAGTTACCTCCTCTTTGCACCAAATGCTGAAATATCCTGTTAAGGGTAAGATTATAACAGTGCACGGCGAGGAAGAGTACATGATAAGTCATCTCAATTCCTTCCGCTATGTGGAATTGGATGGCGAGTTCATCGAAATGCCTTTCCAACATTTTGAGGAAGTTTCTCTTGAGATAGCAGTTGCGAAGACAATGGTTGAGGTACCTATCATTCCCAAGCATGTGCCTAGGATGGCATCTCTCAAGGACGCAGAGGCGGTGATCAAAGAAGGGAAGAGTACAGTGTAGGGGCAATTGCCTGATTTTCCCCATAAGATGGACAAATTTGGACTAGGGTTTACAGCTGCAGGACAAAAAGCTATGCGTCGTTCCAAGACTGGAGGGCCACCTGTAAGGATCACTCACCACGGAGTTAATGCTGTTGAAGATGAAGGTGAAGAGGGCCACTTTGAGGATTGGATCTTTCCGACCGTCGAAGGGGGTTTGAGCAATTGGGAAGCAAAGGATTTTATTCCCATCACCTTTATCAACCAGTAATTTTATCTTTGAACAATTTCCTATTTGTTGGTCTGTAATAACTAAACAATTCGCACACTATTTTCACCTCATGCCTTGCCCGAGGCATGTAGGTCCATTTGTAAGGGCTTGATTTTCTTCATTATCATATGCCATGTTTTAATGAATCATTGGACGTTTTTCATCTATAAACTGTTGTGTTCATTTTCTTTCCTTTTGCATTTTATTTTTGTTTAAGGATGGATATCCCTTACACACACCCACACTCACAAATACAGGTACCCATCCACTCAGGATTCCATGGGTGACTATTCTGCTTTAGCCTTTGATAACTCTGAAGATTTGGTCAATCATGCTGAGTCCGAAGTTGACAAAGATTGTGAAGTTCCAGGAGAGTTAGCCAGGCTTCTGCAACAAGAAGAGAGAGTTATTCTGCCTCATGAAGAGTTGCTAGAAACCATCAACTTGGGAACAGAGGAAGACAGGAAAGAAGTAAAAGTGGGTGCCAACCTGGAACCAAATGTCAAGGAGCGCTTAGTGCAGTTGTTGAACGAATATGTTGAAATCTTCGCCTGGTCTTATGAAGACATGCCGGGACTAGACACAAATATCGTGGTTCACCGTTTCCCTACAAGAGAAGACTGTCCACCGATCAAGCAAAAGGTCCGCCGAATGAGGCCTGATATGTCGGAGAAGATCAAGGATGAGGTAATGAAGCAATTCAATGCTGGCTTTCTGGATGTTACTTCCTATCCACAATGGGTTGCTAACATTGTGCCCGTGCCTAAGAAGGACGACAAAGTCAGAATGTGTATGGACTATCGGGATTTAAACAGGGCTAGCCCTAGAGATGATTTTCCAATGCCACATATCGACATCTTGGTTGACAACACCGCTCAACACAAGGTTTTTTCCTTCATGGATGGATTCTCGGGATACAACCAGATCAAAATGGCCCCCGACGACATGGAGAAAACTACTTTTGTCACACAATGGGGTACCTTCTGCTATAAAGTGATGCCATTCGGACTGAAGAATGCAGGGGCAACCTATCAACGCGCCATGGTAGCTTTGTTTCATGATATGATACATCATGAGATCGAAGTTTACGTAGACAACATGATAGCTCGATCACAGACAAAAGAAGAACACCTTGACCATTTGCAAAAGCTGTTTTCCAGGTTGAAGGAGTATAAGCTCAGACTGAACCCAAGCAAGTGCACTTTTGGAGTTAGGTCTGGTAAACTTTTGGGATTTATTATCAGCAACAAAGGCATTGAGGTTGATCCAGCTAAAGTAAAGGCTATACAAGAAATTCCTGCCCCCCGCACTAAAAAGGAGGTTAGAGGTTTCTTGGGACACTTAAACTATATCGTGAGGTTCATCTCTCACCTGACATCTAACTGTGAGCCAATTTTCAAACTGTTGAAAAAATATCAGGTAGTTAAATGGAACAATGATTGTCAAGTTGCTTTTGATAAGATCAAGGAGTATTTACTAGAACCTCTTATTCTGATACCACCCGTCGAAGGAAGGCCGTTAATCATGTATCTGACTGTTTTGGATAACTCAATGGGGTGCGTACTGGGCCAACATGACGAGTCTGGCCGAAAAGAGCATGCCATTTATTACCTTAGAAAAAAGTTTACCGATTGTGAGACTCGCTACTCACTGCTCGAGAAAACTTGCTACGCTTTGGTATGGGCTGCTCGCCGGCTAAGACAGTATATGCTGACTCATACCACTTTGTTGATTTCCAAGATGGATCCGATCAAGTATATCTTCGAAAAGCCTGCTTTATCTGGAAGAATCGCTAGATGGCAAATGATCCTGACTGAGTATGATATCCAGTATACTACCCAAAAAGCCATAAAGGGGAGTGTATTAGCTGACCATCTAGCTCATCAAGCCGTCGAAGATTACCAATCTATGAGATTCGACTTCCCTGACGAGGAAATCATGACATTGGATAACATTGAAGGTAACGGACCGTATGACGGACCTAAACAAGGATCCCGATGGACCCTGTACTTTGATGGTGCTTCAAATGCACTTGGCAACGGTATCGGTGCGGTACTCATTTCTCCGAAAGGTTGCCATACACCCTTCACTGCCCGACTTTGCTTCAGTTGTACCAACAACATGGCTGAATATGAAGCTTGCATCTTTGGTCTCAAGGATGCTATAGACTTGGGAATCAAATCTTTGGTCGTATTTGGGGACTCGGCTTTGGTTATCAGTCAAGTCAAAGGAGAATGGGACACCAAGTATCCTAATCTTATCCCGTACAAGGAACATGTCTTGACGTTGTTGCCTCATTTCGAGCAGATTACCTTCGAGCACTTCCCGCGAGAAGAAAATCAGCTAGCAGATGCTCTAGCTACAATGTCTTCCATGTTTAAACTCAACTGGGATAACGAGGCTCCCCAAATCACCATCGAGCGAATGGACGAACCTGCACACTGTCATGAGATTAATACCGAAGAAGTAGTGGAACCACCCTGGTTTCATGAAATCAAAAGGTATCTCCAGACTAGAGAATACCCTGAAGGAGCTTCCATCAATGAAAAAAAGTTCTTAAGGAGATTTGCTGCCAAGTTCTTCCTAAGCAATGGCATTCTTTATAAGCGCAACCATGATTGTGTTCTACTTCGTTGTGTGGACAAGGTTGAAGCAGAGTTGATCATGACCGAAATACATAGCGGCACATTTGGCACCCACTTGAGCGGACATACGATGGCTAAGAAGATTCTAAGGGTAGGCTATTACTGGTCTACCATGGAAGCTGATTGTCATCAACATTCCCGTACCTGCCACAAATGCCAAGTCTACACCGACAAGGTACATATTCCTCTTGTTCCTCTTAACATTCTGACAGCTCCTTGGCCATTCACAATGTGGGACATTGACATGATTGGAGAGATCAAGCCCACGACATCCAATGGACATCGCTTCATCCTGGTGGCTATTGATTACTTCACCAAATGGGTCGAGGCAGCTTCCTATGCCTCGGTTACGAAGAATATGGTTGCCCGCTTCATCAAGCAGAACCTCATATGCCGGTATGGTATCCCCGACAGGATCATCACGGACAACGGTACAAATTTGAACAACACTATTGTGATCGGTGGATTTAGAACTGACTGTTTAACGCTGGTTCGCGAAATGTCGCGGAAGCAAGAGTCGCCACCGTCTTTTATTTTCTCCAACATGGATAGGACAAAAGCACAACAAAATTCCTTATGAGATTGTCTCTCGGTTCGGGAGGTAGATTTATAGAAAGGGAAGGTGTTAGCACCCTTTCTATCCATGGTTATCCATGGGCTCTTAGATACTTGCTCTTTATGTTTTCAAAATGTTTGCTTTTCAAAATGTGAGTGGGTTTGAAAAAGTTTCGTTTAAAGATTTCTGAATAACTCTTGTATCAGTCCTCAAGAGTGTTTGAAAAATTGTTTTGAAAGCTTTTTGAAAGTGTCGGTGTGAAAAGGTTTTTGTTTTGTTTTTTAGAGAGAGCAAGTACCTGGGAGTCATCTACCTACCCTAAGGAATTAAGTTGTGTAGAAGTCCCTAAGGTAGTGCCATCCCACCATTGAGAGGTAGGTAGCACCACCGTTGGAGGTGTTCGGGTCAATTCGAGTGTAGGGACAGTGTGGTCACCGAAGCAACAGTAAGACACCTTAGAAGCTACCCTTATGTCCTTGATCCTTTTTTTAATCCGAGGCAGCCGTTTCGAGGCAACTGTTTCGAGGCAACTATTTCGAGGCAACTGGATCATGGACATAAGGACTTACTAAAACGTCCTATACTTGACGACCACGTTTCGAAGGCAACAGGTGAGGCGTGCCCTAAGAGTGGTGTGTGAATTTGTGTATTGTTTTCATGTTAAGTTTATCTTCGATCATGGCATTTGTGAGCTACGCATTGTTTTTAATTAGCATACATTCTTTCATACAAGTTAGAATTTAAGAGTGCGGAAATTTAAAAGACGGAAATATAAAACTACGCTATTACAAGGCGCGGGTCTATACATCGCCAAAGTACAAAGACCCGTTTGATAAAAATGTGGAAAGTAAAAAGACCTAATTACTATTACATCCAGAAAGCAGTTACATAATAATCGATAAGAAAATAAATGTGCGAAAAGAAATTAAAATTAGGACGTCCGAGGGTTTTGACCCTTTGCTTGAAATTAAACGAAATTAAAGTCTAATAATTATTTAAAGAAAGAAAAGAAATTGTTTTTTATGTTTTTTTGTATTTATGAAATAAAGAAAATTAAAATTAAATGGGAACCCTAATTCTAGATTATTTTTAGTTATTAAAGAAAATATCCAAGTTAACCTAATTTACGCTAATTAATTAATTTACATGTTTATTTACAAAAATAAATAGTAATTAACAATAATAATAAATAATGAGAAAAATGATTTAATTAAGAAAAAGATGAAAATGTCAAAAAACCCTAATTCTATGCATTTTTATTTATTAAAAAAAAGTGTTAAAATTAAAACCTAAATTAACTAAATTAATTGTTAATGAAATTTATTTTCAAAAATATTTTAATGGTGAAATTAATAATAATTAAACATATTTTACAATTTTTGGTTTCTGATTTTATATTATGAAAATTATTTTTATGGTGAATTAATGAAAACAATTAAAAAGAATTAAAAAGAATTATAAATAAAATTGAAAAAATAATGCAAACCAGGGGGGTATCAGGCCCAGAATGAAGGTTAATTGGAAGTAATTCAGGCCCATTAACACCAGCTCGTTTGACTTTCCATGCTTGAGTGCGCCTTGGTTGACTGAGGTACACCATGGATTTCCTTCTGAGGCCCTTGGATTAATCATCATGTCCACTTGGCAGGCCTAAGCATGAGCGTGTATGGTGAACCACTGAACCATTGCTGCACATGAACACGTTAAAACAAAAATTATGCAATATGTGGGGGGACCTGGGAATCGAACCCAGGTCCCAATACCTGCAGTACACGTCCTCAACCACCAGGCCATTTGCGTTTGTTTGTAAATAATATAACAACGATTTATAATATGTGAAAAAAGGCAGTTATACTGAAATAAAGAAAAAACGCGCTAATATTTGAATCTCCCAGTAACATCAGGCCACGTCCATCTTCTTCCTTGTTTTGCCTGCAATTATAAAACAAGTAGCGGGGGTTTTAAACCCCCACTAAGCATAGCCACGAAAAATAGCGAATAGAAGAGGCATCAATATAAAAAAGGCGTGATCATCTCAATGGATCAGGCTTCTTGCAACGAGTTCAACCATATTGGTCTTGAGGTCCAATTTTACCATATGTGAAAAGCCCTATTTTGAAGCTTCTGAAACCCTAGGTTTCATCAATGGTAGATTTCGTTTCAAGCGTTTTTAGCACAATTAAACCACATCAAAAGTTTCAGGGAGATGTCAGTAATGCAAATCATTGAATAAAACATATGAATGATGCATAGAAATTGAAATTCGATTATGGAATATTTATGAAGAAACGTGACTCAGTTCTACCGATTCTTGGAGTATGGGGACTTGTTCTTGATGCCAATAGCTTCCTGGAAGGTCCAGCAACGTGTTGGAATACTTTTTATGCTTTGAAACGTCATGCAACTATGAAATCAGTTTCAAGCTTTTTGTTGAAAAATTGCAAATTGGTTCTGAGTTTGTGAGAAACTTTTCGTGTATGTCTGAATTAGGTTTCCTTGTGCATATGTAAGTGAACGATTCTAGGTCAAAAAACAAGCCCATAGGTCCATGAATTGATGACTTGAATCTTTGATTGACAATCATATATTTTCCAATCTTTTTCCATGAAAATCTTGCCAAATGTGGATGATCTTGTCCCCTTGGATGATGCACGAAATCTTTAGCATATAATGAGTGTATTTGCTGCATAAAAAGATTTGAAAAAGCATTATTTGATATTTTCTCATAATTAAATCTAATTAAATGAATTAATAAGAATAAAAATTCGATTAATTAATTAAAAATAAGAAAATAAATCCTTCTAAGCTCAATGGGTCGTGCATAGGCTTCGGGTAATGATTCAAGGAAGAACTTGAGGCCCATTAGCAAATTTGAAGTGTTTTAGGCAAAGTTGACTTTTCAAAATTCCCAAAAATTTCCCAACTTCTCCAATGCATATCTTGCTCAATTTTGAAGCTATGATCATGTTCTTGGACATTTTGGAAAGGTCTTGAAGTCCTCTAACCAGTGTCTTTGGTCCCATGTCATTTTGATTTACCAATCTCAAGTTATGGTCTTTGACTTAAAGTGCCTTTTTGTTGACTTTTGAAAATGACCTATAATGTTGAAATTGATAACTTTTTGTGAGAGCATTTCTTGGACTTGGAGTGTGAAGATGAGTTGTAGGAAATGTCACCCCCTTCAAAATGAGCTTTGGATGGGATTTTTCTGATGAACCATGAAGAAGTTATGCCTTGGTCAATTTGCAGTTGACTTTTCAGCTGTCCAAAAATAGAAACTTTTGCATCTTGAGACTTTTTGAGCCATGCTTTGAGAATCATGATCAAGAATTGATCAAATGATGATTGTGGCTTCAAAATGAGATGTTGACCAAATTTTTTGACTTTTGACTGTCAAATGACCATTTTGCCCCTGCAGTTGACTCTGGAGCAATTAGGGTTTTTGACTGTGCAATTTGATGCTGTGAGTCTTGAAACTTGACATATGGATGCTTGACAATGTATATAGGCATGTGGGACTTGATTGGACCCTTGGAAACCTCAATTTCTTTGCAAGAACCAAAACCCTAATTTTGACTGTGTTAGGAGGCCATTGGACTGTGCAACCTTTGAGAGATTTTGAAACTTGATCTTGGCAAATCTTGAAGAATATGGGAGGGCAAATTTTGGGGTACAACAACTATGATCACCGCTCTATGAGAGCAGTTCAAGATTTAACATCACAATTCATCTCCCTATCGGCCGAAGATGAACGGTGCTGTTGAAGCCGCGAACAAAAACATCAAGAAGATCATCCAAAAAATGACAGTCACCTACAAGGACTGGCATGAGATGTTACCGTTTTCTCTGCATGGATATCGTGCCACGACACATACTTCAACAAGGGCAACCCCATTTTCTTTGGTGTATGGCATGGAAGCGGTTCTACCCATGGAAGTTCAGATTCCTTCCTTGAGAATTATGAAAGATGCCGATTTGAGTGAAGACGATTGGATTCAGACCCGACTTGATCAACTTAACTTGATCGACGAGAAGCGACTTACTGCTGTTTGTCATGGTCATACATATCAAAAATGGATGATCAAGGCCTTCAACAAGAAAGTCAGACGTCAGGTATATCAAGTTGGAGATCTTGTAATCAAGCGGATCATCTTACCGCAAAGTGATCCCAGGGGCAAGTGGACTCCTACTTACAAAGGACCATTTGTGATCAAGAGCATCTTTTCTGGTGGGGCAATGATTCTGACCACCATGGACAGTGACGACTTGCTGCACCCTGCGAACGCAGACATAGTCAAAAGATACTACACATAAAACGACCCGACAAGTTGAAAACTCGAAAGGGCGACTTGGGCAAAAATGGGCATCCCGGTGAATCGAAAACCTGAAAGGGCGATTCAGGCAAAAATTAGGGATAAAACAAAAAAATTTTGTACACCCGGCAAGTTGAAAACCCAAAAGGGCGACTTGGGAAAAAAGGGTTTCCCGGTAGATCGAAAACCCGAAAGGGCGGTCCAGGTAAAAGTTAGGGAATTAAAGCGTATGACTATGTCTCGTCGGATCACTTTAAGGACAATCTCTTCACCAACAAAGCTCCAAGCTACTGATCAATCCAGTCATCGGCGGACGAAGCAACGAATGGACAAGATACTCAGAGTTGTGAAGGCTATAACAGAATGGGAACCCCATGGAATTGTTACACATAGCCATCTTTCTTTTGTATAAAATTTTTCTCAATTTTATGACAACATTCTCTTACTAGGATGTCTGTCTCCTTTGTACAAAGATACTTCCAAAAGTTAATACAAAGATACTTAAAAGTGCAGAAATTTGTTTACCTCTCTTTTCTTTTTACACTTATGTTTTATTTGAAAACGTCCAATGTTTTGTTAAATAGGCATATGCATTTGAATGTAATCACTGCTTATAAATAAAACGAAATTGAGAAAGGATAATTATTGATAGGTTGAAGGTGTAGGAGAATATCTTTGTGCCATTCCGAAAGAAATCCCCTGCAATACTTTGTTCAGATCCTCAACAAAGCTAAAACCTCGGAATACATGTCCCCAGCGGATTTAAGCTTCAAGATCCCTCAGCGGAGCCAGTACATTCTAAACTGGATTCCCCAGCTGAGTTAAATTTCAAAGTTCCCATCAGAATTCAAACTCCCGATCCCCAGTGGAGCCCGAAAACCCTGAAAAAACCTATCCCCCAGCGGAGCCAGAGTATTCTAAACCTTCTTCCCCGGAAAAGTCAAATTTCCAACTGTTCAACTTCCCCCAACTTCCCCAGTAGTTTGGCATACAACCCAAAGCTCTTGATTTCACCGGCCGAATAAACATTCTCCTCAGAGTTATCTCTCAGCAGATCGAAGATTCTCGATCCCGTTTCCCCAAGCAGAAACCTCCCAGGTTTTAATTCCCCAGTAGAGATTTTCAGAGTTTTCCTTATTTCCCAGGAAAGTCATGAAGGATCCTCATCCCCCGTAGAAGTTGTCAGAACCCTTATAAATCCCCACAAGTCACTAAGGATTTCCAATCCCCAGCGTTGGTCCCAGGATTTCTCATTTATCAAACAATCAGATATTCTTTAACCACCAAGCAGTCAGCAAGAGTTCCTCATCTTCAACAAAGATTTTTGGGTCCTTAGCATCGGTCAGGATTTTCAATCCCTCGCAGCAGTCAAGAATTTAGTCTCCTCAGCAAGACAGTTACTCAGCTTACATGCATAACCATTACATTCATATATCATAAACATTAATGAAACACAGTTCATTGCATCATATATATCATGCAACATAACTTTGTGTTTTAGCTAACATTTTACCCTTTTTCAGGATAAGATTAAAAGGCTATCATTAACAATTATTCAGATATAGTATGGATACACCCCAGACGCGGCGGTCATTCTATTACTCATTCAGAACTCCAAGTCAAAATATAATACAGATACACCCCAGACACGACGGTCATTCTACTACTCATTCATACTTCAACAATACGATACAGACTAGATACGCTCCAGACACGGTGGCCATTCTATCTCTCATTCATATTCAACTATCAACTTCAAGTTCAGATACGCTCCAAACACGGATGCCATTCTGGCCTTTACACCAGCAGTTTGATTCTCCCCAGTGCAGTAGCCACGAAAGTCATTCTGTCACTTATTCAGATCCCAGTTACAGTCTCAGATACACTCCAGACACGGAAGTCATTCTGCTACTCATACAGATCTCAACTTCAGATACAGTCCAGATACGTTCCAGACACGGCTGTCATTCTGTCACTCATTCGGAATTTATCCCCAACCCAGAGATGCTCCATACACAGATGTTTCTCTGTCGCCCATTCAGGATTCAGATACAATACAGATATACTCCAGACACGGCGGTCATTCTGATATTCAAACATAGTTACAGCCAAGATACGCTCCAGACACGGACACCATTCCTTTGCTCATACAAATTCAGATCCCAGTTACAGTTTCAGATACACTCCAAACACGGAAGTCATTCTGCTATTTATACATGTATCAACTTCAGTCACATCCAGGATACGCTCCAGACACTGACGCCATTCTTTTGCTCATACAGACTCAGTCTCCAGATGTAGTTCAAATGCATTCCGGACACATATACCATTTGGATGCTCATTCTTCTGACCTACAATATTATAATTCAACAAACAATCTTGGATGGCATCTTTAAGCCCATCTCCAGCAATATTCTACCATCTCCAAATGGCATCTTTAAGCCCATTTCCTCAGATACAATTTGACGAGTGCAAATTTACGGGCACTCTAGTGTCCAATCCTCTTTTACCTTCGAGTAACGAAAGGCAAACTTGCCAATCTAAATCTTCAGGTTCAAGAAGATTGAACAGGGGCAACTGTTGTACCCCAAAATTTTCCCTCTCATTTTATCAACATTTCTCATTACAAGGCTCTTGGAACTCAAGATCAAGCTAGGGTTTGCTCTGCTCAAGACATCTCCTTGCACTGATGACCTAAATTAGGGTTTGAGTTTGCACAGAGATGTTTTGACCTACAATGCCCAAAATGACTTTCATACTCCATGTTGGACTCACAAGTTTTTCCATACCAAGTTTCAAGCCTTGATTCAAATTTTTGCCCAGTCAATTGGACAATTGACCTAGAAATCAACTATATTGGGGAAAAAGTCAACTGTGGCCAATTGACAGTCAAACATCATGAAATTTGACCCACATCAACATTATGAACTCATATGAACCATTTAATCAAGTTTGGATCACAATTCCACAAGAAATTTGATCAGATCACCAAAAGGGCAAAATGGTCATTTTTAGGGTTTTGACTATACAAGGACAATTTTTGACTGTTTGACCTAGCCAATGGCAAAACAAGCTCAACCATGGACACAAGGGCTCAATGACATTATCTTGACCCATTCAACAAGTTCAAAAGATCTCAAATGCATAGGATTGACAAATGAATTTTTCAGTCGACTGATCAAAATTTGATTGTACACTGAAAAGTCAAACTTTGACTTTTTGGTCAAAATCAAGTGACAAGGGTCATTTTTCATCAAGACATGTCAAATTATGAAACTTGTTCATCAAGAAACCCAAAATGCAAATTAGGGTTTAAAATGGAAAAAGTTTCATAACTTAGAATTTTTCTAAGTTATAAAATTTTCTTATTTTTTCCTAACTTTGTCCCATTTTTTCACCAAGATGAAAATGGATTAAAACAAAACTTGAAACATGAAAGTTTTAGTCCATCACAAAGTCTACAACTTTTATTGACAAAGTTTTCTCAAAAGAGGCTTGTATCTCAAGTTATGATTTTTGGAACAAGGGTACCTAAAACTTTTAACTTAGAGAAATTTTGCCCTAGTTTAGGCAGGATTTTGACCCATCTTCTTGGCACTTTTTCACATAGTTCCACTTGGAGTTTCAAGTTGCATTTCAAAGATGGATTATAGTATATGTTGCCAGATTTCCAAATTGTCCAAGAACTCCTCAAACACATTTGTGGTTAGGGAGAATCGAATGCTTGAAGTTGGCAAAAACTCACTTTGATCCATGGCCAATACATGTTCATACAACTTGCATTTTCAAACCAGCATGCCTTGTACTTGTTTGCAGGCCTCTAAACCAATTCACACTCCTTAATTGAATGCAAATCCACTGAGCTAATGCATTATCTTGGCCATTTGGACATTGCACACAAAACTAATCCTTAAGTAGAAAAAGGTACATTGCCATTTTTGAAAAGTTATGCTTTATGTCCAACCATGATCTTTGAAGCATAGGGCCATATCTATGAAACCAAATCAAATCCACAAATTCCAGTAACCAAGGGCAAAGGATGCAGCATACAAGATAGAGTGTACAAGCCTGCATTGAGAAGTTACACATTCTTGCTTCAAGAAGAAGAAATTGGTCCAAATCTTGCAAACTTGAAAACCAGTTCATGATAGCTAAAACAAACATTGCAAACACATTTCACACAACCCTTTGAGTCATAAACACGAGCTATTTACCACTCAAACCTCCTTGTACACAAAATCTCCATTTTTCTGCAAAACAGGGCAAGCCCTGCAGAACCACTTACATCTCCACTTTGCCTCGTGCGTTTTGCCTCAAACTTGTTCCAATACCTTCCATTCAACTCACCTAAACTATTCCAGACCTCCATTGCCAACTGTAACTCCATTAACACACATTGTCATTTTTGTTTGGAAGCTTTGCAGGTTAAGTTCTATAGCACGATTCAGGCTACTTCAAAACAAACCAAGCATTGGGAAAGCTTCAGTGGACATCAGGCAAGCTCAAAAGAACCTCAAGCACCATTAGAAGTTGTTGCATTGTCCAGCTCGAAGTCAACTGAAACAGGTATTTCATGAACTTCTATCTCTCTATTTAGGAATAGTTAGACTTAGGTTTGTGAATGAAAGATGTTGTATTCATAGCCCTGAAACCATACATGTGCTTAGTTTTCATTTATATTAATCGTGCTAGGATAATTTCATCCATGAACTTTCTGAAAAAACTAGGTTAGAAATTAGGGCCAGAGAAATTCTCTCTGGTCTTTGAGAGTTAGGTTAAGTTTTTTATATGGTTAGATTCATTGTTTGATGCTCTACAAGTTTTATGTTATGAGTTTTTTCAAAAAAGCACAAAATCAGGAGATAGGATTTTGTACATGAAGCGCACGCGTTTCTGTCCAGAGGAAGAAGATGAAGTTGGTTTTGGGCTGGGCCTGAACAGGCTTGCTGTTGGCACCCCCAACTTTTCTTTTCACACCCCCTGGCCCATTTCTTGAAAATTTGTCATTTTTGCATTTTTATTTTATTTCTTACTTGGATATTTTATTTTCAAACATGAAAAATGACCCAAAAATATTTTTATAATTTTTTGCATTTATTTGGTATTTATTTTTATTTTTACTAATATAAAAATGTTTATATGCTTTTATATCATTTTGTTTAAATTAAAAAATAATACAAATAATACTTTTATTTTATTTATTATTTTTATATATATTTGAAAATATTTTCTTGAAATATATATACATTTTGTAAATAATTCATTTTATTTTTATACACACTTAATATATATATATATATATATATATATATATATATATATATATATATATATATATATATATATATATATATATATATATATATATATATATATATATATATATATATATACTATATTTTATTAAATAATTAGAACAAAAAATACAAAAATAATACATTTTTATTTTTATTAATATTTTATATTAAAAATTCCTTTTTCAATATACTTTTATTTTTTTGTACAAATTGATGTATTATTGTGTATAAATAATAAATAATACTATTTATTTAAGAAATTAGGGTTTTTGCCCTAAAAGACAAAAATAATTAAAATTGAATTTTTTTATTTATTTACATTTCACATTAAAAATACTTTTTACATACATAAATTTTTTTTTTTTTTGCATAATACATTTTATTTAAATATTTATTTATTGTATTTATTTAAATATTGTACATTTAATTGTTATGCCTTACTCATTCAATTTGATTGTAATAACTTAGAATTTAATTTCTTGTCTAAATAATCCCCTATTCAAATTTGTACCCTCCTCCCTATATCATGTTGTAATAGTGTAGAATTTAAATTCTCGCACCTTTAAATGCTTTCAATTATGCCATGATTAGACTTAAGGTTTGTATGCAAAATCAAATTAACAAGTAGCTTGACCTAATCAAAGACAAAAATTGCATGAAAAAACAAACACAATGCACACTTGCACCCCTAGGGTTTCAATCCACTTGTTGCCTTCAAAAATAGGCCATGATATGCATGTCAAGTACTTTGGCAAAACAAAAACAAAACAAAGATCATAGTCCCTCGATGACGCTATCTGAGTTGCCTAAACAAAATGATCAAGTCCCTCAAGAAAATTGCCAAAAATACTTTACACAATTGCTATCATGGTCTATACGATGACCCGCGCCTGTCCCGTTTAACATCCTAACACAAGGTTGTTCACCAAATACAATGGTGAAACAACACTGTTAAAATGGTTAAAAACATAAGAAAGATCTTTGAGTAAAATAGGGTAGATAGCTCTTGGTTACTTGATCAAAACTTGCAAAAACATCCTTGCTATCTTCAAAACACACTTCACAACACAATTTCAAAATCCTACTTTCAAATATTGAAAACTTTTCAAAAGACAAAAACACCTTTGTATATATTCAAACAAGAATCATTACAAAGGTTGCCACAACAATGGCTTCTTTTCAAAACATCTTTCAAAATCATACACAAAGCACCATTTCAAACAATTGAAGAGCACCATTTCAAACAATTGAAAAGCCAAGCAAGTGATCTAAGAAAGTAACTAAGAGCCCATGGATAACCATGTATAGAAAGGGTGCTAATACCTTCCCTTTCTATAATCTACTCCCCGAACCCAAGAAAACATCTCAAAGGTCTTTCCTGTGCTTTTTGACCTTTCCTTAGGATAAAATAAAAAGTTGGTGGCGACTCTTGCTAAACCGAAACATTTGCGAACAAAAACGCAAAATCCCAAGTCAGTTCTCCCACCGTATCACACCTGGGATCACCATTTTTTTTTTCGCATGACAAATTCTAAAGTAAAATCAAATTGTAAATTCTTTTTGAAAAATCGATTTTGCTATTTAATCTTTTTGCTTTAAAAGTTATTATCAATAATAAATGGAGTCTTTGCAAGATAAATAAAATAAGAAATACAAAGAATTGGGTAAAAGCTCAAATTTAATTAATAGAATGGTAGTCTGCGAATGTCGAGACTCCATGGATAATTACAAAGTTCGGAAAATGGTAATATATAATGGAAAAGATACATTGAGATACAATAATCTCAATCTTCTCCTGATGATATTCTCATCACCCAGATTGCAACATTTTTTACCACTCTCGTTGTGATTTAGTAACTGTGCAATGGATCTTTCAGTGATACTGTAGCGGTAGAATGTTGAGACTAAGCCATTGAATTGACTTGACTCGCATAGATCAAAATAAAAATTGCCACCGCGCTTTATTATTTCCAAAGGAATGGGAAAAGAGAGAATAACCCAAAAAAGAGGGAGAGAGAATCTAAGTTCGGGGTTGGTTATGCAAAGGGAAGTATTAGCACACTAAACATCTACGGTACTCCACATGAACCTCTTTGAAAATTTGTGTATTTGGCTATAAGAGTTGTATACAATAATAGATTGCAGGGATGAGAAAAGAACTATTTTTTTTTACAATTTTTGCACCCTCCGCGGTTGCAAACCTTTAGTGCCTATGTACCACCTTCCGTACAATAGGGGATCAGGGTGCTCGTAGTTCACCTTTAAAAATTTAAAACACATGTGTGTTGGTTAATTTTAAGAGACGAGACATCATTGTCTTATCCGAATGGAAGAACATACTTATTACCCACGATTATGAGAAAGGAGAATTTGCGTCATCTCAAGTGAAGGATATGGCTTGGATTTTAAAATCAACAAAGTCTTGCTCAAAACCCAAGTGGAAAATATCTCACTTCACTACATATCGTAAAAGTATAGTAGCTCACTTCACTACCAGGATTCACAAGAGTCTATCTCTTGAGAAATATTTTAAGAAAAAAATCCAAAGTGGCTAAGATAGTTTGAATGAGATTGATTGACTTTTAGTCTTCTCATAAAATAGTCAAAGTATTATTAAGTTGTTTAAAGTTTGATTAAGAAAATATTTTAGAAAATACGCGAACCTAAGTGCAAGTTTATTATGAAAGCGATTCAAGTTTGGAAAACAAGAATAGTTTTGAAAAGAAGGGAGAAGGTTTTTGAAATTAAATAAGGTGGGAGGAGATGAAGGGACTATCCTAAAACATAAGGTAAAAGCTAGGGAAAAGAACTATCTAACCAACAAGAAGCCAACACTTGACACAATGAGTCAATGTAGAATTCCCAACCTTTGGATTTGAAACCAAATAAGCAAAGATAATAAAACCTCTTAAGAAATCCAAACTTCAGAGGCATTAAGTCTTCACAAAAATTGGGCAGAGTAATAGTTGTATACAGATGAATTCCCAATCACAGACAAAGCACATAATCATGATAACCTGCACACAAAGAAAACAAACAACCCAATGTCTTAGGGTAAACCCCAAGAACAAAATTGCAATAGAAGTCACTAGGTCTCAAGGTAGGTCAAGGTATCTAATCCTAAGTCCAAGAATTCCATAACTCCAAAATGCCAAGGATAGTAACCAAATAGTCCAAGTAACATTAAAGTTTTTTATGGTTTAAGTTGATTATAGGTATCTTCAAAAAAAATGAAAAACTCAAGTGAGCAAAATAAAAATGACATAAAGATAAATGCTCAAGTGAGCAAAGATGAAAATAGCATGAAATGAAAATGTAAAAATAAATGTGTTTAAAGTAAAAAGCATAAAGTAAAAGCATAAAATAAAGTCAATTGTTATAAATTAGAGGTTAGTTGAATGACCATCTTGAAACTTGCATTGAAAACTCATTAGAAGATTGATAAAATCAAATCCTCTCAACAATAAGTTTCATTTGCTTTTTGTCAAGTATATCATTCATTTCAAAATCTCAAAGCAACAATAAATGATCAACGATGTCTAAATGATTCACTTAGTTCTAAAATTTATGAATATTCATTAGAGGATTGATAAGACCAAAGCCTCCTAACAATGGACCTCAAGATTATTGGATCAAAGGTTTCAAATTAAACATGCTTGGGCTTGCAAACATAGGTTTGGGCCACAAATGATTATTTCTCAAATAGGGACAAAATTTAGTGCTATGTTAAGCAATTGTAAGTGGACTTATATAGAAGTCACACCTATTTTGAGGTCGGACAATAGAAATCTATGTGCCATATGTTTGGAGTGATGATATGTAGATCATCCTCTAACAACATGTAGCACAAAAGAGAAGAGGAAGAGATGAAGAGGGACGAGATACATTTGAATTAAAGATTTTAATCAAACTATCATTAAAATCATTCATCCATTTTGGTGGAGTTAAACTCAACACCCAAGATCCAATGATGTTAATGAAGTTCATGATCAAAAATTATATGGACCCTCAGCCAAAACACGTTGAATCAAAAAACAAGCAACCAATAAAAATAAAACAAATGTCCAACATTCATTGGTTGAAGAACAACACGTAGGTCGTCTTCAACCTCCGGACACCCCGCGCGTGGGATTTTCTGAGATTCTTCAAATGAAAATGTTAGAAGCTCAGAATAATATCATTAGATCCGTCTCTTCCAGACGATCCTAACCTCACCCTCGCGAAAATTTATATAAATTGAACAAAGAGAAAAATGCAGAAAACCAAAAATAATAGCGAGCACATTAGGGTAGGATTTCTCACTCAACTCAATGATTTTAAAAATTGTAAGAAACACAAGGATCAAAAGGATGAGTAGAATATAATATGCTTTTATTTGGACCGATTTGGTTAAGAAAACTACATGAACGAGGCTCACTAAAATAGCTCTGAAAGTGAACTTATGTAACCCAAAATATGGCTTGATTTTCTTGGTTAAAGTGTTGGAGAGTTTGTGTGTTTATGGAAGATGATGGACATGTAAAGAAATTGTGAAGAGAGAGCTTGAAACTGTGAAATTCAAATTCAAATTTATGAGTTACGAATAAATTTTGGCAGGGAGTATTTGGCTCTCCAAGCTTGAGGAAATGAATGCAATATGTCCCTCTATTTATAGGTAAGTGAATGGGAATGAGAATTGAAAGAATTAGTGGAGTTTGGAGGGAAATCGTGTGAAGTTGCAAGCATGGAAATTGTGACTCGTATTTTGCTCAAAACTTAACAAAAACTTGCGTCTGAAGATGCTAATCACTTTTGGAAGATTGTTAAACATGATTAGGAGTAAAAACACACATAAATTTAGTGATTAGAAGATGAATTGTGCATTTCAAATTCTGACTTGGAGGAAAAAGTCAGTTTCTAGGTACCAACTTTGAATAAATGGCATTCACAACTCAAGGAGTCTTAGGGCATGATTCTTGAAGCAATTGAAAGATAAGGTCACAAATTTTACAATGTGACAATAATGGGATAAAATGGATACTTGAGCTAGGATTTGTGATGAGTCAAAGTTTAGAAAAAGATGCTGACATTTTGTACATAGAAAAATTATAAATTTTTCTCAAAAAATGTCCTATAATGTTTTGACTCCAAACAAGGCCTTCCTCCAAAATTGAGCTTTGATCAATGATACTAACTTGAAGTAAACTTCCTAAATAGAATTGTGAAACTTGAATCACTAAAAAATACCAAGTATTGAAAAAGTTATGGTCTTGCAAAATTGGTGATAATTCACGAGATGACCTATAATCTCTTCCATTTTTAGGGCATCTTCCATCCATTTTCAATATTTTCACATAAAATAAGAGTTGAATTTTACATCCTTAATATCATTATGGAAAAATAATGGGCTCAAGGATGTAAAAATTGACCAATTTATGATCTTTTGAAGTCACATAAGAGAATTTGATGGCATATCTAGACGACATGTAATCTTTCTTCATCATTAGGCATCTTTCACATAAAATTTTCTTGAAACTTTTCAAGTGATTTGTTGATAACTATTTAAAGAGAATAATGTATTTGGAATCACTCAAAAATACCAAAAGATGAACAAGATATAGCCCTTAGAAGTTCAAAACCCTAGCTCATAGAGCACCAAAATGACTTGGAAACCCCTTTCAATTTTGACAAGCTTTCTTACACAATAACTTTGGCCATGTGAATAGAAGTTATTGTGGATGACAATAAGAACCCACAGAAACAAAAAACCAACTCCAAATATTAAGAATTAAGAGAGTTATGCACTTGTAATCAAGAAATCAAGAATTTGTCCAATTAGGTCAAACTTCTTCAATCAACTCTTGCATATTTTGATTTTCTTTGACAAATTGAGGCATCATAAATCATAGTAGACTTTGTCATGATATTACTTAAAAGTATATTCAACAATGAAGCTTGAATCTCAGTGAAAATTTATTGAAGAAGGCATGGAAATAAACTCATGAACCTATAAATCAAACTGATGAAATGTGTTATGCCCTTACCTATAATATCATCAACTAGAGCAAACATTCATTGTATTTATTGGTTATAAACTAATTAATACAAAACATAGATAATCATAATATATAAATCAAGGTGCTTGGTGATTCCTCATAAGAAAACCTAAAGACAGGGAGAAGAACCAAACCCTAGTGTGACCTTGTTGTGATTGAGTTGATATGAGATGATATAAGAATTTTAGGGGAGATAATTGGGGTACAACAGATACACACATCCATTCCAACAACATTCGCTGAAATTTCTTATCTGGATTTCTTAGCCATAATTCGAAATTGCTTCACCAATTCAGGAAGAACTAGTCCATTGAGAAGATTGAAGAAAGTTCTCCAGCGTTAAAAATCAACAACTTCAGTAAGATCAAACCCCATTGACTTTAAGATTATCAAAGTTCATGAAAAACTCAACAAGGGATGTTAACTGAGACACAAGAATTGAAAATTGAAGATTAGGAAGTCCATCATTCACTTGTTGTTGTTGTTGTTGTTGTTGTTGTATTAGAGACGATGAAGAACCTTTAACATCTTATTGAGCAGTTGATTGTTGTTGAGAAGCCATTGTTTGAACCACGAACAAGAACCAAAAGGGTTTTAGGGTTTCAAAGAACTTGGCTTAAAAGAGATAAAGTGTGGGATAATGGTAGAGAAAGTGTGTGAAATAGGAGGGAATGGGTTTTAAATAGAGTTTTTACAATGATTAAAAAAGTTTTGAAAAGTGCAAAATTTTTGACAAGAGGTAAAGCATGAAGATTTTTACCTAATTCCAATATGATCTCTTCTCCAAATGAGTCACATAAAGTTCTAGGTGTGCTTCAGAAAAGACAATTGTATTATTTTGAATCACCAACCTATCACTATCCTAAAAACTCGTTAATGAAGTAAACTCTTTAGTTTCCAAAGGACAAAATCATTCTAGCGAGAAGATTCTGACCTTGGACATTTTTGATACATGAGGACTTCACTCATCAGAAGCCTCATATTCCAGAAGCAATAAAACAATCACGCCTCTGAGTCTAATTTTCCATTCTGAGATAGCATCCTTTTCACTCTGGACATAAAACCATTTTTAAATGTTTCAGAATGAAAACGAACCTATCTTCAGCAAGGGGTTTTGTGAAGATATCAACCTATTGATGGTTTTTATCTATTAGTTTTAAATATAAAATTCCCTTAAGAACGTAGTCTCTTATAAAATAATACTTAATCTCAATATGATTAGCCCTAGAATGCAAAATTGGATTCTTGGAAAAAACAAATAGCAGGAGTATTGTCACGAAAGATAGGAATGTTACTCTCGAATATTTGATAATCTTCTAGTTGACTTTTCATTAAGAGAATCTGGGTGATGCATCCAGAAGAAGAAATATATCCAGCTTTCGCGGTTGAGAGTGCTATTATTGATTGCCTTTTGCTAGACCATGAAATTAAATTGTCTCCAAGAAATTGACAACTTCCATAAGTGCTTTTCCTCTCTATTCTATTTCCAGCATAATAAGCATCACAATATCCTACTAACTTGTATTCACTTTATTTTCTATAACATAAACCAAAGGTTAATAGTACCTTTCAGATACCTAAAAATACTCTTAAAAATAGTTAATTGTGATTCTCTAAGACGTGATTGGAAGCGAGAACACAAGCAAACAGTGAATAAAATATCATGTCTAGAAGCAGTCAAATATGATAGAGAACCTATCATACCTATGTATAAATTTTGATCAACCTTACCACTTACGTTCTTCTCCAGAACGCAAGTAGTATGCATATGCGTCTTTGTTGTCTTGCATTTAGAAAAGTCAAGCTTCTTCAATAGTTCTTTGGAGTAGTTGCTCTGATGGATGAACATCTCTTCTGGTTCTTGATTGATTTGGATTATCAGAAAGAACTTGAGTTCTCCCATTAAGCTCATCTCAAACTCAATCTGCATAGACTTAGCAAATTCCTTGCAGAAACTGGAATTAGTAGAACCAAATATAATATCATCAACGTATATTTTAACTACCATAATGTCATTTTTGAAGGAATTATAAAACAAGGTGGTATCAACTTTTCCTCTGGTGAGATCATTTTCTAAAAGAAAATTGCTTAATTTTTCATACCAACCTTTGGGAGCTTGTTTCAGACCATACAATGACTTCTTAAGTTTGAAAACAAAATCTGGATTTTTATGATTCCCAAAACCAGGAGGTTGGTGTACATACACTTCCTTAGTTATGTAGCAATTCAGAAATGCACTCTTAACATCCATCTGATACAAGATGATGTTGTGATTAACAATAGACAAAATTAAGAGACAAATAAACTATAACCTGAAAATTGGTGCAAAGGTTTTTTTTAGTCAATTCCTTACTGCTGACTATAACCTTATGCAACTAGTCGAGCCTTGTTTCTTTCCACACCTCCTTTTTCATTGAGCTTGTTTCTGAAGACCCATTGGGTTCCAAACACATGAGTTCCTTTGGGTCTTGGAGCAAAATCCCACACATCATTGATGGATAATTGATCCAAATCTTCTTGCACAGCCATGATCCATTTTGTGTCCAGAAGCGCTTCATCAACAGATGTAGGCTCTATGAGAGACCCAAATTTCATAAGCGTCTCTTCAGAAGGGTTGAAAGGAGGTATGGTTCTGACTGGTTCAGATCTATTTCCCATAATTAATTCTTCAAAATATGAGGATCTGGTTATGTGCTTCCTCAGAGGAGTTTGAGCTTCAATAACATATTGTTGAACTTCTTCAGTTTCCTTCTGCTTTGGTTCCTTTTTAGAAGCATCATTACCTTTTAATTTTGAAAAGGTAATCTCCAGATCTGCAAACTTTTTAACTAGTTTTGACTTTTCAGGGTAAAGCTTATCATCGAATCTAACATGAATAAATTCTTCAAAGATAACAGTTTCAGTGTTATACACTCTATAGCCTTTTTAGCTTTTAGAATATCCTAACATGATACACTTTTGTGCTTTAGAATAAAAGTTGTTAATATTCTCCTTAGTGTTCATCATAAAACAATCACATCCAAAAGGATGAAAATATGAAATGTTGGCTTTTTTGTTTCTCCATAATTCATAAGGAGTCTTACCCATAATAGGTATTATACAGGCTCTATTCTGAATGTAATACACTGTGTTGATTGCCTCTGCCCATAGTGCTTTTCCATGTTAGTCTCATTGATCATGGTTCTGGATATTTCTTGCAAAGTCTTATTCTTCCTCTCTACAACTCCATTTTGTTGTGTAGTTATAGGGCAGGAGAAATAATGGGAAATTCCATTTTCATCAAAAATATTTTCAAAGTTTTTATTTTCAAACTCGCCACCATGATCACTTCTGACTCGATAATTCTGAGATCCATCTCATTTTGCACTTGAAAGCAGAAGGTAGTAAACAAAGAATGTGACTCATCCTTTTGTTTAAGAAACTTAACAGAAGTCCATTGATTGTAGTAATCAATAATGACTAATCAACACTTCTTACCATTGACATAAGCAATTTCCGCTGGTCCAAACAAGTCAATGTGCAGAAGCTCTAATGGCCTAGATGTAGAAACAACATTCTTTGCTTTAAAAGAAGTTTTTGAAAACTTACATTTCTGACATGCTTCAAAAAGAGCTTCTGAAGAGAGCTTCAGTTTTGGAAGACCTCTAACAAGATCAAGCTTATTTAATTGAGAAATTATTCTCACACTAACATGGCCCAAACGTCTATGCCAGATCCATTGCTCTTCATTAACAGACAAAAGGAAGTTTACATGTTACACTTTTAAATCAGAAAGTCTAATCTTATAGGTGTAGTTTTTCCTCTTGCCAATGAAAAGGATTGAGCTATCCTTTTGACTAACAGCCTTACAAGAGTGTTGATTAAAGATTATATCATAACCATTGTCACTTAATTGACTTATGGACAATAAGTTATGCATTAATCCATCAACAATAAAAACATTATTAATAAAAGGGAGAGAACTATTACCAATTGTTTTGAAGCCTATGATCTTTCCTTTTTGATCACCTCTGAAATCCACGATGCCTCCAGGCTTAAGTTCCAGGCTTTGGAACATATGCCTTCTTCTCGCCATGTTCCACAAACAGCCAGAGTCTAGGTATCATGATTGGTTTCTTGACTTTACTGCTAAGGATATCCGCAACATAGATTATCTGCTTCTTAGGTACCCACAACTTCTTGGATCCTTTTTTGTTAGTCTTCCCCGAGTTGTTCACAACCTTGAGCTTAGGAGCACGATAACCATATTTAATTTCACTCTTGAAACAAGAATTTGCTTTAGGTTTAGCCTTAGGACAAGAAAGAGTTTTACCTTTTTCTTTTCCTTTAGGCTTAGAACCACCAGAGACAAAATAAGAATGAAGAGTATTTGGTTTATCATCTTTTTCAGAATCAGGTTCTTCATAAGAATCATAACCAATACCTTTTATACAATTTCTGCTTACACCATAGATTATTAAAGCCACGACGCTTCTACCCAGGCTTCTATCAAGAAATTTCTAGAATGATTTATCATCTTTATGACATCATCAATCCTCACAAAATCCTATGAAATAATTTCCTTCTCAAGACTGGAACTCTTTCTTTTGAGAATAGAGTAATCAATTTTAAGAATATAATTTTCTTCTCTTAAAGATGTAAATTCTTCCTTAAGTTTGTTGTGTTCTTTAGAAATAGATTCATGGACCTTTTTACGTTCCTTGAATTCATTCTTAAGCAAGTCATGTTTTTCAAGAATTTCAAGAAAAGAAAATGTTAATTCAGAGTGAGAAAGGTCAGAAAATACCTCTTTTGTGTCGGAATCAGAGTCTGCAACAACCTATGGATGAATCATCTCATCAAAGGCTCTAACGATAGCCATCAATGCTACATTATCTTGTTCTTATCCAGAATCATCTTCTGATGAATTAGAATCATCCCATGTTACCATCAACCCTATCTTCTTTCATCCGAAAGATTTCTTCCAGGGCTTGTCCTTCTTGAGCTTAGGGCAATCATTTTTGTAATGGCTTGGTTCTTTGCATTCATAGCAAGTAACTCTTTGCTGTCACCATACTTTCTTTGTCCAGAAGTAGACTCGAAATGACCACCAATCTTTCTGGCTCCACTGAACTTGTTTCCTTTCTTCCTCTTCCATAGTTTTTTAACCCTTCTTGACAGCAGTGACAACTCATCTTTATCAAAATATTCTTCAAAATCCTAGATCTCTTCTGCTTGAAGAGCTATCGTCTTCTCATATCTTTTGATGGATTTAAGAGCAACAAAATTTCCTCTCTTTTGAAGTTCATCTTGTTCCATCTCTATCTCATGACTTATCAAAGAACTCACCAGTTCTTCAAGAGAAGTGTTGTTAAGATTTTAGCCAATTTAAAAGCATTTACCATAGGCTGTCACGGTGAAAAATCGGGAGGCCAAGCTATTGACTAACTTGACTCACAAAATTAAGAAGTCACCACCGAACTTTATTGTTTATGTTATTTCTCTGAAATTATGATTGGCATAAATTTTGGCAAAATCAACTTGGCAGCAACATGTTGAATAAAGAAGTCCCAACTTGTTGTTTTCAACATGTTGAAGAAGATGTCCCGACCTAGAGATAGGACATCGCGTGTGCAACAACTGTTAGTTATGTTTTAGCTGATTTATTAAGTTACTGAATATTTGGGGAATGTTTAGTTAGCTTAGGTGGCATTCAAGATTGACAAATCAGAATATTTTTATGATGGATTTCGAAGATTGCATAGTTTCTAAATATGGAGATATTTTGGGAAACTAATGATTGAAGACCAATTATCTTGGATAAGAATGTGCAAATTTTGTGCATCCTCATTGCTGCAGTTTTGAAGCCCAACCCAGTCTAGATTAATGTTATAAATAGACTAATGTATACCTACTATTAGGTGGAACTTTCATGTGTCTTTTGTTAGGGTTGTAAGTTCTGTGTCATATGTTCTTAAGCTTTTAAACAAAGAACATTTGTGTGTCAGATACTCATAAGCTTTTAAGTATTGAGTATTTATATGTTAATTCTCATAATATTTTAAGCATTGAGTTTTGTATGTCTTGGAAGAGTGACTTCTGGTTTTGTTTTCTACTTGTGTTTAGAGTTGATCCAATTGCTAAATGCAATTGAAGAGGGATTTGAGGAGGGCTTCATGCCTATGTGTTTCTTAGGTAGAAGTCAAGTAAAGGGTAGTGATTAAGTGCGTAGATTGTAAATGAGTGTGTTTGTTGTATGGTCTACAAATTGATATTATCATAGTTGATTTCGTCCATGGCTTAGTAGCCTCTAGAGTAGGAAGGATGCTCCAAACTGGGTAAACATATCTTGTGTTATTTACTTTCAACACTGTTTAATTTGCCTATATTTCTTGTTATTGTGTGTGAAGTTGGATTCGGTGTCTCAACATCTCTTAGGACATCTGGGACCTGACAACCAGAATTTCAATTGGTATTAGAGTAGGGATGGTAGAGTTACTTTTAAAATACTAATTTTAGATGGTAGAGCTGTTTTTAAAATACCAGTTTTGGATGGTACCAACTATGACAGTTGGAAACCTCATATGGAAAACTTTAAAAAATACTTGGGTGACAAGGCCTGAAGAAATGTTATTAAAGGATGGGATCCACCAAATGTTGTGGATGCAGAAGGTAAGGCTACGAATGTGTTGAAACCTAAAGAATATTGGAATGATACTGATGAGTTACCAGCTCAAGGAAACTCCAAAACATTGAATGTCATATTCAATAGGGTTGATAAGAACTTATTCAAGCTGATAAAAAATTGTAAGCATGCCAAGGTTTCTTGGGAGACCTTAAGGAAGGTCCATGAAGGAAATTCTAAGGTGAAAATGGCAAAGCTTCAACTTCTCTCAATAAAATTTGAGAACCTGAAGATGAAAGAGGAGGAAAGCATTAAGGACTTTCACATGATTGTTTTAGACATTGCAAATGACTCAGAAGACTTGGGAGAGAAGATATCAGAAGATAAATTGATTAGGAAGATGCTCAGATCTATTCCGAGGAAGTTTGACATGAAGGTAATTGCCATTTAAGAGTCCCACGATGTAAGCACTATGACTGTGGATGAACTGGTAGGTTCTCTTAAGACTTTTAAATCTCCTCTGAATGAGAGAACTGAAAAAAAGAAGATTATAACATTTAATTATAGTAGTGAATATTTAGAGGATAGTTGTGAGTTCAATCTAGAAGGTGTATATGAGGATCTTGTGCTACTAGGAAGACAGTTAAACAAAGTTTTAAGGAAGTCCAAGTCAAATGTCAAGAACGTGCCCTTCGACATCATCAAAAATCAGGACAATGGAGAAAAGTCCAGACTTGAAGAAAATCCAAATCAGGGAAAAGGAGTTCGGTGCTATGAATGTTGAGGGATTTGGTCACATAAAATCTGAGTGTTCCACGTATCTCAAGAAACAGAAGAAATGTCTATCTTTGTCATGGTCAGAGGATGACTCTAAAAAGAAATCGTGAAGAGGAACCTGTCAAACAAGTAAATGCATTGACTGGAGTTTATGATTGTGATGAATATTCAGATAATGAAGAACTTACTTTTGAGGAACTCGCTGGTCCATACAGAGACTTATGCATCAAAAGTGAAGGAGTATGTCAACAAGGAGAAGAGAAAAATAGATTCATTACTCAACTGCAGGCTAAGGAAGTAGAATATTTAGCCATTATTTCTGATTTTAAGGAGGAAGCTATATTGCTAAATTCTAAACTAGACAATATGACTAAATCTGTAAGAATATTTAAGCATTGAGTTTTGTGTGTCTTAAAAGAGTGACTTCCAATTTTGTTCTCTACTTGTGTTTAGAGTTGCTCCAATTGCTTAGTGCAATTGAAGAGGGATTTGAGGAGGGCATCATACCTATGCGTGTCTTAGGTAGAAGTCAAGCAAATGGTAGTGATTAAGTGCATAGAGTGTAAACGAGTATGTTTGATGTGTGGTCTACAAATTTATACTATCATAGTTGATTTCGTCCTTGGCGTGGTAGCCCCAGAGTAGGAAGGTTGTTTTGAACTGGGTAAACATATCTTGTATTGTTTACTTTCAGCACTATTTAATTTTCCTATATATCTTGCTGTTGTGTTTGAAGTAGGATCCGGTGTCTCGACATCTCTTAGGATATCCGGGATCTAACAACCAGAATTTCATTTTCCAAGGAAAAGGGAAAGGATCAAAACGCTATATTAAATATGCAATGGAAGAAGCAAAAAAACTAAAAGTAAAACACAAAGAAGAGATCTAAGGTACGAGGGTTAGTTATACAAAGGGAAGGTGTTATCACCCTATAGATCAATAGTATTCTATATGAACCTCTTGTAATATATGTTTTTTGATTAAAAATTGTTTGTTTTCAAAAGAGTGTGGAGATGGGGAAAGAAACACACTTTTATTATGTTTTTGTTAGGAAAGACATAAAGTCTTATACCTACGTACCAATGAAGGATCAAAACCTCGTAGTTTATGGTAAAAATAATAAAATGATTTGTTGTGATTGATTTTAGGAGAAGAGACAAGTTGTAATCTTAAGGAAAATACTTAATTAAATAATACACAAGTATGATAGGATGGATCTTTGCATCATTATGAGGGAAGGACTCTAACTTGGGTATAAAATCAACAAGTATGCCACTAACTCCTTCAAGTGGAAAAGAATCACAACATTTCAATCATTACCAGGGATATAAGAGAATTACATCTCATATTTAAAGATGTCTTATGTCTAATCTCTTTGAGAAAATATTTCAAATTGAAAAAACCAAGTGGCAAAAGATTTTGGGTGAGGTTGAATATCTTTTAGTTTCTTTTTTTTGGAATTGTTTAATATGCTTAAGTGTATTGAAGCATTTATTAAAGAAAGAAAGTTTGAAAATCCAATAACATAAAGTCAAGGTTTTTTATATGAAAGAAGTTAAATTTTGAATATAGGGTTTAAAGGTACAAAAGGTAAACATCAAGCAAACAATTATAAAGGTAATATACAAAGGTAAACATATGAAGATGGACATAAAACAAACATATGCATATGACTATCAATTCAACAATGCAATTCCTTTTCTTGGATTTGAAAACAAGTATTAATATAATGAATTGTAAATATCAACCATCATCAAATAAACATTAAGATTAATATCAAAGCAAAGAAGCATTCATGTTTTATGGATTAGGGTTTCGCACAAATCAAAACAAGGCATTAATCAAAACCTTAAGGAAAAAGTAGGAACCAAATACACATGGCAAGAATAAAACCCTAAATGATAATAATCATATATAAAAGCCAATAAAGAAATTACACAAGTCTTTAAACCTTGATCCTAAAAGGGAAGATTAAGCATGCATCAATGAAGACAAAGTATTCTCAAAGATCAAGTAACTAAAACCCCAAAGTTTCAACTAATCAACCACCTAAACAAAACATTTTCAAAGAGATAACATTTAATCATAGTGTAAGACTTAAAAGAAATAATACACACTCAAGTAGATACATTAAAACATCATGGTATTAAGAGAGTCATTTAAGAAAAATATTTTTACAAAGGAAATAAAAGAAAGATCAAGATTTAAATGAATTAAGCTATTTTTGGTTTTTTAATTAACATATTAAAATAAATAAAGTCAAAGCTTGATTAAATATTATATTTTTGGGTGTTTTTAAAATATTAAGTGTGAATAAAATAAAAAAGAAAAAATATTAAAATAAAATTAAAAGAAAACCAAGTGATAAAAAAAGGATTTGTGGCCAAGGGGTCACGTGCTATGTGGTTTTAACAAACACAACCATTTAATAAAATACAAAACAAGGCTCTTAATGTGTAAAAATGCAAAATAAACAAAAGGTCTGGGGCGAGGGAGATTCGAACCCCACGCTTCTCTCTTCATACACAAATCATACACAAATCAAACATAAATCATATTTAGTTAAATATGAAATAAACTAAAGTTATAAAATTTGAAAATGGCACCAGCTGACTTCATCTTCAACCTTGAGATGCCAATAATGGTGAATTTCGTGTTTCTTCATTTTTCAACCAAATTGAAAAAAGTAAAAAGCTAACTTACTTGAAATTTCACAAGGAACCCAAATATGTTCATATCATAAATTTATATTAACTGTATCACGTGAATTTTGGCAAAAACCAGAAACCCTAAGTTTTTTAAAAGCTAAATTAAATGACATGTTTGATCAACCAATGTCTATTTTCATAGGGATTTCGCTCATGGCATTCAAACAAAGAGAATAATATCAAGAAATGCTTAAAATGATGCTTGTATGAGAGACTTCGAAATCAAGAAAAACTCACCTATTTGAGAAAGGTCCAATGCCTTCTTCAATCACTTTCAGTGATGAAAAATGATCTCCTTAGCTTGCTTGAAATATCAAGAATACAATGCAATACTTAGTTTGCTTTGAAACTAACTCAAACTTTCTAACCAAGTCAAGCTGCAATGATGAGTTCGTGGGACTTGGGTGGAGTGATTAGGAGGTATCAGTGATGACCTACTGTATACATAAGTTCATATGCAGTGTATGAATGGTGAATATATGGTTAGTTTTTACAGGACTTGCAAGGATTGAGGAATTCAAAGAAATGGCTCTTTGGTGGAACAATGTAGTTTTGCAATTTTTCTCAATGTGTTTGTGTGTTTGAGGGAGAATTTATGTGTGTTTTGAAATGAAATGATGCTCTTTATTTATAGGGTAAATGAGGGATCAAGAGCTTGGTCAGATTTCAAGTTTTAAAGTTATGGTTTGGTTAAAATGTAAATTTGTAGTTTCATGAAGTTCATGGTTTTAATGCATATCTTGAGTGATTTGTGGGACAATAGGGAGGCCTTTAGGTGTTGCTTCTGAGTTTATTGATGAAGTGTATTCAGAGATAATAAGGTACAGGCTCAATGCATTGACGTTGTGATTAAAGTTAGCTTTATGAAAATGGATATGTGACTTTTTGGCAAAATGCTCCATGTATGGGATGTAAATTAGATAAAGCCTCAAGTCTTTGTGTAATGTACTTAGAACTTATGTAAGAAATCAATTATGCATATATTTAGAAGCAATATAGGATTCAAATCAAGATCACATGGATTGTTTTAGGTTCAACATGAACTTTAAACCTCAAGTTTGACTTGTAAAACAACTTTATCATGGCAACTTCTCTTCTTCGAAACATAGTATTCAAGAAAGATAATTTCATGCTCTTGGTACCATTGGAAAGATAGTCCCATCCTCTACAACTTTTACGTTGATAACTTGGCTTGAACCATCTTGAATGAATAGGAAAACTGGCCAACAAAATTGGACTTTCAAGCTGAAAAACACTTAGAAAAATTTCTAAGTATTTTTTGTTTCCACAACTTTGAGAACCTATCTTCAATATTTCATATCTTCCAAATCTCATGAGCTTTTGAGTCAATTCCTTCTACAATGTTGAATTATGTAGGATCATATTTAAATACATCCATTGGACATGAAAAATTATTACTTTAGGAAGAAGTTATAAGCTTGGAAAGTCATGCATTTGAACACAAGTTTTTGACAGTTAGAAAAATTTCAATTTCGTCATCTTTACCCTTTTTGCAAGTTACCTCAAATTTTGTGATTTCAGTTGATAAAATTCAACTATCAACCATATTTTCATGAAATTTATCTTGATAGGTTCATATTTGACTAAAAATCTCAAAAGTCAAAGTTTGACTTTGAGCCGTTGACTTTCCAGATGAATTCAAATCTTCCAATTTCAATGAGACCTTGTGATAATGATGCAATGTTCAATAAATTAATAAACCTTAAGGACCAAGAGATGATTATAATAAGAAACTCTTGAGTTATGTATATTGGAGCTCAACCCTTAAAACTTTAATTCCTGACTTTCAACTGAGGGTACCAAAATCCTAATTCCTCAAGCACTTGATGAATGATGGAACTTTAATGTGATGATATTATGATGAAGATAATGAGTGAATGAGAAGTTTGAATCATTTAGGAACACATATGCCCTTGATCATTCAACTACTTGAGCCCCTTGATCCAACACACCTATCTGGTACAAGAGACAAACAAATAAGGAAAACCCTTGTACTTTTGTGAGGTTAGTGATACCGAGATGAATTATATAATCTCTTGATGTTATGTATATGATGAAAAAAGAGGTGGAATCTTAGGTAAAAAAATTAGGGTACAACAATAGGCCTCCATTTAGATGGTAGGCTTCTAATAATCTTCTTCACATGATTTGAAGTAGAGTATCCTTGGTTCAGAACCCTAAGTATTGCAACCAAAGTTTGAAACATTGAGAACATAGTCTAAACCGTTCCATCTTCTTCCATTTTAAAGGATTTCAATTTCTGAACCAAAGCCAAAGCTTTGGTCTCCTTAACTTGAGCATTATCTTCATGAGTCATTCTTAAAGAATCAAATATAGACTTAACTGATTCTCTATTTGTTATCTTTTCATACTCAATATAAAAAATTGTATTCAGCAAGATAGTTCTTGCTTTATGATGACTCTTATAATCTTTCTTTTGTTGATCATTCATAGATCTCCTCTCGATCTTATTTCATCTTTCATCTGTAATCGTAGCCATCGACTGCCATATCCCAAAGATCAACATCATGACCTAAAAAGAAACTTTCTAGTTCATCCTTCCAATAATTAAATCTTTCGCCATAAAAGATGGGAGGTTTATCATTGTAGTTTTCTCTCTTATTGAAAACATGCACAATAATAACTGGTGTTGGAATAGCCATAATGTTTCTAAAATGTCTGGATCTTTATCTGACACGGTTAAGTGTTTGATAACAATCAATACCAGAAACGGAGCTCTGAGGCCAATTAAAGTTACAAGAAACACAAGAAAGAGGGGTTTGAATTGGGTTTATAGAAATAAAATATTTTCGAAACCAAACACTTGAAGTTAACATAAGAACAAAAATAACTAAACACAATTATTTTTATCCCAGTTCACTGTTGTTGTACCCCAAAATTTACCCTCTTTATTTTCATTATTACATACATGCATATCATTAGTTTTATGGTTATGGAATCAAGGTATGTTTAGCAAGCTTCATCAGGTTACAAGTGACATTTATTTCACCAATGGATGTTCTCAGAGTATTTTCCGTGCTGAAGATCGATTTGCCGTTTCGCAATGATTCGGGGTTCAAAGATTCACAAGTCCAACCCAGCGCGTCATATTCAGGTGTTCTTTCGCCAAGATATCCCTGATAACATATTCTCAAATTTAGGTTCGGCTCGAGAGCCAATTATTTAAAGAAGGTCTCCAAATGTGCGATTTTTTCTCGAAGAAATAAGGTGAAAAAGTGTGCTGAAAGTACAGTTTTTACGCACTAAAAAATTCATAACTTGAAGGTCGTGGCTCGTTTTAAACCCATTCCAGTTGCCAAAATTCCGTCTTGACATCATCTACATTTTCATATCTCACGGATGGAAGCCAATTTCCATTAGAAGGTCTTCAAAAATGAGGATTTATCAAGCATTTTTGTACAGAAAATTTGTGACAGAAGTTTATTTGCGTCATGTTCAGAAAATCATAACTTGGTCGATTTTCATCGTATTGAGCTAGTTCTGGCGCCAAAATTTCATAAATTGAGTTGGAACAATATCCAAAAGGCCTTTGGTTTTTTCCCAGAGTGCACGTGATGCACCGAAAATCCTGAATACTGAATATTATTTCATCTGGGTTGAAATTTCGAAAATTCATAACTCGGTAAATTTTTATCGGATCGGGCCCATCTTTTTACACAAGGTCACTGACTCAGAGATATACAAATTTTCTTCCAAAGACGAGACCGGATTCTTCTCCGATTAATACCAGTTATTTATTGAAGAATGTGTCAGAGTTGACACTGGAGCCCAAAATAAGTTTGGCTAAGGCGAAACTTCAAAAATTCATAAATAATTCACAGTTTATTTGATTGAACCTATTTTCAGACATGAGTTTGTTCTCGATGTCCGATACTTTTTTTTTCACATTTCAACTTCAAAAATTATAATTAAGTCCCTGCGATTTAGCCTGGAACGTGTCAGACTCAAGTGAATAAAAATCTGCACTATTGCTTGTGATTATTGGAGGCCCAATTGCATATTCAAAGCCCATATCTTTGCTCTAATTTCCATTATATAATCTCATTCTTTTCACACAAATAGGACGATGAAAAAACCTTTGCCACAACCTTGTCAAAATATCAAATTCTTTCAAGAACTCTAGAAATCTTGGAATCCTTGTTACAAACCCCCATCTCACTATAAACAAGCCATCCTTGTTACAAACCCCCATCTCACTACAAACAAGTCATCTCATTCTCCAGTAAGAGTAAGGCTGATTTGATCTCCATGATTAAAAGGGTGTAGAAGCATTCATACATGTCATTTCGGTTTTAACATTACAAAATTTCATATATTTGCTTTCTTTGTATTTCATGATATTGTAATTTATTTAATGTGTTCATGAGTTTAAATACTGCAGAGTTAGACCATCTAATGGTCCCATGCAGGGTTATCGCAAAACACTGAGGCCGAATCATAACAACAACTAATGCATGGCAAGGCAGACATCCTTAGGAGGTTAAGGGCGTGGGTTCAACACCCACCCCTATTGGTTTTGTTTTTTTTCCATTCTATTTATCCTTTTACCTATTTTCCTTCTTTCTGTTTAAAATATTTTTCATAAAACCTAACATTTTTCACAAACCTTTGATTTTTCATAATAAACTCGAATAATTAATTTTAGGTTTTTTTAAATTTAATTTTAGATTTTAAATTAATTTTTGGTTCAACATCCACCTCTGGCATTTTTATTGTTTGTTTTGGTTTCTAACCAATTTGTCTTTTCCAATCCTAAATTCACTTAACCACAAAACTTTTTCACAAACCTTTTTTTTTATAAAAAAAAACCTAATTTAATCTTTAGGTTAATTAATTTTAGTTTTTTTAATTTTTTTTTTCAAAATAAATCTTTTTTTAATTAAAATTAATTAGGTTTTAGGTTTTTTAATTAACCTTCTTTTTTCAAAATTAACCTTTTTTTTAATTAAAATTAATTAGGTTTTAGGTTTTTTTAATTAACCTTTTTCAAAATTAACATTTTTTATTAATTAAAATTAATTAGGTTTTTTAGGTTTATTTAATTAATTATCATAAATCATTTTTTTCTTAAAAAATCACCAAAACATTTTCTTTGCTATTTTCATCTTATTTTTATTTTCCTAGATAAAGTGTATATAGGACGCGTTCAACTGTAATAGCGTAGCTTTATTTTTCCCGCATTTTTTTTATCATTATCATGTAATTGCTTCCGTGATGTAATAGTTTTAGGATTTATTTTCGGCACTCTTCTCTATTATGTAACTGCCCCAAAGCTCTGTAATAGCCTAGGTTTACATTTCCGCGTTTACCTTCGGCTACTATATTTTATGCAATGCTTAGATTAATAGGATTGTATGAAAAGATAAAAATGAACGATAGAAAATCCTAATTGCAAGATAAATAACCAAACTGAATCATTTGCACACTGACACCTCTAGGGTAACCTCACTTGTTGCCTTCGGAAAAACAATGGTCATGTCCCTCGAATGTAGGGATACCCTTAGCAAAGACCCTCGGTTAAATTTATCATAAACATCGTAGTCCCTCAATGTCTCTCGAGTTGCCTACGAGAAATAATTTTGTCCCTCGTGTTTACCGTGGTTTTTGGTAAACAACCGCTGATCCTCCAAAAAGGAAAGTCCTTTTGGTTACTCACGGGATCGATTAGATTGATCCCAGAACATATGCTAACTTTTATACTAGGTTGATGTAAGTAAGAAAAGAAATCCAGGAAGAACGCACGTTCGACCAAAGACAAGATACTTGTGGTTTTAGAAAGCAAGAAAGTAAATAGAAATGTAGAAATGCAGGTAAAGGTGCAGGAAAAGTAACTTTGAAGAATAAGATTAAAGCAATGTAAAAGACTTTTATTAATGAAAAGAGGTGTTTCCAACGTATATTTCTCAGTTTATCCTTTCTCACACAGCGGGTACTTGGACAATATTTGAGTAACTAGCATAATAGGTTGAACACACAGGAAAACTACACAGATTTCCTAATTTATACTAAAACTATGTAACCGTCGAGGGGTGGTTCTGCGCTAAGATGAGGGAAAGTGTCCTCTGCATGTCCCTCGACCTCTAGCTTCCAGCCATGTTGCTTTCCTTTAACCACTGGCGAAAGTGTCTTTCCCTCCAATAATTCAAATTCAAATGTCCCTCGCCTTTTGTTGTCGATGCAAGGATATTTTCTTCTAGTCGAAGGTCATCAGACTTTCTCCATCGAAATCTTGAAAGTGAGTCATGGTCGAAGACTCAAATATAACAGATATTTTTTATAAGTCATTTCACATGTTGAAACATTCTTCAGCTTGGCTTTATCTATTCCAGTTTTGGTTTAAAAGACCAAATATAGTAGGTGTCGAATTCATGAGCCAACAAATTTCCCCCCAAGAATGTCTATTTTGACACCCAAAGAAATAGCCATTCTTTGATCTTTCTATTCGACACCTGTCTCTCTCGCTGTCCACAAAGGCTTGACATGCACTTTTCGTCTTCCAACAGCTGCTGCTTTCAAAAACCCATCATTACTCTTTCTCCAAGATGTCTTTTCCAACTGTCGTTACCACGTTGCCATGATGACCATATTCCTAGAACCTAGGCAAACATGTCAAAACGTTTCCCAACATCTACACGATAACCGCTTCATGCTTCACCACGTGCCCCACTATCTTCATAGCATTAAATGGCCTTGACGAGAAATATCCCTTTTTGAAGAATATAAATACTCTTGAGCCATTTCATTTGGAACTTTCACAACTCTAAGTATTTCCAAGTCTTCTGCTTAAAACACCTTGCATTGTCAACTTCGCTTCTTTCAAATCTGCAAAAATGGCTTTCCTTTCCAATGCACCAAACAATCCCAAACCTAAAAATGTTGACGATATCCAAAGCAAACCAGAGATCTTTCCTACTAACCCTTCTCCTTCCTCGACTGATGGGCTTCGGTTCGTTTCTGAACCCATGACGAGGGAAAGGCGAGAAGCATATGATTCCCAGCTCCTTATTCCCATTTGGTACTCTGAAGACATATACGCTATGTATGGTCCTCTATCCACATGTGTCGAGAATCCCATGAAGAACCGTGCCTTCTTCCCTACTCATCCAAGACTCAACCTATAGGTTGCGCGAAGAAGCCTAGGGATAATCCTGAGGACGCAACTCCGGCCAACCAGCAACATATTCAGACTACGGAGGACATTAACCTTTAATTTATGAACAAAGGGACCAAGATCTTTCGATCATGCCTTAATCTCTCCTCAGAGTATTCATATTGGTTAAATAAGGTGGAGAAGGCACAAACCTCTGTCTAGAAGGAACTGGGAATTTACAATTTTGTGATGTTGTCGAAGACAGGATTGTCTTATTGTCCTCTCATGTTGGTATCTTCGCTATATTTCTGGGATAGCGCACATTTCACCTTTCATCTTCCCTGTGGGATGGTGACCCCCACCCTCTTTGATATAGCAGCGATTACCGGTCTTCGACCGACTGGCGATTATTTCGATCCTGAGGATCTATCTGAAGATGTTATTGGGTTTGCAGCTACAAAACCCACCTACACCACTTTTATCAACCACTTCCATGATAAATCCTCCAATATTGAGTTGGAGATGGAACATATAGCTTTTCTGGCTATGTGGTTATCCCGTTTCGTCTTCTGCACCAAGTCGCTTCAGGTGACTAAGAAAATGCTCACGCTCGCGACGCAACTTCATCACGGCTACCCCCTCTGTCTGGCCGAATTAATTTGGCCAATCTATATGAGTCTATCAGCAATGGTGTGACTCAACTCAAGGTCATAGGGGATAGGGCAAGCTTGCTGCTCTCTGGCCCTTTCTGGCTTCTCCAACTTTGGCTTAATGCCACCTTTGAATCTTTTCTTCCCCAGAAGAATAAGATCAATGAAGCGGCCCCAGAAATCCTGAACAGGAGGGTCGAAGCTACCAGGCTTGCACTGCTGACTCCTACTGATGAAGGCCAACCGTTTCAAAAGGCTTTCACAAGTTTCGTGATGATGTTTGCGGAGCGCAAACGTTTTGTTTCGACCATGGCTCCTTTTTCCAATCGAAAAGTCGGCCCAGAATGGTTTACTAGACCATTTCCTTCGACTGAGGAGAGAGACTTGAACGATGAATACGTGTGCATGTGGGAGTCGTTTCTTCGACCTAGAATTATGCCATTGAGATTCAAGAGCTCCAAAAATCAATTAAGCTTGATTGCTTATCAACCAAATCTTGTCTCTCGATAATTTGGCATTGTCTAGTCACTTCTCTCACCCATTTATCCTCGAGAGAAACTGCTATTATTTTACAACACAGACTACTCAAAAGATGCCGCTACAAAGCATATTGGTAGGTACGTTGGTCGAACCGTACTAACAACGTTCGACTTTAATCTCAATTTTTTGAGTTCTGGCAATTTTGAAGGGTGGTGGAGACAATATTTTGATGAAGAGTTCTTCGATGAGAAGGACTTCGCCCACCACCTTCGTGAGGCATTTAAACTGGTCCTTGACAGGGTCAAGAAAGGTATTACTTCTTTTCTTTCTCTTTGCCTCAGATTTAATCATTCGACGCTCGACTAATCTTCGTTTTTTTGTACAGCTGTCAAGAGGACCACTTCGAAGAAGGCTGTTGAAAGCACAAAAGGGGGAGACCCTTCTATTAACCCTTCTCCCAAGGTATTTATTTTCTTCTATACCCTTATTCTTCACGATCATATGACATGGGTATTGATTCCTTCGACTTGTCTTTTTGGGTATTCAGAAAACTACCCCCAAAAAACGGAAGGTCCAGGAGATCGAAATCTCTAGTGACGAAGAAGAGGAATCTCCTCCTGTTCCTCTGAAGAGACAAATGTTAAAGAAACCAGTTCCTGTGGTTGAGCATCATCCCAAAATTAGAATTAAGACTACAGTTACGAGGCTTCCTCCTATAGTTATCAAAGAGCCCACTGACCAGGAAGTAGCTGCCAGGCTAAACAATCCTAGCGAGAGCGGTAATTCCAGTCCCGGTGCTGAATTCCCAATTCAGGTATTTGCTTCGACAGACCATCACTTACTTCTTGAACTACCCTTTTTCTTTATGAGAATTATGAAAGAAACAAACTTCTTTTAATCTTCAGGATACTGCTGGCACCTCCAACCAAGTCCCTACTCCTGTCGAAGGCTCTGTCACCCTATTAAATAGTGAGGGAGAGCCTACTTATAGGCCTTCTTCAGCAAAAGGCTCTTTCATGAGTTCAGCTGATGAAGTGAATCAAACTTCTGAACTTCATCATGAAACCATAGAGGAAGTCAATGAAGAAGGCCCTATAGGAAATCATGAAGAAAATAGGGCTCCGTTGGTTGACGTACAAGAAACTGAAGAGGAAAGGACCCTCAATGTTGAGACTGTGATAGAGAGGGAAAGTGTATTGGAGGTGGGGAGTCAAGTTGAAAGGATTCCAGAAACTGATGGTAGAGAAGGCTCTGCGGAAGGGACCCAAAATCCTACAAACACTGAAGCAATTCCAAAACAGGTAGCCAACGTGGTTGTTGCTGTCGACGAAAGTGTCCCTTTGATGGGGTCTAGAACTAAAGAGGATTTGGCCTTGCTGAAACAGCAAAATCCTTTAGGCTATTTGACTGCAATTCTAGAAGGTCGAGAGAGTTCCTCTGACCATAGTGTTTCAACTGCGTCTGGAAAGTCTACTTCGACCTCTCCTCTCTATGAGGCACTTCAAAAAGTTAAGGCACAAATCTTCAAAAGAGATTTAATGCTAACCTTGGAGGGGGAACCCACTGCTCCTTCTTTTCTGAAGACTACTCTGAGGGCTGTCGATCTCCTCATTGCTTCTCCAGACGTGGCCAGCGTTATCTTGGATTTAATCTCCATTATTGACCAAGTGTCGGCGGACTATAACCGTCAAAGGACTCTTAATCATGAGAATAAAGAAACCAACGGTCATGTGGCTGCTTCCCGGCACGCTGCTACTGAATCATCTTCTAAAGTAAAAGGGTTGTCGAAGGCCCAAGAGGCTAGACAGAAAAAGGCTGAAGAGATAGATCGAAACACTGCTCAAATGAGGGCGCAGATTGCAGAGTTGCAAGCTAAGATTGCCGCCAATGATAAAAAGAAGGAAGAACTCCTCGCTGTTAACACTGAGTCAGAGAGCCAAGAGAAACTAGCTGAAGGGTTAAGACACGCTGATCGGGCCCTGTGATCGGTGGATCTGGAACTGACTGTTTAACGCTGGTTCGCGAAATGTCGCAGAAGCAAGAGTCGCCACCGTCTTTTATTTTCTCCAAATGGAAAGGACAAAAGCACAGAAAAATTCCTTAAAGAGATTGCTCTCGGTTCAGGAGGTAGGTTATAGAAAGGGAAGGTGTTAGCACCCTTTCTATCCATAGTTATCCATGGGCTCTTAGATACTTGCTCATTTGTGTTTTCAAAAATGGTTTGTTTGCTTTTCAACTGTGGGTTTTAAAACGTTTCTTTGAAAATTCCAGTTCGACTCTTGTATCGGTCCTCAAGAGTGTTTGAAAAATTGCTTTCGAAAGCTTTTTGAAAAGGTGTCGGTGTGAAAAGTATTTTTGATTTGTTTTGAAATTTAGAGCAAGTATCTAGAGTCGTCTACCTACCCTAAGGAATTTGTATGTGTAAATGTCCTTTAAAGTAGTGCCATCCCACCATTGAGAGGTAGGTAGCACCACCGTTGGAGGTGTTCGGGTCAATTCGAGGTTCGGGACATGGTGATCACCAGAGCAATGGGAAGACACCTTAGAAGCTACCCTCATGCCAGGTTCCCGGATCATGAGGACTTACTAAGACATCCTCTACTCGACGATCAACTTTCGAGGCAAGGCAACAGTGAGGCGTACCCTAGGGGTGGTGTGTGATTTGTGTGTCATGTTCATTTGAATTTATCTTGTCATGTTATGAGTGAGCTATGCGTTTGTTTTTATTTTTGTCCATTCATTCTTGCATGCCATTATTTAATAGTTAAAAAGAATTGCGGGAAATAAAAGTTCTAAGCTATTACAAAAGGCGCGGGTCCACATCGCCAAAATTTCCAGAACCCGATTTGACAGAAAATAAAGAATTAAAGTAAAAGTGCGAGAAAGTATGAAATTACACGGCTTTGGGAGAAGTACATGAATATTTACAAGAAAAAAGAAATAAATACGCGAATTAAAACTATAAATTGAAACGAGGACGTTGGACCCTTTTTAATGAAATTAAATTAAATTATTGAATTAATTAAAATTAAAAAGAAAAAGAAATTATTTTTTAATTTTTTGTATTTATGAGAATTTAATGAAATTAAAACCTAATTCTACATTTTTTTTAATTTATTAAGAAAATATGACAATTATCTAAACTTAAACCTAATTAATTAATTGCAACTTGATTTATAAAAATAACTAATTAAGAGTTAATAATTAATATAGTAAAAATAAAAAGAGGATGAAAAATGCTTGAAACCCTAATTCTACCAATTTTAGATTTTTATTGAAAAAATGTTAAGATTAAACCCTAAATTAAAAGCTAAATTAAATTGGTGAGATTTATTTACAAACAATAATATTAAATAAAAATATTTATTTTTTGGTCTTTTCTGATTTTTTATGTTTTTTATACATTTTTTTATGAAAATATTGAATTAAAAAAAACTAATTAATTGAATCAAAATAAATAATAAAAAAAATAATGGGAAGAATATTGCAAACCTAGGGGGGTGTCTGTCCCTAAATTGGAGGCTTTAGTCAGTAATTCAGGCCCAATTATCCCTGGCCCCTTTGACCTTTTCAGCTAGCATGTATGGGCGTTGACTGAGGCACGCCCTAGTCTTCAGATCCTGGCCTTTGATTGAGTACAATGGGACACATGGACGCTTGATAACGTGGATGCACGATAGACACTAGCATTGAAATTGCACACAAGTGTTAACTGAAAAATAATATAGAAAGAGTGAGGGACCTGGGATCGAACCCAGGTCCTGAAGGTCACCACTACCCATGCTTGCCACTGCTCCACTCAGCGCGTTTTGTATATTGAATAACAAATAATGAATATAAAATAAACCAAAGCGTTAGTAATTTTTCCGCGCGAAAATTTGAATCAACCAGTCAGCGCCTTACACTTCATCATCTTCTTCATTGCTTTATTTTTCCCTGAAAATAGAAAAGAGTTAGCGGGGGTTTTGAACCCCCCCAAAACAAGCCCTATCTGAAAATAGCGAATAGGCCGTCCGGCCACATAAATTAGGCGCGAGGGTTGGTTTCTCTTCGTCCAATCGTGCTGAGTCCATTCATGGTACTGTGGTATTCCAATTTTACGGCGTTAAGAAACGCCCAATTCGTAGCTTGCAAAACCCTAGAAAATAACAATGGCAGATTCGCATATGGGTGATGAAAATTCAATTGGATTATACAGTTAGCTTCAGAATTAGATAATGAACATGAATCACATATTAAAAATTGCTAAAGATGCATGAATTGAGATGCAAGAATATCAAATATTTTCTGTACAGGTGGTCATCGTTCTCACGTTTCTTGAGGTTAGGATGGAGGGTTTTTATTTGGAAACCTTCCTTGAAGCTTCAGGAAGGTGATGGAACAAGTCTCTTTGCTTGAATCGACCTGTAACCTTGTTTGCAGTTTTGAAATTTTAAGCAAAAAACTCAAGTGTTCTTTTTGGTCTATGGCGCAGCTTTTTGGTCTTTTGCACGAGGGTTTGCTTGTGTATGTATAGGTGAATGATTTAGGTTAAGTTTTCTTGTCCAAGGAATCAAGGAATTGATGTATGGATATTGATTTTTATGGCAAAATATTTTCCAATCTTTTCATGCACATTTGCTCTCAATCATATCCAATCACCTTCAATTCTTCCCTAATCTGATTTGCACGAAATATTGAGTATATATCATGCATAAAAAGATTGAAAAACCTAGGTTTAGCATTTTTTATATATTTTAATTAATTAAATGAATTATTAATGATTAAAAATCCAAATAAATAAATAAAAATGATAAAAACTTCCCTTTGGGCCAAATGGTCGTGCACATGCCTTGGATGATGAATTGTGGAAGAAAAAGAGGCCCATTAGCAATTTTAGGTCATTTGAAGCAATGTTGACTTTTCAAAATACCTAAAAATTTCCCAACTTCCACAAGGAATAACTTGTTCAATTTTTAAGCTTTGATCATGTTCTTGGACATTTTGGAAATGTCTTTGAGTCCTCTAACCAATGTCTTTGGTCCCATGTCATTTTGATTTACCAATCTCAAGTTATGGCCTTTGACTTAAAGTCCCTTTTTGTTGACTTTTGAAAATGACCTATAATGTTGAAATTGATAACTTTTTGTGAGAGCATTTCTTGGACTTGAAGTGTGAAGAGGATTTGTAGGAAATGTCTTTCTCTTCAAAATGAGCTTTGGATGGAATTTTTCTGATAATCCATGTGAAAGTTATGCCCTGGTCAATTTACAGTTGACTTTTCCAACTGTCCAAATATGGAAACTTTTGCACCTTGATGATTTTTGAGCCAAGCTTTGAGAATCATGATCAAGCATTGATCAAATGATGTTTGTGGCTTCAAAATGATATGTTGACCAAAAATTTGAACTTTTGACTGTCAAATGACCATTTTGCCCCTACAGTTGACTGTAGTGCAATTAGGGTTTTGACTGTGCAATTTTGTGCTGAAAGTCTTGAAACTTGGTATGAGGATGCTTGACCATATTTATAGGCATGTGGGACTTGATTGGACCCTTGGAAACTTCATTTACTTTGTCAGAACCAAAACCCTAATTTTGACTGTTAGGAGGCCCTTGAACTGTGCAACCCTTGGGGAGATTTTGAAGCTTGACTTGGCAATTTTGAAGAATATGGGAGGGCAAATTTTGGGGTACAACAGTTGCCCCTGTTCAATCTTCTTAGACCTGAGGATGCAGATTGGCTGACGTGCCTTTCGTAATCCGAAGGTGGAAGATGATTGAACACTAGAGTGCCCAGAAATTTGCACTCACATAGTAGTGTGATGATGGGAATGGGCTTATAGATGCCATTTGGAGATTGATGAATAGGATGATGGGCTTATAGATGCCATGCTAAGAGATGATGGAAGGTGGATGGGCTTATAGATGCCATCTGGATGTTGATCGCGTAAGAGCTTCCTTAGCGAGAACTTGCATACCTGCAAAAGAAAAAATGATTACCTGACCTGTTACGGGAGCTGGTCTTCAAATTCTTTGTGTAGATGTGTCCTGACTGGTTACAGGAGCTGGGTCTGGAGCTTCAAACGGTGATGAATGAACCAGGGATGGTTACCATCTCAACAGGAACGGTGAGAGAACCTTGGGTGACTTTAACTTCAACAGCAATCGTTGAGCGAAGCCTGGGATTACCACCTCCGCAGGATCGGGGAGAGAACCATGGGCGACTACAACCTCAATAGCAAACATTGAGAGAATCTTGGTGGGAATTACCATCTCCGCAGTATCGGGGAGAGAACCATAGGCGATTACAACCTCAATAGCAATCATTGAGAAAACCTTGGATGGAATTATCATCTCCGCAGTATCGGGGAGAGAACCATAGGCGATTACAACCTCAATAGCAATCATTGAGAAAACCTTGGATGGAATTATCATCTCCGCAGTATCGGGGAGAGAACATAGGCGATTACAACCTCAATAGCAATCATTGAGAAAACCTTGGATAACTTCTACTGAGTCGTCATCAGAAAAATCTGTTTGGGGTCGATTTAACTGGACTAGAGAAGGCCTTGGACTGGATAAGAAACAGAGAATCTTAGGGTCGATTAACTGAACCGGTCTAGGTCTTGGAATGTCTTCAATTGGGTCTTTATCAGAAAAATCTGTTTGGGGTCGATTTAACTGGACCAGAGAAGGCCTTTGACTGGATAAGAAATCTTTGGAGTCGATTTAACTGAACCGGTCTAGGTCTTGAAATATGATTGAGAATTTAACTGAATCTTTCCTGAAAGGTAAAGGTCAGTCATATGCAATGCATGATATGGACCAAGCAATGATGTTCTCAACATAAATGAGATTTGTAAGATATGATGCGTATATGCATGCTATAATGATGTATGGAAGTGCGATGCTTATGAATGTATTTTTCGTCTAGGAAAGTAAATCCTTGACGGGTGCCGGGAAAGTCACTCCTGGGCTGATGTTGGAGAATAGATTTTGCTTCCGCTGGGGATGATAATTGCAAGAATACCAGTAGGAGAAGATGACTCTGTTGGGGAATAAACTTGGCGAATGGAATAACTCTGCGGGGAGGAAAGTACTTTAACGATCTTGCTGGGAAGCAATACTCTGTGGGGAGAGAGATACTTTGCTGAGTTGTTGATAATAACTTGCTGGGGATACCATTGTTGTGTTGGAAGTGTTAATAGACTTCGCTGGGGATAAGAAGACTTCGTCGAGGACGCTTTTTCCGTGGCTTTTGGCTGAGGATAACCCAGTTATATCCTGGTAAGGAAATAACTCTTTGAATAAAGCCGGGAGACGTGTTCGTGTTCTGCGACGATAAGCTTCCAGAATCTACTGGGGATAAGCTTACTGCTTGGGGAGATGATTTCCAACTTTCCCAGGGAACTGGATTGGACTCTTTTGGGGAAGTTTTGAGCTGTACCGGGGAAGTGACTCCACTGAATGTTTGATATACCTCCGAGGAACAATCTTTAGACCCAGACTGCCGGGGATGCTTGTTAAGAATATATATGCTGCTGGGGAATGTTGAGATCTGCTGGAGGATACTCAACTTCCTTAAGTTTGATAGTAGCTTCGCTTGAGGAGAGTGTATTGACTTGCTGACGTACTCTCTAGGGAATTAAGATATGCCGGTTATGTTCTTTAGCTGAACCTATCTTGATACCTTGGAGGACAGAACAATTAGATTACTTAGACAACTCTTTTATTGCCCTTGTTTCTAATGTTACCTGTAATTAATCCTTTGTTTCGTATGTAAATATTTATGAGTTAGCAAATTATTGTCAATGCATATATCACAAATTGAACCTTGGACGTTCTTCGCAAAACAAAACAGAAAAAGAAAAACAATTGGCACTTTTAACTGAAAAATATATTTGTATTGATTTTTTGAATGGCCTGAAAATAGGCGTTTTGTGTACAAGAGGCTGACGTCCTAGTAAGAAAACGCCGCCGAAAAAGAGTTTATACAAATTTTGTACAAGAGAAAATAAAACAGCTGTGTGAAATGAACGATCCCACTGGGTTTCAACTCTGCTATTGCCTTTATATCTCCGAGCGTCTCATCACTTGATGACCTTGGTTGAAGATGAAGCTGACTGATCGATGCCGTCTGAACTTGATGTAGATACCGGATTCTGGATGCAAAGTGATCCAACGAGACATAGTATTACGCTTTATCCCTAATTTTTGCCTGGACCGCCCTTTCGGGTTTTCAGTCCACCGGGATACCCATTTTTGCCCAAGCCGCCTTTTCAGGTTTTCGACTTGCCGGGTGTACAGATTTTTTCATTTCATCCCTTCATTTTGCCCGAACCCTTTTGGTACGCCGGGAAGCCCTAATTTTTGCCTAGGCATGTCAGCCTAGCGGGTCTTTTTTATGCGTAGTATCTTTTTACTATGTCTGCATTGGCGGGGTGAGGAAGGTCGTCACCATCCATGTTGGTTAGAATCATGGCTCCTCCTTAGAACACATGTTTAACCACAAATGGCCCTTTGTACGTAGGGGTCCATTTGCCCCTTGGATCACTCTGAGGGAGGATGATTCGCTTGATTACCAGATCCCCCACTTGATATTCCTGTGGTCTGACCTTTTTGTTAAATGCCCTGATCATCCGTTTTTGATACGTCTGACCATGACAGATAGCAGCAAGTCTCTTTTCATCAATAAGGTTGAGCTGATCAAGTCGTGTCTGGATCCAATCATCCTCGTTCATATTTGCATCCTTCATTATCCGGAGAGAGGGTATTTGTACTTCAATCGGTAAGACTGCCTCCATACCATAAACCAAGGAGAAAGGAGTTGCCCCGGTTGACGTCCTAGCTGAGGTACGGTACCCATGTAGAGCGAACGGTAACATCTAGTGCCAATCTTTATAAGTCACTGTCATCTTCTGCACGATTTTCTTGATATTTTTATTTGCTGCCTCTACAGCCCCATTCATCTTCGGTCTGTAAGGAGAAGAATTGTGGTGCTGTATTTTAAACTGCTCGCAGAGCTCAGTGATCATCTTGTTATTGAGATTGGTACCGTTGTCTGTAATAATTATTTCTGGGACGCCGTATCGACAAATCAGATTATGCCGAATGAATCGTGCCACAACAGTCTTGGTTACCGTAGCGTAGGATGCTGCCTCAACCCACTTCATAAAATAATCAATCGCCACTAGGATGAAGCGATGACCATTAGATGCCGTAGGTTTAATCTCACCGATCATGTCTATGCCCCACATTGCAAACGGCCAAGGCGCAGTCAGAACATTCAGAGGAACTGGAGGAACATGCACTTTGTCTGCATAAATCTGGCACTTATGGCATGTCCTGGAATGTTGGTAGCAGTCAACTTCCATTGTGGACCAGTAATATCCTGCCCGAAGGATCTTCTTTGCCATTGTATGTCCACTGGAATGTGTACCAAAGGTCCCTTCATGTAGCTCTTCCATGATCCTTTCTGCTTCAGTCTTATCCACACAACGCAGTAAGGTTGAATCATGGTTTCGCTTGTACAAGATGCCGTTGCTAAGGAAGAACTTTGCCGCGAACCTTCTCAGGAACTTCTTATCATTGACAGAAGCACCCTCAGGGTATTTATGAGCTTCCAGATATCTCTTCACCTCATGGTACCAAGGCTTCTCAGTCACCAATTCAGTCTCGAGATCGCAACAGTATGCCGGTTCGTCCAGTTTCCAGATGATGATCCGGGGAGCCTCATTATCCCATTTAACTTTGAACATAGAAGACATTGTAGCTAACGCGTCCGCCAGCTGATTCTCTTCTCTTGGAAAGTGTTCAAAGGTTATCTTCGTGAAGTGGGGGATCAAGGTCAACACACATTCTCTGTAAGGAATAAGATTCGGATGTTTCGTATCCCACTCTCCTTTGATCTGATTGATCACAAGAGCGGAATCTCCGAAGACACTCAAAAACTTGATCCTTAGGTCGATCGCAGCTTGAAGACCCATGATGCACGCCTCATACTCCGCCATGTTGTTGGTACAGTTGAAACATAGCCGGGAGATAAGTGGAGTATGAGTGCCTTGCGGTGATATGATTACAGTGCTGATGCCGTTACCCAAAGCGTTGGAGGCTCCGTCAAAGTGCATAGACCATCGGGATCCTTCCTCAGGTCCTTCATCCGGTCCAGGTACTTCACAATCAGTTACTATCATGATGCTTTCATCTGGAAACTCAAAGTTCATTGACTGATAGTCATCTACTGCCTGATGTGCCAAGTGGTCTGCCAATACACTTCCCTTGATGGCTTTCTGGGTTGTGTACTGAATGTCGTATTCCGTCAAGATCATTTGCCATCTTGCTATTCTCCCAGACAGAGCAGGCTTTTTGAATATGTACTTTATAGGATCCATCTTTGAGATCAACAAGGTGGTATGAGTCAGCATATACTGTCTCAGCCGGCGAGCAGCCCATACCAAAGCGCAGCAAGTTTTCTCGAGCAGTGAGTATCGGGTCTCACAGTCGGTAAACTTTTTGCTAAGGTAATAGATGGCATGCTCTTTTCGGCCAGACTCGTCATGCTGCCCCAGCACGCACCCCATTGAGTTGTCAAGTACTGTCAGGTATAGTATCAGAGGTCTCCCTTCAACCGGTGGCATAAGAATGGGTGGTTCCTGGAGATACTCTTTGATTCTGTCAAAAGCAGCCTGACATTCATCATTCCAACGTACTACCTGATCTTTCTTCAGCAGCTTGAAGATTGGTTCACAAGTAGCAGTTAGGTGTGAGATGAATCGAGCAATGTAATTCAGGCGTCCTAAAAAACCTCTGACTTCCTTCTTTGTCCTAGGAACTGGCATCTCTTGAATAACTTTAACCTTAGCAGGGTCCACTTGAATGCTCTTGTCACTTACAACGAAGCCTAGCAACTTCCCAGATCTTACCCCGAAGGTGCACTTGTTCGGGTTCAACCTCAGCTTGTACAGTTTCAACCGGTCAAACAATTTCTGCAGATGATCTAGGTGCTCTTCCTCAGTCTGGGACCTTGCGATCATGTCGTCAACATACACTTCTATCTCATGATGGATCATATCATGAAATAAAGCAACCATGGCACGTTGGTAGGTTGCCCCAGCGTTCTTTAGCCCAAAAGGCATGACCTTGTAGCAGAAGGTGCCCCACTGAGTAACAAATGTAGTCTTTTCCATGTCTTCAGGAGCCATCTTGATCTGATTATAGCCTGAAAAACCATCCATGAAAGAGAACACCTTATGCTGAGCTGTATTGTCAACAAGGACATCAATGTGAGGTAGAGGGAAGTCATCCTTGGGGCTGGCCCTGTTCAGATCTCTGTAGTCGACATACATTCTGACCTTTCCATCTTTCTTAGGTACCGGCACCACATTAGCAACCCACTGAGGGTAAGAAGTCACTGCAAGGAACCCAGCAACAAACTGTTTCATGACCTCGGCTTTAATCTTCTCAGACATCTCTGGACGCATACGACAGACCTTTTGCTTAACCGGAGGGCAGTCTTCCTTAGTTGGCAAGTGATGGACCACAATATCGGTATCCAACCCGGGCATGTCTTTGTAGGACCAGGCAAAGATCTCCATATAATCATGTAGCATTTTAGTCAACCGTTGCTTCACGCTGAGCTCTGGGTTGGCACCAATCTTTACCTCTTTCCTGTCTGCCTCAGTACCCAAGTTTATTATCTCCACTGGCTCTTCATGTGGTTGAATTGCGCTCTCTTCCTGAAGTAACAGTCTTGCAAGCTCGCCAGGCACTTCGCAATCATCTTCACCTTCGTCTTCGGCTAAGTTGATCGGATTTTCGAAGTCATAACTGGCAGTAGCAGAGTCGTTACCAGTGAGATCCAGAGTGGATTGAAACCTGTATGAGTGAGTGTGTGTAAATACAGCTGTTTTGAAAAATATGTAAAGGAAAGAAAGACAGAAAAGGAGCATAAGATTTGAAATGCGAGAAAACGTCCAAGATTTTCATTTATGATATATGAAATGAAAATTTATATGCCCTCACAAATGAAGCCACGGTGCCCCGGGTAAGACACCGGGCCATAGAGTTTATTTATTGTTCATTACAAATAACAAAACAAAGAACTTTATTACTGCGTAACAAAAGTAACAGGAGTATGGTCTTTGACAATCCAATTGGTCAATCCGCCTTCGGTCGTCGGGTAGATCCAGCTATTGAATTCTGCTTCATCCACTTCATTGTCCTCCCCAACAACATTCACTCCTGGATTTGTGATGAACACAGGAGGTCTTCTGGTCTTCGCCTTCCGCATAGCTTTCTGACCCTCTGCAGTAAAACCCAGCCCAAATTTATCAGTTTTCTGTGTGAAGTCGGGAAGCCTGCCCCAGTTAGCACATTCACCTTTCTGAACCACAGCCTGGGCATCCTTTAGGGAAGCCATCTTCAAAGGAACATCCTCCTCGACCGCTGTTTCTGCTGCTGCTGAAATTGGAAGCACCTCCTCGAAATGCTGAAAGGGGGTTTCAATAAACTCCCCGTCCATCTCAATGTACCTGAAGGAATTCAGATGGCTCACCATATACTCATCCTCTCCTTGCACAGTGACGATCTTCCCTCTGACGGGGTACTTCAGCTTCTGGTGCAAGGTAGAGGTCACTGCCCCAACTTTATGGATCCAAGGTCGACCCAGTAGACAAGAGTATGATGGATGGATATCCATCACATAAAAAGTAGAGTCAAACACCTGAGAGCCCACACGAATAGGAATGTCAACCTCTCCATGAACCATCCTTTTTGAACCGTCAAAGGCCCTGACGATGATATTGCTGGGTTTTAATTCCAGGCCTTCACAGTCTAAACGGTCTAAAGCCTTCTTTGGTAGAACATTCAAGGAAGAACCAGTATCCACCAATACATGTTCCAGAGTAGTACCCCTGCATTCGGTAGAGACATGCATGGCATCATTATGGTCTCTTCCCTTCGCAGTCAGGTCAGCATCTGAGAAACCCAAGTCGTTGTCCGCTGTCAGATTTGCTACGCAATCAGTGAATTGGACAGCAGATGTCTCCTGTGGCACATGGGCCGTCTTGAGAAATGAGATTAAGGCCTTAGCATGGGCCTCGGAGCACAGCAATAAGGAGAGCATGGAGATTTTGGAGGGCGTATGCCCCAGCTGTTCCACAACATTGAAGTCACTCTTTTTTATTACCTTTAGAATCTCCTCCATTTCTTGTTGGGAGGCCTCAGCATTTGTAGGTATTGGTGCCTCCATCCGGGTAGGCTCAACTTCAATCCCTTTTCCCCGAGCATTAGACGACTCGGCGGCAGGGGAAACAACTTGATCAGCAACAGGAATAGGTACACTTGTAGGTGTTATGAGGAGGGGTCTTTGAATAGCGGGCGGTGCAATGTCAGGCGAGAAGAGCCTGCCACTGCGGGTAACCTTGGCTGGACCAGTGATATCACAGATGCTGGCGCCAGTATTAAATTCTTGTTTGATTCCGTTCACATATACATCTGCCCCATAGTGCCAGGGGACAGCTTTATCAGATACGTAGGGGAGAGGCCCCGGAACAGTAATAATCACAGGTGCAACAGTCATGATTTGAACAGGCTTCTTCGGGAGAGCCTTGATTGGATTATTGAGGATGGTAACCACAGAAACTTCTTCTACCGGAACCAACTGAACAGCAGATTTCTTAAACAGGATCTCCTTGCTATCCATTAGTATTTGGATGCCTAACTTCAGCAAGGGACAACCAGATAGGGAAACAGCGCAGAACAGGCAACCCTCACTGCAACCCGGAAATAAACTGGCCAGCAGCAGGTTCCTCTTAACAGTCTTCAGAGGAGTAGCTAGATCATCCACAGAAACAGCGTAAACATCTTCATCAACGGTGTTTACCCCATGCTGAGGCATAGAAGCAGTAACCACATTTGGCCTCTCAGGCGCTTCAAACTGTATCTCCTTCGCGTCAATAAGGTCTTGCACCTTATTCCTTAATGCCCAACAGTCATCAGTGGAATGCCCCGGGCTATCAGAATGGTACGCACAGCGGGCATTTGGGTTGTACTTGGGGGAAGCAGTGTTTACACCCTTGGGTGCCTCTCTAACAGTCACTAGATTGGTGGATAGCAACTGTGGCAAGATCTGCGATAAGGTCATGCTCAAACGGGTAAACTCTCTCCGGGGTCTTTCAGCCCTTTGAGGATTGGTTGGCCGAGGAGCGGCAGCAGGCTTGGCAATCATTACCGCACTGACAGATTGGCGGCGCTCAGATTTCTCTGGTCTCCGGGAGCCATATACAGCACTAGCCTCCTTTTTGAAGGGTTTCTTCTCAGAACTAGACGATGCACCCTTCGGAATCTTTCCAGACTTCAACCCAGCCTCAATTCTCTCTCCAGTCAGAATCAGATCAGTGAACCCTGCAGACGAATTCCCGATAAGATGGTTGAAAAATGGCCCAGATAGGGTCCCCAAGAACATGTCTACCAACTCCCGATCAGTCAACGGAGGCTGCACCCTGCCAGCCAGATCCCTCCACTTCTGAGCGTACTCCTTAAAACCTTCACTTGATCCTAACAACATACCCTGGAGTTGGGTACGTGTAGGGGCAAGGTCGGCATTATACTGATACTGCTTATAGAAAGCAGTAGCCAACTCCTCCCAGTTACGAACCTTGGTCCCATCCAGTTGATAGAACCATTCGAGATGAGTCCCTAAAAGACTCTCCTGGAAGAAGTGGATCCACAAATTCTTATCCACTGAGTATGGTTGAATCTTCCGCACATACGACCTGAGGTGTAGCTTAGGACAAGATGCCCCGTCATATTTGGTGAAGGATGGTGCTTTGAATTTACGAGGAATGATCACACCAGTAGACAAACCCAAATCTCCAAAATCTAGCCCAGGTACCTGTTGTATCTCCATGGCATTCAGCCTGTCTTCCAACTGCTTATACCTGTCTTCTGCAGGAGGATATTGCTCTTCATCAAAATCAGTCTCGTTGTCGGAGACTACCCGACTAGGACCTTTTTCCGCTTGAGGAGTACTCTTGCCAATGGAAGAACCAGCCTCTTCATTTTGCAGAGTATTGCCAAACCTTCGGCCCGAGCTGAAAAGAACAGTCCTTCTCTTCTTCTTCTTTTCCTTCTTCAGGAGCAGAGCCTTCAGCTCCTCTTGGCCCTGAGCCAGACCCATGATTAGTTCCTGAAATTGCGCATTCTGCGCCTGAAGAGCCTTGATGGACATCTCAGTTGATGACGAGTCAGGATTCATGATGCTGAAATAAACAGCGAAGAACTGTAAGCAACCTGAAAAGAGAAAAACCTGCTATGCACATGATGAATGATATGTGTTTATGCAATGCATTCAAGGGTTCGAAAGTTCAAATTTGTTGTAGACAAAAAGGAACACACGTTATCATTAAGGAAATAACTGTTCAGTACATCAAAGCCTCATGGGCAAAATAATACAAAAGCAAATTAATCCCAAAATATACTACGCATCCTCTTTGGAGCTATGTAAGTGTTGAGATTCCTCTCCTCATGCAACAGGCGGGTGAGCTCCAAGACCTTCTTTTCACTAGCATGTAGACTGGTCTCAAGAGAATTCCGTTCTTCCTTAAGCTGGATCCAACTCTTCTGCATCTCTTCCCAGGATGTGGGCATATCAGGGTGCTGAATAGTGTAGGACACTTCTCCTTCCAAGACTGGCTCTTTGATCACAGGGAGCATATGGGGATAAGGCATCACTAACTTCTGGGAGCGGGCTCGTACCCACTTGAGATAAGGTTCCAACGGGATGGAGTTCTTGTGCCCCAGTGTCTTGTTGTCTATCCTACTGGGCATCCTTCAGGCTCTGATAAATCTCTGGCGAAGTCCTTGAGCATCGTTGTCGAAGTCAAAAACTATGTCAGGAATTAACATGTCATGAGGACCATCCCTCCGAGCATAACCAAACTGTCTCCAAGCCAGGCATGGGTTGTAAGTAATACCTCCTCTGATTCCAAGTAAAGGAACATTAGGGTACTCCCCGCAACGATCAATGATAGTGACATCTTCTCTGGACCGAGGGCACCAATGTATATCTGCATGTGTGAGAGTCATCAACCGTTGTGACCATCTCGAACCCCACTCATTCTTCAAGACTGATTGTGGAAGGTGCGAAATAAACCACCTTCCCAGGAGAGGAGTGCAACACATAAGGACACCTCTTTTTCTCATGGTTCGAGTGTAACATGAGTGAAGGATGTCCCCCAGCAACGTAGGTATAGGATTCCTGGACATAAAGATCTGGACAACACTGATATCTATAAGCTGATCTGGGTTAGGGAACAACACCAAACCATAGACAAGGAGGGCCACAACTTCTTCAAAAGCTTGTAGGTCAAGGGAGTTCCAACATTCATGGGCCTTTTCAAACAGAAACCTGGCTAAGAACCCTTTGATACCACTTCTAACTTCCCAATGTCCCTTGAGGTCAGATGACTGTAGGTGCAAGGCTTTAGCTATCTCTTCAAGCTTGGGTTCCTTTTCCGTACCGTTGTAGGGTAGTTGATCAAGGATAGGGATCTTCAGGAGTCGGGAGAACTCCTCCAATGTAGGTACCAGCTGATAGTCCAAGAAGGTGAAATAGTGATGCAGAGGGTCGAAGAACTGGAATAGGACCTTTATCATATCTTCCTCAATGTTGGTATTGACCAAGCTGATGAGACTTCCATGTCTTTCACTGAATGAAGAGTTCTCGGGAATCCTGGATATGAGTTCCTTAAGCTGAGGGGGGATCCTTACAAGGCTGATTTGAATGGTCTTTCTACGAACAGTTTCCATGTCCTACAAAACAAGAACAAAGATGAAGATTCGAACCCCTGAAATGGTTAGTCAATGCATATGATACTGGATGATGTCATGATGCTATGATTAAACACACCACATATATTTACAAAGACAAACATGTAAGGCACACAAGGCACACAAGACAAGCCCTTAGGGTTTAAGGCCAGCATGGGGTCTGGGTAGTACCCTCTTGAAGTTGGTGGGTTCAACCTGTCCTATTAGAAGTAACCGGGTTCTAAGGGTCTCAATATCACGGGATTGCTTTCATTGTTCATCGTTTCGATTTAGCCACTGAACTGGCGACCGAAATATTCCAGGAAAGCAACCCTCAATTGAGTGTAGTATCGAGTATCAACCAACCTCAGACTGCACCAAAGTCAGTTATCTCACTACCCTAAAGAGGCCACGATAGTTCAATTAAGGTTCCTAAGGTCTGTTGATGCTTCACGACACCATGCGGAGGCCCCGTACTCTCCTTGACTGAACTCAAGGGTTACCGGTACACACCAAAGTGCCACATCAACGTAGCAGACTGTTTCAACCATGTCGGTATACCCCGCACAGTTCCCTCACAGCCTTGTTGCTACTTTCTAAGAAGGTATCCCCAGATCCGGGTTAGGATCTATAGAACTCCCAAGACAGTCCCACAATTTAAAGCAAACAAGGAAAGCAATTGAAAACACAGTTATGAACTAACCCTAAGGTACACCTCACTTTTTAAGATATCCCTACCAGAGTCGCCAGTTCTGTGATCGGTGGATCTGGAACTGACTGTTTAACGCTGGTTCGCGAAATGTCGCGGAAGCAAGAGTCGCCACCGTCTTTTATTTTCTCCAAATGGAAAGGACAAAAGCACAGAAAAATTCCTTAAAGAGATTGCTCTCGGTTCGGGAGGTAGGTTATAGAAAGGGAAGGTGTTAGCACCCTTTCTATCCATAGTTATCCATGGGCTCTTAGATACTTGCTCATTTGTGTTTTCAAAAATGGTTTGTTTGCTTTTCAACTGTGGGTTTTAAAAAGTTTCTTTGAAAATTCCAGTTCGACTCTTGTATCGGTCCTCAAGAGTGTTTGAAAAATTGCTTTCGAAAGCTTTTTGAAAAGGTGTCGGTGTGAAAAGTATTTTTGATTTGTTTTGAAATTTAGAGCAAGTATCTAGAGTCGTCTACCTACCCTAAGGAATTCGTCTGTGTAAATGTCCTTTAAAGTAGTGCCATCCCACCATTGAGAGGTAGGTAGCACCACCGTTGGAGGTGTTCGGGTCAATTCGAGGTTCGGGACATGGTGATCACCAGAGCAATGGGAAGACACCTTAGAAGCTACCCTCATGCCAGGTTCCCGGATCATGAGGACTTACTAAGACATCCTCTACTCGACGATCACCTTTCGAGGCAAGGCAACAGTGAGGCGTACCCTAGGGGTGGTGTGTGATTTGTGTGTCATGTTCATTTGCATTTATCTTGTCATGTTATGAGTGAGCTATGCGTTTGTTTTTATTTTTGTCCATTCATTCTTGCATGCCATTATTTAATAGTTAAAAAGAATTGCGGGAAATAAAAGTTCTAAGCTATTACAAAAGGCGCGGGTCCACATCGCCAAAATTTCCAGAACCCGATTTGACAGAAAATAAAGAATTAAAGTAAAAGTGCGAGAAAGTATGAAATTACACGGCTTTGGGAGAAGTACATGAATATTTACAAGAAAAAAGAAATAAATACGCGAATTAAAACTTTAAATTGAAACGAGGGCGTTGGACCCTTTTTAATGAAATTAAATTAAATTATTGAATTAATTAAAATTAAAAAGAAAAAGAAATTATTTTTTAATTTTTTGTATTTATGAGAATTTAATGAAATTAAAACCTAATTCTACATTTTTTTTAATTTATTAAGAAAATATGACAATTATCTAAACTTAAACCTAATTAATTAATTACAACTTGATTTATAAAAATAACTAATTAAGAGTTAATAATTAATATAGTAAAAATAAAAAGAGGATGAAAAATGCTTGAAACCCTAATTCTACCAATTTTAGATTTTTATTGAAAAAATGTTAAGATTAAACCCTAAATTAAAAGCTAAATTAAATTGGTGAGATTTATTTACAAACAATAATATTAAATAAAAATATTTATTTTTTGGTCTTTTCTGATTTTTTATGTTTTTTATATATTTTTTATGAAAATATTGAATTAAAAAAAACTAATTAATTGAATCAAAATAAATAATAAAAAAAATAATGGGAAGAATATTGCAAACCTAGGGGGGTGTCTGTCCCTAAATTGGAGGCTTTAGTCAGTAATTCAGGCCCAATTATCCCTGGCCCCTTTGACCTTTTCAGCTAGCATGTATGGGCGTTGACTGAGGAACGCCCTAGTCTTCAGATCCTGGCCTTTGATTGAGTACAATGGGACACATGGACGCTTGATAACGTGGATGCACGATAGACACTAGCATTGAAATTGCACACAAGTGTTAACCTAAAAATAATATAGAAAGAGTGAGGGACCTGGGATCGAACCCAGGTCCTGAAGGTCACCACTACCCATGCTTGCCACTGCTCCACTCAGCGCGTTTTGTATATTGAATAACAAATAATGAATATAAAATAAACCAAAGCGTTAGTAATTTTTCCGAGCGAAAATTTGAATCAACCAGTCAGCGCCTTACACTTCATCAACTTCTTCATTGCTTTGTTTTTCCCTGAAAATAGAAAAGAGTTAGCGGGGGTTTTGAACCCCCCCAAAACAAGCCCTATCTGAAAATAGCGAATAGGCCGTCCGGCCACATAAATTAGGCGCGAGGGTTGGTTTCTCTTCGTCCAATCGTGCTGAGTCCATTCATGGTACTGTGGTATTCCAATTTTACGGCGTTAAGAAACGCCCAATTCGTAGCTTGCAAAACCCTAGAAAATAACAATGGCAGATTCGCATATGGGTGATGAAAATTCAATTGGATTATACAGTTAGCTTCAGAATTAGATAATGAACATGAATCACATATTAAAAATTGCTAAAGATGCATGAATTGAGATGCAAGAATATCAAATATTTTCTGTACAGGTGGTCATCATTCTCACGTTTCTTGAGGTTAGGATGGAGGGTTTTTATTTGGAAACCTTCCTTGAAGCCTCAGGAAGGTGATGGAACAAGTCTCTTTGCTTGAATCGACCTGTAACCTTGTTTGCAGTTTTGAAATTTCAAGCAAAAAACTCAAGTGTTCTTTTTGGTCTATGGCGCAGCTTTTTGGTCTTTTGCACGAGGGTTTGCTTGTGTATGTATAGGTGAATGATTTAGGTTAAGTTTTCTTGTCCAAGGAATCAAGGAATTGATGTATGGATATTGATTTTTATGGCAAAATATTTTCCAATCTTTTCATGCACATTTGCTCTCAATCATATCCAATCACCTTCAATTCTTCCCTAATCTGATTTGCACGAAATATTGAGTATATATCATGCATAAAAAGATTGAAAAACCTAGGTTTAGCATTTTTTATATATTTTAATTAATTAAATGAATTATTAATGATTAAAAATCCAAATAAATAAATAAATATGATAAAAAACTTCCCTTTGGGCCAAATGGTCGTGCACATGCCTTGGATGATGAATTGTGGAAGAAAAAGAGGCCCATTAGCAATTTTAGGTCATTTGAAGCAATGTTGACTTTTCAAAATACCTAAAACTTTCCCAACTTCCACAAGGCATAACTTGTTCAATTTTTAAGCTTTGCTCATGTTCTTGGATATTTTGGAAAGGTATTGGAGTCCCCTAACCAATGTCCTTGGTCCCATGTCATTTTGATTTACCAATCTCAAGTTATGGCCTTTGACTTAAAGTCCCTTTTTGTTGACTTTTGAAAATGACCTATAATGTTGAAATTGATAACTTTTTGTGAGAGCATTTCTTGGACTTGAAGTGTGAAGAGGATTTGTAGGAAATGTCTTTCTCTTCAAAATGAGCTTTGGATGGAATTTTTCTGATAATCCATGTGAAAGTTATGCCCTGGTCAATTTACAGTTGACTTTTCCAACTGTCCAAATATGGAAACTTTTGCATCTTGATGATTTTTGAGCCAAGCTTTGAGAATCATGATCAAGCATTGATCAAATGATGTTTGTGGCTTAAAAATGATATGTTGACCAAAAATTTGAACTTTTGACTGTCAAATAACCATTTTGCCCCTACAGTTGACTATAGTGCAATTAGGGTTTTGATTGTGCAATTTTGTGCTGAAAGTCTTGAAACTTCGTATGAGGATGCTTGACCATATTTATAGGCATGTGGGACTTGATTGGACCCTTGGAAACTTCATTTACTTTGTCAGAACCAAAACCCTAATTTTGACTGTTAGGAGGCCCTTGAACTGTGCAACCCTTGGGGAGATTTTGAAGCTTGACTTGGCAATTTTGAAGAATATGGGAGGGCAAATTTTGGGGTACAACAGGCCCAATCACTCGATGCTAAGCTTGAAACCCTTCATCAATCGAAGGCTTTATGTGATCGGCGCCTGGAATTACAAAGAATTAAATATCTTCAGATCAAGGCTAATCTCCCTTTTTGAATCTTGTTTCTTTCATCTATGTAATCACTCGTTGTAATGACTTCAAAGCCATTTTGGCTATTTTAATGAAAATTTAAGTTCTCCATTTTGGCACTCTCTATTCGACGGTGACTATATATTAGTTATTTTGACCTCTTGAAGCACAAGTCTATATTTCTTTAAGTATTTACCATTCACCCTCAGAATTCTTTGATCTTCATTTAACTCCTCAATCTCATAGGCTCCACCAGAGAAAGCTTGGGTAATCCTGAAAGGTCCTTCCCACTTAGGAGACCATTTCCCCAAATTTATATCTTTTCAATCCATTAGAAGAATTACCTTCCATAATAGATCCTCAGGCAGAAATGTCTTAGGTTTTACTCTACAATTATAGGATTTCTCAACCCGTTTCTTCTGTAGTCTTAAAAGATCCAGAGCTTTCAACCTTTCTTCGTCCAGGTCAACTAGTTCGTCTAACATCATATTCCAATAGACCTCAGAAGGGATATCCTGATGTATCTGAATCCTCGTCTCCTATAGGTGGATTTCCACCGGTAACACTGCATATTGACCATAGGTTAGGCGAAATGGTGTTGTTCCCGTGGCCTCTTTCGGACAAGTTTGACATGCCTATAGAACTTGATCTAGCGTATTGTGCTAGTTTCTAGGTTTCTTTCCCACGTGTTTCTTTATTAAAATGATCACTACTTTATTTGCTGCTTCGACTTGGCCATTAGCTTGCGCATAATAAGGTGTAGATGTTAACAATTTGAACCCCATTTCTGCAGCAAAGTCTTGCATCTTTCGACCAGTAAAGACTGATCCTTGGTCTGTAGTTATTGTTTCAGGAATTCCAAATCTATATATAATGTACTTTTGAATGAATTCAATGACATTCTCTTGGTCTACATTGACTAAAGGGATTGCTTCAATCCACTTAGTAAAATAATCAATGCCCACCAATATATATTTCTGGCTTTTAGAAGATGTTGGTCGAATTTCTCCAATAAGATCTAAAGCCCATCCTCTAAAAGGCCAAGGTTTCACAATCGAGTGAAGTTCACTCGTCGGCACATGCTGAATGCATGTATGTACTTGACATTCTTGGCATCCTTTTTCAAACTTAACACAATCTTTTAACATAGTGGGCCAATATAATCCTTGTTGAAACAACAACCATTTCATCTTTTGGCCTACTTGGTGTGCTCCACACGCCCCGGCGTGTGTGGTGGAAAGAGCTATATATGCTTCTGTTTCACTTAGGAATTTCAGAAGCACGCCTTCAGGTGTTTTCTTGAATAATTCATTTCCCATCAGTACATATCTCAGTGCTCTATATTTTATTTTTTGTTCTGTCGAAGCCGTTGGATTTTGTAAATAATCCACTACAGGCTTCCTCCAATCTTGTTCTGTTAGATTGTCTATGAACGAAATTTCAAAATTTTCGTGATTAGTGCATCCTAACGTTGTGGTCCTCAAATCAATTGGAGATAACTTAGTGGATGCTACTCTTCCTATAACTTCGATCGCTTGCTGTAGTTTGTCTTTAGAAACTTTATACCCGGAAGCGATCTGCACTAAGTCATTAGCTACTTGATTTTCCAATCTGGGTATATGTCGAATTTTAACTACCTCGAAGTTTTCCAACAACCGTCTGGCTATTACGAAATACATGATAAGATTTTCTTTTACGCATTTGTATTATTTCGTAATTTGTTTTAGGACTAACTCCGAGTCTCCCATTATTTTGACCTGAGTTTCCCCCAATTCCAACAAGATTTCAAGGCCTACGATTAACGCTTCGTATTCAGCCTCATTATTAGAGCAATCCCCTTCTATATTGTACTTAAATGTTGTTGGAATTTTGCTTAGAGAAATAATGAGGACCCCGACTCCAGTTCCATCTTTATAACTAGAACCATCAAAGTACAGCTTCCAAGGTTCGATCTCCAAATAATTCAGTGATTCCTCTTGTATAGAGTGGTCGACTATAAAGTCTGCTACCACTTGACCTTTCATAGCCTTGAGAGGCATAAAGGTTAATGAGTACTCAGTTAATGCAAGTGCCCATTTGCCAATTCTATTGTGCAAAATGGGTTTCGACAACATATATTTGAAAACATCAAAATGAGACGAAACATAAACATCAACTGGCTTTATATATTGCTTAAGTTTTGTACATGAAAAATAAAGACATAAACATAATTTTTCAACCTTGTTATATCTAGTTTTTGCATCATTTAAAACTCTACTGAGGTAATAGATGGGCCTTTCGACACCATGCTCATCCTCTTGAGCCAACATGCTCCCAAAAGTTTTATCAGGCGCAACTATGTACAATCTTATACTTCTACTTCGACAAGGAGGTACCAAAATAGGTGGTTTGGTGAGGTACTCTTTTATTTTGTCGAAAGCTTCTTGATGTTCTTTCCCCCACTCAAATCCTCCTTTGCTGAGTCGAAGTAGTGGCGAAAAGGCTTGCATTTTCCCACTGAGGTTGGATATAAATCTCCTTAAGAAATTTATCTTCCCAAGTAAGGATTGCAATTCCTTCTTGTTAGTTGGCGCTTTGGCTTCCAAGATAGCTTTGGTCTTGTTTTGGTTTATCTCAATGCCCTTTTTATGGACCACAAAGCCTAAGAAATCTCCTACTTTGACACCAAAAGCACACTTTAGAGGGTTCATCTTCAGACCATAGCGTCTCATCCTCTCGAAGGATTGTTGAAGATGATCCATGTGAGTCTTCCCTGAAACAGATTTGACAACAATATCATCAATATAAATCTGCATGAAAGTTTCAATAAAATCATGGAAGATCGAATTCATGGCTCTCTGATATGTTGCCTCTGCATTTTTCAGGCCAAAGGGCATCACTACCCATTCGTAAGTGCCTAAGGCCCCAGGGCAACGGAATGCCGTTTTCGACACATCCTCTTCAACAATAAAGATTTGATTATATCCAGAGTAGCCATCAAGCATACTCATGTACTCGAAACCAGCAGCAGAATCGACAAGAATTTCCGCCACCGGCATTGGATATTCATCTTTGGGTGTTGCAGCATTCAGATATCTGAAATCAATGCACACCCTTAAGGTACCATTTTTCTTTATAACATGCACGATATTTGCAATCCATTCGACGTACCTGGTCGTTCAGATGAACTTGCATCTCAGCAGCCTTTCAACTTCCGTTTTGATTTTTGATAAAATCTCTGGTGCAAAACGCCTTGGAGTTTGCTTGACGGGCTTCTTTCCAGGCTTTATTGGCAATTGCAGTTCTACCGAACTTCTGTCGAGACCAGGCATCTCGTCATAATCCCATGCAAAGTAATCCTTGAACTCTTTTAGCAATTGGATCATTTCGACCCTGAGTCTTGGATCTATCTTAGCGCTAATGTACGTCGGCTTTTTTACAGGACCTTCGCCTAGGTTTACCTCTTCCAGAGGGTCTTGCGCTAACATTCTAACATTGTTCGCCAACGGGTCCTTTTCGAAACCTAGAGGTTCATCATCATAGATGGCGTCTAACCTCTGATCTCGAAGGTCTTTCATTTCTAAGTCGGGAGGCTCTGGGTCAAAATCTTTCCCAGGGCCTTTTTGAGAAGGGACCTGTTCATTGGCTTCGAGGGCCATATATTTAACTTCAACCTCTAAGGCCGCTATCATTCTACTTTCGGCTACATATGCCGAAATCTTTCACAAAGTTTATGACTCAGTCATCGTCACCAAACTCACTTCCGCAGCATGTTGGCCGTATATAATTAACTCCTCCATAGTCGATATTTGACAAGTCTTCTCTATCCCACTGAAAGCTGTAGTCAGAGTGTAGGTATAGAGAGCAGGAGGTGTTAGGTGTTGGAGTTAGATCAAACTCAGGTGAATTACATGGCCCTATATGAGCCAAATTTTTGTCGAAACTATTCTTTATGACACTGTTGATTTCACCTAAATAATAGCTCTGATCTTCCTCAATGTTTTCCACGATACCATCGGGGCGCCATATCGTGACCCTCTGGTGCATCGAGGATGGCACTACACCGATGCCATGTATCCACTCTCGACCCAAGAACAGATTGTAGTTTGGTTTTGCTGAGATCACCATGAACATGGTGGGTCGAAGGATTGATCCCACTTTGAGGTCTAGTTGCATGACGCCCATTGTGGTGCCAATGCCTCCTTCATAATTGGACAGGACCATGTTATAGGGCTTGCTGTCAGTATATCCCTTTCCCAGCTTTCCCAGCATGAATTGTGGTATGATGTTTATGGTCGCCCCACAATCAACCAGAATTTCATTTATAGTTATTTCCCCTATCTTTGCTCTGATGAACGGGGGTTTTAGGTGATTTTTCATCGCCTCCGTTGGTGGCTCGAAAAAGGCGTTCTGTTCCTCCACGCAACCATTATTCATTACATAGTAACATACTGGCCTGTGTCTGGCAATTTCTTGCTAAACCATTAAGTCAGTTTCCTCAACCTCGACCTGACGGTTGTATTCTTTAGGTATCACCGATATGACATTCACCATGATATCCAAAGTGTCATCAGAGTCGGAGTTACCCTCGTCATTCGAACCACATTTTTCCGGCCATGCCATAGGATTCCTCTCGAGAGGATTCCTTTGTTTTCTTAGCACATTGGTGCTAACTTCTAGGTGAGGCCCAACTGCCTCTTTTTCGGATTTTCTCCGTCTTTGGAATCTTCTCCATTACGAACGGGACATAGGGTTTTTCCCTTTGTAATTGCTCGATATATGGGCCATTTTATTTGACGTGAAGCATGGTACTCCTTTCTGTAGTATAAAGAGGAACCTCTTGGCACATCGAACACTTGCCATCTCTCTTCATTTGGCCTCTTTCTTCCCATGGTGTTAAGCCAAGTATCCCTAGGTACATTCGTTGGAGGCCTAAAAGTTGGTGGCCTCTTTACCTGACTCACGGATCCTTGTTGATGCCCCCTTCTGGGATCGAATCTGACTTTTGGACCCATTCTTTGCTGGGCATTGGTGCCCTGTTTCGCTTTCACAATTCTCATACCTTGTATGTATTCTGCGGCTTTCTTGTCAAAAAAAGAGCTGCATCTAGGGCACAACATTACTTCTGACTTTTTCTTCTGGCATATGTGTAGAAAGTCTGCCAGATCTTCATTCTCTTTTGGAAATTCCATTTTATTCACTTCCTCCTGTCAAATAGTTTCCTCTGAGGCCTTGGCGTCAGAGACTTCGACAATGTTGACCTCCATGTTGCTTTTGGCAACGAGATTCATTTTCTGCATTTTGGCCGCTAAATCCTTTGTCGAACCTTTCACAGCAGCCAAGTAAGAACCTGTGGTAGTTCATTTGTTGGAGCCCTCAGTAACTCCTTTGTTTTTGTGTGGGTCATCAGTAACCCTTTTATTCAGTTTCAGGCCTTCATTGGCCTTTTTGTTTGAACCTTGGGCAGCTCCCTTCTTCAGATCTAGGCCTTCAGTGGCCTTTCTCACTCCTTCGATAGTCTTCCTGGATATGTTTCCAGTAAAACTTCCAAAGATGGGTTTAGTAATGAAGTCTTCAGAAACTTCCACCATGTGAATACCGACTGGCTCAGCACAATACGCCTCCATCTGCAGTGGGTTTGCGTCGATTTTCATCGCTGGCTTATCAGCAAATTTCAGCCTTCCTTCTTTTAGCGCTTGTTGAACAAGATCCCTAAAAAGGAAACATTGTGAGGTTTTATGGCCCAAAAAATTATGGTATTTACAAAAACCTCTTTTCTTTCTCTGTTATAGAGGAGGCAACTTTGCCCCTGGGGGAACTATCATCTGGCCATCTTTAACTAATAAATCGAATATTTCGTCACATTTGGATATATCGAAACTATAAGTTTTCTTAGGGAATTTGTCGCTGTTTTTCTCAGACTCTACAGGATTTTTCCCATTTGATGGCACTAGCAATTTACAAGAATATAGTGGTCCTTGTTTTAATTCTGCTAAATCTATTTCGCCTTCTTCAACATCTATAGGATCACTAGATATTTATAGATCGTTATCATCCATTTCGACATAGGCTACCCTTTATCTTCGATGATTTTTGGTAGCTTTAGCTTTCTCGGCTTTAAAGCATTCTACCTGTCGAACTCTATCGGCCAGTTAGGCCATGTCTCTCAGATATTGAGTATCTAACTTTTTCCTAATTGAATAATCCAGGCCCCCTGCTGCTATTTCGACCAATTCATGTTCAGGCACTTGGGTAAATCATCTGGCTTTAAGTAATCGAAACCTATTTAAATACTCATCGATTGGCTCAGTGAATCTTCTCTTCACACTAGCCAATTCTTTTAGACTTATTTTGGTCTGTCCCATGTAAAATTGTTTATGGAACAATCTTTCCAATTGGTTCCAGTTATGGATTGAATTGGCTGGGAGGGTGGTGAACCAAGTGAAAGCATTCTTTGTTAGGGAACTTGGGAAATATTTGATCCTAAGGTTTTCATTGTTTACTATTTCCCTGGCCTCTATCAAATATCTAGCTACATGTTCGATAGTATATTCTGTCGTATCCCCTGAAAATTTGGTAAACTTGGGGACCTTTCCCCTTAGGGGGTAAGTCTGTTTGTAGAATATATTCTGACAATGGGGGTGTGAAGTTTGGTCTGTGAAAACCAATGTTCATCCCGTTTTGAATCATAATCCTTTCGATCATGGCAGTTAAATTATTGTCTGTTCCATAATTTTGGTGTCGAACTTGCTGTATCAATTCATTAGCATTTTGGTTTCTATTTACCATAATTACTCCTTGATCGATTTCTCTAGGGATTGGTGGGGGATTTCATGGTATTTCGACCCTTGGTTGTTCCATTTCTACTCTAGGGATCTGAGGGTTTGGATTAACGGTCAAATCCTCTTCCATGATTTCCCCTTGGTTTGCTCTTATTGGTATCCTCTAGGGTTGTCGAATAGTTTGGGGTACCCCAAAGAATTTAGCCATGCGCGTCATTTGCGCTGTCATTTGTTGGTTCGACTGAGTAGCATTTTGAATGAGGGGATTTAGCACTGTACTTAGAGTTTGTGCTAACATTTGCACCATATCATGATTACTTTCGTCCATCTGTTGCCTCAAAATTGCTGTCGAAGCATTTGTGAGGCTTGGTATTGTATGAGATGGCCCTCCTAAGAATTGGTTTCTACCCAAATTTTCCATACTGGCTCCAGATCCCTGTAATGGCGATGATGCATTCACCAAAGGTTCTGAAAAAGTGGAAGCATTGTTCATAAGGCTATCCATTTTAGTGGTTGGCATGCCATATGGCTGTTCTCGACCCATCCAGGCTGTCGAAAATCCAGGGGGCACGAATGGTCGAGATCCTGGATTTTCCCTTGGTGGGGGCGTTCCTAATGGACCTCTTGGACCCACATACGAAAGTAAGGGTCCTGTTTGATTTGTGGTTAGCATCGGTATTGATTCAACAAAAGTTGGGATATTCCCTTCGACGACGGTAGTAACCACTGTTCCAGTAGTTGGTGGAGGTATTTCTCTATGATTTGGCTCGTTAGCCATACTACTCTCGCTATTTTTCTTCCTAACAGTACACTCGTTGGTTACTCTACCACTTCTTAATAACATGCAACGTTATAAATGTACAGAAGAAATGCAATAACATGAACAAGATATTTAATAAAAATTAGCAAGGTCCCACCGGTTGTGCCAATTTGTTTACCGTGGTTTTTGGTAAACAACCGCTGATCCTCCAAAAAGGAAAGTCCTTTTGGTTACTCACGGGATCGATCAGATTGATCCCAGAACATATGCTAACTTTTATACTGGGTTGATGTAAGTAAGAAAATAAATCCAGGAAGAACGTACGTTCGACCAAAGACAAGATACTTGTGGTTTTGGAAAGCAAGAAAGTAAATAGAAATGTAGAAATGCAGGTAAAGGTGCAGGAAAAGTAACTTTGCAGAATAAGATTAAAGCAATGTAAAAGAATTTTATTAATGAAAAGAGGTGTTTCCAACATACATTTCTCAGTTTATCCTTTCTCACACAACGGGTACTTGGACAATATTTGAGTAACTAGCACAATAGGTTGAACACACAGGAAAACTACACAGATTTCCTAATTTATACTAAAACTATGTAACCATCGAGGGGTGGTTCTGCGCTAAGATGAGGACAAGTGTCCTTTGCATGTCCCTCGACCTCTAGCTTCCAGCCATGTTGCTTTCCTTTAACCACTGGCGAAACTGTCTTTCCCTCCAATAATTCAAATTCAAATGTCCCTCGCCTTTTGTTGCCGACGCGAGGATATTTTCTTCTAGTCGAAGGTCATTAGACTTTCTCCGTCGAAATCTTGAAAGTGAGTCCTGGTCGAAGACTCAAATATAACTTAGATATTTTTTCTAAGTCATTTCACATGTCGAAACATTCTTCAACTTGGCTTTATCTATTCCAGTTTTGGTCTAAAAGACCAAATATAGTAGGTGTCGAATTCAGGAGCCAACACCTCGATGTTACCTACGAATATATGATGACAATCCCTTCAAACTGCTAAGGTATCCCTATATGTTTCCCTCTATGACCATAACGATGACCCGCGCTTGTCCCTCATACATCCAAAAATAGGGCTATCTACTCACTAATAGTAGGATAACACTGTCTAAAGGTTAGGAGGAAAAGAACGACCTTTTCGAGTATAAGTAGATAAGTTCTTAGATGCTTGCTCAAAAAAACTTTTTGCCCCTACACAAAAATATTTCAAAACACTTTCAAAAATATTCGCCTTGTCAACACTCTTCAGGACTGATACAAGAGTTATCACAAAGAGAATCACCGCACTAAGGCATTTTCAGAAAAAAAATTCAAAAATACACAAAGCATAAGCAATTTTCAAAACATGAGCTAAGCATCTAAGAGCCCGTAGAAAACTACGGATGGAAAGGATGCTAACACCTTCCCTTTCCATAATCTACCCCCCTTACTCAGAAAACTCTCGAAAGGTATTTTTTCTGTTCTTTTCACTCTTTCCTTTGTTGGATAAAATAAAAGTCGGTGGAGACTCTTGCTTACCACAACATTTGCGAATACAAAATGCAAAACCAGTATAACAGTCAGTTCTCCCACCGTATCACAACTGTTAACGAAGTTAATCTAATCTACCCCACCAAGGTGATTTGCCTTTCTTAATCAAGGACTTAATCCACTATAACCAAATGGATTACGATCCACAAAGATAAATTATCGATGTCTTCTTGATAATCCTGACTAAATCCCTAGTCTCTAAAGGAATAAAAACTGAAATACAAATTGTCAATGACTTCTTGAGTAATGAGACTAACACTTAGTCATTCAAGGAACAATCAACTTACTGTTGAATACAAGTTTGTGTGTTTACAATATTTCTTCTTGAAAGTATATTACATATAAATGAAGAACAAATAGTAACCCAACATTGTTAAGCAAGTTAGAAAACAACACTTCCTTGCTAGAAAGTTAAAAAACAAAAGCTCCTTGCTTTACAAAGTTATTTTGGAAGCGTTTTAGCAATTTGAATCAATGTGAATTTATTCAAAGTTGTTCAAAGATTCCAATTATTCCAAGTCTTTCTTGTATAGGCAAAAATATATCTGTTGGAGGATAGAATAAGAATACCAAATTTTTAGTTGTCTTCTTGCAATGGTCAGTGTGAGTGGTAGACGACATAATATCAATAGTATAATATTTACGCCATAATAACAGGGTAGTGGAAGGATGTGACTTTGTACTATCACTTTACGTGAGACCTTTGATCTTCCCTTCTAATCTTCATAGGCTTCAGAGTATGTAGGAGTTGAAGCATGCTTAGAATGATCAAAACCAGTATTCAGAATCTTGGTTTTCAGAGTTTTCAGAACTTTGTTCAATATAACCTTGTCTTCAGAGTCATCAACACGTTGTTCTTCGGAGCCGTGTCTGCAAAATCTTCGAAACTTGTTCTACATAATATTTTCTTCAGAATCTTCAGAATCGTTGGTCTTCAGAATCTTAAGAACTTGTTCAATAGAACCTTGTCTTTAGAATTTTTAGAACCAAGGAACAAGAGGGCTTGGAATCTTCAGAGCTTGAGAATCCTTCAGAAGCTTTACTATCAGATTCACAGTTTGAAGCGATAAAACTAACATTCATTAGAATCGTTGTTTTAGAAGCATTCTAAGCAATGACACATACACACTTGTATCTCTTAGTGTGTTGAGTCCATAATATGATGACTTTGTTGTACCCCAAAGTTTTCCCTCTTTATTCTAACTGTAATTGGCTTATTTTTCGTCATCATACGCGTACATACATATCATTATTACTGTGGCCTCTGGATTATGGTGTTCATTCTTCAAGATTTAAAGCAGATGATTATTTCGTCAGTTGATACAACAAAGTATAATTCAGAATTTTCCACATTCAACTGCACCCCGTATTGCTCCCAAGATATTCAAATAGAAATAAATTGGTTCATCATCATATCAAGCTCTTACGCGTTCCAACACGCTTTGAATTGTGCCAAAAGTCGAGCGTTTTAGTTTAGTTGAGACAGTGCAGACGGAAATTTAGTATTGTGCATTTCAAGCTTAGAAATTCACAACTTGAGATCATAAAATGGTTTACAAATGATTCTTTGGTCATTGGAATTGTCTTTATGTCTTCTTCATTTCATTTGTTCATGTCGAAGGCTAAGTTTGTGAGGAAGATTTTCTAAAACGCCAAATACTTGAAATGCGTTATATAGTGGATTTATCGTTTCTCTGGTTTTCAGATGCTTAAAAATTTGCAACTTCTGACCTGAAAATCATCTTTGAGTGCCTCTTAGAGCATTTGAGTCGTCTTGTTATTTCCTCCAACTTTGATGTACGGCTCGAAAGCCAATTCAGTGAGGAAGATCTCAGAATACGTGAGTACTTTGAAGCTAGACAGTGAAAAAATAGTGAAGATACTGTGTTGAACCGTTATTTTTCGGACTTTCAAAAATTCATAAATTTTGGCTGGTTTGAGGTTTCAGAGTGGTTCTTTAGGGAAAAAATCCGTCTTGATTTTATCTTCGATTCGGATGTTCAAGTCAAGAGTTAATTCATTGCAGAAGATCTTCGAAAGTGAGAATTATTAGAGAAAATTGCACCCCAAAATGGTTTTCGGACGAACCATTTTTCTTGATATTGAAAAATTCATAACTTCCTCAATTTTTACCGTATCAAAATGATTCTCGAAGCATAAGATCCCAAATTTTACCAACTACAACTTTGCTTCAGGTTCCGAATCTGAATCGTGCTTCGAAGGATTACATTTTTGGCTCGCATCGAAAAGTGCGCATAGAAATAAACTGAAATTTTCAATACGGTGAAATAAGTCCACTGTTTACCGCCATTCAAAAAATCATAAGTCGCTCGATTTTTATTGTATCGGGGTCATTCTTATGGCATACTGTTAAGAATTTTGTGACCGACAATTTTGCTTCAGGGTTCTCATCGAGATTCCGCACCAAACATCACGAGCATATGGTTTGTTCGCGCACCGTATGTGAAAAAAGCTGAAAATTTGAACTCATGATTTTTACACTGAGTTTCTCGTTGCTCAGAGCATCGTAACTTGCCTAATTTTTAATCTAATGATACAATCATTTTAACTCCACATTACAAATTTCTTCATCGACATTTTTATTTCAAGTTGTGCATCAATATTTCGTGCCGATTGTCATTTCCTTTTAACTCGATCTCGCACTGTGCATGAAATAATCTGAATATTCAAGTTTGGAGCCAAAACTATATATTTTGAATTTAAAAAAATATTTCATAACGACACTCACTCTCACAAAATTCTCGTAATTTTCTGTCCACTCTCTCAAAGATCAAACACTATTCTCTTAACTTTTCCCCTAAATTGATCAAGAACACAAAACCTCAAAACCTTCATATTCCTTCTTCTTCATTTATCTTCCGCAAACATCTTTGATCCACCGCTGCAATCACCAGCTCCATTCGCCCTCAGACCACTGCCTCCATTTGCGGAGAAAAACTCCCTTCAATTTTGCAGCGATCCACCTCGAACTCATCCTCTCGTTGTCGTGACTTCACTGACTATACCAGTCTCCCCACCGTGCATTCCGATCGCGCCTCCAAGCTTCTCCACGTTGGAGTTTGCATTATCTGATCATCCTCAAACTCCTATTCACTTCATTCGGCAATTCACTACAACTTCACTTAAGTTCCAATTGTTTAGTGATATTCTTAAATTGAATTGAGATTATGTAAATTGCATGAGCTGAATTCTTGAACATTGAACTTGTGAATTGTTGAATTCTTGAATTTTCAATTATATTGAACATGTGTGGAATTGGTTGAATCAAGATTGTGGAATTGGTTGATTCATTATTTCCTCAACAAATGCTTAAACTCATGAATTAGAATTAATTTTCAACTTGTTTAATCACTTTCGACGCGTAAGAAATATGAGATTTCAAGGCTTGGAATTATTGTTTCTACACCGACTTTGCGGATGCGTTTCATTTGTAATTTTCAATAAAAATTTCTTATGTTGATATTCACATTTAATGCATAAAAACCTTAATTTTTATAATCAATTCTTGGTGAATATAAACATACACATAGTTCTGTCAGGAATTTGCAAGTGTACTGAAGCTTGTGAATTAATTCCGGATCATTATTTTTTCAAACTTGTTGGCACTTTTGAGGGACATTGATACCAATTTTGGTGAATTTTATTCAAACTTTTTGAGAACTTAAAAAGTTAAAACAATGCTGTCCAGAATTCAATTTTACATGAACCATGAGATTTAATTATTGAATAATGCATAAGTGTGCTTAATCGGTCATTTCTTTAACACTAGTAACAAGTTTGGTTGCTTTTAATCCATGTGTTACAATACCATTGTCCAGAATACTAAGTATGATATGTAGCATGATTTAATTTCAATTAAGTGCATACTTGAACTTGCTAGCATGTTTACTTGACAACGATATCAAGTACCATTGATTTTGACTTAACTTTTATGCATTTCAGGTGTAAATACAATGCTGTCCGGGAAATCTATTTTGCATCTACATTGTGTTTTAATTCATTATAAATACAAATTTGAGCTTAATTCCACAAGTACTTGATATCAGAGTTTAGTTTTCATACCTTCACGACGACTTTTCGTGCACTTTCATATGCTACTGCGGTGCTGCATGGTTTTCTACTTCTATGTTCTGATACTTGTTCGGATGATATTTCTCCATATTGTGATCTTATTTTGAATTGTGATATGATTGCTTGCATTCAATTATGATTTCTTGTTATCACTAACTTCTTTTGTGTACTTGTGCAAGGCTTTTTAAGAGAGTTTTCAATCGGTTAATTGATTCTTGCTTGGCCGATAGAAACATATTTTTCCACTTCTTTGTGGTTCGATTTTGCTTCTGATGCGATTGATTGCGAGTCTCATTCTATGCGATGCATATATTGTTGTTTGTTTGATAGACTTATGTTTGTGTAGGTGTATTGATTGACATTCAAATGTGTCCTCTATACATTACATTTATGATTTATTTTCACATGTTGCTTCGACGCATATTCCGAGCACCCGATTTCTAACTACTTTTGTTGTTGACGCTAGCTTGCTCGAAGTTTTTCGGGTTTCTTACACTCGTTGAGCTTTATTATAGATTGATATATGTTCGGTATTTGCTCTGGTCTATAGCACTTTGCATTGTTTTCCATATTCCTTGCCATGAGAAGTAGGAATAGAAATTCATGATCATTTACCGCTTTCCTTACCATGAGAAGTAGGAATAGAGATTCATGTTTGAGAATCCCTACTTTAGGTGGGAAATTTTGTTTTAAAAGACCTTTAGAAGGCAATTCCTACTTGTGCTTGCTTGTTTAAAGTCCTCTACAAAGGAAATTCTGCGTGTTTATCATTTGTGCCAAAGACCTCAAAGAAGGTGTTCCATTCCCATTCCCCATTGATAAGTCCTCAAAAGGAGGCATAAGGCGAACAGAGGGTCCGTAATCGTCCCTACCATTTCTAGTCCCCAGGTCATTCGTAGATCACATCATACGTTGATGCTATGAATAGTGCTACTCTTGTTATCGAGTACGTCTAGTGGAATATAGGGATCTGTACCCCATTCTCCTTTCCTTCCCTCAGGTTTATTCATTGTTCCCTTTCCATCTCTTGGGATAGATAACATTGATGGCGACTCTTCTGTCTTTTTCCTCCTTCATGCTTCGATGAAAATCCAGACGCGACAACTGGCAACTCTGCTGGGGAAAGGTTGACCAATTGCTGGTCCATCCTTAGTAAGTCGATCCTAGCTATTTCTTTTCTATTCTTTGGGTGTTTTGTATGTAATTTCTTTTTTGCTGCTTTACTTACATGCTTTCATGCATATGTTTGCATATCATTTTACTACTTTCCATATACAGTTGATGCTGTGCAGGTTCTGTTTTCATGTTAGGAGGGTGTTCCATGAGGTAAAAGGCCCATTACCTAGGCCACTGACACGTAGGTTAGACAAATACTCATGTAGAATCCCGTGTTCCATTGACACGTGTGAGGAGGCATGAGATACCACACTCAGATGATGTTCTCTTGATGATTCCTTTTGCCTTGCACCCTTTGTGCATAGACGAGGTGTTCTAATAGAGGGCTCCCGACTCTGATCATTAGGAACCCTATTCTGATTAGAATTTACCCATGAGGTGGGGCGGGAAATCATTCATATAAGTAAAAATGCTAACCTTTGGTACTTGGTTCCTTGACTTTTAATATTGGTGCCGAACCTTTGATCCTGTGACATTCGGTTATGCAGCAGTGCATCATATATCCAGTTTAGGGAGACTTGATCACATAGTGTTGTTGATCTTAATGGTACTTGGTTCTTATATTCAGATGGTTCAGAAATACCACAACAATCATATTCAGAAGTGATGGAACTTTGATATCATGTCTTTGCATACATAACATGGTTAACCACATGCTTAACATATATGTTCTATTACTTCCATGGAATCATATCTTTAAGTCTTCTGGTGAGCTTTTCCATCCCTTACCTGCTTAAAATCAAAATCAAAGCATATAAATTCCATGGAAATGACAAAACATGACATGGCATCCACTTATGCACACCATGCATCTTCACGCATTCATTACAGGTACTCAAAGTTGAGGATTCTTATTCAGGATTGGTATTCTCTTCAGAGTTACAAACTTGGATTCTTGCTGTCAGATGTTCATAGATCAATCATGGAACAAACCTATAGGAGATTACTTGGGATGAAGAGTCAGATGGGGCTGCATGTGATATACATGCAGGCCATGGCCTGTGGTTGGGAAATCTTAGATAAGGAAGATAACTAGTGGAAGACTCATTTGATCCGAGTTATGGAAATTGTGTCAACAAAATGAAATCCTACACCTATGCTTCAACAAAAGTTATCTCTTCTCCTCATCTTTAGGGATTTCTTTCAAACCGTGGAGTGCTCCTGGATCCCCTCCATAATCTTGAGTTATTGAGACGTCTTGTCAGTATCTGGTTCCTATTCACCAGGGGAATTCAATGAATATGTTTTATCAGCAAGGACAAAAGAGGCCTGAAGAACAGTTCGATCCTATTTAAGGGCTTTATTCTCATTTATTTCCATACTTGCTTGAGCTTCAATTGGTTAGGCTCCGTACTCCAGTATCATCTATAAATTCCCTTCTTGATCATGATACCAACGTCAGATGTGGTTACCACGCCAGGGAACCTGGCTATTCAATCAGGGGCACTCTCCATGACTTTGTGTTCCTAAATCTTCTCGTCAGCAGTCAATGCTTGTTCCCCAATTGAATCCATGAGGAAAAGATTTTCAGCAGATACAGAAAAAGCCTGGGAAGTATGATGATACAATCCTAATGCCTTACATCCAGTTACTTCCTCATATATTGGAAGTTCAGTTGATTGAGCTTCATGCTTTGGGTCCTACTCCCACAAATCTCTCTCCTGATTTCGATGCGAATGCTAGATGTGTCTCCCATTCTAGGGCACCTAGTCATGATACTGAAGACTACAAGATATATTGTAACTCGTCTGTGTAGTAGAAGATACATGATGATTCAGTTTCGACATGTTCGCTTGGTAAAGCATTTCATTCCATATTTTGGGGATACACCTACCATGATTACTAGGATGGGACCCCTGGACATTCGATTGAAGATGGTATGCCATTTAGAGATAAGTCTAAGACTTGATCAATTCAGAGATGGTTGTGTTCACATCAGATAAGAAAGGGAATTTCTTGCCCAAGTGAGCCTCAAGACTGCTGAAAGTCGTCAAAAGCAATCAATCCATACGAATACTAGTATCCTTAACATGGAAATTTCAAATTTCATTTGCATTCTCATTTGTAATATTTCTTGTTTCTGTTCAAGTAATTTCTTGGATGCCAAACTTGTTCATCTTTTTAATATTAATCATAATGCATCAAATATGTTTGTCTTGAATTAATCCATTCGTTATCACTCTTATTTGTTTTACTATGCTTTCGATACTCAACTCTTGTTAATAAATCAATAACTCTAGAGGGAGGAGGACGAATAATTTACCTAGAATCTCAAATGGTATGCTTTCGAATAAAAACCATGATGACGATGTACATCCATTGTTTTAAAACCCAAAACACCGAAGATATAAGGGAGTGAAACCCTCGTTAACACCTTTGAGCCTTGAAGTAGAAGTTTCTTTTCTATTCATAAAAAACCCTCATTTTTAACCCGGGGTCGGGTAGTGTTTCAACTAACTAGACTGAGCATTCAAATCTCTAAAGGAAGTGAACATCTGAGGATCACCACACCTTATCCCTTGCATTAAGAGGTTGGAAAAAAGATCAAAACCACAATGGTTATTTCCTCGTATCAAGAGGTCTAGAAATATATGATACCATAATGGTTATCCCTCATTGACCAAGGAATGAGGCAGCCACGAACTTTCCAAAAAGTCAAAAGACTCAGGATCACACGATTTGTTCACAAGAAAAAGAATGAAATGAAAAATAAATGAAAATAAGAAAGCCCGCTAAGTCGAAACTTTAAAAAAAGTCTCTTAGGAAAAAAGTTAGGGCATCCCGCTAGATTTAAAAATGAAAATTCAAAAGAATTTGTCCAGGAAAAGGTTAGGGAAAACAAAAAGAAAATGAAATTCATGAAGGGTAGAAAAATTATTACCAAAGAAAAATCCTCCGCAAAGAACAAAGTCGTGTGATAAGACACCAAAATAAAAAAGGTGAGTGATTGTCGTGTCCAAGAACCTGTAGTGGTTCCTCAGCCGTTTTAAACTCCTCTTGAGAGATGAGTGCCCGTATCAAGTTAGCTGAACATAGGACTGGAGAACATCATGAAGACTGGGTGGAAACCAAATAATTTTGAGCCTTAAATAACTTTTTCTAAAAACCGTGAAATAGGCCATGTTACAACCCTGAAAAGTCCTAACAGAAGCATGGGTTAATTCAAAAGCAAAACTGTAACAAGAGTATGGTAACCTGACTCCTAGAAGGCTTGTTAAAACTTTTGAGTTGGTATCACTCTATCTTTTACTATCTTTTGTACAGAAAAATTTGATGTTTCGACATCTTTTCAATAATAGTTTTCTAACTTCAAGACAAGCATAGGATTTGCATTAGAATTATCATTCTTATAAAAGACATTCTTGGCATATGAAAAAGTGCTTAAACATCAAGTGAGCTTGCATAATGAGCATCAGATGAAGAGTTTGATTATCCCGAGGGACAAAATTGCTTCAGAAATCTGTCGAAAAGCAAATCATCTCAAAGAATGACCTTAATCTGGGTCAGACTTTCTAGTGAATCTGTTGAGTAAAAGAAGACCAGTTTGAGAAATGATCAGAATCAGATTACTTGAGATCTTGATGTTTGTGTGGAAGCTTTGGTTGCCCGGAAGTCTCCGTTGAGCAGTGGTGCATCACTTTCAGTTGGTCATAAGGGACAAATTATTTCAAGTAATTGGGTGAGCATGAAGCGGTTCGAGTTAAGAAGTACCGTTGTGTACTAGCCTACTTTCAAGACATAAGTCAACCACCCTAAGGGTATGTCGTCATCCAAGACTCTGTGAACTTCTCATTCCTCTATGAGCATGAAGCGAGGAAATGGTTTGCCAAGACTTCATCGATCAGAGGTAGATATTTTCAATGGTAGTACTCCGTTGAACAGAAGTAAAATATCAAAATCTGATTACCCTAAGGGGAATAAGCATGTGAATATTCTTTTGAGTAAGATTTCAGTCAATCTAGGGAAATCAAGTCGAGATTCGATCTTTAAAAGTTTAGCCAATTTGGGGCAGTTACGTCAAGATTCAAAGAATCTCTCAGAGTGCTGAGTAATCAGGGGCATCCGCCCAAGCATGGTTGAAACCTCTTCCAAATTTGGTTATCTAGAAGCAGTGCTTCGAAGTTTGTAATATGGAGGTGGGATATCTTGATGGTATAGATCTCAGGAAGTCCTATAAAGGCAAGTTTCTTCAAAGTCCCTACAGACTAGGGCAAGGCATTATGCAAGGGCATTCCTCCATTTCAGAGATGATCGGTTTAATTCTAGTAGCATGATAAACACCTTATGAATGTGACCAGTTATCCTCAACATAAATCTCAGGAAGACCTCTCAAGGCGGACCTTTTCAAAAGATCAATTAATTTGAAGCAGTTACGTCGAGATTCAAAAAATATCTACATGAATCAGAGAACCATTTAGAGCTTAAGCTACACTAAGGAAGATTATCTCAAGTCAATACGGTACCATGTTTCTACAATAACACTCTCAAGTGAAGTTGGCATACTATACCTGGGGCACATTTGGTGATTGGTTTCGCCGGAAATGTCGCTCACTCGCGTTTATGAGTAAATTTTACCAATATCAGAACCATATCTTTCAACATGAGTACAATATCCTCAGTTTTGGTCTTATCCACAGCAACATTGAAATCTTTAATTTTCCCCAGTGATTTCCCCAAGCAGAGGGTGTGATCGATCTGGAAGATTTCAGATGATATTTCCCAACAATAGTGGGAGTTTCCTTATCTATAGCACCGCCAAGCAGAGAACAGTTGTTTGTTGAGTTGTGACTGATGAGACTTATCGATAGAGAATCTCTATTTCCTAGAAGGTGTGGTTGCTAGGTTGAATTCAGAGAAAATATCCATTCCCTAGCCTACATTGGTACCCAGTCGTGCCCATTTTGATAATATCATTTCACCAGCAGATATGGGCACCAAATTGCATTCATTAAGAGAATGCCTACCCCTCAAAGTAGAGCTTCTTTTACTAGACAAGAGTTTGGGTTGAAAATTACTCTTATTCCCCGGAAAAGTCACTACTTAAAGATTTCTTATTCAAAGATTCTCTTTGTTCCCCAACCGAATACTGGTTTAAAATTCTTTGTACTAAAACTCTGTTCTCCTCCAATAACCGAATCAATTTGAGATTATTTATGTTTCCCCAACAGAGTTATGTCAGGGTCATCTCACTCATCAGAAGAGGTTGTTTATGAAGAGATCGTACCCCAAATATCTCATTGACACAACAAGGTTGCCTTATGAAGATCTCTTGCTCAAAGGTTTCTCCTTTCCCTAGTGGAGTTTCCTCTCCGAGATCTCTTGCTTAAGAACTCAACAAAATACACTATATCTGAAGGTTTCTTGCCATGAACCTTATTCCCCCAATAGAGAGAGACACTTGAGATCTCATTTAGTTTCCCCAGTGGAGTTTCCTCTCTAAGATCTCTTGCTCAGAATCTCAGCAAAGTTGCAATGTCTGAAATCTATTACTCTGGATTTTATCCTCCTGGAAGAGTGACCCTCTTGAGGTCTTTTATTTAGAAGTTCATATTTCCCTCAGAGGAGCCAGAACATTCTCATGCAAGGATCCTCCCTTACTTCCAATAGATCTTAATCCCGGCTTTGGAAAGTATCACATCCACTGTGGAGTATGCTACGTCAGTTTCCAGCATGAGGATTCGATAAAGCCCGTTTTTATCGAAGATCACTGGTAAATCCCCATCTGAGTCAATTATGACAAGTGTATGTCATATTTAACAAGAGTTCTGTCCTTGAGACTCTCTTATCTCCAGCACAGATCCTGATACCCCCGGTAGTACAAACTGTTATTATCCCCGGTGAGAGGATGATTATCCCTAGTAGTACAAATTTTTATCATCCCCAACAAGAGGATAATCGTCCCCGGTGAGAGGTTGATAAATTACTTCCAAGCAAACAAAGGTGAATCTTGATTCCCAACGGTCCCATTATCTATTGGTGTCTCTCTTCAGCAACGCCCGACCTCAAGTGGCATGTCATCTCAGAAGTTCCAGTCCATATCTGATCTTCTCCAGTATAGCTTGCAAATTTATTTTTGCAGCTCCATTCATAGCTTGTAACCCGTGTTCATCGGTTACTCAATTTGTTACACCCGATAGAGTTTCAGCTTTTCACGGGTTCCTTTCCAACAATCTCTTGTATCTTCTTCAGCAAAATCATGCTTCATCGTATTACATCCTCAAAGTGTATTGTTTCCATTCGCTTTGGAAAAATACTCCATAAAAAAACAATTCAAACATGCATCGAAACATAAGCCATGGTGGTTTTTCTTATCCCTAGCAGAATGACTAAAAGCTTTGAGATATTTTTAAATGAGCTTACTATATCCCCGATATCCCAAGTTTTATCCCTATAAATACCCCTTGGATGTACCATCATATTGACTAATGTCTGTCACCACTTTCAACTAAGGCCCAGTCCCTTCCTGGCATCATTTTGTTTGGGCTTCTATTACCCATTATTAGTCATTGCCAATGTCTATTGATGTACCTTTTTGAATCCAGCTCTATCCCTGGTATTCCTTTGGACTATATCATCTTCTTTAGGTCGAGGTTGCCACTTATTACCTTGTTTCAATCATCACTAGCGTTCCTATAGCGTGCCGATGGGCTATGATGATCGAACCCCTTGTGCGTGAAATTCAGTTTTTTCCTAGTACTCAGTCTAGTTTCTACCTCTAGTCCTCTGAGTCAAGTTTGTCACTTGTTTCTAAAGTCTCAATGTTGGATTAGTCCCTTTTCTAACCTTCTTAAGTCGAGTATGCAACTCGTTATATGTTTATTTTCTACACCTTGGTAACCTCAGATCATCTATAAATCTCAGTAAATCCTTGGTTGAGAGCCGCATGAGTCTTCAGAAAAAACACTTTATGACACTTTGCTTTAGGACCCAAGCATGCCTGTTTGTTGTCCTATTGAGTACTCTTGTGTCGAGCTTCCACTCTTCACTTCGTTTGTACTCCCCTTTTTTGGTCGAGGTCGCTCCTCGTACCTTCCTTTGATACTCACCAACTTTCCTATCGCGTGCCAATAGGCTATGGTGATTGAGGTTAGTTCAGTCTGTCATCTTTAGCATCTAGTGTTCGTTAATCCCCATCTTGGGTTGAGTTCTTTAACGTCTAGTTTCCTCTAATCCCTATCTTGGGTTGAGTTCCTTAGCATCTAGTTTACGCTAATCCTCATCTTGGGTTGAGTTCCTTAGCATCTAGTTTCCGTTAATCCCCATCTTAGGTTGAGTTCTTTAGGGTATAGTTTTCGCTAATCCCCATCTCGGGTGAGTTCTTGCCTATTTTTGGTTGTGTGCGAACCAGTTCGGCGCATTGTCTTCCAAGGTCTAAGCTTTGTCTCCTCTTATCAATGCCCGCAAATCATAACAAAAAAAATACAGTTACTGGTGTGTTGCACTTGTTTTTGCCCATGGTGCAAATTTTTGGGTTCTTTTAGTATTCAATTCTCTTCCACCTTAGATGTTTGAAAGTTGTCGCTTTTCTCACCTATCAGGTTAAAGATGATTGAATAGGGGCAGTTATTGTACCCTAAAATTTCCCCTCTTTATTATAACTTTAATTGGCTTATTTTTCATCATCATATGCATACATACATATCATTGTTACTCTGGCCACGAGATCATGGTGTTCATTTTCAAGATTTAAAGTAGATGATTATTCCGTCAATTGATACAACAAAGTATAATTCGAAATTTTCCACATTCAATTGCACCCCGTATGGCTCCCAAGCTAGTCAAGTAACAATTAATCGATTTGTTATCATATCAAGCTCTTATGCATTCTAACACGCTTTAAATTGTGCCAAAAGTTGAGCATTTTAGTTGAGTTGAGACAATGTAGATGGAAATTCAGTATTGTAGGTTTCAAGCTTAGAACTTAAGAACTTGAGATCAAAAAATGGTTTGGGACAGATTCTTCGGTCATTGGAATTGTCTTAATGTCTTCTTCGTTTCATTTGTTCATGTCAAAGGCTAGTTTTGTGAGGAAGATTTTCTAAAACGCCAAATACTTGAAATGTGTTATATAATGGATTTACCGTTTCTCTAGTTTTCTGATTCTTAAAAATTCGTAACTTCTGACCGAAAAATCATCTGAGTGCATCTTGGAGCATTTGAATTGTCTTTTTATTTCCTCCAACTTTCATGTACGGCTCGGAAGCCAATTCAGTGAGAAAGATCTTCAAATACGCGAGTACTTTGAAGCTAGACAGTGAAAAATAGTGAAAATACTGTGCTGAACCGTTATTTTTCGGATGTTCACCAATTCATAACTTTCTCCCGGTCTTAGTTTTCGTAGTGGTTATTCGGGCGAAAAATCCTTCTTGATTTTATCTTCAATTCATATGTTCGGGTCAACAGTTAATTCATTGCAGAAGATCTTCGAAAGTGTGAATTATCAGAGAAAATTGCGCCCCAAAATGGTTTTTCGAACGAACCATTTCTTGATATTGAAAAATTTGAAACTTCCTCAATTTTGACTGTATCGGGAAGATTCTCAAAGAATGAGATCAAAAATTTTACCAACTACAACTTTGCTTTAGGTCCCGAGTCTGGATCATGCTTTGAAGGATTCATTTTGTGGCTTGCATCCGAAAGTGCACATAGAAATAGTTGAAATTTTCAATACTGTGAAATAAACTATTTCTCGCCATTTGAAATATCATATTTCGCTTGATTTTTATCGTATCGGTATGATTCTTTCAGAACGACGTCAAGAATTTCGTCGCTGACAATTTTGCTTCAGGGTTTGCATCAAGATTCTGCATCGAACATCATGAGCTTGTAGTTTGTTCGTGCGCCGTACGTGAAAAAAGTTGAAAAATCTACACTGATAATTTTTACACTGAGTTTCTCTCTACTCAGAGTGTCTTAAATTTCTATATTTTTATCATAATAAGACGATTCTTTCAGTGACGCGTCACAAATTTCCCCATCAACATCTTTGTTTCAAGTCGTGCGTCAAAATTTTGCGTCAATTGTCATTTCCTTATAACTTGATCTCGCACTGTGCATGAAGTAATACAAATATTGAAGTTTGGAGCCAAAACTATATATTTTGAATTTAAAAAAATCTCTCATAACAACACTCACTCTCACAAACCTCTCACAATTTTCTCTCCACTCTCTCAAAGATCAAACAGTATTCTCTCTACTTTTTCCTCAAATTTCTCAAGAACACAAAACCCCAAAACCTTCATATTCCTTCTTCTTCACTCATCTTCCACAAGCATCTCCGGTCTGCCACCACAATCACTGGCTTCGTTCTCCCTCCGTTTGTCATAGCCATTTCCGGTGAAAACTCCCTTCGATTTTGCCGCAATCCATCACAGACTCATCCTCCCGCCGTCGCGACTCCATCGTCTATATCGGTCTCCCCACCGTGCATTCGATCGTACCTCCAAGTTCCTCCGTGCCAGATATCTCATGCTTCAATCATCCTCAAACTCCTCTTTGCTTCATTCGGTAATTCACTATAACTTTACTTAACTTCCAATTATTTTGTGATATTCGTGAATTGAATTGAGATTATGTAAATTGCATGAGTTGAATTCTTGAACATTGAAATTGTGAATTGTTGAATTCTTGAATTTTCAATTATGTTGAACATGTGTGGAATTGGTTGAATCAAGATTGTGGTAATGATGTGATTTTTTAGATTCAACCAATTGTTGGAAAATCACATAGAGCTTGCGTGTCGAAATTCACTTTTGCTCTTGATTGTTGAAATTTACACGTTGTAAATCGATTTCGATTCATTATTTCCTCAACAAATGCTTAAACTCATGAATCGAAATTAATTTACAACTTGTTTAATCACTTTTAACGCATAAGTAATATGTTATTTCAAGTATTGGAATTGTGGTTTCTACACCAATTTTGCGGATGCGTTTCATTTATAAATTTCGATAAAACTTTCTTATGTTGATGTTCACATTTAATGCATAAAAACCTTGATTTTTCTAATCAATTCTTGGTGAATATCAACATACACATAGTGTTGTCCAGAATTTTCAAGTGTACTGAAACATGTGAACTAATTCTGGATTATTGTTTTTTCAAACTTGTTGGCACTTTTGAGGGATACCGATATCAATTTCGGTGAATTCTATTCCAACTTTTTGAGCACTTAAAAAGTTACAACAATGCTGTTCGGAATTTAATTTTACATGAACCATGAGATTTAAATCTTGAATAATGCATAAGTATGCTTAGTCGGTCATTTCTTTGACACCGGTACCAAGTTTGGTTGCCTATAATCCATGTGTTACAATACCGCTGTCCGTAGTACTAAGTATGTCATGTAGCATGATTTGATTTCAATTAAGTGCATACTTGAACTTGCTAGCATGTTTACTTGACACCGATATCAAGTACCGTTGATTTTGTCTGAACTTTTATGCATTTCAAATGTAAATAAAATGTTGCCCAGGAAATCTATTTTGCATCTACATTGTGTTTTAATTCATTCTAAATACAAATTTGAGCTTAATTCCACAAGTAATTGATATCGAAGTTGAGTTTTCACACTTTCACGACGAATTTTCGTGCACTTTCATATGCTAGTGCGATGCTGCCCGGTTTCTACTTCTATGTTCCGATACTTGTTTGGATGAGATTTCTCCATATTAAGATCTTATTTTGAGTTGTGATATGATTTCTTGCATTCGATCGATAAGTCTCATTCCCATTCCCCATCGATAAGTCCTCAAAACGAGGCATAAGGTGAACAAAGGGTCCACAATCGACCCCACCATTTCTAGTCCCTAGGTCGTTCATAGCTCACGTCATACGTCGATGTTATGGACAATGTTACTTTTGTTATTGAGTCTGTCAAGTGGAATACAGGGATCTGTAACCAATCCCCCACGCTTTATCTATAAGCTCACGTCGGTCAACATTGATGCTTTCTACGTAATCTCTTTACTGCATTCTATCGTCTACCTTGATGACACGATATCTTGGTTAGGTGTTTAGTCGCCTATGACGATTCACTTTTGTTCTTCTCTTGCCTAGATGACACGATATCTTGGTTAAGGGTCGACACCCCATATTCTTCATTCCCTGATGACATGATATCACAGTTAAGAGCTACTAATTTCCTATAGTTTTGCTTGCCTCGATGACGCGATATCTTGTTAAGCCTCCCTTTATCCACCTTGATTACATAATATCATGGTTAGGTGTCCCGCTTCCCTTATCCTACCTCGATGACATGGTATCGTGGTTAGATGTTATCCCTCTCCCTTTCCTACCTTGGTGACATGATACCTCAGTTAGGTGTGTGCTACATAAGCGAGTCGATACTCCTCAAACTTTGTGTGTTTGCTTTCTATTACGTGATCACATGCTCCCCTTAGGATTGTTAGTTCACTCTCTATCAAGTTTTAACTAATTAGACCTTAGGCTTGAATCTATGCATGCCAACATTAGGTAGATTCTCCCTTTGTTAATCCAAACATTAGGACCATCATTGTATGATAATAATAGGGATAACGCTAGGTTAGTCTCCCTTAGACTTTTTCTCTTTCCCTTTTGCATGACTAAAACTAAAACTCTTTTCTTTGAAAAATTCATAAAAACACTCTAAAAATGCAAAACCCTTTTTTAAGGTAAAAAACATCAACCAGTGCAAACCTTTTTGTCTTCAGACCTTTTTCTTTTGAAAACCTTTTCATAAAAGAACATGTTAATTCCTTTCTACTATAAAGCGTGAGTCTCCAATGGTCGAGCGGCGGTAGAATGCAACATTAACATTGTTTATAAAAAACATACAACTCACCAAATTTTTTGAGGTGAACTATGAGTGCCTTGATCCCCATTGTATAGTCGGCGGTACGTAGGCACAAAGGTTTGCGATCAAGGCATGCACAACTAATAAAAAAATTTATTTTTGTACATAACACTTTGCATCCATGCATTCCCTTTTAGCATTAAGTTTTAGACATAGATCAGATACCCCCTTAGATTAGAACAAACTTAAGTGGATCCTGTGGAGTACCACAGACGTGAGGGGTGCTAACACCTTCCCCTTGCATAATCGACTTCCTTACCATTTTTATCTTGGTCGAGGTGACCATGCTCCTTTCCTTCCCTCAGGTTTACTCAGTGTTCCCTTTCCCACTCTTGGGATAAATAACATTGATGGTGACTCTTCCGTCTTTCTCCTCCTTCGCGCTTCGATGAAAATCCCAGACACGATAGACGTCACATGTCAATACTTCAGAGTCATAAACTTTTTGAAAAAGTTACACATTAAACAAAACATTATAGTACTAAATTTTTATCTAATCACCCATGTAATGTTATTACCAAAACTTAAGGCCGAATGCAGAACCAAATATTGTTCTTACAATATGTTCTCATTGTTGTTAAAGAGGCATGTTACTGGTTCAAATAGGGGGCTAGTGACTTGTCACAATCTCTGAGTGGGATCTTGGAGCTCAGAGAGGGGGCTACGGGTTCACATATATTAGAATCCAGTTTGTATGAAGAACCAAATGTTGAGTCGGTACCACATGCATATAGAGTTGAGTTTCATTGCATTGTATAGAGATTATGCAATTGAGATGTTTGTGTAGTATTGATGAATGCTCTTGTGTGATTAAATGAGTCTAACTGTGATGTGAGTGAGATGAGAGTACATGATAATAATTGAGGTGTATACCTGATACTTCGTGATTGTGTAGTTTGTGAATCTATCTTGATTATTTATGCACCGTTTATTATTTGAATGTATTCTCACCCCATTTGTTGCTTGTGTGGTTATGTGCTCCTTTGAAGTACAAACGAGCAGGCAAATGAGTATTTTCTTGGAGGATGGCGTTGAGGTTGTTCTTTTGTTTCATGATTTTATGCGTTTAGATTAAGTTGCTCTGGTTTGTAACACTGGGCGAGCGAATGATATTATTTTATTATTCTATTTTGTTAATTGGGAGTTAGATGTTATACTCTTAATGTTGTGAGCCGCTGTCAGTCATTGAGGATTTTTCCATATTTGTTTTAATTTAAATGAAGTATTTGTTTATGAGACTTAATAATTGTGAATCATGCTTAGTTGATGAATTCTGCTGCGATGATACTGTAAGTGAAGGTGAGCATAAGATGATAAGTGTTTATTTTATATTATGTTTTACTTAACCCGTGTTGTGGAGCAAGTTTGTGTTGTGTTTGGTTGACACCCTATGTGATTAGTTGTTTTAAACTCGTATTATACGCTTTGGGGTTTTAGGGTACTACATAGTGGTATCAAAGCATGTCAATTCGTCCAACCATGTTTTTTTAATGTTGTTTGTCCCCTAGTGGTCGACTAGTGTATGGACATTGTCGATGTTTTATTTCTTCTAATGTTGTTTTCCTATATGTAGAGATATGAATAGTGGAAAAAAAACAACACGACTATTGTTGAGGCTTTGAAAGAGGTGGCTCAGGTGGTGCATGCTCAACAGAACCCACCAACTGATGAGTTCTGTGGATTGGGAAAGTTTCAACAAAATAATCAGTCGACTTTCAAGGGAAGACATGATCTAAATGGTGCACAGACATGGCTCATAAAGATTGAGAAGATTTTTCGAGTGATGGCTTGCACTAAAGCTTAGATGGTCCAATTTCGTACTCATATGCTAGAAGAAGATCCGAAGACTGATGGGACAATATGCGCCATAGGTTTTAAGTTGTTGGTGCTAAGATTACTTGGGTTGTGTTTAGGACTAACTTCTTGGAAAAGTAATTTCCAGAGGATGTGCATAGTAAGAAGAAGATTGAGTTCCTCTAGATAAAGCAGAGAAATATGACCATTGCTAAGTATGTTTCCAAGTTTGAAGAAATGGAAATTTTTTGTCCATACTATAATGGTGAGACAGCTGAGGGGTCGAAGAGTATCAAGTTTGAAAGCAGTTTATGACCTGAGATCAAACAAGGTATTAGGTATCAAGAGATTCGTCATCTTATGGTGCTAGTGAATAAGTGAAGAATATATGATGAAGATAGCAGGGCCGGATCCACTCACTATAAGAGTATTAGTGAGAAGAAAGCGAAAGGTCAGAATTGTGGAAAACCATACAATGCTCTAACTGACAAGGGGAGGCAGAAGGCTTCTGGCAAGAAAAAATCAACTGAGGGAGGGACTCACGCCTCCATGAAATATTTCAAATGTGGTGAGTTTGAGCATCCCATTTCTGAGTGCAAGAGCACAACTATGAATTACTTCAAGTGTGGGAAGTCAAACCATAAAGCTACTGAATGTAGGGGTAATACTCATTCATGTTATAATTATAGGTAACATGGTCATATTAGTACTCAATGTCATAAACCAAAGACGGAGGAGACGTATGAGAAAGTTTTTTATTTTTCTAGAGCAGAGACGACTAGATTAGATAATCTAATTCGAGATTTAGTTTGAAAGTGTCTACTATGAATGGTAGCATGATTATTGATACCCCAACTAATAGTTCAGTTACTACTTCATTGTCGTGTGTCAATTATTCATTGACGATTTATGATAGAAATTTTGGAATTTATTTTGTTTGTTTGCCTCTAAGTCATCTTGATGTTATTTTAGGAATGATTTGGTTGGAATTCAACCACGTGTATATCAATTATTTTGCAAAATCGGTGGAGTTTCTTAAATTTGAAGAGAGCACGAAGTTGAGTTTCATGACCATGAGGCATGTAAAGACGTCCTTGAGTGAGAATGCTCGAGTATTCATGGTGTTTGCATCCTTGAGAGGGGGAAACGAGAGAATGACTACTGATCTGCCTATGGTGTGTGAGTTTCCTGAGGTGTTCCCAGATGACATTAGTGATTTGTTGCCACAATGCAAAATGGAGTTTGCTATAGACTTGGTACACGGTACTAGTCCTGTATTAATGGTTCCATATAGAATGTATGCTTAAGAGCTAAGTGAACTGAAAAATAGTTAGAGGAACTGCTTGAGAAGAAGTTTATTCGACCGAGTGTTTCACTATGGGAAGCCCTGGTGCTGTTGATTAAGAAGAAAGATAGTAGTATGAGGTTGTGTATATTATCGACAGCTGAACAAAGTTACAATCAAGAATAAGTATCCTCTTCCGAGAATTAATGATTTGATGGATCAGTTGATTGGTGCTTGTGTGTTTAGTAAGATTGATTTGCGGTCAGGTTATCATCAGATTTTTGTAAAGCCTGAAGATGTTCCAAAGATTGCATTTAAAATGAGGTATCGTCACTACGAGTATTCAGTGATACCGTTTAGAGTGTCTAATGTGGTTGGAGTATTCATGGAGTACATGAATAGAATATTCCATCCGTACTTAGACCAGTTTCTGGTTGTGTTTATCGATGACATTTTAATATATTCGAAGTCTAATGAAGCATCTGAGGGTTGAGTTGTAGACGTTGATAATAAATTGTATGTAAAGTTAACTAAGTGCGAGTTCTAGTTGAAGGAAGTAAGTTGAAGTTCCGAATTCACCAACTCAAACTACTTAAACAATCAATGCAACTGCTGCAAGCTTCTCTGAAGCTGCAAACTTCTTTGAAGCTTTTACTAGTTAACAATGGCAATGAATCATTAGGATGAGGATGATGATGCAGCGGGGTGAAGCCCATTTGATACCATGTTAGAATGAAGAGGGAATGGTTCTAAGCAAGCTTCACTTGCATTCTTCATTATTCATCCAAGAGAGATTGTGATCTCTTTATGTACATGAATTATGGTTGTAACTAACTTTAATAGTGTTAGTTATTCTAACTACTTATGGCAATGCTACTCTACACTTAGCATGATCATGCAAGCTTCTCATGTGAAGCTTCATGACCTTCTTCTAATAGATTCTCGAATTCGACTGAATGCTTTTATAATGAACAAACCTTTTTTTTCAAAAGAGAGCAACATCGTAATCCTAGATTTAATTGCTTGTCAATTTGTGTTAAATGTGATTTAAAAATAATAATTCAAATTTACTGTTTCTCTTTGGATAAGAAGATAGATAGAGGTCATTGTCCTTTGTTTTAGATTTAAAAATATGGATTTTATTCTATTTTTAAAAATAACTTTCATAAAAGCGTTCCTTTAAAATGATTTTATTTTTTATTTTTTTCTAAATTTAAAAATTAATTTTGACATTCTATAACATCAAAACATATTATTAAAGATTGAAGTAATTGTAACTTTGATTCTTTTATTTAGTTTTTTTATTTATTTTGATTCCCTATTTTCAAAATCACTATTTTAATTCTTTAGTAAAAATTTTCTTTTGAATTTTCATCTCCTAATTTTAAAAACTATAATTTTAAAAACTATAATTTTGATCTATTTTTTAAATTTTAAATTGTAATTTTAATCTCTTTTTAATTATGTTGGTGATGAAAAAGAGATTAAAATTCAAAATAAAATTTAAAAAGAAGACTAAAATTATAACTTAAAACTTAAACAAGGGATCAATATCATAACTTTTAAAATAAGGGACGGAAATTCAAAATAAAACTTAAAAAAATGACTAAAATGATAATTTTTAAAATGGAAAGATCAAAATAAAATAAAAAAGTTAAATACGAAGATCAAAGTTGTAATTAAATCTTAAAATTATAACTTTAATTAAAAATACAATTTTATCTTTAAAAAAAAGCTACAATTTTTTTAAAAAGATGTATCTTAAATTTTTATGAAAGATCATTTGAAATAACTTTAGATTTAAATAATTTTCTAAAATTTTGATATTTAAAAGAAATTATAATAAAAACATAAAATATCTAAAATAATATTTTTAGAATAATTATTTAAACTTGTTTTATATTTAAAGTTTTTCTTTTAAATTTTCTTCATGTACTAGTACTTTTCTATGATTTTGACTTGTCTTGCCGCAGACATTGGTATTAATAACTAAATTTATTGACGAAATTTATAAGAGAAAAAGAATAAAATATGATAATATTTTAGTTTTTGTTTTAATTTAGTCAAAACAAAATTACAAAAACGTAAAATAAAAATCTTAGTTTTAACTTAAATATGAAATTCTTTTGAACTAGTGGATATTAGTGTGTGTCGTACTTTTAAAGGGGAGAAAGAGAGAATAATAAAGTAAATAATGATTTGTATTATTGAATTGTATAAATAATAATACAAATTAAAACTATTTATATATAACCATATTTGGAATTGGATCTACACAACTTGTATTATATTAAATATTAAATCTAATCTAATCTAATATTTTAACAAATCTAATTTAATATTTCAACACATCTCCATAATGCAAGTTGTCGAACATACTCTAAAAATAGTCAATCTGAACTATTCTTAATTTTTTTCTCAAATTCAAGAATTTGTCAATCTTCAATCCTTTGATGAAAATGTCGGCCAACTGTGCTTCACTCGAGCAATGACTTGCTTCAAGTTCACCTCGATTTACCTTTTCCCCCAAGAAGTGAAATCCTGCTCCGATATGTTTACTTCTTCCATGCAGAACTGAATTCTACGTCAGATTTATGGCTGATTTATTGTCAATTTGCAACACAAGAGGTTTCTTCACTTCAACCTTCATTTCTTCAAGTACAAATCTGATCCAAATTGCTTTACATGCAGCATAGAATCCTGTTATATATTCAGCTTTACATGATGATAAAGTCACCACATGTTGCTTTTTCGAACACCATGAGATTGGGGCACCAAATACTTGAAAGAAATATCCAATTGTGCTTCTTTGATCTTCCTTATCTCCACACCAATCAACATCTGAAAAACAATTAACTGTTGCTTCTTTGCTTTAAGAGTCTCTTCGAAATAGTATTCCACAAATTATTGATCTTTTTAAGTATCTCAGAAGTCTTCTTGCAGCCTTCATGTGTGACACCCTTGGTTCACTCATGTATCTGCTCACTAATCCTACTATGAAACCTATATCGGGTCGACTGTTGCACACATACCTCAGAGATCCTATAATTTGCTTGAACAAAGTTACATCGACTTTGTCTTCCTCTTCATTTTTCTCCCATTTCACATTTGGTTCGACAGGTGAGGATGCAAGATTCGAATCATCCATTCTGAATCTCTTGAGTATTTCTTTGACATACTTCCTTTGATGTAACACCATACCTTACTTCGACATTTGAAATTCCATACATACGAAATACAACAATTTTTCCAGATCAGACATTTCAAATTCCTTCATCATCAGCTCTTTGAACTTTGATAAGTTCTCCAAGCTATTTCTCGTTACCAGCAAGCCATTGACAAACAAGCAGATGATTGTTATATCTTTTGCTACAAACTAAACATATACACCCTACTCATATTTGCATTTGACAAATCGCAATTTGACTAAGTATGAGTCGATCTTCTTGTTCTATGCCTTAGGTGTATGCTTGAGGCCATAGAGCGCTTTGTGAAACTTATATGCTTTACTCGCTTTCTTCTGAATCACAAACCCTGAAGGTTATGTGACATAGACCTCTTCGTCTAAAGGACCACTCAGAAATGCTGATTTCACATCTACATGAAATGTCGACCAGCCTTGGTTGCATGCCAATTCTACCACTAGTCGAACAATCTTCAATCTTGCTACTAGAGCAAATACTTCAGAGTAACCGAGTCATGCTCTTTGAAGAAAACCTTGAGCTACTAATCTTGCTTTATGCCTAGTTACCGATCCATTAACATTGTGTTTCAACTTGAACACCCATTTCAATTTGATAGCTTTTGTATGTGCTGGAAATTCGACTAACTCCCATGTATTATTTCTTTCGATTGCCTGTAACTCTTCGACCATAGCTAACTTCCACTATTTAATCTTTAAAGCTTCGTTATGGTTGATTGGTTCAGCACCTGCAAGTAAAGTAAAATGAACTAATTCTCCATCTGGTGTGACTTCATCATCAGCTACCACTTTATAATCATGAAGTCTTGTTGGAGGAACTCTATTTATTTGAGGTCTTAGGCTTGTTTCCTCCACAACCTCTTCGACTTCGACTGTTTCTAGAATGTCAGCAACAACTCCATCTCTGACTTCGACTAGATTCTCAACAATTCGTTCGACATCAACTTTATCAGTTTCTTCGTCAAAACCAAAGCTCATCAAAGGCTTGTTAATTGAATTACTATAATTCCAATCCTAGAGATAGTTTTCATCAATCACAATATCACGATGATAAGTGCAAAATAGTCGTTATATTTGTGTATATTTTAGTGGCACTTATCGACTCATGTTGTTGTAATAATTTAAATAAACCTCAACTTGTGTGCGTATTTGTATATATTGAGTATAATCATGTTTTTATGTATATATTGTATCAATTGATAGTTTTATGTCTTTTTGTAGGTATTCATGGATGGTTGGAATATTGAGTAATAAAGGCCAAAGGCTAAGCTTCAAGAATGCAATTTTTATCAATTCGCTCAAAACATTGTTGGGAAAACCATCATTTTGGTTGATATTTAGGCATTGTTATATAGATCATTGAATAAGATTTCCAACGCTCCAAACTGTGCGTAAATTAGAGTTACGGTTCTCAAGTTATGACGGAAACAAAATCTGATTTTTTCTGCTACTGCTCTGTGGGCTCTGTGTTACTTAGCGCGGTCTCCTGGATAAAAATACATTAAAAGGGACAAAATACACATTTTTAGGTTATGTTTTGAGATATTTATTCCCAACTCATCAAACCTTCATTTTTTGGCAGAGAGAGCTTAGAAAACATCAAATGGGGTTGCATCTTGATGATCAGTGGTGGGTTTTCTTCAATCAGAGTGACAAATCGAGCGATTCTTATTCATCTTCTTCTTTCTTATCTTTGTACCCTCATTTGTTGGGGTTTTGTATGTAAGTATACTTTGTTTTATATTTATATTTATTACTCATGATGTTGTATGAAGCTTTGTTACAAATTAATATTGGTGATTGCTTGCTTTATTTAGGCTTGTGTTGTTGCAGAAATGGACGGTTCGAATACGGTTTTAACAAGAACATCTATTGAGTTTTGATTCTAGATATAAATTAAGGCTTAGTACTTATGTGGGTATCGATTCTTAATGCCTTTATGTTTTTTGTGTTGTGTTGAGAGATCATCGATGTGAGCAATACAATTGTCATCTCGCTCTGTGTTAGAAATAACCTCTGTGAGAGATACACGATGATGTTGACGAGTAGTTTAGGATGATTGCAACTGAGTAGTAAGTTTAAGTATTTAATGGGTATGTGGAATTCAATCCCGAGAGTTCTATCCATTTAGAAGAATGAAATTCTTTTATTTTCATAAATTTAATTCCCGCATTTACCATCTTTAAACTCACTCAATTTCCAAACTCATAAATGCGAGAAATTATCGAACGAAAATTCAGTAGCACTGATCACTATAGAGACGATATGATATATCCTATAAAAATACTTACTTTTGCTTGCCGCTTTACCGCTTCAGCAAAATGGCGTCGTTGCCTTAGATTGGTATTTTTATTGGACCGCATTGCGATAGTTTATTTACTTTTGAGTTTTGTAGATGTTGTATATATTGTCTATTTTCTCTTGTTTATATTGATACTTGTATATGCTTACTACACTTGTGAATTTTTACATGTTTTTCATACTTGTGCATATAGGTGTTTGTTTTTCTTTGTGTTTAAATTTGTGTAAATATGTGTTGTATCAATGTTATTCAAGTACTGTTTTGGATTTTCTTGTTTCGTAATGTTTGTTCAAGTGTTTGGTTATGACCCTTTCTTTAAGTTTGCACGGTGTGGCAACACCATGTCATGATTTAAGGAAGTTACTAGCTAGCACAATAAAGACGTCGAGCTAATGACGTAAAACAATCATGTTTTATCATATTTTGTTTTTTTTTTAATAATTTTTTTTCATTATATTGGTTTAGGTAATGTAGTGAATGTTAGTTAAATAAGTTACAATCGGACCAGATCTTAAAATTCTCAAATCTTCACTTTTCAACTTGTGTAATTCACTTTTACCCGGTCGTTTTAGTATGTTTATCGTAACTTGTGCTATTGTGTTAACTTTTGTTTTCCAAAAGCTTGTCGTGTTTAGCTTGGGGAAGTTTTCATGTTATAAATTTTGTGTGTTTTGTAATTGAGTTGTGTAGGCGATAGTGGAGGTTGACATGAAAATGCAGTTGTTGTTCTGTTTTTTCTACATTTTTCTGCTACCGCTAAGCACGCTTTAGCCCGCTTAACGCGCTTAGTTGTGTTGAGCCAATAAATTTTTTTGTTTCACTTGCCTTAATTTTTCCTATTTCCTCCTAAGCTTTAGATAGTACATAACAGTAATATAACTAATTCTTTTATTATTGTTTGGATTCAAATTTTGGTTCGATTGCTTGGAGTTGTATTAGGTGATTTTCCGATTTTGAGTGTTTCAACTTGCGGATGTACGATAATGATATTATTTTGAAGTTGGTACACACCAGGTACTCGTTTATTGCTTTCTTGAGCATAGCATGTTTATGAGATTTTTCTTTTGTACAAAATTTCATGTCATTTATTCTTTTGCCATACTTGTTCATTCTTGAATCACTTTAGGATAAAACCATTTTTGTGAGGTTACTTCAATATTTTAATATATACAGGAGACCAACTTTCTTGGTAACTCGGTTTTATTATGTTTAATCATATATTTGTATTGAATGTGTATGAAAGCATGAAAAAGATTGAGGCATTTTTTAAATTTGAGCATAACCACTTTCCAAAAGTATTTTACCCCATGAGTGTGTGCGCATTTGTTAGCCCTTTGAGTCTTAATGTCATGATCCATATTTGTATAGAAAATGTCGAACTTGTAAATAACTAACTAGTTCTTCATTTATTTTTGTATGGATCTTGAATTTGTTTCTTGAAATAGTTGACCCTCCAACTTTAATATGTGGTTTGTTCTGTTTTCCTTTCCTTAGAAAGTTAGAGAGCATTCACACTTCATGTTAAGTTGTATTCAAGTTGGGGAGAATACTTGTTTGGTTGCTCATGTGTTATTTTATTTGCGGATTGAAAAGAAATAAGTTGTTAGAAAAAGAAAATAAAAAATATGAAAAAGGAAAAGAAAAGAGAAAGAAAAGAGAAACAAAGGGAAAAAAATAAAAAAAGTGTGTTTGAATAAAATCAAGGTTGTACAAATGATCAAAGTGAAGGGCGAATAAAAACCGTTTTTGATTGCTTAAATGTGTGTGATTAAAGACTCTCATAGATTTAGTCAATTTCGTTTAGTTAACCTTAGGATTTACCCTTCTTTGTTAACCAAACCCAATTACAACACTTGAAAAGTCCTCTTGATTCTTGCTTTTATATTGTTTAATATGATTTTTTCTCGATGGAATAATTTAACTTGTTGTTAACTTGATGGTTGGGTGAGAGTAAAAGCAGCCCATTGTTTTTGTTATCCATCTACCGATGAATTATGTGCTAGGTGTGATTCATTTTTGAGTAGTGTATTGTTTTAGGATCTATGACATGTGTTTTGTATTTAGGAATTGTTTCATTTTCATGTTGTCACTGTATGATTATGGTAAGTATTTATTTTTCTTGTGCGTTTTTAATTTGAACCATACATTTGTTTTCCGTTTTCAAAAACCTATTGATTCATGATTCTTTGGTTAGTTACTTTTGTTCTTCGAGTTGTTTGGCCTTGTTTGAGGGAAAAAAGTTTAAGTTGGGGAGAGTTTGATAAGTGCAAAATAGTCGTTATTTTTGTGTATATTTTAGTGGCATTTATCAACTCATTTTGTTGTAATCCTTTGAATAAACCTCAACTTGTTTGTGTATTTGTACATATTGAGTATAATCACGTTGTTGTGTATATATTGTATCGTTTGATAGTTTTTATGTCTTTTTGTAGGTATTCATGCATGGTTGGAATATTGAGTAATAAAGGAAAAATCTAAATTTCAAGAATGCAATTTTTATCAATTCATCAAAGAATAAGGCTCAAAAAAAGGATGATAAAAAAACCATCATTTTGGTTGATATTTAGGCATTGTTAGATAGATCATCGAATAAGCTTTCCAACAATTTGAACCGTGCGTAAATCAGAGTTACGGTTCTCAAGTTATGGCGAAAACAAAATATGATTTTTTCCTGCTACCACTTAGCAGGTTCTGTGCCGCTTAGCGCGGTCTCCTGGACAAAAATACGTTATAAGGGAAAAAATACACCTTTTTTAGTTTATGTTTTGGGGTATTTGTTTCCAACTCATCAAACCTTCATGTTTTGGGGGTTGCATCTTGATGATCGGAGGTGGGTTTGTTTCAATTGGGGTGACAAACCGAGCGATTCTTGTTCATCTTCTTCTTTATTCTTTTTGTACCCTCATTTATTCGGGTTTTGTATGTAAGTATATTTTTTTTGTATATATATTTATTACTCATGGTGTTGTATGAAGCTTTTGTTACAAATTAATATTGGTGGTTGCTTGCTTTATTTAGGCTTGGGTTGTTGCAGAAATGGACGGTTCAAATATGAATTTAGAAAGAACATCTATTGGTTTTTGATTCTAGAGATATATTAAGGCTTAGTATTCATGTGGGTATCGATTCTTAATGCCTCTATGTTGTTTTGTGTTGTGTTGAGAGACGATGCAAGCAATATAGTTGTTATCTTGCTGTGTTAGAAATAACCTTAGTGTTTGTCGATACGCGGTGATGTTAACGAGTAGTTTAGGGTAATTGCAACTGACTAGTAAATTTAAGTATTTAACGGGTATTTGAAATTCAATCCCGAGAGTTCTGTCCATTTCGAAGAATGAAATTCTTTTATGTTCATAACTTTAATTCCCGCATTTACCATCTTTAACACCATTGAATTTCCAAACTCTTAAACGCGAGAAATTATCGAACAGAAATTCAGTAGCACTAATCCCCATAGAGACGATATGATATAACCTATAAAAATACTAACTTTTGCTTGTCACTTTACCGCTTCAACACACGACTCAACATAATCTTCTCATTAACTAGATTGAATAGCATGTATGCACCAGTCTTATGATATCCTACCAGAATCATAGGTTCACTCTTGTTATCAAGCTTCCTTCTTCTTGCATCAGGAACATGCTTGTAACACATAGAGCCAAACACCTTCAAATGACTCACTGATGGTTGTTTTCCACTCCATACTTCTTTAGTAACTTTGTTCTTCAATATCTTGGTAGGACACTTGTTCAGAATATAAACTGCAGCCGAAACAGTTTCACCCTATAAGGATTTTGAAAAATTCTTTTGCTTCAACATGCATCTAGCCATATCCAATATGGTTTTGTTTCTTCTTTCAGCAATCCTATTATGTTGAGGAGTATAAGGAGCAGTAACCTCATGATCAACAATATATTTTGTACATAAATTTTCAAAGATCTTCGAAGTGTATTCGCCACCTCCATCTGATCGCAGAACTTTGATCCTCTTCTCACTCTGGTTTTTGACAAGCATCTTTAATCTCTTAAAGATTTCAAATACTTCGTCCTTTCTCTTGATCACATAGACCCATAACTTTCGACTAAACTCATTGAAAAATGAAATAAAATATTTGTTTCCAACAATTGTATGTTCTTCGAATGGACCAGATACATCTGAATGTACCACTTCGAAAATGCAGGATGATCTCATTGGCATAGTCGAAATAAAATAATTTCTAGATTGCTTTCCTACTAGACAACCTTCACAAAGTTTGTCAGGCATCTCAAGACTTGGAATACAAGTAACCATATCTTGAGTAATAAGTTGATTAAGTGTTCAAAAGTTTAAATGTCCAAACCTCAAATGCCAAAACCAACTATCCTTGTGGTCGACGACAATTTTCAAACATTGGACTTCTGTCGAACTGATCATAGTCTTAAATGTCCTATTATTTGACAATGGAGATTATAAGACCAATTTTTTCTTGGTGCCGAACAATTTCAAAGCTTAATCTTTCATAAAAATTGAGAAACCTTTTTTGACTAGTTGCCAAACACTTAGCAGGTTGCACTTCATTCCAGGTACATAGAGCACATCTTTAATCATAGCTTTCCCTCTAATACTCATTTGAAAAACTATGTTTCCAATACCTTCTGCTTTTAACGAACTATTATCAGCACATTTTACCTTGCTCTTCTTCGACTCATCAAAATCTACCAACCACTCCTTTCGATGAGTCATGTGATTCGAGCAGCCTGAGTCGAGGAACCAGATCTTGGATTCGACATGGATATCTGCAACTGCAGCCATAACCACCATACCACCTTCATAATCATCTGAATCTTGTCGTGCAAGGTTCACTCCTTCATCCTTTCCCGTCGATCCTTTTTATTTTCTGTACCAACAATTATTGGCTACATGACCCCACTTTTCAGAATTATAGCACCTCACACCTTTTTTTATCTTCTTTGTCTTTTTGATAGTTTCCTCCTCCTTTGTTCAAGGATTCAAAAGCTCTATCTTTGACATGTTGTTTGTGAGGGTTCGACCAAACTTCTTTCCATGAGTCTTGTCGACTTTTCCTTTGAATTTGTTAGAGTCACCATTCCTTTTCCATGACTGAGCTTGCAACACCTATATCGAGTCCAGAACTCACTTCCTTTCAAAAATCCTCATCTCATGCGCCTCCAACGAACCAACCAAATCTTCCACTTTTGTTGTTTCAAGATTTTTGGATTCTTGAATAGCTAGGATAACATGATCAAAGTGAGAGGTCAACGTTTTTATTACCTTCTCAACTATCATCTTATCTGTTATGGTTTCACCATAATCCTTCATGAGATGGACAAGTTTATGAACCTTCGACACATTTTCTACAACTTTTTGTCTTCTCCCATCGATAAAAACTCATATTGTCGATGCAAGGTTTGTAACTTGACAACCTTGATTTTCTCAGCTTCTTCGTAATACTTCACCAGAATATTCCATGCCTCATTCACAGTTTCAACATGAGAGATTCTGTCAAAGTTAGTAGCATCGACCGCCGTCTGAATGCAATAAGAAGCCTTGCAATCTTTCTTCTTAAATTTGTTGTGGGCTTTTTTGTTCATCGCATGCATTTACAACCAACACAGGAACACCACCAATAACTACTTTTAGGGTTTCATGGAAGCCAAAGAAGAATTGCATATGTTTTTTCCATCAGATCCAATTCTTGCCGTCAAGCATTGGAAGAGAATTCAGAATGCCCTTATCACTAGCCATCTTCGCTGCGGTTGATTCACTTGCCCTAGAAACATGATCTTTGACATGAAATTCTTGAAAACTCGATCAAGAACAATAACAAGAAACTATGGATACCAATTTTTTAGTGCGTGAGACACTTTTAGGGAGGAGAGAAAGAGAGAATAATAAAGGAAATAAGGATTTTCATTATTGAATTGTACAAATAATGATACAAACTAAGACTATTTATATACAACCCTAATTGGACTTGAATCTACACAACTTGGATAATATTAAAAATTAAATCTAATCAAATCTAGTCTAATATAATATTTTAATAAATCAAATTTAATATTTCAATAGTGGATACATTGGTCTAATCGAAACCTTACACAAATATCTTAAGCAATGTTTTGATAACAAAAACACTTACAAAATGCTTTAAAAAAAGTTTTTAATAAAAAATATTATCCTTTTGCAAGTAATCTTCCTCATTCATCCATTTTCATCATTCAAAATATCATCAAAATACCTTCATCATTTTCTCTTTTTTTCATCTTCATCTTTCACATGTTTTTTAACTCTCTCTCTCACACACATACACAGACTCACAAACACACAATTACATTTATTAGTGTGTATTCATATTTTTTTAAATATATTTAGGTAATATTATTTATTTTATGTATCTAATTTCATACTTTCTTAAGTTCATTGTTTTTTTAAATCTATTTTCATCTAGTTTACGTTTGATATTTGGAATTTGTTACTATTAGAGTCACTTAATCAAAATTTACCTAATCTATTAAGGAACTGTTCAAACCAGTCTTTAATTTTTTTACTATGTCTAATTAATCAGGACATCAAATTAATTGATTGGGGTGACAATCTAATCGATAAGAGAGTGAACTTGGACAAATATCTTTCCTTTTTAAGCAAAATTATTTCTCTAATATAAATGAGTCTCGTGGACTCTTTCAAAGCACAAAAATATGATGTGATATCTTTCTATTCTACCAACTCTCTTTCCAAAAATATTTTTTATTCACTAAACATTGTCTTAGTGCTGAGAGAGTGAGAAATATAACTTAAAAGTTATGTATTTTTATTGGCGCGTTTGCTATGTTTCATCAAGATCTTAGTTTTCTTGTGCATATTTGTAATTGACATGAAGGTTACAAGATAAACTTGTCAAAAGTTTGGTGTAAGGAAGGTTGTTTGGTTGAATCAATGTAAAATCTTAAGTTGTTGATAATGAAATCTGAAGAGGAAACTAATGGGTATTTGATTAAGTCTAAATATTTAAGGTTGTAAGAAAATAATCTCTAGTGTTATTTCTATAAATCTATCTACTTTTTATTTGTCTTTTATTTTTCCCTCTGCCTAATTCTCTGCTTCTATAGTTTTCTTAAAAATTAATTAACTTAAAATAAATCTTTCATAAAAAAAATTTAAATTTGAAATATCACAATTCACTCATCCTGCACGTGTTTGAAGTCACTTGTTCAACAAGTAGTATCTAAGTCTAACTCATGTTATAAGAGTAATCATCTCAGGAGGTAGGAATGTGTTTAAACTATACATAGATTATGATAGTTTAAACACATCCTTAAATGGAGAGGTGTTAGCTTATTGGAAAGAGAAAATGGTAATCTTAATAGAGGAGAATAATTATGATATATGGACTTCTAAAAGAACGATCTTTTTGTTCCTGATGTATGTGAACCGCAAGTGCACTGTTGTGTCAAGTAATACAAAACTTTGATCCCATAGGGATATTTGTGATTACCGAACTCTATTTCAACTATGCTTATCTAATATGATCGCAAGTGGTTTGTTTGATTGCAGATTAAAAGATAAAGTTTTAACAGTTAATATAAAGCAGGATTAGGAATTATGATTTGTCCATCTAGGCTCACCCTTATATTTGTGTATTTTTTGATACGAGAATATCTAAGAAATTTTTATATAAAATAAGATAAGTATGTTTGTCACTCACTTTCGTGGCGTTCACATCTAGTCGTGTTTCAGGCACAACTAACTAAATAAATCAAGAGTGATACGTCTTATCACATGATAGTGCTGCTTGATTGTTTCTCGACTGGGATCAAGTCGCCTTGTCAGTGGCTCCTCATACTCATTTTTTTGACAACTCACTTTCGAATATCGATTCATTATCTTTCTATACATGATATATATCTCTATTGATTTTGCTTTCACAAGCGATATAAACATGAAAATATGACCCAAGGTCTAAAATAAAGAAAGCTTTAACTTCTCGTAATTACAAAAACATAGATTTAATAGAGGTTTATCATAAGAAGAACTCACATAACCCTCAAGTCCCTAATGAACTACTCACTTATGGTGAGATGGGAAACAACAATATTAAAGCTTAAGAATATCACAAGAAAAGAAAGTAAGTAAAATAAGTAAAGTGATAACAAACTATAAAGTAAAGATGAAGGCAAGATTAAAAATATAATTTTTGAAATTACAAATAACAAAAGCTTAAAGCAAAGACTTAAAGAGAAATGACAATTTATTGCAAGAAGTTCTAGTAGAAAGTGATGGATCCTCCCTAAGTGTCATTGTTAGGTGTCTCCCCCACACCCTTTTTCTCGATTCCTAATCCTCTTTTTATAGTAATCTAAGCCATAATTGTCACTAATTTTATGAATTACCACCACTTATCACTAATAATGAAAGTTTGGGAAGTTACATATGCCAAAAGGTCTCAAACTTAGCCAAGAAGTTAAAAATTCGTAACTGCCTGAGGTGTTGATATAGGTCTATTAGACAAAATGGGTTGGCAGTGTCAGCCTCACCTTTCTTGTATGGAGAGGGGACCAAGGGGGAAAAGCAGCTTGTGTCATGGGACACGGCCATGTCGTGTTGTCCTCTGAATTTTTGTATGGGAAGTGTCCCGATTTGTGCGATCTTGAGCCTTTTCTGTTCTGATTTGCTTCATTAACCTCGTATTTCCTGAAACAAAGAAAGGAAAGAAAAATGTATAAAATCAAACTAAAATGGTGCAAACACACATGAAAACCTAAATAAAATAAGCAATAAAAATGATACATTTACCCCCTATTAGTTCCCACGCATCTCGTTGATAATGTCGTGGAAAATAAATATGGAGAAACATAACCAAAGAGGGTAACTAAAATGCACAATACAAATTGAAATTAAAAACTATCATCGTTATTCCTTTAGGCATGGGTGAACTTTTTTGTGTTTCTGATAGGCCACAAGTGCACAATTCTATTAGAGTAGCATAAAAGTATCATTTTGCCGAGGACCGTTTGGAGTATCAAATTTGCTTAAATAGTTATTTAGCTAAAACCATGATAAATTTGGTTTTGAAATGATTTTGATTGATTTTAGTTTAATAAATAAATACTTAGGACTATGAACTCTGCCTATGTCTCACTCATGTAAACTTGTTTAGCATTCTGTTAAAAGAATGTTTGTTTTCACAAAAATGAATAGATAAAAGTGATCATACCTTCTTTCAACAACATATGGTCGTGTCATAAACGAACTAATTACCTACATTCATAGTGTAATTCGTTCTTTCAGGATAATTTATTATTGGCTATTTTTAAAAGAGTTTTTCTCGGTTAAACCAAAGACAATTTTGTTGCCTAAATTTAACCGTCTAATCTTTTTAGCTTGGATATCACTCATACCATTTTAGTATACAAGTGATATATATGAATTTTTCTCTTTTCGTAAAATACCGAAGAAAGCACATAATTTATCGTTAAGAGACGTCGAATTGATATCATATATGAGGCTTATCCTTTAGACAATCCTCATGGCCCTAAATCTAGATACGACTACTCACACATGTTTAGATTAAAAGCAAGTATGCTTTTAATCATATATGTAAACATAAACATGGAATGAAAGTAAAAACATATGAAGTATAAGAAACAATTGAAGTAGAACTTAAAAAGAAGTTACAGTAGTATGTGCTCCAATGGAGACATTTGCAGAAATTTAAAAATGCAGAAAAATGTAAGCTTAAACTTTGCATAAATTTAGAAATCGTATTGTGTGTATGTTCTAGATTTCACTAGTATTTATATATATTGATTAAGAATATGATAGTTGAATGGTCTAGAAGGAGCGGTTGAATGGACTCTTTCTATAAAATCATGTTCAAAAAAATTCTTAAAAAACATTTCACACTGAGATGTGCAAATAAAACAAAGTTGGAAGCAAAGAATAGTGGAAGATTTATAAGAGATACATTTCAATATCTATCGCATTTATAAGACATAATAATAAATAACAACAATCGAGATAGATGAAGTTGCTTAGAAAAGTAAAACAACAATTTGACATAATTCAATTTTCACACAAGGATCAAATTGAATTTTGATCAATTGATTGTTTAGTCTAAAATTAAGAGTTTGTACAATTGTACTTGTAAGAGAGAATATCCAAATGAATAGATCTTTCACACACATAAGATAACATAAAAAATCACTATAAGCATGGTAAATCCCAATAACATGATGTTTTTAAAACGGCGAACAAGATTTATAGTGGACCGACGTGATTGTCCTTGATTTGTGCTATAATCAACAATATGCTGAGCAAGTTAAGCCAATACACACTTAAATTAATACTTGTATAAATCTTGATTTCCTTTATGTTGTGGAAGAAAGCTAAAATTGCCAAATCCACAAGATCACACTAATATTGAATTAATAACTTTCTACCCAACTTCAAAGAAGGTGGAAATATTTGATCTTCCAAGTCAAATGGGCTACATAATAGGCTATGTCAGCAAAGAAAAAGTCTAAGGCTTAAAAGATTTAACAATAGATATAATATTTCATCATAGGATGGTTTGAGAAAGCCTCAGACTTTTTACAAAAAAGTGCCTCAACGTATATTCACCAGACCAATAGATTAAATCAGGAAATAAGCATATTCTAGAAAACACATATGTATGGATACTCTCATAAAAAGGAAAAAGTGAACAATGGATTATTTAGCTCAAACATTACTTGCTAAGGTATCTGAAGATCGAGTACATTTTGTTTTGCTTATATTTTCTTCTTTTAGCTATCTCTTTTCCTCGGAAACTTCTGTAATGGTCAACTTTTTATTTTTATTTTTCTGGTGATATTTTTCTTGTTGTTTTTCAGATTGTCATTGGTAAAGTTTACACATCATTAACTAAAAGAAAAAAAATAACAAACTCATTCATTGATTCAAATAACGGGAAACTTACACATAAGGAAAACATAAAGGAAACTACTACTAACTGGGAAAAACTAAAAAATTACACAAATGAAAAAAAAAACAAAAAAAAATCTAAAACTAGAATGATAGTTAAACTCTAGAATCACTAATCATTTTTAGGGAATGGTTGGGTTATACAAACTTTTAAATTCATTATCCTCGAATTTTTTTGTCACTTCATTCATAGAGAAAAGATGGATATGACATAAAAACTCTAGATCCCTTTAATCGCAGGCAAATATCATTATATACACATATTTAATAGTAGGATCCATAAATCTCTTGAAAAACAACAAAGTTGGATAATTATGATGAGATCAGAGATCCAAATGAGCATATTGAACACGTGGACAACATGCTAGACAACCACTACTCCAGTAACGTAGTTAGGTTTAAATTGTTTGTCTTAACCCTCATGGGAACGACCATAAAGTGGGTTAAAACCTTACCCGATGGTTCCATTAATTATTGAAAAAACTATGTGGCAAACTTATGAATCTTGAGAGGAATAAATAAACCCTATGATAATATATCGATTGGTTTACCAAAGTAGAGGTTAAGATGGATGGGTCGAATGACGATCAGAAGTGTTGGATATTTTGAAAGGGTCTAAGGAAGGACTACATGTTCTATGAAAAATTAGGAATGGATGGTGGTGAAATCACGAATTGACTTCTCACTAGTTCCCAACCATATATCAACTATGAATAAAAGCTCCTAGAGGAAGAAGTGGAGTTAAATAAATGGTTGGAGAATTCAATGAATAACAAATAAGAAGATATAGACACAAACTAGCATTAAGATAATGGAGAATAAAATGCCCAACAAGTTTGCCAGTCCTATTTTCATCCTACACCCCCTTAATACATCGAGGGAAAATATTTTTCAAGAATGAAAAAACAAAAACTTTAAGGAATCCTAGGTGAAAATCCCACCCCATTAATGAGTCATCTAGATCCAACAAGATAAGATGACACTGATTTTACCATATCCAAGTGCAGAACATAGACGGGTGTATATTTGAAAGACACTATTAAATAGCTGATAAAGAAGGGGAGATTAGGCCGATACATGTAAATGAATGGAAGGAAAGATGATTGAGAGAAGAGAATAGGATCTCCCAAAAAATCTAAAAGGAAAGAGGAATCATTTTAAAGAAGTAATCTCCCCTTTGAGAGAAGGATCCTCAAATAAGACGATCGAGGCTGTCAAGAAGACCAAAGGAGGAAAAGATATCAATGAGGACGAAGAAGACTAAAGAGGTAAACACCAATTTATAGCCTATGTTACAAGGGGATACAACTTCATCACCTTTACCACTAGGGTTTTACCCACCTAGAGACTCCATTTAAGGGGACAATTAAGAGAAAAATTGATAAGTTGATGTCAATCACCAATAATGAGGAAGCTACATCTGAAGAAAAATAAGAGAGACTTATCCTCAGATTTAAAGATAACAAGAAGGTGGGTCAGATCCTGAATGGGATCTTTCCCTTTGTTTTAACAATAACCACAAGCAATTTTGATGTTTCAAAAATCCTCATATAAGGGGGAACCTCTATGATATTATGTATGTCAAACTCTTTCAAAATCTAGATTTGCAGAAAGAAAAGTTGTTGCTTTATAAGGGTTGTGCTTTTCAAGCCTTTAATTGCATAGTAACTCGTCCTTGAGGCTTATTGGAGTTTATGCTAAGATTTAGAGAAGGAAGAGACACAAGGACATTATATATGAAATTACTAGTAGTCATGTGAAAAAGGGTGTACAATTTCACTTTAGGGAGGCCCTTTACTGCAAGCTTTGACATCGAGGTTTCCCATTTATACTTAAAAATGAAATACCAAAATATGCATGATAAACTGAGGATGATATGTGATAACATGTTAGGATATTGACGCGTACATAAGTATTTTCAATGTAGCCAAGAAACAACATCAGCGGGTCCAAAAAGAAAGAGTGACAAGAAATCGACATGGTCAACCTATGTGAGAGGCGTGACTAGATAGTAGCATCCCTTGAAATTCTTTATATTTTCAACATACACCTTAAACATCTTCTTACCTTTCATAAAGGAGAGAAATCCTTGACCTCGATGCGAGTCAGCTAAGGTGCGGTGGATGTTGAAAAGGTGAAAGAATAGTGTCAGAGTCGACACACCTATTTTATAATTAAACCAATACTAAAATAATTTTATATAAGCTCAGCTAATGATTTGCACTTGTGAAATAGAAATTCTAATATGATTGATAACTATGTCTCAAAATCATTTAAAGGAAATAATAGACCTATCCGAAAAGAATTCAAGAAGAGGAAGAACACGCCACTCATACATGCTACACAACCTCTTGACACCCTCCGGAGGGAGTACCCTCTAGTCGAAGGAGTAACCCACCTCAGTGAAAGCATTTTTTATGCCTCATTTGTCGAAAAAAGATGGAAACTTTGTCTAATGTCTTTTGATCCAATTATAATTGTTGGTCTTTATCTTCAGGCTCCATATCAGTCTGAGGGTTGCCTTGATACATTCCTAATTCACCGCCTACAAATAAAAAAGAATGATCGTGAGTATGCGATTGAGATTTTATCCCCTATATACTTTATTATGAGTTAGATCACTGTCAAAAGCGTGTCGATGTGCCATAATATAAGTTTGAGCTTTTCGTTCTTACACAAAGTCACCTACTTACTCTAGGTTTCTTAAGGCAAAATTAGAAAGAAAAGAACCTAACTATTTCCATAAGATCAAGACTGTTAGTGAGACCTTCCCCTTTTAAAAAAATGTCATCCTTTGAGCTTTCCATGATAATCACCCCCAAAATTCGTGACTAACAACAAGTGAAGCAGTAAAAATAAAATCAAGAGTGTTACATGTTGGACATTTGACTTCATACACACTAGGTGAGTGGAGTAGGGTGAATTGTAGAGGTTTAAAAAACTTTGATTTGAAATAAAATCATTTGCAAAACTAGAGTTTGGAAATATTTTTCAAAACAAATGAATAATAGATAGTGGAAAACCAAAGGAAAGAAAATTACTTGAAAGTAAGTGTAGAGGTAGAAATGTTCAAGACTAAGCCATTGGATTGACTAGACTTTATACAAATAAAAATAAAAATCGCCACCGCGCTTTATTATTTCCAAAGGAATGGGAAAAGAGCGAATAACCCAAAAAGAGGGGGAATGATTCTAGGTAAGGGGGTTGGTTATGCAAAGGGAAGGTATTAGCACCCTAAACATCTACGGTACTCCGTAGGAACCTCTTTGAAAAATCTGTATATTTTGGCTATAAAAATGTGTTGTATATAAAATGGATGGTGGAGGTGAGAAAAGAAATATATTTTTTATGATTTTTGCACCCGCCGCGGTTGCGAACCTTTAGTGCCTAAGTACCACCTTTCGTGCAATAGGGGATTAGGGTACACGTAGTTCCTCTTTTAAAAATTTGAAACACAAGTGTGTTGGTTAATTTTATGAGATAAGACATCATCATCATTGTACGTGTGGAAAACATACTTACTACCCACAATCATGAGAAAGGAGAATTTGCATCATCTCAAAGTGGAGGATATGGCTTGGATTTCAAAATCAACAATGCCTCACTCACCACCAAAGTGGAAAATATCTCACTTCACTACATATTGTAGAAGTATAGTTGTTTGCATCACTACAAGGATTGACAAGAATCTAATCTTTTGAGAAAAGTTTAAAGATAAAAGCCAAAGTGGCAAAATGGTTTGAAATGAGATTGATTGACTTTTAGTCTTCTCACAAAAAATGTCAAGGTATTATTAAATCGATTGAAGTTTATTTATGAAAATGTTTTGAAAATGCATGGACATAAGTCCAAGTTTATTATGAAAATGTTTCAAGTTTCAAACAAGAAGAGTTTTCAAAAGGAGGGAGAAGATTTTTGAAATTAAAGGAGATGGGAGGAGATGAAGGGACTATCCTAAAGCATAAGGTAAAAGCTAAGGATAAGAACCATCTAACCAACAAGAAGCCAATACTTGACATTATGAGTCAATATAGAATTCCCATTCTTCAGATTGAAACCAAGCAAGTAAAGATACTAGACCTCTTGAGAGAACCAAACTTCAAGTGTATTAAGTCTTCACAAAAATTGGGCAGAGTAACGGTTGTATACGGGTGAATTCCAGATTACAAACAAAGGGTGTAATCACAATAACCTGCACACAAAACAAACAAACAACCCAATGTCTTGAGGTAAACCTTAAGAACTCCAGACAAAATATCAAATAAAGTTACAAAGTCTCCAAGATAGGCCAAGGTCTCTAATCCTAAGTCCAAGAAGTCCAATCGCTCCATAATGCCAAGGATAGTAACCAAATAGTCCAAGTACCATTAAATATTTTTATGGTTCATGTTGATTATTAGGTGTCTTTAAAAGGAAAAAAAAGCTCAAGTGAGCAAAATAAAAATGACATAAAATTAAATGCTCAAGTGAGCAAAATCAAAATGGCATAAGAATAAATGCTCAAGTGAGCAAAATAAAAATGGCATGAAATGTAAATGCTTAAATTAAATGGTACATAAAGCATAAAAATAAAAGCATAAAGTAAAGTCAATTTTTAGAAATTAGTGGTTAGTTGGATGACCATCTTGAAACTTGCATTTGGAACTCATTAGAGGATTGGTAGAACCAAAGCCTCCACACAACAAGTTGTATTTGCTTTTTGTCAAGTATATCATCCATTTTGGAATCCTCAAAAAGTAACATATAATGATCAACGATGTTTAAGTGATCCGCGTTAACCAAAGGTGTTGTAGATCCATTAGAGGATTGGTAGGACTGTTGTACCCCAAATTTTGACCTAAGACGTCGTCTCCTATCTGCATCTTTACATTACATTTGTTTTGATCCATCGATTTTAAATTTCATGACTTTTTCGGGCCAAGAGCTATTTATGCTGAACATTAAATCATTTAATCGATTCGTGCAAAAAATGATGTTTATTAATTATCTATTATCTAAAACTTAAATAATTGAAATTCATTTTTTGATTATTATTTAGTTTAAAGATGTAGGGATAATAAAATGAACATCAGAGAAGAGGCGCATTAATTGTGCGGACGTTTTATTTATTTACTCATTATTTTTAAATTTAAGTAACTAGAATTTATTCTTAGTTATTATATAATTTAAAGGTTATGAATAATATAAATAAGCATTTGAGGAAATTCATTGGTCAATAACGACTGTTTAATCGTTCGTCGTTCTAGGTTAAATAATTGAAATCCTATTTTAATTATTATAATTTAGTTGAGAATGATGGATTAAATAATCGAAGGTATTAGTTGGTCAATGATGATTATTATTTATCTGTTTATTATTTTGAATGTAGGTAATTGGAGATTTGTTTTCAATTATTATTCGTTTGGAGAAATAATAAACGATAAATAAATAAAGAAGAAGAATTAATGGACAAATAGTTTCTTTTATTCATTTTTTTGGTACAAGTTATTTTGTAAATATTGTATATATTACAGTAAATTACAATAATGAATTGACAAAATTAAAATGAGATAAAAAAACTAGTCTATCTTAATTCTAAAGCTTCCAATCCAATGCGTGTCCGCTCATTTAATTTTACCTGCACAATTAAAAGAAAAGAATTAGAATTCAAATAAATAATTAAATGCAGAAAATAAACTTAATGTTCATCATTAAATGTAATGGCCGGAATCAGTTATTATTATTTTTTGCAAATCACGGGATTACTCCCGGTTCACAAAAAGAAAAGGATTTCAAAGCATATGCACAAATTATTTTCCAAAACTGCATACTTAAGCTAATTACATTTTATTCAAAATCCCAAATGTAATTTCAAAGCATACAGCATAAGCATACAAAACCATGTAGTAACTAATATGCAAGCATGTTACTTGAACTTTTGCCTACACCAGCAGAAACCAAACAGCTTTTGTATTAAAAGGGAAAATATGCAGTTTTGACCATATTTGCAAGCAATAAAAATTCCTTTTTCATCATTTTTCAGCCACTACATTTTCAGAAAAAATAGACAGCTTATCACTCTTTTGTCAAAGCCATTCTGAGAGAGAAAAAGAGAGGGAGAAGTGTGGGATTTGCAGGCTTAGCTTAGGCAGAAAGAGGTATACAAGACAAATAAAAAATATAGCCAGTAAAACCAATAGCTTAGAATAGGAATAGAAACAAAATGGGAGGGTCAGCATAGTGCAGATTGCTCAGGGAGATCCCAAGAGATTTGTTTTCAAATTCCTGACCTGTAGCGCAAGAGAAGAGGGAAGTGTGGTTATATTACACAACAAAGAGAAAACAAAGATATAGATCCAACCTCATAAAAACAGCATATAAAAACAACAAAGACAGAAGTTATAAAACACATCTCAAAACCCAAAAACCTGCGAATGCCTTAACCTACCACAAACCATAGCATCCTGTCAAAACCATAGCATCCTGTCAAAACCATAGCATCCTGTCAAAACCATAGAAAACCTGCTAATGCCTTAACCTGCCTGTCATCGAACTGAAACCATAAAACATAGCTCAAACCTCATACCAGTATTAAAGCCATATCCCTACTGTAAAGGCCTAGCCACATAAACCTGATAAAACCTTTACAAGTTCAAGCCTCACCATTTCGTAAATCCAGCATATCCAAGCTTTCAAACCCATTCCCTAGCCTCAGAAAGTTCTTTCATCATAGGCGATAAACCCACCATAGGCAACAGCATTCAAGAAGAAGAGAGAGTTATCATCCAATTCTACAAAGTATCCAAAGCAACATTTCAAGGCAAATCGATGAGGCCCTCAGTGTACACATCACTGGGCAACAAGGCAAGCATCTCAAAGTATCCAAGGCAATAATATTCAAGAAGAAGAAGAAAGAGCCAAAGTGCAGTTCAACAAGTTCCAACGATAACAAGTGCAGTATCACACTCAATCAGAAGAAGAAAGAAACAAAGTTTGGTTTCAACAAGTTTCAAGAAGAACAAGGTAGCATCGTATTCAAGTGAGAAGAAAAGCAAGACAAAATCAGTAGCACGTTCAAGCAAGAGGAAGAAGAAAGCCACAAATACCGTTCACCATCGTGTGCGCCTGCCGTTTCCCTGCTGTCCGGCCTCCATCACCCCAAGCTCCTCCTCCTTCTCCACCTAGGTAACACGCTTTCTTCCATTCTTTTTCCTTAAATGGCATTCAAATTAACATGGACAGATAAACATGAAAACTAGTCAGAATCCAACGAAACCGTAAAACCCATAACGAAGCTGTAAAAATTTACACGCGAATCAAACCTAAAATTAACGAAAACGATTTGTCATTACCGTCTCTGCTTAAGCCGCCGCGTCAACAATGGAGGGAAGAGAAGCTTGGTGTGGGTGGCCGGAACAAGGAAATGTCGACATTGGAGGCAAGAAAACGAAGAAGCTGCGCGAGAGAGATGAAGATCGTGAAGAGAGGCGTCGTTCTGCCTTAAGCCAAACCCTAAATCCCTTTGTACAAACAAACACAACCCTAATCATAATTTAATCCCTTGGACCCTATTCTCAACTTAAGCCCACGAATTTGTACACCCCCCCTGTCTTCATCACGCTTGGGCTTTATCCCAACCATCCAGCCCATTCTCTTCACTAATTCACACCCTTTTTTCTTTATAGACTATTAGTTTAATTCTATTTCTTTTTTCTTAACTTATTTAATTTTGATTAGTTAGTTTCTTAGGAGTAAATATAGTTTTATTTAGACAAATAAATATTTTATCCAATCTCATTTAGTTTAAATTTAAGTTTTATTTAATAACCTTAACCTTCCTTATTTCTAATTCATTTTAAATTCATGGTTTGTAAGTTAAATTTAAGAGACATTTTAATATCTTTAAAAAAACATATAAAATGAGAAAACTAAAAGACATTTTATTTTATTCCCCTCATTTTGATTAAATACCAATATAATAAAAACATAAAAAATAGAAACATATAAAATCTAAAAAAACATTTCTATTATTTCTCATTACTTTTATCATAAAAAATGCGTAAAAAGTGAAAACCAATTAAACTTTTTTTCTTTTCGCCTATTAAACAAAAATCATATAAAAATGCATGTTCACATTTAATTGTTGTGTATCATTTTCTGTCAATTATTTCATTGTACTTGTTTATTCTGTTTGCACCAATCCAAAGGGAATAGTCTATTTTTTTTTGTTGACTTCATGTCCTCAAAACGATCGAGCGAATACTCTCATTCATTAAAAACTTAGGTTAATTTTCTTCAAACATTCACATTTACTTCAAAATTTCAACCTTTTCAAGACTTATACCTTTTAAGCCAAAAACTTCGACATTAGGTCGTCGTATCTTCAAAAACCCGTCCGTATCCCTTTTCGGCCAAAACAATTTATTTTCAATCAAGCAATCAATTTTAAATAAAACAGATATTTCAAAAGGTTCCTATAGAGTACTATAGATGCATTGGGTGCTAATACCTTCCCATTGTATAACCAACCCCCGAACCATAAGATCTCTTTTCAAAAACGCTTTGTATTTGTATTTTATTTACATTGCATATTTAGGGTTTTATTTCGCTCTTTTCCCTTTTCCTTTGGAAACAATAAAGCGCGGTGGCGACTCTTGCTTTTTGCGAGACGAATTAATCAATAATTCGATCTCCGATTTACCCCGCTACATTTTTTATCGCTACAGAATTGGCGACTCTGCTGGGGAAAGATTGACCTCTTGCTGGTCCATCCCTAAGTGGGTTAAGCCTAATTTGTCTTATCTGTTTTATTATTATTTGATATGTTTGATTATGTGTTTAAATTGGGGTGTTTGGGTTTTTTGAAGGACGAATCCTATACCCGGATTAAGTAACACCTAAGGAATAGGACGGGCGGTATAGTCATGTTAACTTTGAGGGAGTAATCCCGAAGAAGGAGGCATGAGATCCCCCACTCAATGGAAGGCCCTCTTGAACTTAATATTTGTTTACCGAGTAATCGGGAAGACATTATTATTTTCGACCTGGGAGCCCGAGAAGTTGAGGACCGTAGAACCCTAACCCATCTTGGCCTTTTAGGTGTAGCGCGGAGACTATCACGGAGTAATTCGGAAGTAGTTGTTACGCGATGCTACGCTCGGACGAGTTTCTCTTGAGAATATTGCTAATTATTGAGTAATCAAGACGTTGGTAATATCCGAAAGAGGGATGCAGACTCTGGGAACTCTTAGAACCTTGTCTTACAGGTGTGATCGAAACATTAGTACATACCTTTGGGTGGGCTTTACCCTCGACTCCATGCTGAACTTTGAACCTTTAAACCCCATGTTTGCAAACTTGTGTGTGACTGTCGCATTATCATTCATTCATGCATTCATCAACATCTTTGTAAAAAACTCGTTTTTCAAGGAACTTTGGAATGATTTTTGCAAACGTCTTAGGGTACTATGGAACTTGGAAGGAGAAATACTCGAAGCTTCAGCTTCAAAGAGCCTGAAATTGAAGAACTGAAGAGTTTGATTCCGAAGATAGAGAGTCCGACAGATTTTCAGAGGAAATACGGGTCCATCGTACCGCTCATGAAGCGCAAGATGAAGAAAGGCATCCTCAACACTTTGGTTCAGTTCTATGATCCCCTATACCGATGTTTCACCTTCCCGGATTATCAGTTGATGCCTACTTTAGAGGAGTACTCTTATATCCTTGGTTTGCCGATCGTCGACCGTGTTCCTTTTTCTGGATTAGAAGAGGAGCCTAAATCTCATGAGATAGCAGTCATCACCCATCTGAAGAAGTCAGAGATAAAAGAGAATATGACTACGAAAGGAGGAATCCGGGGTTTGCCGGCTCAGTTTCTGTTGAAGAAAGCTCGTCATTTTGCTGATACAAAGGATACCGTTGCCTTCGAGGACGTGTTTGCTTTACTCGCGTATGGTCTTTTCTTATTCCCTAACGTTGATAAATTTGTGGATGTCAACGCTATCAGAGTTTTCCTGATTGGAAATCCGGTCCCTACGCTGCTAGGGGACACGTATTACTCTATCCATCTTCGAAACTCTCGTCAAGGAGGAATGATTATTTGTTGCGTACCGTTGCTGTATCAGTGGTACGTCCCGCATTTACCTGGGTCCGATGCTTTCTGGGATTTTGAGAAGGAACCGCGGTGGGCGCCAAAGATTATGGCTCTCACTCATTTCGACATTGACTGGTACAATCGAGCTTACCATGACGTAGAGATCATTGACAGCTGTGGTGCTTTTCCCAATGTACCTCTTCTTGGTACGAGAGGTGGAATCAACTACAACCCTGTTCTAGCGCGCCGTCAGTTCGGGTACCCGATGAAAGATAAGCCGAACAGTATCCATGTGAGTGGTTTCTTTCTTCAGGAAGGACAAGATCATCAGACTGCTAAGAGAGAGATTGAAGGAGCTTGGCGCCATATCCACAAGAAAGGGAGAGATATGCTGGGACATAGAGGTGCCGTCTCTTTGGAACCTTACCTGCAGTGGGTCCGTGCTAGGGCTTGTGCTCTCAAGATGCCATATAAACTTGAGAAACCTTTATTCCCTGCCATCGCACCATCATCAGTTGCTATCCCAATCGCAGATGTAGGAGAATATCAAGGGAACCTGGCTAGGATGAAGTCCGAGAGGGATGCTTGGAAGGAAAAGTACCATATGTCCGAATACGAGAATCGAGTCCTGACTCGACAGCTGAAAGAAAAGAAGGAGTTGTTGCTTATTCAAGACGGCCGGTTCGTTGACCACGATGAGAAGCTTCGCCAGAAGGATGCCTTGTTGAAGAAATACGCGAGTGAAAGGAAGAGAAAAAGGGAATGTTCAGTAAACGTGGCTCTCGTTCCTAGTCCACAAGAAGAAATCATCGATCGACTGATAGCGGAAAAGAAAGATTTGGAAGACTTTTATGAAGAAAAGATCAAGAAGCTCCGACTACAGCTGGTGTTTGGTCCGTCATCTGAGGATTCTGAGTGAGCTTTAGCTTTAGTTTATGTTATTGATGTCATTTTGTAAAACTATGTAAAAGGGCTTCATGCTCCGAAGTTGTAATTTATTGTTTTATTAAGGGCTTCATGCTCCGAAGTTGTAATTTATTGTTTTATTAAGGGCTTCATGCTCCGAAGTTGTAACTTATGGTCTTATTTCGGGCTTCATGCTCCAAGTTGTAATTTACTGCTTCATGTTTTAAAATGTAATTTATCACTTTATTATGGTTTTCATGTTGCAAGTTGTAATTTATTGCTTTCATTAGTGGATTTGTTATCCCAAGGTTGTAATTTACTATTCCAAATTGTAAGTTGTAATTTATCGCTTTCGATTAACGGATTGAGTTTTTGTTATTCCAAATTCCTTTACCATTGATGTATGCAAAGTTACTAAAGTTCCTTGAAAAACTTTTAAAATGAGTCATCATTTGCATCACCATCATGCATCATTTCACATTCCACATCACATGTTTTCTAGAGTCTCATTCTTGTTCTTTTTCCACCGAAGGTTGCCAAGCTGTCTCACCAACACGACACTCGGGCCAGTCGTCAGAAAAGAATGGAAGATTTGGAACAGGAAAATCACGAGCTTCGTGGGGAAGTTGCTACGCTTCGTGCCGAGATGGAAAAGTTAACAGCATTGGTGGAAAGTTTGGTGGCTGTTCAGAATCAGCCATCGACTACGGCTGCCGAGATTCAGACTTCAACTCCAGTGGTTTCCGAGATTGTTATCGCTCCTGCCTCCGCAACTCAAATCAACTCTCCGATCCAACATCAGATGCCGAAAGGTTTTCCTTGGGGAATGCCTTACAACTTTATGCCAGAGGGGTATCAACCTACCGCCCAACCTATATTTCAGCCTGCATTGTCTCTTCCTCAACCAGAGACGACTGCACTGCCGCCAGTAATTCCATCTGTAACACCTTTTCCGCAACCAGTCATGACGACCGTTGCTCCTGTGGTCCACTCAATGCCATACTTGAACGAACCAGTTTATCCTGCCGAACCTGCTGAAAGTATGGGCCTCTTTGATAGAATGGAGGAGTTTCAGGATCAGTTCCAGGAAATGCAGAAAGAGCTTAGAGCCTTGAAGGGGAAGGATCTGTTTGGGAAGAGCACACATGATCTTTGTTTGGTTCCGAATGTCAAGATTCCGGCGAAGTTCAAAACACCAGACTTTGAAAGATACAAGGGGGATTCGTGTCCTAGAAGCCATTTGACAATGTACGTGAGGAAGATGTCCACGTATTCTGATAATCATGATTTATTGATTCATTATTTTCAAGATAGTTTGACGGGTGCTGCCTTGAAGTGGTATATGGGATTGGACAGCATTCGAATCCGCAATTTTAACGATCTCAGTGAAGCCTTTGTCCATCAGTACAAGTATAATGTTGACATGGCGCCGGACAGGGATCAACTCCGGGCAATGTCGCAGAGAGACCGAGAATCTTTTAAGGAGTACGCCCAGAGGTGGCGTGAAATTGCTGCTCAGATCCATCCACCTCTAGAGAAGAAAGAGATGACTAAGATATTTTTGAAGACTTTGGGATCCTTTTACTATGAGAGGATGATAGCCAGCGCACCCAGTGACTTTACCGAAATGGTGGGCATGGGCATGCGATTAGAGGAAGGAATTCGCGAAGGACGTCTGGTTAAAGAAGGGAGTACGTCCAGCAGTGTGAAGAAGTTCGGAGGTGTTTTCCCGAAGAGGAAAGAGCAAGATGTTAGTGCTTTGTTTCCAGGTAGGCCTAGGAGAGGCTACTCTCACGTCGCGGCAGTCACTCCGGCTGTCCGCCCAGCTCTGGTAGCCCCATCTCATCAGATTCCGCCACCTCAACAACGACCTTTTCAACAGCAGCCTCGACAACAGGCCTATCCGCTCAACAATCAGAATCGCTCGCCCAGAAAGCCGCAGTTCGATGCCATTCCTATGACGTATACTGAATTGTTTCCCGCTCTCATCAGAAAGAATCTCATCACAACCAAACCACCTCCTGTCGCACCGAACAGTGCTTCTCCGTGGTACAAGGCAGATCAATTCTGTGAATATCATCAAGGGTCGCCGGGGCACAACCTTGAGAATTGCTTTGCGTTGAAGGCGGATGTGCAGAGATTAATTAAGAATGGCATCTTGTCTTTTAAGGATGTGAATCCAAATGTCAGAGATAACCCTTTGCCCCGACATGGGGCAGCTTCTGTGAATATGGTGGAGGGTTGCCCGGGGAAGTTCCGAGTTTTCCAAGTCGAGCACATCAGAGAATCATTGATCAGGTTACATCAGAGTTTGAGAAGACTTGCCTTTGTTAGGCACCAACATGACTATGACGTTTGCCAGTTTTGTTCAAGAGAAGAGGATTGTCCTATTGTGAAGGAGGACATTCAGAAGTTGCTAGATCAGAGAATTATTACTATTACCTATGACCGAAATCCTGAAGATGAAGTGAATGTTATCACCCCACAGTTTAATTTGCCAGAATCAGTAGAGATTGCTTACAACAGCCAGACTGCGTCTGCTGAGCCTTTGATTATTTACCCACCCGGCCCTGTGCCTTATAGCTCAGACCAAGCCGTGCCGTACAAGTATAACGCCACCATGATCGAGAACGGGGTAGAGATCCCCATCCCAACTAGACCGTCTTTCGTTAATATTGCCGATGTAAGTAGAGTGACAAGAAGTGGGCGTGTTTTTGCCGCGGTACCGACAAGAAGACCAGAAGTTCAAGTAAGGAGGCCCATGCCGGCGGAGATTCCTGTAAGAAATGAATCAAGGGTTGAGATAGGTCGATCCAGTGGACCTATCCCTCACCCTGAAGAAGATGAAATCTTAAAGCTTATCAAAAGAAGCGAGTATAAAATTGTGGACCAGCTTCTGCAAACACCTTCCAAGATTTCCTTGCTTGCCTTATTGAGAGATTCTGGGGCACACAGAGAAGCCTTGATGAAAGTGTTGGACCAGGCGTTCGTAGACCATGATGTGACAGTTGATCAGTTTGACGGGATTGTGGGGAATATAACCTCGTGTAACAATTTGGGTTTCAGTGATGAAGAACTCCCGGAGGAGGGGAGAAACCATAATATGGCTCTGCACATTTCAGTAAGTTGTGGGAACGATACCTTATCAAGCGTGTTAGTGGATACCGGCTCGTCATTGAATGTGATGCCCAAGACCACGTTGTCTCGACTTTCATATCCAGGTGCTCCTATGAGGCCTAGCGGAGTAATTGTTAAAGCCTTTGATGGTTCCAGGAAGACAGTTATCGGTGAAGTGGATCTTCCCATAGTGATTGGTCCCCATACTTTTCAAATCACTTTCCAAGTGATGGACATCCGTGCTGCTTATAGTTGTTTATTGGGCCGTCCCTGGATCCATGATGCCGGGGCAGTCACCTCCACGCTCCATCAGAGATTAAAATTTGTGAGACATGGGAAACTAGTGATGATTGGGGGAGAGCAGGCCATGATGGTAAGTCATTTATCATCATTTTCTTTTATTGATGCTGACGAGGACGTCGGGACCCAGTTTCAGGGCCTATCTGTTGCTAAGGATACCGTGAAGAAGCAGGGGGCATCCATCTCTTCTTTTGAGGATGCACGGCGAGTAGTGGAGAGTGGTTCGGCCGAAGGATGGGGCCAGGTGTTAACGTTACCCGAGAATAAGTCTGGGGAAGGTTTGGGTTTTCATCCAATAGCTGCAAGGGTCAAGAAAGAGGTGGTTGTTCGTCCAATTCAAGAGGTCTTTCGAAGTGCAGGGTTTGTACATCCTGAGGTTGATGCTGTCATAGATGATGATTCCGAGGAGGATTTGCCCGTGTTTGTGACGCCTGGATTGGCTTGCCAAAACTGGATAGCTGTTGACATTCCTGTGGTTATGCATATTTCCGAGTAATGTTTTGTTTATTTTCCTTTTGAAAAATCGCTCTGCCCAAGGCGAAACATATTTTGTGTCGGGCTATGAAAAATAACTCCTTTTGCTCTGCCCAAGGCAAAAGAGAAATGTCTGGGCTTGTTGTTTCAAGTATTTCCTCTTTAATGAATAAAAATGTTATTTTGTCCACTGCTGTTTTATTTTTCATTTTTCGGGAAATAATAATGAAAATTGATTAAGAGCATTTTGTTTTATTTGCACAAATCGATTTCTAAAATAAAGCATAATCATGTGTGCAGATTACTTCATGATTTAACCATCGAAAACAATGATCCTATGCCCTCTCCCAACTTTGAATTCCCTGTGCTCAGAGCCGAAGAAGGGGATGATGAAGAGGTTCCTGTTGAGATTTCCCGTTTGATTGAGCAAGATGAGAAGGTCATTCAACCATTTGAAGAACCTGTAGAGTTGGTCAATTTGGGTGATGAAGAAGTTAGAAAGGAAGTCAAAGTCGGAGCTTTGCTTATCCCGGAAGTTAAGGAGAAGATGTTGGAGCTTCTCAGAGAGTATGTTGATGTGTTTGCATGGTCTTACCAAGATATGCCAGGGTTGGACAACGACATTGTGGAGCATCGTTTACCGTTGAGACCTGAGTGTCCACCGATCAAGCAGAAATTGAGAAGGACTCGTCCTGACATGGCCGACAAGATTAAAGAAGAAGTTCAGAAGCAGATCAACGCAGGTTTTCTTGTGACGTCGGTCTATCCTCAGTGGTTAGCCAACATCGTGCCTGTTGCTAAGAAGGATGGTAAGGTTCGGATGTGTGTAGACTACAGAGATCTGAACAGAGCTAGTCCGAAGGATGATTTCCCATTACCTCATATTGATGTATTGGTCGACAGTACTGCCAAGTTCAAAGTCTTTTCTTTCATGGATGGTTTCTCTGGTTACAACCAAATCAAGATGGCGCCGGAAGATATGGAAAAGACCACTTTCATTACACCGTGGGGAACTTTCTGTTATCGAGTTATGCCGTTTGGTTTGAGGAATGCTGGTGCAACGTACCAAAGGGCCATGACTGCTTTGTTCCACGACATGATGCATAAGGAGATCGAAGTGTATGTGGATGACATGATTGCCAAATCACAGACTGAAGAAGATCACTTGGAGCATTTGTTAAAGCTATTCCAGCGTTTGAGAAAGTACAAACTCCGTCTGAATCCCAATAAGTGCACTTTTGGCGTTCGTTCAGGAAGACTTTTAGGTTTCATTGTCAGTCAGAAAGGTATTGAAGTAGATCCCGATAAAGTCAAAGCTATTCGGGAAATGCCCGCACCCAAGACGGAAAAACAAGTAAGAGGATTCCTTGGGAGACTGAATTACATTTCTAGGTTCATATCTCACATGACTGCTACTTGTGGGCCGATTTTCAAGCTTCTCCGCAAGAACCAAGGGTGTGTGTGGACGGAGGATTGTCAGAAAGCTTTCGATAGTATCAAAGAATATTTGCTCGAACCTCCCATTTTGATTCCTCCGGTGGAAGGAAGGCCCTTGATTATGTATTTGACCATATTAGAAGATTCCATGGGATGTGTGCTTGGTCAACAGGACGAGACTGGAAGAAAGGAGCACGCTGTATATTATCTGAGTAAGAAATTCACAGACTGTGAGTCTCGATATTCATTGCTTGAGAAAACCTGTTGTGCTTTAGCCTGGGCTGCTCGCCGTCTGCGCCAGTACATGATTAATCACACTACTTGGTTGATCTCCAAAATGGACCCAATCAAGTATATCTTTGAGAAGCCCGCCTTATCTGGAAGGATAGCCCGTTGGCAGATGTTGTTATCTGAATATGACATTGAGTATCCCACTCAGAAGGCAATCAAAGGGAGTATCTTGGCCGATCATTTGGCTCACCAACCAATTGAAGACTATCAATCCATCGAGTTTGATTTCCCCGATGAAGATGTTATGTACTTGAAAGCTAAAGACTGTGAAGAGCCGTTACCTGAAGAAGGACCTGATCCTGAATCCCGATGGGGTTTGATATTTGACGGAGCTGTGAATTCCTATGGAAATGGAATTGGGGCAATCATCGTCACTCCCCGAGGTACTCATATCCCGTTCACGGCAAGACTGAAGTTTGACTGTACAAACAACATGGCGGAGTATGAGGCATGTATTATGGGTCTCGAAGAAGCGGTGGATCTAAGGATTAAGATTCTGGATATTTACGGAGATTCGGCACTGGTGATTAATCAAATCAAAGGAGAGTGGGAAACTCGACATCCTGGTTTGATCCCTTACAGAGACTATGCTAGAAGGTTGTTAACCTTCTTCAACAAGGTGGAATTACATCATATCCCTAGGGATGAGAATCAAATGGCTGATGCTTTGGCTACTTTGTCTTCAATGTTTCAAGTGAATGATTGGAACGATGTGCCTACAATCCGGGTTATGCGCCTCGACCGACCTGCTCATGTGTTCGCAGTAGAAGAGGTCACCGACGACAAACCTTGGTTCTATGACATCAAACGTGTCCTTCAAACTCAAGAGTACCCGCCTGGGGCATCCAACAAAGATAGGAAGACGTTGAGAAGATTAGCAAGCAGTTTCTTTCTCAATGAAGAAGTGTTGTATAAAAGGAATTATGACATGGTCTTGCTCAGATGTGTAGACAGACGTGAAGCAGACATGCTGATGCAAGAGGTACACGAAGGATCCTTTGGCACTCATGCCAATGGACATGCAATGGCTAGAAGGATGTTGAGAGCTGGTTACTACTGGATGACCATGGAATCTGATTGCTGCAAGTATGTGAAGAAGTGTCATAAATGCCAGATTTATGCGGACAGGATGCACGTACCGCCGACCCTCCTCAATGTTATATCTTCACCTTGGCCTTTCTCCATGTGGGGCATTGATATGATTGGGATGATTGAACCAAAAGCTTCAAATGGTCATCGTTTCATCTTGGTAGCGATCGATTATTTTACTAAGTGGGTGGAAGCCGCATCTTATGCTAATGTAACCAGACAGGTGGTAGTCAGATTTATCAAGAATCAGATTATTTGTCGGTATGGTATCCCGAGTAAGATCATCACTGACAATGGGTCGAATTTAAATAACAAGATGATGAAGGAGCTTTGTGAAGAGTTCAAAATCGAGCATCATAATTCCTCTCCTTACAGGCCGAAGATGAATGGGGCTGTTGAAGCTGCTAACAAGAATATCAAGAAGATCGTCCAGAAGATGGTGGTAACTTATAAGGACTGGCATGAAATGCTTCCGTTTGCTTTACACGGGTATCGTACTTCGGTTCGAACTTCAACAGGCGTGACCCCTTTTTCCCTAGTTTATGGTATGGAAGCAGTACTCCCCGTGGAGGTTGAGATTCCGTCTCTGAGAGTGTTGATGGAAGCCAAGCTTTCTGAGGCCGAATGGTGTCAAAGTAGATACGATCAGTTGAATTTAATCGAAGAAAAGAGATTAACAGCTTTGTGTCACGGTCAGTTGTATCAGCAAAGAATGAAGAAGGCTTTTGATAAGAAGGTTCGACCGCGCGAGTTCAGAGAAGGTGACCTCGTGCTCAAGAAGATATTATCTTTCCAACCCGATTCTAGGGGCAAATGGGCTCCGAACTATGAAGGACCGTTTGTTGTTAAGAAATTTTTCTCCGGAGGTGCCATGATTCTCGCCAATATGGATGGCGAAGACCTCCCGCGTCCCTTGAACGCCGATGCAGTCAAGAAGTATTTCGCTTAGGCAAATTTCTGGTCAAATCAGTCTTGGCATCTGAGCATATTCTGGAATTCGAAGTTGTTAGGGAGAATAATGATCATTGTTTTTGTATGACCTTTTATTTCACATACTATTTCCCCAAACTTTTGTAAACCGTTGGAGTCGCATTGTTAGCGAACTACCATCGTATTAATGAAATTTGAGCATTTACCTTTTGTGGGCAAAATTTTAATTTTTATGGAAATACTTGAAACAAATTTACTTAAAATATTCTTATTTCTAAAATGTGTCGTGAATAACGAAAGGAATATTAACAGTCGTTCCGAAAATGGTCAAGCCATGAAATGCAAAACAGTACAGTAATTTATACTTGCATGATGAATTTGTTTTCTTTCAAAATCGTCATGAAGTGTTGGCTGTGTACATGCTTGGTTATGGTGGTGCTAAATTTGGTGACTCCCCAGTTGTTCCAGTTAAGTGTGGTTTTAGCTACCTTTGTTTGGGAGATTTTGAAGTGCGGTACACTTCGTCTCATGCCAGTGGTTTATTGGTGCTAGAAGATTGGATTTGATTGTTTGTCTCCTCAGAAGACTTGAGCCTTGTAGCGTGACATCTTCCGACGTTGTTTTGTATTCCGTTTATCTTCCATCTTTTCAAGAGTGGCCGAGCATTTACGTTGCTGTGACACCTTATTATCTCCAAGATATCCCATCTGTCTGTTTTGTCAGCATATACATGACATTCATTTATTCATCCACACTCGCATCATGCACACACGGTTGTATTTGTTAATGTCATTAAATTCGTACATCTTAGTTGTGTCTTTTCAAATAGCGTATTTGATCTTCCCAAATAGGGTGTCAACTTAAGCATAAAGTGCGCCTCCTTTCTAATTCCCCAGCTGAGCTAATCCTCGTGGATGATTTTTGATTCAGCTTACCTTGTCCATTTCTGGATAGGATAAATTCCCCAATCGAGTTACTTTCTCATTGGGTAGAGTCTTGTTTGACTGTTTTCTCTCTGGTTACTCCTGGATGAAGTTGTTGCCTCTTGCATAGGCTATCTCTTTGATTTTCCCCAGTGAAATCGCGACCCAGACAGTTGGTGCATTTATTTTGCACGTTAAAGTATATGATCTCCTCGGGAAGGATTGGTTCAGGGTCCTCTTTGACGAAGATTTCATTCTCTGCCAATATCATTGCAATTTCCTTCTGAGTTATTCTTTGGAAAACGGCAAGCGGCAGCTCTTCATGAGCAACTTGTACGTTATAGGCACCATTGGAAAACGACAAGCGGTAGCTCTTCACGAGCAACTTGTACGTTACTATCTTCGACAAGCGCCGAGCAGTAGTTCTTCATGAGCTACTAGTGCGTTATTTTATCTTTCGGAAAGCGCCGAGCAGTAGTTCTTCACGAGCTACTAGTGCGTCATTTTATTCCGTTGGAAAGCACCAAGCAGCAGTTCTTCATGAACTACTGGTGCGTCAGTTATGACTTTGTGAAAGCGCCGAGCAGCAGTTCTTCATGAGCTACTAGTGCGTCATCGTCATTTTATCCTTTTTGGGAAGCGCCGAGCAGCAGTTCTTCATGAACTACTAGTGCGTCATTTACTCTTTTTGAAAGCGACAAGCAGCAAACTCTTCATGAGTTACCAGTACGTTATTTTCTTTGGACGACAGCAAGTGGTAGCTTCTTTATTTGAGCAACTTGTTTGTTATCGGTATTTTCTTTGGACGACAGCAAGCGGCAGCTTCTTTATTTGAGCAACTTGTTTGTTATCGGTATTTTCTTTGGACGACAGCAAGCGGCAGCTTCTTCATTTGAGCAACTTGTTTGTTATCGGTATTTTCTTTGGACGCCAACAACTGGCAATTTTCTTTATTTGAACAACCTTCGTATCTACAGTCTTATCACCTCAGCATTAATGAGTATATCTCTGAAAATCTCGCAGAGAAGTCTGGTACGAATCTACACCTCCAGAAGTCGGTAACCAGTTATCAGCAATTCGATACTCCCTGTCTACCGTCGACCTTGAGTTGCGAATTCACTGTTTGGATCAATAATCTGTTATGGCCTATGCAAGATGCTCTCTTTGTTAGGGTTAGAGGTCGTATTCCCTCAGTTTTATTCGCTGTCAGGAGTCTGTCGTTTGAAGTCGATAGCTCGTTCTCCCAGTAGCGCATAATTCATGTCTTTGTGTTTTGTTGACGTTCGATTCCCTCAACATTGTCTCGTTTCACAGTATCTTTCTCTGTGAGTTAGATCGCTGCATTCATACCAGACGTGACGACGGCATCTTAGGACAAAATTTGCGTAGTTATGTATTTAAGTACCTTCAATCTCGTCGACACGAAGATTTTAATCTTCATATCTCCGGATAGAAGAAACTTAAATAGGGGCAGCTGTTGTACCCCAAATTTTGACCTAAGACGTCGTCTCCTATCTGCATCTTTACATTACATTTGTTTTGATCCATCGATTTTAAATTTCATGACTTTTTCGGGCCAAGAGCTATTTATGCTGAACATTAAATCATTTAATCGATTCGTGCAAAAAATGATGTTTATTAATTATCTATTATCTAAAACTTAAATAATTGAAATTCATTTTTTGATTATTATTTAGTTTAAAGATGTAGGGATAATAAAATGAACATCAGAGAAGAGGCGCATTAATTGTGCGGACGTTTTATTTATTTACTCATTATTTTTAAATTTAAGTAACTAGAATTTATTCTTAGTTATTATATAATTTAAAGGTTATGAATAATATAAATAAGCATTTGAGGAAATTCATTGGTCAATAACGACTGTTTAATCGTTCGTCGTTCTAGGTTAAATAATTGAAATCCTATTTTAATTATTATAATTTAGTTGAGAATGATGGATTAAATAATCGAAGGTATTAGTTGGTCAATGATGATTATTATTTATCTGTTTATTATTTTGAATGTAGGTAATTGGAGATTTGTTTTCAATTATTATTCGTTTGGAGAAATAATAAACGATAAATAAATAAAGAAGAAGAATTAATGGACAAATAGTTTCTTTTATTCATTTTTTTGGTACAAGTTATTTTGTAAATATTGTATATATTACAGTAAATTACAATAATGAATTGACAAAATTAAAATGAGATAAAAAAACTAGTCTATCTTAATTCTAAAGCTTCCAATCCAATGCGTGTCCGCTCATTTAATTTTACCTGCACAATTAAAAGAAAAGAATTAGAATTCAAATAAATAATTAAATGCAGAAAATAAACTTAATGTTCATCATTAAATGTAATGGCCGGAATCAGTTATTATTATTTTTTGCAAATCACGGGATTACTCCCGGTTCACAAAAAGAAAAGGATTTCAAAGCATATGCACAAATTATTTTCCAAAACTGCATACTTAAGCTAATTACATTTTATTCAAAATCCCAAATGTAATTTCAAAGCATACAGCATAAGCATACAAAACCATGTAGTAACTAATATGCAAGCATGTTACTTGAACTTTTGCCTACACCAGCAGAAACCAAACAGCTTTTGTATTAAAAGGGAAAATATGCAGTTTTGACCATATTTGCAAGCAATAAAAATTCCTTTTTCATCATTTTTCAGCCACTACATTTTCAGAAAAAATAGACAGCTTATCACTCTTTTGTCAAAGCCATTCTGAGAGAGAAAAAGAGAGGGAGAAGTGTGGGATTTGCAGGCTTAGCTTAGGCAGAAAGAGGTATACAAGACAAATAAAAAATATAGCCAGTAAAACCAATAGCTTAGAATAGGAATAGAAACAAAATGGGAGGGTCAGCATAGTGCAGATTGCTCAGGGAGATCCCAAGAGATTTGTTTTCAAATTCCTGACCTGTAGCGCAAGAGAAGAGGGAAGTGTGGTTATATTACACAACAAAGAGAAAACAAAGATATAGATCCAACCTCATAAAAACAGCATATAAAAACAACAAAGACAGAAGTTATAAAACACATCTCAAAACCCAAAAACCTGCGAATGCCTTAACCTACTGTCAAGAAAACCACAAACCATAGCATCCTGTCAAAACCATAGCATCCTGTCAAAACCATAGCATCCTGTCAAAACCATAGAAAACCTGCTAATGCCTTAACCTGCCTGTCATCGAACTGAAACCATAAAACATAGCTCAAACCTCATACCAGTATTAAAGCCATATCCCTACTGTAAAGGCCTAGCCACATAAACCTGATAAAACCTTTACAAGTTCAAGCCTCACCATTTCGTAAATCCAGCATATCCAAGCTTTCAAACCCATTCCCTAGCCTCAGAAAGTTCTTTCATCATAGGCGATAAACCCACCATAGGCAACAGCATTCAAGAAGAAGAGAGAGTTATCATCCAATTCTACAAAGTATCCAAAGCAACATTTCAAGGCAAATCGATGAGGCCCTCAGTGTACACATCACTGGGCAACAAGGCAAGCATCTCAAAGTATCCAAGGCAATAATATTCAAGAAGAAGAAGAAAGAGCCAAAGTGCAGTTCAACAAGTTCCAACGATAACAAGTGCAGTATCACACTCAATCAGAAGAAGAAAGAAACAAAGTTTGGTTTCAACAAGTTTCAAGAAGAACAAGGTAGCATCGTATTCAAGTGAGAAGAAAAGCAAGACAAAATCAGTAGCACGTTCAAGCAAGAGGAAGAAGAAAGCCACAAATACCGTTCACCATCGTGTGCGCCTGCCGTTTCCCTGCTGTCCGGCCTCCATCACCCCAAGCTCCTCCTCCTTCTCCACCTAGGTAACACGCTTTCTTCCATTCTTTTTCCTTAAATGGCATTCAAATTAACATGGACAGATAAACATGAAAACTAGTCAGAATCCAACGAAACCGTAAAACCCATAACGAAGCTGTAAAAATTTACACGCGAATCAAACCTAAAATTAACGAAAACGATTTGTCATTACCGTCTCTGCTTAAGCCGCCGCGTCAACAATGGAGGGAAGAGAAGCTTGGTGTGGGTGGCCGGAACAAGGAAATGTCGACATTGGAGGCAAGAAAACGAAGAAGCTGCGCGAGAGAGATGAAGATCGTGAAGAGAGGCGCCGTTCTGCCTTAAGCCAAACCCTAAATCCCTTTGTACAAACAAACACAACCCTAATCATAATTTAATCCCTTGGACCCTATTCTCAACTTAAGCCCACGAATTTGTACACCCCCCCTGTCTTCATCACGCTTGGGCTTTATCCCAACCATCCAGCCCATTCTCTTCACTAATTCACACCCTTTTTTCTTTATAGACTATTAGTTTAATTCTATTTCTTTTTTCTTAACTTATTTAATTTTGATTAGTTAGTTTCTTAGGAGTAAATATAGTTTTATTTAGACAAATAAATATTTTATCCAATCTCATTTAGTTTAAATTTAAGTTTTATTTAATAACCTTAACCTTCCTTATTTCTAATTCATTTTAAATTCATGGTTTGTAAGTTAAATTTAAGAGACATTTTAATATCTTTAAAAAAACATATAAAATGAGAAAACTAAAAGACATTTTATTTTATTCCCCTCATTTTGATTAAATACCAATATAATAAAAACATAAAAAATAGAAACATATAAAATCTAAAAAAACATTTCTATTATTTCTCATTACTTTTATCATAAAAAATGCGTAAAAAGTGAAAACCAATTAAACTTTTTTTCTTTTCGCCTATTAAACAAAAATCATATAAAAATGCATGTTCACATTTAATTGTTGTGTATCATTTTCTGTCAATTATTTCATTGTACTTGTTTATTCTGTTTGCACCAATCCAAAGGGAATAGTCTATTTTTTTTTGTTGACTTCATGTCCTCAAAACGATCGAGCGAATACTCTCATTCATTAAAAACTTAGGTTAATTTTCTTCAAACATTCACATTTACTTCAAAATTTCAACCTTTTCAAGACTTATACCTTTTAAGCCAAAAACTTCGACATTAGGTCGTCGTATCTTCAAAAACCCGTCCGTATCCCTTTTCGGCCAAAACAATTTATTTTCAATCAAGCAATCAATTTTAAATAAAACAGATATTTCAAAAGGTTCCTATAGAGTACTATAGATGCATTGGGTGCTAATACCTTCCCATTGTATAACCAACCCCCGAACCATAAGATCTCTTTTCAAAAACGCTTTGTATTTGTATTTTATTTACATTGCATATTTAGGGTTTTATTTCGCTCTTTTCCCTTTTCCTTTGGAAACAATAAAGCGCGGTGGCGACTCTTGCTTTTTGCGAGACGAATTAATCAATAATTCGATCTCCGATTTACCCCGCTACATTTTTTATCGCTACAAGGACCAAAGCCTCCACATAATGAATCTCAAGGTTATTGAACCAAAGCCTCCACATACTATTAGTGCAATCGATTGCACGATGTTACAGGCAGCAAAACAACATTTTAAATGGCCAAATTCTTGTTCAAACTTTCCATCAAATGCCTTATGATCATGGATCCAATTGAGCATGAAAATTCCATCAAATTATGATAAAATAACACCATTGGAATCACAAAATAATGCTCAATGAATCAACCCCAAAGATCACCAAGAGATCACATTGTGAAAGATGAATTATCCAACTTACCAAAGGTAGATCTAAAGAATTATCAAAACAACTTCAAGAATTGGCTTCAATTCAACCACAAGAATCAATTGATCAAGCTTAGATATAGAGAATTGATAAATAAAAAGTGTTTGGATGAAGGTTTATCTCAAAGATTAGTAAGCTTCAATGCAAAGCTTACTAACTTTTTGAAAATGGAGCTTTGAGTGAATTTGGTAGATGGAGAGAATTGAGAGATTTTTTAGCAATGTGGATTTGGCTATCAAAAGCTTGAAATTTGAATGAAATGAGGGCTCTATTTATAGAGTTTTAGGATTGGGATTAGTGGTAATTTGGTAATTGATTCTTGGATCCAAAATTTGAATTAATGATAATTCTTTCAAATATTAGAGCCAAAATTTGAATTAATGATAATTCTTCTTAAAAATGAAAGATTGACACTAAAATTTGAATTAATGGTACATCTTTCAAAATTGAAGGAAAATTGGAAACAAAATTTGACAAATTTAAAATTGCTGATTTTTTTTCAAATTTTCATGCTGTGCAATCAATTGCACTATAGTGCAAATCGATTTGCACAGTGTCTTTTTTCAAAAATGGCGCAAAATGCACTATGTGCAATCGATTGCACTCTAAGAGCAATCGATTGCATCAATGAAAGAAAATGAATTTTTGTTAATTTTCCTTTGCAAATAGATATTTTAGGAGAATAATACGAGGAATCTTTATTTGTCAGATACTTCGACTTGGTACCTACAAAACACAAATATGCAAAGACAGAGACAAATATTTTTTGTATTTTGATTAGAAGCTAGTCAACAACACATATACAAAATACACAACTAAGGTGCTTGGAGATTCCTCAAGAGCAAACTTAAAGATATGAGATAGAAAAAGAGGAAGAACCAACCCTAATGTGATATTGTTATGATCGAGTTGATATGATATGATAGAGTAATCTTAGCGGCAAAAATTGGGGTACAACAGCTGCCCTTATTTAAGTGTCTTCTATCCGGAGATACGAAGGTTAAAAATCTTCGTGTGGACGCGATTGAAGGTACTTAAATATAAAAAGAGCCCTATTTTTGTCTCTTAGATGCCATGCAATGCTTATGATTATGAATGCATATGAACAGAACAAAAGAGACGCAAAGTAACACTGGGGATGCCAAAAAAATTAAGAAACAAAGGAGCAACCCCACCTGGAAAATAAATCACTGGTGGACCAAAAGAATAGAATCAGAGAGGAAGATAACAAGAATCGACGTTCACTGCCGATGGTCTACCAACGTTCACTGAAGGTAGAAAGAGAATATATCATATCATCACCGTTCACTGACGATGAACTATCAACGTTCACTGAAGATAGAAAAAAGATAATAAACATCGACGTTTACTGCCGATGGTCTACCAACATTCACTGAAGAGAAAATATCATATCACCGCCGTTCACTGACGATGAACTATCAATGTTCACTGAAGATAGCAAAAAGATACCAAACACCAACGTTCACTGCCGACGTACTACTAACGTTCACTGAAGGTAGAAAGAGAAAATATATCATATCACCGCTGTTCACTGACGATGAACTATCAACGTTCACTGATGATAGCAAAAAGATAACAAACACCGACGTTCACTGCCAATGTACTACCAACATTCATTGAAGGTAGAAAGAGAATATATAATATCACCGCCGTTCACTGACGATGAACTATCAAAGTTCACTGAAGATAGCAAAAAGATAACAAACACCGACGTTCACTGTCGATGTACTACCAACGTTCACTGAAGGTAGAAGGAGAAAATATCATAGCACCTCCGTTCACTGATGATGAACTATCAACATTCACTGAAGATAGCAAAAAGATAACAAACACCAACGTTTACTACCGATGTACTACCAACATTCACTGAAGGTAGAAAGAGAAAATATCATATCACCGCCGTTCACTGACGATGAACTATCAACATTCACTGAAGATAGCAAAAAGATAAGAAACACCGACGTTCACTGCCGATGTACTACCAACATTCACTAAATGTAGAAGGAGAAAATATCATATCACCTCCGTTCACTAACGATGAACTATCAACGTTCACTGAAGATAGCAAAAAGATAACAAGCATCGACGTTCACTGCCGATGGTCTACCAACGTTCACTAAAGGTAGAAAGAGAATATATCATATCATCGTCGTTCACTGACGATGAACTATCAACGTTCACTGAAGATAGCAAAAAGATAATATCCATCGACGTTCACTGCCGATGGTCTCCCAACATTCACTGAAGAGAAAATATCATATCACCGCCGTTCACTGACGATGAACTATCAATGTTCACTGAAGATAGCAAAAAGATACCAAACACCAACGTTCACTGCCGACGTACTACTAACGTTCACTGAAGGTAGAAAGAGAAAATATATCATATCACCGTTGTTCACTGACGATGAACTATCAACGTTCACTGATGATAGCAAAAAGATAACAAACACCGACGTTCACTGCCAATGTACTACCAACATTCACTGAAGGTAGAAAGAGAATATATTATATCACCGCCGTTCACTGACGATGAACTATCAAAGTTCACTGAAGATAGCAAAAAGATAACAAACACCGACGTTCACTGCCGATGTACTACCAACGTTCACTGAAGGTAGAAGGAGAAAATATCATAGCACCGCCGTTCACTGACGATGAACTATCAACATTCACTGAAGATAGCAAAAAGATAACAAACACCGACGTTCACTGCCGATGGTCTACCAACGTTCACTAAAGGTAGAAAGAGAATATATCATATCATCGTCGTTCACTGACGATGAACTATCAACGTTCACTGAAGATAGCAAAAAGATAATAAACATCGACGTTCACTGCCGATGGTCTACCAACATTCACTGAAGAGAAAATATCATATCACCGCTGTTCACTGACGATGAACTATCAATGTTCACTGAAGATAACAAAAAGATACCAAACACCAACGTTCACTGCCGACGTACTACTAACGTTCACTGAAGGTAAAAAGAGAAAATATATCATATCACCGTTGTTCACTGACGATGAACTATCAACGTTCACTGATGATAGCAAAAAGATAACAAACACCGACGTTCACTTCCAATGTACTACCAACATTCACTGAAGGTAGAAAGAGAATATATTATATCACCGCCGTTCACTGACGATGAACTATCAAAGTTCACTGAAGATAGCAAAAAGATAACAAACACCGACGTTCACTACCGATGTACTACCAACGTTCACTGAAGGTAGAAGGAGAAAATATCATAGCACCGCCGTTCACTGACGATGAACTATCAACATTCACTGAAGATAGCAAAAAGATAACAAACACCGACGTTTACTGCCGATGTACTACCAACATTCACTGAAGGTAGAAAGAGAAAATATCATATCACCGCCGTTCACTGACGATGAACTATCAACGTTCACTGAAGATAGCAAAAAGATAAGAAACACCGACTTTCACTGCCGATGTACTACCAACATTCACTAAAGGTAGAAGGAGAAAATATCTTATCACCGCCATTCACTAACGATGAACTATCAACGTTCACTGAAGATAGCAAAAAGATAAGAAACACTGACGTTCACTGCCGATGTACTTCCAACATTCACTGAAGGTAGAAAGAGAAAATATCATATCACCGCTGTTCACTGACGACGAACTATCAACGTTGACTGAAGATAGCAAAAAGATAACAAACACCGACGTTCACTGCCAATGGTCTACTAACGTTCACTGAAGGTAGAAAGAGAAAATATATCATATCACCGCCATTCACTGACGATGAACTATCAACGTTCACTGAAGATAGAAAAAAGATAACAAACACCAACGTTCACTGCCGATGTACTACCAACGTTCACTGAAGGTAGAGAGAAAATATATCATATCACCGCCGTTCACTGACGATGAACTATCAACGTTCACTAAAGATAGAAAAAAGATAACAAACACTGACGTTCACTGCCAATGTACTACCAACGTTCACTGAAGGTAGAGAGAAATTATATCATATCACCGCCGTTCACTGACGATGAACTATCAACGTTCACTGATGATAGAAAAAAGATAACAAACACTGACGTTCACTGCCGATGTACTACCAACATTCACTGAAGGTAGAAAGAGAAAATATAATATCACCACCGTTCACTGACGATGAACTATTAACGTTCATTGAAGATAGAAAAAAGATAACAAACACCGATGTTCACTGTCGATGTAATACCAACGTTTATTGAAGGTAGAAAAAGAATATATCATACCACCACCGTTCACTGATGATGAACTATCAACGTTCACTAAAGATAGAAAAAAAATAATAAACACCGACGTTCAATGCTGATGTACTACCAATGTTCACTGAAGGTAGAAAAAGTAAATATCATATCACCACCGTTCACTAATGATGAACTATCAGCGTTCACTGATGATAGCAAAAAGATAACAAACACCGACGTTCACTACCGATGTACTACCAACGTTCATTGAAGGTAGAGAGAAAATATATCATATCACTGCCGTTCACTGACGATGAACTATCAACGTTCACTAAAGATAGAAAAAAGATAAGAAACACCAACGTTCACTGCCGATGTACTACCAACGTTCACTGAAGGTAGAGAGAAAATATCATATCACTGCCGTTCACTAACGATGAACTATCAAAGTTCACTGATGATAGCAAAAAGATAACAAACACCGAAGTTCACTGCCAATGTACTACCAACGTTCACTGATGGTAGAAAGAGAAAATATATCATATCACCTCCGTTCACTGACGATGAACTATCGACGTTCACTGAAGATAGCAAAAAGATAATAAACACTGACGTTCACTGCCGATGTACTACCAATGTTCACAAAAGGTAAAAAGAGAAAATATATACCACCGCCATTCACTGATGATGAACTATCAACGTTCACTGATGATAGAAAAAAGATAACAAACACCGACGTTCATTGCCGATGTACTACCAACATTCACTGAAGGTAGAGAGAAAATATCATATCACCACCGTTCACTGACGATGAACTATCAACATTCATTGAAGATAGAAAAAAGATAATAAACACCGACGTTCACTGTCGATTGTCTACCAATGTTCACTGAAGGTAGAAAGAGAAAATATATCATATCACCGCTGTTCACTGACGATGAACTATCAACATTCACTGATGATAGCAAAAAGATAACAAACACCGACGTTCACTGCCAATGTACTACCAACATTCACTGAAGGTAGAAAGAGAATATATCATATCACCGCCGTTCACTGACGATGAACTATCAAAGTTCACTGAAGATAGCAAAAAGATAACAAACACCGACGTTCACTGCCGATGTACTACCAACGTTTACTGAAGGTAGAAGGAGAAAATATCATAGCACCGCCGTTCACTGACGATGAACTATCAACATTCACTGAAGATAGCAAAAAGATAACAAACACCGACGTTTACTGCCGATGTACTACCAACATTCACTGAAGGTAGAAAGAGAAAATATCATATCACCGCCGTTCACTGACGATGAACTATCAATGTTCACTGAAGATAGCAAAAAGATAAGAAACACCGACGTTCACTGCCGATTTACTACCAACATTCACTAAAGGTAGAAGGAGAAAATATCATATCACCGCCGTTCACTAACGATGAACTATCAACGTTCACTGAAGATAGCAAAAAGATAAGAAACACTGACGTTCACTGCCGATGTACTACCAACGTTCACTGAAGGTAGAAAGAGAAAATATCATATCACCGCTGTTCACTGACGATGAACTATCAACGTTCACTGAAGATAGCAAAAAGATAACAAACACCGACGTTCACTGCCAATGGTCTACCAACGTTCACTGAAGGTAGAAACAGAAAATATATCATATCACCGCCATTCACTGACGATGAACTATCAACGTTCACTGAAGATAGCAAAAAGATAACAAACACCAACGTTCACTGCCGATGTACTACCAACGTTCACTGAAGGTAGAGAGAAAATATATCATATCACCGCCGTTCACTGACGATGAACTATCAACGTTCACTGAAGATAGAAAAAAGATAACAAACACCGACGTTCACTGCCAATGTACTACCAACGTTCACTGAAGGTAGAGAGAAAATATATCATATCACCACCGTTCACTAACGATGAACTATCAACGTTCACTGATGATAGCAAAAAGATAACAAACACTGACATTCACTGCCGATGTACTACCAACGTTCACTGAAGGTAGAAAGAGAAAATATAATATCACCACCGTTCACTGACGATGAACTATCAACGTTCATTGAAGATAGAAAAAAGATAACAAACACCGATGTTCACTGCCGATGTAATACCAACATTTATTGAAGGTAGAAAAAGAATATATCATACCACCACCGTTCACTGATGATGAACTATCAACGTTCACTAAAGATAGAAAAAAAATAATAAACACCGACATTCAATGCTGATGTACTACCAATGTTCACTGAAGGTAGAAAAAGTAAATATCATATCACCACCGTTCACTAATGATGAACTATCAGCGTTCACTGATGATAGAAAAAAGATAACAAACACCGACGTTCACTACCGATGTACTACCAACGTTCATTGAAGGTAGAGAGAAAATATATCATATCACTGCCGTTCACTGATGATGAACTATCAACGTTCACTAAAGATAGCAAAAAGATAAGAAACACCAACGTTCACTGCCGATGTACTACCAACGTTCACTGAAGGTAGAGAGAAAATATCATATCACTGCCGTTCACTGATGATGAACTATCAAAGTTCACTGATGATAGAAAAAAGATAACAAACACTGAAGTTCACTGCCAATGTACTACCAACGTTCACTGATGGTAGAAAGAGAAAATATATCATATCACCTCCGTTCACTGACGATGAACTATCAACGTTCACTGAAGATAGCAAAAAGATAATAAACACTGACGTTCACTGCCGATATACTACCAATGTTCACAAAAGGTAAAAAGAGAAAATATATACCACCGCCATTCACTGATGATGAACTATCAACGTTCACTAATGATAGCAAAAAGATAACAAACACCGACGTTCATTGCCGATGTACTACCAACATTCACTGAAGGTAGAGAGAAAATATCATATCACCACCGTTCACTAACGATGAACTATCAACATTCATTGAAGATAGAAAAAAGATAATAAACACCGACGTTCACCGCCGATTGTCTACCAATGTTCACTGAAGGTAGAAAGAGGAAATATATCATATCACCGCTGTTCACTGACGATGAACTATCAACGTTCACTGATGATAGAAAAAAGATAACAAACACCGACGTTCACTGCCAATGTACTACCAACATTCACTGAAGGTAAAAAGAGAATATATCATATCACCGTCGTTCACTGACGATGAACTATCAAAGTTCACTGAAGATAGCAAAAAGATAACAAACACCGAGGTTCACTGCCGATGTGTTACCAACGTTCACTGAAGGTAGAAGGAGAAAATATCATAGCACCGCCGTTCACTGACGATGAACTATCAACATTCACTGAAGATAGCAAAAAGATAACAAAGACCTATGTTTACTGCCGATGTACTACCAACATTCACTGAAGGTAGAAAGAGAAAATATCATATCACCACCGTTCATTGACGATGAACTATCAACGTTCACTGATGATAGCAAAAAGATAATAAACACTGACGTTCACTGCCGATGTACTACCAACGTTCACTGAAGGTAGAAAGAGAAAATATCATATCACCGCCGTTCAATGACGATGAACTATCAACGTTCATTGAAGATAGCAAAAAGATAACAAACACCAACGTTCACTGCCGATGTACTACCAACGTTCACTGAAGGTAGAAAGAGAGAATATATCAAGTTATCCCAAAATTCTGGAGTTTTACCTAGAACGGGTCTCAACTTCTTCTTTAACCAAGGCATTCTGCCTGGAAAGGGTAATATGTAAGTTGTCTCAAATAAAGAGACTTCCACTTGCAAAGATTTCACAACGAGTTGTTTCTGTGAATTTGAAAGTCTTGCCATCCACTGGTGTAAACTGACGACAGACTGCAAACTAACCACTCATAGAGGAAATAGCAAAAAAAGTTACGTCGACTTGTACAGGGAAGCACGAGTTGCTAAAATAAAGAGACCTATTGCTTGTTATCATGGAGGATTGCAATAAAAAACGACTTTCTAGGGATAGAAATATGGCTTCCTGGGGAAAGAGATATGACTTCCTAGGGAAAGAGATATGACTTCCTAGGGAAATGCCATGATATTCCTGCTGAGGAGATAAAGTCTTCTCGTGCAAAATAAATGCACAAACCAAAACTCAAAGTTCTCAAAAATCCAAAGTAAATAATATTGTCGGGGGTCACAGATCCATATCAAAAATAAACTGGAGCAAGACGGCCAATGCAGATACCTCCTTTGAGAAATAAACTCAAGAGGGAAAACCAAATTCACCTAAGCAAGGAGCGCTGCAGGAAGGTTAGAACACAATGTCAATGAAAAATGATTTGTAGCAATGCATGATGTATGTATGAATGTATGAGTGATATCGTGCATATGCTGGTAAAAGGATACATAATCAGTACAAACAAACAAAACCGCCTCAGGTACTAACAACATTGGGCTAAACTTCAACCAGAAAGATCAATCCAAGAAAGGTAAAAGCAACTGCGGAAACCAAACCTATTGCCTCTCCTAACTTCACTGAGGATAAACATAATCCGGATGTAGCTAAATCAAAAAGATACCGGGATAGAACATCTTTCTTCCGGTTTCATTGGAGAAACCAGTTTTCCAAAAACAACATGCTTACTGGAGATTGCAAGATCAGCCTCAAATAAAGCAGACTGACGCTGAAACAACCAAACCTCAATGGGGGATTCAAGTCTACCTCCCTGGAGAAAAAACTGCGGATTGAAAAATTTCACCATGAAAACCTATTCCGACAAAAGATGCCCTGGGATAGCCTTCCCGGGAAATCAAGAAGTCAACACTAATGCCAATACTGCAAAAAGAGAGATATCTTAGCACACCAAGGGAATAAAACCTTTCATGATATGAGGGAAAACATCGCTGGGGAATCTAGGACAGAAGCTTCTGACCATGCAAACCCAAAATCAAAACCGAACCAAGACTTGGCTGGGGATAATTGGATTCACAAACCCAATATTGTACCTTACACCCACTGGTATCGTCTTTAACTATCTGAGAAACAAAGATTGTGCACATACCAGCAAAAACGACCTGAGAGAACCTTCCTGGGGAACCAAGAAGTTAACAGTACAGTAAGAAGTAAAAATTATGGGGATTTTAAATTAAACTCAACACTTGGTGAGAGAAAACCCAAAAAATTGACAATTGTCTCAACACTTCTTAGAAAATATACTGCCCTTGTCTAGCTACTTGGGAAGCACATAACAACAAGAATGTCGTAACTGGAGAAAACACTGCTCTACAAGAGATTCCATATCAATAAAAAGGGAGAAAGAACTCCATAAAATGAGCAAAGGCTTCATAGCTCTTTTTAATCTCTGTTTGATCACCATCTGGCTGGGTAAAGAATCCCACTCAACTGGAGAAGTCTGCAGCAAGACTGGAAAAAATGGGATTATGAACCCAACATCATTACACAATTTGAGGAAGGTTCTCAGCTTGGGGGTAGACATAGCAGCTATCTTGACAAAATCTGGATAGGCCCTTAGAAACCAATCTGGTGTCCCAAGCTTACCGGGCTGATCAAGGTAACTTTAATAACTTGCCCTTAGCTACATGCTTTTAGGATAACATTTCTGATCAAATGGATTCTAGAGATTTGTTGAATCTTGATGTAACTGCCCTAGATTGGCTAAATGTTACATCCTCTTTGCTCCACAACTCTTCTAGGCAGCATGCCTTTTGCTGATACTCAAATGTAAACTTTCATGATATCAAGCAGTTGTTTTACAAGCAGAAAATGTTTATTCTAAGAATGAAAATTCTAATGCAACAATTATGTAAGTCTTGAAGATTTTATTTGAAAAGATGTCGGAAATCCTTGTGAACGAATCACTAGCCAGGATACGACATGGATTTTTGTACGAAAGATAAAAAAAGAAATATGATACCAATCACAATAATTTATCAAAATTAATGGGAGTCAGGAAACACTATTTCATTGGAGTATATTTTCGAAATAAACCATGTTTCAATTAGGACTTTTGAGGGTTGTAACGTGACCTGGTTCACAGTTTTAGAAAAAAAGATTTAAGGCTAAAAAATATTTGGTGCCCACCCCCTTCATGACGTTCTTCAGTCCTAAGTTCAGTTAACTTGACACGAACATTCCTCTCTCAAAAGAAATTTCAAGATGGTTGAGGAATCAAAAAAGGTTTTCTTTGGACATGAAAGTCACTCATTCCTGCTTCTTTTGGGTTTCTTGTCACGCGACTCTGTTCTTTACTGAGGATTTCACACCGTAATCCTTTATCGCATTTTAGGCTTTCCATTTCTTCCTTTCCTTCTGGACAAATTCCTTTTGACTTTGACTATAAAGTGCAACGGGATGCCCTGACTTTTGCCTAAGCGACTTGTTTTTTCAAGTTCCGACTTAGCGGGGCTTTTTGTCTCTTTCTTTTTCATCATAATATTTTTTTATTCATGTCATCTTTTTTCTTTTGAACACGTCGCGTGACTTCGAGTCATTTGTGACTTGTCGGAAGAATTGTGACTGCCCTATTTCTGGGTAGATGAAAGATAACCATTATTGTATCGTCATCTGCTGATCTCCTGGTGTGTGAGAGATAGCCATTAAGATATTGTCAATTGACACACCCTCATAATAAGTGAAGATTAACCATTGTGGTTTTGACTTTCCTCAACCTTTCGAGGGATAACCATTATTGTATCCTTAGATGCGCACTCTTAATGAGATCTGAATACTCAATCAGATTAACTGAACACTACCCTGCCCTGGGTTAAAAAAAAAGAGGGTTTTTTCTGAATAGAAAAAGAAACTCCTACTTCAAGGCTCAAAGGGGTTAACGAGGGTTTCACTCCCTTATATCTCCGTTGTTTGAGGATTTGAAATAATACCTGTACATCATCAACAAGGTTTTATCCAAAAGTATACAACCAAAAAAATTGTGTTTTAATATCATCATCCTCCTCCCAATCTCTGCCTAGGCAAGAGAATGGGTAACAAGTTGGTATCATAAAGAAATTTAAAATTAAAAACAAATACGAGTGAAACGAATGAATTTCTTCAAGACAAACATACTCATTGTATTAAGATTAAACATTCAAATGCAAACAAGTTCTTACATGCAAACAGTGCAATGATAAACAAGAAAAATTACAAATGAGGAAGCAGTAAAAATGCTAATAAACTGAGAAGGCTAATCATCCTTAAACTCTAGGGCATTCTTCAATCACGTTTATTCTTCGGCAAAGATTTGAATTGAACCTCAAGACAAATATCCTTAAATGACAAGATACCACTTCAGACCAACCTCTGAACTTCGACCTTCAAAGCAAAGCAATCTTCCAAATCACGCCCAGGAGCATCCTGATGAAAGGCACAAGAAGCGTCAGCCTTATATCCTCTTGGCAGTTTTTTAGGAACAGCTGGTCGAGCTCGGGTTTGAACCAGATTCTTCTTCAACAAATAAGGATACTACTATGTGCATGTCATTGGAATTGGATCAAAGCTCATTTTCCTCTGATGAGCTTGCCCTTGATTTCCTTTTTGAGGTTCCCTCTGATATGCAACAGCAGTCGAAGTCACATTGACGACTGGAGTCACAAAAGTAACTTGCTGATTCCTATTATGAGATCCTCCTTGCCTACCACGAAGTATAGCGTAAGAGTCTTGCTCTTTCTTTTTGGAACAACTATCACCATACTTCTTAGAACCATTTAACGACTCCTCGTCTTCAGATAAATGACCTTCATGGAAAGCTTCTTCTAAATGGACTCCCATGCTTACCATTTCATTGAAATTAGTGGGAGCACTTGCAACCATCTTCTCATATTAGAAGGAACTGAGAATTTTTAGGAAGATCTTTGTCATCTCCTTTTCTTCCATGGGAGGAATCACTTAGGCGGCTACCTCATGCCATCTCTGCGCATATTCTGTAAATGACTCCCTGTCTTTCTTAACCATTGCCCTGAGTTGATCACGACCAGGCGCCATGTCCATGTTGTATTTGTATTGTCTGATAAATGCTTCTCCCAAATCATTAAAAGTATGGATGTTGGCGCTTTCTAAACTCATGTACCATTTCAACACTGCGCCGATCAGACTATCCTGGAAAAAGTGAATCAGCAGACGCTGATAGTCGGTGTGGGTAGACATTCTCCTTACGTACATCACCAAGTGAGCACGAGGGCAAGTGTTGCCATTGTACTTCTCAAACTCCGGGACTTTGAACTTAGCAGGAACTTTAACATTCGGTACCAAACACAGCTCATTCACATTCTGCCCAAATAACTCTTTCCCCTAAGAGCCTTCATATCTCTTTGCATTCTATCAAACTGTTCTTGGAAATCATCCATTCTGTCATAAAGACCCAAGTCTTCACTCGGTGGAGGGAAAGGACGACACATATCTTCATTAACAAACGAAACCAAATTCACCGAAGGAGGTGCAGCAGAAACAGTATGCACCACAGGAGGTGCTGGAGTAACAACATTTTGAACCACTGGAGCATCTTGAGGGCCAAGATTGAAACCTTCAGGTGCAAGATTTTCTGGAATTCCCCACGGATAACCCTGAGGCATACGGTTTTGAACAACAACCAGAGTAGCAGATACATGAACAGTTGGAACTTCAGTATTTTCCCTTGTTGGTTGAGGTTGAACACTCGGTGGCTGATTCTGAGCAACCACCAGATCTTCCGTCAGAGTAGTCAAGTTGGCCAAGCCAGCCTTCAAACCAGAAACTTCTTCACGTAGCTCGCGATTCTCCTGTTCCAAGTTGTCCATCTTCTTTTTGAAATTAGCTCGAGTGTTGTAGTGATGAGTCAGCTTGCTGAGTAAAGTAAAGAAGCTGGGTAAAACACCTGGATATGCATAGCAAATGCAAGAAATATGTGCAATATGATGCATGATATGCAATCCACATGATTATTTTACTTCATTATTTAATATTTCAAGGGATTTAAGATTTATAGACACATTGCAAACATCCAAGTAATAAAGCTTTTGAAATACTAAAATTTTTTATTATAATAACTTCAAAATGGATTACAAGATGAAAATACAATCTAAAATCCTGAGAAAAGGAACTGATGAAGATCAATCTATACGCTGGCACTTCCCTGTGAGCCTGACAATCTGAGCCCTCAACCTCTGGTTTTCTTCCACATGCCTGATGGCAACTTCCTTCCAATCATCTGGATCAGAAAGTGAATAAACATCACCTGATAGAGGCTTAGGATAAAATAAATCCCCTTGCCTCTCCATAGACTCCACCGCTCGACTCTCAAGGATCTCAATCAAATCATCTTTCTCCTTGAAGTCTGCTCTGTAGGAACTTTCTAAAGTTTGGAACTTGTTCTTCCAGGCATCCCTTTCCTATTGCATCCTAACCAAAGCAAGCTACAGAACACTCGATCTCTGGAATTAGATTGATCAGCTCATCTATCTTAGGATCCTTGAAACTGTATTTCCCGGTCTTTCTCTTCCCAGAATCCATGGTTAAAAGTACTTGAGATATTCACAAATAGTCAACCTTTAAATCCCTTGAAATATTGTTTTCTTCAAAAGATGCTTATGAGTGCATGGATGCATGATGCAACAATCACACACAAGATCACACATATAGGGTTCATAGGTTCAACGTCACGAGTATGAGGTCGAAGGTACTACTCATAAGGTGTTGGTCTAAAGTTATGACCTGCCGAAAAAGGTTCTATAGGTTCCCAGAGTCTACATCCTTCCTTCGGATATTACCAACTTTCCGATTAACTCGGTAATTAGTAATATTCTCATGAAAGACTCGTCCGAGCGTAGTATCGCGTGACAACTATTTCTGGATTACTCCGTCATAGCTTCCACACTACACCTAAAAGGCCAATATGGGTTAGGTAATCTACGGTCCTCAGCTTCAGCAGGCTCCCAGGTCGAAAGCAGTACGTCTTCCCGATTACTCGGTAAATAACACTACAGTCAAAGGGGCCTCCACTGAGTGGGGGATCTCATGTCTCTTTTTTTAGGATTACTCCCTCAAAGTTAACATGACTATACCGCCCTTCCTATCTTAAAGTTTTCTCAAGTCCGAGTATAGGATTTATAAGTAATCACCAAGCACCCTGAAAACCAGGAAAATCCAAACAAACATATATACAAAATATAACACATAAACAACAATAGCACATATACAAATATAAACAAAGATAGGTTCAACCCACTTAGGGATGGACCAGCAAGAGGTCAATCTTTCCCCAGTGAAGTCGCCATTTTCCTGTAGCGGTAGAAATGTTCAAGACTAAGCTATTGGATTGACTAGACCTTATACAAATCAAAATAAAAATCACCACCACACTTTATTGTTTCCAAAGGAATGGGAAAAGAGCGAATAACCCAAAAAGAGGGGGAAAGATTCTAGGTAAGGGGGTTTGTTATGCAAAGGGAAGGTATTAGCACCCTAAACATCTACGGTACTCCGCAGGAACCTCTTTGAAAAATCTATATATTTTGTCTATAAAAATGTGTTGTATATAAAATGGATGGTGGAGGTGAGAAAAGAAATATATTTTTTATGATTTTTGCACCCGCCGCGGTTGCGAACCTTTAGTGTCTATGTACCACCTTTCTTGCAATAGGGGATCAGGGTACACGTAGTTCCTCTTTTAAAAATTTGAAACACAAGTGTGTTGGTTAATTTTATGAGATAAGACATCATCATCATTGTCCGTGTGGAAAACATACTTACTACCCACAATCATGACAAAGGAGAATTTGCATCATCTCAAAGTGGAGGATATGGCTTGGATTTCAAAATCAACAATGCCTCACTCAACACCAAAGTGGAAAATATCTCACTTCACTACATATTGTAGAAGTATAGTTGTTTGCATCCATACAAGGATTGACAAGAATCTAATCTTTCGAGAAAAGTTTAAAGATAAAAGCCAAAGTGGCAAAATGGTTTGAAATGAGATTGATTGACTTTTAGTCTTCTCACAAAAAATGTCAAGGTATTATTAAATCGATTGAAGTTTATTTATGGAAATGTTTTGAAAATGCATGGACATAAGTCTAAGTTTATTATGAAAATGTTTCAAGTTTCAAACAAGAAGAGTTTTCAAAAGGAGGGAGAAGATTTTTGAAATTAAAGAAGATGGGAGGAGATGAAGGGACTATCCTAAAGCATGAGGTAAAAGCTACGGATAAGAACCATCTAACCAACAAGAAGCCAATACTTGACATTATGAATCAATATAGAATTCCCATTCTTCGGATTGAAACCAAGCAAGCAAAGATACTAGACCTCTTGAGAGAACCAAACTTCAAGTGTATTAAGTCTTCACAAAAATTGGGCAGAGTAATGGCTGTATACGGGTGAATTCCAGATTACAAACAAAGGGTGTAATAACAATAACCTGCACACAAAACAAACAAACAACCCAATGTCTTGAGGTAAAGGTCTCTAATCCTAAGTCCAAGAAGTCCAATCGCTCCATAATGCCAAGGATAGTAACCAAATAGTCCAAGTACCATTAAAGATTTTTATGGTTCATGTTGATTATTAGGTGTCTTTAAAAGGAAAAGAAAAGCTCAAGTGAGCAAAATAAAAATGACATAAAAGTAAATGCTCAAGTGAGCAAAATAAAAATGGCATAAGAATTAATGCTCAAGTGAGCAAAATAAAAATGGCATGAAATGTAAATGCTTAAATTAAATGGTACATAAAGCATAAAAAGAAAAGCATAAAGTAAAGTCAATTGTTAGAAACTAGTGGTTAGTTGGATGACCATCTTGAAACTTGCATTTGGAACTCATTAGAGGATTGGTAGAACCAAAGCCTCCACACAACAAGTTGCATTTGCTTTTTGTCAAGTATATCATCCATTTTGGAATCCTCAAAAAGTAACATGTAATGATCAACGATGTTTAAGTGATCTGCATTAACCAAAGGTGTTGTAGATCCATTAGAGGATTGGTAGAACCAAAGCCTCCACACAATGAATCTCAAGGTTATTGGATCAAAGAGATCAAATTAACATACTTGGGCTTGCAATCATAAGTTTGGGCCACGAATGATCATTTATCCAAATCGGGACAAAATTTAGCGCTATGTTAAGCAATCGTAAGTGGACTTATGTAGAAGTTGCACCTATTTTGAGGCCAGTCAATAGCAATCTATGTACTTCATGTTTGGATAAATGATATAGAGATCACCATCCCTTAACATGTAGCACAACTAAAAAAGAAAGGGATAAGATGAAGAGGGAGGGGAATGATAAGCTAATTTGGATCACCATTTCAAAATTCTTTCATCTTTAAATCCAACCACTCCTCTAGATGTATTAAAGCACTAAACATATCATTAATCCAAACCACAAAAAATGAATTAAATAATTCACTCTAAGATAGATTTGAATTGATGAACATTTATCCAACTTCATCTACATCACAAAGTCCATTGAGTTTAAAGAGAAATTGGACATTTAAAATTGCAATCCAAACCAACAATCAAAAGGAGTGAGTAGAAAAAGCATTTTGGATCAAACCTGCCCCAAAATAAGGCCAAAAATGCATTATGTCCCTGTGTAAATCGATTGCACTACTATGTAAATTGATTTACATAGTACAGTTTTCAAAAATCTGCACGAAATTGCTTCTGTGCAATCGATTACACTGTTACTGCAATCGATTGCACGCTGTTACAGGCAGCAAAACAACATTTTAAAAGGCCAAATTCTTGTTCAAACTTTCCATCAAATACCTTATGATCATAGATCCAATTGAGCATGAAAATTCCATCAAATTATGAGAAAATAACACCATTGGAATCACAAAATAATGCTCAATGAATCAACCCCAAAGATCACCAAGAGATCACATTGTGAAAGATGAATTATCCAACTTACCAAAGGTAGATCTAAAGAATTAACAAAACAACTTCAAGTATTGGCTTCAATTCAACCACAAGAATCAATTGATCAAGCTTAGATATAGAGAATTAATAAAGAAAAAGTGTTTGGATGAAGGTTTAGCTCAAAGATTAGTAAGCTTCAATGCAAAGCTTACTAACTTTTTGAAAATGGAGCTTTGAGTGAATTTGGTAGATGGAGAGAATTGAGAGATTTTTTAGCAAGGTGGATTTGGCTATCAAAAGCTTGAAATTTGAATGAAATGAGGGCTCTATTTATAGAGTTTTAGGATTGGGATTAGTGGTAATTTGGTAATTGATTCTTGGAGCCAAAATTTGAATTAATGATAATTCTTTCAAATATTAGAGCCAAAATTTGAATTAATGATAATTCTTCTTAAAAATGAAAGATTGGCACTAAAATTTGAATAAATGGTACATATTTCAAAAATGAAGGAAAATTGGAGCCAAAATTTGACAAGTTTAAAATTGATGATTTTTTTTCAAATTTCACGCTGTGCAATCGATTGCACTATAGTGCAAATCGATTTGCACGGTGTCTTTTTTCAAAAATGGCGCAAAATGCACTATGTGCAATCGATTGCACTCCAAGAGCAATCGATTGCATCAGTGAAAAAAATGAATTTTTGTTAATTTTCCTTTGCAAATAGATATTTTAGGAGAATAATACCAAGAATATTTATTTGTCAGATACTTCGACTTGGTACCTACAAAACACAAATATGCAAAGACAAAGACAAATATTTTTTGTATTTTGATTAGAAGTTAGTCAACAACACATATACAAAATACACAACTAAGGTGGTTGGAGATTCCTCAAGAGCAAACTTAAAGATAGGAGATAGAAAAAGAGGAAGAATCAACCCTAATGTGATCTTGTTATGATCGAGTTGATATGATATGATAGAGGAATCTTAGGGGCAAAAATTGGGGTACAACAGCAAGAGAGATAAGGGAAAGAGAATAATGCCAAAGAATTATACAAGTTTGGCCTTGAATGACATACTCCTATCCCCAAGAATTATTCTTGAGTATCCAATAAAATTTAGAGCTTTTAGAAGGATTTTCCCGCGAACTTACTTATACAAGGTGTAATACGGTGGGACAACTGACTTTTTATGTTTTATCGCAAATATTGCAGTTAGCAAGAGCCGCCACCAACTTTTCTTTTATCCAATATTTAGGAAATGTGAAAAGAACAAGAAAGACCTTTGATAGATTTTGAGTTCGGGGGGTATGTTATGAAAAGGGGAGGTGTTAGCACCATTTTCGTCCGTAGTTATCTACAGGCTCTTAATTGCTTAGCTCACATTAAAAAAAAACTTACTTTGTGCGTGTGTGGTTTGTTTGAAAATATTTTAAAATACCAATGTAAGGATAACTTTATAATAATTCTTGTATCAGTCCTCAAGAATGTATACAAAGTGATTTTGAAAATATTTGTTTGAAAGTGTAGCGTGAAAAATGTTTCGTTTGTTTGTGAGCAAGAATTCAATATTTCCAACCCACTAAAGTCTTTCTTGTTATTTTCCTTTTCCTTTGGAGATAGTATTATCTGTACCATTAGTTTGTAGGCAATCCTATCTATTGGATGTGAATGGACATGTGTAGGGTCATCGAAGACAATATGTAAGGATACTTTAGCAATTATATCAGAGGGACTATCGTCATTTTGTAGGCAACTTGGAGGGTCGTCGAGGGACTATGATCTTTATTATAAAGGGACCATGATGATATTGTTAAATCGAGGGTCTTTTGCTAAAGTATACCCACTTTCTAGGGATATGACCAATATTCGTAAGGCAACAAGAGAGGTTACCCTAGAGGTGTAAGTGTGCAAAGTGTTTATTTTCAGTTATATTAATCTTGAAAATAATGTTTTCTATGTGGATTTTAGTCTTTCCATACAAACCCTAATTACTAACAGTCAAATATGTGTGGGAAATTAAAGTGCAGAATGTAAAGTGCGGAAAATTAAACCTAAGCTATTACATCCTGTGAGTAGTTACATAATAGGAAAAATGCAAGAAAAGATAAATCTATGCTATTACATTTAAGAGCGCGACCTATACACTTGTTCTAGGGAATTTTAAATAGCAAAAAGAAATAAGAAAAATGTTAGAAAAAAGTGTTTTAATGTTTGTGTTTTTAGAAAATAATTTAAATGATAATAATAATACAAACCTAATTATTTCTAATTAATTGTAACATTGAGAAAAGCTAATCAACTTAATTAATTAATAAACAAAGATATATTAAAATTAGTTGCTAATTAGAAAAGCCTAATCCTAATTTGTTATGTTTTGAACAAAAGTTTAAGGTTAATGGTTAATTAAAAAGGAATTAATTGAGAAAATGGAAAATAAATTAGGGTTAGAAAATAAGGAAAACAAAAATGCATGGGGTGAGAGTTGAACCAAAACTCTCAGCCTTACAGTCATGCCCTCCTACCACTGCGCTGTAGCATTATGGAATAGGAATCAGTCAATTTGGTATTAACCTGCGTTGTAAATCCTGAAAAAAGAAACAAAATAATTTTGACAAAAGGCTGGCTCGAACCCACGCCCTTTGCAATGCCAAACATATCAATCACCACCAGGCCAATTGTTGTTACACATCAACTGATTATGAATTAGACAACAAATAATAAAATGCGCGTTAGTTTTGGAAATTTTAAACGAGTCAAAAGTGGACCCTTGTGGCTTAATTGAGGACCAATCATGGGGTGCCCTCACGCCATGCAAGCCCTACCGGAGTCAAACAAAGCTTAGAGACGCCAAAGTCAAACTCTGGTCGTCTTCTCCGGTGGCCTCAAACCTCAACCTGCAAAAACAACAAGAATAAAAGACAGTGAGGGATTGTGTCCCCTTAATTCGGACCTCCTGAATCCATTGGTGATCTTATTTTATCCCGAAAACACCTGTAGAGTGAGTTTCGAAGAAAATGTTTAAAACGCCCTAACAATGGAAGATCTCTATTCTTGCATCAAATCTTGCAAACAATGATTCTAAACAAGTCCAAATATCATTATAAACAGGTATATGTGGATATAATCAATCAACAATGCATGACTTATGAGTTTGAGTTCAAGGAAGTTCAACAAACTGGTGCAGTTGAGGGAGAGAGTTCTGGTGTGCTTCAAGCTTGAATAAGGATTGGAATGACTTCCTGGGAACTTCAAGAACATGATTTGAGACTTGGTTTTGATTGAGAGTGGATGGAAATAAGGGTTTGAGTTGGCCCTAGTTATTGAAAATTTGAATATTTTAGAGTTCTTCTGTTAGAACATAGTTTGATTCTACAACCCTGTAAGAGTTTTGATGATAACAAACACAAAGAACAATTATGCACTATAAAATTATATTCTGTTTGTAGAGAAGTTCTGATGGAACAATATCAGAAGATAAGTTCCATGTCTGTTCCTGCTGTGAATTTAGTCTATTCTAAAAAAAAGCTCTAATGAAAGAAGATCAGAAGTTGCGCTAAGAGAAAGATGTTTTAACTCTGATTACACAACTCTGAGAAAGTAAGTCCAACACTACAAACATGATCTTATGGCTCTGACCTTCAAAAGTTCTGAAGCAACAACAACTGATACTTCAATGTTCTAAAGTGTTATAAATCAAATATTTCCATTTTAAGAGTAACATCTGGAAGGGAACAAGGATCTTTATTTTTGGAAAGAACCTTAACTATCATTAATCAAGTTTCCAAAAGATCAATCTTGTTGCACCTATTTAAACAAGACATGAGGATAAATCGTTTACGATTTTCACAACACTCAACAACGCTGTAATCTTTTCTAATCCTCATACTTACAATTATTTCAACTGTGTAAAACATCACAATACTGTGATACTATTTTGTAGGAAAACAATACTGTACATTGTCTTATTATTATATTACTTAGTGTAATTCCTTGAGAAAAACCGGATTATGGTTATACTCAAGAAGACTTTGGCTCAAAGTAGATTTGTAATCAAGCTTGATTAGTGGATTAAGACCTCGTTGGAGAGAGGAAAAATCACTTTGACGGGTGGACTGGAGTAGTTTGGGTTCAAATGAACCAGGATAAAAATTAACGTGTTCTTTCCATTGAATTTTAAGATTCTAATTCAACCCCCCTTCTTGTGTTTTTCACTTCTTCAATTGGCATCAGAGTGCCTGGTTCTGAGTTTAAGCACTTAACCGTGTCAGTAAAAGATCCAAGTTAAGAAAAACACTATGGTGGGACCAAGTCAGAACATCAGCAATGACTACCATGATGAGAAAGAGAGAATCAGCAACAAACCTCTAATCTTTGATTGAGAGAACTTTGACTACTGGAAAGACATAATTGAAAGCTACTTTTTGGCTTATGATGCTGATCTCTGGGATATGGTGATTGATGGGTACGTACATCCTGTTGATGAAAGTGGTCAAAAGATTGACAGAAAAAGGATGTCAGATCATAAAAATGAGACTTCAAAAATCATCACAAGGCCAAAACGATTCTTCTTAGTGCCATCTCATATTCAGAGTATGAGAAGATCACAAACAGAGAAACAACAAAGAACATGTTTGATTCTCTGAGAATAATGCATGAAGGCAACACGCAAGTAAAAGAAACCAAAGCCATTGCACTCATTCAGAAGTATGAAGCCTTCAAGATGGAAGAAAGTGAAACCATTGAAGCTATGTTCTCAAGATTTCAAATTCTGGTTGCTGGGATGAAAGTTCTGGACAAAGGGTACTCAACTGCTGATCATGTAAAGAAGATCATCAGAAGTTTACCGAAGCAATGTAGACCCATGGTCACTGCTCTCAAATTTGCAAAAGATCTAAACAAAATATCTCTAGAAGAACTTGTCAGCTCTCTCAGAAGTCATGGGATTGAGTTAGAAGATGATGAGCCCCAGAAGTAAGGTAAGCCTTTAGCCCTTAAATCTAACAAAAATATGATTATAAAGTTTTGCAGGAAATGGAAGAAATCTCTGGTGGATCCTCATCAGAAGAAGATGAATTGTCCCTTCTCTCCAGAAGAGTCAATCAGCTGTGAAAGCAGAGGTAAAGGAAGTTCAGAAATTCCAGAAGAATAGGGAATCAGTCTGAATCATCGTCTGGATATAGAAAATTTGAATCATCTTCTGAGTACAGAAAGTCAAGAAACAAAGACATTATCTGCTACGAGTGCAATAAACAAGGGCACTACAAAAGCGACTGTCCAAGGCTTCAGAAGGAGAAACCCAAAAAGAAGTTTGTTAAGGAGAAGAAGAAAAGTCTCATGGAAACGTGGGATGACTCAGACTCTTTAGAAGTAGACACAAAATCAGAAGATGAAAGAGCTAACATTTATCTTATGGATAACATGTCAGAATATACTGAATCATCTGGATCAAAATCAAAGTCAGACACTGAAGAGATATCTTTGACAACCAGACTGAAACACCAATCCTGGTACCTGGACTCTAGATGCTCTCGACACATGAAGGGAAGAAGGCATATGTTCCAAATCCCGGAACTTAAAGATGGAGGTTACGTAGGTTTTAGAGGAAATTAGAATGGAAAGATCATTGGCTCTGGAACAGTAGGTAACGATAATCTTCCTTTTATTACTAATATTCTATTAGTAGATGGATTAATGCATAAATTATTATCCATAAGTCAATTAAGTGATAACGGTTATGATATAATCTTCAATCAAAAGTCTTATAAAGTAGTTAGTCAGAAAGATGGATCTATCCTCTTTAACGGGAAGAGAAAGAACAACATTTACAAAATAAAACTTTCTAATTGGAAAGTCAGAATGTAAAATGTCTATTGTCTGTTAACAATATACAATGGGTCTGGCACAGAAGATTGGGACATGCTAGTATGAGAATAATATCTCACATTAACAAACTCAATCTGGTCAGAGGACTTCCCAACCTGAATTTCAGCTCAGATGCCCTGTGTGAAGCATGTCAAAAAGGAAAGTTTGCAAAACCCCCTTTTAAAGCAAAAAATGTTGTTTCTACCTCAAGACCATTAGAACTTCTGCACATAGATCTATTTGTACCAGTGAAAACTGCATCCATTAGTGGCAAGAAGTATTGGTTAGTGATCGTAGATGACTATAGTAGATGGACATGAGTAAAGTTCTTAAGACACAAGGACGAGTCACACTCTGTGTTCTTTGCTTTCTGTAGCCAAGTCCAAAATGCGAAAGATCTTAGAATTATTAAAGTCAGAAGTGATCATGGTGGAGAATTTGAAAACAAAAATTTTGAAATATTTTTTAATGAGAATGGCATCTCTCATGATTTCTCTTGTCCTAGAAATCCTCAACAAAATGGAGTTGTAGAACGAAAGAACAAAACTTTACAAGAAATGGACAGAACCATGATCAACGTGACTAACATTGCTAAGAACTTCTCGGCAGAAGAAATTAACATAGCGTGTTACATTCATAATAAAATATCCATAAGACCTATTCTGGATAAGACTCCATATGAATTGTGGAAGAATAGAAAGCCCAACATCTCGTATTTCCATCCATTTGGATGTATTTGTTTTATTCTTAACACCAAAGAACATCTGAACAAGTTTGACTCTAAAGCACATAAGTGTATTATGTTAGGATACTCTGAACACTCAAGAAGCTACAGAGTATACAACACAAACAAAGATTGTAGAAGTTTCAATCGGTGTTAGATTTGATGACAAGCTTTGCTCCCAAAAGTGAAAGAAATATGAATCTCTTAAAGATATAGAAGTCCAATTTACAGGTACTGAAGACACTGCATCAGAAGTTTCCAACAAATAATCACAAACAATGTTAGTAAGAGATGTCACAAACATTACAACAACATCTGAAGAACCTCTCCAAAAAAGACTATCCAGAATCAGCCTAGCTCACCCTGAAGACAAAATTATGGGAAAGAAGGAAGACCCAATCAGAACAAGATCCACATTCAGAAACTCTGAAGAATCTCTCATGGGATTAGTATCTCTGATTGAGCCAACTTCCATTGATGAAGCTTTTCTGGACCACGATTGGATACTGGCTATGCAGAAGGAATTAAATCAATTCACCAGAAATGATGTGTAGGATCTGGTTCCCAAACCAAAAGGATTCAACATCATTGGAACAAAATGGGTATTCAGAAACAAGTTCAATGAACAAGGAGAAGTCATCAGAAACAAAGCACGAATGGTTGCACAAGATTATAGTCAACAAGAGGGGATATATTATACATAAACCTTTGCTCCAGTTGCCAGGCGAGAATCTATCAGACTTTTAATTTCATTCACTGTGAATAATGGCATCACTCTCTATCAGATGGATGTCAAAAGTGCATTCCTAAATGGATACATTGATGAAGAAGTTTATGTGCACCAACCCCCTGGTTTTGAAATTTCCAAACATCCAGAATATGTTTTCAAACTAAAGAAATCACTATATGGTTTGAAACAAGCTCCCAGAGCTTTGTATGAAAGACTAAGTAGCTTTCTGTTAGAAAATGATTTCACCAGAGGGAAAGTGGACACAAATTTATTCTGTAAGCCATTTAAGAATGACATTCTATTTTGTCAAATTTATGTAGATGATATTATTTTTGGATCTACTAAAGCCTCTCTAGGAAGAGAATTTGCTAAGTCTATGCAGGCAGAGTTTGAAATGAGTTTGATGGGAGAACTCAAATTCTTTCTGGGTATTCAAATCAATCAAACTCCAGAAGGAACCTACATACACCAGAGAAAATACGTCAAAGAACTTTTGAAGAAATTCGATTTATCAGAATGTAAGCCATCCAAGACTCCTATGCATCCTACATGCATTCTGGAAAAGGAAGAGGTAAGTAAAAAGGTAGAACAGAATATCTACATAGGTATGATTGGTTCTATCTTATATCTTACAGCTTCAAGACCCGATATTCTATACAGTGTATTCTTATGTTCCAGATTCCAATCAGATCCTAGAGAGTCTCACTTAACAACTGTTAAGCGAAGTTTCAAGTATCTGAAAGGTACTACTAATTTTGGTTTGTTTTATAGAAAAACCAATGAATACAAATTAGTAGGGTACTGTGATGCTGACTTCGCTGGAGACAGAGTAGAAAGAAAAAGCACTTCTGGAAGCTTCCAGTTTCTGGGAGAAAATCTGATCTCATGGACCAGCAAGAGGAAACCATAATTACATTGTCAACAACTGAAGCTGAATACATAGCAGTTGCTGGATGCAGCACACAGATCCTCTAAATGAAGAGTCAACTTGAAGACTTCAATATATTTGAGAGTAACAATCCTATATTCTGTGATAATACTTCTGCAATTTGTTTATCTAGGAATCCTATTTTACATTCTAGGTCTAAGCGTATAGAAATAAAACATCACGTTATTAGGGACTATATTCAAAAAGGAATTCTGTCCATAAAATTTATTGACACAGAACATCAATGGGCTGATTTCTTTACTAAACCACTTTCTGAAGATAAGTTTAATTTCATTTTAATACATCTCAACATGAAATTATGTCTAGAATAAGAGTTTTATTTGTATATTATTTAATCCTCAGAATTGTATGTTTTGTTTTGTGAACAACAGATCAACAATACTTCAGAAGTTAGAAGGACAGTTGCATCAGGATCTATCTAAGAAGATCTGAATGGTTCATTTCAAAGATAGGAGCGTGCAGTTCACATCATCAACATCTATCATCCTCTCACAAGCGTCCTTCTAAGGCTGAACACGCGTTCAAATTCTGAAGGGATTAAAAGCTTTGATTGGATGCATTGAGACGCGTGTTATTGGTAACTGTTTCATATCTCCATGCCATAAATGCTGTGTAATCATTACATTTTTCTCTTTCTTACTGATTAAGTCTTCAAATTGCTTATAAATTCACAATTCACTTTTGTGACCGGTGGAAATAGAACTGATTGTTTTTAAGCTGGTTTCGTGAAATGTCGCGGTAAGCAAGAGTCGCCACCGTCTTTTATGTTCTCCAACATGGAAAGGACAAAAGCACAGCAAAATTCCTTATTCGAGAATGTTTCTCGGTTCGGGAGGTAGATTTATAGAAAGGGAAGGTGTTAGCACCCTTTCTATCCATGCTTATCCATAGGCTCTTAGGTACTTGCTCTTATGTTTTCAAAATTGTTTGCTTTTCAAGTGTGTGTGTGGGTTTTGAAAAAGTTTCGTTTGAAAAATTTCTAAGTAACTCCTGTATCTGTCCTAAAGAGTGTATGAAAAATTTGTTTGAAAACTTTTGAAAGTGTAGGTGTGAAAAGATGTTTTTGTTTGTTTTAAAAAGAGCAAGTACCCAGGAGAATCTACCTACTCTAAGGAATTAGGCTGTGTAAGAGTCCTTTAGATAGTGCTATCCCACCATTGAGAGGTAGGTAGCACCATCGTTGGAGTTATTCAGGTCAATTCGATTATCGGGACAGTGTGGTCACCAAAACAATGGTAGGACGCCTTAGTGGTAACCCTAATGTCCTAGATCCTTTTTATCTGAGGCAACCGTTTCGAGGCAACTGGATCTTTTGGACAGAAGGGCGACCTCTAAGACACCATATACTTGATGACCACGTTCGAGGCAACCAGTGAGGCGTACCCTAGAAGTGGCATGTGCTTTGTGTGTTGTTTTTCAGTTAAGGTTATCTTGTACATGTTATTTGTGAGCTACGGATTAATTTTATTTACATACATTCTTGCAGGCATTTTTAACAGTTAGGAGTGCGGAAAATAAATTGCAGAAATGTAAATCTAGCTATTACAAGGCGCGGGTCTATACATCGCCAAAAAACAAAAACCCGTTTTGGAAAAGTAAATGCAAAAAATTAAAGAAAGCAATAAAATCCTAATTACTATTACATCCTCAGTACAGATACAAAATAATGAATTAAAAATAAATACGCGCGAAAGAATTAAATCGGGAATGTCCTAAGGGTTTTGACCCTTTTGAGAAAGAAATTGAATTTTGTCCCCTTTTTTGAATTAAATGCAATTAATTAAATAAAGCCTAATTACTAATTAATTAATTTATTAAAAGAAAATATTTTTGTATTTTTATGTTTTTATGAAATAAAGTAAAAAAGAAATTAAAAAAATGAAAGTAAAAGACCTAATTCTAAATTAATTTTACTTATTAAAAAAAATGTTAAAATTAGACTAATTAAACTAATTAATTTATTAGTATTTTATTTACAAAATAAGTTAATAAGTAAAAATGTTTTTTTGTTTTTTTTTTGAAAAATATTAATTGGTTAATTTTGGTGATAATAACAATAATTAAAAAAGTTAATAACTAAATTAGAAAATATAAAAAGGAAAAGAAAAAGAATAAACCAAGGGAGGGGGTCTGGGCCCAATATGGAGGTGTTAATGGAATTGTGAGGCCCATGAACCTTCAAGCCCCTTTTGACTTTCCTGATTGCCTACGCCTATGTTGACTCATGAGCACCATGGTCTGCATTCTTTGGCCACTGGATTGGCGCTTGAGACACTTGGCATGCTGATCTGTGAGGGTTTATGGTGAACTTCTGGACAAATGCTGCATGGGAACGCATTAGGAAAAACAATATTGAATTTTGGGGGGACCTGGGAATCGAACCCAGGTCCCAAGGTTCATTTGCCAACACCTGTACCACTAGATCACTTATGCGCATTTGTAAATAAGATGAGAAGCAAATATTATATAAAGTAAACACGTTAGATGCTGGACCAAAGAAAAAGCACGCGCCTATTTGAATCAGCCAGCCATGCATGGACACCTCATCATCGTCTTCATTTATCTGCAAAACAAAAACAAGATAGCGGGGGTTTTAAACCCCCACAAAATACAAGCGTCCAAAATAGCGATTAGACCCCTGAGCTATATAAAAAGGGCGCGAGGTGTGAACGTGTTCGTCTCATCAAGCCGGTTTCAACCATGGGTCTTAGACGTTCTGATTTTACAGCATGTGAAAAGCCCTAAATCAAAAGCTCTGAAACCCTAGGATTCGTTAATGGTGGTTTCGATTCCAGGGCCCCATAATCAAATTGAATTACACCAATAGCTTCAGGATGTTCCTATTAACACAAATCATCCCATAAAATAGATTAAAAGTGCATGAATAATGATATGCAATTATGGAAAAATATGCAAACCGTGGGACTTGTTGTGGATGATTCTTTGAGGGTTAGGACTCGTTCTTGGTTGCAAATTGTTTCTGGGAATGTCAGCAACGTGATTGAATCAAGAAGAGGGTGTGAATTATCTTGCAAATGAGAATTCAGTTTTCAAATATTTCTTGAACTTTTGGAATTTGGTTATGCCGTTTTTGAGAGCTCTAGGTCGTGCTTAAGGTCTGCAAGGCTTGCATATATGTGTATGAATGAGAATCAAGTGACATTAGGAGCCTTAAACCATTGCAATGATGTTTTTGGATTCTCCATAACCACCATTAAAGGCACCTTCCAAGTTTGTTCAAATTTGAATTTTCATGCTTAATTCAGCTTGGCACGAATTTGGTATGTGAAATATGCTTCATGAAGGCTAATCAAACCATAAGATACCATTTAATCAATTTTTTTGATTTTATTTGAATTATTATGGATTAAAATGAATTAAATCCATAAAAATTAAATAAAAATGAAAAAATAAATGTTTGGTCTTGTAATTGGTCATGGGACACGTGGGTGGCATGACAAGGATGAATCAAATGGAAAAAAGTGGGCCCTTTTGTCAAAAATTGAAGTTTCAAGGATAGTTGACTTTTGCCATTTCACAAAATTTCCCAACTTCTCCAATGCATGTCTTGCTCAATTTTGATCATATGAACATGTTCTTGGACATTTTGAAAAGGTCTTGAAGTCCTCTAACCAATGACTTTGGTCCCATGTCATTTTGATTTACCAATCTCAAGTTATGGTCTTTGACTTAAAGTGTCTTTTTGTTGACTTTTGAAAATGACCTATAATGTTGAAATTGATAACTTTTTGTGAGAGCATTTCTTGGACTTGGAATGTGAAGATGAGTTGTAGGAAATGTCATCCCCTTCAAAATGAGAATTGGATGGGATTTTCATGATGAACCATGAAAAAGTTATGCCTTGGTCAAGTTACAGTTGACTTTTCAACTGTCCAAAAATAGAAACTTTTGACACCTTGATGATTTTTGAGCCATTCTTGTGAAATCATGGTCAAGATTTGACCAAATGATGATTGTGGCTTAAAAATAAGATGTTGACCAAAAATTTTGACTTTTGACTGCCAAATGACCATTTTCCCCCTGCAGTTGATTGTGAAGCAATTAGGGTTTTTGACTGTGCAACTTGACCTTGTGAGCCTTGAAACTTGACATGTAGGTGCTTGACAATGTATATGAGCATATGGGACTTGATTGAGCCCTTGAAAACCTCAACTTCCTTGCAAGAACCAAAACCCTAATTTAGCTGGCTTAGGAGGGTGGTTTGACTGTGCAACCCTTGAGTAGACTTGAGCAAATTGAGATAATACTTGTCAAAACTTTGAAGAATATGGGAGGGCAAATTTTGGGGTACAAAAGTTGCCCCTGTTCAATCTTTTTAGACCTGAGGATGTAGATTGGGTTGTGTGCCTTTCGTGATCCGAGGGTGGAAGATGATTGAACACTAGAGTGCCCAGAAATTTTCACTCACATAGTAGAGTATCAACAGTGTGATGTCGGGGAATGGGCTTACAGATGCCATTTGGAGAGATGGTGGATAGGAGGATGGGCTTATAGATGCCATCTGGAGATGTGACAGAACCTTGTCGGGAATGGGCTTATAGATGCCATTTGGAAATATGGTATGGGAGGATGGACTTATAGATGCCATCTAAGTGTCGATCGGGTAAGAGATTCCTTAGCGAGAACTTGCGTACCTGAGAAAGAAAGATAATTACCTGGCCTGTTACAGGGGTTGATCTTCAAACTCTTTATGTAGATATGCCTTGGCTGGATACAGGTATCGAATCTACAAACAATCGCTCACAGATATGCCCTGGCTAGATACAGGAATCGAATCCAGAACTTCAAAAGGCTGCTTACAGACGTGCCCTGGCTGGATACAGGTATCAAATCTACAAACTCTTCAGACGTGCCCTGGCTGGATACAGGAATCGAATCTGGAATTAGTCGTCAACAGATATGCCCTGGCTGGATACAGGAATCGAATCTTCAAACTCTTCAGACGTGCCCTAGCTGGATACAGGAATCGAATCTGGAATTAGTCGTCTACAGATATGCCATGGCTGGATACAGGAATCGAATCTTCAAACTCTTCAGACGTGCCCTGGCTGGATACAGGAATCGAATCTGGAATTAGTCGTCAATAGATATGCCCTGGATAGATACAGGAATCGAATCTTCAAACTCTTCAGACGTGCCCTGGATGGATACAGGAATCGAATCTGGAATTAATCGTCAACAGATATGCCCTGGCTGGATACAGGAATCAAATCTTCAAACTCTTCAGACGTGCCCTGGCTGGATACAGGAATCGAATATGGAATTAGTCGTCAACAGATATGCCCTGGCTGGATACAGGTATCGAATCTGGAATTGCGACAGTTGATAGTAATCATCTTTGGATTGACCTTTTTCCTGAAAAGGCGAAACATCAGTTGTATGCAATGTCATGATGTATGCAATACATGGTGTCATGAGGTTCTCAAGAATAAATGAGATTGTGTGTTATGATGCATATATGCATGCGTCATGTATGTAAGCAAGATGTATGAAATGTAAAATGCCTATGAATGTATTTTTGTCTAGGAAAATAAATCCTTGACGGATGCCGGGAGTTTGTTGAATCCCGGGCTGATGTTTGAAGAGTAGAGTTCTTCGTTTCCACTGGGGATGATGGTTGCAAGAATAAATTGGTAGGAGAAGATGACTTTGTTGGGGAATAAACTTGCTGGAGAGATTACTCTGCGGGGAATACTCTGTGGGAAATACTCTGTGGGAAGAGATACTTTACCGAGGTTTTGATGATAACTCCGCTGGGGATTCCGTTGATAAGTTATGTTGGGAGATTTGATAAACTCCGCTGGAGGGATAGGAAGAACTTCGCCGAGGACGATCTTTCCGTGGTAATTAGCTGAGGATAACCCAGTTATAAGCCCTGGTGGGGAATAACTTTGAATAAAGCCGGGGAGACGCGTTCGTACTCTGCAGGGGATAAGCTTCCAGAATCTACTGGGGAAAAGCCTCCAGAATCTACTGGGGAGATGGTTCAACTCTCCTGGGGAGACTTTTTGAACTGTACTGGGGAGTGGCTCCACAAGGTTGTCTGGTGTTCCGCCGGGGAACAATATTATATTAAGACTGTCGGGGATGCTTGCTAAGGAATATCTGCATGCTCCGTTGGGGAATATTGAGATCTTCTAGGGGTACCCAACTACCTTAAGGCTGACAGTAGACTAACTCTGCTTGGGGAGAGCGTTGACTTGCTAGAGATATTGTGCCTTTCGGGGCTGATGGGAGACCAACTCTGCTTGAGGAGAGTATTGTTGAAATCTGGTCTTACGCTGCGTGGAGTGGAGGTAACTTGGTTATGTTCTTCATCCGAACCTACCTTGGTACCTTGGTGGACAGAGCAACTAGATCGCTTAGACAACTCATTATTGCCCCTATTTCTGCGGGAGAAAAAAAACCTAGGAGGTGTTTGATAACTGCTGATTGATGAACCTTCTTCTAGTAGGCAAGTGACGAGATACCGGGACATAGTCGTACCTTTGATCCCTAACTTTTTCCTGGACCGCCTTTTCGGGTTTTCAGTCCACCGGGATACCCATTTTTGCCCAAGCCGCCTTTTCAGGTTTTTGACTTGCCGGGTGTACAGATTTTTTTTATTTCATCCCCTATTTTTGCCCGAACCCTTTTGGTTCGCCGGGAAGCCCTTATTTTTGCCTAGGTGTGTCAACCTAGCGGGTCTCTGATTTTGCGTATTTTTTTCGACTATGCCCGTGCTCTCAGAATGTAGGGAGATGCCCCGGTTAGTAGCATTGTGTTGCTATACCACCAGAAGATGTTTTAATCATGCAGGATTGTTGCTGGAACTCATGCTCAATGGCCCAAGTGACTCAGGCGGAGATTTGCCCCTGGTATTTGGCATTTGAGAGATTCCTTGAATCTTGACTGGACTGCCCCAGATGATGGACAATGATCATGCCATGCCCCTTGATTCGAGGTGCTTTTTCCACTTGAGGTGACTCCTTTTGTTGAGAAGACTTTTGTCCATAAGATATTCATCATGAAAATTTCTATGTTGTTCAAACAAATAGTCATATGCAAACAATGTTATGTTAAAAATGAAAAGCTTATGTCTGTCTTGAAGTTATTTGAAAATGAGTTTTTTCAGTAAAACAAGCAAGTTTTGTAAAATGTGATGTCAACTCGTTATTTTACAACGAGCCTTAAGGAGTCAGGATACCTTTGTAATAGTATGCTTTTGAACTAACCCATGCTTCAGCTAGGACTTTTAAGGGTTGTAACGTGGCCTGGTTCATGGTTTAAGAAACAAGGGATAAAGGCTCAAATTTTATTTGTACCCACCCGCTCTTCGTGATGTTCTTCAAACCTAAACTCAGCTGATCGTGCGTTAGACCTTGTTTGAGTCTTTGTTCTGACATTCCGGTGATGGTTCGGATATTGACAATTTACTTTGAACATGTAGCCATTTTTATAAGGGTTTGCAGGACCTCTTTCTTTTTTTATTTCGTTATCCCTGTTTTTTGCCTGAACTGTTCCTTTTTGTGATTACAGTCAACGAGATGCCCCAGTTTTTGTAAGTCTCCTTCATAGGTTTTGACTTATTGGACTTTTATTTTGAAAGATAATGACTGCCTGTCCTTATGATTATACGGAACCATCACTGTCTTTTGCTTTGGAAGGACTTGTTTGGTGCCATTCGCTGTGCACTTGGATCAACTGAGAGAACTACCCTGCCCCAAGTTATGATTAAGGGTTTTAATTTTCGAAAAGAAAAAACTTCTACTTCTTTGGCTCGAAGGGGTTGACGAGGGATTATCTTCCTTATAACTCCAGTGTTTAGGAATTGAAACAATGCATGTACCTCATCAGTTGGGTCTGTTCAAAAGCATACTGTAGATCGTGGTATCGTTCTCGTCATCCTCCCTCAAGAGGCTTAGAATTATTAATCGAGCGTTGAACATCACAAAAAACGAAAGCAATTTTGAATATAGCGAATGCGAATATATTGATTCAAAACAGACATATGCGATGCATTGATAAAGTAATAAAGTTTGCTATGACAATAATTGTCTGAATAATCAAAGAAAAAAATACAACTTGAACATTCGAATGAACAAAAAGTCTTCTAGTCTTAGGACTTGTCACTTCAAATGGTGAATCTCGCAGGGATAGTAGAAGAACTCGACCTGACCATCTGTGGTGAATTCCACTTCTCCTTCATCAATTAGGTTTTGGATTTTGTACCTCAACTTCCAACAGTCGTCGGTATCATGCCCCGGGCTGTCAGAATGGTATGCGCACCTGGCCCCAGGATTATAGTTGGGTGAAGAAGTCTTAGGATTAGGGTGAGGTCCTATCAACGTCACCAAATTCAACTTCAGCAGGTGTTGCAAAGCTTGGGACAGTGACATGTTGAGCTGGGTGAATTGCCTCCTGGGCTTGCTCTGATCAACCCGTTGCTCTGGGCGAGGTTGTGGTTGGACCTATGAAGGGGTAGCAATTTGGAGAGGTATATTCTTCACCATACCAGACCCTTGTCCTCTTGGAAGCTGATCAATGACCTGGTCCCTGACTTGGACTGTTTGCTTCATGTTGTATCTCTCTTGGCGAAGCTGGTTGACCATGGCTTTCAACTCTTCTTGCTCCCGAGCCAAACCTTGGATAAGGGCCATCTGCCCCAGCATCTGAGTCCTCATTGCATCTACCTCAGCTTGCAGATGTTTCAGTCGTTCATCCTTACTGTCCTCAGAAATATTCCTGACCAAAGTCCCCATGAGGAGCTTTCTCAGCTCTTCCTGCCCCTTGGATAGATTTAGGAGGATTTCCCCGAACTGAGTCTCTTGAGTATGGAACTCCTGGTTGTCTGGTTGGAAGGCCATTGCTGAAATAAACAGCGAAGATGGTAAGTGACCTGTAACAAGGGTACCTGTTATGCAATGATGTGTATGTATGCATGTAATGTTTTCAAGGATCTTGCGGGGTAAACAAGAAAATTGTCAGCATTTGGATTTATAGCTTGATTGAGGGAACTTCATGCTGTTGAGAGTCCTTCTTCAAGAGTCAAGGCTCACCATATCGAGTGGGTCATAGCCCCTGACAACCTCGGCTAGAGGAAAATAAATCCCCTTTGCCCTTTGCCCTTTGCTAGACACTTTGATTCATCATGACCTGCATCACAAGCCCTTGAGATCCTTGAAATGGATTAGTTTTTATGCGAGATGCATGCAATGGTATGATGTTATGCTATGCATGGAGTAATGTAAGTAGGCTCTGTAATGAGTCCCAATTAAGGACTGTAAACAAAACCTGCAAGGGACCCGTGTTGTTAGATAACAAGTATGCAAGTAGTTCAAGTATGAAGGCACACAAGTCACACAAAAGAGCCCTTAGAGTTTAGGCCAGCATGAAGTTTGGGGTACTACCCTCTTGAAGTTGGTGGGCTCAAACTTGTCCTATCAAAAGTAACCGGGTTCTAAGGAGCTCAATATCATTAGGTTGTTTTCTGTGTTCATTGTTTTGATTTAGCCACTGGACTGGCGATCAAAATATTCCAAGAAAACAACCCTCAATGAGTGTAGTATCGAGTATCAACCAACTTCGGACTGCACCAAAGTCAGTCATCTCACTACCCCTAAAGAGGCCAGGATGGTCAAGTAAGGTTCCTAAGGTCAGTTGATGCTTCACGACACCATGCGGCGGCCCCGTACTCTCCTTGACTTGACTCAAGGGTTACCGGTACTCACCAAAGTGCCACATCAACATAGCAAATTGTTTCAACCGTGTCGGTATACCCCACACAGTTCCATCACAGTTTGTTGCTACTTTCTACAAGGTATCTCCCAGATCCGGGTTAGGATCTATGAAACTCCCAAAACAGGCCCACAATATTAAATCAAACAAAGCAAGCAATTGGAAACATGATGATGAACTATTCCTAAGGTACACCCCACTTATTATGTCCCCAGCAGAGTCGCCAGTTCTGTGACCGGTGGAAATAGAACTGACTGTTTTTAAGCTGGTTTCGCGAAATGTCGCGGTAAGCAAGAGTTGCCACCGTCTTTTATGTTCTCCAACATGGAAAGGACAAAAGCACAACAAAATTCCTTATTCGAGAATGTTTCTCGGTTCGGGAGGTAGATTTATAGAAAGGGAAGGTGTTAGCACCCTTTCTATCCATGGTTATCCACGGGCTCTTAGGTACTTGCTCTTATGTTTTCAAAATTGTTTGTTTTCAAGTGTGTGTGTGGGTTTTGAAAAAGTTTCGTTTGAAAAATTTCTAAGTAACTCTTGTACCTGTCCTCAAGAGTGTATGAAAAATTTGTTTGAAAACTTTTGAAAGTGTAGGTGTGAAAAGATGTTTTTGTTTGTTTTAAAAAGAGCAAGTACCCAGGAGAATCTACCTACTCTAAGAAATTAGGCTGTGTAAGAGTCCTTTAGATAGTGCTATCCCACCATTGAGAGGTAGGTAGCACCATCGTCAGAGTTATTCGGGTCAATTCGATTATCGGGACAGTGTGGTCACCAAAGAAATGGTAGGACGCCTTAGTGGTAACCCTAATGTCCTAGATCCTTTTTATCCGAGGCAACCGTTTCGAGGCAACTGGATCTTTTGGACAGAAGGGCGACCTCTAAGACACCCTATACTTGATGACCACGTTCGAGGCAACCAGTGAGGCGTACCCTAGAAGTGGCATGTGCTTTGTGTGTTGTTTTTGAGTTAAGGTTATCTTGTACATGTTATTTGTGAGCTACGGATTAATTTTATTTACATACATTCTTGCAGGCATATTTAACAGTTAGGAGTGCGGAAAATAAATTGCAGAAATGTAAATCTAGCTATTACAAGGCGCGGGTCTATACATCGCCAAAAAACCAAAACCCGTTTTGGAAAAGTAAATGCAAAAAATTAAAGAAAGCAATAAAATCCTAATTACTATTACATCCTCTGTACAGATACAAAATAATGAATTAAAAATAAAAGCGCGCGAAAGAATTAAATCGGGAATGTCCTAAGGGTTTTGACCCTTTTGAGAAAGAAATTGAATTTTGTCCCCTTTTTTGAATTAAATGCAATTAATTAAATAAAGCCTAATTACTAATTAATTAATTTATTAAAAGAAAATATTTTTGTATTTTTATGTTTTTATGAAATAAAGTAAAAAAGAAATTAAAAAAATGAAAGTAAAAGACCTAATTCTAAATTAATTTTACTTATTAAAAAAAATGTTAAAATTAGACTAATTAAACTAATTAATTTATTAGTATTTTATTTACAAAATAAGTTAATAAGTAAAAATGTTTTTTTGGTTTTATTGTGAAAAATATTAATTGGTTAATTTTGGTGATAATAACAATAATTAAAAAAGTTAATAACTAAATTAGAAAATATAAAAAGGAAAAGAAAAAGAATAAACCAAGGGAGGGGGTCTGGGCCCAATATGGAGGTGTTAATGGAATTGTGAGGCCCATGAACCTTCAAGCCCCTTTTGACTTTCCTGATTGCCTACGCCCGTGTTGACTCATGAGCACCATGGTCTGCATTCTTTGGCCACTAGATTGGCACTTGAGACACATGGCATGCTGATCTGTGAGGGTTTATGGTGAACTTCTGGACAAATGCTGCATGGGAACGCATTAGGAAAAACAATATTGAATTTTGGGGGGACCTGGGAATCGAACCCAGGTCCCAAGGTTCATTTGCCAACACCTGTACCACTAGATCACGTATGCGCATTTGTAAATAAGATGAGAAGCAAATATTATATAAAGTAAACACGTTAGATGCTGGACCAAAGAAAAAGCGCGCGCCTATTTGAATCAGCCAACCATGCATGGACACCTCATCATCGTCTTCATTTATCTGCAAAACAAAAACAAGATAGCGGGGGTTTTAAACCCCCACAAAATGCAAGCATCCAAAATAGCGATTAGGCCCCTGAGCTATATAAAAAGGGCGCGAGGGTGTCAACGTGTTCGTCTCATCAAGCCGGTTTCAACCATGGGTCTTAGACGTTCTGATTTTACAGCATGTGAAAAGCCCTAAATCAAAAGCTCTGAAACCCTAGGATTCGTTAATGGTGGTTTCGATTCCAGGGCCCCATAATCAAATTGAATTACACCAATAGCTTCAGGATGTTCCTATTAACACAAATCATCCCAAAAAATAGATTAAAAGTGCATGAATAATGATATGCAATTATGGAAAAATATGCAAACCGTGGGACTTGTTGTGGATGATTCTTTGAGGGTTAGGACTCGTTCTTGGTTGCAAATTGTTTCTGGCAATGTCAGCAACGTGATTGAATCAAGAAGAGGGTGTGAATTATCCTGCAAATGAGAATTCAGTTTTCAAATATTTCTTGAACTTTTGGAATTTGGTTATGCCGTTTTTGAGAGCTCTAGGTCGTGCTTAAGGTCTGCAAGGCTTGCATATATGTGTATGAATGAGAATCAAGTGACATTAGGAGCCTTAAACCATTGCAATGATGTTTTTGGATTCTCCATAACCACCATTAAAGGCACCTTCCAAGTTTGTTCAAATTTGAATTTTCATGCTTAATTCAGCTTGGCACGAATTTGGTATGTGAAATATGCTTCATGAAGGCTAGTCAAACCATAAGATACCATTTAATCAATTTTTTTGATTTTATTTGAATTATTATGGATTAAAATGAATTAAATCCATAAAAATTAAATAAAAATGAAAAAATAAATGTTTGGTCTTGTAATTGGTCATGGGACACGTGGGTGGCATGACAAGGATGAATCAAATGGAAAAAAGTGGGCCCTTTTGTCAAAAATTGAAGTTTCAAGGATAGTTGACTTTTGCCATTTCACAAAAATTTCCCAACTTCTCTAATGCTTGTCTTGCTCAATTTTGATCATATGAACATGTTCTTGGACATTTTTAAAAGGTCTTGAAGTCCTCTAACCAATGCCTTTGGTCCCATGTCATTTTGATTTACCAATCTCAAGTTATGGTCTTTGACTTAAAGTGCCTTTTTGTTGACTTTTGAAAATGACCTATAATGTTGAAATTGATAACTTTTTGTGAGAGCATTTCTTGGACTTGGAATGTGAAGATGAGTTGTAGGAAATGTCATCCCCTTCAAAATGAGCATTGTATGGGATTTTTATGATGAACCATGAAAAAGTTATGCCTTGGTCAAGTTACAGTTGACTTTTCAACTGTCCAAAAATAGAAACTTTTGACACCTTGATGATTTTTGAGCCATTCTTGTGAAATCATGGTCAAGATTTGACCAAATGATGATTGTGGCTTCAAAATAAGATGTTGACCAAATTTTTGACTTTTGACTGCCAAATGACCATTTTTCCCCTGCAGTTGATTGTGAAGCAATTAGGGTTTTTGACTGTGCAACTTGACCTTGTGAGCCTTGAAACTTGACATGTAGGTGCTTGACAATGTATATGAGCATATGGGACTTGATTGAGCCCTTGAAAACCTCAACTTCCTTGCAAGAACCAAAACCCTAATTTGGCTGGCTTAGGAGGGTGGTTTGACTGTGCAACCCTTGAGTAGACTTGAGCAAATTGAGATAATACTTGTCAAAACTTTGAAGAATATGGGAGGGAAAATTTTGGGGTACACCAACTTTCACTCTCACTTCTTCTCGCTACTGTCTTCTCTCTAAGTTTTTCGTTTGCAAAAACATCTTTCAAAAACTCTCAACAGTCAGTGTGAACAATGGCTTCATCTTCAAGCGCTCAGAATCTTAAATGTTCTCCTGGTTCATCTTCGTCAACTACAGAGATATATGAAGAACCATCAAGAACGCTTTTGACCCCCATTGATTCTCTAAAGGTTCTCTGTGAACTTATCATTGATTTTGAAAGCATGAAAGAAAACGACTTTGATCTTACAGCAGTTGTGTAATTTCAAGGATGGAACATATACTTTGATCGTCTTCTGGGTTCAGTTTTCCCAAAATTAGTCAAGAAATTATGGATTCATGCATCCTCTTCAAATCATCAAGTGACATCATATGTAATTAGGAAAGAAGATTGCTATCGCTGAAGAATTAATTACAAAGCTGATTGGTCATAACGGCGGAGGAATCCAGTGCAACGATGTGGCTGAGAAATGTTTTGACCTAACAACTATCTAGAGAGAAATCTTCACCTCTGGGCAGCCTTCTAACAAAATCAAAGATCTGAAGGATTACTTCAGAATATGGGCAAAAATCATTTTGGGTTGTATTAACCACAGGAAGCCAACAAGCTCTCTTGATTACATAAACATTGATCAACAATTCCTGTTATACTTCATTGCAACAAAGGAGAAAATAAACCTCCCTCATTTGCTATTCAACCATATGAGAACAAGCGTGAAAGATACCAGAGAAGATGAAAGAACCAAGAGGGATTGGATACCTCTGGACAGGCTAATTCCAGATATTCTGACTGAAAATAAATTAGTAGAATATCTGACTGAAGCTCAGTAGATCAGCACTCTAGAGGCATGTGCTGGAAAACCTCTCAATGCCAAGAACCCTAATAAAATGAAAATCATTGACAACATTAAGAAGGATCAAACCATTTCAACCAAAGAAGTTATCACATCAAGAAAAGTCCCTCTAAAAGATTTCCCTATGTTCTCGCAAATTGATGCTTCACCAGAAATTATTGTCAGATATCTGGATGCATGCAAGATGGATGGGACTAATCCAGAGTTAAACATTCGTTATTTGCATCAACAGGCTCCAGAAGTTATCCTCAAGAAGTCCAGAAAAAGGAAAGCTACAGGAGAAGGATCTTCTCAGAAGACACTAAAAGCTGCTAAGAAGAAAGGTAATTCTTCTTTTATTTCTGTTGTAGAATCAGTGATTTTTCCAACATCTGAAACACCCTCCTCCCAAAACTAATAGAAGAACCCTCACCACAAACCTTTGAAGATTTTGACATAGAATTTGACCCTTCATTCACTCTAGAAAACATTCTGAACGAACCACACTCTCCTAACCCACATCTTGAACAAAATCATCCAGAACTTGCTCAAGTTCTTTCTGATATTCATCAATTTGATCCAGAATTTCATGCTTCCCAACCAGAAAATCCAAATATTGACTTTGATACCACCACACCAATTCCTGGAATCACAGAACCTCTCATGGTTCGACAACCTCTCTCAATCCAAGATATTCCAGAAATTCCATCACCTTACCATTCCACTCCACCAAATACACATCCATCACCAATAATTATTTCCGATTCTCCTCCCTCTCTTGTTAATCCTCCAGAAGATCACCTCAGAACTATAATAGACTTAGAAGCACTGGATCACCTTGCCTCTAACTCTCACAAAATTGCTATCCCAAAACCAAAACCAACTATAACCAAGGCAGATGTTGGTAGAAATTTACTGATTTTTGAAACAAAGATAAATGAATGGTTTAATTCTTTGAAGCTAGCATGCTTATAAAATCTGAATCCTGCTGCTTCTGATTCTCACTGGAACCAGTTCAGAAAGTGGTTCAATTTTGAATCCCAGAAACTCAAGGAGTTAAGCTATGAAATGGCCCAACATAACTTTTGCGATCAACTGAATGTTTTCAAGGATCAAGTTCTGAGTCACTGGGAAAAGAAACCTATTCTTCAGCTGAATAATGCTCCCTGGAAAGAGTACCAGCCTTCAGAAGTTGATGAACCATGCTCTGATAAGCTTCCTCTGGTTATTGTTCAAGACAAAGGCAAAGAAACTAAAGAAGCCATTGTATCAGAAACTGCTATAGATTGCTCTGAGAAGCTTGCACCTTCTATGGATATACCTTCTTCATCTCTGGTTATGCAAACTCTGGAAGAGTTAAAGAAAGAAAACACAATGATCAAGGAGATATTAGACAAGCAAGATGACACATGCAAAGAAATCAAAGGAGTGATGGGAAAACAAGAGGAATCAAACACTCAGATTAAGAACTTGCTAGAAGCGTTGTTCACACGACTTCCCCCTCCTCAATCTTAGTTTTTTAAAAACTTGTTTTCTTTACTGTATTCATTTTTCTTGTTTTGTTTGCCTCTAAACATGTATTGTAATCAAGTTTAATATAACTCATCTTTTGACTCTGCATGTTAGTGTTTATATTGCTTTTTGATTTCTGACAAAAAGGGGGAGAACGTAAGATATTTCTAATAACAGTATATCGAGACACAATCTAAAACATTTTGAATATCATAACTTCTCATTTTTTTCCTGAAAGCAAAACAGGAACAAAACTTTGATGAAGATAGAAGTAGATGCATCAAAAGCTCTGATCAGAATGAACTTCAGGGAAGTAATTCATCTCTATCTGAGTACTCAACTCAGGGGGAGACTCTATAATGCTTTATGTTATGCTTATTTTTGATTGAAATGTCCTAGTTTTTGTCATCATCAAAAAGGGGGAGATTGTAAGAACATAGTTTGATTCTACAACCCTGTAAGAGTTTTGATGATAACAAACACAAAGAACAATTATGCACTCTAAAATTATATTCTGTTTTGTGGAGAAGTTCTGATGGAATAAGATCAAAAGATAAGCTCCAAGTCTGTTCCTACTGTGAATGTAGACTATTCTAAAAAAAAGCTCTGATGAAAGAAGATCAGAAGTTGTGCTAAGAGAAAGATGTTTTAACTCTGATTACACAACTATGAGAAAGTAAGTCTAACGTTGCAAACATGATCTTAGGGCTCTGACCTTCAAAATTTATGAAGCAAGAAGCAACAGATACTTCAATGTTCTAAATCATTACAAATAAAATATTTCTATTTCAAGAGTAACGGATGGAAGGGAACACAGATCTTTATTTTTGGAAAGCACCTTAACTATCATTAATCAAGTTTCCAAAAGATCATTCTTACTGCGCCTATTTAAACAAGATGTGGGGATAAATCGTTTACAATTTTCACAACAGTCAACAACGCTGCAATCTTTTCTAATCCTCATACTTACAATTATTTCAACTGTGTAAAACATCACAATATTGTGATACTGTTTTGTAGGAAAACAATATTGTACACTGTCTTATTATTATATTACTTAGTGCAATTCCTTAAGAAAAACTAGATTATGGTTATACTCAAGAAGACTTTGGCAGTAGTCAAATTATATTTGTAATCAAGCTTGATTAGTGGATTAAGACCTCGTTGGAGAGAGGCGAAATCACCTCGACGGGTGGACTGGAGTAGTTTGAGTTTAAACGAACTAGGATAAAAATCAACGTGTTCTTTCCATTGAATTTTAAGATTCCAATTTAACCCCCCCTTCTTGTGTTTTTCACTTCTTCATATTCTTGAGATAGACTTGCATGTTCTTTGATGTCTAGAGATGTTATGTATATATAGAGGAGAAGTTAGGTCAAGTGGTGGGCTTGGACATCTCATAAGATTATATCTTTGATTTTGTTTGAAAATAAGTTGAAATCTTCCAAAACCAATGAAGATTTGTTTCAAATAAGGCCACACAATTTCTTTAGCTTCAAGGTAGATTTTTGGGCCTCCAACATGAATAAAATAAAAGCCTACACGCCTAAGTCCATTAGTTATATATTTTATTTGATTTATTTTAAGATTTAAATGAATAAATTCCAAATAAAAGAAATAAAAATCATAAAAAATATGTGAATGGATTTATAGGTCTAATATGAAGTCATGAACACGTTTGAACCTGAAAACTTAGGCCCATTAGCCCAAAAATTTAACTTTGCTCAATTTAGGTTTCATGCATTTTCTCAAAATTTCTCAACTTGCACCAATCATATCTCTCCCAATTTCTGTCATATGAAGATGATCTTGGACTTTTTGGAAACCTCAAGACGTCTTCTACAACTTTTATGTTTTTCATTTTTTTCATTTGAAGCCTTTATCTTTATGTAAATTTCTTTGACAAAAGATGTATTTTTGTTGACTTTTAAAATGACCTGTAATGTTTTGGCTCATATCTCTCAAATGAAGCATTTTTTCCTTGAGCTTAGAGAGACAAAGTTATAGAGAATTGAATTTCCTTCAAGATAGGATTTGGTTGAGGAATTTTTTATGAAGAATGTCAAAGTTATACTTGGTCAAAGTTCAGTTGACTTCTCCTTATGAAAACCCTAATTTAGTAACTTTTGACTTTTGATGAATCTTGAGTTTTCTTGATGAATCATGATCAACCCTTGATCAAATGTTGAATGTAACTTTAAAATATTGATGTTGACCAAAACTCTTGAAATTTGATTGTATATTGGTCAAAGTTGTCTTTTTTGTCCAATACAACTAATTTTCAATCATCTGATTAATTGACTGAACAAACTTGTGATGTAAGGCTTGAAATTTGGCATGAGGATACCCTGATATATATGAGAAACCATGAAGTCCATTTGTGGCTTTAGAAACTTAATTTCCTTTGAGAGAAGCAAAACTCTAGTTGTAGGTCAATTGCTTAAGATGAGAGTTTGTCTGTCAACCCTTGAGTAGTCTTGAGCAATTGAGACCTTCATGAGCATCATGAGATATCTTGAATTCACTTGTCTCAAGATGGGAGTGAAAATTTTGGGGTACAACAGCTACCCCTGTTCAATCTTCTTAAACCTGAAGAGTTAGATTGTCATGTCCGTCATTCGTAATCTGAAGGTGGAAGATGATTTAACACTTAAGTGCCCAAGAAATTTGTACTCACCGATGCATGAAGTAACATTGTAGGTTGATTGTAATACTTGAACGGGATTAAAGACCCCATTTGGAAAAAGGTGACAGGATGCTATCAAAGATGGGCTTATAGATGCCATCCGAAGTAAATGTTGATAGGAGTATCAGAATGAGTCTATGCCTGACTGTATCTGAAAAAGTATACTAGAATTAGTCTGTGTCCGACTATATATAGAAGACATGTTAGGGAGTGTCAGAACAAATTTTATGTCTCGATTGTATATGAACGATGTTCTAGAATAAGTCTATGTCTTGACTCTATCTATGAGAGGATCAGAATGAATCTTCGCCTCCGATTGTATCTGAACAATGTATTGGAATGAGTCTACGCCCGACTATATCGAGAAGTGGATCAGAATGAGTCTTCGCCCGACTGTATCTGAAAGTTATATTAGAATGAGTCTACGCACGACTGTATCTAAAAGATGTATTGGAGTGAGTCTATGTCCAACTTTATCCAAAACAACATCAAAATGAACTTTCGTCTGGTTTTATCAGACCGATGCTTTTCAGAATGAATCTATCCGATTTTATCTGAGGAAAATGCTTTTCAGAATGAACCTCTGAAGGAAATGCTCGTCAGAATTAGTCTCTGAGGGGAATCATCTAGTCGTGTAGATAGTCGCCCCGTCTTGTTTCAGGAATTGATCTATAAACTACCTATAAATCACTGATAATATTCATCTATTTAAATTGAAAACAAAGTTAGCTTCATGCAATGTCATGATGCATGAAATGTATTTTATAACTATGCTCTCAAAACAAATTAGAATAGTATATGCGTTTCATATGCATATGTTATGATATTTTGTAAATGATATATGAATGCAATATGTCGTTGGAGCATATCAGTAACTTCTTGTAAGAATGTCTAGTTGGGGAAAATAAATCCCTGACTGTTGCTGGGGATGAAGAAAGTAATTCTTCAATTTTTGTTTAGAACGACTTTATTGGGGGTTCCCGGTTTCTGTTTTAGGAGACTCCGTTGGGGATCTTCGACTTCTTCTTAGGGATAGATGAATTCAAGGAGATTTGGTCGTTCGTTGTTCTTTTTATTGAAGGATATAATTCCTATGTACCCTGACTGGGGATAAAAGAGATGCATATTCCTATGATGCACCATCTGACCAGGTTTTAGATATGGGTATCAACTCTTCTAGGGAGGACAACATTGAGTGACATCTGGCTAGAGAAGAGAATTATGTCGGGGAATTTGCAGTATTGGAGAAATAAACTACGTTGGGGAATTAAATCCTCTAGTATGCGTTTGAGGAAATAATCTCTGATGGGGATTGGAAATTCATAGGCTGCGCCGAGGAAGTTTCCACTGTATTCTGGGGAAATGATCAAAATTTATTATCCTCTAGGGGACCTATTGGGGAAGATGATCATGTCAATCTATTCATCAGGGATATAGAGGTGAACTGTAGGAAGATGCCCCAATTTATGTCTGAGGGCATATTAGACTTGCTGGGAAATATATCTATGTTAGGGATGAGCTTGTGAAGATAGCTTTGTAAAGATAGTTCCATGGAGATTGCTCTATGGAGATTTATGGATAACTTGAACATTATCCCAACTCCTAGAGTCTTTAGTAAATGCTAATCCTATTTTCATGCATATTGTTGTACCCCAAAATTTGCCCTCCCATATTCATCAAAGATTTGTCAAGTCAAGGTCACAAGATGCCCCAAAGGTTGTGCAGCTCAACTGTCTCCTAGACAGTCAAAACTAGGGTTTGAGTTCTGGTCAAGCAAATGAACTTTTCAAGGACCCAATCAAGTCTCCTATGCTTACAAATATGGTCAAGCATCCTCATGTCAAGTTTCAAGGCATTCAGCTCAAAATTGCACAGTCAAAACCCTAGATTGCACTACAGTCAACTATAGGGGCAAAATGGTCATTTGGCAGTCAAAAGTTCAAATTTTTGATCAACATATCATTTTGAAGCCACAAACATCATTTGATCAATGCTTGATCATGACTCTCCAAATTTGGCTCAGAAATCATCAAAGATGCAAAAGTTGCTATATTTGGACAGCTGAAAAAGTCAACTGAAATTGACCAGGGCATAACTTTCACATGGATTATCAGAAAAATTCCATCCAAAGCTCATTTTGAAGAGAAAGGCATTTCCTACAATTCATCTTCATGTTCCAAGTCCAAGAAATGCTCTCACAAAAAGTTATCAATTTCAACATTATAGGTCATTTTCAAAAGTCAACAAAAAGTGACTTTAAGTCAAAGGCCATAACTTGAGATTGGTAAATCAAAATGACATGGGACCAAAGGCATTGGTTAAAGGACTCAAAGACCTTTCCAAAATGTCCAAGAACATGTGAAAAGCTTAAAAATTGACCAAGTTATGCCTTGTGGAAGTTGGGAAATTTTTAGGAATTTTGAAAAGTCAACAATGATGCAAAAGGCCTAAAAATGCAAATGGGCCCAATTATCTTCCAAATTTCTTCATGCCAAGCCTATGCACGACCACTAGGCCCAAAGGGAAGTATTCTCATATTTTTTAATTATTTATTTGAATTAATATTAATTTATATTCATTTAAATGATTTTAATATATGAAAAATATCAAACTAACCTAAAAAAATCTTTTCATGCACATTATAAACTCAATATTTCGTGCAAGTCTTAGATAGGCAAGTTTTGATAAGATTTGAGCTGATTGAACACAAAAGCCATGGAAAAAGATTCAAAAGGATATTAACAAAATCAAATATTGGAAATCATCAATGCAATGGATTTTGTCTAGTTTTCTTGACCTAAAATCGTTCTATACATATTCAAGATGAAAACCTAATGCTCTAGAGACTGCAGGCTGCGCTCAGAAAGCAAAACAAAAACTTGAAAATTGTCCAAAAAGTTGAATTCTGAAATCAAGGTTATAGGGCGATTCAAGGCACCAAACCAATTACAATAGCTTCCTTGGACAATTCTAAACGTTTCTCAATCAAAAACAACAAGTCAAACGCCTTGGAACTGGTATCTGGAACTCAAACCGTATCAAGAAAATATTGAAATCGCATATCATGATTTAAGCATCTTTTTTGCATTTTTGCTTGTATATTCTTACTCCTTGTGAAGTTTATGAACTAACCATTATAATTAATTGAGTTTTCATGGCATAAATATGATTCCACCATGAGCGTCCTCTAGGGTTTGCAGGTTTCAGATTTGGGGGTTTCTGACTAAGGAAAAATCACGATTCCAGACCCATGCCAATGGCTTAAGCAGGTTGAGACGAAGCAACCTGGACCCTCGCGAACAATTTATGAAGCACAGGGTGCTAATCGCTATTTTCCCATAGGCATCTTTTGACAACGCTGTAAAAACCGTTCCCATAGTGTTTGTGTTACAGGGTAGGGGAAGGAGATGACATCGTGTCCATCAACCATTGGATAATTTGAAATTCGCGCGAAATTCCAAAACAGCTAATGCGTTATTATTATATTCTTTATTGTTTATTATATGTTAATTGAAAGTGAATGGTTCAGCTGGCAACGCACTATGCATGTGACATCAAAGACCTGGGTTCAAATCCCAGGTCTTGCAATGCTCAATATTATTTTTCAATATTTGATTCTATGCAGCACTAACGTCCAGATGTACCATATGCTTACCCTCTCAAGCCCCACACGTGTCCATCTCACTCAGATCCATGGCCAAGATTGAAGATGCACCATGTACCAGGTCAAAGCGCTGACATGTGATCCAGGAAAGTCAGCACGTTGCAAGCTTATTGGGCCAGGCTTTTCACAAAAACACCTCCTTATTTGGGGCAACACCCCACTCTGGTTTGCATTTTAAATTTTTTTTTCTCACTTTTATTTTTATTGTTTTATTTATTTTTATTGTCTTAATTCAATTAATTAATTTTTTCCATAAAATATAAAAACATTAGAAAAATCAGAAAATACAAAAAAATTAATAAATATTTATATATTAACTATTTTCATGAATAAATAAAAATGTAGATTATTTAGTTTAATTAGGTTTTAATATTAATTTCTTTTTAATAAAAATCAAAAAAATGTAGAATTAGGTTAATTGCTATTTTTTATTCCTTTTGATATTTTTCCCTTCTTTTTTTTAGAACAATAATTATTAGTTATTTATTTATTTTCCTATTTAAATTGTACATAAGAAATTTTAGGTTTAATTTAGATCTTATTTTAATTCTTTCTTAAATAACTAAAAAATATTAGAATTAGGGTTTGCTTCTTAATTTAATTTTTATCAACTCCTTTTTTTTTTCTTTTAAATCTAAAAAACACAAAATACCAAAAAACATTTAGTCACTTAATTTTAATTTTCTTATTAATTTTAATTGTTTGTAAAAGGGTCCAACGCCCTATTTTTGTTTTAATCTCCTTAATTTGCGCATTTATCTTATGTCGTTTAATTATAATTATGTAATTGTCCCTAAGCCATGTAATTTACTTTTCGCACTTTATTTCTTCGCATTATTTATTTTCCGCTAAATCGGGTCCGGTTTAATTTTGGCGATGTGGACCCGCGCCTTTTGTAATAGCCTTAGATTTATTTTCGCAAACTTTATAACTGTTAAATATGCATGCAAGAATGAATGTCTTAATTAAAATCAAGCGTAGAACACGACAAACATGACAAGACAAATAACTGAAACATGACACACAATTCGCACACACCACCCTTAGGGTACGCCTCACTGTTGCCTTTCGAAAGGTGGTCGTCGAGTAGAGGACGTCTTAGTAAGTCCTCATGATCCGGGAACCTGGCATGAGGGTAGCTTCTAAGGTGTCTTCCCATTGCTCTGGTGATCACCATGTCCCTAAAACTCGAATTGACCCGAACACTTCCAACGGTGGTGCTACCTACCTCTCAATGGTGGGATGGCATTACTTTAAAGGACATTTACACAGACGAATTCCTTAGGGTAGGTAGGTTCTCAAGGATACTTGCTCTAATCTCAAAACAAACTCAAAAAGACTTTTCACACTGACACTTTTCAAAAGCTTTCAAAGCAAATTTTTCAAACACTCTGACGTATGAGTCGATCTGAAACTTTTCAAAGAAACTTTTTAAACCCACATTGAAAAGCAAGCAAACAATTTTGAAAACACATTGAGCAAGTATCTAAGAGCCCATGGATAACCATGGATAGAAAGGGTGCTAACACCTTCCCTTTCTATAACCTACCTCCCGAACCGAGAGCAATCTCTTTAAGGAATTTTTCTGTGCTTTTGTCCTTTCCATTTGGAGAAAATAAAAGACGGTGGCGACTCTTGCTTCCGCGACATTTCGCGAACCAGCGTTAAACAGTCAGTTCCAGATCCACCGATCACAGAACTGGCGACTCTGCTGGGGATATAACTTAAAGTGAGGTGTACCTTAGGGCTAGGTCATAACTGTGTTTTCACTTGTATTGTTTTGCTTGCTTTACTATTGTGGGTTGCATCGGAGTTACATAGATCCTAACCCGGATCTGGGATACCCTGTTTAGGTAGCATAAGCTGTGAGGGACCTGTCCGGCGTAGACCGACACAGGTGAAGCAGTGGCTACGTTGGTGTGGCACCTTAGTCTGTACCGATATCCCTTGTGTCGCAACGAGGAGAATATGGGTCTTCTAAGGAGTCATTAAGCACCAACAACCTTAGAACCTTAATTGACACAACTTGGCCTTTAGAACAGTAGCAGTATGCTACGCCCATTGAGGCTAAACTCTCGTGATGGTTCTGGCCGCAAGAAAAGATTGCGATGCTGGAGTTATGACCGATTGAGGGTAGTCAATGATATTGGGATCCTCTAAGAACCCGGTTACTTTGATTAGGACAGGTATGAACCCACCAACTTCAAGAGGGTAATACCCAGACCCCAAGCTGGCCTAAACCCTAAGGGCTTCTCTTGTGTGACTTGTGTGCCTTCGTACTTGACTACTTGCATGCTTGTTATCTGACCCTTAATGCCTTGCAGGTTTTGTTCATAGTCCTTAATTAGGACTTATAACAGGGTGTACTAACCACTTGCAGGTTCTGTTTATAGTCCTTAACTAGGACTCATGACAGGGTGTACCAAATTTCTTGCAGGTTTTGTTTATAGTCCTTAACTGGGACTCGTAACAGGGTTTACTAGATCTCTTGCAGGTTTTGTTTATAGCCCTTAATTGGGACTCATAACAAAGTATACTGAATTTCTGGCAGGGGCTGTTTATAGTCCTTAATTGGGACTCATAACAGGGTTTACCTACATCACCCCATGCATAGCATGACATCATACCATTGCATACCATTGCATACATCCTAACCCATTTCAAGGATCTCAAGGGCTTGTGATGCAGGTCATGATGAACAACTATCCCAGCAAGGGGCAAAGAGGATTTATTTTCCTCTAGCCGAGGTTGTCAGGGGCTATGACCCACTGGATATGGTGAGCCTTTGACCCTTGAAGAAGAATTCTCAACAACATGGGTTTCCTTCAATCAAGCTATAAATTCCAATGCTAACAATTTTCTTGTCTACCCTGCGAAGTCCTTGAAAACATTGCATGCATATCATACACATCATCGCATTACAGGTATCCCTTTTGCAGGTCACTTACCTTTCCCGCTGTTTATTTCAGCAATGGCCTCACAACAAGATAACCAGGATCTTCACATTCAAGAGTCTCAGTTCAGAGAAATCTTCCTAGGTCTATCCAAGGGGCAAGAAGAGCTGAGGACCCTCCTCATGGGGAATCTGATCAGAAAAAGTCCTGAAGAGGACAAGGACGAACAGCTGAAACGTCTACAAGCTGAGGTAGACACATTGAAAACTCAGATGCTGGGGCAAAGGGCCCTCATTCAAGGTTTAGCTCAGGAGCAAGGAGAGCTGAGAGCCATGGTCAGTCAGCTTTCTCAAGGTATGAAACAACCAGCCCAAATCAGGGACCAGGTCATGGAACAGCTCCCAAGAGGGCAAAGGTCGGGTCCAGTGAATAGACCTCTCCGAGTTGCTACTACTTCACAGGTTCAACAACGACCTCGCCAGAAACAGCGGGTTGATCAGAACAGGCCGGACGAGCCTAAGAGACAATTCACCAATATCAACATGCCATGGTCACGAGCCCTGCAACACATGTTAAGGATGAATCTGATTGCGGTGATCAACCCTCCTGCAAATCCAAAGACATCCTCTCCAAGCTACAACCCAGAAGCAAGGTGCGTTTACCATTCTGGTAGCCCGGGGCACGACACTGAGGATTGTTGGGCGCTGAAGTATAAGATTCAAGGCATGATCGATGCTGGAGAGATTCAGTTTGAAGTACCCAAGACTCCCAACGTGATCACTACTCCCATGCCAAAACATGGCTAGGATAGAAAGCACTTTTTGCTCATTCGAATTCAAGTTGTGATTTTCTTTTGTTTAAACATTTATTCACGTTAAAACATTGTTATTCCATTAATGCATCGCTTATGTCTATTTTTGAATCAATATATTCGCATTCACTATATGCAAACTGTTTTCATATTTTTTCTGATGTCAACTCTTGATCTTAAATAATTCTAAGCCTCTTGAGGGAGGATGACGAAAACGATACCGCAATCTACAGTATGCTTTTGAACAGACCCCGCTGATGAGGTACAAGCATTGTTTCAATCCCCAAACACTGGAGTTATAAGGATGATAATCCCTCGTCAACCCATCAGAGCCAAAGAAGTAGGAGTTTTTTTTAATTTTCAAAAATCAAAACCCTTAATCATAACCTGGGGCAGGGTAGTCTCTCAGTTGATCCAAGTGCATGACGAATGGCACTGAAGAGATCTTTACAAAATGAACAAAGACAGTGATGGTTCAGAACAATCATAAAGACAGGCAGTTGTTATCAAAAAAAAATCATAAACAAAAAGCCCAAAAAGTCAAAACCTATAAAAGGGACTTATGAAACTGGGGCATCCCGCTGACTGTAATTCCAAAAAGGAAACAGTTCAGGCAAAAAAGAAAGGGATAACAAAAATCAAGAAAGAGGTCTTACAAATCCTCAACAAAAAAGGAACGACTGCCTATTCAAAATAAGTTATCAACATCCGAATCATCACGGGAAAATCAGAGCAAAGACTCAAATAAGGTCTAACGTATGATCAACTGAGTTTAGGTTTGGAGAACATCACGAAGAGCGGGTGGGTACAAATAATTTGAGCCTTTATCCTTTGTTTCTTAAACCGTGAACCAGGCCACGTTATAACCCTTAAAAGTCCTAGCTGAAGCATGGGTTAGTTCGAAAGCATACTGTGACGAAAGGTATCCTGACTCCTGAAGGCTTACGGTAAATACGGAGTTGACATCACGTTTTACAAACATTCACTTGTTTTATGAAAAAGAATGCATTTTTAAAATCTTCAAGACAGACATAGGCTTTGCATTTTTAGCATAACATTGTTTGCATATGACTTTTTGTTTGAACAGCAGAAGTTCGCACGACGAATGCCTAATGAACAGAAGTACCTCCAATCAAGGGGCACAACATGATCATGGGCCAATCATCTGGGGCAATCCAATCAAGATTCGGAGAATCTCTCAAAGGCCAAATAGCCTGGGGCAAGTCTCCGCCTGAGTCACTTGGGGCATTCCAACAACAAATCTTGCCTGATCAAATACCTTCTGGTGGCATGACAGAACACTCTAACGGGGGCAACTCCCTACATTCTGAGAGCGTGGACATAGTCGAAAAGAATACTACGCAAAATCAAAGACCCGCTAGGTTGACACACCTAGGCAAAAACAAGGGCTTCCCGGCGAACCAAAAGGGTTCGGGCAAAAATAAGGGATGAAATGAAAAAAATCTGTACACCCGGCAAGTCGAAAACCTGAAAAGGCAGCTTGGGCAAAAATGGGTATCCCGGTGGACTGAAAACCCGAAAGGGCGGTCCAGGCAAAAGTTAGGGATTAAAGCGTACGACTATGTCCCGTCATCTTATCATCAGCCTACCAGAAGAAGGTTTGACCCTCAACAACTGTCAGCGCCCCACAAGTGCCTCCCCCATAGAAACAGGGGCAATAACGGGCGGTCTGAGCAGTCTGATTGTTCTATTCTCCAAGGTGCCAAGGTAGGTTCAGCTAAAGAACATGACCGAGTATCTTAATTCCCCAGGGAGTAGTTCAGTAAAACAATACATTCTTCTCCAAGCGAATCATCAAATATCAAGGAAATTGAGTATCCTCCTGTAGATCTCAATACCTCCCCAGCATGATCGCTAGAGTATCTTTTCTCCCGCAGAATTATTTCATTTGCCAAGTTCATTCCTCAACGGAGTTATCTTCTCCTACCGGTATTCTTGCAACAATCATCCACAGCGGAAGCAAAATCTCTTCCTCAACATCAGCACAGGATATGACTTCCCGGAACCCGTCAAGGATTTATTTTCCTAGACAAAAACATACATGAATCATCACATACATCATTGTAGCATGCATGTACACATCATATCATATAAATCGTATCCATGTTTGCTTGATCCATATCATGCATTGCATATGACTGACTTTTACCTTTCAGGAAAGATGCAGTTGAAATTCTCAAACATATTTCAAAGACTTCTCTAGTCCAGTTAAATCGACTCCAAACAGATTTTTCTGATAAAGACTCAGTAGAAGTTCTCTTATGGTCCCCTCTCCAACGGCGTGTGAGGTGGTAATTCCTTCTTCAGATGTTCCCCTCTCCGGCGTGAGCGTGAGGTGATATTCTCTTATGGTCCCCTCTCCAACGGCGTGTGAGGTGGTAATTCCTTTTTCAGATGTTTCCCTCTCCGGCATGAGCGTGAGGTGATATTCTCTTATGGTCCCCTCTCCAACGGCGTGTGAGGTGGTAATTCCTTCTTCAGATGTTCCCCTCTCCGGCATGAGCGTGAGGTGATATTCTCTTATGGTCCCCTCTCCAACGGCGTGTGAGGTGGTAATTCCTTTTTCAGATGTTTCCCTCTCCGGCATGAGCGTGAGGTGATATTCTCTTATGGGCCCCTCTCCAACGGCGTGTGAGGTGGTAATTCCTTCTTTAGATGTTCTCCTCTCCGGCATGAGCGTGAGGTGATATTCTCTTATGGTCCCCTCTCCAACGGCGTGTGAGGTGGTAATTCCTTTTTCAGATGTTTCCCTCTCCGGCATGAGCCTGAGGTGATATTCTCTTATGGGCCCCTCTCCAACGGCGTGTGAGGTGGTAATTCCTTCTTTAGATGTTCTCCTCTCCGGCATGAGCGTGAGGTGATATTCTCTTATGGTCCCCTCTCCAACGGCGTGTGAGGTGGTAATTCCTTTTTCAGATGTTTCCCTCTCCGGCATGAGCGTGAGGTGATATTCTCTTATGGTCCCCTCTCCAACAGCGTGTGAGGTGGTAATTCCTTCTTCAGATGTTCTCCTCTCCGGCATGAGCGTGAGGTGATATTCTCTTATGGTCCCCTCTCCAACGGCGTGTGAGGTGGTAATTCCTTCTTCAGATGTTCTCCTCTCCGGCATGAGCGTGAGGTGATATTCTCTTATGGTCCCCTCTCCAACAGCGTGTGAGGTGGTAATTCCCTTTCAGGATGTTTCCCTCTCCGGCGAGTGAGGTGATATCTCCTTTCAGATTATAATTTCCTATAGTTCTCTCTCCAGCGGTGAGTAAGGTGACTCCCTTCGAGATTATAATGTCCTTTGGTTCTCTTCCTGACACTACGAAGATGGTAATCCTCACCAAGATTTTCTCAACGAGCGTTGTTGAAGTTAAAATCATCCAAGGTTCACTTATCATTCAGGTTAAGGCAGCAACCATCCCTGGTTCATTCATCAACGTTTGAAGCTCCAGACCCAGCTCCCGTAATCAGTCAGGACACATCTATACCAAGCATCTAAAATCAGCTCCTGCGACGTGTCAGGTACTCATTTTTCTTTTTTGCAGGTATGCAGTTTCTCGCTAAGGAATCTCCTACGCGATCAACGTCCAGATGGCATCTATAAGCCCATCACCCTATCCAGCAATCTCTAAATGGCATCTATAAGCCCATTCCCATCATCACTGCTACTATGTGAGCGCAAATTTCTGGGCACTCTAGTGTCCAATCATCTTTTACCCTCGGATTACGAAAGGCACGTCAGCCAATCTGCATCCTCAGGTCTAAGAAGATTGAACAGGGGCAACTGTTGTACCCCAAAATTTGCCCTCCCATATTCATCAAAGATTTGTCAAGTCAAGGTCACAAGATGCCCCAAAGGTTGTGCAGCTCAACTGTCTCCTAGACAGTCAAAACTAGGGTTTGAGTTCTGGTCAAGCAAATGAACTTTTCAAGGACCCAATCAAGTCTCCTATGCTTACAAAGATGGTCACGCATCCTCATGTCAAGTTTCAAGGCATTCAGCTCAAAATTGCACAGTCAAAACCCTAGATTGCACTACAGTCAACTGTAGGGGCAAAATGGTCATTTGGCAGTCAAAAGTTCAAATTTTTGATCAACATATCATTTTGAAGCCACAAACATCATTTGATCAATGCTTGATCATGACTCTCCAAATTTGGCTCAGAAATCATCAAAGATGCAAAAGTTGCTATATTTGGACAGCTGAAAAAGTCAACTGAAATTGACCAGGGCATAACTTTCACATGGATTATCAGAAAAATTCCATCCAAAGCTCATTTTGAAGAGAAAGGCATTTCCTACAATTCATCTTCATGTTCCAAGTCCAAGAAATGCTCTCACAAAAAGTTATCAATTTCAACATTATAGGTCATTTTCAAAAGTCAACAAAAAGTGACTTTAAGTCAAAGGCCATAACTTGAGATTGGTAAATCAAAATGACATGGGACCAAAGGCATTGGTTAAAGGACTCAAAGACCTTTCCAAAATGTCCAAGAACATGTGAAAAGCTTAAAAATTGACCAAGTTATGCCTTGTGGAAGTTGGGAAATTTTTAGGAATTTTGAAAAGTCAACAATGATGCAAAAGGCCTAAAAATGCAAATGGGCCCAATTATCTTCCAAATTTCTTCATGCCAAGCCTATGCACGACCACTAGGCCCAAAGGGAAGTATTCTCATATTTTTTAATTATTTATTTGAATTAATATTAATTTATATTCATTTAAATGATTTTAATATATGAAAAATATCAAACTAACCTAAAAAAATCTTTTCATGCACATTATAAACTCAATATTTCGTGCAAGTCTTAGATAGGCAAGTTTTGATAAGATTTGAGCTGATTGAACACAAAAGCCATGGAAAAAGATTCAAAAGGATATTAACAAAATCAAATATTGGAAATCATCAATGCAATGGATTTTGTCTAGTTTTCTTGACCTAAAATCGTTCTATACATATTCAAGATGAAAACCTAATGCTCTAGAGACTGCAGGCTGCGCTCAGAAAGCAAAACAAAAACTTGAAAATTGTCCAAAAAGTTGAATTCTGAAATCAAGGTTATAGGGCGATTCAAGGCACCAAACCAATTACAATAGCTTCCTTGGACAATTCTAAACGTTTCTCAATCAAAAACAACAAGTCAAACGCCTTGGAACTGGTATCTGGAACTCAAACCGTATCAAGAAAATATTGAAATCGCATATCATGATTTAAGCATCTTTTTTGCATTTTTGCTTGTATATTCTTACTCCTTGTGAAGTTTATGAACTAACCATTATAATTAATTGAGTTTTCATGGCATAAATATGATTCCACCATGAGCGTCCTCTAGGGTTTGCAGGTTTCAGATTTGGGGGTTTCTGACTAAGGAAAAATCACGATTCCAGACCCATGCCAATGGCTTAAGCAGGTTGAGACGAAGCAACCTGGACCCTCGCGAACAATTTATGAAGCACAGGGTGCTAATCGCTATTTTCCCATAGGCATCTTTTGACAACGCTGTAAAAACCGTTCCCATAGTGTTTGTGTTACAGGGTAGGGGAAGGAGATGACATCGTGTCCATCAACCATTGGATAATTTGAAATTCGCGCGAAATTCCAAAACAGCTAATGCGTTATTATTATATTCTTTATTGTTTATTATATGTTAATTGAAAGTGAATGGTTCAGCTGGCAACGCACTATGCATGTGACATCAAAGACCTGGGTTCAAATCCCAGGTCTTGCAATGCTCAATATTATTTTTCAATATTTGATTCTATGCAGCACTAACGTCCAGATGTACCATATGCTTACCCTCTCAAGCCCCACACGTGTCCATCTCACTCAGATCCATGGCCAAGATTGAAGATGCACCATGTACCAGGTCAAAGCGCTGACATGTGATCCAGGAAAGTCAGCACGTTGCAAGCTTATTGGGCCAGGCTTTTCACAAAAACACCTCCTTATTTGGGGCAACACCCCACTCTGGTTTGCATTTTAAATTTTTTTTTCTCACTTTTATTTTTATTGTTTTATTTATTTTTATTGTCTTAATTCAATTAATTAATTTTTTCCATAAAATATAAAAACATTAGAAAAATCAGAAAATACAAAAAAATTAATAAATATTTATATATTAACTATTTTCATGAATAAATAAAAATGTAGATTATTTAGTTTAATTAGGTTTTAATATTAATTTCTTTTTAATAAAAATCAAAAAAATGTAGAATTAGGTTAATTGCTATTTTTTATTCCTTTTGATATTTTTCCCTTCTTTTTTTTAGAACAATAATTATTAGTTATTTATTTATTTTCCTATTTAAATTGTACATAAGAAATTTTAGGTTTAATTTAGATCTTATTTTAATTCTTTCTTAAATAACTAAAAAATATTAGAATTAGGGTTTGCTTCTTAATTTAATTTTTATCAACTCCTTTTTTTTTTCTTTTAAATCTAAAAAACACAAAATACCAAAAAACATTTAGTCACTTAATTTTAATTTTCTTATTAATTTTAATTGTTTGTAAAAGGGTCCAACGCCCTATTTTTGTTTTAATCTCCTTAATTTGCGCATTTATCTTATGTCGTTTAATTATAATTATGTAATTGTCCCTAAGCCATGTAATTTACTTTTCGCACTTTATTTCTTCGCATTATTTATTTTCCGCTAAATCGGGTCCGGTTTAATTTTGGCGATGTGGACCCGCGCCTTTTGTAATAGCCTTAGATTTATTTTCGCAAACTTTATAACTGTTAAATATGCATGCAAGAATGAATGTCTTAATTAAAATCAAGCGTAGAACACGACAAACATGACAAGACAAATAACTGAAACATGACACACAATTCGCACACACCACCCTTAGGGTACGCCTCACTGTTGCCTTTCGAAAGGTGGTCGTCGAGTAGAGGACGTCTTAGTAAGTCCTCATGATCCGGGAACCTGGCATGAGGGTAGCTTCTAAGGTGTCTTCCCATTGCTCTGGTGATCACCATGTCCCTAAAACTCGAATTGACCCGAACACTTCCAACGGTGGTGCTACCTACCTCTCAATGGTGGGATGGCATTACTTTAAAGGACATTTACACAGACGAATTCCTTAGGGTAGGTAGGTTCTCAAGGATACTTGCTCTAATCTCAAAACAAACTCAAAAAGACTTTTCACACTGACACTTTTCAAAAGCTTTCAAAGCAAATTTTTCAAACACTCTGACGTATGAGTCGATCTGAAACTTTTCAAAGAAACTTTTTAAACCCACATTGAAAAGCAAGCAAACAATTTTGAAAACACATTGAGCAAGTATCTAAGAGCCCATGGATAACCATGGATAGAAAGGGTGCTAACACCTTCCCTTTCTATAACCTACCTCCCGAACCGAGAGCAATCTCTTTAAGGAATTTTTCTGTGCTTTTGTCCTTTCCATTTGGAGAAAATAAAAGACGGTGGCGACTCTTGCTTCCGCGACATTTCGCGAACCAGCGTTAAACAGTCAGTTCCAGATCCACCGATCACAGAACTGGCGACTCTGCTGGGGATATAACTTAAAGTGAGGTGTACCTTAGGGCTAGGTCATAACTGTGTTTTCACTTGTATTGTTTTGCTTGCTTTACTATTGTGGGTTGCATCGGAGTTACATAGATCCTAACCCGGATCTGGGATACCCTGTTTAGGTAGCATAAGCTGTGAGGGACCTGTCCGGCGTAGACCGACACAGGTGAAGCAGTGGCTACGTTGGTGTGGCACCTTAGTCTGTACCGATATCCCTTGTGTCGCAACGAGGAGAATATGGGTCTTCTAAGGAGTCATTAAGCACCAACAACCTTAGAACCTTAATTGACACAACTTGGCCTTTAGAACAGTAGCAGTATGCTACGCCCATTGAGGCTAAACTCTCGTGATGGTTCTGGCCGCAAGAAAAGATTGCGATGCTGGAGTTATGACCGATTGAGGGTAGTCAATGATATTGGGATCCTCTAAGAACCCGGTTACTTTGATTAGGACAGGTATGAACCCACCAACTTCAAGAGGGTAATACCCAGACCCCAAGCTGGCCTAAACCCTAAGGGCTTCTCTTGTGTGACTTGTGTGCCTTCGTACTTGACTACTTGCATGCTTGTTATCTGACCCTTAATGCCTTGCAGGTTTTGTTCATAGTCCTTAATTAGGACTTATAACAGGGTGTACTAACCACTTGCAGGTTCTGTTTATAGTCCTTAACTAGGACTCATGACAGGGTGTACCAAATTTCTTGCAGGTTTTGTTTATAGTCCTTAACTGGGACTCGTAACAGGGTTTACTAGATCTCTTGCAGGTTTTGTTTATAGCCCTTAATTGGGACTCATAACAAAGTATACTGAATTTCTGGCAGGGGCTGTTTATAGTCCTTAATTGGGACTCATAACAGGGTTTACCTACATCACCCCATGCATAGCATGACATCATACCATTGCATACCATTGCATACATCCTAACCCATTTCAAGGATCTCAAGGGCTTGTGATGCAGGTCATGATGAACAACTATCCCAGCAAGGGGCAAAGAGGATTTATTTTCCTCTAGCCGAGGTTGTCAGGGGCTATGACCCACTGGATATGGTGAGCCTTTGACCCTTGAAGAAGAATTCTCAACAACATGGGTTTCCTTCAATCAAGCTATAAATTCCAATGCTAACAATTTTCTTGTCTACCCTGCGAAGTCCTTGAAAACATTGCATGCATATCATACACATCATCGCATTACAGGTATCCCTTTTGCAGGTCACTTACCTTTCCCGCTGTTTATTTCAGCAATGGCCTCACAACAAGATAACCAGGATCTTCACGTTCAAGAGTCTCAGTTCAGAGAAATCTTCCTAGGTCTATCCAAGGGGCAAGAAGAGCTGAGGACCCTCCTCATGGGGAATCTGATCAGAAAAAGTCCTGAAGAGGACAAGGACGAACAGCTGAAACGTCTACAAGCTGAGGTAGACACATTGAAAACTCAGATGCTGGGGCAAAGGGCCCTCATTCAAGGTTTAGCTCAGGAGCAAGGAGAGCTGAGAGCCATGGTCAGTCAGCTTTCTCAAGGTATGAAACAACCAGCCCAAATCAGGGACCAGGTCATGGAACAGCTCCCAAGAGGGCAAAGGTCGGGTCCAGTGAATAGACCTCTCCGAGTTGCTACTACTTCACAGGTTCAACAACGACCTCGCCAGAAACAGCGGGTTGATCAGAACAGGCCGGACGAGCCTAAGAGACAATTCACCAATATCAACATGCCATGGTCACGAGCCCTGCAACACATGTTAAGGATGAATCTGATTGCGGTGATCAACCCTCCTGCAAATCCAAAGACATCCTCTCCAAGCTACAACCCAGAAGCAAGGTGCGTTTACCATTCTGGTAGCCCGGGGCACGACACTGAGGATTGTTGGGCGCTGAAGTATAAGATTCAAGGCATGATCGATGCTGGAGAGATTCAGTTTGAAGTACCCAAGACTCCCAACGTGATCACTACTCCCATGCCAAAACATGGCTAGGATAGAAAGCACTTTTTGCTCATTCGAATTCAAGTTGTGATTTTCTTTTGTTTAAACATTTATTCACGTTAAAACATTGTTATTCCATTAATGCATCGCTTATGTCTATTTTTGAATCAATATATTCGCATTCACTATATGCAAACTGTTTTCATATTTTTTCTGATGTCAACTCTTGATCTTAAATAATTCTAAGCCTCTTGAGGGAGGATGACGAAAACGATACCGCAATCTACAGTATGCTTTTGAACAGACCCCGCTGATGAGGTACAAGCATTGTTTCAATCCCCAAACACTGGAGTTATAAGGATGATAATCCCTCGTCAACCCATCAGAGCCAAAGAAGTAGGAGTTTTTTTTAATTTTCAAAAATCAAAACCCTTAATCATAACCTGGGGCAGGGTAGTCTCTCAGTTGATCCAAGTGCATGACGAATGGCACTGAAGAGATCTTTACAAAATGAACAAAGACAGTGATGGTTCAGAACAATCATAAAGACAGGCAGTTGTTATCAAAAAAAAATCATAAACAAAAAGCCCAAAAAGTCAAAACCTATAAAAGGGACTTATGAAACTGGGGCATCCCGCTGACTGTAATTCCAAAAAGGAAACAGTTCAGGCAAAAAAGAAAGGGATAACAAAAATCAAGAAAGAGGTCTTACAAATCCTCAACAAAAAAGGAACGACTGCCTATTCAAAATAAGTTATCAACATCCGAATCATCACGGGAAAATCAGAGCAAAGACTCAAATAAGGTCTAACGTATGATCAACTGAGTTTAGGTTTGGAGAACATCACGAAGAGCGGGTGGGTACAAATAATTTGAGCCTTTATCCTTTGTTTCTTAAACCGTGAACCAGGCCACGTTATAACCCTTAAAAGTCCTAGCTGAAGCATGGGTTAGTTCGAAAGCATACTGTGACGAAAGGTATCCTGACTCCTGAAGGCTTACGGTAAATACGGAGTTGACATCACGTTTTACAAACATTCACTTGTTTTATGAAAAAGAATGCATTTTTAAAATCTTCAAGACAGACATAGGCTTTGCATTTTTAGCATAACATTGTTTGCATATGACTTTTTGTTTGAACAGCAGAAGTTCGCACGACGAATGCCTAATGAACAGAAGTACCTCCAATCAAGGGGCACAACATGATCATGGGCCAATCATCTGGGGCAATCCAATCAAGATTCGGAGAATCTCTCAAAGGCCAAATAGCCTGGGGCAAGTCTCCGCCTGAGTCACTTGGGGCATTCCAACAACAAATCTTGCCTGATCAAATACCTTCTGGTGGCATGACAGAACACTCTAACGGGGGCAACTCCCTACATTCTGAGAGCGTGGACATAGTCGAAAAGAATACTACGCAAAATCAAAGACCCGCTAGGTTGACACACCTAGGCAAAAACAAGGGCTTCCCGGCGAACCAAAAGGGTTCGGGCAAAAATAAGGGATGAAATGAAAAAAATCTGTACACCCGGCAAGTCGAAAACCTGAAAAGGCAGCTTGGGCAAAAATGGGTATCCCGGTGGACTGAAAACCCGAAAGGGCGGTCCAGGCAAAAGTTAGGGATTAAAGCGTACGACTATGTCCCGTCATCTTATCATCAGCCTACCAGAAGAAGGTTTGACCCTCAACAACTGTCAGCGCCCCACAAGTGCCTCCCCCATAGAAACAGGGGCAATAACGGGCGGTCTGAGCAGTCTGATTGTTCTATTCTCCAAGGTGCCAAGGTAGGTTCAGCTAAAGAACATGACCGAGTATCTTAATTCCCCAGGGAGTAGTTCAGTAAAACAATACATTCTTCTCCAAGCGAATCATCAAATATCAAGGAAATTGAGTATCCTCCTGTAGATCTCAATACCTCCCCAGCATGATCGCTAGAGTATCTTTTCTCCCGCAGAATTATTTCATTTGCCAAGTTCATTCCTCAACGGAGTTATCTTCTCCTACCGGTATTCTTGCAACAATCATCCACAGCGGAAGCAAAATCTCTTCCTCAACATCAGCACAGGATATGACTTCCCGGCACCCGTCAAGGATTTATTTTCCTAGACAAAAACATACATGAATCATCACATACATCATTGTAGCATGCATGTACACATCATATCATATAAATCGTATCCATGTTTGCTTGATCCATATCATGCATTGCATATGACTGACTTTTACCTTTCAGGAAAGATGCAGTTGAAATTCTCAAACATATTTCAAAGACTTCTCTAGTCCAGTTAAATCGACTCCAAACAGATTTTTCTGATAAAGACTCAGTAGAAGTTCTCTTATGGTCCCCTCTCCAACGGCGTGTGAGGTGGTAATTCCTTCTTCAGATGTTCCCCTCTCCGGCGTGAGCGTGAGGTGATATTCTCTTATGGTCCCCTCTCCAACGGCGTGTGAGGTGGTAATTCCTTTTTCAGATGTTTCCCTCTCCGGCATGAGCGTGAGGTGATATTCTCTTATGGTCCCCTCTCCAACGGCGTGTGAGGTGGTAATTCCTTCTTCAGATGTTCCCCTCTCCGGCATGAGCGTGAGGTGATATTCTCTTATGGTCCCCTCTCCAACGGCGTGTGAGGTGGTAATTCCTTTTTCAGATGTTTCCCTCTCCGGCATGAGCGTGAGGTGATATTCTCTTATGGGCCCCTCTCCAACGGCGTGTGAGGTGGTAATTCCTTCTTTAGATGTTCTCCTCTCCGGCATGAGCGTGAGGTGATATTCTCTTATGGTCCCCTCTCCAACGGCGTGTGAGGTGGTAATTCCTTTTTCAGATGTTTCCCTCTCCGGCATGAGCCTGAGGTGATATTCTCTTATGGGCCCCTCTCCAACGGCGTGTGAGGTGGTAATTCCTTCTTTAGATGTTCTCCTCTCCGGCATGAGCGTGAGGTGATATTCTCTTATGGTCCCCTCTCCAACGGCGTGTGAGGTGGTAATTCCTTTTTCAGATGTTTCCCTCTCCGGCATGAGCGTGAGGTGATATTCTCTTATGGTCCCCTCTCCAACGGCGTGTGAGGTGGTAATTCCTTCTTCAGATGTTCTCCTCTCCGGCATGAGCGTGAGGTGATATTCTCTTATGGTCCCCTCTCCAACGGCGTGTGAGGTGGTAATTCCTTCTTCAGATGTTCTCCTCTCCGGCATGAGCGTGAGGTGATATTCTCTTATGGTCCCCTCTCCAACAGCGTGTGAGGTGGTAATTCCCTTTCAGGATGTTTCCCTCTCCGGCGAGTGAGGTGATATCTCCTTTCAGATTATAATTTCCTATAGTTCTCTCTCCAGCGGTGAGTAAGGTGACTCCCTTCGAGATTATAATGTCCTTTGGTTCTCTTCCTGACACTACGAAGATGGTAATCCTCACCAAGATTTTCTCAACGAGCGTTGTTGAAGTTAAAATCATCCAAGGTTCACTTATCATTCAGGTTAAGGCAGCAACCATCCCTGGTTCATTCATCAACGTTTGAAGCTCCAGACCCAGCTCCCGTAATCAGTCAGGACACATCTATACCAAGCATCTAAAATCAGCTCCTGCGACGTGTCAGGTACTCATTTTTCTTTTTTGCAGGTATGCAGTTTCTCGCTAAGGAATCTCCTACGCGATCAACGTCCAGATGGCATCTATAAGCCCATCACCCTATCCAGCAATCTCTAAATGGCATCTATAAGCCCATTCCCATCATCACTGCTACTATGTGAGCGCAAATTTCTGGGCACTCTAGTGTCCAATCATCTTTTACCCTCGGATTACGAAAGGCACGTCAGCCAATCTGCATCCTCAGGTCTAAGAAGATTGAACAGGGGCAACTGTTGTACCCCAAAATTTGCCCTCCCATATTCATCAAAGATTTGTCAAGTCAAGGTCACAAGATGCCCCAAAGGTTGTGCAGCTCAACTGTCTCCTAGACAGTCAAAACTAGGGTTTGAGTTCTGGTCAAGCAAATGAACTTTTCAAGGACCCAATCAAGTCTCCTATGCTTACAAAGATGGTCAAGCATCCTCATGTCAAGTTTCAAGGCATTCAGCTCAAAATTGCACAGTCAAAACCCTAGATTGCACTACAGTCAACTGTAGGGGCAAAATGGTCATTTGGCAGTCAAAAGTTCAAATTTTTGATCAACATATCATTTTGAAGCCACAAACATCATTTGATCAATGCTTGATCATGACTCTCCAAATTTGGCTCAGAAATCATCAAAGATGCAAAAGTTGCTATATTTGGACAGCTGAAAAAGTCAACTGAAATTGACCAGGGCATAACTTTCACATGGATTATCAGAAAAATTCCATCCAAAGCTCATTTTGAAGAGAAAGGCATTTCCTACAATTCATCTTCATGTTCCAAGTCCAAGAAATGCTCTCACAAAAAGTTATCAATTTCAACATTATAGGTCATTTTCAAAAGTCAACAAAAAGTGACTTTAAGTCAAAGGCCATAACTTGAGATTGGTAAATCAAAATGACATGGGACCAAAGGCATTGGTTAAAGGACTCAAAGACCTTTCCAAAATGTCCAAGAACATGTGAAAAGCTTAAAAATTGACCAAGTTATGCCTTGTGGAAGTTGGGAAATTTTTAGGAATTTTGAAAAGTCAACAATGATGCAAAAGGCCTAAAAATGCAAATGGGCCCAATTATCTTCCAAATTTCTTCATGCCAAGCCTATGCACGACCACTAGGCCCAAAGGGAAGTATTCTCATATTTTTTAATTATTTATTTGAATTAATATTAATTTATATTCATTTAAATGATTTTAATATATGAAAAATATCAAACTAACCTAAAAAAATCTTTTCATGCACATTATAAACTCAATATTTCGTGCAAGTCTTAGATAGGCAAGTTTTGATAAGATTTGAGCTGATTGAACACAAAAGCCATGGAAAAAGATTCAAAAGGATATTAACAAAATCAAATATTGGAAATCATCAATGCAATGGATTTTGTCTAGTTTTCTTGACCTAAAATCGTTCTATACATATTCAAGATGAAAACCTAATGCTCTAGAGACTGCAGGCTGCGCTCAGAAAGCAAAACAAAAACTTGAAAATTGTCCAAAAAGTTGAATTCTGAAATCAAGGTTATAGGGCGATTCAAGGCACCAAACCAATTACAATAGCTTCCTTGGACAATTCTAAACGTTTCTCAATCAAAAACAACAAGTCAAACGCCTTGGAACTGGTATCTGGAACTCAAACCGTATCAAGAAAATATTGAAATCGCATATCATGATTTAAGCATCTTTTTTGCATTTTTGCTTGTATATTCTTACTCCTTGTGAAGTTTATGAACTAACCATTATAATTAATTGAGTTTTCATGGCATAAATATGATTCCACCATGAGCGTCCTCTAGGGTTTGCAGGTTTCAGATTTGGGGGTTTCTGACTAAGGAAAAATCACGATTCCAGACCCATGCCAATGGCTTAAGCAGGTTGAGACGAAGCAACCTGGACTCTCGCGAACAATTTATGAAGCACAGGGTGCTAATCGCTATTTTCCCATAGGCATCTTTTGACAACGCTGTAAAAACCGTTCCCATAGTGTTTGTGTTACAGGGTAGGGGAAGGAGATGACATCGTGTCCATCAACCATTGGATAATTTGAAATTCGCGCGAAATTCCAAAACAGCTAATGCGTTATTATTATATTCTTTATTGTTTATTATATGTTAATTGAAAGTGAATGGTTCAGCTGGCAACGCACTATGCATGTGACATCAAAGACCTGGGTTCAAATCCCAGGTCTTGCAATGCTCAATATTATTTTTCAATATTTGATTCTATGCAGCACTAACGTCCAGATGTACCATATGCTTACCCTCTCAAGCCCCACACGTGTCCATCTCACTCAGATCCATGGCCAAGATTGAAGATGCACCATGTACCAGGTCAAAGCGCTGACATGTGATCCAGGAAAGTCAGCACGTTGCAAGCTTATTGGGCCAGGCTTTTCACAAAAACACCTCCTTATTTGGGGCAACACCCCACTCTGGTTTGCATTTTAAATTTTTTTTTCTCACTTTTATTTTTATTGTTTTATTTATTTTTATTGTCTTAATTCAATTAATTAATTTTTTCCATAAAATATAAAAACATTAGAAAAATCAGAAAATACAAAAAAATTAATAAATATTTATATATTAACTATTTTCATGAATAAATAAAAATGTAGATTATTTAGTTTAATTAGGTTTTAATATTAATTTCTTTTTAATAAAAATCAAAAAAATGTAGAATTAGGTTAATTGCTATTTTTTATTCCTTTTGATATTTTTCCCTTCTTTTTTTTAGAACAATAATTATTAGTTATTTATTTATTTTCCTATTTAAATTGTACATAAGAAATTTTAGGTTTAATTTAGATCTTATTTTAATTCTTTCTTAAATAACTAAAAAATATTAGAATTAGGGTTTGCTTCTTAATTTAATTTTTATCAACTCCTTTTTTTTTTCTTTTAAATCTAAAAAACACAAAATACCAAAAAACATTTAGTCACTTAATTTTAATTTTCTTATTAATTTTAATTGTTTGTAAAAGGGTCCAACGCCCTATTTTTGTTTTAATCTCCTTAATTTGCGCATTTATCTTATGTCGTTTAATTATAATTATGTAATTGTCCCTAAGCCATGTAATTTACTTTTCGCACTTTATTTCTTCGCATTATTTATTTTCCGCTAAATCGGGTCCGGTTTAATTTTGGCGATGTGGACCCGCGCCTTTTGTAATAGCCTTAGATTTATTTTCGCAAACTTTATAACTGTTAAATATGCATGCAAGAATGAATGTCTTAATTAAAATCAAGCGTAGAACACGACAAACATGACAAGACAAATAACTGAAACATGACACACAATTCGCACACACCACCCTTAGGGTACGCCTCACTGTTGCCTTTCGAAAGGTGGTCGTCGAGTAGAGGACGTCTTAGTAAGTCCTCATGATCCGGGAACCTGGCATGAGGGTAGCTTCTAAGGTGTCTTCCCATTGCTCTGGTGATCACCATGTCCCTAAAACTCGAATTGACCCGAACACTTCCAACGGTGGTGCTACCTACCTCTCAATGGTGGGATGACATTACTTTAAAGGACATTTACACAGACGAATTCCTTAGGGTAGGTAGGTTCTCAAGGATACTTGCTCTAATCTCAAAACAAACTCAAAAAGACTTTTCACACTGACACTTTTCAAAAGCTTTCAAAGCAAATTTTTCAAACACTCTGACGTATGAGTCGATCTGAAACTTTTCAAAGAAACTTTTTAAACCCACATTGAAAAGCAAGCAAACAATTTTGAAAACACATTGAGCAAGTATCTAAGAGCCCATGGATAACCATGGATAGAAAGGGTGCTAACACCTTCCCTTTCTATAACCTACCTCCCGAACCGAGAGCAATCTCTTTAAGGAATTTTTCTGTGCTTTTGTCCTTTCCATTTGGAGAAAATAAAAGACGGTGGCGACTCTTGCTTCCGCGACATTTCGCGAACCAGCGTTAAACAGTCAGTTCCAGATCCACCGATCACACATATGTTTTGTAAGCAGTAATCATATTCAAATGCATATGTTCATTTAACGTAATCATTGGACGTTTTTGCAAACAAAACAGGGAAAGTAAAAAAAAAATTGAATTTTGAAATATATTTAATTGCATTGATTCTGAAATTTTTCCTATAAACTGGCAGTTTTATACAAGAAGACAGAAATCGTAGTAAGAGAAAATTGTCATAAAAATTGAAAAAAGGGTGTAAAGTGATAAACAAAGAAAAACAACTATGTGGAATCGATCCCATCGAGTTTCAATTCTGCTATTTCCCCCTATTTCTTCAAGTATCTCATCACTTGTTGTTGGAAGAAGATGATTTAATTGATCTGTACCATTTGAAATTGATGTTAGTAATAAAGCTGGTTGTAAGTAGATAGGTAATCCAACGGGACATAGTCGTACGCTTTAATCCCTAACTTTTTCCTAGAACGGCCTTTCGGGTTTTCAGTCCACCGGGATATCCTTTTTTGTCCAAGCCACCTTTTCAGGTTTTCGACTTGCCGGATTACAATTTTTTTATATTTATATCCCTAATTTTTTCCCGAACCCTTTTGGTTTGCCGGGATGCCCTTATTTTTGCCTAGGTCTGTCAACCTAGCGGGTCTCTTTTATGTGTAGTATTTTTTGACTATGTTCGTATTCATAGGGTGCAGAAAATCTTCATCGTCCATGGTGGTAAGTATCATAGCACCACCAAAAAATATCCTTTTGATCACAAATGGCCCTTCGTATGTGGGAGTCCATTTCCCCTGGGATCACCTTGTGGTAGGATGATGCGCTTTATTACCAAATCACCAGCCTGGTACACCTGATGTTTGACTTTCTTGTTAAAGGCCTTGATCATAAGTTTCTGATACATCTGACCATGACAAACAGTCGCAAGCCTTTTTTCATCAATAAAATTTATCTGGTCAAGTCGAGTCTGAATCCATTCGTCTTCATCTAAACCCGCGTCTTTCATAATCCCTAGGGAAGGAATCTAGACTTCAACAGATAAGAAAACCTCCATACCGTAGACTAAAGAGAACGAGGTTGCCCCAGTTGATGTACATACTGAAGTGTGATAACCATGCAGAGAAAATGGTAACATCTCATGCCAATCTTTGTATGTCACTGCCATCTTCTGCAAGATCTTCTTGATATTCTTGTTGGCGGATTCCCTTGCGCCATTCATCCTTGGCCGGTACGGAGAATAATTATGATGCTTAATTTTGAACTGCATGCATAGTTCCGTGATCATATTTTTGTTAAGATTGGTACCATTAACCATGATGATCCTTTCAAGGATTCCATATCGACGGATAAGGTTATACTTAATGGACCGAGCCACAACATTCTTGGTAATGGAAGCAAACAAGGCTGCCTCTACCCACTTCGTGAAGTAATCAATAACGACAAGGACGAAACGATGTCCATTGGAAGAATTAGGCTTAATCTCTCCAATCATATCAATGTCCCACATTGGAAACGGCCAAGGAGCAGTCAAGACATTCAAAGGAACCAGAGGAACATGTACTTTGTCAGCATAAACCTGGCATTTGTGGAAAGTTCTGGAATGATGATGGAAATCAGTTTCCATGGTAGACCAATAATAACCTGCTCTTAGAATCTTTTTAGCCATTGTATGTCCACTGGAGTGAGTACTAATGACACCTTCATGCATATCTTCCATAATTTTCTCAACATCCTTCTTGTCTACACAACGAAGCAAAGTCGAATCATGGTTGCATTTGTACAAGATTTTGTTACTCAAAAAGAACTTAACAGAGAACCTCCTTAGAAATTTCTTATCATTGATAGATCTTCCTTTAGGATACTCTTAAGTTTCAAGGTATCTTTTTACTTCGTAGTACCAAGGTTTTTCCTCCACTCCATCAGTATCAACTTCGTAGGAATGTTCTGGTTCGTCTACTCTCTTAATAGAAATCCGAGGAGCTTTGTTATCCCATCTGACTTTGGACATAGATGGCATGGTAGCTAGTGTGTCTTCCAGTTGATCCTCTTATCCTGGAATGTGTTCGAAAGTGATTTCTTCGAAGTACAAAATTAATGTCAACACATGCTCTCAATAAGGAATGAGATTTGGATGCTTCGTGTTCCATTCTCCCTTAATCTGATTGATCACTAGGGATGAGTCCCCATATACATTCAAGATTTTAACTCTTATATCGATGGCATCTTTGATACCCATGAGGCATGCTTCGTACTCGACCATATTGTTGGTACAGTTAAAACACAATCTGGCAGTGAAGGGCGTATGGAAACCCTTGGGAGAGATAATCACATCACCAATTCCATTACCAAGTGCGTTGGAAGCTCCATCAAAAACCATAGTCCATCAGGATCCCAGTTCAGGTTCTTCATATGGTCCAGGTTCTTCATAATCAGTAACTAATAGGATATTCTCACCTGGGATCTTAAAATTCATAGACTGATAGTCATTTATAGCTTGATGAGCCAAAAGATCTGGCAGTACACTTCCTTTGATTGCCTTCTAAGTAGTGTACTGAATATCGTATTCTGTCAAGACCATTTGCCATCTTGTTGTTCTTTCGGAGAGAGTGGGTTTCTTGAATATGTATTTTATTGGATCCATCTTAGAGATCAACAAAGTAGTATGAGTCAACATATATTGTCTTAATCGGCGAGCATCCCAAGCCAAAGTACAACAAGTTTTCTCGAGCAGTGATTATGAAGAAGTGAAAAACACAAGAAGGGGGGGGGGGGGTTGAATTGAAACTTAAAAATCAAAAGAAAATGACACGATAATTTGTATGAAGCAGTTGTGTAAATCGTGAACGATTTAACCTTGATGCTTGTTTAAATAGGCGCAACAATATGTCCAAATAGAAACATGATAATTGGCAGTTAATGCACTTTCCATAATATGAAGATCCTTGTCTGATTGTAGCCGTTGTAACTGATACTGCTTTGATGGAAAAGTAACGCTTCAGAACATAAGGAACTTGCTTGCTGCTTTGCTTCAGAACTTGGGAAGTCAGAATCATAATGTCATGTTTGCAACGTTATACTTCCGTTCAGAATTAAGATGTCTTTCACTTTAGCGCAAGTTCTAATCTTCATTCATCAGAATATTCTGATATCAGTCTACGTACACAGCATGAATACATTTATAGCTTAACTTCTGATCCACTTCCGTTCAGAACTTCTATACAAAATAGAACACAAATTTAGAATGCATATTTGTTCTTTGTGTTTGTTATCATCAAAACTCTTACGAGGGTTGTAGACTCAAACTATGTTCTAACAATCTCCCCCTTTTTGATGATGACAAAAACTAGGATTTTTCAATAAATATAGACAGAACAAAAAGCTTAAGAGAGTCTCCCCCTGAGTTGAGTACTCAGATAGAGATGAGTTACTTCCCTGGAGTGTATTCTGGTCAGATATTTTGATGCATCTCCTTATGTCTTTATCAGAATTATGTTCTTGATTATGCTTTCAGAAGAAAAATAAGAAGTTAAGATATTCAGAATGTTTGAGACTTTGTCCCGGTACACTGTTATTGAAAATATCTTACGTTCTCCCCCTTTTTGTTAGGAATCAAAAAGAAATATAATCATAAATAATCAGAGTAAAAAAGGATGATTTGTATTAAAACAAATTTCAAGAACATTTGAAAATTCGCTTAACATCTGTTAAGTGAGATTCTCGAGGATCTGATTGGAATCTGGCACATAAGCAAACACTATATAAAATGTCAGGCCTTGAAGCTGTAAGATATAAGAGAGAACCAATCATATCTCTTTAGATCTTCTGTTCTACCTTTTTACTTACCTCTTCCTTTTCCAGAATGCGTGTGGGATGCATTGGGGTCTTTGATGGCTTACACTCTGAGAGGTCAAATTTCTTCAAAAGTTCTCTGACGTATTTGCTCTGGTGAATGTAAGTTCCTTCTGGAGTTTGATTGATCTGAATGCCCAAAGAATTTGAGTTCTCCCATCAAGCGCATCTCAAACTCTGCCTACATACACTAGAAAATTCTCTTCCCATAGAAGGTTTAGTAGATCCAAATATTATATCATCTACATAAATCTGACAAACTAAAATGTCATTCTTAAATCTTTTACAGAACAAGGTTGTGTCCACTTTCCCTCCGGTGAATTCCTTTTCTAACAGAAAGTTACTTAGTCTTTCATACCAAGCTCTGGGAGCTTGTTTCAGACCATAAAGTGACTTCTTTAGTTTGAAAACATATTCTGGGTGTTTGGAATTTTCAAACCCAGGGGATGGTGCACATAAACCTCTTCATCAACGTAACCATTTAAGAATGCACTTTTGACATCCATCTAAAACAGAGTGATGTCGTTATTTACAGCAAAAGAGATTAAGAGTCTGATAGATTCTAACCTGGCGACTAGAGCAAAGGTTTCTGTATAGTCTATCCCCTCTTGCTGACTATAACTTTTGCAACCTGTCGTGCCTTGTTTCTGATGACTTCTCCTTGTTCATTTAACTTGTTTCTAAACACCCACTTTGTTCCAATGATGTTGAATCCTCTTGGTTTAGGAACCAGAACCCATACGTCATTTCTGGTAAATTAATTTAACTCCTCCTGCATATCTAGAATACAGTTGCTGTCTAGAAGAGCTTCATCAATTGTTATTGGTTCAATCAGAGATATCAATCCCATGAGGGATTCTTCAGAATTTCTGAACATTGATCTTGTTCTGATTGGATCTTCCTGCTAATTTCATCTTCAGGGTGAGCTATGCTGCTTCTAGATAGTCTTTTTTGGAGTTGTTCTACAGAAGTTACTGAAGTGCTTGTGACATTTCCTTCTGATGTTGTTGGAGCGTCTTTGTTGGGAACTTCTGATGAATTGCCTTCAGCACCAGTAAATTCAACTTCTATATCTGCAAGAGATTCATTCTACTTTGACTTTTGAGGGTCAAGCTTGTCATCAAATCTAACACTGATTGAATCTTCTACAATTTGTATTTCTGTATTGTATACTTTATAGCCTCTAGAGCGTTAAGAGTATCCTAACATGATAAACTTCTGTGCTTTAGAGTCAAACTTTTTCAGATGATCTTTAGTGTTAAGTATAAAACAAGTACATCCAAAGGGATGGAAATAAGAAATGTTAGACTTTATGTTCTTCAACAATTCATATGGAGTCTTATCCAGAATAGGTTTTATAGAGATTCTATTCTAAATGTAACATGCTATGTTAATTGCTTATGCCCAGAAGATCTTAGCAATGTTAGTCTCATTGATCACGGTTCTGGCCATTTCTTGTAATGTTCTGTTCTTTCGTTCTACAACTCCATTTTGTTGGGGAGTTCTAGGACAAGAGAAATCACGAGAAATGCCATTTTCATTAAAAAATATTTCAAATTTTTTATTTTCAAATTCTCCACCATGATCACTTCTGACTTTGACAATTCTAAGATCTTTCTCATTTTGAACTTGGTTATAGAAGGCAATGAACACAAAATGTGACTTAAGAACTTTACCCATGTCCATCTGCTATAGTCATCTACGATCATAAACCCATACTTCTTTCCACTAACAAACGCAGCTTTTACTGGTCCAAGTAAATCTATGTGCAGAAATTCTAATGGCCTAGAGGTAGAAACAACATTTTTTGCTTTAAAAGGAGGTTTTGCAAGTTTTCCTTTCTGACATGCTTCACACAGAGCATCTGAGATTAACTTCAGATTAGGAAGTCCTCTGACCAAATTGAGTTGTTAATCTGAGATATTCTTCTCATACTAACATGCCCCAATCTTCTGTGCCAAACCCATTGCTCGGTGTTAACAGAAAGAAGATATTTTACATTCTGACTCTTAAGTTCATAAAGTTTTATCTTGTAAATGTTGTTTTTCCTCTTTCCATTAAATATGATAGTTCCATCTTTCTGACTAACAGCTTTGCATGAATTTTGATTAAAGATTATATCATAACCGTTATCACTTAATTGAAATATGGATAACAGATTATGCATTAATCCATCTATTAGAAAAACATTATTAATAGAAGGGAGGTTACCGTTACCTACTGTTCCAGAGACAATGATTTTCCATCTTTGATTGCCTATAAAACCCATGTAGCCTCCAGGTTTAATTCGAGACTTTGGAACATATGCTTTCTTCCTGTCATGTGTCGAGAGCATCCAGAGTCCAGGTACCATGACTGGTGTTTTAGCCTTGCTGCTAAAGATATCTCTTATGTGTCTGAATCTGATTCTGACGCAGATGCTTCACTGTCTTCTGTCACATTTGCCATAAGAGTAATGTTGGCTCTTTCATCATCTGACTTTGTGTCTGCTTCAGAAGTATCTGAGTCATCCCATGTTGCCATGAGACTTTTCTTCTTCTCCTTGAAGAACTTCTTTTTGGGTTTCTCCTTATGAAGCTTTGGACAATCACTTTTGTAGTGCCCTTGTTAATTTCACTCATATCAGACGATGTCCCTGTTGCTTGACTTTATTTGACCAGAAGAAGACTCAGACTTTGTGTCCAGAGGAGGGTTCAAACTTTCTGTATCCAGAAGAGGATTCAGACTTTCTGTATCCAGAGGGCGATTCATTCTGATTCTATGTTCTTCTGGAGTTTCTGAATTTTCTTTTCCTCTGCTTGCACAACTGGTTGACTCTTCTGGAGAGAAGAGACAATTCGTCTTCTTCTGGTGAGGATCCATTAGAGGTTTCTTCCATAGCCTACAAAACTTTAGAATCAAATTTTTTGTTAGATTTTAACGCTAAAGGCTTACCTTGCTTTTGAGGCTCGTCATCTTCTAGCTTTATCTCATGACTTCTGAGTGAGCTGACAAGTTCCTCCAGAGATATCTTGTTGATATCTTTTTCCAGCTTGAGAGCAATGACCATTGGCCTCCATTGCTTCGGTAAACTTCTGATGATCTTCTTTACATGATCAGCAGTTGAATATCCTTTGTCAAGAACTCTCAGCCCAACAACTAGAATTTGGAATCCTGAGAACATTGCTTCTATGGATTCACTTTCTTCCATATTGAAAGCTTCGTATTTCTGAATGAGCGCAATGGCCTTGGTTTCTTTAACTTGTATGTTGCCTTCATGCATCATTCTCAGAGAGTCAAACATGTTCTTAGCTGTCTCTCTATTTGAGATCTTCTCATACTCTGAATATGAGATGGCACTAAGAAGAATCATTCTGGACTTGTGATGGTTTCTGAAGTCACGCTTTTGTTGGTCGGACATTCTTTTTCTATCAATCTTCTGACCACTTTCATCCACAGATGCATGTATCCATCAATTACCATATCCCATAAATCAGCATCATGAGCCAGAAAGAAGCTCTTAATTATGTCTTTCTAGTAGTCAAAGTTTTCTCCATCAAAGACTAGAGGTTTTCTGCTGATTCTGTCCTTATCATCATGATACTCATTGCTGATGTTCTGACTTGGTCTCACCATAGTGTTTTTCTAAGCTTGGATCATGTACTGACACAATTAAGTGTATGAACTAAGAACCAGGCGCTCTGATGCCAATTGACGAAGTGAAAAACACAAGAAGGGGGGGCTGAATTAAAACTTAAAAATAAAAATAAAATGACACAATGATTTTTATCCTAGTTCGCTTGATCTCAAACTACTCCAATCTACCCGCCAAGGTGATTTCGCTCTCTCCAATGAGGTCTTAATTCACTAATCAAAACTGATTAGAATTTTACTTTGACAACTGCCAAAGTCTTCTTGAGTATAACCACAACTCGGTTTATCTCAAATAAATTCACTAACAAAATTAAGAATTCACTATGTACTAGATGATTTTCGTTACAAAAACTGTATCACAAACTTATGGTGTATTACACAATTTTAGAGAATAGTATGAATATGATTTTGCAGCATTGAGAGATTGTATGAATCAGTTGTGTAAATCGTGAACGATTTAACCTTGATGCTTATTTAAATAGGCGCAGCAATCTGTCCAAATGGAAACATGATAATTGGCAGTTAATGCACTTTCCATAATATGAAGATCCTTGTCTGATTGTAGCTGTTGTAATTTATACTGCTTTGATGGAAAAGTAACTCTTCAGAACATAAGGAACTTGCTTGATGCTTTGCTTCAGAACTTGGGAAGTCAGAATCATAATGTCATGTTTGCAATGTTAGACTTCCGTTCAGAATTAAGATGTCTTTCACTTTAGCGCAAGTTCTGATCTTCATTCATCAGAACATTCTGATATCATTCTGCGTAAACAACATGAATACATTTGTAGCTTAACTTTTGATCCACTTCCATTCAGAACTTCTGTACAAAATAGAACACAAATTTAGAGTGCATATTTGTTCTTTGTGTTTGTTATCATCAAAACTCTTACGAGGGTTGTAGACTCAAACTATGTTGTAACATATTATCTTGTTTCACAGCCGGTAAACTTTTTGCTAAGGTAGTATGTTGCATTCCCTTTTCGACCAGACTCATCATGTTTCCCCAATACACACCCCATTGAGTTCTCTAGTACTGTCAAATACATGATCAGAGGTCTTCCTTCAATCAGTGGCATCAGAATTGGAGGTTCTTGGACGTACTCCTTGATTTTGTCGAAGGCTATCTGATAATCACTATTCCACTCCATTACTTGATCTTTCTTTAGTAACTTGAAGATTGGCTCACAAGTAGTGGTCAAATGGGAAATAAATCTGGAAATATAGTTCAATCATCCTAAGAAACCTATGACTTCCTTCTCAGTACGGGGAGCTGGCATTTCTTGAATGGCTTTAACCTTGGTAGGATCGACTTCAATACCTTTACCACTGATGATGAAACCTAGGAGTTTACCAGACCTTACCCCAAATGTGCACTTGTTTGGATTTAACCTTAACTTGTACTTCTTCGATCTTTCAAATAGCTTGTCCAGGTGGTTGCGATGTTCTTCTTCAGTCTGAGACATGGATATCACGTCATCAACGTAAACCTCTATCTCATGATAGATCATATCATGGATCAAAGCTACCATAACATGCTGATATGTTGTACATGCGTTCTTCAAACCAAAAGGCATAACTTTGTAATAGAAAGTGCCACACTGTGTGACAAAAGTAGTCTTCTCCATGTCTTTAGGTGCCATCTTGATTTGATTATAACTAGAGAAACCATCCATGAAGGAAAATACCTTGTGTTGGTCGGTGTTGTCAACCAGTACATTAATATGCAGATGCGGAAAGTCATCTTTGGGGCTTGCCCTATTCAAATCCTTGTAGTCTATACACATACGCACCTTACCGTACTCCTTAGGTACCGGCACCATATTTGTAACCCACTGAGGATAGGACGTAACAGATAAGAAACCTGCATTGAACTGCTTCATGACCTTAACTTTGATCTTTTCATGTCTTCATAACGTCAGTATCAAGCCCTGACATGTCTTCATAAGACTAAGAAAAGATCTCAACATAGTCACATAACATCTGGATTAACTTCTTTTTGACATTGTCTTCTAGGTTGGCACCTATCTTGATTTCTTTCTTGTCTTCTATAGTACCCAATTTCACAACCTCCACTGGCTCTTCATGCAGTTGTATAGCTCTTTATTCATGCTCTAATAGTCTAGCAAGCTCTCCAGGTACTTCATAACCTTTCTCACCTTCATCCTTGGCTTGGTAGATCGGATTTCGAAGTCATAACTCGAAATTACAGAATTATTATCAATGGGACCCAAGGTGGATGTGGGTCTGAAATTTGTTATATGGGTGTATGTAAGAACACATAGCTATTTTGAAAGCAATAAAGTAAAAGAAAGACAAAGGGCGTAAAATTTGAATGCAAACTTCCAATGATTTATTAAATGAAAATATGTGGATGAAAAATGACAACCCTAACAAATGGATCATTGTGCATCGGGTAAGGCACAAGGCTTAAAGTTATTGTTCAAATTACATAACCAACAACTTGAAAGCAAGAAAGTAGAAAATAGCATTTACTCCTGACTAAATGAGATTGGTATAAAGTCTTGAGCCTTCTAATTGTTGAGCCCACTGCTGGTAGTAGGGAAAATCCAATTGTTTATGTCACATTCTCTATCAGCGTCTTGCACAGTGTTGACTTGATTTTTGTGAATTCCATCATTGTTGATGCGGAATGGTGGTATCCTAGAACTAGAACGAGCATGATAGACATCCCTATGAGCCTATGAGGTGAAACCCAAACCAAATTTGTTGGTCTTGTAAGGAATGTCAGAAAGCTGACCCCAAATAAAGCCACCACCTTCTTCTACCACAACCTTAGCATCTTTCAGAGAAGCCATCTTGGTAACCTTAGGAACAGTAGAAACAACTTTAGCAACATGGGTTGTCAGAGGAATAACTTCAAAGGTCTAGCAAGGAGTTTTGAGGAATTCACCATCCATCTCAACATACTTGAAGGAGTTCAAATGGCTCACCATGTATTATTCTTCGCCATAAATTGTAATGATCTTTCCTTTCACGGGATACTTCAAATTTTTGTGTAAAGTAGAAGTAGCAGCGTCTGCCCCATGAATCCAAGGGCGTCCAAGCAAACAGAAATAGGCTGGACGAATGTCCATCACGTATAAAGTAGAGAAGAATACCTGGGAAACCACTTTGATTGGAATATCAAATTCTCCATGCACCATTCTCTTTGAACCATCAAAAGCTGTCACCACAACGTCATTGGGTTTTAGCACAACTTCTTCATAGTCAAGTTTGTCTAAAACAACTTTTGGAAATACATTCAATCAGGAGCCTGTGTCCACCAACACATGAGATAAGGTAGTGCCCCTACATTAAATAGAGACATGCATGGCCTTATTATGGTTCCTTCCACGGGAGTTAAATAAATGTCAGAAAAGCCTATCCTTTTGTCGGTTGTCAGACTAGCAACACAATTTTTGAATTGATCAACAGAGATTTCTTGCGGTACATGAGCACATTTCAGAAAATTTACCAAAGCCTGAGCATGGGCTTTAGATCACAACAACAAAGATAACATAGATATTTTGGAGGAGGTATGCCCCAACTGTTCAATAATCTTATAGTCACTCTTTCGAATAATTTTCAGTACCTCCTCCATCTCTTACTTGGAGGTATCTTCAAAAGTAACCTCTTTTGGAGCCTCAGTCCGAGTAGGCTCAATAATCTGTCCTTTGCCTCGAGTCTCAGTAGTTGATTCGGTAGCAGTTATACGAATGGGTGTAGTAACAAACTTTGGAGAGATCTCTGGAGAAAAAACCCTTCCACTTCTGGTAACCTTACTAGTCGCAACAATATTTCCAACATTGGGATCAGTAACTTCGGTATTTTCATCTTCAGTAGCCAATGGTTCTTACTTGAGCCATGGTAGTAGGCATCAACTCAACAATTCCAAGGGATACCCTTGTCAGAGGAATATGAAATTGGCCCAGGTGCAGTAATGATCAGAAGAGAAACCCTAGGCTCGACAGTAATTTTCACAGGACCCTTGGAAGTGAACCTTACAAAAGTATTGGAATTTGTAATCACTGAAACGCCTTCAAGCTTTAGGCCTTGAAACATACTTTTACATAAGCTCTCGACAGAAGGAATCTTCTCAAATAGGATTAAACAGTCATCCATCAAACACTGAATACCCTCTTTCATTAGTACACAACCATTGGATTAGGATGCACAGTAGTAGAAATTTTCAACGCAACCCGGAAATAAACCGAATTGCAATAGCTTCTTCTTAACAATGATCAAAGAAGTAGTCAAGTCACTTACAACAGAAACATAAGAAACATCATCAATAACATTAACTCCTTTATCATGATTAGGTATAGATGCAGTGATTATATTAGGAGTCTCAGGAGGATCAAATTTAATCTCCTTAGAGTCAATCATATATTGAATCTTATTTTTCAATGCCCAACAGCTGTTAGTGTCATTTTCAGGACTGTTGGAGTGATACGCACACCTTGCATTGGGATTGTAACGGGGAGAGGAAGTATTGGGATTCTGAGGAGGATCCTTTAATGTAATTATCTCTTCCTTCAACGTGTGTTGCAATGCTTGAGACAATGGCATGTTTATTTTTGTGAATTGTCTCCAGGGTGCATCTTGCCTACGCTGATTGCCTTGTTGTTGTTGTTGTTGCATTGGCGCAAAATTAGAGATCATAATTTCCCCCATAGTTTGGTTACAGTCACTCTTATTAAGACCCTTCTGGCCGTACACAACATTGGATTCTTTCTTACCATTTTATGACTTCTTCGCAGTATTCGAAGATGTAGCCACCTGAATTTTACCACTTTTGTTTCCATTCTCAACATGTTCCCCTGTCAATATAAGTTCAGTGAAACTAGCTGAAGAACTTCCAAGTAGGTGATTATAGAAAGGACCTGTTAGCGTACTCATGAACATGTCAACCAATTCCCTATCAACCAAAGGAGGTTGAACTCTTCCTTCTATGCATACTCCTTAAAGGCTTCCTCAGAACCCGTGGACATACTATGTAGTTGCATGCGGGTTGGTACCAAATCATAATTATATTGATACTGTCTATAGAAAGTTGCAACTAAATCTTACCAGGTATGGATATTGGTACCTTGGAGTTGATAATACCATTCCAATTGCGTTCCAGATAGACCTTCTTGAAAGAAATGCAACCATAATTTCTTGTCAGCAGTGTGTGGTTGACTTTTCCAAACATATGATCTCAAATGCAGCTTCGGGAATGAAACGCCATCATACTTAGAAAAGGTATGAGTTTTTAACTTAGGAGGGATGATGACTCCTTATACTAAAACCAATTCTTCAAAGTTCAAGCCAGGCACCTTCTGGATCTCCATAGCTTTCAGACGCTCTTCTAACAGATACTTCTCACCAGCAGGGGGATATTGTTCATCTAAAAAAATCCTCTTCCTCTTCATCAGAATATTTGTCAGAACCATGATTTCTATTTTTCAGTTTTAACACTCTTACCATCTTCATCCCGTTCGTCATTTTCGTCCAATGAGATATCAAGATCTTGAGCTCGCTTGACCGGGCCTCTGAACTTTCTCCCCATGTTAATGATTCCGATTGGTTTCTATGTCTTCTTCTTCTTCTCGTTGATGAGGGCTTCAATTCTTCTTGCCCCTTGGCTAAATTTAGGAACATCTCTTGGAAATGAGCATTCTGAGTATAGAGTTCTTTGACGGTATGTTTGAGAGCCATTTTTTCTGAAATAAACAACAAGAAGATGAGAAACTTGTCTTGGAAATGTATTATGCAATGATATGTAAGACATGTATATGCATATGCGATGTTTTCAAATACCTCATGGGATTTAAATTTGTTAATCCAAAAGGGAACAAAAACATAGACTCTTATTAGTAATTTCAAATTATAACTGCCTTTTAGACTTACAATGAAAACAAAAAGGGTTAAAAGGAAACAAATTATGAACTCCTAAGACCTAAGACTCAAGTCTCCCATGGAAGTTTCCTCTTTGTGTTGACATATGCATTAAGGCTCTTCTCTTTGTGAAGTTGTTTTGTCAGCTCCTTCACTTTCTTCTCACTAGCATAGAAATGAGTCTCAAAGGTATCCCTTTCTTCTTTCAACTGAATCCAAGACATATGTAGCTCTTCAAGGTCAGTAGGAACATCTGGATGAAGAATGGTATGAGGAATATCTCCAACAACAGGCTCCACAATTACTGGTAGGACATCAGGATATGGCATTATAAGATTCTGAGCAAGAGATCGCTCATATCCGAGGTAGGGCTCCAAAGGGATGGAGTTTTTGTGTCCCAGAGTCTTGCTATCAATCTTATTCACCATGCCCCAAGCACGCATAAACTTTTGACGGTAACCTTGAGGATTGTTCTCGTAATCGAATACAATACCTTGGGTAAGCATATCATGAGCATCGTTTCTTCGAGCATAACCAAATTGACGTAGAGCTAGTGAAGGGTTGTAAGTAATACCTCCCCTTATTCCAAGGAGTGGAACATTAGGGAATTCCCCACAGCGGTCAATAATAGTGATGTCCTCCTAAGATCGGGAACACCAATAGATATCTGAATGAGAGAGTGACACCATCCTTCGAGACCACCTTAAACCTTATTCATTCTTCATCACTGATCGGGGAAGGTGCGAAATAAACCACATGGATAGTAAAGGTATGCAACACATGAGAGTCCCTCGCTCCCGCATAGTACGAGTGTGAAGAGAGTGCAAAATATCTCCAAGAAAAGTAGGCATATGATTATGAGTAAGAAATATTTTGATGGTATTCACATCTATGAGTTGGTCTGCATTAGGGAATAGTACCAAGCCATAGATCAACAGAGCCAAGATATCCTTAAAAGCATGAAAAGTCATAGCATTTAGAAACAACTGAGCCTTATATATCAGAAATTTAGCAAGAAAACCTTTAACTCCACTTCTTGTTTCCCAATTAGACACAATGTATGACTCCTTCAGACGTAAGGCTGCTGTAATAATTTTAGGTTTTGGAATTTCTCTAAACTGGTGAAAGGTTTCTGATCAAGAATAGGTACTTCAATTAGCTTAGAAAACTCTTCCATTGTGGATACCAACTGATAATCCAGGAAGGTAAAACAGTGATGCTTAGGATCAAAGAACTAGAACAGGACACTCATCATGTCTTCTTCAAAACCTGAGGTGACCAAACTGAGTAGATAACCATGCCTCTTGGTGAATTTAGAGTTTTCAGGAACTTTGATACTAACTCCTTAATCTTTGAAGGTACCCTTACAAAGTTGATTCATATAATATTTATGCGAGCAGAGGCTATAACCCACAACAAAGAACAAAGATAAATCCCTAGGTCCTTGAAATGGTTAGTGAAAATGTTGTGTTATGATGATATGATGTTATGATGTTATGTTCATGTTTAAATAAGTAGTAAACACAAACAAGTCACACAAGAGCCTTAAGTTTAAAGGCTTGCATGAAGTCCATAGGAAAATACCCTTCCCACTGAAGTTAAGTTGGCTCAACCTGTTCTAAAATAGTAACCGGCTTCTAGGAATCTCATATCATGGATATTTCTCGCAGGATTTATTTTAGCATGGCAACCGGCTTGCCACCAAAACATCCTGAAAGTAAAATCTCAATGAGCGTAGCCTCGAGTATCAACCAACTTTTACTTGCACCAAAGCCAACTATCTCACTACTTTCTAATGGCCAAGATGAGTCAATTAAGGTTCTAAAAGAAAATTAGTGTTAACTCCATCACGCGGAAGCCTAATGTTATCCTTGACTGACTCGAGGAACAACAATACAAACCAAAGTGTCACACTAACTGTAGATATCATGTTAACTATATCGGTATACGCTGTACAGTCTTTATGATCTATTTCTACTTACCTAAGGAAACACTAGATCCAGGTGTATGATCTTACAAGCGATAATACCCAAGCATGAACCCTTAAACTAAAGCAAACAAACCAAACAATTAAAGTAAGTAAAAGTGATCTAAACTCTAAGGTAACCCCTCCTTTATATTTCTCCCCAACAGAGTCGCCAGTTTTATAATACGGTGGGAGAACTGACTTTTTTGTTTTGTCGCAAATGTTACGGTTAGCAAGAGTCGCCACTGACTTTTCTTTTATCCAATATTTAGGAAAGGTGAAAAGAACAGGAAAGACCTTTGATAGATTTTGAGTTCGGTGGGTAATTTATGAAAGGGAAGGTGTTAGCACCCTTTTCACCCGCATTTATCTTCAGGCTCTTAATTGCTTAGCTCACTTTTAAAAAAAAATTTCTTTGTGCGTGTGTGATTTGTTTGAAAATATTTTAAAATGCCAATGTAAGGCTATCTTTGTAATAATTCTTGTATCAGTTCTCAAGAATGTATACAAAGTGTTTTTGAAAATATTTGTTTGAAAGTGTAGTGTGAAAAATGTTTCGTTTGTTTGTGAGCAAGCATTCAAGAGTTCTTACCCACTAAAGACTTTCTTGTTATTTTCCTTCTCTATTGGAGATAGTATCATCCGTACCATTAGTTGGTAGGTAATCCTATCTATTGGATGTGAAGTGACAAGCGTAGGGACATTGTATGGTCATCAAAGGAAACATGTAAGGATACTTTAGCAAGTGTATCAGAGGGACTATCATCATTTTCTAGGCAACTAATAGGGTCATAGAGGGACTATGATCTTTATTCGAAAGGGACCATAATGATATTGTTATATCGAGGGTCTTTTGCTAAAGTATCCCTACTTTCGTGGAACATGACCAATATTCGTAAGGCAACAAGGGAGGTTACCCTAGATGTGAAAGTGTGCAAAGTGTTTGTTTTCAGTTATATTAATCTTGAAAATTAGGTTTTCTATGTGGCTTTTAGTCTTTCCATACAAACCCTAATTACTAACAGTCAAATATGTGCGGGAAATTAAAGTGCAGAATGTAAAGTGCGGAAAATTAAATCTAAGTAGTTACATCATTTGAGCAGTTACATAATAGGAAAAATGCGAGAAAAAGATAAATCTACGCTATTACACTGAGAGCGCGACCTATACACTTGTTCTAGGAATTTTAAATAGAAAAAAAAAAGAAAAATGTTAGAAAAAGTGTTTTAATGTTTGAGTTTTTAGAAAATAATTTAAGTGATAATAATAATACAAACCTAATTATTTATAATTAATTTTAATATTGAGACAAGCTAACTAACTTAATTAATTAATAAACAAAAATATGTTATGAAAAAACTCTAATCCTAATTTGTTATGTTTTGAAAAAAAAGTTTAAGGTTAATGGTTAATTAAAAAGGAATTAATTAAGAAAATGGAAACGAAATTAGGGTTAAAAAATAAGGAAAACAAAAATGCATGGGGTGGGAGTTGAACCCACGCCCTTAGCCTCACAGTCATGCCCTCCTACCACTACGTCGTAGTGTTGCTTGCATTATGGAATATGAATCAGTCAATTTGGTATTAACATGCGTTTGTAAATCCTGAAAAAAGAAACAAAATAATTTTGACAAAAGACTGGCTCGAACCCACGCCCTTTGCAATGCCAAATGTATCACTCACCACCAGGACAATTATTGTTACACATCAGTTGATTATGAATTAAACAACAAATAATAAAACACATGTTAATTTTGGAATTTTACAACGATTCAAAATTAGACCCCAATGGCTTAAGTGAGGACCAATCATGAGGTGCCCCCATGCTATGCAAGCCCTATGAGAGTCAAATAAAGCACAGAGACGCCGAAGTTAAACTTCGGCCATCTTCCCCGGCGGCCTCAAAACCCAACTTGCAAAAACAGCAAGAATCAAAGACTAAGAGGGATCGTGACCCCCTAATTTGGACCTCATGAATCCATTGGTGATCTTATTTTGTCCTGAAAATGCTTGTAGAGTGACTTTCGAAGAAAACGTTTCAAACTGCCCTAAAAATGGTAGATCTCTATTCATGCGTCATAGCTTGCAAACAATGATTCTAAACAAGTCCAAACATCATTATAAACAGATACATGTGCATAGAATCAATCAACAATGCATGCATTATGAGTTTGAGTTCAAGGAAGTTCAACAAACTTGTGCAGTCAAGGGAGAGAGTTCTGACGGGCTTTAAGCTCAAATAAGGATTGGAATGACTTCCTGGGAACTTCATGAACACGATTTGAGGCATGTTTTTGATTGAAAGTGGTTGGAAATAAGGGTTTGAGTTTTCCCTATTTCTTGAAAATTTGAAAATTTTAGGGTTCTTCTTGAGACAACCTTGCATGTTCTTTGATGTCTGAATATGTTATTTATATATAGAGGAGAAGATTAGGTCAAGTGGTGAGCTTGGACATCTCATGAAATTATATCTTTGATTTTGTTTGAAAATAAGTTGAAATCTTTCAAAACCAATGAAGATTTATTTCAAATAAGGCCACAAGATTTCTTCAGATTCAAGGTAGATTTTTGGGCCTCAAACATGATTAAAACAAAACTCTACACGCCTAAGTCCATTAGTTTTATATTTTATTTTATTTATTTTGGATTTAAATGAATAAACTCCAAATAAAAGAAATAAAAATCATAAAAAATATGTGAATGGATTTAGAGGTCTAATATGAAGTCATGAACACATTTGAACCTGAAAACTTAGGCCCATTAGCCCAAAAATTTAACTTTGCTCAATTTAGGTTTCATGCATTTTCTCAAAATTGCTCAACTTTCACCAATCACATCTCTCTCAATTTTTGTCATATGAAGATGATCTTGGACTTTTTGGAAACAACAAGATGTCTCCTACAACTTTCACGTTGGTCATGTTTTTGTTTGAAGCCTTTATATTTATGTAAATTTATTTGACAAAAGATGTCTTTTTGTTGACTTTTAAAATGACCTATAATATTTTGGCTCATATCTCTCAAATGAAGCATTTTTGGCCTTGAGCTTAGAGAGACAAAGTTGTAGTGAATTGAATTTTCTTCAAGTTAGGCTTTGGTTGAGGAATTTCTAATGATGTATGTGAAAGTTATACTTGGTCAAAGTTCAGTTGACTTCTCCTTATGAAAATCCTAATTTAGTAACTTTTGGCTTTTGATGAATCTTGAGTTTTTCTTGATGAATCATTATCAACCCTTGATCAAATGATGAATGTAACTTTAAAATATTGATGTTGACCGAAAATATTGAAGTTTGATTGTAGATTGGTCAAATTTGACTTTTTGTCTAATATAACGAATTTTCAATCATTTGACTAATTAACTGAGCAAACTTGTGTTGTAAGGCTTGAAATTTGGCATGGGGATACATTGATACATATAAGAAACCATGAAGTTCATTTTAGGCATTATAAACTCAATTTCCTTTGAGAGAAGCAAAACCCTTGTTGTAGGTCAATTGCTTAGGAGGAGAGTTTGTCTAGTCAACCCTTGAGTAGTCTTGAGCAATTGAGACCTTCATTAGCATGAGGAGATATCTTCAATTAACTTGTCTCAAAATGGGAGGGAAAATTTTGGGGTACAACACAAGAAAGTGAAGTTTTCATGCTAACTTCTAACCAAACAATGATCAAGGCTTAAAGAGGTTATTCTCCAAACCAAAAGACATTTTCCACGGGTTGTTTTTAAACCAAAATGGTATTTTCTGTTGGCTATTGTTGTACCCCAAAATTTACCCTCTCTTTTCTCAAGGCATTTCCTCACAAGGATTCTCAAAATTCAAGCTTGCACAAGTACAATTGGATTTTCCAGCATCAAGTTAAAGAGGAAACTGTCAAAAAGGGGGAAAGCAGATAAAAATAATCTTTTCACAAAATTGGAGAAAAAATAAGTTTACTTCGATTCACAAGGTTTCGATTGGATTTTGGTCTCCTGCAAGCCTTCTTCGATTTCCCTTGTTTCGTTGGACTTTAGTCTCTTTCAAGACTGCTTCGATTGGACTAGGAATTCTATCATGCCTCCTTCGATCCATCCTTTGTGTCTCCTTCGATCCACAATGCAATGGTTGCCTGCATGCCTGCTTTGATTGAACATTTGATGCTTGCATGCCTGCTTCGATTGGACATTTGATGCCTGCATGCCTGTGTTGATTGAACAAATAATTCTCTCCATGCTTGCTTTGATTCACAAAGTAATGGCTAGCTGCATACAACCTTCGATTGAGCAATAGCTTCCTTCTTGCATGCTTCAAAGCAAGGGGCTCCCACCAGGCCAACAGGCACAAGGAAAAAAGCCTACTGTTAGCCTCCTCTCATTGAAAGAGGAAAATCCTCATGTTGATGTCCTTCAATTCAGAAGACAAGTTCCTTATTTATGCTTGCTCCCAATTCAAAAGGCAAGGACCTTCTTTAGGCCAACAAGCACAAGGCAATGGCCTCCTACAACTTTCTTTTGATTCAGAAGCCATTTACCCCTTGCATTCTTCCTTCGATTCACAAAGGCCAGGATTCCCTCCAAGCCAATATGCACAAGGAAAAAGCTTCCCCATGGCTAACATTCACAAGGCAATGGCGCCCAGAAAGCATTGGCCATTTTTCACACTAGCTTCGAATGGGCAATATTTCCTTTGGAAACAGTCTGTTTCAATCACACATAATTCCTACACTATGGCATATAATGGGTGTCCCATTCGAAAGACATGTCTGGGTGTCCCATTCGAAAGACATGTATGGGTGTCCCATTCTAAAGACATGTCTTGGTGGCCCATTTGAAGAATTGAAAATGGTGGACACAAATGATGCATATGGTCCAATCGAAGAACACATATTTGGCCCTTTCAAAGATACACATATGACCCATTCGAAAGTCACTTATTGGGTGAAAATTAAATAGTATTGTTTGAAGAAGAATCTGGTCGAAGGTTGGACCTAAGTGGTCAAAACGAAAGGTTAAGATATCAAAAGAGACTTGCTGCCAAGTTCAGGCCTGATACACTGGCCATAACGCTCCAAAACTGCTGCACAATAGTTCTGAAACACTGCTCCTATTCATGCACCAATTTGGCATACGAACACTGCCCCTCAAAAGCTACAAAAATAATTTACCCATTTTGTTCAAACTCTTTTGTTTTCCCTCCTAAACCTCAGCCAACATTCACCTATAAATAAGAGGCTCTATAACTTGTCTAAGGGGCTGGACAACACATCCAGAGGCTTTTGATAGCTGGAAAAAACTTTGATTGTGTGAAAATCATCAAACACCTAACACATTATCATACCCAGATTCAAAAGACCATACCTTTGTTTCCGACCCTTTCAAATCCAACACTGGAAACACAACACATGTTTCTTTTCCCTTTAGAATCTAGGAACAACCCCACATTTTGTTTTTCTTTCAAATCCAGTAGAAAGAACACTACATCCATTCTTCTCCTTCGAATCCAGAGATAACAAGCACAACCCCTACTCTTCTGGACCTTAGAATCTAGCACTAGAAACATCACCTTCGTTTCTTCCCTTTGAATCCAGGAGCATCCAAGGAAGCAGTTCAAAGTCCAACACCTACGTTTCATCTTCAAGCAAGGTAAGTCATTCTGACCTTAACCTTTTCTTTTTAAGCATGTACATAACATTTGTTTCCGCCCTGTTCGTTTGTTTCTTTTGACCAAAAATGTGGTAGAACTAACCAGTATAGACCCCAAATGAAAGAAGGAGTTTTATGTGAAACGAAGCCTTAGGCTTTGCCCCTGGCTGCTTCACAGTCCAAATGAAGGAGCAAGAAGGGAGAAACGAAAGTTGTCCACACTAACTGCCAGGCCCAATCGGAAGAAGCAGCCAGAAGGTTGTCCACACTGACTCCCAGGCCTCAATCGAAAGAAAAACAAAGGGCATGGTCGAAGGTTACTGGCTCACCCTAACATTCCTGCAATCGAAGGAAGCAGAAAGGCAGAATCGAAAGCTGCCTGCACATGCTGACTTCCAGGCCAAATCGAAAGGAGCCAGAAGAGAAGAATCGAAGGATGTTGCTGCCTGAATCAAAAGGCTTACTTTGCCTCCTTTTATTTTGCTTTGTCTTTACATTTTCTTGCTATTCAATATGGTTGTAATAGTGTAGGATATTTATTTTTTTCATTTTTATTGCTTTATACAAATGCTAATAATTAGGATGTATGGAAAGATAAAACCAACAAGTAGACCACCCTAATCAAAGACTAAATGCATCCAATCAAACACACTTTACACACATGCACCTCTAGGTTAATCCCACTTGTTTCCTTGGAAAATAGTAATGTCCCTCAAATATGGGCATTTTAGCAAAGACCCTCGATGAAAGATCGTAGTCCCTCGATGACCCTCGATGTTGCCTTCGGTAAACGATCTAGTCCCTATACGACAATTGCTAAAACGTCCCATAGGTTGCCTTCTATAACTATACAAGCGACCCACGCCCGTCCCTTCACATCTAATGATGGGGATTCTTACCAAATGAATGGTAAGATAACAACATCTAAAGGAGGAGGAAAAGAACATTAGACATTTTGAGTAGGTAGGACGCTCGTAGTTTCTTGCTTGCTTACAACAAAAAAAACCATTTACACACCAACACTTTCAATTGAAATATTTTCAAAAGACAAAGCTCTTTGTACTCTTTCTTATAGAGACGAGAATTATTACAAAGACACTTTTCAAAATCACTTCCAAAAAACATCTTCCACAAACACCTCTTTGAACTATTTTCAAAACCAACACTTTGTACGCATTCTTATAGAGACGAGAATCATTACAAAGACGTTTTCAAAATACTTTCAAACCCACACCATAAGCACATTTTCAAACAAAAGATGGTGATCTAGCAAGCAACTAAGAGCCCGTAGAAAACTACAAATGGAAAGGGTGCAAATACCTTCCCTTTTCATAACCTACCCCCCAAAATCAAGAAATAATCTTGAAAGGTCTTTCCTGTTCTTTTCAACCTTTCCTTATTGGATAAAAGAAAAGTAGGTGACGACTCTTGCTATCCGCAACAAATGCGATCAAACGAAAAACACCCAAGTCAGTTCTCCTACCGTATTACAACTATCCTCTAAACTAAATTAAGGGTTTATACAGGTTGGCTAAGAACCAAGTTGAGATTTTGATCGAGCTGATCTTAAACCTACTGAGCTTTTATGTTAGCTGAACTAAGGAACCAAGGGAGATTTTAATCGGGATGGTCGGACTGATAGAGCTATTAACCGAGGTAAACTCAAGAACAATTATGGTTATTTCATTGGCTTATAATCATGAACCAAAAGAGAACTTTTACTCAACGAGAAACTCACGAACCAAAAAGGGACTTCCTAAGAAAATTCCCCAAAAATAGAAGAGATCTTACACGCTTAGCTCGAAATTAATAAACTTCCCATGGAAGGATAATTTAAATAAGAGATAATACACTCTTGGTAAATTACAATTTAGCCCTCACACAAAACAAAGATCCTCACTTAGATTCCATAATACTCTCGAAGAACTATGGCTAAATATAGGTGACAAAAATGAGAGATTTGGAGAAATGATAAGTGAGATTCAAACTCTTTTTTTTATGTGTAAAAGTGATAGATAAGCTCTCTATTTCTAGACCTAAACATGGGTTAAAATTGGAAACAATTGATGGGGTATTTCGCAAGTGCACGAAATGTATCCCTGTAATATAAAGAATGTCGAACCCACAGAGACCTAATAGCCAAGCTATCATTTTCTATTGTTACTATGTTTATCTAAGGCGACTAAAAATAAGTGTTTGGGTTGTGAAAACAGAGTAAAATAATAATATTTTCTCTTTCCTCTTTGATACCCTTGTTGGAATGTGGATCTCATCAATTCGTTGATACCTTTGTTGTTCTTAAATCAAATTACCTATGGGATAATACTTTCCTCTTTGAAAAAGAACTAATTAAAAGGGAATCGTCATTGTCGCGTAATCGGAATCAGATGTTACTCTCTTGCTTATATCATCCATTGTCGCGTGCCCATTGCGTTTTTCTTTAAAGAAGTAAACCTTTTTTTAGGAATAAGATTCTTTTACTCAATTGAAAAGTTGTTTTGATAGGAAAATAAGACTTTAAAGGGTTCTTGGTGTAAGCTCGACCAACCGTACCTTAAACTTTCAAATGCGTCCGAAAATAGGTTAAAAAATAATTTATTAAAATACTAACCTTCCTAATTAATTAACAAATAGCTTTCGCAGTTTTTATCAATTAAAAACTAAACAATCTTAATCTTTTGTACCCGGTGGCTTTTGATCTTACCCGGTGTATAAATGGTTCTACTTTCGTAGTAATCGATAATTTTAAATTTAGAAAAGTTGTGATTAAAACCAAAACAACCCCATAAGATTTTATCAAGAAAAACAAATTAGGGTACTTTCGAATTGACAGTCCTCACATTCCAACAATTATAATTTAGCTAGACATGATTGTAACGTGCGATGAAACAATTGATTTGTTTTTGAAATAAAGCATAGTAAACATATTGGATAAAACCTTAAACATGCAATTGGAATAAAAGTAGAAGAAGAACGTGTGATTAAATAAAGAGATAATAAAATAAATATAATACGATAAATAAAAACCTTCTCAAGTGAAGCACAGTTGATCGACATTTTCACCAAAGGATTGAAGATCGACATATTCCTGAATTTGAGAAAGAAATTAGGAATAGTTCAGATTGACTATTTTTGAGGATGTTCGACAACTTGGATTATGGGGGTGTGTTGAAATATTAAATTAGATTAGATTTGATTAGATTTAATATTTAATATAATCTAAGTTGTGTTAGCCCAAGTCCAATTAGGGTTTTATATAAATAGTCATAGTGTGTATCATTATTTGTACCATTGAATAATACAAATCCTTATTTCCTTTATTATTCTGTCATTCTCTCCTCGCTAAAAGTGCTTCACGCACTAACAGAAACGTTTGAGTTGGTGAAGTCTTGAATATTACTTTGAGTATTAGAAATTAATGTGTAAACCTTTTACCAATTCAGTTTACTACAATTTCTTATATTTTTATTCCCATTTTGATATACTTGTAATGTGTAATTTTATTTGGCAAGTTTGCCACTTGTCATCTTATTAGAAGACTTAGTATTTTAATAAATACTATTAATAGACATATTACTATAATTAACTTTAATTATTTTTTTTAATATTTAATTAATTATTTTATTAATTCTTAATTACTTATGATGACTAGATACATTTTACATTGCAATTCAATAGTCATATTCAGAGATGTAAAATAATTGATATCAATTGGGAATCCAAACAAAACTGTTGGGACGTAAAGTTCAAATTCTAATAGTCTGTAAACCCTTCTGCTTTCTTATGCCTCCACGTCTATACTTTTCAAATGACTAGATGTAAATAAGGGTGGAACTTGTGAGTTATGATTTGAGAAGGTGATGGTGGATCTCCTAGTGTTCCATTGTTAAAATCTTTTAATTTTTATGTTTGTTAGTTTATTTTAAATGTTGTGGACTATCCGATGTTGAAAATTGGAGTTGAAAGAGTCAGTTGAGAAGAACCATTTATAGTGTAACACTTTTAAAATCTTTTAATTTTTATGTTTGTTAGTTTACTTTGAGTATTAGAAATCAATGTGTAAACCTTTTAACAGTCCAGTTTACTATAATTTAGTATATTTTTATTCCCATTTTGATATACAATTATATATAAATGTTATGATGTACTTGTTTATCATGTGTTACAATTGATCTTATTATTTCTCTTAATGTGTAGTTAGAAGAGGATAAAAGTTAAGAAACATCTCTTCTGGAACATGTTTTGTGGAAGGCTGCTCGTGTGGGTAAGGATGGAGTTTTTAAGGAAGATGATCAACAAATTTATGAGCAATGTGTAAGTATATCAGTATTCCTTTAATTAAATCAAAAGTTTATTAACATAGCGAATTTATGAGTTTTAATCACCACTAATTTATTTCGATATGAATATGAATTTCAGGAGAATCTATCTCAATCTTTAATTGAAGCTGAAGACAATGATTGCAGAAGCATAATTAGTCGAGTATTAAATGTTCTCGAGTATACCGGTCGTGTGAGGGGTAAGGGACTTGGGGTGACTCAAACATCTTTGAGTAACCGTCAAAAGAGGAAAGGTCATAGCAATAAAGAAGTGATGGAATAGTTAGAAAAATTAAAATCTAAAGTGCATGAGTTGGAAAAGGATAAAGAAAGACATCAATCAGAAAGGCAAGGTTCAGGGTTCAAGGATACTAGTGACAAAGATAGTATCAATTGTGATTTCCAACAGAAAATTCACGAGGTAATATATATTATTATGAATTAGCATAACTTTTTTAATTGACATATATACACATTAACAATTTCATATTTATTATTGGTTTAGGGAATTCCACCTTGTCAGCTCTATTTATTGTAACCAACTTATTGCATGGTTGGCAAGGGAAAAATACATAACACTTTGAGAGAAGTACTTCACCATAAACCACTCCCTACAGGATTTTTGAAAGTATCAATTGATATTGCTTTAGAGATGGATATGCCATTACCTTTACCTGACGATATTTCAGATGCAACATTGGTGGGAGAGGCAATAGGATCGTATGTTGCATGGTCGTCAAACCTTATTTGCATAGATGATGAGGTATGTTGAAAACCATTATAAAATTTTGAGTATTCAAATTTTTTATGACCATTTAACATGCATTTTTTCATGGTAATGTTAGACTCCTAGAAAATACAAATAAAAATATAAGGAGATTACGCAACAAAATGAGTCAGTTGCATCAAAAAAGAGGTACATTGATATATATACATAGAAAATGTTAATTCATGATCTTATACTTCACCTAACTTATATGCATCTGATCTTTAGATTCATGCTAAAGAGATGCAACAAGTCAGTAGGAGTAAGAAGCCTCAAATTAGAAACATGCCCACACAAAAAAAGGATGTTGCAACGACCACGACTAAAAAAAAGCCTACTTTTCAGTATAGGTCGTGTCTTCAGACATTATTAGAAATATCAGATTTGGATGATGGAGGTACTCATAATATACCTATAGAGGAAGGTATTTTTAGTTCTTCCTATTACGAAACAATTAGTAAAGAGGATATGGATCAAGTTTTTGGACATTCGAAATTAGGCATCGGTGTTATCGATACATACATCAGGTATACTTTGATCAACTTTATTTAATTAATTGGAAAATTTATTTATTCATTTAAATGAATAGTCTTAATGTTAATGATGTTTTTATTTAAGGTTCATTTATGACAACTTGATGTGCCCACATTAATTAGAACAGAGATTATGTTTCTTATCTGCCAACAATATCAACACACGATTAATCGATCAAAGACCAGATGAAGTAAAAGAGTACTTTGTCCGTGAATTTATGGCCAACAAAGATACATAACAGTTGTTTTTTTTTACCATTTAATACTGGAAATGGGTTAGATTTTCATTCCAACTTCATCTATTATAATTTTTCATTTTTTGATGTTGTGTAGAAAGTTTATATATAACCTTTGTTAATCTTACAGTGGACACTGATTGTTGGTTGCGATGAATCCTATAAGAGAATTTGTATATTATCTGGATTCGTTATAAAGTGATTGGACAAAATACCTAGATATGAAAAAGATGGTTGATACATAAGTGAGATTGTTCTAAATATTCATTTGTATATTTATTTATTTATGTGAAATTGTTCTAAATATTCATTTATATTTTATTAGAGTTATACAAATTTTTCGATTACTAAGAGATAGTCAAGTACCAAAGAGTAAAGCATACAACATTACATGGATCAGAGTGCAGGTATATTTTCACAATTTTAATTATATTAGTGATGCTACTTGATAAAACAAGTTAAACTATATATATATATATATATATATATATATATATATATATATATATATATATATATATATATATATATATATATATATATATATATATATATATATATATATATATATATATATATATATATATATATATATATATATATATATATATATATATATATATATATATATATATATTCGTATTTTTTTTCATGTGTAGTGTCCTCGTCAGCGTAATGATATAGGTTGCGGTTATTTCATGTTGAGGTTTATCAAAGAAATTATTATTTGGAATCAAATAGAGATTTCAACCATGATATGAGTTTCTAACTTATGATTTATTTTAATATTTAACACATTTCATCTAATTAATTAGTTCTAACTAAGTCATATTATTGATGAATTCAAGTCTTCTACTTACTTAAAAGATCAATTGGACGAAATTAAGGAGGATTGGTGTCAATATATTATTGAGATGAAAATTTTAAAAGGTATTGTGACAATATAATTGATGATAATTTTGAGTATATATAAGTTTAAGTTATGATGAGATACTATGTCTTCATTAGTGTGGTAAATTGTGTTGCAATGTTGTTGTTTTTATGTGGAAGGTTAGTTATGATGATATTGGAGTTAAATTCAAATAAAGTTTTGTTTGTATCATGATATGAATTTAAGAATTTTGAATGGTGGATATGCCTTTGTTGGTTTTGTTGCAGGTAGCTGCATATGTAGAAGATATAGAAATAACAAGTTCATTTAGGATTCTTCATTGTTGTTGTTTGTAGAGAAGATATTAGAGAAGATAGCAGCTCTGGAAGATAGTAATATGTACATTTGTATATATATATATATATATATATATATATATATATATATATATATATATATATATATATATATATATATATATATATATATATATATATATATATTGTGTGTGTGTGTGTGTGTTCTTAAGTTGTATCAAATTTATGTATATATAAATTATTGGATTAAAGCAGTATATATAAATATGAAAATTCGGTGCATATTTATTGAATTGAAGTTATAAATTTATGACATCTGGTTAAAATTTGAAAGATAGAGCTTATTTTAAGTGATTATTTGTAGAGAACGCTTAAAATATAAGCTGTATATATTAAAAAATCCGTGAACATTAGACAGCGTTTTAAACAAAAGAGGCGCTGCCTATAGTGGGGAATAGAAAGCTCTTTTAAAGAAAGTGCCGCCTAAAAGGGGTGCATTAGAAAGCGTTTCTAAAGTAAAAAGTGATGCCTAAAAGAGACTTTAGAGAGCGCATATGGAATAAAGCGTTGCCTAAAGGAGATAGTAAGCAGTGCTTTTACATTGAAAAAAAAAACGTTGTCTTTACTTACAACAACACAAGAATAGGCAGTTGTTGGAGCATTATAACGACAAGCAACAAAAGTTTTGGAAATATTTATCCAGGAATTTATCGTGTCCACAGAGATTGGTTATTGAATTTCCGTTCGACAAATTATCTCGTTAATGAGTTTAGGGATAAATGAGTTTGTAAAGAAAATGTTATCAATAGAAAATAAATGTAAACAAAAGAAAAAACTAAGGAAGAACTTATCAAGCCTGCATATAATCTACTGATCAAAGACTTAAATCTATTGACCAATTACATTCAACCTAACAATACTCATCAATGTCACTATGTATCACTCACAACCTAAGTCATTCTAACCCAAATTGAGAGACCGACTGTATCACCAAGGAAATGATCCAGCACAGCGATTATGCACTATTTCAGCCATAACCTTTGAACTGTAACTCCGATTTGCGCCTGGTTCGAAGCGTTGGAAAGCTTATTCAATATATTTCTAAAAATGCCTAAATATAAAAGTGTTAATACCGACAAAAATGAGATAAAATCAATTAAACTCAATGATATTTAGATAATTAGGCAATAAATACACTATAACGTAAACTATACCGAATATACACTAAAGTTGAGGTTTATTGACAAAAGAAAACAAATTAAGCCGATGAGTGATAATTATTCACACTAAAATTCACAAAAATTTATAACTCGTCAAACTCTCCCCAACTTAAAACATTTTTTGTCCTCAAACAATGTCAAATAAACTTAAAGAAGCAAAAGACGATAATCAAAGAATCACGAATCAACAGGTTTTTAAAACAGAAGACAAATGCAATGGTTCAAATGAAAAACAATACACACAGAGTAAACACTTACCACTAAACTACGACTATAAAATTAACACGAAACAAATGCTAAATACAAAAATTATACCAAACATTATAAAAAAAATTTGTTCATAAATGAACCACACCTAGCAAACCCAATCATCGGTAGATGAAAAACACACAAAAATGGGGAATTTTCACTCATCCAACCATCTTGTAAACAATAGACTAAATTATGCATTCATCCAAAAATTTACATTGAAAATATAAAAGCAAAAATCTTAAGGGCTTTTCAAGGTTGTAACGTGGCTTGGTTAACAAACAAGTGATAAGTCCTAAATCTAATCGAAACAAAAACTTTCCTAAACCTAAAGGAGTAATTACTACCACAAAGATTTAAACAATAGAATTTCAATCAATCTTCTTCTTCATCTAAAATTCAAAAGCAACACACATCACTTATTCAACACAACATTATTCCATACTCTTATTGTTTTTCTTTTTCAAAGGTTTTCTATTTTTTTCCTTTCTTTTTCTATCACTTATTTTTTCATTTCATTTCTCACTTTTTTTTCTTCTTTTCAACCTCATAGCAATCAATCAATAAATACACAATCATTTTTCTTCCCAACTTGAATTCAACCATACATTAAAGTGAATACTCCCCACTTTCTAAGGCAAGGTAAAAATGAAAACCAAAACAATGGTTAAGGGTTCAAGAAAACAATGAATCAACATACATGCAAAAAGGGAAAATTAACACTCATAGACATGCATTTAGAAAATACAACATGGATATCGACAAAAACCTCAAAGGGGTTACTAATGATTACACACTCACAAGGTGAAATGACTTATTTGGCCAAGGTAGTTGTGCTCAAAATGAAAAAGAAAGCCTTGATCATGTTCAATCTTTCATACAATCAACACAAATAAAAGATTAAGCATAAAAAGATCCAGTTAAACCAAGAACTGTGGTCTCCAGCATATGTGAACAATGGAAAGCTATCTCACAAAAAGGGTAGGAACTAAAGTGATTCACAAATGAACAAGTATACAAAAGAATGAATGGCATAAAAATTGTAAAAAGTATAAGTATCATGAATATGCTAAAATATAGAAAGTGATAAACACATACCTCGAAAGTGTACAAAAATTTAACAAAATCACTACCACGCATTCACAAGTCGAAAAGATCAAACTTGACAATTCACCTTAATATTCTACAAGTTACGGGACCAAAACTTGAGTGCAAACAACAACAAAAGAATTATAAAAATAATACTCATACAAAATTTCAATGTACAAAATTTACAATATATACAACGAACAAAACTCCTCAAGCTAAACACGATAAGCTTTTGAAAAACACAAATTAACATAACAAAACAAATACAAATAACGATATGAAAACCGGGTGAAAATGAATTAACAAGTTGAAAATTGAATATTTGAAATTCAAGACATATTCTTGTTTCACTTGTTAAAGCACAAATCACCACACACATAAACAAATAAAAATAAACATGCTTGTTTTACTTCGTAAGCTCGACGCCTTTATTGTGCAAGCTAGTAACCTCCTCTCATCATACCATGGTATTGTCACACCATGCAAACCTAAAGAAAGTGTCCTAACAATCACACAACAAACGTTACGAAAATGAGACACTTCACAACAATACGTGAAAACACATATATGCACAAATATCATATACAAGTTAATGTATAATTTCTATACAACATAAACATTAATTGCAAAACACAAAAACAACAGAATTATCACAATGCGAAGACAATAAAACCAATCCCTGACAACGACGCCATTTTGTTGCAATTTGTGTAGTGGCAAACAACAAAAGTTTTGGAAATATTTATCCGGGAATTTATCGGGTCCACAGAGATTGGTTATTTAATTGTTGTTCGACAAATTCACTCGTTAATAAGTTTGGGGATAAATAAGTTTGTAAAGAAAATGTTATCAACAGAAAGTAAACGTAAACAAAAGAAAAAACTAAGAAAGAACTAATCAAGCCTGCATATAATCTACTCATCACAGACTTAAATCTATCGACCAGTTACATTTAACCTAACAATACTCATCAATGTCACTACGTATCACTCACAACCTAAGTCATTCTTATCCAAATTGAGAGACCGACTATATCATCAAAGAAATGATCTCTCTACCTCCTCAACAACACAGAAGACAACTAAGTAATTACACTGATGATATCTCAGTACAACACAACCACATAGAGGCATTAAGCTCTGATACCCAAGTAGATGTCACCTCTAAATCTATCTCTAGAGTTTAGAAACTAACTGATAATCATCCTAGATAAGAATATAACTAGTATATGTCTATAACAACTGAAATCCCTAGCACAGAGCAAAAATTAAGATAATAATCGACATATATTTGTAAACCAAGTTTAATATATGGGCAACAAATATACATGAGTTCAAAGTAAATACATATACAAACTCAACACATACAGAATACACAAAGAAAAAGAGAAATGAACCACAAATCTACCGGTTTGTCAGTGCCGATTGAAGAGCAATCTACCCCGGATCATCCGTATGCAAGCTTCAATGTTGTTTTCTAAGCTCTAACTATCAAAAATGGAGGAAGATGGAGTTGAGGTCAAAAATACCCAAAACCATACCCAAAAAATATGTTTTTACACCTAAATACACATTTCTAATTGTTCAACATTGCCTGACGACCAAAACGCATCGCTCGGCGACCAAAACAACATTTTTCCCATGCAACATCTTGCCTAGCATCTCCCGAAGACCAAAAATCATCCCCCGGCGATGGATGAGAGAAAGTTGAAAAAACCAGCATAACATTATGCACTATTTCGGCCATAACTTTTGAACTGTAACTCCGATCCGCGCCTGGTTTGAAGCGTTGGAAATCTTATTCAATGATCTTTCTAAAAATTATTAAATATAAAAGTTTGAATACCTACAATAATGAGATAAAATAAATTAAACTCAATGATATTTACATAATAACGCAATAAATACACTATAACATAAACTATACTGAATATACACTAAAGTTGAGGTTTATTGACAAAAAGCAAACGAATTAAGCCGATGAGTTCTAATTAATGAAACTCAAATTCACAAAAACTTAGCACTCATCAAACTCTCCCCAACTTAAAACATTGTTTGTCCTCAATCAAAGTCAAATAAACTTAAAGAAGGCAAAGAAGATAATCAAAGAGTCAAGAATCAACAGGTTTTTAAAACAGAAAACAAATGCAATGGTTCAAATGAAAAATCATACACACATAGTAAACACTTACCACTAAACTACGACTATAACATTAACACGAAACAAATGCTAAATACAAAAATTATACCAAACATTCTAAAAAAAACTAGTTCATAAATGAATCACACCTAGCAAACACAATCATTGGTAGATAAAACACACACAAAAATAGGGTATTTCCACTCATCCAACAATCTTGCAAACAATAGACTAAATTATGCATTCGTCCAAAAATTTACATTAAAAATATAAATGCAAAAATCTTAAGGGCTTTTCAAGGTTGTAATATGGCTTGGTTAACAAACAAGTGATAAGTCCTAAAGCTAATCGAAACAAAAAATTTCCTAAATCTAAAGGTGTAATTACTTCCACAAAGTTTTAAATAATATAATTTCAATCAAACTTCTTCTTCATCCCAAATTTGAAACCAACACACATCACTTATTCAACACAACATTATTCCATACTCTTTTTGTTTTTATTTTTCAAAGCTTTTCTATTTTTTTCCTTTCTTTTTCTATCACTTTTTTTTTTCATTTCATTTCTCTCTTATTTTTTCTTTTTCTTTTCAACCTCATAGCAATAAATCAATAAATACACAACCATTTTTCTCCCCAACTTGAATTCCACCATACATTAAAGTGAATACTCCCCACTTTCTAAGGCAAGGTAAAAATTCAAACCAAATCAATGGTTGAGGTTCAAGAAAACAACGAATCAACATCCATGCAAAAAGGGAAACTAAACACTCATAGATAAGCATTTAGCTAATACAAAATGGATATCGCCAAAAACCTCAAAGGGGTTACTAATGATCAAACACTCACAAGGTGAATTTAATTATTTGGCCAAGGTAGTTGTGCTCAAAATGAAACAAAAAAATTGCCTTAATCATGTTCAAGCTTTCATACAATCAGCACTAATAAAAGATTAAGCATAATAAAATTCAGTTAAAACAAGAATTGTGGTCTCCGGCATATGTGAACAATGGAAAGCTACCTCATAAAATAGGTAGAAACTAAAGTGATTCACCAATGGACAATTATACAAAAGAGCGAATGGCATAAAAATTATAAAAGTCTAATTATCATGAATATGCTAAAGTATAGAAAGCGATAAACACATACCTCGAACGTGTACAAAACTTTAAAAAAATCTTTACCACGCATTTGTAAGCTGAAACGATCAAACTTGACAAATCACCACAATATTCTACAAGTTACCTAACCAAAACTTGAGTGCAAACAACAACAAAAGAATTAGAAAAATAATACTCCTACAAAATTTCAATGTACAAAATTTACAATATATACAACGAACAAACCTCCTCAAGCTAAACACGACAAGCTTTCGGAAAACACAAATTGACATAACAAAACAAATACAAATAAGATATGAAAACCGGATGAAAATGAATTAACAAGTTGAAAAGTGAAGATTTGAAATTCAGAATATTCCCTTGTTTCAACTAGTTAAAGCACAAATCACCAGACACATACACAAATACAAATAAACATGCTTGTTTTACGTCGTAATCTCGACGCCTTTATTGTGAGAGCTAGTAACCTCCTCTCATCATACCAAGGTATTGTCACACCACGCAAACCTAAAGAAAGTGTCCTAACAATCACACAACAAACGTTACGAAAATGAGCTAATTCACAACAATACAAGAAAACACATATATGCAGAAATATCAAATACAAGTTAATTTACAATTTCTATACAACATATACATTACTTAAAAAACTCAAAAACAAAACAATTATCGCAATGCGAAGACAATAGAACCAGTCCCTAACAACGACCCCAATTTGTTGCAAGCTGTGTAACAGAAAGCAACAAATGTTTTGGAAATATTTATCTGGGAATTTATCGTGTCCACAGAGATTGGTTATTGAATTGTCGTTCGACAAATTCCCTCATGAATGAGTTTGGGTATAAATGAGTTTGTAAATAAAATGTTATCAACATAAAATAAATGTAAACAAAGGAAAAAACTAAGGAAGAACTTCTAAAGCCTGCATATAATCTAATCATCACAGATAAAATCTATCGACTAGTTACATTCAACCTAACAATACTCATCAATGTCACAACGTATCACTAGCAACCTAAGTAATTCTAACCCAAATTGAGAGACCAGCTGTTTTACAAAGGAAATGATCTATCTACCTCCTCAACAACATAGAAGACAACTAAGTAATCACACTAACGATATCTCAGTACATCACAGCTATACAGAAGCATTAAGCTCTGATACTCAAGTAGATATCAGCTCTAAATCTATCTCTAGAGTTTAGAAACTAACCGATAGTCATCCTAGATAAGAATCTAAGCAGTATATGTCTATAACAACTCAAATCCTTAGCACAAAGAAAAAATCTAAGATAATAATCGATACTGATTTGTAAAGCAAGTTTAATATAATGCCATGGGCGAAAAATATACATGAGTTCAAAGTAAATACATATACAAACTCAACACATAAAAAATACATAAAGAAGAAGAGAAATGAACCACAAATCTACCGGTTTGTCAGTGCCAATTGAAGAGAAATCCACCCTGGATCATCCGTATGCAAGCTTCAATGTTGTTGTCTAAGCTCTAACTATAAAAAAAATGGAGGATGATGGAGTTGGGGTAAAAAATACCCAAAACCATACCCAAAAAATGTGTTTTTACACATAAATACGCATTTTTTGACTGTCCAACATTGCTCGGAGACCAAAAAGCGTCGCCCAGCGACCAAAAAAGTGTTTTTCCCATGCTACAACTTGCCTAGCGCTGCCCGACGACCAAAAAACATCGCCAGGCGACTGATGAGAAAGTTGAAAAAACCAGAACAACATTCCGCATTATTTCGGCCAAAACTTTTGAACTATAACTCTGATTCGTGCTTGGTTCGAAGTGTTGGAAAGCTCATTCAATGCTATTTCTAATAATGCCTAAATATCAAAGCTTGAATACCTACAAAAATGAGATAAAATCAATTAAACTCAAGGATATTTACATAATAACGCAATAAGTACACTATAAAGTAAACTATACTGAATATACACTAAAGTTGAGGTTTATTGACAAAAAGAAAACGAATTAAGCCGATGAGTGCTAATTATTCACACTCAAATTCACAATAATGTAGCATTCATAAAACTCTCCCCAACTTAAAAAATTGTTTGTTCTCAAACAAAGTCAAATAAACTTAAAGAAGCAAAAGACGATAATCAAAGAATCACGAATCAACAGGTTTTGAGAACAGAAAACAAATGCAATGGTTCAAATGAAAAATAATATAGACAAAGTAAACACTTACCACTAAAATATGACTATAACATTAACACAAAATAAATGCTAAATTTAAAAATTATGCCAAACATTCTAAAAAAAACTAGTTCACAAATAAATCACACCTAGCAAACACAATCATCAATAGGTGAAAAAACACAAAAATGCGGTATTTTCACTCATCCAACAATCTTGCAAACAATAGACTAAACTATGAATTCATCCAAAAATTTACATTCAAAATACAAAAGCAAGAATCTCAAGGGAGTTTCAAGGTTGTAATGTGGCTTGGTTAACAAACTAGTGATAAGTTCTAAAGCTAATCGAAACAAAAACTTTCCTAAACCTAAGGGAGTAATTACTTCCACAAAGTTTCAAACAATAGAATTTAAATCAAACTTCATCTTCATCCCAAATTTCAAACCAACACGCACCACTTATTCAACACAACATCATTCCATACTCTTTTTGTTTTTCTTTTTCAAAGCTTTTCTATTTTTTTCCTTTCTTTTTCTATCACTTTTTTTTTTCTTTTTCTTTTCAACCTCATAGCATACAATCAATAAATACACAATCATTTTTCTCCCCAACTTGAATTCAACCATACATTAAAGTGAATACTCCCCACTTTCTAAGGCAAGGTAAAAATTCAAACCAAAACAATGGTTAAGGGTTCAAGAAAATAACGAATCAACATCCATGTAAAAAGGGAAACTAAACACTCATAGACAAGCATTTAGAAAATACAACATGGATATCGACAAAAAACTCAAAGGGGTTACTAATGATCACACACTCACAAGGTGAATTGACTTATTTGGCCAAGGTAGTTGTGCTCAAAATGAAACAAAAAATATGCGTTGATCATGTTCTAGTTTTCATACAATCAGCACAAACAAAAGATTAAGCATAATAAAATCCAGTTAAAACAAGAATTATGGTCTACAACATATGTGAACAATGGAAAGCTACCTCACAAAAAGGGTAGGAACTAAAGTGATTCACAAATGAACAAGTATACAAAAGAATGAATGACATAAAAATTGTAAAAAATTCTAAGTGTCATGAATATACTAAAGTATAGAGAGTGATAAACACATTCCTCGAACATGTAAAAAACTTTAACAAAATAATTACCACGCATTCGCAAGTCGAAATGATCAAACTTGACAAATCACCTCAATATTCTACAAGTTACCGAACCAAAACTTGAGTGCAAATAACAACAAAAGAATTAGAAAAATAATACTCCTACAAAATTTCAATGTACAAAATTTACAATATATACAACGAACAAAACTCCTCAAGCTAAACACGACAAGATTTCAGAAAACACAAATTGGCATAACAAAACAAATGCAAATAACGATATGAAAACCGAATGAAAATGAATTAACAAGTTAAAAAGTGAAGATTTGAAATTCAGAACATTTCCTTGTTTCAACTAGTTAAAGCACAAATCACCACACTTATAAACAAATACAAATAAACATGTTTGTTTTACGTCATAAGCTCGACGCCTTTATTGTGCGAGCTAGTAACCTCCTCTCATCATACCATGGTATTGTCACACCGCACAAACCTAAAAAAAGTGTCCTAAAAATCACACAACAGACGTTATGAAAACGAGACAATTCACAACAATACGTGAAAACACATATATGCACAAATATCATATACAAGTTAATATACAATTTCTATACAACATATACAATAATTACAAAACTCAAAAAACAAAAGAATTATCGCAATGCAAAGACAATAGAACCAATCCCCGACAACAACGCCATTTTGTTGTAAGCTGTGTAGCGGCAAGCAACAAATGTTTTGGAAATATTTATCCAGGAATTTATCGTGTCCACAGAGATTGGTTATTTAATTTTCGTTCGAAAAATCATCTCGTTAATGAGTTTGGGGATAAATGAGTTTGTAAAGAAAATGTTATCAACAGAAATTAAATGTAAACAAAAGAAAAAACCAAGGAAGAATTTATCAAGCCTGCATATAATCTACTCATCACAGACTTAAATCTACCGACTAGTTACATTCAACCTAAAAATAATCATCAATGTCACTATGTATCACTCACAACCTAAGTCATTCTAACCCAAATTGAGAGTCTGATTGTATCATCAAGGAAATGATCTCTCTACCTCCTCAACAACACAAAAGACAACTATGTAGTCGCACCGACGATCTCTCAGTACAACACAACCACACAGAGGCATTAAGCTCTGATACCCAAGTAGATGTCAGCTATAAATCTATCTCTAGAGTTCATAAAAGAACAGATAATCATCCTACATAAGAATCTAAGCAGTATATGTCTATAACAACTTAAATCTCTAGCACAGAGCAAAAATCTAAGATAATAATCGACACAGATTTGTAAAGCAATTTTAATATAACACCATGGGCGACAAATATAAACGAGTTCAAAGTAAATACATATACAAACTCAACACAAAAAGAATACACTAAGAAGAAGAGAAATGTGTTGCAACTGGTTTTTAAATCAGAGTCTCCACCCTTAATTTTTATCCTAAGGAAGGGAATATAAAGGAATAACCCTAAAAAGTTCAGAGATTCTAGGTTTGGACTCGGTTCTAAATGAAGGGAAGGTGTTAGGAACCCCTCATCCACTTTGTTCATAAGGATAGTAGGTTTAGAAGCGTGTTTTTTAGGAAATAGGGTTTTAATTATTAATGGGGGGAAAATGGGTTGGAATTTTAGTTAGGGGAAAAGGATTTTAATTTTATATAGGGGAACTCGCCACGATTTTAATTGTATTCCTACGTATCCTCTTATGAGGAATCTGAGTCCCAATACGTAGTTCGCACGGGTTTGTGTTTTATATGGATTACGCAAATATTTTAACTTTTCTTGCATTTAGTCTGGGTGTAAAGATAGCGGAATGTTAGACTAAACGTGCGATTAATCAAAATAAACTTTGGAACCCTTTTAAAAAAATAGATTGTTAGATTAATTAATTATATAAAAGAAAAACAACATTTATATTTTTTAAGTGTTTTTTATATATTAATTATAAAAACTCTAATTAATGCATGATTTTTAAAGGAATATTTTAATACAATAAAATACATAAATGAAATTTTTTATAGAAAATAATATCAGGTTTCATAGTAATAATAATAAATGAGATTAAAATTTATAAATATTAAAAATACTAATAATTATTATTTATAATAAAAAAATAAGAAAAATAAAGTAATTACAGTGGGGGGTGTAACTTGAATTAAGAAGTAAAAGTGAGGGAGTGCAGATAGTGAGGGCCTGAATTCAGGTATTGAACTCAGGCCCAGTAAGGCTGGGGGGCGTGTTAGGCATCAGAGTAGAAAAATAGGGGATGTATGAGGAAACCAGGCCCAAGTTCAGATATTGAACTGGGCCCAGTGGTTAGGGGTGCGTTTCTTCAAGCCAGCTTAGTAAAACAGAAAAAGAGGGTTTGGATACGATTGGGCTAGGTCCAATACGTGTTTTTGAGGAGGCCTAAGTAACACCGTGTGAGAGGTTGAATGGAATTGCGGTGTGGACTTGGCCTTACGACCGTCCGATGTTAATCGCATGGATATAACCGAGGAAGCGTGGTATTATTAAGGGCGCGCACATACACTAGATGATTTACAAAATAGAAAATTTGTTTTAAACATTTTATATTTTTCATTTCCATTCATTCATCACCCTTCCCTCGTTCTTCTTTCTCCTTACAAACATCAAACCCTAAAAAAACTACACGGCGACGTTCAATTCCCACCCTTCCCCGACTGTAAATTCAAACCCCAAATTGCGATAATAAAAGAAAAACTCAGAAAACGAAACCTAAGCCTCGTTTACCTCTAGTCGTGATTTCTACGATATGTTATGTTTCTAATTCTGATCTGTTTCCCTCTCTTTCTGATCTGGGGGTAACAACGGTGGTGATTACGGAGGTTTTGGCTGTGCTTTAAAGGGTTAGCGATGACACGATTTAGGGTTTGAGATATTGAAACCGTAAATCGTCTTCTCCTCTTCTTCAATGATTGGGCTTGGTATCCTTTGTAGTTTCCCCTTCTTCTTTTCTTATTCGTCCAAAATTTCTCCTCCTTTTCTTTGTTCTTAGCTTAGGTATTTATAGGTTTTAGAGTTTTACAGAATAGGAACGTCGTTACGAATTTTCTGATTAGGGCTCAGATTAGGGATTGAATTACTGTAATTGATTTGCTTCTGATTCGTTTCTATAATATGTTTAGCCTTGATTCGATTTGGTTGTAAGATTTTATTGATTTTTATTGTAATTTTGTGTATTATGAGATTTGATTGCAATCAAAAATTGATTATGTTTGTTTTAGATCTGTACAATATGCGTTTTTGTTCGTGTGAATGATATAGTAGTTGTTAACACATTGCATTATTTTCCCAATCAAATCTGAACAATATCTGTTTTTAACTTGGGCCTCGTACTGTATATCATTTCCTGCCCAGTGCTCGTTTCTTCTGATTTTGGGCCTTGAACTGCCCAGTAGCAATTCTCTTTTTCCATTGCAACAACGTTTTTTTTTTGATAAGGTATTGGGCCTATTTTGCTCTTTAGAACAGATTAATCAAACATAATATTTAAGTTTATAAAAAGATATTTTAATAAATAATTTGTAATAAAATATTCATGAAAAATAATTGTAATAAATAAATAAAAATAATGTTTTAATAATAATGTTTTAAAATAAAACAGTTTTCTCAAAATAAAATGAATGGGCCCAAATTGCACCCATCGCTTGGGCTTCCAAAGAATTTTTTTTAAAACGTATACCACTCTTTTATTATTCAACACCCGAAAACGAAATGGGCCAGCTGAACATGCCTAATGGGCTTGTAATTGAAATCATACCCCTCTTTATTACTAAAAACAACAAAAACCTTAATGGGCCCTCATACCTCCATAATCAAAATCTTAGCCCCTTTCTTCAAAATAGACTTTTATTCTAGAGTCTCATGGGCCAATGGCCAACATGCCTCATAAATGGGCCAACGAAACGAGTGGATCTTTCTGATTTAGAAAGCCCACTCCCCTAAATTAGGATACACCCCTTTATTAATTTAAATTCCTATAAATGATCCATCAGATATTGATGGTCCATTTTTATGTTGAAACACCTCTTCTTCCATCTTTTACTTCAAAAATTATACAGTGTGGTAAACCTAAACATAACCCTAAAGGTAGGGAAAATTTGGGGTACGAATGTTGCCCCTATTTAATTATCTCTCGATTGAATAGTGCGAGAATACGCAGGTCTCGTGCGTTTTGAGAAAATAGCAAAGGTGATGATGTGTCGCTTGCCAGGATTTGAATAAAGATATATATAAAGATGATGATTTAGAACTTTCATAAAGGGATAGGTAAAGATGAGGATGTATCATCCTAAGAGAGAATAAGTTTAATTAGTGCTTGGGAGACCAATATGGTAAGTTTTCGTTTGATTTGCATATTCATCGCAACCTGGAGGATGAATAAACAACACTTGATAACGCATGGATGTTTGGAGACTGAGGCAACGAGTTGTGTTCGCGGATTTTACACATCACTGCATGGAGTCTTATGTGATGAGATAAATTTTTATAGAATAAAACACATCGTTGTATGAAGTCTTAGGCGATGAGTTAAATTTGGATTTCGAACATTTTTGCATGGAACCTTAGGCAATGAACTATATTGCGAGTTTCACACATTACTGCATGGAGTCTTAGGTAATGGGTAAAGAGAGGAAAACACATTGGTGCATGGATTCTTAGGCAATGGGTCATGTTTGAATTTCAAACATTGCAACATGGAGTCTTAGGCAATGAACTATATTGCGAGTTTCACACATTATTGCATGGAGTCTTAGGTAATGAGCTACCTTGTAAAGAACACATCACTGCATGGAGTCTTAGGTGATGAGTTAAATTGTAAAGAGCACATCACTGCATAGAGTCTTAGGTGATAGGTTAAATCTCAAGAGGAGTAAAACACATTGCTGCATGAAGTCTTAGGAAATGCGTCATATTTGTAGAGGAAGTGTGTTTTGATGATCAACCTTGGATAGCTAAATCAAAGATGAGATAGGTCATTTGCTGGTTGCTTGTTCTCAAGTAAGGTGAAAATTAGAGATAATGATTTTGCCCAACGTATGTTTTGAGGAATTCCATGCATGACGTATGTGTATGATGCTTTAGTTCAGTATGGAACCCCAAAGTATATATTGTTTGTATGCGTATGCCCCATATGTACAAAAGTGTGTGTATATGCCCAAAATGTAATGCAAATTTTTTTTGATGCTATCTCCCTTAAACCATTGGTTTTGAGTTACTAACTCCCTGACGTTGAACGTTGTATTGTCGTGGTATCTTTTAATTGATTTGAACATGGTGAAAAGTGTCAGTAAGATCTTGATTTTTGTGTCGTAGGCGCAGGCGTAGGTATAGACGTAAACATGAATGTAGGCGTGGATTTTCTTTCGATGTTTTTTTAACCAAAATGATTTTTTGATATTTTATCAAGTGATTTTATTCGTCTAATCCCCCAAAATGATTCCAACATAATATTCACAAGAAATAAGCGTAGTATTTTGCAAACAAGTGTGAAAAGGAAAAACACAATTTGAAAGATGAAAAAAGTAAATGTTTTATTGATATGCCTCTGAATAGGCGAGAGTACAAGATGCAATTCCTTGAAAGAGGTAATTACAGTAAGTTTTAAAAATGTAAATGGCAATGAAAATGACAATTACTACTACTATTCCCCAATTTACTTTTAATAGCTCTTATCTCCTTTGCTTATGAGTCCTATGATTTGGATCCATCTCTTCCTTTGTGGTTTGTAGTCGTAGTTCTTAGATCACAATCTTTTTGTTCTTTATTTCTTTTGAATAAGATCCCTAATTTTTTCCTGGATCGCCCTTTTGGGTTTTCAATCCACCAAAAATAGTTTTTTTTTGTATGTCTCTAATTTTTGCCTGGATCTCCCTTTAGGGTTTTCAATCCACTGAGACGCTCCTTTTTGCCTAAGTCATCCGTTTAGGGTCCGAACTTAGCGATCCTTTTATACATAGTATTTTTTGACTGCGTCTGAATTTTCCAGATGCAGTAGTTCTTCCCCATCCATTATTGTGAGGATGAGACCACCACTGGAGAATGTTGTTTTTACTACGTATGGACCCTCGTAGTTGGGTGTCCATTTACCACGTGAATTGAGGTGAGGTAACAGACTCTTCTTGAGTACTAAATCACCTTCTTTGAATATTCAAGGATGAACTTTCTTGTCGAAGACCCTCTTCATCCGCTTCTGATGTAATCGACTGCGGCATAGAGCTGTCAGGCGCTTCCCTTCAATGAGGTTGAGTTGGTCGAGTCGCATCTGAACCCATTTTGATTCTTCCGAATTTATTTCCATTACAACCCTAAGTTATGGTATTTCTATTTCAACCAGAAGTACCAGCTTCATGCCATATACTAGAGATAAAGGAGGCACACCTGTCGATGTGCGTACAGAGGTGCGATAGCCATGTAGAGCAAATGGAAGCATTTTGTGCCAATCTTTGTATGTCTTCACCATTTTCTGAATGATCTTCTTAATATTTTTATTGGCTGCTTCGACGGCTCCGTTCATCTTGAGTCTATATGGTGAGGAGTTATGATGCTCGATTTTGAAATTATCGTATAATTCTTTCATCATCTTGTTGTTCAGATTAGACCTGTTGTCTGTAATGATCATGCTTGGGACCTCGTATCTACATATGATATTATGCTTGATGAATCGCGTAACCACTTGACTTATCACATTAGCATAGGATGTCCCTTCCACCCATTTGGTGAACTAATCGATGGCTACTAGTATGAAAGAGTGTCCGTTGGATGCTTTTGGCTCAATCATGCCAATCATATCATTCCCCCACATTGAAAATGGCCAAGGAGATCTCATGACATTTAAGGGAGTTGGCAGCACATTTATTTTATCGACATAGATTTGGCATTTGTGACACGTTTTGGTATATAATGGTAATAATTGACTTCCATCATTAACCAATAATACCATGCTCATAGATTCTTTCTAGCCATGGAGTGCCCATTTATATGAGTTCCAAAAGTACCTTCGTGGATTTCTCTCATGAGCGTATATGCTTCATGCTCTCCACACACCTAAGTATTACCATATCGTAATTTCTTTTGTATAACACCTTGTTACTCAGAAAGAATTTCGAGGCTAACTTTCATAGAGTTCGCTTGTCAGTGATAGAGGAATTTTCTGGATATTCTTGCTTTTCAAGGTACTTCTTGATGTCCTAAAACCAAGGCTTGTCATCAGGTCCTTCTTCAATAGTAACACATTGTGCAGGCTCTTCAAAATGTCTAATTGTGATGCGTGGTTCATGATTTGGCCAAGTTACTTTGAACATGGCTGATAGAGTTTCCAGAGTGTCGGCCATTTGATTTTCCTCCTGTGGGATGTGACTGAAAGTTATCTCTATGAATTCCACAACCAACTTTAAAACATGATCCCGATATGGGATTAATTTGGGATTTTTAGTAACCCATTCACCGTTGACTTGGTATATGACTAGCGCGGAGTCTCCAAATAGTCCGAGGTGTTTGATTCTTAGATCAATGGCAGCTTCCAGTCCTAGTATACAAGCTTCGTACTCGATGATGTTGTTGGTGCGGTCAAACCACAACCTTGTTGTAGCGGTAGAAATGTTTATGACTAAGCCATTGGATTGACTAGACTTACACAGATCAAAGTAAAAATAGCCACCGTGCTTTATTGTTTCCAAAGGAATGGGAAAAGAGCGAATAAAAAAGAGAGGGGAAAGATTCAAGGTAAAGGGGTTGGTTATGCAAAGGGAGGGTATTAGCACCCTAAACATCTACGGTACTCCACATGAACCTCTTTGTAAAAATCTGTATATTTTGGCTATAAAATGTTGTATGAAAAAATAGATGGTGGATGTGAGAAAAGAAGTATATTTTTTATGATTTTTGCACCCGCCGCGGTTGCGAACCATTAGTTCCTACGTACCACCTTTCGTGCAATAGGGGATCAGGGTACACATAGTTCACATTTTAAAAATTTTAAAACACAAATGTGTTGATTAATTTTATGAGATAAGACATCATCGTCATTGTCCGTGTGGAAAACATACTTACTACCCACAATCATGAGAAAGGAGAATTTGCATCATCTCAAAGTGGAGGATATGGCTTGGATTTTAAAATCAACAATGCCTCACTCAGCACCCAAGTGGAAAATATCTCACTTCACTGCATATTGTAGAAGTATAGTTGTTTGCATCACTACAAGGATTGCCAAGAGTCTAATCTTTTGAGAAATGTTTTAAAATAAAAAACCAAAGTGGAAAAATAGTTTGAAATGATATTGATTGACTTTTAGTCTTCTCACAAAAAATGTCAAAGTATTATTAAGTTGATTGAAGTTTGTTTATGAAAAGTTTTTTAAAATGCATGGACCTAAGTCCAAGTTTATTATGAAAGTTGTTCAAGTTTAAAAAACAAGAAGAGTTTTCAAAAGGAGGAAGAAGATTTTTGAAATTAAAGAAGATGGGAGGAGAAGAAGAGACTATCCTAAAGCATAAGGTAAAAAGCTAAGGATAAGAACCATCTAACCAACAAGAAGCCAATACTTGAAATTATGAGTCAAGATAGAATTCCCATTCCTTGGATTGGAACTAAGCAAGCAAAGATACTAGACCTCTTGAGAGAACTAAACTTCAAGTGTATTAAGTCTTCACAACTATTGGGCAGAGTAATGGCTGTATACAGGTGAATTCCAGATTACAAACAAAGTATGTAATCACAATAACCCGCACACAAAACAAACAAACAACCCAATGTCTTGAGGTAAACCTCAAGATCTCCAGACAAAATATCCATTAAGATCACAAGGTCACCAACATAGGCCAAAGTTTCTAATCCTAAGTCCAAGAAGTCAAATACTCCATAATGTCAAGGATAGTAACCAAATAGTCCAAGTATCATTAAAGCCTTTTTAGGGTTCATGTTGATTATTAGGTGTCTTAAAAAAAGAAAAGAAAGGCTCAAGTGAGCAAAAATAAAGATAACAAGGACATAAATGCTCAAGTGAGCAAAATACAAATAACATGAAATGTAATGCTTAAAGTAAATGGTACATAAAATATAAAAAATAAAAGCATAAAGTGAAACAAATTAATAATTAGTGGTTAGTTGGATGACCATCTTGAAACTTTCATTTGGAACTCATTAGAGGATTGGTAGAACCAAAGCCTCTACACAACAAGTTGCATTTGCTTTTTGTCAAGTATATCATCCATTTGGAATCCTCACAAGTACCATTTAATGATCAACGATGTTTAAGTGATCCACGTTGACCAAAAGTGTTGTAGATCCATTACAGGATTGGTAGAACCAAAGCCTCCACACAATGAATCTCAAAGTTATTGGATCAAAGGGATCAAATTAACATACTTGGGCTTGCAAACATAGGTTTGGGCCATGAATGATTATTTATTCGAATCGGGACAAAATTTAGCGCTATGTTAAGAAATCGTAAGTGAACTTATATAGAAGTCGCACCTATTTTGAGATCGGTCAATAGCAATTTATGCACCATTTGTTTTGAGACATGATATAGAGAACATGCTCCAATAACACTTAGTGCAATAAGAAAGGGATAAGATGAAAAGGGGTGAGGAAGAATATGCAAACCATATTTGAATTAAATTTTAATCAAACTATTATTAAAACCATTCACCCATTTTTATGGAGTTAAACTCAACACCATGAATCCAATGATGTTAACAAAGTTCATGATAAAAAATTCAACCCAAGATTATCCAGAAAATAATCACAAAATTATATTTCGTTTAATATATACATTAAAAAGGATTTAAAATGTTTTAAAATAGAAATAAAAGAGAAAAATATCAACTATGTTGAAATTAATCAAGAAATAAAAAGTAAGACCATAGAAAAATCAGAAAAGGACTCAAATATTTTTACAAAATTTTTGGTAATTTTTTAAAGTCATAAACTATTTTTTAAAATTAAAATAAATGAGTAAAATAAACCAAAAATTATAAAAAATAACAAAGTCAAAAATAAAAATTAAATGAGGTCACCAATATTTGTCACAATATCATTCAATCATTCCATTTTTTTTTCCAGAATTTAAAAATGCATAAAAGTATTTTTAAACATTTAAAACAATTCAAATAAAGTGAAAATTTATAAAAACTATCAAAAAATAAAATAAAATTGTGAAAAAAAATAAAAACCAGAAAAAGAAAAATCAAAAATATTTTTCATAATTTTTTCAAATTTTTTGGACTAAAAATGATTTTTCTATGATTTTTTTAAATTTAAAACAATTAAAATCAAAATCAAAAAATAAAATATCAAACTAAAAAAAAATAGGCCATCTGATCAATGTCAAAACGCGTTAGTAAACATATAAAGTGGACCTGGCGCGATGTGCATGTTATGGCCTCTAATGAATAAATCACCGAATCTTTAATTAAATCAGATTTCAAAAAAAAACAAGTGGCACGCCCTCATTGGTTAGAAGATGACACATTCGTCATCTTCAACCTCCAGCTAACGTGAATTGCATGTCTCTTATACTGTAAAATCAGAAGCTCAGACCTATGCCATTTGCTTCATCTCTTCAAGACGAAGACAACCACACCTTCGCGACAAATTTATATAAACTGTAGCTCAAGCAATTTGGAAGGAAAGTTTTGAAAAGGGATTTTAAATTTCATAGTCAAAATGTGTTTCCAGATAAAAGTAAGTGTTGTGACTAGAACTAGGGCAATGAGAGCTTCACAGTAATATCAAAGTTTTGAAGAATTGATGGAGAAATCTACCTATTGGAGTTGAGTTGCAGAGCTCTGAAACTGGACTTCTATGGAGTAATATAGGACACGATTCTTGAAGGTAATTGTATGGTTAGCATCAGGGAAGATCAAGGAAGGTGAATTGATAGAAAAATTAGATTGAAAAAGGCTTGAACACTGATTACAAAGTCACAGAAAATTGAGTTATGGAGCAAGTGTGGTAGGGTGATTCTGGCTATTCAAGCTTGAGAAAATGAATGGGATAGCTCATGTATTTATAGGATAAGCAAATGGGATCAAAAGGAAGAGTGAATGATGCATTTTGGATAGAATTCCTGTGAACCTTATTCACGAGTCAAGTGTGATCTCATTTTCACAAAAACGCATCTAATCTTTGCGTTTTGAGGTGCTAAACATTTATGGCAAGTTTTTTAATCAAGTTTAAATCAAAAAGACGCATAAATCTTGTGATTAGAGGCTACATTATGGATTTCAAAATTCTGACTTGGTGAGAATTTCAGTTCAAAGTTACCAATTTCACAATAATGGCATTTTCAACTCAAGGGGTCTTGGGTTTGATTCTTGATGCTTTAGAAAGATGTGGTTACAAGATCTGAAATGGAAAAAGAATGGAATCAAATGGATGCTTGAGCTGAAAGTTGCATTGAGTCAAAGTTGGGGAAAATGTTGACTTTTCATACTTAAAAATATTTCAAATTTTTCTTCAAAAGTGACCTATAATGTTTTGCATTCAAACATGGCATTCCGCTAGGAATTTTCTCTTGACCAAAAAAGATGGCATGATATAGATCTCTTGAATTACATTTTGAAACTTGAACCATTCAAAATCCCCAAAAATTGAGAGAGTTATGAATTATTGAAGTTGGCAAAAAATCATGAAATGACCTATAATCTTTTGCATCCTTGGGGCATCTTCCATCCATTTTCTCACTTTGCATACAAAAGAAGGAATAAAGTTCACATCCTCAATATCATTATGGAAAAATAGTGAGCTAAAGGTGATAAAAATTGACCAAGTTATGATTATTTGAAGTTACACATGAGAAAATGGGGGTTCATCTGGAGGACTTGTAATCTTTCTTCATCATTAAGTTTCTTACACATGAAAACTCCTTGAAACTTTTGAAGTGATTTGTTAATAACCCTTTAAAGAGAAGGATTTCTTTGGAATCACTCAAAAATACCAAAAGAAGAATAAGATATCCTTCTTTGAAGTTCAAAAACCCTAGCTCCTAGATCAAGAAAATGCTTTGAGGAACTTTGACAATTTTGAACAACCTTCTTGTACCAACACTCTTGATTTGTAAATAGAAGTTATTGAGGATGATAATGAGAACTAATAGCAACCAAAAACACTTCCATATCTTGAGAATTGAGAGAAATATGCACTTGTGACCAATGGGAACAAGACCTTGGCCAATCATGACAACCTCATCCATCAATCCCTTGAACTTTTGAATCAATTTTGATAACTTTGAAATTTGGTGAACCAAAATAAACCTTGCCATGCCATTTCTTCCAAAACAACTTCAATGGTGAGGTTTGAATTTCTCAAGCAAATGACTAGGGCATGGAAATAAACTCATGAACCCATGAAGCAACTTGCTAAACCTCATTGACTTTACCTACATTATTAACAAGTACGACAAACCAACATTGCGTTTTATTAATTAGAAAGAAAATCAAAACAAAATATTCATGATCACAAAAGAAAACAAGTCAAGGTGCTTAGGGATTCCTCAAAGAGAAAATCTAATGATAGGGAGAATAACCAAAAGCCCTAATGTAATCTTGTTGTGATTGAATCAACATGGTATGATGAAGGGATCTTAGGGGAAACAATTGGGGTACAAAACTTGCAGTATAGGGCTTGTTATAGTTCTTAGGAGAAGTCAAGACTGCCCTTATACCGTGTCCCAGTGCATTTGAAGCCCAGTCGAACATGAGTGTCCAACGTACTCCTGGTTTTGGTCCTCCATATGGCCCTGGTATTTCGTAGTCACATATAACCACCACATCTTTGTCTGGGAAGTTGAACTTCATCGGTTGATATTCTAGCAGCGGCTGATGAGCTAGATGATCGGTTAGTATGCTTGTAACACCCCATTTTACCATATGAATATTTATAATAAAATATATGACAAATGCATCAGTGTTCACAATGGGATGCCACATAAATCATAAAATCCATAAAGTTCTCAAAATACTTTATTACTTCGTGTATCCAAAAATGGTTATTCAGCAGCAGAAAAATCAACATAAAAGTAGTTCAATGGTATTCTAGCCTTAACAACAATTCAAATCCACAATATGTGGTCCATCATAAGTTTAAAAGAAAATGTTCAACATTTGAAAATCATGCAAAACATAATGAAAATCCCAAATCCCGTGTTACAAATCAAAGCGACTCCTAAAACTAGATCTGGTAACATCAATTCAAGCACTACTCGGGTACCTGATTATCTATAATCCAGAAGAGTACAGACACAACAACGCAAAAGGGGTGAGAATTTCATTCAATAATTACACGGTGAAATAAAACATGCTAAGGAGTAGTAAATCACAACAAACAAAAAATTCATCACAAACAACCATCATTACATCATACAACATCAATTCAGTGTTTATGCAATGCAATAGTCCTTCACCAACATGCATGTGGTACCATAAAGGAATAAGCCTTCAACTCATTAGCCAATTGGGCAATAGCATATCATAAGCCCTCAACACAATGCCAATCAAGGCCAACATCAGGACATAAGCCCTCATCCATGAATGCATGCAATATGCACATGCATTATTGTGAAATCATACAACAACAAGGCGTAAGCCTTCATCACCATGGAAATTTAAGCTATCCACATCATCCTCATCATAATCACCAACATTGCCTCATATTGACATCATCAGTAAAAGAACATCACAAGAGAACAACCCACCGTTTCAGTGTAACAACGGGGAATAATTCAAAATTTAACTTAGTTACTAGAATTATACTTATAAATCTCATCATATATACTCATATAAGCAAAGCATCATCATCATATCATCATATAAAACATAATCATCATATTAACAATATATCATCATCATACTTCATTACCACAAAACATCATAGCGGTTCAACACGGGGAAACAAATTCCATCCTAACTAGGGTACTAGAATTATCCTTTTTATTCTTCATTTTACTCCTTATAAATATATTTCATTGTGTTAGCTATCTAAGCTTTGAACGACACCTCAAACGAAGATACAATTCAAAAGTTATGGTCGTTACAAAAATGTGTCCAAAATTGGGTTTTTTAAGTCGACGCAAAACCTCTATGAGTCGATGAAAAAACTCATTGTCTACCACAGGTATGATCAGGTCGACCCATGAGTTGATGCACTTTGAGTCGATGCAAACCTTCTTTGAGTCGACGCAAACTTCTAGATGTTGAGTTTTTCTGCGATTGTTCTGCGATTCTTCTATGATTCAACTAAATTTTGGGTCCTAAAACATCATCTAATCATAGGGATTCATCATCTATTATCATCATATGTTTCTACATCAATTATACATCATTTGGGCAATTATTATTCATCTTATATTTCATCAAATCCTCATCCAAAATCCTCAAATCCTAATTCTCATTACTTATAGGTTCTAGATTGGGGTTTTATGCAACAATCATCATAACAACGCAAATCAAAACAACAATCACAACATAGCATCACAAATCCATGTATAATCAATACAACACATAAATTCAATCAAACCAAACAAATTATGCATCAATCATATAAAACAACCTAAGAGGGAAAGGAACCCTCCCCAACCTCTCATGTAAGATCACCAATTAGAGAATCCATTCACCCCCTTACCTTAATTTAAAGCTTTGATCTTCCCAAATGATGTGTAATCCTCTTGTCCTAGATTTTCCCTTCTCCTTGCCTTTTCTCGTTCTACGATCTGTTTTGTCGTACTCTCACTCTTGTTTTTATTAAAAAACAATTTAGACCCCTAATACCTATATCCCAAAAATTCCCTCACTTAGAATTATACCATTTACCATCATGCCCTCACTCTTTTTATTAATTACCATCTTGTCCTTATTCCCTCTACACTTCTATTATTCTATTATTCTAATTACTTAAATCAAAATAATTCCAATTAATCACTATTAAATCTAAATAATTCCAAAATAATTATTTAAATTCTAAACCTTCTTAATAACTCATCCTACACCATACAACTCATCATCTTAAACACCTTATTCATCAAATCATCGCTATTTGCATCACAATTGCATCACGAGTACACATCATATACCGTCACAAGGACTCACACAAGGCATCAAAACATCATAAATAATTAACTTCACATAAACTCATATAATCATACTATATTAATTAATTAAATAATTAATCTAAAATTTGGGGTGTTACAACTCTCCCCCCCTTAAAAGAGTTTTCGTCCTCGAAAATTACCTGATGGAAACAACATTGGATAAGACTATCTCATCTGATACTCGTGTTCGCAAGTCCAACTCTCACCATCTGGTATACCCAACAACACCTTCACAAAGGATATCTATTTTCCTTGTAATTGCTTCACTTCTTGACCTTCTATTTGCATTGGCAACGTCTCAATAGTAAGGTTATCTCTCACCTATATATTATTTATCTGAATCACATGTGAAGAATCTGGAATATACTTCCTCAATTGAGACACATGAAACACATCATGTAAATTCGCAAGTGATGGTGGCTAAGTGACTCGGTAAGCCACCTCAGCTACCTTCTCTGATATCTGATATGGTCCAACAAATTGCAGTGTAAGTTTCCTCAATTTCAACGCTCTACTGACACCAATTACTGGAGTAACTATCAAAAACACATGATCATCTTTCTTGAAATCAATGTCCTTTCTCCTATTATCATGGTAACTCTCCAGAAGACTTTAAGAAGCATTCATATTCTCTTGGATCATATTTATCTTCTTAGTTGTTTCTTGCACAACCTCAGGTCCGAGCACAACACTCTCGCCTGACTCATACCAACACAATGGAGCTCTACACCTCCTACCATAAAAGGCTTCATACGGTGCCATCCCAATACTATAATGGAAACTATTATTATAGGTAAACTCAATCAACGGCAAGTGGTTGTCCCAATCACCTCCTTGTTCCAACACACAAGCCCTCAATAAATATTCCAAAGATTGGATAATCCTCTCTGTCTGACCGTTCGTCTGCAGATGATATGCAGAACTCAACCTCAACTTAGTACCAAAAGCATTATGTTACCCGTCCAAAATTTCTAAGTAAACCTTAGATCTCTATCCGACACAATACTCAAAGGTATTCCATGCAATCTCATAATTTCTTCAATATACATCTCAACTAGCTTCTCCACTGGATGCTCGATCTTCATCGACAGAAAATGAACTGACTTAGTCAACTTGTCAACTATTGCCCAAATCGAATCATCTCCTCTAACAGTCTTTGGAAATCCCGTCACAAAGTCCATGGAAATAATATCCCATTTCCACCCGGGAATACTCAACGGTTGCATAATACCCATCGGCTTCTAATGCTCATATTTCGACTTCTGACAAGTCAAACAAGCATAAACAAAATTAACAATTTCCTTTTTCATACCCGGCCACCAAAATAACTTATTCAAGTCTTGATACATTTTCGTACCATATGGATGAATACTCCATCCACTTCTATGTCCTTCCTCAAGAATACTCTTCTTAAGTTCTGGAACATATGGAACATACACTATCGCTAAACCTCATCGTACCATTCTCATCAATTCTGAACTTATCTCCTATACCTTGGTTAATTAAAGTCAATTGATCAACCAACTTCAAATTAAACATCTGACCTTCTTGGATTTCTTCTATTATACCACTAGTCAACTTTAACATACCGAACTTCAGACTATCAGGAGTTTCTACACACACCAAGCGCATATCTCGGAATTGTTCGATCATCTCCAATTCTCGAACCATAAGCATCGACACATATAGTGACTTCCTAATTAATGCATCGACAACTACATTTACTTTATCAGGATGGTAACTCAAATCAAAGTCATAATTCTTCAGTAATTCAAGCCAACTTCTCTGTCTCATGTTTAATTCCTTCTGGTCAAACAAATACTTCAAACTCTGATGATCACTAAACAACTCAAACATAGAACCAAAAAGATAATGTCTCCAAATCTTTAACTTAAACACACCGCTTCTAACTCTAAGTCACACGTAGGATAATTCCTCTTATCAACCATGAGTTTTCTAGAAGCACAAGCAATAACTTGTCCATTCAACATTAGCACACCACCAAAACCCATCTTAGAAGCATCACAATAAACTATAAAGGATTCATTCGGATTCGGAAAAATCAACACCGGAGCAGTCATCAATCTCTTTTTCCATTCTACAAAACTTTCTTCGCATGCAACATCCCACACGTAAACCTGACCCTTTCGAGTCATCTGAGTCATTAGTAATGCCAACTTAGAAAATCCCTCGATGAATCTTGGGTAGTGACCTACTAACCCAAGAAATCTCTGAATCTCAATTGTAGATTTTGGTGTCTCCCACCGTAACACTACATCAACCTTAGAAGTATCTACCAAAATTCCACCACTAGAAATCACATGGACAAGAGAACTCACTTCCTTCAACCAAAATTCACACTTCAACAGTTTCGCATACAACCTCAAGTCTCCAAACTGTTCAATAAGTCTCAAATCTTTCATATTCACTTATCCATTAGGTTCACCCAAAATGATGAACGAATATTCCCTTGATGGAACCTTAAACACTTAACACACTATTAAGCTGGTAAGACAAGTCTATCACATCTAACACAGTCCTGTCTACTATCAACAAGAGATCAAGGGTGATCAGTTCCTCAATTTGTCAATAGGTATTCAACAACCATGATAGCGCATAAACCATCATTACTAAACTAGAATAATGTTTCTTTAAAACTTATACCCAAAGTTACCTAAAGCACCATGTTCCAATTAATCTTCGTCATTCTAATCATTTTTACTCGGCATAAGTTATATCTCCATGCGCTCCTCTAATATCTATATATTCTCCCTAATACCAAACATCTCATTCCTCCAATTCATTCATTTACAACATATCATAGTTGACCTCATCATAAACAAGCTGCGACAATAAGTAGTTAAGCCTAAGAAGCTTCTAGTCTCTGTAACCGACTTTGGAGTCTCTCAATGTAGAACCATACATGCTTTAGATGGATCCATATATACCACCATTCGAAATAACATGCTCAAGAAAATTCTCCTCCTCATACCACGATCTACACCTTGACAACTTAACATAAAGTTTCTTCCCTTTCAATATTGTAATTCACAACATTCGACATTCCCTTATTCTGACTTAGATTAACTCATAATGTCCTCAACAAACATCACAACCAACTAATCCAAATATCCATAATGCCTACACAAATTCTAATATTTGTCCTCTAACTATCCCCACCCTTCATTTGAATCTGAAGGTAACCCTTCTAAATTCGATTATACTGTAGACATACTCGCCTAACAGTTGGTCCATCAAATCGTCAATCCCTTGAAGTGGATAATTAATCTCACCCATTACCTTACTCAATGGTTGGTAATCCACATACGATCTCATTAAATTGTTGTCACAAACATGCAAAACTCTAAGCCTCATATCCCAAGGGTTATCCTACTTGCTTAGCAGATACAAACACCGGTTCTCTACTGTCACTGAACACAGATCCACACTCTAGAGGCAAGTCGCAAATATCTTTAGGAAAAAGATCAGGAATCACACAACACTTGCATATTATTAGCCGTCACATTTCTCTCTATTCTCCGAGAAGCATGCATCAATAATACCTGATCGTTCTCCCTCAAATATAATCCCAACTTGACCTGTAGACAAAATCACGAATTCCTACTCTATTCAGTTTCTAGAAACAACATAGCTCCAACAATACTTGCACTCTTTGTAACTCAGTAGTGTATTGCACCAACTCCCATACCTGAAACACCTAAAAGAAGAAAAAGCTTCTCCCCCACTTGTTTTAAACCAACCCTTACAGATAAATAGTTAGAAAAATAAGCAAGTACCCACAATGTTTCACACACATGTCGCACACTAAGAAACAAACAGCATTAGACAACCTGGCTGGATGGACCGACCTGCTCTGATACCAATTGTAACACCCAATTTTCCCATATGAATATTTATAATAAAATATATGACAAATGCATCAGAGTTCATAATGGGATGCCACATAAATCATAAAATCCATAAAGTTCTCAAAATACTTTATTACTTCGTGTATCCAAAAATTGTTATTCGACAGTGGAAAAATAAACATAAAAGTAGTTTAATGGCATTATAACCTTAACACCAATTCAAATCCACAACACATGGTCCATCATAAGTTTAAAATAAAATGTGAAACATTCAAAAATCATGCAAAACATAATGAAAATCCTAAATCCCGTTTTACATATCAAAGCGACACCTAAGACTCGATCTGGTAACATCACTTCAAGCACTACTCGGGTACCTGATTAAATGTACTCCTGAAGAGTACAGACACAACAACACAAAAGGGGTGATATTTTCATTCAATAATTACACGGTGAAATAAAACATGCTAAGGAGTAGTAAATCATAACATATATAAAATTCATCACAAATAACCATCATCACATCGTACAACATTAATTCAGAGTTTATCCAATGCAATATTCCTTCATCAACATGCATGTGGTACCATTAAGGCATAAGCCTTTAACTCAATGCTAATCGGGCAATAACAGAGCATAAGCCCTCAATACAACGCTAATCCAGGCCAACATCATGGCATAGGCCCTCATCCGTGACCGCATGCAATATGCACATGCAACAACGTGAAATTATACAAACACAAGGCATAAGCCTTCATCACCATGGAAATTTAAGCCATCCACATCATCCTCATCATAATCACCAACATTGCCTCATACCGGCATCATCAACAAAAGAACATCGCAAAAGAACAACCCACTATTTCGGTGTAATAACGGGGAATAATTCCTATTTTAACTTAGTTACTAGAATTATCCTTATAAATCTCATCATATATACTCATATAAGCAAAGCATCATCATCATATCATCATATAAAACAGAATCATCATATTAACAACATATCATCATCATACTTCATTACCACAAAACATCATAGCGATTCAACACGGGGAAACTAATTCTATCCTAACTAGGGTACTAGAATTATCCTTCTTATTCTTAATTTTACTCCTTATAAATATATTTCATTGTATTATCTATCCAACGCTTCGAACGATACCTCAAACGGAGATACGGTTCAAAAGTTATGGCCGTTACAAAATTTTGTCAAAAATTGGGTTGTTTGAGTCGATGCAAAATCTCTATAAGTCGATGCAAAACCTCATTGTCTACCACGGGTATGATCAGGTCGACCCATGAGTTGAGGCAACTTGAGTTGATGCAAACCTTCTTTGAGTGTACGCAAACTGCTTGATGCTGAATGTTTCTGTGATTTTTCTGCGATTCTTCTACGATTCCACTAAAATTTGGTTCCTAAAACATCATCAAATCATAGGGATTCATCATCTATTATCATCCTATGTTTCTACATTAATTATAGATCATTTGGGCATTATTATTTGTCTTATATTTCATCAAATCCAAAATCCAAAATCCTCAAATCCTAATTCTCATTACTTATAGGTTCTAGATTGGGGTTTTATGCAACAATCATTATAACAACACAAATCAAAACAACAATCACAACATAGCATCACAGATCCATGTATAATCATATATAAAACATCAATTCAATCAAACTAAACAAATTATGCATCAATCATATAGAATAACCTAAGAGGGAAATGAACCCTCACTACCCTCTCATGTAAGATCACCAATTAGAGAATCCATTCACCCCCTAACCTTAATTCAAAGCTTTGATCTTCCCAAAAGTTGTGGAATCCTCTTGCCCTAGATTTTCCCTACTCCTTGCCTTTTCTCGTTCTACGGTCTGTTTTTTCGTACTCTCACTCTTGTTTTTCTTATAACACAATTTAGACCCCTAATACCTATATCCCAAAAATGTCCTCACTTAGCATTATACCATTTACTATCATGCCCTCACTCTTTCTACTAATTACCATCTTGTCCTTATTTCCTCTACACTTCTATTATTCTATTATTCTAATTACTTAAATCCAAATAATTCCAATTAATCACTATTAAATCTAAATAATTCCAAAATAATTATTTTAATTCCAAGCCTTCTTAATATCTAATCCTACACCACATAACTCATCATCTTAAACACATTATTCATCAAATTATCGCTATTTGCATCACACTTGCATCACGAATACACATCATATACTGTCACAAGGACTCACACAAGGCACCAAAACATCATAAATAAGCATCAAAACATCAAAACATCCTCTACTTCACATAGACTCATATAATCATACTAGATTAATTAATTAAATAATTAATCTAAAATTCAGGGTGTTACAATACTACCCTTGACGGCCTTTTGAGTAACATATTGGATGTCGTATTTTGATAGTAACATCTGCCATCGGGCGATTCGTCCTGTAAGAGCTGGTTTTTCAAACACGTATTTTAAAGAATCCATTCCTTCTATTAACCATGTGGTATGGGTTAACATATATTGCCTCAACCTCTTAGTAGCCCAAGCCAATGCATAACAAGTTTTCTCGAGGTGTGAATACCTGGTTTTGCAGTCTGTAAACTTCTTCCTGAGGTAGTAGATTGCATGCTCTCTTCTTCCTATTTCGTCCTGTTGTCCTAAAACACAACCCATTGTTCCTTCAAGCACTGTTAGATACATGATGATTGGTCTTCCGTGAACTGGTGGCATTAGGATTGGTGGCTCTTATAAATATTGTTTTATTGTCTCGAAAGTCATTTGGAAATCGTCATTCCATACTACTGTTTGATCTTTTCGAAATAATTTGAATATAGGTTCACAAGTAGCTGTTAGATGTGATATGAACCTTGAGATGTAATTCAATCTCCCTAAGAAACCACAGACTTATTTTTCTATCCTCGACGCTTCCATTTCTTATATGGATTTTACCTTATCGAGGTCTACCTCGATGCCCCGCTGACTTAAAATGAAACCCAGCAACTTGTCTGATCTGACGCCAAATGTACATTTGTTCGGATTCAACCTCAATCTGAACTTGCACAAATGCTCGAATAACATTTGTAAATGTATGATGTGTTCCTCCTCCATATGGTATTTTGCGATCATATAATCTACGTACACCTCAACCTCTTTGTGAATCATATCATGGAATAGTGTGACCATAGCCCTTTGATAAGTTGCCCCTGCATTTTAAAGACCAAATGGCATTACCTTGTAGCAGGAAGTTCCCCAAGGTGTCATGAAAGTGGTCTTTTACATGTCTTCAAGCGCCATTTTAATTTGATTATAGCCCGAGAAACCGTCCATGAATGAGAATACTGAGGCTTGAGCCATGTTGTCCACCAAAATGTCTATGTGAGGTAACGGGAAATCGTCTTCGGGACTTGCTTTGTTCAGATCTCGATAATCTACATACATGCGTACCTTGCCATCCTTTTTAGGCACCGAAAAGATGTTAGTTATCCATGGTAGATAATATACCATTGCTAAGAACCTTGTGTCAAATTGTTTAAGAACCTCCTCTTTAATCTTACTGGACATGTCTGGATGAGTTCTCTTGAGTTTTTGCCTGACTGGAGAGCACCCTTCTTTGAGAGGTAGTCTATGCACCACAATATATGTATCTAATCCTGGAATGTCCCTATAAGACCAGGAGAATATATCCACGTACTCATGCAGTAATTTGAATAGTCTTTCCTTGACGCTTTCCTCTAACATTTCCCCTAGCTTGATTTCTTTCAGATCTTTCTCTGTGCCGAGATTAATGGTCTCAATAGATTCTTGATATGGTTGTATATTGCTGGCCTTTTTCTCTATTTATCTCTCCAATTCTTCAGAAAGTTCAAGATCTTCATCACATTCTTCTTCAACTTGGTTGATGGGAGCATCATAATTATATCAGATTGTAACAGTAACATTATCGGTAGTTTTGGGCATGAATATGCACGTTTATCATGTTTTGGTGCAAATTTTAGTATATGAATTTTGAAGATGCATATGAAAAGAAAGTATTGCCATTTTTAAATTTAAGATATAAATGCAAGGGAAAGACAAATATCTTAATTGAAAACAAAATATAACTTTTATTAATTGTGAATATTGCTTAAAACAAATCGAGGGGACCCTTACAAGTAACCCCTATGCCTCGGGCTTTTAAAAACAAGAAAAAATACTTAGGAAAGAAAAAGATCTCGGGAATATCCACAGCTGTCCAACTTTGAAGTTCTTCTCCTGGGGCACATTCTCGGATGAAGTCAGTTGCCCTTTTGGTGTTGATTTGTTGGATATCATTGCCACCTGTCGACCATGCTCTATTCTCTTATTGACAAAGTTCACTTGGGTTGGAGGACACCGTGCTTTACCTTTCAGAGTAGCTTTTTATAGTTCATAGCCTAAACCGAAGCGATTCTTCTTCTTAGGGATTTCTGGGAGTTTTCCCCAACCTTTCAAGGTACCATTTTCCATCATTGTTTGCAAATCCCTCCATGAGGTTACCGTAGGCTTATTACTTTTCTTCATTGGTAACGCCACCATTGAAGAAACTTCTAGGACTTGAAATGGGGTGGTTATACAGTCTTCGTTGGCACTAATATATCTGTATGATTCGATGTGACTTACGAAAATATCCTTCTCACCGTCGATTATAATTAACTTCCCTTCCACTAAGAAATTCAACTTTTGATGTAAGGTTGAAGTGACTGCCCCTGCCGCATGAATCCAAGGTCGCCCAAGTAAGCATGTGTATGTTGGTTCTATATCCATGACTTGGAAAGTGATATAGAAGATATGAGGCCCGATTTTGACTGGAAGGTCCACCTCTCCAAATACCGAGCTTTGAGAACCATCAAAGGCTTTAACTATCGTAGATCTTGGTCTTATCACGACATAGTCCAATGTTAACTTCATCAAACTTGATTTCGGTAGCACGTTGAGGGAAGAACCGGTATCAGTGACTACCCTGGATAGGATGGTAGTACCTATCTGAATAGAGATATGCAGTTCCTTATTGTAAGCTCAGCCTTATGGCGGAAATTCATCGTTATTAAAACCCATATATGATTCGGACGTTAGGTTTTCTACAACATTATTAAATTGATTTATGGTAATCTCTTTTGCAATGTGGGCTGAACTCAGTACCTTCATTAAAGAGTCTCGGTGCGCCTCATAATTTATGAGCAACGAGAGTATGCAAATTTTCGGTGGGGTTTGGTGAAGCTGATCCACCACGTCACTTCTTTTGATTATCTTCAGAAATTCCTCCGCCTCTTGGTCAGTAAAGTTTCTGCTTGGAGGTTATTTCTCTTGACTTGTTTCGACCACTGCTTTTCCTTTATCCTTTATTGATACCTCATTTTTATTTTTTGCTACCTTATTATTTTTCTTCGATGGATCAGATCCGAAGACTCGACCACTTTGGGTCATGCCCCTGTCCCTGCTATATTTGAAATTACAGGTCCTTGACTCAATGATGGCTCATTTTCCTGTTTCAATCCATTAATATACGCAGCTGAATCATAACTCTATGGTACCGCTTTATTACTTTCATAAGGGATAGGTGATGGCCCCTTAATTACCATTGTGGCCTTCGGAACTGCTGATATTTGCAAAGTCTTCGTTGATGATATCCTTGGGGTTTCTTCCGACTCTCCCCACGGGATTACAAGAGTCTTTTTGTTAAGGTTTTGACGTTGGCAGGGGATTACCAATGGCTTCTTCCCTTCAATTGCAGCTACATACTTTTCTTCAGGGTATGGTTCGAATTGGACTATCCCCTGGTTTACCAGCTTCTGTAATGTTCTCTCGAAGGCTTCATTATGTTCCAACAGGAACCCACACTCTAAAAAATACTCTTTCAACAAATTTATTGGGGCCTTTGCTTGCATGGTTGCCCTAAATTTAGTGACTATCTCAATCAAATTTATTGCTAGTCTACCATGCGGAGGCATTGGGTTTTATTTAATCGTAGGTTTCTCAGAAGTGATGTCTTGAGATTCCAACAAATCTTGAACTTTATGCTTGAAATCCCAACATTGTTATATGGTGTGCTTGGGAGAATTAGCGTGATACTCGCATCTGGCATTAGCATTGTACTTTTGTGAGAGTGGCCCGACTGAAGGATCTAGAGGTTTTAGTTCTACCAAGGATGCCTTGACCAAGTGTTGTAATAGCTGGCTGGGTGGCATAGGGAGTGGGTCAAAATTTCTTTGCGGTCTCTCGAATTTGTTTTGCTATTGTCCTTGTGGGATCATTAACGGTTGTTGTGCCCTTGGATGTGAGGATACATCATTAATTTCCCCCTCCTTTCTTTTTGGGAAGTTGGGAGCATGTCTTTTTGTATTATAAGGGGCATTTGATGGTCCCACTAGTATCTTTCCACTCTTTATTCCAGCCTTAATCCTTTCTCTGATAGTCACTAGGTCTAAGAATCCTGAAGAGATGCTTCCTACCATCTTTTCATAGTATAACCCTTGTAAGTTTCCAAACATATCCACTAGCTCTTTCTCCAATGGTGGTGGTTGCACACGAGATGCCATCTCCCTCCATCTTTGAGCGTACTCTTCAAATGACTCTTCTTTCGTTTGAGACAGGTTCTGGAGTTTCATACGAGTAGGTGCCATGTCCAAGTTATATTTATAATGCTTTAGAAAAACATTAGCAAGATCTGTTCATGTTCGAATGTGAACCCGTTCCAACTGCATATACCAGTCCATAGATGCTCCACTTAAGTTATCTTGAAAATAGTGAATCATCAGCTTCTGGTCGTGGGCATGGTCATGCATTTTCCTACAATACATGCGCAGGTGGTTCCTCGGACAAGTGAGCCCTTTGTACTTTCCAAAGTCAGGCACTTTGAACTTCGGAGGAATCCTCACATCGGGAACTAGGCCCATTTTAATAGCATCTACCTCGAAGGCGTCATAACCCTCCATAGATTTCAACCTTTCCTCAAGAGCTTTATACTGATTCATCACTAGTGGATTATCAATAACGTGAGTACAAGTCGTTTTTAAGGGTGCCTAATTGACATCCTTTAGGTCGTGGTCTCTGTACTGTAGGTCCAAGTAGTTGTCTGTATTGTTAATTGGAATTTGTAGGGTATTAGATACCGATACTTTTGACGATGGTGGGTCAAACCCTTCGGTCTCAGCTTCTTTTGTTTCTTGATGGGCCATGACGGACTTTTAGGGTCTTGCTTCTGGATCCTTTCTCAGTTGGTGACTGCTTGATTCACCAATCGTTTGGGCTACTTCCTCGAAAGCTACTCTGGGAATCTGATCTTGTCTATTAATGATGTTCTTCAAAGCTAGGAGAACTTGACTCAGGTCTCCTTCCATTGAGTTCACATCTCCTTTGACTTGGTCGAGATGTTCCTTGAATGCAGTCTGATTCTCTTCAATTTGTTCCATCACTTTTTGTTGGTAGGCCCTTGATTGATATGGAGGCCAAGGAGGTGGTGATCTTCTTCTACCAATGGTTCAACTGGAGAAATCTTGAAAAAAGATAAGCTTTGGTATGAAATGCAGGTGTTTGCGAATGTATGCATGCGTATGATTATGTATGAATATGTAAGAGTTTCTACTTTTAAATGCCTTATTCACTTGGGTATATATTTATTTCTTTTTCGCTCTTTTTTTATTATTGGTGAATATCTTAAAAGTAAATATGCAAACGAGATACAGAAGAAAATGCCTTTTTTGAAAGTAACATAATTCAGATATTGAAATATATTACAACTTTAAAACCAAAACTTATTTGCAAGAAAATAAACAAAGGGAAACAATCTTCTAAGTGCGCTTGCAGATGTCTGCTCTGAAACCATCGACCATTGTTCGACAAAGTTTGAGAAAGTCTTCAACATCTCTAGGAAGAGAACCATTACACTCTCCACGTCTCTCAAGCTTCTAGTGATATCCTCAATGAGATTGTTGGCTAGGAAGGCGTGCCTTTCATGTCTGTCTTTGTAATACAAATATTCTTGATAAAGATGTGGAATTATCTTATGGTAATCCCTTCATGCTTGGGAGATCTATGTATACTGCTCCTACCAATATATCTTTTCAGCCCTCATTTCTGTATAAAGTCTCCGTTGAATCAAAAAATCCTTTTGAAGGCCTTCTAGCTTAAGGAACACTTGCTCGTATTCTTCAGTTGTCTGGGCCGGGAGGCTTTCTGCCTTCATCCTTTCAAGGTGTTCCTTAATCTCTGATTCTTGGTTGTCTCGGAGTCTGGTGGTGAGGTATTTCATTTTCTCTTCTTGATCTAAAGAAGCTTGCGCTAAACTTTTGATTTGGGCTCTTAGGTCTTCCTCCAACACCTTCTTGTCATGTGTGGCCTTCTCATACCATCTGGTTAACCTCCTGATTTCAGTTGGAACATCTTCTAACCTTTGTTTGTGGGAATTCAGATTGAAGGTCGCACTCAATAATCCTTCAGTCCATACATTTCTGTTTAAGGCTCTCTTTTTCCAATGCCTTTTGATCTCTCTGAATCTGTTGATCTTTCGACTCAAGTATGACCTGCATTTGCTTCTTTTATTTGGTTATATTAAGGAGGTTGAGTTCTAATTCTTCCTTTTCCCTCTGAGCTTGTTTTAGGGTACTTTTCAAATCGTCGATTTCTTCCAAGGACATAGGCGTGACCTCTGGGACCTCTGACTTATACTCCGGATCTATATCAAATGGAAGCTTGATAATTTGTACTCTATCCAGAACCCATCTAGTGCAGGGTTCCCTAACTACGACATTCTTCCTTTCAGCTTTCCTTTTATTAACCTTATTCCAAGCTTGAATAACCTTTTTGAGAAACCATTGGTCATTTCTGCCCATGTTATGAATGAGCAATTCTTGGAGTTATTCGTCTAAAGGTTTATCTTCCAAAGGATACCCTAATTGTCATAGGTCTAAGGTAGGGTTGTAATTAATACAGCCTCATGATCTGATCAATGGAACATTAGGAAAGTCCCTGCAACTATAAGTAATATCACCAATATACAGCTTCCTTACATACCATAATATAGAATTAGCAGTGAGAGACCTTAATTTCTTAGGTCACTCGGGTTTGGTCAAGTTTGGAATCATATAATTTTCTTTGTAATGATGGGTCATGAACCAGGAGTATAAAAGTGGAATCCAATAATTTAAAGTGACTCTTCTTTTTTCATATAGTGTATGCAATGTGTAATAAATGTCAGCAAGAAGAGCGGGAGTTGGATCCATATTGAAAACTTTAGCACCCTAAAATATACTAATGGCCGCAAGGTCAATATAGTCCAAAGTCCATGGAAATAAGATTATACCAAACACAAGGAATCCCAAACAATAAACACAAGGCTCCCATTCTTTATAATTAGCAAATTCGAGTGCCTTAGCTTCTAGGTATGTTCTTTTAATTCCTTATATGTCGCCTTCTCTTTTGTAATTAAGAACCAATTCAGAATAAGGGATCCCTAAACCCTTTGCCAAGACTTTGACTTCAATAGTTTTCCCAATACCCACATAGGCCTTCTCTTTAGAAAAGTTCAGAATTCTGTCAAATTCTTCCAGAGTCGGTGCTAGTTGGAAGTCTTGAAAGATGAAGCATCTTAGCCGAGGGTTGTAGAACTGAATGAGGGAAGAAACAACATCTAGTTGAACCTCTACTATGGCCAAGTCAAGGGTATCCCCATAGCAGTGAGCGAACAACATCAGAGCTCTTTCAGATAAATTCCCTTTTATGGCTTTGATTTCAGACATATCCAGTTTGATGGCATTGATGCGGACAAGTTGTTTCCCTTTGGTTTCCATTTTTCAAGATACTCACCAAAATCTTCGATTTTCTTACTCTTTTCTTTTTTTTTTACACTATGAATAAGACAAATAAAAAAACGGATGATGAATATATGAAATGTATGAATGCATAGATGTAGGGTTTAGTGACAAAAAAATATGATAGGTACCCTTATAAGGTAGGATCCTAGTTTTGGCCTACAGATAGTCTATATTGTTAGAACAATGTTTGAATCTACTACCCTATATTTAAGTTTTGATGATAACAAAGTGAAAAGATATAGTATTTATAAGGCTCATGAATGAACTATATGCTGCCTAAAATTATTATGCTCTGACTTGCAGATACTCTGATTGATATAAGCAAGATCACGTTTATTCAGCATCAGAATTTGATTTCATACACCAGCATCAGAAGTTGCTACATCAGAACGTCAAGATCAGATGATCAACTCACGCACATGCTGAAGCTTGATGAATAGAACTGCGCGTAAACACTCTGATACAGAAACACAATAGTTCATCAGTAGCGAAGCAGAATCAGAATGAGCCAAGCCAGAACGTGCATTGAAGAAGCAACGGTACTGTGCATTAAAAGCTAATTAATCCCAACAACCTCATTCTAGACAAGATCTGCTCAAAAAGGAAAGCTTGTTATTAGCATTGAATCAAGAATATTGCATTCAACGTTCATCTTCTCAAGTGCTATATAAACAAGGCTTTGAAGATTATAATGGCTAATGCTCTCCAAATCTCTACACGCACAAAGCTGAACAATAATCTTCATCTACCAGTTTTGCTAAACCACAAACTCTGATACTCCATTACAGTTTAGCAATCTAGTTTCTAAGCTTCATTTTGTGTATACATCACAGTTGTGATAAAGTTTTGTAGAAAACATTCACACACATTGTTTTATTCATTTGTAAGAAAGTGTTGCCTTGACAAACCGGGTTGTGGTTTGAATCAAGAAGGCTTTAGCAGTTGTTAAAGCAGTCTGTAATATTCAGTTGAATATAATGAATTAAGACCTCGTTGGAGAGAGGCGAAATCACCTTGACGGGTGGACTGGAGTAGTTTGAGATCAAACGAACCAGGATAAAAATATCTTGTCAATTGCTTTAGATTTCAGTTTTACAATTCAACCCCCCCTTCTTGTGTTTTTCACCCCTTCAATTGGCATCAGAGCGCCTGGTTCTGAGCTAAAACACTTAACCGTGTCAGTACAAGATCCAGCGTCAGAAAAACACAATGGCAGGAAACAACTCTCACTTCAGCAATGACAATAATGAGGATAGAGACAGATTCAGCGGCAAACCTCCAGTCTTTGATGGAGAAAACTTTGATTACTGGAAAGACAGAATTGAAAGCTTCTTTCTAGCACATGATGCTGATCTGTGGGATATGGTGACAGATGGATACACGCACCCTGTGAATGCAAGTGGTCAGAAGATTGATAGAAAATCAATGACTGATCAACAAAAGCGTGATTTCAAGAATCACCATAAGGCCAGAACCATCCTCCTCAGTGCCATCTCCTATACTGAGTATGAAAAGATCTCCAACAGAGACACAGCAAAGAACATCTTTGATTCTCTCAGAATGACGCATGAGGGCAACGTTCAAGTCAAAGAAACAAAAGCTCTGGCGCTCATTCAGAAGTATGAGGCGTTCAAAATGGAAGAATATGAATCCATTGAAGCTATGTTCTCTAGATTCCAGATTCTGGTAGCTGGTCTCAAAGTTCTGGACAAAGGATACTCTACTGCTGACCATGTCAAGAAAATAATCAGAAGTTTACCCAAGCAGTGGAGGCCTATGGTTACTGCTCTGAAGCTAGCTAAAGATCTCAACAAGATCACTCTGGAGGAACTTATAAGCTCCCTCAGAAGTCATGAGATAGAGCTAGAAGATGACGAGCCTCAGAAGCAAGGTAAGCCTTTAGCTTTAAAATCTAACAGAAAATCTGAGTCTAAAGTTTTGCAGGCAGTTGAAGAAACATCTGATGGATCCTCATCAGAAGAAGACGAACTTTCCCTTCTCTCCAGAAGAGTAAATCAACTGTGGAAGCAAAGACAAAGGAAGTTCAGGAATCCCAGAAGATCTGATCAGAACGAGTCTTCTTCCAGATACAGAAGGACAGACTCTTCCTCTGGATACAGAAGATCTGAAGGCTCCTCCAGTAGCAAGAAGCCAAATACCAAAGACATCATCTGCTATGAGTGCAATGAGCAAGGACACTACAAGAGTGACTGCCCAAAGCTTCAGAGGGAAAAGCCCAAAAAGAAGTTTGGAAGAGAGAAGAAGAAAAGTCTCATGGCCACATGGGATGACTCTGACTCGTCTGAAGCTGACTCAGAATCAGATGATGAAAGGGCAAACATAGCGCTCATGGCTAATATCTCAGAAGATAGTGAAGCTTCTGAATCAGACTCAGAATCAGACACAGAAGAGGTATTTCCTAACTTCGCTGTTAATTTTACAAAGGCTGAACTTGCTGAAAGCCTCAATGAAATTCTGGAACGCTATCAGCAGATTAGAGCTAAATTCAGAGACCTGAAAAGGAATCTTGAATCTGACTCTAATAAGTCTGAGAGTCTCAAATTGGAAAACTCTGAGCTGAGAGATAAAATTTCAAAATTAGAAAACTCTTTACAAAACTCTCAGAAGGAACCAATTTCCGAAACTCCCAGCAACGCTGATGAGATCATCAAGGAATATGATCATAGTTTCCAGAAGTTCTTAGCTAAAAGCATAGATAGAAGCAGAATGGCTTCAATGATCTATGGAGTTAGCAGAAACGGCAGGAAAGGAATAGGATACCAAGGTAAGGTTCCTACACCTAAAAATGTCATGGATTTAACCATTAAACACACTCCTCTAAATTCACACTTTGTGTATGGTCACACACACGACATCAAATATACTAGCAGTAAGCACTCTGTGAAACCAAAATTCAACCAGAGTTTTGGTAAAACTAACAAGTCAGGACCCAAGAAAATCTGGGTACCTAAGGATAAAATAATACATGTTGCAGATATCTTTAGCAGCAAGTCAGAAACACCAGTCATGGTACCTGGACTCTGGCTGCTCACGACACATGACGGGAAGAAGGCATATGTTCCAAAGCCTGGAACTTAAGCCTGGAGGCCACGTTGGCTTTGGAGGCAATCAGAGGGGAAAGATTATTGGCTCTGGAACTGTAGGTAATGGAAATCTTCCCTCTATTAATAATGTTCTGCTAGTAGATGGATTGATGCATAATCTGTTATCCATAAGTCAATTAAGTGATAACGGTTATGATATAATCTTTAATCAAAAATCATGTAAAGCTGTTAGTCAGAAAGATGGGACTATCCTGTTTAATGGTAAGAGGAAAAACAACATTTACAAAATCAAACTTTCTGAACTAAAGAGTCAGAACGTAAAATGTCTTCTGTCTGTTAACAATGAGCAGTGGATCTGGCACAGAAGATTGGGGCATGTTAGTATGAGAAGAATATCTCAGATTAACAAACTCAATCTGGTCAGAGGACTTCCAAATTTGAAGTTCAATTCAGATGCTCTGTGTGAAGCATGTCAGAAAGGCAAATTTGCAAAACCTTCTTTTAAATCCAAAAATGTTGTTTCCACCTCTAAGCCATTAGAACTTCTGCACATTGACTTATTTGGACCAGTTAAAACTGCTTCAGTCAGTGGTAAGAAGTATGGGTTAGTAATCGTAGATGACTATAGCAGATGGACATGGGTAAAGTTCTTAAGACACAAGGACGAGTCACACTCTGTGTTTGTTACCTTCTGTAACCAAGTTCAGAATGAAAAAGATCTTAGAATCGTTAAAGTCAGAAGTGATCATGGTGGAGAATTTGAAAATAAAGATTTTGAGTCATTCTTCAATGACAAAGGCATTCTGCATGATTTCTCTTGTCCTAGAACTCCCCAACAAAATGGAGTTGTAGAACGAAAGAACAGAACATTGCAAGAAATGGCCAGAACCATGATCAATGAGACAAACGTTGCTAAGACTTTCTGGGCAGAGGCAATAAACACAGCGTGCTACATTCAGAATAGAATCTCAATAAGACCTATTCTGGAAAAGACTCCATATGAATTGTGGAAGAACAGAAAGCCCAACATTTCATATTTTCATCCATTTGGATGTACTTGCTTTATATTGAATACAAAGAATTATTTGAACAAGTTTGACTCTAAGGCACAGAAGTGTATTATGTTAGGATACTCTGAACGCTCAAGAGGGTACAGAGTATACAATACAGAAACACAGATTGTGGAAGAATCAATCAGTGTTCGTTTTGATGACAAGCTTGACTCTGAAAAGTCAAAGCAGAATGAAACTTTTGCAGGTATAGAAATTGAATTTGCAGGTTCTGAAGACAAGTCATCAGAAGCTCTCAACACAGACATTCCTTCAACGTCTGAAAGGAGCACTGCTAGAAATCCTACAACAGCTGCTGATCAACCTCAGAAGAGATTGCCCAGAAGCAGTTTGGATCACCCAGAAGAGACTATCCTAGGAAGAAAGGAAGATCCAATCAGAACAAGAGCTAGCTTCAGAAACTCTGAAGAAACTCTTATGGGACTTGTGTCTCTGATTGAACCCTCTTCTATTGATGAAGCACTTCTGGATAATGACTGGATTCTGGCAATGCAAGAAGAGCTGAATCAATTCACCAGAAACGACGTATGGGATCTCGTTCCCAGACCAAAAGGATTCAACGTCATTGGAACAAGATGGGTGTTCAGAAACAAGCTTAATGAGCAAGGTGAAGTCATCAGAAACAAGGCACGACTGGTTGCACAAGGTTATAGTCAGCAAGAGGGGATAGACTATACAGAAACCTTTGCCCCAGTCGCCAGGTTAGAATCTATCAGACTTTTAATCTCATTTGCTGTTAATAGAGGCATCACTCTGTATCAGATGGATGTCAAAAGTGCATTCTTAAATGGTTATATAGAAGAAGAAGTGTATGTTCACCAACCCCCAGGTTTTGAAAATACAAAACATCCAGAACATGTTTTCAAACTAAAGAAGTCACTGTATGGTCTGAAACAAGCTCCCAGAGCTTGGTATGAAAGGCTAAGTAACTTTCTGCTTGAAAATGAATTCACCAGAGGGAAAGTGGACACTACTCTATTCTGTAAAACAGTTAAGAGTGACATTTTAGTCTGTCAAATTTATGTTGATGATATCATTTTTGGTTCTACTAATCCTTCTCTTGGAAGAAAATTTTCTAAGTGTATGCAGGCAGAATTTGAGATGAGCCTCATGGGGGAACTGAAATTCTTTCTAGGAATTCAGATCAATCAAACTCCAGAAGGAACTTACATTCATCAGAGCAAATACATCAGAGATCTTCTGAAGAAATTTGACCTCTCAGAATGTAAGCCATCAAAGATTCCAATGCATCCCACGTGCATTCCGGAAAGAGAAGAGGTAAGCAAAAGTGTAGAACAGAAAGTCTACAGAGGTATGATTGGTTCTCTCCTCTATCTGACTGCTTCAAGACCTGATATCTTATTCAGCGTATGTATTTGTGCTAGATTCCAATCAGATCCTAGAGAATCTCACTTAACAGCTGTTAAGCGAATTTTCAAGTATCTGAAAGGTACTACTAATCTGGGTTTGTTTTATAGAAAATCTAGTGATTACAGCTTAGTAGGCTACTGCGATGCTGATTTTGCTGGAGACAGAGTGGAACGTAAAAGTACTTCTGGAAGCTGCCAGTTTCTGGGAGAAAATCTGATCTCTTGGTCCAGCAAAAGGCAATCAACAATTGCTCTGTCAACAGCAGAAGCTGAGTACATAGCAGCAGCAGGATGTAGCACACAAATGCTCTGGATGAAAAGTCAGCTTGAAGACTTCCAGATTTTTGAGAGTAACATTCCTATACTTTGTGATAATACTTCTGCTATTTGCTTAAGTAAGAATCCTATTTTACATTCTAGAGCTAAGCATATAGAAATAAAGCATCATTTCATTAGGGACTATATTCAGAAAGGTATTTTGAACTTAAAATTTATAGATACAGACCATCAATGGGCTGATATCTTTACTAAACCCCTTTCAGAAGATAGGTTTAATTTCATTCTGAAACATCTCAGCATGAAAGTATGCCCAGAATGAAAATGTTTTAATTCCATATATTTATCTTCAGAATGTAATTATATTACTGTGAACTTCTGATCAATCTTCTTTCAGAAAGATAGAACATGCAGATTGTATCAGATGCAAGTCTAAAGATCTGAGAGTTTAATCTCAAAGACAGACGTGCTGATCACTACATCAAACAAGTGTCATCCAATCATCAGCATATCTCTGAAGCAGAACGCGTGCACGCTTCTGAGAAGGCAAAGCGCTGATTGGGTGCATTGAGACACATGTCTGGTAACCGTTTTTAAGTATCTTTCTCAAATCCCCCAAAATCAGCAAGCATTTAATGAAAAGTAATCACGCTTGTTAAATTGCAATCATTATTTTTTTCTCTCTCTTAAAAACGTTTATTTTTTCAAAATAATCTTGAAAACTCTATTTAAGCACATTAATCCTTCATTCTTATTCTTTACGCTTTCTCATTAACACTCAAGCTTTTTCTGCATATTTCTGAGTTCATCTCCTACAAACCTTTTTCTCTCAAATCATTCTCAAAGCTTTTTTAGTGTGAACAATGGCATCCTCCAGCATTTCTGCAGGCAATCAGAAGAAAGAAACCTCTGAACAATATCAGGTGCCCCTCAGAACTCTTCTCACTCCGGTAAAGAACCTTGAAGTGCTTTCTGAGTTAATCATTGACTTTGAAAGCTTGAAGGAAAATGGATTTGACCTAACTGAAGAAATTAGGGCTCAAAAGTGGGAGAGGTATTTCGATAGGTTGGTTGGACCAACATTCCCAGCGCTAGTCAAGGAATTTTGGATTCACGCCAAGGTTTCTAAACATCTAGTCATCTCTTCTGTCATGGGAAAGAAGATTGTGATTTCTGAAGATCTCATTGCAAGGCTAATCGGTCAAAGTGGTGGTGGAGTCCGTTGTGTGGACATGGCCGAAAGATGCGCTGATGTAGGTGTGGTAGCCAACAGGATTTTCACTCTTGGAATGCCCAGCAGCAAGATTAAGGATCTGAAGGATCACTGCAGAGTATGGGCTAAGATTATTCTGGGATGCTTCAACCACAGGAAACCAACAAGTTCTCCTGATTATATAAACGTGGATCAGCAGTTTCTGATCTACTTTATTGATCAGAAGGTTAAGATCAATCTGGCTCACTTCCTGTTCAACCATCTCAAAACCAGTGTGAAAGAGACAAGAGAAGAAGAAAGAACCAAGAGGGACTGGATACCGTTTGGAAGGCTTATATCAGATATTCTGACAGAGAATAGGCTGATTGAACATCTGATTGAAGCTCAGGAGATGAGCACTATTGAACCAACTATTGGGAAACCGCTGAACGCTAAGAATCTGAAAAAGATGAAGCTGATAGAAAATATTCAGAAGGAACCCAGAGCTACTTCAACTGCCGATATCTCCAGCAGAAGAGTGCCTCTGAGTAATTTTCCGGTATTTTCTGAAATGGAATCCAAACCAGAGATGTTTCTCAGGTATCCAGATGCGTACAAGGAAGAAGATACAGGTTCAAAGCTGAAGATCAAAGATCTGAGTCAACCCCAACCGGAAGTGACTCAGAAGAAGACAAAGAAGAGGAAAGCGCCAGCAGAAGGATCATCTCATCAGACTCCAAAGAAAAAAGGTATTTCATCTGCTGCCCCTATTTTAATTTCATCTACTATTCCAACATCTGCTGCTCCTTCTCAAACTTCCCACAGAATATCCATCCCAATCCCTACTATTGATGAAACCATACCAGAAGACCCTTCTGAGGCCTTACTACTCAGAAGACCCAGAACCAAACTCCCCAAACAACCAACAGTTTCAACAACACCAGCACTTGACCGAGTGCTAGCTGATATTGAGCGTGAACATGCTTCTGCTCAACCACTCTCTGAACCACCAAATATTCCTCCTCCACAACCAGAACAACAACCTGAACCAGAACAACAACCTGAACCAGAACAACAACAACAACCTCTCACAGAAGAACCTCTGATCCCTGAGCAATCAGAGATTCCACCTCCTCAACCAGAAAATAATCCACCTTCACCACAAACAGAGTTTCACCATTCCAAAACCCCTTCTCCTCATAAATCTGACCCCCACTCACCTCAACCTTCACCGCTGGCAATCCAGTTGCCATGTGGAACCACTATTGTCATGCCCCAGTTACCATCTTCAGAGGAATCAACACCTCCAAATACTCCCAAACCACCATCCACTCCAATCGAAATATCTGACTCTGATTCTGATACCCTTCCTCCAAAACAAACAGCCTCTCAGCAAACCTCTGAAAACCCCAGCAAAACTTTCATTGACTTAACAAGTCTTGAACGTCTTGCTGATTTAAGACACAAAATTGCCATTCCCAAACCAAAGCAACCAGATGTTGGCTCTGGTATTTTGAATTTTGAAACAGGTGTGCTGCAATGGATTGCTCCTTTGAAGCAAGTCTGTCCGGGGATGATTGACCCAACTGCTTCTGATCAGCTCTGGTCACAGTTCAGATTATGGGTACGTGCTGAAGCCCTCAAGTTGCAGGATGTCAACTATGAGCAGGCTCAACAGAACTTCAGCAAGCTGCTGAAGGAAGTTGAAAGTCAGCTGCCTCAGGAAGTTGTGCTCCCTCTGGACAGTGACTCTTGGTCTGAGAAACAGCAAGCTGCACAGGTGCAACCATCAGAAGAAGACAAGACCATTCAGGCTGAAAGTCAAGCAGAAGATGTCGCTGAAAGTTCTGAGAAGCCTCCTCCTTCTGATGCTTCTCAAGCTGCCTTGGACAGGCAGGCTCTAGAAGAATTAAGGCTGAATGACTTGCGTCTACAGCAGCGAATGGAAGAGAACGATCAGAAGATGAAAGCACGAATGGATGTGCATGACAGCAAGATTGACACTGTTGTCAACATGGTTCAGAAGCAGAATGAAACTTCTGAAAAGATTCAAGCGATGCTGGAGAGCCTGTTCTCACGCATGCCCCCTCAACCTTAAATCTTTTTCATGCATAACTCTTTCATGTCTTCTTCATTTTCTGATGTACTGTTTTGACTATGCTTTGTAATATTTTCTTCCTCTGATTCTGAACTATCTTAATATGATTAGTTTTTCTGATCAAATTGTTTTAGCACATCACCAACACTTTTTGATTGCTGACAAAAAGGGGGAGAACAAGAATGATATTTAAATCAATAACGGGCTAACTAGACAGAAACTCTCAAACATGCTAACTCTATTACTTGAAATGTTTTTTTTCTGTTTTGTTTAAAGTCTACAGGCACAAGGAAGCTCCTGGACACTCTGAAGACTAGAAGCTCTAATCAAAATGTAGAAGCTCTGATCAATGTTGCTCTGATCAATATGAAGTTCTGATCGACCTAATACTCTGATCCAAAGCAAAGCTCTGACAGGAAAAGCTCTGAAGCTCTGCTCTCTGATAAGTCAAAGACTCTTATAATCTGATGTTCAAAGAAAGAAAAAGATCTGATCCTGAAGAACACGTATATCAAAGGGAAGTAACAAACTCAGGGGGAGTATCTCTTAACTCTGACTTCTCCATACTTCTTATTCTGATACATATCCAGATACCTTTTCACGTTATTTTTCATTTAAAATATCTAGTTTTTGTCATCATCAAAAAGGGGGAGATTGTTAGAACAATGTTTGAATCTACTACCCTATATTTAAGTTTTGATGATAACAAAGTGAAAAGATATAGTATTTATAAGGCTCATGAATGAACTATATGCTGCCTAAAATTATTATGCTCTGACTTGCAGATACTCTGATTGATATAAGCAAGATCACGTTTATTCAGCATCAGAATTTGATTTCATACACCAGCATCAGAAGTTGCTACATCAGAATGTCAAGATCAGATGATCAACTCACGCACATGCTGAAGCTTGATGAACAGAACTGCGCGTAAACACTCTGATACAGAAACACAATAGTTCATCAGCAGCGAAGCAGAATCAGAATGAGCCAAGCCAGAACGTGCATTGAAGAAGCAACGGTACTGTGCATTAAAAGCTAATTAATCCCAACGGCCTCATTCTAGACAAGATCTGCTCAAAAAGGAAAGCTTGTTATTAGCATTGAATCAAGAATATTGCATTCAACGTTCATCTTCTCAAGTGCTATATAAACAAGGCTTTGAAGATTATAATGGCTAATGCTCTCCAAATCTCTACACGCACAAAGCTGAACAATAATCTTCATCTACCAGTTTTGCTAAACCACAAACTCTGATACTCCATTACAGTTTAGCAATCTAGTTTCTAAGCTTCATTTTGTGTATACATCACAGTTGTGATAAAGTTTTGTAGAAAACATTCACACACATTGTTTTATTCATTTGTAAGAAAGTGTTGCCTTGACAAACCGGGTTGTGGTTTGAATCAAGAAGGCTTTAGCAGTTGTTAAAGCAGTCTGTAATATTCAGTTGAATATAGTGAATTAAGACCTCGTTGGAGAGAGGCGAAATCACCTTGACGGGTGGACTGGAGTAGTTTGAGATCAAACGAACCAGGATAAAAATATCTTGTCAATTGCTTTAGATTTCAGTTTTACAATTCAACCCCCCCTTCTTGTGTTTTTCACCCCTTCATATATTTCCCATAAGGTGGCTTCCTTAAGGGTATCATGAATAACACCAGAGGGAAAAGGCACAAGGGCCTTCCTTAGGTGTAGCCTCTTTACGGACCGAGACTTTCGTCTCAAAGTCATGAAAGGTCTCATCATGAGATTTTGGTTTAGGGTCGTACAAAGAGTCATAGGTGTCATTACAAAGTCCTACCTTCCAAGAGGATATCTCTTGATAAGTATTCCTTTTGCAAAATTCCACCGACTCTAGGCAAAGTCATCACATAAACTCGTAGGGATGATGTATCCCCTTGGCTAATAGACGAACCTTCTTTCTATGGATTTTTTGAGAATAATTTTTTTTTGAAATTGAAATCCCACCACACAGTAATTATCATGAATAATAAAATAAACAAGAAATAAATATATAGATAAATAGGAAATAAAAACCCAGAAAAATAAAAACCCTAAAACCTAAGGGAAAGGCTCATAAACCTAGGGTTGAATTCCCCAGCTGAGTTGCCAGCTGTTGCAACTGGTTTTTAAATCAGAGTCGCCACCCTTAGTTTTTATCCTAAGGAAGGGAATATAAAGCAATAACCCTAAAAAGTTCGGAGATTCTAGGTTTGGACTCGGTTCTAGATGAAGGGAAGGTGTTAGGCACCCCTCATCTACCTTGTTCACAAGGATACTAGGTTTAGAAGTGTGTTCTTAGGAAATAGGGTTTTAATTATTAATTAGGAGAAAAGGAGTTTGAATTTTAGTTAGGGGAAAAGGGTTTTAATTTTATATAGGGCAACTCACCACGATTTTAATCGTATGTCTATGTATCCTCTTATGAGAAATTAGAGTCTTAATTCGTAGTTTGCATGAGTTTGCGTTTTTTATGAATTACACAAATATTTTAAATTTTCTCGCATTTAGATTAGGTGTAGAGATAGCTGAATTTTGGACTAAACGCACGATTAATCAAAATAAACTTTGGAACCCTTTTTGAAAAATAGATTGTTAGATTAATTTATTATATAAAAGAAAAAGAAGTTTTGTATTTGTAAGTGTTTTTTATATATTAATTATAAAAACTCTAATTAATGCATGATTTTTAAAGGAATATTTTAATGGAATAAAATACATAAATGAAATTTTTTAGAGAAAATTATATTAGGTTTCATAGTAATAAATAATAAATGAGATTAAAATTTATAAATATTAATAATAATTATTTATAATTAAAAAAATAAGAAAATAAAGTAATTATAGAGGGGTTTTAACTGAATTAAGAAGTAAAAGTGAGGGAGTGCAGATAGTGAGGGCCTGAATTCAGGTATTGAATTCAGGCCCAACAAGGCTGGGGGACGTGTTAGGCAGCAAATTAGAAAAATAGGGGGTGTATGAGGAAACCAGGCCCAAGTTCAGATATTGAACTGGGCCCAGTGGTTGGGGGTGCGTTTCTTCAAGCCAACTTAGTAAAACAAAAAAAGAGGGTTTAGATACGATTGGGCAAGGCCCAATACACGTTTTTTAGGAGGCTTGAGTAACAGCATGTGAGAGGTTGCATGGGATTACGGTGTGGACTTGGCCTTACGGCTGTCTGATGTTGATCGTGTGGATGTAACCGAGGGAGCATGGTACTGTTAAGGGCGCGCATACATTGAATGATTAACAAAACAAAAAATTTATTTTATACATTTTATATTTTTCATTTCCATTCATTCATCACCCTTAGGTTTTGAATGAGAATTCATGAAATTGATGTTTGAATCATGTTTTGATGTTTGTAATTGAACCTACGTGTTTGATATATGTTATGATGCAATTAATTACATGAATATGGCGGTTTGGATGTATTTTGGGAGATGAAACTCGTGGGAACCCGAGACTGCTATCGTAGGAAATTTTCTGTGTTCAGGAGAGGGCGCTCAGCACTGTGGGTCGCGCTTAGCGCGTTCTAGAAGGAAAGTTTTATATTTTGATTAAATGATTGAGGGTTTTGCATACTTATGATTTATAAAGGATTTATGTGAATTTTAATAATTTATTAAATGCGTATTAGATAGGTTTTTGATGACTTTTTAATGAAAATATAACACTTGAATTATGTGTATATGTATGTTGAGATTTAATGTTGGATATGAATAACATTATTTGGAATTGTTTTCTATGTGTTATTGTGGTTCATTGAGTTAATTAATACTATGAGAATGTATTGTATGTGATTAAGACATGAATTATGTATGTTTGGGTAATTGTGAGATAATTCAAATGTGATGAATTATGTGATATATGCTTGTATAATTAAGATTGAGAGATGATCTTAATTTCATATGATTATTGAGATTGCACATGCATCATTTGTTATCAAGAGGAAATATTTGCTAGTTTCGTGGAGGCTAGTGACTTGTCCCAAACCTAGAGGATTATTTTGAAGCTTAGAGGATGAACTTTTTGATGGTTATCTATCTGAGAGATGGACGCGGTTTAAACGTAAAAATCGTAAAGGATAACAATTGGCACCACGTGCATATTTAATTGAGTTGTGTTCGAGTCACATGTGTCGATGTGAAATGTGTAATTGATGTGCATTATGTGATATGGATGTGAATGTTACATTTGTTTTAATTGTGATTGATTATCTTTGATTCATGAATTATCGAGCAATGTTGTATATGTAAACATGTGAATTGGATTGGATAATATTGAATACATGATTATGTGAAGTGTGATGAATTCAATTTATGTACGTATGTTATGCATTACTTATTATTATATATTTATATAATAATGTGAATTCTCACCCTTCTGTTGGAATGATGTTTTGTATGACATCGCTTCGGTACCAAAGATAGTGGTGCTTCTGGCAAGGATTAGTCAGAGGAGCTAGTTCTTTATTTATCCTTATTTAGGTAGTGAGTCATGCTCTGGTTATGTAACACTGAGAAACGTTTGAACTCATGTTGTTTTAAGAGATGTTTGTCATACTCTCTTTTATTTTATATTGTATTTGAGATTATGTGATAGGTGGCCTTTAGTGCGTAATGTTTAAATACATTATTTCTATTATGAGATACAATTATTGGTATCGCTTTGAAAAAAGAATTATTCCACTGTAATGTGCATATATTTTAGTATATGGAACGATTTTAAATGCGTGTTATGAGCATGACCGATGTATTTATGTTGGTTTTGAAAAACATGTGACACCCTCATTTGATATGCATGATAACTTTATTTTGATTATACTATATTATTGCGCAGGGATTTAGAAGGTGTTACAGTCCCTGAGCAATAATAAGTTATTTTTTCCAAACCTTTCGATAATATCCGACCAGTCCTACGACAAAGATAGAGTTGATAATCGCATAATTTACCCTCTAAGTTGTGGTAAATATGAAAAATCTACGATATAGCTTGCTACGTTAGTCCCCAAGGGGTAATAAGTTATCACCGACGTCCTTTTCCATATTTATCCAATCAGTCTCTAAGTAAAGATAAATATGTTAATCCACGCTCCAGACATTGATGAGTTATATGCGTCATCCTTGTCCTTTTTCACATTTTTACTTGCTTTCAAGCTATTTTTCAAATGTTCTCAAAAAAATTTTGGTTAAATCATGGGGTCTTCCATTATTTAATAACCCTCAAATCTGAATGTGCGAGAACTTCATATTCTCGCACCCTTTAATCGAAGAGTGAATAATAGGGACAACTGTCATACCTCAAATTTGTCCGTCCTATTTCTAACAGTCAAATTATTTTTAAATTTTTATATATTACTAACATCTATATATATTTTATTTTTAAGTTTTTATATATTACTAACATCTATATATATTTTGTAAGCATCGTATTGGGCATTATTTAATAAAGGGAGTATTTTTCTAAGTAATATTTTTAATGAATTTATAAAAATGTTTGGTTTATTTAAAACTTTCATTTCTAAATTATGTTTAGGCATTTGGTATGGCTTCAAAAACATTTTTATTTTTTACTAATTCATTTTTATAAAACATTTTTCCAAACATTTTCTCTAAGTATATGTTTAGTATGTTTATAATTTAAAAGGCTACATATATTATTTAGATTAAAATTAATTTTTACATGTACCTATTATTTTCTATTTCTCATATGCTAAGCTAATTTTAAAAGAAGTCAAAACAAATTACATTTTTATTAAACATTATCTATTTTATTTTTATGGAAGGTGTTGACTAGAAGTCAACTTTAGAATAATTAAACCTTTATTTTTGGTTTTATTAAGATTTTAATTGAATTATTACTCATTTAGTTGACCCAGAGGTTAACCTTTTTCATTTTTATTATTTACCTTATTTTTCATTATTTATTTTACCATTTATTATTTATTTTTATTCTAATTATTGAAGAGGAGTTGACTGAACTCAGCCAAAGATTTGAAACCTTAATCCTCAGCTATGCCCAATCTTTTTCTTCTCCCCTAAGTGTTCAAAAGGCCAAAGTCCAAAAATCTTGAATCAAATAAAAATAAATCAAATGTTGGAAGAATTAAATTTTTATTGTGAATCTATATACAGAAATCAGACCAAACATATTACAAGGATTTAAACCTTAATTCTAAAAACAGCACAGTGTCAATCAAAGATTCAATCAAAACCAATCTAATTTGTAACAGCAAATCAACTTAAATCTAATTGCTAATTGAACCTAATTCTAAAGCCTATAAATTATAAGCCTATGCGGTGGATTGAGGAAGAACAAAAAGAACCCTGGAGAATCAAGTTGTTGTTGCACATCCATCATCATAAGTACCTGCAAACAGATAGAAGGAGAGGAAGATCATAAGCGAGCACATTGAATCAAAAGGAAATTGAGACTTAAAGATTCACTGTAGATGAGGTAAACCACTTAGCTCTCATAAGTTGTTGCAGTTGTTGATGTGTGATTGCTGTTGATTTTTGGAATTTTTTGGGGTTTAGGGTTCTTCATTAGGGTTAGGGTTAGGGTTAGGTTGGGATTCTTGAAAAAACTAGAAAAGGGATGAATTTCCTGACAGAAATCCATCACCCACGATGGCCTTGACGGTCGTTCACAGTGGTTGGGGGGTTAGGGTTCATGTTAGGGTTAGGTTTCAAATGGTTTATGGGTTTGTGTATGCATTTTTGGGACGAGGAGGTTGAATATTTGAAGGTTCCAGTTGAAGATCAATCGGACACATAGAGTTGATGGTGGCATTTGGAGTGTTTGAAGGGGAGCCACCAGCGGAGGTGATTTTCGGCCGGTGGTGAATGGTTGTTTTTTAGAGAGAGGTTAGAGATGATTGAGTGAGACTAGAGAGTGTGGGAGTTAGAGAGGTAAAGGAAATGAAAAAAATGACAAAATGTGGAAAAAAAATCGTTAAATACCCCCTATGTGTTCCCTCGTATGTGTGATGCGTGGCCATCCACTAGCCACACGATTGGATGATGTTGACCTAATTTCTCTGCATGCTTCTTCACCGTATACCCTAGTCAACCTTCAATCGTATCTTTTCGTTTTTCATACTTTGACTCAACATTTTTGGATCAACTCCTAGCAACCTTGTGATCCAAATTAAACGGTCTCAAACACCTTGACGCATCCTAGCACCTTGAGTCACCCACACTACGTCTATTGGATTTCGAATTTGTTTCTAGGCCTAGCCCATTCATATTAACACCCCCAGATTTACTTCCTTTAACTAAAATACACCCCTAATATTTTGTTTTATTTTTAATTTCCCAATTTGTGTTTCTTTTCTACTTTCTATTTTTTTAATTAATTGTCAATTTGTATTTTCTCTGTAAATTGTATTATTTGATTTATTTAATAAATATAAAATATTTTCTATAATAATATCATGAAATATTTTTTAAAATTAAATATAAACCTTTTTTATAATTAACATTAGTTTTTCTAAATTTATTTTAATTCTAGGACTAATATCTTTGATAAAAAATATTGGGTTAAATATGATTTTGGTCCCTACAAATATTGTTAGGTCTGTGACTTTTTGGTTGCCAATAATTTTGGTAAAACAAATAGTTGAAGACAATTTTATCAAAACATGTTTTATTGGGTAAAAAATGTATTTCAATCTAATATTGAGCAAGATGTCATAACATCTTGACCAACTAGTGCAACAGAGTATGTTGGTGCCTTATTTGGTAGATGTTATATTAGATGAACATATTGCAACATAACATCATGACAGTACAAATGGATAATATCCTTGAAGATTTGATTGAAAATATGAGATTATGGAGATTTCTAGTACTCATAACAGGCGCATCCAATCAAGGATTTTTAAGAACATTTGCAGATTTGATTTGTTTCATAAAAAGGATCTTCGAGACTTTTTAGGAAAAATTTGAAAGATTGTTTTTTGTTTCTATTTTCATGGAGAAGATTCTGCATGGATTTAGAGTTGTAGATTTGATTTATTTGAAGAGTCCAAGCCGAACTACAGAAGTCTATATAAGGAGTCATCAAAGACCTAGTTTTTAAGCATAGTTTTTACTGTAAAACCATGTGAAAAATAAGAGTTTAGGGTTTGAGAGTTTGTTAGTTTCTCCTTGTATTTTTGTACGTCCTCATGTATCTTTTGATGCATTTGAGTTGAGTGATTGTTACTTGTTTATTAAGTTATTGTTCTCCTTTAAGCTTTTAAGCAAAGATTTAAGTATTGTTCTTAGTGAAGCTTTTAAGTAAGCTAAGTATTTTTGTTTTGGAAGAGTGTTCTTCCTTTTTGGTTTCTTGGGACATTCTCTGGGATTAGTATTGTTATTTGATATAAATGTAGTGATTGGGATTGAGAGGTATTCTCATATCTAGGAGGTTCCTAGGTATAAATTGCACTGGGTAGAGATTAAGTGTGAAGTGTAAACTGGGATTGTTTAGCTTTAAATTGATACTACTGATAGTGGATTTCCTTCCTGGCTTGATAGCCCCCAGAGTACGTGAGTTGCATCGAACTGGGTTAACAATTGATTGTGTTCTTTAAGTTTCTGCAATTTACTTTTCTGCACAATCTTTCTGTTTTTAGCAAGTCTTTTTTTCTATCAGCAAATGTTATAACATCTGTCATGACATTATATGTTGTTGAGACATTAGTCTTTGCTTCTGATATTGTGTGTGCCCGAATTTTAAATGGTATCAGAGAAAGCACCCTGTTCTGTTTATTGTGTGAGATCTAGTGATATACTTTCTGGCACTATGGAGGAAAAAATGAGGATATAACAACAAACCACATATGTTGGATGGTACAAATTATGATTGGTGGAAAGTTAGAATGGTAGCTTTGATGAAATATATGGATAGAAAAGCTTGGAAGGTTATTTTAAAAGGATGGGAACATCTAGTTGTGAAGGACAAGGATGGGAAAGAATCCATAAAACCTGAAGAAGACTAGGATGAAAATGATGGTAAAAAAACCATTGGAAATTCCAAGGCTTTAAATGCTCTATTCAATGGAGTAGGCAAAAATGTTTTCAGGCTAATCAATACCTATACTATAGCCAATGATGCTTGGGAGATTCTCAAGATAACGTATGAAGGTACCTCTAAAGTGAAGATTTCAAGACTTCAGCTTCTCACTTCCAAATTCGAGAACTTGAAGATGAATGATGATGAGATAGCTTAGGAATATCAGATGAAGATTCTTGAAATTTCTAGTGCTTCAAGTGCCTTGGGAGAGAAGATGTTAGAAGAAAATATGGTTAGAAAGATTCTTAGGTCCTTACCTAGGAGATTTGAGATGAAGGTTACAACAATTGAAGAAGCTCAGGATATCAACAACATGAGGGTTGATGAGCTTATTGGGTCACTTCAAACATTTGAATTGGCTATTGGTGACAAGGATGAGAAAAAGCACAAAAACATAGTTTTTGTATCTAATGCTAAAGATGATAAAGGTCAAGCTGAGATGGACATTGATGGGTATTTGTTTAATACCATTGTGCTACTTGGGAAGAAAATCAATAGAGTATTGAAAAGATTGGATAGAAGAGGGAGACCAGATGTCAAGAACATCTCATATGACATCAATAACAATCTTGATTCTCAAAAGCAAACAAGAACAGAAGAGAAGTCAAGTCAAAGCTAAGGCATTCAATGTTTTGAATGTGAAGGATATGGTCATATTAGACCTGAATGTCCCAACTTCCTCAAGAAACAATAGAAATGTTTCACTGTATCTTGTTCTGATGATGATAAGTCAGAAGATGAAGATAACCCTGAAACATCCAAACTTGTGTTGGCTCTATCTGGAAGGTAGGAAGACGAAGTTAAAGCTTGTGATGAGAATGATCTTTATGAAGACCTAGATCTCTCTTACAAGGATACTTGTGACAGGTGTGAAGAAATCCTCAAGAAAGAGGAAGAGAAAAGGAAGATCATTGTTGACTTAGAGAATGAAAGGAAGCAACTCTTAAGTAATGTTTCTCATCTGCAAACTGAGGTAACACGCTTAAATTACAAGCTTGATAACTTGACTGGTTCTATAAATATGATGAAAGAGGATGAATATACCAAAGTTCATTATCAATCTAATAATAATCTGAGGAGAATGTCATAAGATAAGGTATTTCCTTTTGAGAAGAAGAAATAGATCAACATGTCCAAACACATGTTACAACATTATGCCAGATACGCTGAGCTTTCAAATAAACCTCAATCCACTTGGAGATGTCACTATTGTGGTGAGCCTGGTCATTTAAATCCTTTTTGCTTCAAATTGTATGGAGATAAAAAATATTCAGTTTGTTCAAAGGAAAATAAAGTGAGAAAGAAGAGAAGTGTTGGAAATAGGGATATTAACCTGATAGCTCATACTTCCTTGAGAGACTTAAATAGTGAAGACTGGTACTTAGACATTGGATGCTCTATACATATGACATGGGTCCAGAAGATGTTGGTGGATGTTAAGCCTCATCACACAGGTTCTCTTAGATTTTCTGATGGATTTAAAGGTGAAATCAAAGGTGTTGGAAAGTTGATGTATGCTGGTTGTCCCAGGTTAGAAGATGTGTTGTTTGTTAAAGGATTGACTACTAATATTATTAGAATTAGTTAATTATGTGACCAAGGTTTATTAGTAAACTTCCCTAAATCAGAATGTCTAGTCAAAGATGAGAAAGAAGTTGTTCTAATGAAAGGCATAAGGTCCAAAGACAACTGCTATTTGTGGGAATCTCAAATAACTGCGTACTCTTCCACATGTTTAACAATAAATGAGAATGAAGTAAAGATATGGAACCAAAAAATTGGACATCTTCATTTCAAAAGAATGAAGGAAGTCATATCCTAAGGGGTCATTAGAGATGTTCCAAAGCTCAAGATTGAAGAAGGAGAAGTTTGTGATTATTGTGAAAGTAAAACATAAATCATGATGTCACACTCAATGTTGCAACATCAGACTACTTCGAACGTGCTGCAACTTCTTCATATGGATGTAATGGGACCATTACAGATAAACAACCTAGGAGAAAAAATGTTTGTCTTTATGGTTATAGGTAACTTTTCTGGATATACTTTGATGAATTTTCTTAGAGAAAAATAAGATACTTTTGAAGTCTTTAAAAGTCTGTGCCAAAGTATTCAAGAGGAGAAGAAAAGTTTGATTGTCAAGGTCAGAAGTGACAATGACATGGAGTTTAAGAATAAATTCTTTTTCTGAATTTTATGATTCTGAAGGAATAAGCCATGAGTTCTCGTATTCCTAGAAAACTCGGGAAGATGGAATTATTGAGCAAAAGACTAGAGCCATACAAGAATCATCTAAAGTCTTACTTAGTGCTAAGAAATTACCATTTGAGTTTAAGGTTGAATTTATGAATATTGTTCATAACATGGTTACTTTGAGAGGAGGTACTACTGCTTCTCTACGAGGTATGTAAAGGAAGGAAACCTAAAGTTAAATACTTTCACTTCTTTAGAAGTAAATGCCAGATCTTTGCTGACAAAGATCAATTGGACAAGAAGGATCCCATAGGGGATAAAGGAGTATTTATGGGTTACTCTTTAAGCAGAAGAGCTTATAGAGTTTATAACTCCAGAACTGGAATGACAATGGAATTAATCAGTGTGAAAATTGATGATTCAATTACTGAAGAGAAGGTGGATGTCAGAGATGATGTTGAAACATCATGTGTGCAAACTGATGAAGCACTAAAGGAGGAGATTTTTGAACTTACAAACACCGAGTTAGTGAATTCTCAATCGAGAAAATGTCTGTCTACTGAAGGACAAATAGATCAATCCAATGATTTGGCTACAAGTCACTCTAATAAAGGAAATATCACTGAATAAAAATAGAAGATTTCAAATAGAAATGGATGTGTTTCCTTGAGGGAAATAAGAGGAAGTTTCTCTAAATTGGTGTTAAAGAGATATGATGTCAAGAAAGATGACATGACATTGCATAGTCAATATTTGAGTTCTTTAAGATAATTCATTAAACATGGGTGGAACAAGAACCATGATAAGAATAATGAACTAATCAAGAATCTTGTTGAAGGAAAGGAAGGTACTCTGGAGCATATGGACAACAAGGAACAACTTACTATTTTCAAAAACAATGAGATTGGAACTTGTACTATCAAGGAGTTATAGCAATTACAAAGATGGATGAATGCATTAATTACTGCATCTTTCCTTTATAATATGAGGCATGATATGCCTGGACAAATTACTACTGAGAAAGGATGAAAGGAAGGTGTTATGTAAGACAGTGGGGCTGGCTACAACACCAAGGAATACAGAAGGCTCTTTGACAGGGGCAAGAGGTGGAAGACCACCTGAATGTCACCAAGTGTAATGTGTGTTTCCATATGTTTTTTTCCATCTATGATATTGCTGGTGTGCAATATGTTTCCTTCCATTTGTGTTATTTCCTAGTGTAATACGGTGGGAGAATTGACTTTTGGTTTTAGCGTTTTATCGCAAATGTTACGGTTAGTAAGAGTCACCACCGACTTTTCTTTTATCCAATAAAGAAAAGGGTGAAAAGAATAGGAAAGACCTTTCGAGAATTTTTCTAAGTAAGGGGGGGGGGGGGGGGGTAGGTTATAAAAAGGGAAGGTGTTAGCACCCTTTTCATCAGTATTTATCCACAGGCTCTTAGTTGCTAGCTCACTTTGAAAATGCTTTTTTTGTGTGAGTGTATTTTGAAAATATTTTGAAAAGATGCCTTAGTGCGGCAAACTTTATAATGATTCTCGTATCGTTGAGAATGCATACAAAGTGTTTTGTCTTTGAAAATATTTAGAAAAAAAAAGTGTATGTGTGAGAAATTTGTTTTGTTTTGTGAGAAAACAACTATAAGCTATCTACCTACTCAAAAGGTCTTTGTTCTTTTCCTCTTTTCCTTTAGATAGTGCTATCCTACCATTAGTTAGTTGGTAGCCCTATCATTGGATGTTTTGAGGGACATGCATGTCTCATCGTACAGTCACGAAGGAAACTCGTAAGACACTTTATCAATTACCCTAAGGTACTAAGATCATTTACCGAGGTAACATTGAAGGGTCATCGAGGGACTATGATCTTTTAACCAAAGTATCTTTGTTAAAACTTCTCATGTTCAAGAGACGTGACTGTTATTTTCCGAAGGCAACAAGTGAGGGTATCTTAGAGGTGCGTGTGTGTTAAGTGTGTTATGTTTCAGTTATTTTTATCTTGGATGTTAAGTTTTCTAATATTTGCTTTTAAGTCTTACCATGCAATCTATGATACGGTGGGAGAACTGACTTGAGGGTTTTGCGTTTTATCGCAAATGTTGCGATTAGAAAGAGTCGCCACCGACTTTTCTTTTATCCAAAAGGAAAGGTGAAAAAGCACAGGAAAGACCTTTGAGATTGTTTCTTGAGTTCGGGGGGTAGATTATGAAAAGGAAAGGTATTAGCACCCTTTTCATCCATGGTTTTCAATGGGCTCTTAGTTACTTGCTAGATCACTTGCTTTTTGTTTTGAAATTGTGCTTTGCGTGATTTTGAAAGTATTTTGTAAAAGAGGCCATTGTTTAGGCAATCTTTGTAATGATCCTCGTTCGTAAGAATGTATACAAAGATGTTTGTCTTTTTGAAAATGTTTTCATTGTTTGTAAGATGTTTTTGAAATATGTGTGTGTTTGTTTTGGAAAATAGCAAGGATAGTTGTTTTGAAAGGGAGCAAGTAACTAGAGGTAAGCTACCTACTCAAACGTCTTTCTTGTTCATCTTCTTTTCCTTTGATATTGTTGTCTTACCATTAATTTGGTAAGCAACCCTATCTTTGGATGTAAACAGGACGGGCGTGGGTCATCGTATAACCATGATTAGTAATGTTGCAAAGTATCTTGGCATTTTTGAGGGACCAAGATCATTTTGTAAGGCAACTTTGAATAGCGTCATCGAGGGACTATGACCTTATATTTTTTTGTGTTTGCCAAGATGCTTCGCATGCGTAACATGGCCATTTTTATGTAAGGCAACCAAGTGGAGTAACCCTAATGGTGCTTGTGTACAAGTGTGTTATTTTCATGCTTGGTTTTGTCTTGGATTAGGGTTTTCTATTTGATTTATTTTTATCTTTCCATACAAACCCTAATTACTAGCATGGTATATAAAAGCGGTAAATTGCGTAATTTAAAGATTACTATGCTATTACAACATTTTTATGGGAGGGGGGAATACAAATTATGAATTGGGATTTGCAATAATGTAAATCTAATTAAGCTATTACAACCAAATCGAATTTGTACGAATATTTGAATAAACAAAACAATATAAATTAAATGTGCAATGGTATGTATATGCAAGAAAAGATTTTTGTTTTGTTTTTTTAATATAAAGAAGAGTTTTGAATTAAACCTAATAAATTAAAAAAAAAGAAATTATTTTTATACATTGATTAACCCTAATTTTAGTTTATTAAAAGGGAATAAAGTTCTTTAAATATCATTTCTTTTTTGTGTATTTTTGTCTTAAAATAATAAATAATATTTATGAACATATTTGGTCTTTTTATATGTCAAAATAAATATTTACAAGTATGAAGAAAAAAAGATAAAAATATATCTAAGTCTAATTTATTTTACAAGGTTATTTAAGAAAAAATAGTTAGTATACAATTTAATAAAAATATTTTTTATGTAAAAATAAACAAAAATGAAATATTTAACATATTTATATTTTTTCATGATTTTATAATATTTAAGAAAATATATTTGATAAAAAATGGAAATAAAAATAAATAATAAAAGGATTGGGCCAGGGGTGCTGTAAGGAAAAGAAGGTAAGCGATAGAAAAAATGAGAGGCCCAAAGGAACCAAGCCCACGCTGCCAAAAATGAAGCTGAAAAATGAGAAAAAATGCAAAAGGTAGCGCCAAGGTTCGAACCCATGACCTATGCATTTCTAGCGCGCTACCTTACCACTGGGGTGGTTGTACATCTGTTAGTTCATATGAAACATAAAATACATAACACATAACACCTCTTAGCCATGTACTTCATCTTCTTCCTCAAGCTAGCCAGAACCTCTATATCTTTCTCATTTTTCCATGAAAATGGAAACTTCCAACATGAAAATGATAGTATTCTTTCCCACGATTTCAACCATGTAACTCATGTAAACTAACAGTCAATGATCAAAACTAATTTCAAAGGCGCTAATTTTAAACCTAATTTTTACCAAAATTTGAACTCTAAAATTCTCTATACACAATGAATATAAATGTAATTTATGAACATGGTTGGTTTTAGCACAAGGATATCTACATTTTATCTTCACAAATCGTGACCAATAGATGCATGTATGAAGAGATAGAAGTTGGAGTTCTTACCTCTTTCAGCTGAGATCGTGAATGGAATTTGAGTAAGTTTTATGAAGGCCTGGAGATTCCTTTAGCTTGCCTGAACCTTCCTGAGTGTGTTCCAATCCTTGCCTTGCTTTGAAAGTGCCTGAATCTCTCTATCCAAGTCAACCTGCAAGCTTGAAAAACAAAAATGGAAGATGGAGAAGTAGGAGTTACAGTGAAGGGGTGATGGTCTGGAACACTTAGATATGAGGTAGGTTAAGTGTTTGAGTGATTAGAACTTGAAACGCACGAGTAAATTTCTGGATTGCTATGCTTGGTCTCAACCTGCAAGTTTTTGACAGGTTTTTGGTGATAGGGAGTTTTAGAGAGTTTCTGGCCTTGAGCAATCGTCTCTTTTGTTGTAATGTGTTTGTGTATAAGTATAAGGAAGGTTTCTAATCCACTCCACAACAGATTTCTCAATTATAGGCTTTTTGCACTCTTACTTGCTTTTTTAAGAAAGGTGAAGAGACCACTCTCTACATGCTTGTACACGCCTTCTTGGAGGTGGTACAAGTCCTAGAAAACTTGCTTTTGGTTTATAGGACTTGTGTGTGCAGAGAAAACAGGTCGAATACTCAATAAGTGAAAAGTTGCAAAAGTCATGCTTTTCTAAAATGGCAATGGCAACTTTGTGACATTTATGGAATTAAAGCTTGGACAAAGACTCTTGTGCTTGGATTAAGGAATTATCATCTGTGTAAGCATTAAATTATGAAGTTAGAAACAAGTTTGAGACCTGTAAAGCAAGGATTAGGCAGCATAGGTTCAGATTTGAATTTTGTTCTTCATGGAATGGCTTGAAATCAAAGTGAGAAATTCCCAATTTCCTATCTTCGATTATCCCTACTCAAGAATGATCTTAAGGAGTTCTTGGACATTTTGGAAAGCTTGAAATGTGCTATATAACTCATATTTGAAATGGATTTCAATATTCCACTTCTAACTAGGTGAAAAGTTGCCATGACGTTAGGTCAAAAACCTGCCTAAATTAGGGCAAAATTTCACTAAGTTATTTTAGTTCATGGGCATGTATTCACAAAATTATATATTGAGATCCAAGCATCTTTAGGGAAAATTGTGTGAAGAAAAGTTGTATATTTCATGGAGATATACAATTTTCATGTTGGGAACTTTCTTTGAATCATCTTGTATCATGGTAAAAAATTGGCTTAAAGTTGAGAAAAAATAAGAAATTTTCTATACTTAGAAAAATTTCTAAGTTAAGAGAATTTCAAATTTCAAAACCAATTCTTAAATCTTTGATTTCTTGATGAACAAGTTTCATATTTTGACATGTTTTGATGAATTGTGATCCTTGGCACTTGATTTTGACCAAAAAGTCAAAGTTTGACTTTTCAGTATACAGTTGACTTTTGATCAGTTGACTGCAAATTTCATTTGTCAATCTAATGAAATTGCAATGTTTTGAACCATGTTATTAGGTCAAGATGATACAATTTAATCCTTGAAATGATTCAAATCAATTGGTCATTTTCTAGGTCAAAAACCAGAAATTTCTCTTTCTCAGTCAAAACCCTAATTTTGACCATTTTGCCCCTTTGATGATTTGATCAAATTTCTTGAGGAATTATGGTCCAAACTTGGTCGAATGATACATATGAGTCTAAAATGTTTATGTGGATCAAAAATTATGAAGTTTGACTATAAATTGGACATGGTTGACTTTTCCCCCAATACAACTGATTTTTAGGTCAACTGTCCAATTGACTAATCAAAAATGTGATTCAAGGCTTGAAACTTGTCATGAGTAATGTTAGGGGTCCATAATGATGTTTGAAAGTCATATGAAGCATTTATAGTCCAAAAATATTTGTACAATCTCAAACCTTAATTTTGGGTGATTAGTGCATGATGAGATGTCTTGAGCTGGTCAAACCCTAATCCAGTCTTGAGTCAAAGAGATCTTGTGAGAATAATCTTGATAAATGAGAGGGAAAATTTTAGGGTACAACAGCTGCCCCTGTTCAATCTTCTTAAACCTGAAGAGTTAGATTGGCGAGTTTTGTCGTTCGTGACTCGAAGGTGAAAGAATGATTGGACACTAGAGTGCCCATAAATTTGCACTCGATGATGTGATGATAGAAGGAATGGGCTTACAGATGCCATTTAGAGAGGTGATAAAATCTTATTAGAGATGGGCTTTGTATATTCCATCCAAGAATGTTTGTTGAATTGTAAGTTGTAAGCTAAAAGAATGAGTATCAGAACGAAGTCAGTGTCTGGAGCATATCTAAACTATATCTGAAAGGTTGTATCTGGACGAGTATCAGAATGGCATCCATGTCTGGAGCGTATCTGAACTGTATCTGAGAATTGGATCTGAATGAATATTAGAATGGCGTTCGTGTAAAGAGCGTATCCGTACTGTATCTGAGAGTTGAATCTGAATGAGTATCAGAATGGCATCCATGTCTAGAGCATATCTGAACTGTATCTGATTGCATATTGTCAATGGTAACTGTTAATCTTATCCTTAAAAGGGTAAAATGTTAGCTAAAATACAAAGTTATGTTGCATGAAATGTATGATGCAATGTATTTTCTTTATCAATGTTTATTATATATGGAGGCAATGTATGCGCATGTGAGTTGATTTGCTGTATTGTTGTTTGATTGAGGAAAATAAATCCCTGAATACTGCTGAGGATATGTGAATTTTCATGTCTTGAAGTTGAAGTACTGGTGAACTTTTGTTGGGAGAAGTAAATTCCGTTGTGAGGGAAATGTCGTGTACTGCTCGTAAGATCTGCTTGGGGAATCCTGAGAAATTTGACGATTTCTACTGGGGATTAATAATTTGAAATTTTGTTCCGCTGGGGATTTAAATGATGCACTGTGGGGATTTCTTGGGTAATAGTCTAGAGGTATTTCCCTATCCATTCAACCCATCAGTAATTGTCTCTCTCATTTTGTTTATTTGTAAACAATAATCATGTCCAAATGCATATGTTCATCAATGAAATCATTGGACGTTTTTTGCAAACAAAACACAAGCGTAAAGAAAAAGAAAAATAGTTTTTTGCACTTTCAAAGGGATATCTTTGTATTGATTTTGAATAAATATTTGTACAAAGGAGACAAACATTCTAGTAAGAGAATGTTGTCGTAAAACAAGAAAACTTTGATACAAAGAAAGATGACTATGTGTAATAATCCCATGGGGTTCCCATTCTGCTATAGCCTTCATATCTCCAAATATCTTGTCTATTTGTTGCTTCATCCGAAGATGATTGAATTGATCAGAAACTCCGAGTTTGTCAGTAGAAGCCAGAGGTTGTCCGTCAAATGATCCAACGGGACATAGTCATACGCTTTAATTACCTAACTTTTTCCTGGACCGCCCTTTCGGGTTTTCAGTCCACCGGGAAACCCTTTTTTGCCCAAGTCGCCCTTTCGGGTTTTCAACTTGTCGGGTGCATAGATTTTTTCATTTTATCCCTAATTTTTTGCCGAACCTTTTGGTTCGCCCGGATGCCCCTTGTTTTGCCTAGGTGTGTCAACCTAGCGGGTCTCTTATGCGTAGTATTTTTGACTATGTCCGCGTTCGCAGGGTGTGGCAGGTCGTCGCCATCCATGGTGGTCAAGATCATTGCCCCACCAGAGAATATGCTTTTGATTACAAATGGTCCTTCATAGGTAGGAGTCCATTTTCCCCCGGGATCACTTTGTGGCAAGATGATACGTTTGATCACTAGATCCCCAACTTGATATACTTGGCGTCTGACTTTCTTGTTGAAAGCCTTGATCATCCGTTTTTGATACATCTGACCATGGCAAACAACAATAAGTCTCTTTTCCTCAATTAATTTTATTTGATCAAGTCGAGTCTGGATCCAATCATTTTCATTCAATCCTGCATCCTTTATAATTCTCAGAGAGGGGATCTGAACCTCAATAGGCAAGACAAACTCCATGCCGTAAACCAAATAATAGGGTGTTGCCCCGGTTGATGTGCGTGTCGTGGTACGGTATCCATGGAGAGCAAATGGTAGCATCTCATGCCAGTCTTTGTATGTGACTGTTATTTTCTGTATGATCTTCTTAATGTTTTTATTTGTAGCTTCGAAATCACCGTTCATCTTTGGCCGATAAGGAGAAGAATTGTGATGTTGGATCTTGAATTGCTCGCACAAGGCGGTGATCATAGTGTTGTTGAGATTTGTACCATTGTCAGTAATGATCCTTTCCGGGATACCGTACCGGCAAATAAGGTTTTGCTTGATGAAGCGGGCCACATCATTCTTGGTCACGGAGGCGAAGGAGGCTGCTTCAAGCCACTTTGTAAAATAATCGATGGCCACTAGGATGAAACAATGTCCATTGGAGGTTGTCGGCTTGATCTCTCCAATTATATCAATTCCCCACATAGCAAAGGGCCAAGGAGCCGTCAACACATTCAGAGGAACCGGAGGTACGTGCACCTTTTCAGCATAAATTTGACACTTGTGACAAGTCCAAGAGTGTTGATAGCAATCTGCTTCCATGGTAGACCAATAATAGCCTGCCCGTAGGATTTTCTTCGCCATCGTATGCCCACTGGAATGGGTGCCAAAAGTACCTTCATGTAATTCAGCCATGATCTTTTCAGCTTCAACCTTATCCATGCACCGAAGCAAAATGGAGTCATGATTGCGTTTGTACAAGATGCCATTACTAAGGAAGAACTTAGCAGCGAATCTCCTTAAGAACTTCTTATCATTGATTGAAGCTCCTTCTTGATATTCTTGAGCCTCGGGTACCTCTTGACTTCATGAAACCAAGGCTGGTCCACTATTTCTTCAGTATTAATCTCGTGACAATGTGCTAGTTCATCCATTAGTTCGATGGTGATCTGGGGAGCCTCGTTATCCCAATTAAGTTTAAGCATAGATGACATTGTGGCTAGAGCGTCTGCTAGCTGATTTTCTTTTCGCGGGAAATGCTCGAAGGTAATCTTCTCAAAATGTGGTAGCAATGTCAAAACATGTTCTTTGTAAGGGATAAGGTTTGGGTGCTTAGTGTCCCATTCCCCTTTGATCTGACTGATGACCAACGCTGAATCTCCAAACACATCTAAGGATTTGATTCCTAAGTCTATGGAAGCCTTGGGACCGAGGATGCACGCTTCGTATTCCGCCATGTTGTTTGTACAATTGAAGAAAAGTCTGGCAGTAAAGGGAGTATGACACCCTTCTAGAGATATGAGTACAACGTCGATACCATTACCAAGTGCATTGGATGCCCCATCAAAGAACAGGGTCCATCGGGATCCTTGTTCAGGTTCGTCATATGGTCTAATTTCTTCGTAGTTGTCTAATGTCATGATGTCTTCATCCGGGAATTCGAATATCATGGACTGGTAGTCTTCTACAGCTTGGTGAGCAAGGTGATCAGCCAATACACTGCCCTTTATAGCTTTCTGGGTAGTATACTGTATGTCATATTCTGTTAGGATCATCTTCCATCTAGCTATCCTCCCAGACAGAGCAGGCTTCTCGAAGATGTATTTTATTGGATCTATCTTAGATATCAACAAAGTAGTATGAGTCAGCATATACTATCTTAGTCGACGAGCAGCCCATGCCAGAGCGCATTAAGTTTTCTTGATCAGTGAATATCTGGTTTCACAGTCGGTAAACTTTTTTCTCAGGTAATAAATAGCATGCTCTTTTCGGCCAGACTCGTCATGCTGCCCCAATACACACCCCATTAAGTTTTCTAAAACAGTCAGATACATGATCAGTGGTCTTCCCTTGACTGGTGGCATCAACACAGGAGGCTCTTGTAAGTACTCTTTGATTTTGTCAAAAGAAACCTAGCACTCATCATTCCATTTGACTACTTGATCTTTCTTCAATAGTTTGAATATTGGCTCACAAGTAGTTGTTAGGTGAGAAATGAATCTGGAAATATAGTTCAAGCGTCCCAAGAATCCTCTGACTTCCTTCTCAGTATGAGGAGCAGGTATCTCTTGTATTGCTTTATCTTTGGCAGGATCGACCTCAATACCTTTGTTACTGACGACAAAACCTAAGAGTTTATCGGACCGTACTCCGAATGTGCACTTGTTTGGATTCAACCTTAGCTTGTACTTCTTCAATCTCTCAAATAGCTTTTGTAAGTGATCCAAGTTCTCTTCTTCTGTTTGTGATCTGGCTATCATATTGTCTACGTAGACCTCTATTTCATGATGTATCATGTCGTGAAATAAAGCTACCATGGCGCGTTGATAGGTTGCCCCAACATTCTTCAGTCCGAATGGCATCACCTTGTAGCAAAATGTTCCCCACTGTGTGACAAATGTAGTTTTCTCCATGTCCTCAGGTGCCATTTTAATTTGGTTGTAACCTGAGAATCCGTCCATGAAGGAAAACACTTTGTGTTGTGCCGTATTGTCAACCAGGATATCAATGTGGGGGAGTGGAAAATCATCTTTAGGGCTTGCCCTATTCAAATCTCTATAGACCATGCACATTCGTACTTTGCTGTCATTTTTAGGTACGGGAACAATGTTGGCAACCCATTGAGGATAGGAAGTGACAAACAAGAATCCAACATTGAATTGCTTCATGTCCTTCGCTTTGATCTTTTCTAACATATCAGGTCTCATGCGGTGGACTTTTTGCTTTACTGGCGGACAATCTTCTCTTGTAGGTAGATGATGTACCACGATGTCTGTATCAAGTCCAAGAATGTCTTTGTATGACCAGGCAAAGATCTCAACATAATCATGCAACAGCTGAATCAGACACTTCTTGATATGCTCCAGATTTCCACCCACCTTGATCTCTTTTTTATCCTCCTCGGTACCTAAATTGATTGTATTCGCAGGTTCCTCGTGAGGCTGAATGGCTCTTTCCTCTTGTTGTAGTAGTCTGGAAAGTTCCCCTGGTACTTCACAATCTTCCTCACCTTCGTCTTCGGCTTGGTAGATTAGATCCTTAGAGTCACAAAAGGCCATAGCAGTATTGTTACCCATGGGATCCAGAATGGAGGGGTACCTGCATTTGTGAGTGTGGGTGTGTGTAAGGGTATAGCCATCCTTAAAAATAAAATGTAAAAGAAAAACAATGAGCACAAAAGTTTGTATGCGAAAAACATCCATGATTCATTGAATTTCATATGAAGATGAAATAATAACCCTTACAAATGGACCATTGTGCCTCGGGTAAGACACAAGGTTTTAAGAGTGCGAATTGTTTTTCAATATTACATATCCAACAAAATGTGAAAGATAAATTACTGAGGGATGAAAGTTATTGGGACAAAGTCTATGGTCTCCCAATTGCGGAGTCCTCCATCAATAGTCGGAAAGATCCAATCCTCCAAGTTGCAATCCTCTTCACCATCTTCTACCGCATTGACCTCTCGGTTGCTAATCTTCAAGGGTGGCCCTCCAACACGGGCACGACGTACAACCTTCTGAGCACTTGAAGTGAAACCTAAGCAAACTTGTCAGATTTATACAGAATATCCGGAAGTTGCCCCCAGATGGTGCATCCACCCTCCTCTACTACTGCTTTGGCGTCCTTCAAAGATCACATCCAGAGTAGAGGTCTTGTAATCTTGGGAATATGAGACATAACTTTGGTCACCACTACCTCTTGGGGGACCTCTTCGAAATGTTGAAAAGGAGTTTCAATGAACTCTCCGTCCAATTCCACATACCTGAAGGAATTGAGGTGGCTAATCATATATTCTTCCTCTCTGTGGACAACGATAATCTTTCCCTGGACCGGATATTTCAGTATCTGGTGCAGTGTAGAGGTGACAGCGCCAGCATTATGCATCCATGGTCGTCCTAGAAGACAGGAGTAAGAGGGGCGTATGTCCATTACATAAAAGGTTGAATTGAAAGTTTGAGTCCCAACCTTTATGGGGATATCCACCTCCCCGTGTACCATCCTCTTTGAGCCATCAAATTCCCTTACGACTATGTTACTTGGATTTAACGCCAGCCCTTCGCAGTCCAGTCTGTCGAGAGCTTTCTTCGGTAAAACATTCAAAGATGAGCCCGTATCCACCAAGACGTGGGCCATATTTGTGCCTCTACATTCCACAGAGACATGTAATGCTTCATTGTGCTTTCTTCCCCTTGGTGTCAGATCAGCATCCGAGAAGCCTAGGCCATTATCCGCTGTCAGGCTGGCCACACAATCTTGAAATTGATCAGCAGACGTCTCTTGAGGCACATGGGCTGTCTTCAGGAATTTCACCAAGGCTTTCGCATGTGCCTCGGAACACAGTAGCAATTCAAGCATCGATATTTTGGAGGGAGTTTTCCCCAATTATTCAACTACATCACAGTCACTCCTTTTTATTATTTTTAGGATCTCCTCCATCTCTTTCTTGGAGGTCTCGGGGATAGTCATTGATTTACCCTTGGTCCGGACAGGCTCCACTTGAATACTTTTTCTTCGAGTTTCAACAGTAGGAGTGTTGGTAGTAATGATAGCAGGGGTTGTATCTTCTTCGTCAATAGGAGCACTTGCAAGGATAATTATTGGTACAGAAGTAACCTTTGGAGAAGCCATGGGTCCAAAAACTGCCTTTGGGGGGGGGGGGGGGGGGGGGGGGTTCTGGAGAAAATATTCTACCGCTCCGGGTAATCTTACTAGTTCTGACAATATTGCTAATGTCGGTGTCTTCTTCTTTGGAGCTTATCTCTTTGGCGGCCAGCCCATCTTGTTTGATGATATGGTAGTAAATGTCTCCACCATAATTCCACTACACAGTTTTGTCTGATTCATATGGGATTGGCCCAGGCATTACGATTATAAGAGGAGTAGTTTTTGGAACCGATGTAATTCTAACGGGTCTTTTGGGGACCCTGGAAGAATTGGCGGAGATGGTGATGATTGGAACGTCTTTAATAGGAACAGGTGAAACAGGAGTACTTTCAAACAAGATCTCTTTGTTGACTATCAAGCGTTGAATTCCTGTCTTCAACAAAGGGCAAACAATTGGTGAGGATAAGTAGAGGTGGAAGTCTTCATTACAACCTGGGAATACACTGGCTTTCAACAAGTTTATCTTAATGATTGGGAGTGGAGTCATGAGTTCATCAACTATGGTAACAAACAAATCTTCTTCAATAGCATTGGTGTTATGACCATGTCTGGGCATAGGAGCAGAAATGACGTTTGGCTTCTCGGGCCCATCAAAATCAATTTCTTTCGCCTCTATAAGGTCTTGAATTTTTTTTTCAAGGCCCAACAGTTGTTAGTGTCGTGACCCAGACTTTCAGAGTGATATGCGCAACGGGCATTTGGGTGATAATGAGGGGACGTTGTGTTGGGGTTTTTTGGAGCTTCTTTTAAAGTTGCCAAATTGGATTTCAGAAGATGCGATAATACTTGGGACAGAGTCATATTGATTTTTGTGAATTTCCGAACTGGCCTTTCCACCCTCGGTTGATTACTTCTTGGTTGATCGGATGTAGGCTTTGGGATCATAACAGCCCCTACCATTGGTTGGCGTTCGGCTCTCCCTTGGTTCCTTTGTGGATATACAGTAGCTACTTCTTTCTTCCCAATAAAAGGCTTCCTCACCGCTATAGAAGAAGATGAATCCTTCTGAATCTTTCCATTTTTTATGCCAGCTTCCACCCTCTCTCCGGTCAGTATTAACTCAGTAAATCCGCAGATGAGCTTCCAATAAAATGGTTGAAGAAAGGGCCCGACAAAGTGCCTAAGAACATGTCCACCAATTCCCTTTCAGACATAGGGGGTTGACATTTGATATCACTACGGTGATTGAGAGTGAGAGGGGTTCTCATATCTAGGAGGTTCCTAGGTAGTGTTCGGTCTATTTATAGAGTCTAAAATCTATTTGCAAGTGCACAACCTATCGAAGTAATATAAAGGATTGTCCAACCACAGATACAAATCATCAATCTATCAACTATATTATTAAGTTGCTTATCTAAGGTGGATCGATTCAGTTGATGGAGTATAATGCAAAGGAAATAAATATATAAAGTAAATTCATATAAAAGACAAGCTAGAATGTAAATCACATTGGTCAAATAACATTTCAATTTGTATTTAATAGAACTACTCACGGGGCAATATGTTCCACTTTGGTAAAGGAACAATTAGACGGGAACTTGTCGCTTTTGCTAAGTAAGAACCGGGTTTACCCTCTAATCAAATCCTTCTATTGTCACTTATAAAAGGGCGCTTCAAGCGTTAAAGCAGCAAACCTATTTTTAAGAAGTTAGTTTCTTAACTTAGTAAAAAATTAGTTTCAACTCGAAATGATTCACATAAAGATTTTCTTGGCTTTCGCACGAGAATCAGATTGTAAACCTATTAACGCGTCCGAAAATAGTTTCAAAATTGTTTTCTAAAAGTGTCAAAGATCCCTAATTAACCAGTCAAAATGCTTTCGCCCTTTTTGAACGGTTAAAAACTAACCATGTTTAATCTTTGAAGTGGACGGCTTTCGATCTTATCCAAAAATATTAAGTACAGAAAACTTGTGTTAAAAGTTAAAACAACCCCTAAAGTGTTTCTACTAATACGGTGTTGAAATGCTATCATGACAATGATCCTTACATTCCAACCTTAAAATATTTAGCCAGACATGGAAATAAAATAAAGCATATTAAAGTTCATCGAAATAAACATAGTAATAAAGGCAAGGCAAGGTAATAAAATAAGTAATGCAAGTGCAAAACAAAGCGATTGAATAAAATAAAAAAAAACTTAAATAGAAACATGCTCCAAATCAGAGTCTCTAAATGTTGATACAATTGGAAAGTAAATGCTTTAAGTAAAATGGCTGCAAGATTGTTAATAAAAGAGATGATCCAACCTAATCAAGACTATGGTGCAATAATCCTCCGGTGTGGCGAATTATTGCTTTTACATAAGTGAGTATATGCTTTGCGTTGCAAGACTAAGTTGGATGATAGAAAATGAAATGAAAACTACTATTTATAGAAGTTCCCCAGGCTATGCTTTGACAAAAATGTCCCCCAACTCTTTTTGGACGGGATGAAACTTAACAAAGACCGCAACCGCCGAGGCCCCTCCGCGGGTACTGGGTGTGCATATAGAGAGATCACGGGGGACGTGGCAGTTATCCACTGAGTGGAGTGGGACACATCACGGTTCCCTCCTATAGTGGCCGCTGAGCTGAACGCCATGTGTAGAATTTCACTGAAAATCTCGATTTCTTGGCATTTCCGCTTGGTTTCTTCAAGAAGAGCTCAAAATGGGCATGTTGCCTGAAAACAAGACAAATACAAGTATAACGCAAGAAAATAGTACTAAAAATTATGAAAAACATGTGTTATTTGATTCAAATATGCAGTGCGATCAAGTGTTATCAAATTCTCCCACATTTAAACCATTGCTTGTCCTCAAGCAAAAACTCTCAGAAGTAGATGAAAAGAAGAAAAACATTTACAAGATTTTGAGCTAAAAGGGCTTCTAAGTTCAAGTAAGGATGTGGTGATAGGTACTAACTAAGCGAACCAAGGATATCGGATAACACTTTCTGCACAAAAATGTGGGCATAAACTTTATTCCTATAAAAACACATCCATGTTAGTCCACTATGCCTAAGCTTCCTTATTTGGTAAGGTCCCTTTTCATTCAGGTACCATCACATTAAGCCCGTTATCCGTACCTACTCGTAGCAGATTGACCGGTTAGTGACTCTGATCTCAAGCATGGTGTTCTGTTATATGAATAGATATAACCCCTTTATTTACCCAACTGTGGTTGTGGGGGATCAGACCGTAATCTGCCCTATCGAGTCCAGCACCAGACACCATTAAACCAACCAACAATGGGCATAAACCTTTTATTTTCTTTTTGTTTATTTTTTTTCAATATTTTACAACAATTTTTAGTTAAGTGACTGTGTGAGAATCACCCAACCTGGAGTTGTATTTTCAGTTAAAGAACAGAAATAAAGATCATTCACTTATTTTCATCGGTCCCCTGTGTAAAGCATGCTTAGGCCAGAGCCGACTGCTAAGATAAACTACTAATAGACCTTTGTTACAATAAAATAAAGCTACAGTATAGGGGGTAATGGGATCAACTCTTATATTTAGAAAGTTTATGGTGCTAAAACGATATCAATTTTTCAAAAAGAATTCCCTAGTCAAACACATCATACCCTCAACCTGTCTTACAACTCAAAATTTTTAAAACACACTGTTTTCTTTGGCACAAAAAATTTGTTGGGTAAGGCTAAAAGTGGGGAAATAAGAATACACAACACAAAAATGCAAATGACTCATCAAGCACGTGAATTTTATTAAAAACAAAACAAACAAAACAACTAAAGTACTAGAAAGCGATAAATACTTAAAATAAAGAAATGAAAAGCGATAAAAATATCCTCCCACACTTAAACCCGACATTGTCCTCAATGTTCCGATAAAAGAGTAGGAAGGAGTAACCTGGATGGTGCTAATAGGGTCCACTGGTACCCTCACCGTCTTGTGTGGGAAGATCAGAACAACGGCTCCTGCTACGACGCCGGCTCTCTCTGGAAATGTCAAGTCGGCCAACTCTTTTGGAAAGAGCGGTGTTTGCTTTCTGCAGCTGGCGTCTGTAACTTTTCAAGCAGCTTCTTTTTTCGCTCTCCTAGCTTCCCCTCGCGATGTATGTACCCATTGAACTCCATTGTTGTTGCTTTTGAAGGTAGAAGATGGGAAACCGTTTTATAGTGAAAATGGATAAAAATGAGTGTTAGTGGATTTTTAATGGTGAGAATGGAATGAGGAAGATGGTGATGTGAGTGGGTTTTAATTGTAGTGGGAAAATTATGGCCTTTAATGGAGTTTTAAGGTGGTCAAAATGTAGAAAAATGGGTTTTGGAAGAGGAAGAAGAAGGGAAAATAGGGTTTTTACGAAATAGAGTCGTTAAAGCTCCAGACCCCTCTGTAGGCATTGAGGGAGGTCCACGACTGCGCTCTTTGAAAATGCGGTCTGGGCCGTTTTTTTTCTTGGATTGGGCCTTAAATCTTGCATTTTGCTACCTATTTTTTTTTTTTGGGGGGGGGGGGGGGGGGGGGGCTCAAAGTATCTTCTGAAAATTTTTATATTTTTTATTCTTCTTGCTCCACGCATGATATAAATATAGTAATAAGTTAAAATAATCACACAAGTAATAAAGGATAAAATAATAAAAATATGTTTATAAGTGGTCATGGAAAAAAATAAAAAGTGTGGTGCGAAAATAGAAACAACATAAAGTAAAGAGTTAGCAAATAGTAAAATGTCAGGAAATGAAAAATATAATAGTAATAATAATACTGATGACATCTCTCAATCAGCAAGAATAGTGTCACCAAAGGGGTGGAGGCTCAGCAGTGTTTCCAGGACCTCAGACCTTTGCTAGTTGGCGCCTAAGATCAGTGATCTCTCGAGATAACAAATCAGACTCGGATGCATGAGTGGAATCACAGATCTCAATGTGCAAAGTCAAATCGGTAACCTCTTGACAAAGTGCGGCTAACTCAGTACGCATAGAAGCAAGCTGTGAATGAACACCTGGTTCCTGTAAAGTATAATTATTAGAATACACAACGGTCAAGGGTGCCTCTGGCGCAGGTGTATACTCAGGAACAAAAGGCTCTCTAGGTCCATCAACAATCTCTCCCCATCCCTCTAAAGAGTAATCCCAGTTTGCTGGGTTGTAGACGCAAGTCACCGGAGGATCAGACAAGGTGAAATAGTAGACAGTCTCGTCATTGATTAGGAGTCCGTACTGGTGAGGATGAAATTAGACCCGCCTTATCAGGCCATGATCCAAGCGAAAGTCAATGTCCATAAAGGAACTACCACAGTAGGAGGTAAAATGGTATAACTTGTTATCCAAGCTTAAAATAGATGCTATCTGACTCAGGTTACCACCCGCATGTATGGATCTCTCGGAAGATCTAGCAGTCATATGCATACTCTCAATCAAGAAGTTACCATTGGAAATATAGCAAGACTGGCTGGTACAACACACAAATAGAAGCTCTTCGGCACTAACAAGGTCATCAGCATCACTCCATCCGAAAAAGGTATGGAAAAGGATCATTTAAAAATACCTGAAAGCTGGGTTTTGAATCTTCTTCGACAACTGAGTAGAGGGATCAGGGCTACTGCCACTAGATATTTTGCTCCAGAACCTGTCTATGCTCCTATTCATGTAATAACTCAAAGGAAGCTCAGGGATAGCATCTGGACTACTCTGAAACCCCAATAAATCACCAAATTGCTCTAAGGTGAGGTTTCTGTAGGTCACATTGACATTATTAGCACACTCCTCTCACTGAAGCTGGTTCCACAGGTATTTCACACTTGCTTCAATTCCTAGTGCTTCTATGCAGTTCGGGTCAGGATACCGGGTAGGTAGCATTGGATGTATTGATAAGGTAGCATAGCATCTCCTTTGTGAATCATCCCTAAAAACCATGTGCATGTCATCAAAGTGCGGCATCCTGAAAAATATAGTTAGAGTATCTGGACCTGAAAAAATATTATAAAGATTAGTCCACATAAAATTAATTTGGGATAAAAAATAAATTAAATGAAAATAAATTAAAAGGAAACCATGGGTTGCCTCCCATGCAGCGCTTGTTTAACGTCATTAGCTCGACGATTATATCTCACATTTCGGAAGCACGCCTTGGTGGATCTATTAATGTGTGGCTGGAGTGTTCAACTGGAACGTCACCTCCTTTATAAAGCTTCAATCTTTTTCCATTTAACACGAAGGGGTTACAAGAGTTATTTTTTATTTCAACTTCCTCAGACCTCAAGATCTTGGATATTTCATAGGGACCGGTCCATCTTAAATGTAGCTTACCAGGAAAAAGTTGCAACTTGTAATTAAAAAGATGAACAAGATCGCCTATGTTGAATCCTTTTTTAACGATTCTCTTGTCATACCATATTTTTGTTCTTTCTTTGTATATTATGGAATTTTCATAGGCATTCAGACGAAGTTCCTCTAGTTTATGGATATCAAGGATACGTTTTTCTTCGGGTGCTAAGTAGTCTAAGTTTAAAGTTTTTATAGCCCAATATGCCTTGTGCTCTAATTCAAAAGGTAAGTGACACGACTTTCTGTAAACCAACTAGTAATGGGTAGTTCCAATGGGGGTTTTATAGGTTGTTCTATAAGCCCACAATGCGTCTTTCAGCTTTTTAGACCAATCTTTTTTAGATATTGAGACGGTTTTCTCCAAGATCTGTTTGATTTCCCTGTTGGACACCTCAACTTGACCACTGTTTTGCGGGTGATATGGTGTTGCTACTTTATGTTTTACTCCATATTTACTCAAAAGCTTGTCAAATATTTTGGATATAAAATGTGATCCTCCATCACTTATGACTAGGCGGGGTATTCCAAACCTTGGGAAGATGTTGTTCTTAAATAACTTGATTACTACTCTGGTATCATTTGTGGGTGATGCAATAGTTTCAATCCATTTAGACATGTAGTCGATAACTACCAGTAGGTATTTATTCCCATGGAGTATGGAAATGGTCCCATAAAATCTATACCCCATACATAAAAAAGTTCCACTTCTTGGATATACCTTAAGGGCATTTCATCACGTCTTGAGATGTTCCCAGTGCGTTGGCACCGGTCGCATTTGAAAATGTAGGTATGAACATTGCGCCATAAAGTTGGCCAGTAGAGGCCTGCTTGAAGGATTTTAGCATATGTTTTGGATGTGCTTGCATGTCCACCATATGGTGCAGAGTGACAGTGTTCGATGATGTTTCTCATTTCCTCTTCTGGGACACAATGTATAAAGATATTTTCTATGCCTCTCTTAAATAGGAGTGGTTCATCCCAATAAAAATGTTTAATATCGTTGAAGAACTTCTTTTTCTGTTGGTAGTTCAAATCAGGGGGTATGATATCGGCAGCTAGATAATTTACAAAATCAGCGTACCAAGGTACACTTCTCATTATTGAAACTTTCTCAAGGTTTTCATCTATGTAAGGCTCAAAGTTGTCTATCTTAGCTACAAGTATGTCATACGTGAAATAATCATTTATAGGCAACAAGTCAGGTTTCAAATATTCTAACCTAAAGAGATGGTCAGCGACTATATTCGCTGTACCTTTTTTATCTCTAATGTTCTCCAGATCAAACCCTTGGAGTAAAAGGATCCATCTAAGTAACCTAGGTTTAACATCCTTTTGTTTAGTAGGTAACGAATAGTAGCATGATCTGTGTGAACAATGATCTTAGCAACAACCAAATAGGATCTAAACTTATCAATTGCAAAAATCACGGCTAGCAATTCTTTCTCTGTTGTTGCATAATAAAGTTGGGAAGAATCTAGGGTTCTACTAGCATAATATATGACATGTAATTTATTATCTTTTCTCTGCCCTAGAACAACACCAACGGCATAATCACTAGCATTGCACATGATTTCAAAAGGTTGTGTCCAATCTGGAGGTTGCATGATTGGAGTTGAAATCAATGCTTGTTTCAAAAGGTCAAAGGCTTCAATACATTTAACATTGAAAACAAATTCGACGTCCTTAATCAAAAGATTAGTTAAAGGATTTGTAATTTTGGAGAAGTCTTTGATAAAACGCCGGTAGAAACCAGCATGTCCAAGAAAACTTCTGACTTCCCTAATAGTTTTAGGTGGCTTAAGGTTCTTTATTACTTATATTTTGGCTCTATCAACTTTAATGCATTTTTCGGACACAATGTGTCCTAATACTATACCTTCATTAACCATAAAATGACACTTCTCCCAATTTAATACAAGGTTTACCCCAACACATCTTTCTAGGATTTTCTCAAGGTTAGAGAGACAATCTTTAAAATCTAATCCACATACCGAGAAATCATCCATGAATACTTCCATAATTCTGTCAAGATAGTCTGTGAAAATTGATATCATACAACACTGGAAAGTGGCTAGCGCATTAGAGTCCAAAGGGCATTCTTCTATAGGAAAATGTTCCGTAAGGACAGGTAAAGGTCGTTTTTTCTTGATCTTCAGGGTGAATAGGAATTTGGAAAAATCCCAAGTACCCATCTAGATAACAAAAATACGAGTGTCTAGCTAGACGCTCAAGCATTTGATCTATAAAGGAAAGAGGGAAATGATCTTTCCTAGTCAATTTGTTTAAATTTTTGTAATCTATACACATACTCCAACCTCCTTCTGTTCGCTTGGCAACATGTTCACCTTTCTCATTTTCCGTGAATGTGATGCCTTCTTTCTTAGGTACCACATGTATAGGACCTACCCATTTACTATCTGAAAGTTGATAAATTATACCAGCCTCTTGCAACTTAAGAACTTCTCTCTTAACAACATCACTCATTATAGGGTTTAGCATCCTTTGATGTTCTCTAGGGGGTTTAGAATCTTATTCCAACATGATCCAGTACATGCACAACGATGAGCTTATTCCTTTTAAATCAGAGATGTTATACCCTAAGGATCAGGGATATTTTCGTAACATATCTAAGATTTTTTTGTCTCGTCGTGATTTAAGGTAGCACGGACTATAACAGGGCGATTCATTTTTACATCTAAGAACTCATATCTCAGATTCTTGGGTAGTTCTTCAAGTACTAAAGATGGTTTCTTAGGGCAAGGCATAAGATCTGGAGTAAGGGCTAAACATTTATATAGGTTGTCAAATAAGTACGGTTCCACTATTTCAAATCCATCATCCTCCCAATTGGGGGTTGAAGGTAACTTGATAGTTTTGACAGGTTTTTCTTGATCCAGTTCCAATATGAACTCATCAATGACATCAATAACATAGCATGCATCTTCTATGACTGGTGCCATTAAGAACTTCGAAAGAATAAATTCTATCTTTTCATCACCTACCTCAAAAGTCAATTTTCCTTTCTTAACATCTATTATGGCTCATGCGGTTGATAGGAATGGTCTACCTAGAAGGATTTGGATTTCGTCGTCTTCTTTAATATCCACGACTACGGAATCAGTTGGGATATATAGGTGACCTATTTTAACTAGTACATCTTATAGTATTCCCATAGGATATTTAACGGATCTATCGGCCAATTGAAGAGATATTTTAGTCGGCAACAATTCTCCTAAGTTTAGCCTCTTATAAACTGCCAAAGGTATTAGACTGACGCTAGCTCCTAGGTCTAAAAAGGATTTTTCAACCATGTGATTTTCTAGGATTCAAGGTATGGAAAAACTTCTTGGGTCCTTTTCTTTCTTGGTAAGTTTATTTTCGAAAATGAAATTGCACTCTAAAGGTTTAGGATCGTCAAATATACGCTTTTTGGTCAGGATGTCTTTTAGGAATTTTGCATAAGATGGTATCTGAGTGATAGCTTCGGTAAAAGGAATCTCTACATGGAGTTTCTCTATAACCTTTATGAATTTTTTATATTGCTTATCAATCTTGGTTTGTTTAAGTATTTGTGGAAATGGGATCATAGGTTTGTATAAGGGAGGCATTGTATAAGTTTTATCTTTAGTTTCCATTCCTGGGTCTTTTTACTTTTCAGGTTCCTCTGGTTCCTCTACTTGGTCTGAAGGCACTACACTTTCCTTAGGCTATTCGGGCATGCTTCATGTTGGGTTTGTTGGTCCATCGTAAGCAGTCCCACTTCGTAAAGAAATGACATTAGCTTTACCTTTGGGATTTGATTGAGGTTGTCCAGGGAATTATCCTCCAGGTGTAGTTTGAGGAGCTTGTGTCTAGGCTACCTGAGAGATCTGGGTTTCAAGCATCTTGTTATGAGTAACTATCTCGTCAACCTTAGTTCCTAATTATGTGATTAGTTGATTTATATGAATGTTCTGACTTAGGAACTCTTTATTTTGCTGAGTCTGGGCCAAAATGAAATTGTCCATGATTTTCTCAAGGTTTGGTTTTGGTGGTACAACATTCATATGTTGATTTGGTCTTTGGGCTTGGAAACCTTGGGGTCTCGGAGGTGCAGAATTCTAAATCGGGTTGTTGTTCTTATAGGAAAAGTTTTGGTGAATCCTCCATCCAGGATTGTAAGTGTTTAAGAATGGGTTACCTTGGGTATAGTTGACTTGGTCTGTGCTAGATCCATTCAACAAGTTACAGTCTGAAGTTTGATGCCCTTAGATCCCACAGATTCACATTTCGAGTGTACTGCAGCTACAACGTTCGGGCTCTGAGACATGTTTTCAACTTTTAAGTCAAGAGCATCCATTTTGGCTTACCCCATGTCCAGGCAACTTATCTAATGTACTCCTCGTTGGGCCTCCTTTTTCTCTATTGTTGCTCGTTCTGCTCCCCATTGGTAATGGTTTTGGGCCATATCTTCCATGAGAGCACAAGCTTCAGGGTAAGGTTTGTTCATCAGTGCGCCACCAGCAACAACGTCGATATACATCTTCATGTTATAATGGAGTCCATTATAGAAGGTATGGATAATTAACCATTGCTCCAGACCGTGGTGTGGACAAGCTCTTAACAGGTCTTTATATCTCTCCCATGCTTCAAAAGGTGATTCTCCTTAGTTTTGAGTAAATCTAGTGATCAGGTTTCTAAGGACTGCAGTTTTGCTTGGCAGGAAATACTCTCCTAAGGTCTTCCCAAGTCTTTATTGAATTGGCTGGAAGGGAACCTAACCAATAACGTGCTTTATATCTGATGGAGAAAGGGAATAGTCTTGTACAAATCGCCTCAGGTGAAGTACCATAGGTCTTTAGAGTGTCTGCTAATTGGATAAATACTTTCAAGTGCTGATTCGGGTTCTCTGAGGCGAGACCGGCGAATTGATTTTATTGTAGCTTTAGTTCGAAATTATTGGTGGTGATGGCAGCGTTTACTATGCTTGAACTAGGCTCCTCGTATGATGGTTGCGCAAATTCCTTAAGGGGTCTTCGGTTATGATCTTCAGCCATAGTTCTCTTTATCCAACGGAGAAAAAGACGTGCTCGAGTGTAACGTTCAGGTTCCACTAAAGGATCTACTAAGTTTCCGGTACTGCGATTTTTGCGTATTTACCAGCTAATAAAGCCTTAGTCTAAACGGGATAACAAAAGGGTACGAAATTTGACAAAGTTTGGTCCCCAACAACGGTGCGAAAAACTTGTTTGGTCTATTTATAGAGTCTAAAATCTAACTGCAAGTGCACAGCCTATCGAAGTAATATAAAGGATTGTCGAACCATAAAGACCAATCGTCAATCTATCAACTCTATTATTAAGTTGCTTATCTAAGGCGGATCTATTCAATTGAGGGAGTATAATGCAAAGGAAATAAATAGATAAAGTAAATTGAAACAGAAGATAGGCTAGAATGTAAATCACATTGGTCAAATAACATTTCAATTTGTATTTAATAGAACTACTCATGGGGCAATATTTTTCACTCTTATAAAGGAACAATTTGACGGGAGCTTGTCTCTTTGGCTAACTAAGAACCGAGTTTACTCTCTAATCAAATCCTTATATTGTCACTTATAAAAGGGCACTTCAAGCGTTAAAGCAGCAAACCTAGTTTTAAGAAATTAGTTTCTTAACTTAGTAAAAAATTGGTTTAAACTCGGAATGATTGACATAAAGAGATTCTTGGCTTTGGCTCGAGAATCAGATTGTAAACGTATAAACGTGTCCGAAAATAGTTTCAAAATCATTTTCTAAAAGTGTCAAAGATCCGTAATTAACCAGTCAAAACGCTTTCTCCCTCTTTGAACGGTTAAAAACTAACCAAGTTTACTCTTTTAAATGGAAGGATATCGATCTTATCTAGAAATATTAAGTACGGAAAACTTGTTTTAAAAGTTAAAACAACTCCTAAAGTGTTTCTACTGATACGGTGTTGAAATGCTATCATGACAATGATGCTTACATTCCAACCTTAAAATATTTAGCCAGACATGGAAATAAAAGCAAGCATATTAAAGTTGATCGAAATAAACATAGTAATAAAGACAAGGCAATGTAATAAAATAAGTAATGCAAGTGTAAGACAAGGCGATTGAATAATAAAAAAAATTAAATAGAAACCTACTCCAAATCAGAGTCTTTAAATCTTGGTACAAATGGAAAGTAAAAATACTTGAAGTAAAATGGCGGCAAGATTATAACTAAAAGAGATGATCCAACCTAATTAAGACTATGGTGTAATAATCCTCCGATGTGACGAATTATTGCTTTTACATAAGTGAGTATAGGCTTAGCATTGCAAGATTAAGTTGGATGATGGAAAATGAAATGAAAACTATTATTTATAGAAGTTCTCCAGGTTATGCTTTGACAAAAATGCCCCCCAACGAGGCCCCTACACGGGCGCCGAGTGTGTAGATAGAGAGATCATGGGGGACGTGGCAGTTATCTCCTGGTTGGAGTGGGACACATCACGGAGCCCTCCTATAGCGGGCTCTGAGTTGAACGCCATGTGTAGTATTTCACTGAAAATCTCGATTTCTTGGCCTGTTTGCTTGGTTTCTTCAAAAGAGCTCCAAATGGGCATGTTGCCTAAAAACAAGACAAATACAAGCATAACACAAGAAAACAATACTAAAAATTATGAAAAACATGTGTTATTTGATTCAAATATGCAGTGCGATCAGGTGTTATCAGGTAGAAATTGCATTGGGTAGGGATTAAGTGAGAAGTATAAACTGAGATTGTTTAACTTCAAATTGATACTACTGATAGTGGATTTCCTTCCTGGCTTGGTAGCCCCCATAGTAGGTAAGTTGCACCGAGTTGGGTTAACAATTGATTGTGTTCTTTAAGTTTCTGTAATTTAATTTTCTAAACAATCTTTCTGTTTTTAACAAGTTTGTTTCTCTGTCAGCAGATGTTAAAACATTTGTCATGACATTGTGTGTTGTTGAAACATCAGTCTTGACTTCTGATATTTTGTGTGCCAGAATTTCAATTATCTAAAATTTCTTTTTTAGTCCCTATGAAAACAATAACATATTTTAGTCCTTATAAAATTTTTATGCATGCAATTTTAGTCCCTGCTATTTTCTAAAATTTTAAAAACTATTTAATTACCCTTAAACTTTTGAATTTTTGAATAGTTTTTTCACACATGTTTAAAATACTATAAAATATGTTTTTTTTTACCAAATTCTATATTTTTCTTTAAAATTATAAGAATTAAATATGAATTTTTTAAATTTCAAAAGATAATGATAAAAGTAATGAAAACGTCGACTTAGAAATTAAATTCCGAGTTCTTTTTTTCTCGAAGAACCTTTTATAACGTTCCGAACATGTATGCGAAATAATCATTCAAAAACACATATTGGTTTAACAGGAGGGACTAAAACTGCGTGCATAATAATTTTGTAAGGACCAAAACATGGGACTTTTTTTATAGGAACCAAAAACAAAAATCAGTAATTTATTGGGACCAAAAATATATTTATCCCTGAAATATTGTTACTAACCCTAATTTTAAATATTTTCCTAATGGAATAAGAATTCTTGATAAAAAAACACTTTTACTTACTAAAACATTTTTACTAACCCTAATACTTATTTACTTAGTTATTCACATATTTATTTACTTATTTATTTCTACCTTATTTTCAAAACTCAAACAAAATCTAATTAAAACAGCTGACCAATCAAAACATTTTTTCTACTATCATAATCAAACTCAAGGACATTTTCAATAAATGATTGCCCAGTTACTTTCATAATAAATACAAAACTTTGCCTACCATCACTCAACTTTCAAACTCAGGCAGGTTCAAAAATCATTCGAAAGAAACTCAACTCAATCCTATAAAGAACACTAACCAAACAAATCGGGACTACGAAGGGCTCTAATTTCTAACACCAATTGATGTGGATACGTAGGCACGCAGTTGAAAAACCAACGAGAGTCCATTAACTTAAAAACATATTTTGATTTCCTTCTTCTTATACATGATGATATGATAATTAAGTAGAGAAATTCTCCCCGTAAGTCCTAGGTCTAAAAAGGGCTCCCTTGAGTAAAAGGGAGATAAATGATGCCTAACACTTTCCCTTTATCTAATAAACTCTCTAATTTATCAATCTCTGAACAATTAAGGTTTTTCCGTTCCTTTCCCGTCTTGAGGACAAATAAGTAGTGGTGATGACTCTCTTATTTTTTGTCGGCTACGACAAAAGTCTCTCCAAACGAGTCCAATCATGGATGGAACTCGATGGTAGAGTGGTGAACTAAGTAAAAGCATTCTTTATGAGGGAACTGGGAAAATATATTATTCTCAAATTTTCATTATTAAAAATGTCCCCCACCTCATTCAGATACCTTGTTATGGGCTCGACAATGGACTCGCTAGTGTCGCCAGAAAACTTTGTGAATTTTGAGAATTTCCATCCCTAAGCAGTTCAGTATGTAAGACATATTCATAAAATGTGGAAGTGTAGTTTTTCCTTAGAAGGCCTATATTTACCATATTTTGTTCCATTATTCTTTCGACCATGGCAACCAAATTATTCTCTCCTACTAAACATTCCCGTCGAACTCGGTGAACCACCTCATCAGCATATTGGTTACAATTGATTAGAACAACCCTGAGACGTTCGACCTCCCTAGGCATTGGCTAATCGACTGTGCAGGGTTTGACCCATTGTTCCTGGTTAACTTTGATATGTTGGGTGCGGCATGTTGGGCTCGATTAATAGTACATTCTTCTAAAATCGCTCCTTGGTTTTCCATAAGCCATGCTGGCCGTGGTTGAGCGACAGGTAGAACTGGCGCCTATGGTGCGTCAAAGAAATCTGCAATTCACATCATTTATGCTGCCAATTATTGATTAGTTTGGGTGTTATGCTGATTGGTTTGGTTAGTATATTGAATTAAAGGCTCAAATATCACAGCCATTTGTTGGGTGAGCATATTAACCATTTCATTGTTGCTTTCGTCCATTTGTTGTCTCAATACTGCCATAGAACTTGTGGTAAAAGTAAGTATTGGCTGGGTAGAAAATCCTATTCCCAGGGGATGGGTATTTTGACCAAGATTGTTAACAGCCGATCTCGACCCTTGCAATAGTGATACATAGTCATTACTGGGTCAGCAAATGTTGATGCACTAATATGCAAACTTGACATCACCGATGTTAGCATACTGCATGGTTGTTCACAACCATTCATATGCATTATGAACCAAGGCCCATAGAACCTGAAACCACTCGACACCACTAGTCTTGGAGTCACTGGGTGACCATGTGTTCTTATTGGGGATAATATTGGTCCACTCTACGTACTTGATGGTATAGTCGACGTACTCATCTTAGAGGGTATCACTTCAATCACAATCACTGATGTTGTGCTTTTCCCTGTCGTATGTGAGGGTTGCTCTCCATTATTATTTAGTGGGTTAACCATTCTCCTAGCGCATTTCCTTTTTCGTAAAGTTTTAATATTTTTGGTCATCCTACCACTTCTCAATCTCATGCATCAAATATTTTATGTATGAATAACTAATGCAACAAAAAAATAAAATAACTAAGCACAAACATCCCACTCGGCGTGCCAATTTGTTTATCGTCGATTTTGGTAAACAACTGTTAGTCCTCCAAAAATGATATTTTGGTTACTTGAAGGATTGACTAGATTGATCTTAGGACATATGTGAATAGGTTTCTTAAGTTTTCTTGATAATAAGGACTTCGAGACTAATGTGAATTTTTAAAGTAATGCATGAAAGATTTATAAAATGTAAAAGAATGTAAAATGACTTCGATTGAAACTTAAAGTGCAAGAAAATAACATTAATGTAAATGACTTAATATTGAATGAAAAAGATATGGTGATTCATACGTACATTTTATAAGTATGAGAGTGCGCCTAAGAGGGGGGGGGGGGTGAATTAGGTACTTTAATAGTTTTGTCGTTTTAGTGAGATGGATATTATTTTTCTGGTTTAGTGCATGAGTTTACAATTGTGTTTCTTTCTTTTATGGTTTATGATTAGTGATGAAAGTGGTAAATGCGGAAAAGTAAAGAACACAAAGATGTATCCTGGTTCCCCTCACAGTTCGAGAGTACTCCAGTCCCCTTTCAACATGAAAGAGATTTCCTTATTGTTAGATCTCAAGACAAGACACCCTAGTCCTTCTATACAAGACTCTAACCAATAAAACCACCAAGAACAATCCTCTTGGACAAAGAACAATCCTCTTGGATTTTCACTAAGTTACCTATGAGAACAATCCTCTCAATGTAACTACACTTGTATCCAACAACTTGGAAAGACAAGATTTCAACAAAAACACTTAAACTTAATTCCAACAATCCTGGAAATAAGTAAGTAAATATCAATTTGTGAGTTTGAGTGAGTAGAGTATATTGATCACTTAAGAGTGATTTTGAAAATGTATAATATTCTTTTTTCAATAATAATATTGTACAAAGACTCAAGATATATTTTCTCAAAGTTTTATGTTTTAAAGTATGAAAATAAATGCAGAAAACTTATGCATGAAAATGAAGAATGCTTGAGTTTGTATTTTTAAAGTTCAGAAAAATATTATGAAAGAAGGTGTTAGATATGAATTTGAAATTGAATATTTATATGTTCATAACACCCTTTTGGAACATCATGAAGATCTGGAAATGTATCATGAACAAATGCCAAGTTTGAGTGAAAAGATGTAATGAAAAGGCATGATCAAAAGGCATGAACAAAGCTGTTATTTTTCAAATTCGTGCAGTGTGTAATCAATTGCACCTTTAGTGTAATCGATTGCACAAGGTTTTCAACAACTATATTTTCAAAATTTTAAGAGTGCAATCGATTGCATTAACAATGTAATTGATTGCATACAAAGTCAGTAGCAAAATTTAACTGAGTGCAATCGATTGCACCAACTATATAATCGATTGCATGCTAAGACAGAATCAATTATTTTGAAAATTTTAAGTGTGCAATCGATTGTGCAAACTATGTAATCGATTGCATGCATATGAAAAATGAAAATTAATCTTTGAAAGGCTTGAGAATGATTTTTAAACATTTCTTTTTCATTTTTGAGCATTTATATCTTAAGATCAAAGTAGATAATATTATTATACTTTTAAAGTTGTTGAGAGCTTTGATTGAAGATATTATCCTGGGATGCTTAGATGCTTGACCAAAGTCTTTGCCTTCTTTGTTAGTCATGGTTTGTCTTCATCAAAACAAAAGCTTATTTGAGAAGCTTGATTTTACACATTTCACTCAACGACTGTTTTCTCAATACACTTATATACTTTGAGTAATGTGAGTTTTTATACAAATTGGACACACTGAATCCTGATACTCTAACCCCTATTTATACTAAATCGAAATAACTGTAACGAACGATCTCCTCTTCAGAGAATGACACATTCTCGCTTGCGTGTATTTCTCCATTCATAAGCTTTCACGCTTCCTTCAAGAATGGACAAGGCCAAAAACGGCTAACTGGCCTTATTTCAAATTACTCCGTCGAAATTTCCATCATACTAAGTCCAAAATATTCTAAATCCCAAAACAGTGTCAAGCTGAAGAAACAAAATCTCTTTACCCAATGTTTGTCGAAATATTTACCAAGATTTTCTAGTCGAAAATGTCATGAATTCAGCTTAATTTCTCCAAGTACTCTTTCAACCTTTCTTGATATCTTAATCTCTTATTAGTGTCGAAAATATAGCTAAAAACTATTCGACTCCGTCGAATACATACTTACACTTTGACAACTAAATATTATATTCAACACCGTCAAATACAACTAAATCCTACCTACCTTACTTCGACTATGTTGTCTACAATTACTTCGACTAGGTTGAGTACAACTATGTCGAATACAACTTTCCTACTAAAACAATGAATTACATCTCCTAACAAAATATCGTATTAAAAAATTTCAATGCCATGATGTTGATGCTCTCTACAAACATGGATCCTCGCCTTGAACTCAGATAAATTCCCCGTCTTTATCACAATATGTTACCTTTGAGGTTAAGGCTTGGTGGTCTTGATAAATCGTTTCAATCCTCAAGAGCCATTAGTTTTGTACCTCGAGGGTTGTTGACTTTCTCTGAACCACAACTAACAGACCTCTCAACAATATATATTTGTCTCTTCATCGGTAACATGGGCTGACGAGATTGAATAAGGTAGCTTGTTGCCATTACCCATGATTTCATATGCGGTGATGGAATTCCTTAGATGGGGAAAGAGATCGTCAACAGTTGTATGCCTTCAATATGAAAAGTATATGACGTGAAAGTTGTGATTGTCGGAGGAAGAGATGTGGAAATTGTCGTTCCTTCGATGAAGATGACGTGAGTTCGCGCTTTAGCTTATGGGTAATTTTGAAGATCTCGCTAGCCAGAGATCGGTGTGACATATTCTTTTATTGTGCCGCAATTATTTTTCTTTTGTTCATCATTATGTTTGTTTATTATGGTTGTAACGTTTGATAAACATACACATCTCAAATAATCTTACAAAAACCAATGAGGTTCAAGTACGAGGTGGTGAACTTAGATAGGATGGTGAACTATGGTGTTTATGAATGTAATGATATTTGGTTCGACAGAGGATCCCATCAAATAATTTGGCTCCTAAGTCAGTGATAATCGAAAATGAAAGGTGTAATTGGATGCTAGGGTTTCAAAGACCTAGAAGCTTTTGCGTTGTACATCTCTTAAAAGGGGACATAAATCAGATAATTGTTTGAGATATGATCACTGGCGAAACTAGAAAATTTTATTTGAGGAGGTCATAAATTATTTTATGAGATATATATTGAATGATTCACAAAATCAAATGTATTTTTTATATAGCTTAATGAAATTTTCTTATTTAATTTCGTTGTCAAATGTCATCTGAATCGAACACACCACCTTTATTTAAAATGAAGGATACTTGTAACTACGCCACTTCCAATATCATCTTAATTTACAAAACAAAATATTTATAATGGCATATAATTGTTTCATATTTATCAAAAAAAGAAAAATTTGAAATGTTGGCCACCCCTGCCATTTCAGACAATCAAATCAACCAAGATTCATCGTATAGTATACATTGGTTTAATGGTCAACAAATTACACCCTTACGTCTGCCATGCACACGAACGAACGACCATATGACATTAGACCCAATCTTGTTGCCGTCGCGACCAAATATTAATCTTCTCACACCTCATCTTTATAAATATCTTTCTCTCATTACAAACCTTCATCACATTAACTCTTCTAAAACTTAATTAAACAAACAAACATAATCGCTGAATTTTCGTAGAAAATAATATTTGAAATTAACTATTCATCTAAAAAAAATGGGAAACTCTTGTATGGTAGCATCGTCAATGGAATGGAAATCTTTGAAGAAGCCAAAGTCATGTTCTTCATCATCATCATCATCATCAATTAAGGTGTTTGACGAAGCTGTTTATCTTGATCATTATCAGAATAAAGAGAATGATGTATTAGAAAAGCTTAGAGATTCTTGTGATGCAAATGGTAAGGTCACCTTCAAGATTTCAAAGTGCGAGTTAGCTGAGTTATTAGGAGCCTTACAACAGAATAATAATAATAATCATCGGCCGCAGAAGCAGGCGAAGATGAACAAGAAGGAATTAAGTTCTGCAGAAGAAGTTCTTTATCGGTTAATTAAAGCAAAAGACTATGAAATTGCAAATAAGCATCACGGCATTAGTCACTGGAAACCGATGCTAGAGACTATTTCAGAATGTTAATTAAAATCTAGAATCATATCATTAAGATTCTTTAAAACTCAGTCAAAATCAACCAACTCTAATAGATAAAGAGGATATCTTTTATTAAAGGTTTCAAAGAAATAATCTATAAATATTTTAAAAGAAACTTGCCTATACAAATTTAGTTTTTGTAGTTATATCAACTATAATCACGTGTTCAATACTGATACGGAAATGTAAACTTTCAAAAGTTTATATTTTGAAAATATTATTAAAATTATGACACCCTCAAAATTTAAAATTATATTAAGGATTTTGAAATAAAGAGTTTTAAACAAGTTTGTCCGAGGCTAAAACCATCTTATATCTCATATCAGTATTTTTTAAAAATAAAATTTTGTTTTGATTGAATATATATTTTTTATTGGTTGACACTAAATGTACGTTTTTCTTTTTATGAGTTTTAGTCTCTTATCATATTTTTTGTAAAAAAAAGTGTTGGTGTGATTTTTTTTAAAGATTAATAGTAATTTCACCTTATTATATGGGTGGATTTTGAAAAAACCCTGTAAAAAAAATTTGGTTTCGACTCCTAATATATAAAGATTTTTCTATTTTGATCTCTCAAGAAATCTAATCATCAGAAAAAATGACATGACAAACATTTTTTTATTTTCTAATTTATTTTAATGATATGGCATATTTAGTTGTCTTTTTTATTAATTATTTATTTTTTTAAATGCCACATAGTTTTTATTTTTTGTCATTATTTGACATGTAATTTCTTCATTTTAATTAATTATTAAAATTATTTAAAGATATATTTTATTTATAGAATTCTAATTCTCAAATGTTCAATTGAATCTGCATCTTCATCTTCTCCGCTACAACATCCAACTTACACCACCTCTAAAAACTCTCTTCTCAACAACTTAATGTCACCCCCATCATTCAAACAAACCACATACTGAGCAAAAATACTCTGACCACACTCTCACTTCTCTTGAACCACTTTCATCTCCCTTTCCAATATCGCAAACTCACCAACTATAGCTTCAAACGTTAACCGGCAACACCTCCAAATCCTATCGAACTTACAAACTCACTCTTCCTAGAATCTACAATGCTCTTATCTTCTCTCGTATCAACATTTGGACAGAAAACATTCGCCGCCACAACCAACGGTGACGTCGCCAACGATGAGAATTCAGCTCAGTGGTTGTTACTTAAGGTACGAGGTTGTTGGGTTTAAGCAAGTTCCTATGACTCAGTTCCTGTTCTAAACACCACGTTGAACTCATATGTGTACACGAAATTAGTTAAATATGCATAGATTAAAAGATTCGAATTCAAGAAAATTACCAAAATCGGTGGGCTTGTGTAAGCTATTCTAGACGTGAATAGATTTGTTTCTAGACTTGGTGAGATTCCTGAGACCTTCAGGAATACGATTTGAGGCTTGATTTTGATTGAGAGTGGCTGAAAATTACGAGTTTGCACCTTTCTTTGAAAATTTGTAATTTTGAAACCTTGCTTCTATGGCAGCCACTTTGTGTCTTTTGCACTTGAGTGTTGCATGTATTTATAGAGGAATGAAAATGGATCAAAACAAGGCAATGATCTTGTATCATTATGTCACAATTCATTGCAAAGAAAACACATTGAAATCTTTCCAAAATTGTTTTAAAACATTTTGAACTTGAAGATTCTTGTTCCCAACATGTTTTCATGGATTTAGCAATCTCTTATAAGGTCTTGGGCCTTCTAGAAGATATCCAAATGAAGTCCACATGCTTTTTGGTCCATCAACTCATTTTATTTGATTTTTTGACTTAATTTGAATAAAATCAAAATAAAAAAATCAAAGTAATGTATAAATGGACTTAGATGTCCTCTAACATGTTATAAACATTTTTAAACCTCAAAACTTAGGCCCATAAGTCCAAAAGTTCAAGATTGCTCAAATAAAGTTTTATGCATTTTCTTAAAAATTGCCCAACTCGCACCAATTATAACTCTCTCAAATTTCATAATTTGAAGGTGATATATAACTTTTTGGAAATATCTAGATGTCCTATAAAATTTCTATGTTGATCATTTTTTAATTTGAATACTTTATCTTGATGTAAGTTTCCTTGACAAAAACGTGTTTTTTTGTTGACTTTTGAAATGACCTATAATGTCTTGGCCTATATCTCTTAAATGAAGCACTGTTGGACTTGAGCTTAGAGAGACAAAGATATAGAGAATTGAATTTCCTTCAAAATGATCTCTTGTTGGGAAGAAACAGATGAAGTATGTGAAAGTTAAGCTTGGTCAAAGTTCAATTGACTTCTCCTAAGGAAACCCTAATTTGGCAACTTTGACTTTTGATGATTTGAGGGTTTTTCTTGAGGAATCATGATAAATCCTTGATCAAATGATGAATGTGATTTTAAAATCTAGATATTGACCAAAAATCTTGAAGTTTGACTGTATATTAGCCACAATTGACTTTTTACCCTATATAGTTGATTTTCCATCGTCTGAGCAATTGACTGAGCAAACTTGTGATGCAAGGCTTGAAATAAGACATGAGGATTATTTGAAGCATGTGGGTTACCATGAATTCCATTTGAGGCATTAGAAGTCCAATTTTCTTTGAGAAAATACAAAACCCTAGTTGTAGGCTAAATGCTTAGGAGAAGACTTGCCTGATCAATTCCTTGAGTAATCTTGAACAATTGAGAACCCTAGGAAGATGAGGAGACCTCTCGAAATAATTTGATTTGAAAATGAGAGGTAAAATTTTGGGTTACAACAGTTTCCCCTGTTCAATCTTCTTAAATCTGAAGGGTTAGATTGGCATACTTTCCATTCGTGGTCTGAAGGTGGAAGAGGATTAAACACTTAAGTGCCCAGAAATTTTCACTCGCATGTGCATGAAGTAAAATTGTTAATTGATTGTAACGGGAATGATATTAAAGATGCCATTTGGATAGTGACGGGATTTCGTCGGAGATGGGCTTATAGATGCCATCCTAAGTAACTTATTGATAGGAATATCAGAACGAGTCTACACCTAACTTTGTCCAAAAGAATATCAGAGTGAATCTACGCTTGATTTTATATAAACGATGCACTAGAATGAGTATATGCCCGACTTTGTCTAGAAGATGTACGGGCATGAGTCTATGCCTGAGTTTATCCAAAATAATAATCATAGTGAAATCTACGTCTGATTTCATCTAGAAGATGTCTACGCCCGACTTCATCTAGAAGAGATATTGGAAGGAGTCTACGCCTGACTATTTTTCCAAAAGAGTTTAAGAAGGAAATATACATTTGACTTCATCTGAATGATGCACTAGAATGAGTCTACGCCTGACTTTGTCTAGCAGATGCATTTGGAATGAGTCTACGCCCAACTTTGTCCAAAAGAATATCAGAAGGAAATTTATGCTTGATTTCATCTAGAAGATGTCTACGCCCAAATTTATCTATAAGAGATATTAGAAGGAGTCTACGCCTGACTTTTTTTCCAAAAGAGTATCAGAATGGATCTACGCTTGATTTCATCTTAATGACGCACTAGAAGCTGTCTACGCCCGACTTCATCTAGAAGAGGTATTGGAAGGAGTCTACGCCTGAATTTTTTCCCAAAAGAATTTCAAAAGGAAATCTACACCTGACTTCATATGAATGATGCACTAGAATGAGTCTACATCCTATTTTGTCTAGTAAATGCATTTGGAATGATTCTACGCCCAACTTTGTCCAAAAGAGAATTAGAAGGAATCTACACCTGATTCTATGAAAATGTTGGTTATGTAGATAGTCGCCCCTTCCAGTTTCGGGAATTGATCTACATCCTGTCTGTAAATTATTGATAATATTCGTCTGTTTGCGGATTTATCCTGAAAAGACAAAGTTAGCTTTATGCAATGTCATGATGTATGCATTACGTAATGATGCTCTCAAGATAAATAAGAATGTTGCATGCATTTTGTATGTATATGTTATGATATTGTAAATGATATATGGATGCGACATGTCGTTGGAGAGCATTGGTAGCTTCTTATAACAGCGTCTTGCTGGGGACAATAAATCCTTGACTGTCGCTGGATATAAAGAAAGTAATTCTTCAATTTCTTCTGGGAATAATTTTGCTGGAGATTTTTGTCTTCTGTTTAAGGATACTTCACTAGGGATCTTCAACTTCTGCTTGAGGATAATCAAAGAGAGTTGGTTGCTCACTGTTCTTTGAAAAAATTGATTTTTGCATATCCTGATCGGGGAAAAGAGAGATGGATGCTATCAGACCAAGTTTTAGGCATTGTAGAAAATTCTCTGGGGATAGCAACTTTGGTTAGACCCTGCTGAAGGGAAGGAGAGGATTTCATGGTGTTGTAGAAATAAACTTCGCTAGGGAATGAAATTCCTATAAACCGTGTTAAGAAATCATTTTTGTCGTGGATTAGTATTTCATGGGCTGTGTTGAGGAAGTTTTCACCGTATACTGGGGGGAATAATCAGATCTTCCTATTTGCTGGGGAACCTCTTGGGGAAGATGGTCCTGTTAAGCTATCGATCAGAGATATGGAAATGAACTGCTGGAAGATACCCCAGTTTCGTTCTGACTTACATATTTAGGCTTGCTGGGGAATGTATCTCCGTTGAAGATGAGCTTGTGCAGATAGCTTTGTAGAGATGATTCCGTGGAAACTGCTCCATGGGGATTTATGGACGACTTGAACATTATCTCAACTTTGTTGGAAGCAGTGTAGCGGCAAGCAAAAAAAGTTTGGGAAATATTTATTCGGGAATTTATTGTGTGCACAAATATTGGTTATTAAATTGTCGTTCGACAAATCTCTCGTTAATGAGTTTGGGTATAAATGGGTTTATAAAGAAAATGTTATCAACAGAAAATAAATGTAAACAAAAGTAAAAACTAAGGAAGGACTTATCAAGCCGGCATATAATCTACTCATCACAGACTTAAATATATCGACCAGTTACATTCAACCTAACAATACTCACCAATGTAACTACGTATCGCTCACAACATAAGTCATTTCTAACCCAAATCGAGAGACCGAATGTATCACCAAGGAAATGATATCTCTACCTCCTCAACAACATAGAAGAAAACTATGTAATCACACTAACGATCTCACAGCATAAGACAACCACACAGAGGCATTAAGCTTTGATACCCAAGTAGATGTCAGCTTTAAATCTATCTCTAGAGTTTAGAAACTAACATATAATCATCTTAGATAAGAATCTAAACAACATATATCTATAACAACTCAAATTCATAGCACACAACAAAAATCCAGGACAACAATCGATAAAGATTTATAAATCAAGTTTAATATAACACCATGGGCAACAAATATACATAAGTTCATAGTAAATACATGTACAAACTCAACACATAAAGAATACACAAAGAGGAAGAGAAATGAACCACAAATCTACCGGTTTGTCAGCGCCGATTGATGAGATATCCACCCCGGATCATCCGTATGCAAGCTTAAATATTTTTTCTAAGTTAATCCTATCCAAAAATGAAGGGTGATGGAGTTGGGATAAAAAATACCCAAAACCATACCCAAAAAATGTGTTTTTACACCTAAATACGCATTTATGACTGTCCAGTATCGCCCACGATTAAAAAGCGTCGCCCAACGACTAAAACAACGGTTTTCCCACACTACAGCTCACCTAGCGTCACCCGGCGACCAAAAGCGTCGCCCGGCAACGGATGACAAAAGGTTGAAAAATCAGCACAACATTTTGCACTGTTTCGGTCATAACTTTTGAACTGTAACTCTGATTCGCGCTCGGTTCGAAGCGTTGGAGAAAGCTTATTTAATGCTCTTTCTAAAAATGACAAAATATAAACCAAATTTATGATTTATTATTCTTTGATTTTGAGCCTTATTCGTTGTCGAGTTGCTCAAAATTGCACGTTTGAAGCCGTGTCTTCGACACTTTATTGCTCATGCTCCAAATACGCATCAATACCTATAAAATGAATAGGAAAAAAATCAAACAGTACACTATGTACACAAAAACAAAATTAAACATAAACTAAACGAATTTACTCAAAAGTCGGGATTATTCAAAAATATTAACAAATAAAAAGTCGATAAGTGCAACAAAAAGTGTACACAAAAATAGCTACAATTTGCACTTATAAAACTCTCTCTAACTTAAACTTTTTGTCCTTAAACAAATCCAAACAACTCAAAGAACCAAAAGTAATCAACCAAAATTTCATGAATCAACAATTTTTAAAAACGAAATACAAATGCAATGGTTCAATTGAAAAACGGTACACATGAAGAAACATACTTACCACTAAACTACGACAATAAAATAATCATGAAACAAATGCTAAATATAAATAATATACCAAACATTCTAAAATAATACTTGGTTATAAATGAATCACACATAGCAAACATAATCATCGGTAGATGAAAAACACACAAAAATGGGGTATTTTCACTCATCCAACAATCTTGCAAACAATAGACTAAATTATGCATTCATCCAAAAATTTACATTGAAAATATAAAAGCAAGAATCTCAAAGGCTTTTCAAGGTTGTAATGTGGCTTGGTTAACAAACAAGTGATAAGTCTTAAAGCTAATTGAAACAAAAACTTGTCTAAACCTAAGTGAGTAATTACTTCCACAAAGTTCCAAACAATAGAATTTCAATCAAACTTATTCTTCATCCCAAATTTCAAACCAGCACACATCACTTATTCAACACAACATTATTTCATACTCTTTTTGTTTTTCTTTTTCAAAGCTTTTCTATTTTTTCCTTTCTTTTTTTATCATTTTTTTTTCATTTATTTTCTCACTTTTTTTTTCTTTTTCTTTTCAACCTCATAGCAATCAACCAATAAATGCACAATAATTTTTCTCCCCAACTTGAATTCAAGTATACATTAAAGTGAATACTTCATTCTTTCTAAGGCAAGGTAAAAATTCAACTAAAAATCATAGTTGAGGGTTCAAGAAAACAACGGAATCAACATCCATGCAAAAAAAGAAACTAAACACTCATAAACAAGCATTTAGCAAAAATGACATGGATATCAACAAAACGCTCAAAGAGGTTACTAATAATTACACACTCACAAGGTGGATTGACTATTTGGACAAGGGTAGTTGTGCTCAAAATGGAACAAAAAATGCATTTATCACTTTCTTGCATTCATACAATCAATACAAACAAAATATTAAACATAATAAAATCCAGTTAAAACAAGAATTAAGGTCTCTAACATTAGTGAACAATGGAAAGCTACCTCACAAAAAAAGGTAGGAGCTAAAGTGATTCACAAATGAACACGTATATAAAAGAATGAATGGCATAAAAGTTGTAAAAAGTCTAAGTATCATGAATATGCTAAGGTATAGAAGTGATAAACACATACCTCGAACGTGTACAAAACTTTAACAATATCATTACCATGCATTTGCAAGTTGACACACTCAAACATGGAAAATCACCAAAAACAACATCAAGCTATCGAACCAAAATTGAGTACAATCAACAACAAAAGAATTAAAAAAATAATACTCCTACAAAATTTCAATGTATAAAATTTAGAATATATACAACAAGAAAAACTCCTTAAGCTAAAAACTACACGCTTTCGGAAAACACAAATTGACATAACAAAACAAACGATTTGAAAGTGAATTAACAAGTTGAAAAGTGAAAATTTGAGAATTTAAAAACTAATTTGAGTTCAACTTGTTAAAACACAAGACAACACATAACAAAAATGAATACAAACAAACATGCTTGTTTTACGTCGTAAGCTCGACGCCTTTATTGTACAAGCTAGTAAACTCCCTTTGTCAGGCCATGGTATGGTCACACCGCGAAAACTTAAAGAAAGTTTCCTAACATCCACACAACAAACGTTATAAATACGAGATAATTTACAACAATACATGAAAACAAATAAAAACACATATATGCACAAGTATCATATACAAGTTAATATACAATTTCTATACAACATCTACATTAATTACAAAACTCAAAAACAAAAGAATTATCACAATACAAAGACAATAGAACTAATCCCCGGCAACAGAGTCATTTTGTTGGAAGCGGTGTAGCGGAAAGCAACAAAAGTTTTGGAAATATTTATCCGGGAATTTATCGTGTCCACAGAGATTGGATATTGAATTTCTGTTCGACAAATATCTCGTTAATGAGTTTGGGGATGAATGGATTTGTAAAGAAAATGTTACCAACAAAAAATAAATGTAAACAAAAGTAAAACCTAAGGAAGAACTTATCAAGCCTGCATATAATCTACTCATTATAGACTTAAATCTGTCGACCAATTGCATTCAACCTAACAATACTCATCAATGTCACTACGCATCACTCACAACCTAAGTCATTTCTAACCCAAATCGAGAGACCGAATGTATCACCAAGGAAATAATCTCTCTACCTCTTCAACAAAATAAAAGACAACTATGTAATCACACTAGCGATCTCTCAGCACAACACAACCACACAGAGACATTAAGCTCTAATACCCAAGTAGATGTCAGCTCTAAATCTATCTCTAGAGTTCAGAACCTAACAGATAATCATCCTAGATAAGAATCTAAGCAGTATATGTCTATAACAACTCAAATGCCTAGCACAGAGCAAAAACCCAGGACAACAATCAACACAGATTTATAAAGCAAGTTTAATATAACGCCATGGGTGACAAATATACATAAGTTCAGAGTAAATATTGTTAGAACATAGTTTGATTCTACAACCCTCGTAAGAGTTTTGATGATAACAAACACAAAGAACAAATATGCACTCTAAAATTATGTTCTATTTTATACAGAAGTTCTGACGGAAGTGGATCAGAAGTTAAGCTACAAGGTGTTCCTGCTGTAAATGTAGACTGATCTCAGAATGTTCTGATGATGAAGATCAGAACTTGCGCTAAGAGAAAGACGTTTTAACTCTGAATGGAAGTCTAACACTGCAAACAAGACCTTATGATTCTGACCTTCCAAGTTCTTAAGTAAAGAAGCAAACAGATTCCTTATGTTCTGAAGCATTACTATTTCATCAAAGTTGTATCAATTGCAACGACTACAAACAGACAAGGAGCTTCTAATTGAGGAAAGTGCATTAACTGCCAATTATCAAGTTTCCATTTGCACAAGATTGCTGCGCCTATTTAAACAAAGGACAAGGTTAAATCATTCACGATTTTACAACACTGTTATTAACAATATCTCAATGCTGCAACTCAATATTCATATTATTCTCTAAATTGTGTAATACATCAAAAATTTGTGATACTGTTTTTGTAACGAAAAACATCCTGTACACATATTTATTCATACTTTTGTTAGTGAAATTCCTTGAGATAAACCGGGTTTGGTTATACTCAAGAAGACTTTGGCAGCTGTCAAAGTAGATTTGTAATCAGTTTGATTAGTGAATTTAGACCTCGTTGGAGAGAGGCGAAATCACCTTGGCGGGTGGATTGGAGTAGTTAGAGATCAAATGAACCAGGATGAAAATCATCGTGGCATTTGCGTTGATTTTTAAGATTACAATTCAACCCCCCCTTCTTGTGTTTTTCACTTCTTCAATTGGCATCAGAGCGTATGGTTCTGAGTTCAAGCACTTAACCATGTCAGTACAAGATCCAAGAGAAGAAAAACACTATGGCAGGACCGAGTCAGAACATCGGCAATGACTACCATGATGATAAAGACAGAATCAATGGCAAACCTCCAATCTTTGATAGAGAGAACTTTAACTACTGGAAAGACAAAATTGGAAGCTTCTTTCTGGATCATGATGCTGATCTCTAGGATATGGTAATTGATGGGTACATGCATCCTATGGATGAAAGTGGTCAGAAGATTTAAAGAAAAAGAATGTCTGACCCTCAAAAGAGTGACTTCAGAAATCATCACAAGGCCATAACGATTCTCTTGACTCCCATCTCATATTCAGAGTATGAGAAGATCACAAACAGAGAGACAGCTAAAAACATGTTTGATTCTATGATAATGACGCATGAAGGCAATATGCAAGTAAAAGAAACCAAATCTCTTGCGCTCATTCAAAAATACAAAGCCTTAAAGATGGAAGAAAGTGAATCCATTGAAGCAATGTTCTAAAGATTATAGATTCTAGTTCTCAAGATCAGAATTTTACCGAAGCAATGGAGGCCCATGGTCACTGCTGTCAAGCTGGCAAAAGATCTTAACAAGATATCTCTAGAAGAACTTGTCAGCTCACTCAGAAGTCATAAGATAAAGTTAGAAGATGACGAGCCTCAGAAGCAAGGTAAGCCTTTAGCTCTAAAATCTAACAAAAAATATGATTCTAAAGTTTTGCAGGCTATGGAAGAAAGCTCTGATGGATCCTCATCAGAAGAAGACGAATTGTCTCTTCTATCCAAAAGAGTCAATCAGCTGTAGAAGTAGAGGCAAAGAAAATTCAGAAACTCCATAAGAACAGGGAATCAGTATGAACCATCCTCAGGATACAGAATGTCTGAATCCTCCTATGGACACAGAAAGTCTGAATTTTCTCCTGGTCACAGAAAGTCAAGCAACAGGGACATCGTCTGCTATGAGTGCAATGAACAAGGGCACTACAAAAGCGATTGTCCAAGGCTTCAGAAGGAGAAACCCAAAAAGAAGTTCTTCAAGGAGAATAAGAAAAGTCTCATGGAAACATGGGATGACTCAGATACTTCTGACGCAGACACATAGTCAGAAGATGAAAGAGCCAACATTGATCTTATAGCCAACGTGATAGAAGATAGTGAATCATCTGGGTCAGAATCAGAATCAGACACAGAAGAGATATTTCCTGACTTTACTGTTAACTTTACTAAAGCTGAATTAGGAGAAAGTCTGAGTGGAATTCTTGAAAGATATCAGCTGCTTCGAGTCAAATTCAAGAACCTGAAAAAGGATCTAGTTTCTGACTCTGAAGAAACTGAGAATCTGAGATTAGAAAATTCCGAGTTAAAAGAAAATATGTCAAAACTTGAAAATGATTTACAAAACTCTCAGAAGGAAACAATCTCAGAGGTTCCCAGTAACTCTAATAAGATCATAAAGGAATATGATCATAGCTTTCAGAAGTTTCTGGCTAAACACATATATAGAAGCAAGATGGCTTCAATGATCTATGGAGTTAGCAGAAATGGAAGAAAAGGTATAGGATACAAAGGTAAAGTATACCAACTTAAAAAAGTCATGGACTTCGTTATTAAACGCACACCTTTAAAATCTCACTTTACTTATGGGCACACACATGACTTGAAATACACCAGTAATGAGTTTTCTGCTAAACCAAAATTCAAACAGAATTTTGGTAACACTAACAAACAAGGACCCAAAAAGATATGGGTACCCAAGGACAAAATTATATATGTAGAAGATATCTTTGACAACAAGACTAAAACACCAGTCATGGTACCTGGACTCTGGATGCTCTCGACACTTGATGGGAAGAAAGCATATGTTCCAAAGTCTGGAAATTAAATCTGGAGGCTACATGGATTTTGGAGGCAATCAAAAAGGGAAGATCATTGGCTCTAGAACTGTCGATAATGGTAACCTTCCTTCTATTAATAATGTTATGTTAGTAGATGGATTAATGCATAACTTGTTATCCATAAGTCAATTAAGTGATAATGATTATGATATAATCTTTAATCAAAATTCATGTAAAGCTGTTAGTCAGAAAGATGGATCTATCTATTTAATGGAAAGAGGAAGAAAAACATTTACAAGATAAAACTTTCTAAAATAAAGAGTCAGAACGTAAAATGCCTTCTGTCTGTTAACAACGAGCAATGGGTCTGGCACAGAAGATTGGGGCATGTTAGTATGAGAAGAATATCTCAGATTAACAAACTCAATCTGGTCAGAGGACTTCCTAATCTAAATTTCAGCTCAGATGCTCTGTGTGAGGCATGTCAGAAAGGAAAATTTGCAAAACCTCCTTTTATAGAAAAAATGTTGTTTCTACCTCTAGACCATTAGAACTTCTGCACATAGATCTATTTGGACCAGTGAAAACTTCATCCACTAGTGGCAAGAAGTATGGGTTAGTGATCGTAGATGACTATAGAAGATGGTCATGGGTAAAGTTCTTAAGACACAAGGACGAGTCACACTCTGTGTTCGTTGCCTTCTGTAACCAAGTTCAGAATGAGAAAGATCTTAGAATTGTCAAAGTCAGAAGTGATCATGGTGGAGAATTTGAAAACAAAAAATTTGGAATATTTTTTAATGAGAATGGCAGCTCTCATGATTTCTCTTGTCCTAGAACTCCCCAACAAAATGGAGTTGTAGAACGAAAGAATAGAACTTTACAAGAAATGGCCAGAACCATGATCAACGAGACTAACATTGCTAAGATCTTATGGGCAGAAGCAATTAGCACAGCGTGTTACATTCAGAATAGAATCTCCATAAGACCTATTCTAGATAAGACTCCATATGAACAGTGGAAGAACAGAAAGCCCAACATTTCGTATATCCATCCATTTGGATGTACTTGTTTTATGCTTAACATCAAAGAACATCTGAACAAGTTTGATTCTAAAGCACATAAGTTTGTTATGTTAGGATACTCTGAATGCTCAAGAGGCTACAGAGTATATAATAAAAAAACACATATTGTAGAAGAGTCAATCAGTGTTAGATTTGATGACAAGCTTGGCCCTAAAAAGTCAAAGAAAAATGAATCTCTTGTAGATATAGAAGTTGAATTCACAGGTACTGAAGGCAATACATCAGAAGCTTCCAACGAAGAATCCCCAACAACATTAAAAGGAAATGTCACAAGCACTACAACAACTTCTGAAGAACCTCTCCAGAAAAGACTATCCAGAAGCATCTTAGCTCACCCTGAAGATAAAATTCTGGGAAAGAAGGAAGATCCAATCAGAACAAGATCAACGTTCAGAAATTGTGAAGAATCCCTCTTGGGATTGGTATCTTTGATTGAGCCAACCACCATTGATGAATCTCTTCTAGACAATGAATGGATACTAGCCATGCAGAATGAGTTAAATCAATTCACCAGAAATGACGTATGGGATCTGGTTCCCAAACCAAAAGGATTCAACGTCATTGGAATAAAGTGGGTGTTCAAAAAAAACTGAATGAACAATGAGAATCATCAGAAACAAGGCACGACTGGTTGAACAAGGTTATAGTTAGAAAGAAGGGATATACTATACATAAACCTTTGCTCCAGTCTCCAGGTTAGAATCTATCAGACTCTTAATTTCTTTTGCTGTGAATAATGGCATCACTTTGTATGAGATGGATGTCAAAATTGCACTCTTAAATGGTTACATTGATGAAGAGGTTTATGTGCACCAACCCCTTGGGTTTGAAAATTCCAAACATCCAGAATATGTTTTCAAACTAAAGAAATCACTTTATGGTCTGAAACAAGCTCCCAGAGCTTGGTATGAAAGACTAAGTAACTTTCTGTTAGAAAAGGGATTCACCAGAGGGAAAGTGGACACAACCTTCTTCTGTAAGACATTTAAGAATGACATTTTAGTTTGTCAATTTTATGTAGATGATATAACATTTGGATCTACTAAAGATTCTCTGAGAAGAGAATTTGCTAATTCTATGCAGGCAGAGTTTGAAATGAGCTTGATGGGAAAACTAAAATTATTTATGGGCATTCAGATCAATCAAACTCCAGAAGGAACCTACATACACCAGAGCAAATACGTCAGAGAACTTATGAAGAAATTTGACCTATCAGAGTGTAATCCATCAAAGACTCCAATGCATCCCACGTGCATTCTGGAAAAGGAAGAGGTAAGTAAAAAGGTAGAACAGAAGATCTACAGAGGTATGATTGTTTCTCTCTTATATCTTACAGTTTCAAGGCCTGACATTTTATACATTGTTTGCTTATGTGCCAGATTCCAATCAGATCCTAGAGAATCTCACTTAACAGTTGTTAAGAAAATTTTCAAGTATCTGAAAGGTACTACTAACCTGGGTTTGTTTTATAGAAAAACCAGTGAATATAATTTAGTAAGGTACTGTGATGCTGACTTCGCTGGAGACAGAGTAGAACGAAAAAGTACTTCTGGAAGCTTCCAGTTTCTGGGAGAAAATCTTATCTCATGGACCAGCAAGAGGTAGTCCATAATTGCGTTGTCAACAGCTGAAGTTGAATACATAACAACTGCTGAATGCAACACACATATGCTCTAGATGAAGAGTCAACTTTAAGACTTCAAAATATTTGAGAGTAACATTCCTATATTCTATGATACTACTTCTGCAATATGTTTATCTAGGAATCCAATTTTGCATTCTAGGGCTAAGCATATAGAAATAAAACATCACTTTATTAGGGACTATATTCAGAAAGGAATCCTTACTTTAAAATTTATTGACACAGGCCATCAATGAGCTAATGTCTTTACTAAACCACTTTCTGAAGATAGGTTTAATTTCATTCTGAAACATCTCAACATGAAACTATGTCCAGAATAAGAGTTTTATTTATATACTCTTTAACCCTCATAACTTTATGTTTTCTTTGTGAACATCTGATCAATAAGTCTTCAGAAGTTAGAAGAACAGTTGCATCAGAATCTATCCAAGAATATCTGAACCTTTCATTTCAAAGATAAAGGCGTGCAGTTCACATTATCAACATCTGTCATCCTCTCACAAGCTACATTCTAAGGCTGAACACGCGTTCAAATTCTGAAGAGTCTAAGGCTTTGATTGGGTGCATTGAGACACATGTCATTGGTAACGGTTTCTTATCTCCGCGCAAACCCCTATTTTCAGGTTTCATAATTGCAGTGTAATCATTAATTTATTTTCTCTTTCTTATTGATTAAGTTTTCAAATTTATTATAAATACAGAATCACCATCACTTTCACTTTTTCTCGCTTCAATTTTCCTCTCTAGTTTTCGTTTGCAAAAACACTTTTTCTCAGAAATCTCAAACAGTCATGTGAATAATGGCATCTTATTTAAGTGCTAAAAATCTTCAAAGTGCTCCTGGTTCATCATCAACAGCAGAACAATATGAAGAACCGATAAGAACCTTGCTCACTCCAGTTGATTCTCTTGAAGGTCTCTTTGAGCTTATCATCGACTTTGAAAGCTTGAAGGAGAATGGGTTTAATCTTTATGCAGATGTATCTGCTCAAGGTTAGAACAAGTATTTTGGTCATCTTCTAGGTCAAGTGTTCCCAATTCTGGTAAAGGAATTCTGGATTCATGCAACTTCCTCTAATCACCAAGTTACGTCTTATGAAATGGGGAAGAAAATTGTAATTACTGAAGATTTGATTGGAAAGCTGATTGGGTACAATGGCGACGAAATTAGGTGCAGCGACATGGATGAGAAATGTTCTGACCTAATAGCCATATCAAGAATTATCTTCACCTCTAGATAGCCATCCAAAAAGATTAGGAATATGAAGGATTACTACAGAATCTGGGCTAAGATCATTCTGGGATGTATAAACCACAGCAAGCCAACAAGCTCTCCTGACTACATCAATATTGATCAATAATTTATGCTTTATTTCATTTCAAAGAAGACAAGAATAAACCTTTCTCACTTTCTTTTCAATCATCTGAGAACAAGCGTGAAGGAAACAAGAGAAGAAGAAAGGACCAAGAGGGATTGGATACCTCTGGGCAGGTTAATTTCTGATATTTTGACGAAGAACAGGTTAATAGAGCATCTGACAGAAGCTTAGCAGATAAGTACGTTGGAGGCATGTGCTGGAAAACCCCTTAATGCCAAGAATCTTAAAAAGATTAAGATTATTGGCAGCATTAAGAAGGAGCCAACAGTTGCTACTCATGAAGTCATCATGTCAAGGAGAATCCCTCTGAAAGATTTTCCTTTATTTCTGAGATTGATGCTACACCAGAAATATTGGTCAGATACTTAGAAGCATGCAAGGAGGATGAAATTGCTCTAGAACTTAATATTTGTGATCTACATCAGCATGCTCCAGATGTTGTCTTAAAGAAGTCCAGAAAGAGAAAAGTTGTTGGAGAAGATCTTCTCAGAGGACTCTAAAAGCTTCCAAAAAGAAAGGTAACACTTATTTTATTTCTGTTGTAGAATCAATAGTTTTTCCAACATCTGAAACACCCTCCTCACAAAAACCAACAAAAGATCCCTCACCTTAAACACTTGAAGATTTTGACATAGAGTTTGATTCTTCTGTAACCCTTGAAAACATACTAAATGAACCTCACTCTCCCAATCCACATCTAGAACAAAATCAGCCAGAACTTGATAGAGTTCTTTCTGATATTGATCTATTTGATCAAGATTTTCAAACTCCTAACCGAGAAAATCCAAACCTTAAAACTCCCCAAACAGAAAATCCAAAATTCCACACCACTCACCCAGAAAATCCAAACGCTACCGCAAACCAACCAGAAGATTCTTTCATAAACTCTGATACCACCACACCTATTCCTGGAATAACAGAACCTCTCATGGTTCATCAACCTCTCTCCATTCTAGACATTCCAGAAATTCCATCACCTTATCATTCCACTCCATCAAAAACACCCCGTTCACCAATCATTATTTCTAATTCACCTACTCTCTCTCTCCTATTAACTGTCCAGATGATCACCTCAGAACAATCATTGACTTAGAAGCGCTGGACCACCTAGCTTCAACCTCTCACAAAATTGCCATTCCCAAACCTAAACCAACTATAACCAAAGAAGATGTTGGTAAGAACTTCTTGATTTTTGAAATATAATTAATGGAATTGGTTAACTCTTTGAAGCAAGCAAGTCTAGAAAATACAAATCCTGCTGCTTCTGATTCTCATTGGAATCGGTTTAGAAGATGGTCCAACTAAGAATCCTAGAAGCTCAGAGAATTAAGTTATGAACTGGCTCAACAAAACATTAGTAATCAGCTGAAAGCTTTCAAAGATCAAGTTCTGAGTCACTGGGAAAAGAAATTTATCCTTCTGCTGGACAAAGCTCCCTGGAAAGAGCACCAACCTTCAGAAGTTATTGAACCATGCTGTGACAATCTTCCTCTGGCTATTATTCAAGAAAAGGAAAAAGCAACTGAAGAAGCCAATGAATTAGAAAATGCTACATAGTGTTCTGAGAAACTTGCATCTTTTGTGGATACACCAGCTTCATCATTGGTTATGCAAACCTTGGAAGAGTTAAAGAAAGAGAATGCTGTAATCAAAGAAAGACTGGACAAGAAAGAAGACACGAGTAAAGAAATCAAGGAAATGCTGGGAAAGCAAGAGGAATCAAGCACACAGATTAAGAGCTTGCTGGGAGCGTTGTTCACACGACTTCCCCTCCTCAATCTTATATTTTTTATAACTTGTTTTCTGCATTCACTATCTTGTTTCATCTTGCTCTGAAAATGTTATTGAAATCTGTTTTAATATAAATGATCTTTTTGACTCTGGATATTAGTGATTATATTGATTTTTGATTCCTGACTAAAAGGGGGACAACGTAAGATATTTTCAATAACAGTATATCGGGACAAGGTCTCGAACATTTTGAATATCATAACTTCACGTTTTTTTATGAAAGCAAAACAAGAATAAAACTCTGAAGAAGACAGAAGGAGATGCATCAAAAGCTCTGATCAGAATGAACGTCAGGGAAGTAATTCATCTCTATCTGAGTACTCAACTCAGGGGGAGACTCTCTAAATCTTTATGTTCTGTCTATTTTTATTGAAAAATCCTAGTTCTTGTCATCATCAAAAAGGGGGGAGATTGTTAGAACATTGTTTGATTCTACAACCCTCGTAAGAGTTTTGATGATAAAAAACACAAAGAACAAATATGCACTCTAAAATCATGTTCTATTTTGTATAGAAGTTCTGACGAAAGTGGATCAGAAGTTAAGCTACAAGGTGTTCCTGTTGTAAACGTAGACTGATCTCAGAAAGTTATGATGAATGAAGATCAGAAATTGCGCCAAGAGAAAGACGTTTTAACTCTGAACGGAAGTCTAATGCTGCAAAAATGACCTTATGGTTTTGACCTTCCAAGTTCTGAAGCAAAGCAGCAAACAAATTCCGTATGTTCTAAAGCGTTACTATTTCATCAAAGCTGTATCAATTGCAACGGCTGCAAATAGACAAGGATCTTCTACTTGAGGAAAGTGCATTAACTGCCAACTATCAAGTTTCCATTTGCACAAGATTGATGCACCTATTTAAACAAAGGACAAGGTTAAATCATTCACGATTTTATAACACTGCTATTAACAATCTCTCAACGCTGCAACTCAATATTCATATTATTCTCTAAATTGTGTAATACATCACAAGTTTGTGATACTGTTTTTGTAACGAAAAACATCATGTACAAAGATTTATTCATACTTTTGTTAGTGAAATTCCTTGAGATAAACCGGGTTGTGGTTGTACTCAAGAAGACTTTGGCAGTTGTCAAAGTAGATTTGTAATTAGTTTGATTAGTGAATTAAGACCTCGTTGGAGAGAGGCGAAATCACCTTGGCGGGTGGACTGGAGTAGTTTGAGATCAAAAAAACCAGGATAAAAATCATTGTGTCATTTGCATTGATTTTTAAGATTACAATTCACCCCCTTCTTGTGTTTTTCACTTTTTCAAATACATGTACAAACTCAACACATAAAGAATGCACAAAGAGGAAGAGAAATGAACCACAAATCTATCAGTTTGTCAATGCCGATTGATGAGCAATCCACCCTGGATCATCTGTATGCAAGCTTCAATGTTATTTTCTAAGCTAATCCTATCCAAAAATGGAAGGTGATGGAGTTGGGATCAAAAATACCCAAAATCATACCCAAAAAATGTGTTTTTACACCTAAATATGCATTTCTGACTTTCTAGCATCGCTCAGCGACCAAAAAGCGTCACCCGACAACCAAAAAAACGTTTTCCCCATGCTACAGCTTGCCTAGCATCGCTCGGCGACGGATGACAGAAGGCTGAAAAATCAGCACAACATTCTGCACTATTTCAGCCATAACTTTTGAATCGTAACTCTGATTCGCGTCTAGTTCGAAGCGTTGGAAATACTATTCAATGCTCTTTTTAACAATGATAAAATATGAACCAAATTTATGATTTCTTATTATTTGATTTTGAGCCTTATTTGTTGACGAGTTGCTCAAAATCACACGTTTGAAGCCGTGTCTTCGATACTTTATTGCTCATGCTCCAAATACGCATCAATACCTATAAAATGAATAGAAAAAATCAAACAGTACACCATGTACACAAAAAAAACCTGTAAACATAAACTAAATGAATTTACACAAAAGTCAGGATTATTCAACAATATTAACAAACAAAAAGTCGATAAGCACAACAAAAAGTGTATACAAAAATAGCTACAATTTTCACTTATCAAACTTTTAGAGTCCTCGGTAAATCCTGATCAGGGGGATAAGTCTTCCACTGATAGACAAGTGATGAGATAACGGGACATAGTCGTACACTTTAATCCCTAACTTTTGCATAGACCACCTTTTCAGGTTTTCAGTCCACCGGGATACCCATTTTGCCCAAGCAGCCTTTTGAGGTTTTCGACCCCTTTTGGTTCGCCAGGATGCCCTTATTTTTTCCTAGGCATGTCGGCCTAGCGGGTCTCTTTTACGCGTAGTATTTTTTTGACTATGACTGCATTTACAGGGTATGGAGAATTTTCATTGTAAGTGTTGTAGAATTCCATAGAATGTTTTCTTGATCGTATGCGGACCTTTGCTGGAACTCATGTTCAATGCCCCAAGTGATTCATATGGAGGTCTGCCCTTGGCTATTCGACACTTTTGAGAGATTCCTTAAATCTTGACTTGACTGCCCCTAGATCAGTTAGACACCATGTCACGCCCTTTGATTATGAAAGGTCTGTTACTGGAAATGTCTTTCCATCTGAGGTGATTTTGTTCATCGAGAGGAATTTCGTTAATTGAATATTCGTTGTGAGAATTTCTCTGTTGTCGAACAATTAGTCATATGCAAACAATGGTATTAAAAATGCAAAGCTTATGTCTGTCCTGAAGTCTTGAAAATGCATTTTTAGTAAAAACATAATTTTGTAAAAATATAAATTCAACTCAGGTTTTATAGTAAGCCTTATAGGAGTCAGGATACCTTTTGTAACAATATGCTTTAAAACTAACCTATGCTTTAGTTAGGACTTTTAAGGGTTGTAATGTGGCCTGGTTCACGGTTTAAGAAGCAAAGGAAAAAAGGCTCAAAATTTATTTGTTCCCAACCCGTTCTCTATGATGTTTTTCAGCCCTATATTCAGTTAATTTTTCATTTAGATTCCAATTGAGTCTGGAATGATATTTTCATGATGGTTCGAATACTGGAAGTTTATTTGAGAAGCTGGTTATTTTTTGTAACTTTTTTTTCTTTTGTTGAGGATTTGTAGTGACCTCTTTTGACTTGATTATCCCTAAGTTTTTCATGAACTGTTTCTGCTATGATTACAGTCAGCCGGATGCCCTAATTTTTTTCCTAAGTCTCCTTCATAGGTTTTGACTTAGCGGGCTTTTCTTTTGAGAGAAAATGACTGTCTGTTTTACGGGGAACCATCATTGTCTTTTGATTTGGAAGGACGCCTTCGATACTATTTACTATGTAGGACGTGAAAGCTTATAACTGAATGTGCATTTGAATTAAATGAGAAACTACCCTGTCTCAGGATGTGATTAAAGGTTTCAATTTGTGTGAAAAAGAAAACTTCTACTTCTTTGGCTCAAAGGGGTTGACTAGTGATTATCTTCCTTATAACTCCAATGTTTAGGATTTGAAATAACACATGTACATCATCAGAAAGGTATGTTCAAAAGCATACTGTAGAGATTATGGTATCATTTTCGTCATCCTCGCGCTAAAGGCTTATAGCTTTTAATCGAGAGTTGAATTTCACAAAACAAAGTAACAAAGCAGTTTAAATATAGTGAAAATGAATTAGTTCAAGTTAAACATGTGCAATGCGTTAATAGGAAAACCAAATTTTGACATGACAATAATTGTTTGAACAAACAAATAAATTATAAATAAAAATTTGAATGAATAAGCTTCTGTCATTGGTAGTAGGGAGAATCCAGTTATTCAGGTCGTTGCTGCTATCGCTATCTTCCATAACATTAATCTGATCCTAATTATGATTCGGCATGGGAGAATTGATCACGTTGAGAGTCTCGGGAAGATCAAATTCAATATCCTTGGCGTCAATCATACTTTGAATCTTGTATTTCAGCGCCCAACAATCATTAGTATCATGCCCAGGACTTCTAGAATGATAGGCACACACTGCATCGAGATTGTATTTAGGAGAACAAGTTTTGGGGTTTGGATGAGATTCTATCAACGTAATCAGATTCATCCTCAACATGTGTTGCAATTCTTAAGATATCGGCATGTTGATTTTGCTAAACTGTCTCTTGGGCTCGTCTTGCCTTCGTTGATTACCCCGTTGTTATTGTCACAGTGGTGCAGGATTAGAGATCAGAGCTACCCCCATAAATTGAATGTGGTTACTCTTATTACGACCCTTATAGCTGTACACAACATTGAACTCTTTCTTCCTATTGTATGGATTCTTCTGAGTATCAGAAGATGTAGCCACTTGGATTTTACCACTTATGATTCCATTCTCAACATGTTCCCTCGTCAATATTAGTTCAGTGAAACCGATTGAAGAGCTTCCAAGTAGGTGGTTATAGAAAGGACTTGTTAGCATGCTCATGAATATGTCAACCAATTCCATTTCAGCTAAAGGAGGTTGAACCCTACCTACAAGGTCTCTCCATTTCTGGGCGTACTCTTTGAAGTTTTCATCAGAACCCATGTACATACTCTGTAGTTGCATGCAAGTTGGTGCGAGATCAACATTTTACGTGTACTGCTTGTAGAAAGCAGAAGCCAAAATTTCCCATGTATGAATATTGGTCCCTTTTAGTTGATAGAACCATTCCAACTGTGTTCCCGACTAGCTTTCTTGAAAGAAGCGTACCCATAACTTTCTATCAGTAGTATGGGGTTGGATCTTCCGAACATAAGACCTCAAATGAAGTTTTGGACAAGACACATCATCATATTTGGAAAAGACAGGGACCTTGAACTTGTGAGGGATGACAACCCTCGAGATAAGACCCAACTCTTCAAAATCCAACCCAGGAACTCTTTGGATCTCCATGGCATTGAGATGATCTTCCAGTTGTTTGTATTTGTCGTCAGCCGGAGGATATTGTTCATCTGAATAGTCCGCTTCATCTTCATCAGAACCCTGGTTGTTATTCTTCTCAGCCTTCATACTTTTATCATCTTCCTCTTGGTCATCATTTTCTTCTTCAAACACAAAAGCTCGCTTGACCGGACATTTGAGCCTTCTACCCATGTTGAGGATGCCAGCAGGTTTCTTGATTTTCTCCTCCCTCTCCTTAGTGATGAGGGCCTTCATCTCTTCCCAACCCTTGGCTATATTAAGGAACGTTTGCTGAAATTGAGCGTTCTAAGCTTGAAGTTCTTTCATATTTTGCTCGAGATCCATCTTTTACTGAAATAAACAGTAAGGAGATAAGAAAACCTGTCTGTGAGGAAAACCTGTTATGCATGATATGTAAATGCAATGTTTTTAAGGACCTTAAGATATTTAAATTTGTTAAACAAAAGGAAACAGAAACAAGATTTTTATTAGTAAGTTCATGTGAATAGAAAATATTTCACAGGAATAAATTAAAAACTCCTAAAGCTTTAAGTTTCTCATGGACGTCTCCTCTTTGTGTTGACATATGCGTTAAGACTCTCCTTCTCGTGAAGTTGCTTCGTGAGCTCCAACACTTTCTTCTCACTTTCATAAAATTGAGTCTTAAAGGTGTCTCATTCTTTCTTGAGTTGAATCTAGGACTTCTGCAATTCTTCAAGGTCAGTAGGCATGTTTGGATGGAGGATGGTGTGAGAAACATCTCCTTCGATAACAGGCTCCATGATTACTGGTAGGACAACAGGATATGGCATTATACGGTTTTGAGCACGAGCTCGTACCCATTTGAGATAGGGCTCCAAAGGGATGGATTTCTTATGCCCCCAAATCTTGCTATCAATATTATTGACCATACCTCAAGCACAGGTAAATCTTTGTCGGTAACCTTGAAGATCATTGTCATAGTCGAATACAACACCCCAGATAAGCGTATCATGAGGACCGTCTCTTCGAGCATAACCAAACTAATGTAAAACTAGAGAAGGGTTATAAGGAATGCCCCCTTATGCCCAGGAGTGGCACATTAGGGAAATCTCCACAGCGGTCAATAATTTTAATGTCTTCCCAGGATCGGGAACACCAATAAATGTCTGAATAAGAGAGAGACATTATCCTTTAAGACCACCTCAAACCTTGTTCATTCTTCATTATCGAGCGGGGAAGGTGCGAAATAAACCACCTGGATAGTAAAGGTATACAACACATGAGAGTTCCTCGCTTCCTCACGGTACGAGTGTGAAGAGAATGCATAATATCTCCAAGAAAAGTAGGCACATAATTATGAGGGAGGAATATCTTGATAGAGTTTAAATCTATATGTTGGTCTCGATTGGGGAATAGTACCAAACCATATATTAGTAAAGCCAAAACATCTTCGAAAGCATGAAAACTCATGGCATCTAGAAACAACTTAGCTTTCTCCATCAGAAATTTTGCAAAGAGACCTTTAACCCCACTCTTGGTTTCCCAATTAGATGCAATGTTAGACGGTTTCAAGTGCAAGGCTGTGGAAATATCTTTAGGTCTTGGATCTTTCTCTAAACCAGTGAAGGGTATTTAATCAAGTATAGGCACCCCAAGTAACATAGAGAACTCTTCTATTGTAGGCACCAACTGATAATTAAGGAAAGTAAAGCAATGGAGTTTAGGATCAAAGAACTGGAATAAAACGCTCATCACGCCTTCTTCAAAATCGGAGATAACCAAGCTGAGCAAATGACCATGTCTTTTGTTAAACTGAGAGCTTTTGGGAACCTTGGATACCAATTCTTTGAGTTTGGAAGGTATTCCCATGAAGTTGATCCGGATAGTATTTCTGTGTGTGGAGTCCATAGCCTGCAAAACAGAACAAAGATAAATCTCTTGGTCCTTGAAATGATTAGTGAAAATGCTATGTTATGATGTTATAATGTTATGTTTAAACAAGATAGAAACAAAGTAGCAACAAAAATCAAATCACACAAAAGGCCTTAGGTTTAAAGGCTTGCATGAGGTTCATAAGTAAGTACACTCTTGAAGTTTAGTTAGCTTAACTTGTCCTAAGAATAGTAACAGGGTTCTAGGAGTCTCTTATCACCGATCTTTCTCTCAGGCATTGTTTCAGCAGAGCAACTGACTTGCCACCAAAATATCCAGAGAGTCAAATATCAATGAGCGTAGCATCGAGTATCAACCAACTTCGAACTACACCAAAGTCGGCTGTCTCACTACTTTCTAATGGCTAATTTGGGTTAATTAAGGTTCTAAAGGTCAGTTAGTGCTTATGACACCATGTGACAACCTAGTGTTATCCTCGAATGACTCAAGAAACACCAGTACAAACCAATGTGTCGCACTAAGGTAGCCATTACTTCAACCATATCGGTCTACGCTGTAGAATTTCCATGATTTATTTCTACTTACCTAAAATGTCTCCAGATTCGGGTATGGGATCTTTGCAAGAAATTAAACCCGAGCAAAACCCTAAATATAAAGCAAACAAACAAAAAAAGCAAGTAAAAGTGATATATCTCTAAGGTAACCCCTCTTTTTTAATTCTTATCCCTAGCAGAGTCGCCAGTTCTGTAATACGGTGGGAGAACTAACTTTTGGTTTTGTGTTTTATCACAATGTTGCGGATAACAAGAGTCACCACCGGATTTTATTTTATCCAATAAGGAAAGGTGAAAAGAACAGGAAAGACCTTTTAAGATTTTGAGTTCGGGGGGTAAGTTATGAAAAGGGAAGGTGTTAGCACCCTTTTCACCCGTAGTTATCTATGGGCTCTTAATTTCTTAGCTCACTTTAATTTGCTTTGTGTGTTCTTTGAAAATGTGTTGAAAATGCCAATGTAAGACAGTCTGCTTTATAATAACACTTGTATCAGTCCTCAAGAGTGTTTATAAAGCGTTTGAAAGTAGTTATTTTGAAAGTGTGAGGTGTGAAAATCATTTTAGTTTGTGAGCAAGCAATTAAGGGTATCTTACCCACTGAAAGCTATTTTGTTATCCTTTTCCTTTTCCGTTAGGGATGGTGCTATCCATACCATTAGTTGGTAGGTAGCCCCGTCCATTGGATGTGAAGGAACATGCGTAGGGTTGCCGTTATGGTCATTGAAGGCAACATATAGGGATACCTTAGCAATTCTAAGGGATTTTTATCATATATTCGTAGGAAACATTGAGGGACAAGATTATTTCTCGTAGAAAACTTCGAGGGACAATGCGGGACTATGATCTTTATGATGACTTTAACCGAGGGTCTTTGCTAACGATATCCCTATGTTCGAGGGACATGACCATTGTTTCTGTAGGCAACAAGGGAGGATACCCTAGAGGTGCATGTGTGCAAGAGTGATTTAGTTCAATTATTTATCTTGATTAGGATTATCTAACAATTGATTTTAAATCTTTCCATACAAGCCTATTATTAACAGTTAAATATATATAGACAAGCAAACATAATATAGGTGCAGAAAGTAAAGTGCGGAAAAGTAAATCCTAATTAAGATATTACAAGGCTTTGAGGCTTATACAATAGTATAAATTTGCGAGAAATAAAACTACAGCTATTACAAAATTTTTTTTTGCAACCTATACAATTTCTCTAAGAAAGTAAAGGGGCAAAGAAATAAGAAAATGTTAGAAAATATGTTTTAAAGTCCTAAAATCTAAAACGTTAGAAATTAATTTTTTTTGTGTAATTTTGTAGAAAATAATTTAAGTTAGTAATTAATAAAAACCTAATTATTCTAATTAATTTTACAAAATAAAAAATAAGACCTAAAATTAAATAAATGAAAAATAGTTAATTTAAGAAAACCTAAAAGACTATATTTTTTGATTTTATGTAATATTCTTATTTTATTTGTAAAAAATAAATAAATGAGTGGAAATGGAGTTTCAAAGAGAGAATCCGATCATGCCCTAGCCATGGTAACTCATCATCCATGCGTTAAAGCTTGCATTTTATTATTCAAACCTATTCTAAACACCATAATGAACTCATCTGTGCATACAAAATTAGTTAAATATGCATAGATTAAAAGATTCGAATTCAAGAAAATTACCAAAACCGGTGGACTTATGTAAGCTATTCCAGACGTGAATAGATTTGTTTCTGGACTTGGTGAGATTCCTGGGACCTTCAGGAACACGATTTGAGGCTTGGTTTTGATAGAGAGTGGCTGAAAATTTTGATACGCGTTTGCATCTTTCTTTGAAAATTTGTGATTTTGAAACCTTGCTTCTATGGAAGCCACTGTGTCTTTTACACTTGAGTGTTGCATGTATTTATAGAGGAATGGAAATGGTTCAAAACAAGGCAAGGATCTTGTATCATTATGTCACAATTCATTGCTAAGAAAACACATTGAAATCTTTCCAAAATTGTTTTAAAAACATTCCAAACATGAAGATTCTTGTTCCCGACATGTTTTCACATTTTTGGCAAGCTCTTATGAAGTCTTCGGCCTTCTAGAAGATATACAAATGAAGCCCACACGCCCTTTGGTCCATCAACTCATATTTTATTTGATTTATTTTGACTTAATTTGAATAAAATCAAAATAAATAAATAAAAAATCAAATTAATGTATAAATGGACTCATAGGTCGTGTAACATGTTATAAACATTTTTATACCTCAAAAGTTAGGCCCATTAGTCCAAAAGCTCAAGATTGCTCAAATGAAGTTTTATGCATTTTCTCAAAAATTGCCCAAATTACATAAATCATAACTCTTTCAAATTTCATAATTTTAAAGTGATCTTTGACTTTTTGGAAAGCTCAAGATATTCTATACAATATCTATGTTTATTATTTTTGCATTTGAAGACTTTATCTTGATGTAAGTTACCTTGACAAAAAGTGTCTTTTTGTTGACTTTTGAAATGACCTATAATGTCTTGGCCTATATCTCTTAAATGAAGAACTTTTGGACTTGAGCTTAGAGATACAAAGTTGAAGAGAATTGAATTTCTTTAAAAATGAGTTTTGGTTGTGGAAAAACAGATGACGCATGTGAAAGTTATGCTTGGTCAAAGTTCAGTTGACTTCTCCTAGAGAAACCCTAATTTGGAAACTTTTGACTTTTGATGATTTAAGGGTTTTTCTTGAGGAATCATGATAAATCCTTTATCAAATGATGTATGTGACTTTAAAATCTTGATGTTGACCACAAATCTTGAAGTTTGACTGTATGTTGATCATAATTAACTTTTTACCCTATATAGTTGATTTTCCATCGTTTGAGCAATTGATTGAGCAAACTTGTGATGCAAGGCTTGAAATATAACATGAGGATTATTTGAAGCATGTGGGATACCATGAAGTCAATTTGTGGCATTAGAAGTCCAATTTCCTTTGAGAAAATACCAAACCCTAGTTGTAGGCTAATTGCTTAGGAGAAGACTTGTCTGATCAATTCCTTGAGTAATCTTGAGCAATTGAGAATCCTAGGAAGATGAGGAAACCTCTTGAAATAATTTTATTTGAAAATGAGAGGGAAAATTTTTGGGTACAACAACCTTCTATACAATAGGCCAAGATGTGAATACATCTGGCTCAACACTTATCTGATATTCATGACAATAGAGGTTGTCAAGGCAGTTGGTCAAGATGTTGTGACATCTTGCTCAACATCAGCTAAGAACCATGTTGTTGTACCCCAAAATTTTCCCTCCTATTTTTCCACAAGAAATCACAGCTTCGGGCTTTTCCTGATTTGTCAGATTGGCGTAAGAATCAGTCAAACAGACTTTTTCTTATCGGTCTATCCAAATTAGGGTTTTCATGGCTCTGGAACAGTTCAAGTAAATTATTAGGGTTTGGTTGAGTTTGGCTCAAAGTTTGATCAGACAGGCATTTCTTTGGTGTTAAGTCAAGAATTAGGGTTTTTTGCGCGCGCAGTTTCAGAAGAGTTTGAATCCACAATGTTTTAATTGGTTGTTACACTGTTTTGACATTTGTTCAAAATTTCTGTCTAAACATCTGGGATAAAGGCTAAGGCATTTGATTTGAGATGGGATAAAAGCTGAGGCATTGGAATTGAGAATTTGCAGTGTTTGGCTTAATCAGTAAAAGGAAAGGACATATGGGCATTTATTGTGATTGACTGTGCAATACTTTTGATTATTCGGAACACCGGACGTTTATTGATTATTTATCATTTCTAAGTTAAAATTATTGGATATTTTCCAGTTATTATAATTTAAGAAATATAAATAATTAAATAAATAATTGAAGAAGAATTAAAAGAGCAAAAGAGATTTTTATTTATTTTTAATTGTTAGTACAAATGTTATTTGAATACATTTACAGTATTTACAAATAATGTTATTACAAATAATTGGAAATAAAACAAAGCTATGTCCTAAATTATCCTAAATCTTCATCCTCTATTTGCTGCTCCCCATTGCTCAATTAATTTTTATCTGCAAAAAGAAAAAGAAAAGAAAAGAAGTCAATGCAGATAAAATTAAAGGCAGACAGATATTTAAAATTCATCATTAAAAGTAACTGGCCGGAATCAGTTTATTCACCCTCTCTGCAAATCACAAGAAGTTCTTGGTTCACAAAGAGGGATAGAAATATGCTTGCAAATAAAATATGAAATGCACAAAGTTACAATATTGCCCAAATTCAAAATATCAAACAGGCTGCATAATTCCAAAAATCCAAAGCCAAGTCCAAAAGGAAAACTGAATTGAACAACCAAGTGAATAAACAAAACAAGTTGTCCAATGTCAACCAAGCTGTCAAACTATCCAAAAACTGTCCAAAAGCTATCAAAAGGCTGTAAAAAGGATATCAAGAAGTACAATATGCAGAAAATCTGGAAAAAGAAGATAAGAGATATGCAAAGCAAAACCAAAGTGCAAGCAACATTCTAAATCATCACTTTCCAAGGCCAGTACTTTTTAAGAAAGTACAATCTAAAGCAATAAAAATGCTTTTTAAATCTGTAGAGAGAAGAGAGAGAGAGAGAGAGAGAGAGAGTAAAAGAGGTGGAGAGGCTTACAAGCTTAGGATGAAAAGATATAAACAAACATATCTGAACACAGTAAAGGGGGGGGGGGGGGGGGAACCACATAACAAAAAACAACAGAAAAGCTTGTAAGCTCTCAACTTGTAATAAAAAACACAAGCCAAGCCTCTAACCTGTTCTAAACCAGATCACACAGCAAGCCTGTAACCAACGTGTGTTCAAACCATAACACAAGCTTAAACAAAAACATAAGCCAAACCTGTTTCATCAACCTGAAGAATATCAAGCACATCAAGCTCTCAACCTGTCAAGCCTAAACTTCAAGCCTGCAACCAAGCCTGAAGCCAGCTAGCCTGTAACAAATTCCAACCAAAGCCAAAAAGCCCCAAACCTGTCAAAACTAGGACATCAAACCAGCAAATTCCAACCAAAGCCTAAAAACCAAGCCTGAAGCCTACTAGCCTGTAACAAATTCCAACCAAAGCCAAAAAGCCCCAAACCTGTCAAAACTAGGACATTAAACCAGCAAATTCCAACCAAAGCCTAAAAGCCAAGCCTGTCTCAAGCCTTTCAGAGCCAAAGATACCCTCAGAGTAACCTCATCACAGGGTCCAACCACTAAGCAATCAAAGCAAGCAAGCCAAGAGAGGAAAAGAAGCAAATAGACAAACAACCAAGAACACAAACAAGCCAACTGATAAACCTTGAAGCCTTCACCTGTAGAACCAAAAACCTTGAAGCCTTCATCTAGAAATCATTCAAGAACACCCTCAGAATGACTTCATCATAGGGTAGTACATCAATCCACTCAGAATCAATACTATCAAACTCAAAGGAAAAGCTATTCAGAAGTGAAACAATATCAAAAGCAAACTCAGATATCATAATCAGAGGCAAACTGAAGCAAGCCATTCAGAAGTTCGAAACACAACATAATCAATATCTTAACAACAAGTATTCAGAGGCAAGTGTTCAAATAAGCAGAAGAGGAAAAGAAGCCAGTAATCAAAGCAAGCAGGCAACCAGAAGATGAAAAGAAAATTAAGCTAGGGTTTTCAGTTATCATCATAAAACCAAATCAAGTATCTCATACAGAAGCAAGCAAGCAAGTGGAAGAAGAAAAGAAGCATTTTCAGATTTTTTTCAGACAATCATCATAAAACAAAACAAAATCAAGATACGTGGTTACCAGCATAGCCAGCTCAGTATCACGCGTTCCCCGCCCCCGGCCGCCTAAAGTGCCTCCAGCTCATCCCTCTCCTCCTCTCCAAACAACGAACCCCAAAGGTATAACTACTCTTCCCTTTCTTTTCCACGCCTCACACAGAAATAATAAACAAAGGTCAGAAATTGTCAAAGACTAATAACATGCACGAACTGAAACAAAGGATATAAAAAATGGGAAATTATTACCTTTGCTTGTCACTGCTTGAGCAATACATGGAGGGAGAAGGAGCTGACGGCGGCGCCTGGCAGAGGGGTCGGAGAGAAAAGTCAGAAGCTTGGCTCAAGGAGAACGAAGGAAGCGAAGAAGATGAACGGCGTCGCTCTGTAACCCTAATTCAGAAGTGAAACGAAATAATGAGAACCCTAAACCGAAAAGTTTGTCAAAACCGGTTGGGCCTTGCCCCATATAAAAATGCTTAAGCCCAACTAAAAGCCAGCGCCTTACACCCCCCTTTTTTCTAACCTTGTCTGTTTTTGTTTGGGTCAAATGCCTCTTTAGGCCCATTCAATCTTTTCATCTTTCTTTATTTATTTTATTTTTCATTTCAAACTAACATTATTTTTCTATCACCTTACCTTTTTTTTTTATACATAAATTAACTTTTTAATAAAAATGATATATTGTTTTAAGATTTTTTTTGTAACAATACGTTTTTTATTATACTTAAAATACATAAAAAATATGTTTTTAAGTTGAACAATTTTCTCTTTTAGAAACTTTTTTTTTATTTCATTGAAATCTTGTATATAAACTAAAATGTATAAATGTTAATTTCCTCTAAAAAGCTTAAAACATTTTTCTTTTCTTTTATTAAATATTTTTGTACATAAAAACATCAATACATAAAAAAATAGAATTTCTTAAAAAACATCTTTTTTCTTTCTTTTAATTAAAACTTTTGTTTATAGATAATCAACAAAATACAAAAAAAGGATAATAATACTTAATAATTACTTAATTTTGCATTAAGTTAAACATCATTATCGCTTGTAAATAATCATATACACTTACACAAATACTTTTGATACATTATTCTTATACATTGATATATTTTACATTGAGATTGTGATTCGATTTGGTTGTAAATATATTTGGACACTACTCTCCTAATAAGTCTCATCCCCATTTGTAAATATTTGTACCCCCATTCTCGGATACTTAATTGTAATAGCTTAGACTTTAAATTCCCGCAATTTATCACTTTCTATATACTGTATAGTAATTAGGGTTTGTATACGAAGATTCAAAATCAACCGCTAGATAACCTAATACAAGACAAATGCATGACAATCAATACACAATTCACACTTGCACCCCTAGGGTAATCCCACTCGTTGCCTTCCAAAATGGGCCATGCTTGCATGTTGAGTTTATTTGGCAAAACAAAACAAATCAAATGATCATAGTCCCTCGATGATGCTTTCGAAAGTTGCCTAAACAAAATGATCATAGTCCCTTCAAGCAAAATTGCCAAAGACACTTGGCACCATTGCATTCATGGTCCATACGATGACCCGCGCCTGTCCTGTTAACATCCTAACACAAGATTGTCCACCAAATACAATGGTGGAATAATATTGTTAAAAGGGTTAAAACATGAGGAAAACTTTGAGTAAATTTAGGGGTAGACAACTCTTAGTTACTTGATCAAACTTGCAAAACACACTTGCCTACTTTTCAAAACCCATTCTCAAACACTTTCAAAACAACTTTCAAAACAACTTTCAAAACATTGAAACATCTTTTCAAAAAGACACACACCTTTGTAAAACATTCGAGTAAAGAATTGTTACAACGGTTGCCTAGACAAGGCATCTTTTTCAAAATATTTTCAAACATACACACACCACCATTTCAAGCAATTGAAAATCAAAGGCAAGTGACCTAAAACAAGTAACTAAGAGCCCATGGATAACCATGGATGAAAAGTGTGCTAATACCTTCCCTTTTCATAATCTACCCCCCGAACCCACGAAACATCTCAAAAGGTTTTTTCCTGTGCTTTTTAACCTTTCCTTTAGGATAAAATAAAAAGTTGGTGGCGACTCTTGCTAAAACCGAACAAGTGCAAATACAAACGCAAAACCCAAGTCAGTTCTCCCACCGTATCACAGAACTAGCGACTCTGTTGGGGAGTATTTCTAAAAGTGGGGTTACCTTAGGGTTTTAGATCACCTTTACATTCTTGCTTTGATTGCTTTGATTGCTTTACTTTTGGGTTCTTGTTTGGGTTTGTTCTAAATCCTACACCCGGATTTGGGGCACCTTTTTAGGTAAATAGCAAGAAAACTGTGAGGGAACTGTGCGGGGTATACCGACATGGTTGAAGCAGTAAGCTATGTTATTGTGACATATTTGTGAGTACCGGTAACCCTTGAGTTCAATCAAGGAGAGTACGGGGCCGCTGAGTGATTCGTGAAGCACTAACGAACTCTTAGAACCTTAATTGACCATCTTAGCCTTTTTAGGGGTAGTGAGATGACAGACTTTGGTGCAGTCCGAAGTTGGTAGATGCTCGATACTACACTAATTGAGGGTTGTTTTCTTAGAATATTTTGGTCGCCAGTTAAGTGGCTAAACCAAAACAATGAACACAAAAAATAATCCAATGATATTGAGCTCCTTAGAACCCGGTTTCTATTTTAGGACAGGATGAGCCAACTAACTTCAAGAGGGTACTTACCTACAAACCCCATGCAAGCCTAAACCTAAGGACTTGTTTGCTTTGTGTGAATATGATCGCCTGTATATACACTTACTTGCTTCTGCATACATGTACATAACATTATGACATCATACCATAGCATTTTCAATAACCATTTCAAGGATCTCGAAGGTTCTTGTGATGCAGGGTTACATTGAACCAGACGTCTACCAAGGGGCAAGAGGTTTCTTCTCTAAACAAATACCATCAAAGATCAAGTGCAACAACTTGAATAAGGGGTTATGACCCACTTGACATGGTGAGCTTGATTCTCGTGGAAAGACATCCACCGGTGCAAAGTTCTCCAATCAAAGATCGAAGTTCAACCTCTAACATTTTCTTGTGTTTACCCCAAGAGATCCTTGAAAACATGCATCCGCATATCATGCATTGCATCATTACAATTTTTTCCTTTTCAGGTTTCCTTACTCTCCTACTGTTTATTTCAATAGAGATGGCTCTAGAGAGGACTGTCAAGGATATCCAGGATCAAACTGCTCAGCTTCAGGAAATGTTCTTGAACCTGTCCTTGGGGCAAGAAGAAGTGAAAGCTCTCCTCACAAAGGGCTTGGTCCAGGATAATTCAAACAATTCCAGGAGTGATCAGCTAGGGGAACTGCAGTTTGATTTGGCAACTTTGAGGATCCAGGTGATGGGGCAACTGGTGGTCCAGATGGCTCTCATCCAGGACTTGTCTCAAAGACAAGAGGAACTCAGAGTTCTCGTCAACCAACTGCTTCTGGACAACCGAGTGGGGAAAACATATGAGGTTGAAGAGCAAGTAACCATTCAACCCCCCTCCAGACAAGAAGACAAAGGGAAGGCTCCCCTACTTGCTTTAGGATCACAAGCCCATCAACAACCGCGTCAGGGTCAACGGGGTAATCAATGTAAGCAAACTACGTCTGGAAGACAGTTCACTGAGACTGACATACTGTCATCTCTGATACTGGAGCGCTTGTTGGAGGTCAATCTGACTGCTTTGAGGGATCCTATTCGGAAGCCCAATACCTTCGCTCCTAACTATCATCCCGATGCATTTTGTGTATACCACTCCTATAGCCCGGGACATGACACCTACGACTGTTGGGCCTTGAAGAATAAGATTCAAGATCTGATTGACATTGGAGTGCTGAGGTTCATGCCAGACAGCGAGATGAAAATCTTCCGTTAAGGGTTTCTCCACCTGAAGTGACAAAGTTCAAACTGAGAGACTTTTGTTTCATTTGGATTTTCAAGTTGTAATCTCTTTGTTATTCAAACAATTATCTATTAATGTCAAACTTTGTTTCATTAATGCATTGCATATGTTTGTATTGAATTCATCCATTCGTTTTCACTACTCTTATGCTTTCTTTATGATATTTAACTCTTGATAAAAAGCTGCAAGCCTTTAGAGGGAGGATGACGAAACAATACCATAATCTCATACAGTATGCTTTTGAACAGACCTTGCTGATGATGTACAGGCATTTCTTTCAATTCCCAAACGCTGGAGTTAAAAGGAAGATAATCCCTAGTCAACCCCTTCGGGCCAAAGAAGTAGGAGTTTTCTGTTCTAAACAAATTGAAACCTTTGATTTAAACCTGGGGCAGGGTGGTCTCTCAGTTAATTCAAAAAGGTGCGCATTGAAGTCGCAAACTATCAGTTCGTAATACAACAAACGACATCAACAAAAAAAAACATCCCTCTGGAATCAAAAGACAGTGATGGTTCCTTATCTCATAGGCAGTCATTATCTCTCAAAAAAAGAAAATCCCATCAAGCCAAAACCTGTAAAGGAGGCTTAAGAAAGCTGGGGCATCCCGCTGACTGTAATCTCGAAAACAGGAACAGTCAGGCAAAAGTTAGGGATAACAAATCAAAAGAAAGAGGTCATTACAAATCCTCAACAACATGAAAAAATGTTGCAAAAGAAAAAGGAGATGATGACTGTCTTCCAAAATTCAACTGGTGAACCATCACCCAAAAAGTCGTTCCAAATTCGAATGAAGTTCGACGCACAATTAACTGAGCTTAGGATTGAAGAACATCACGAAGAGTGGGTGGGTACAAATATACTTTGAGCCTTTATCCTTTGTTTCTTAAACCGTGAACCAAGCCACGTTACAACCCTTCAAAAGTCCTAATTGAAGCATGAGTTAGTTCGAAGGCATACTGTTACAAAAGGTATCCTGACTCCTGTAAGGCCTTGCTCTAAATCTTGTGTTAAAAAACGCATTTTTCAAAACTTCGAGACAAGCATAAACTTTGCATTATTTGAATATCATTGTTTGCATATGGTTATTTGTTTGACAGCGAAGAAATTCATACAGCGAATGTTCGGAGGAACGAAAACTCTCTCAGTGAACAAAATCACTTCAAAAAGGATGACACTTCCAACGACAAGTCTCCTATCAACAAGGGGCATGACATGTCACCATCCAATTAACCTGGGGCAGTCCAGCCAAGGTTTCAACAGATCTTTCAAAGTTCAGTTAACCTGGGGCAGTCCAGTCAAGATTTCAAGAAATCTCTCAATTTGCAGAGTAACCTGATTCAAGACTCCTTCATCATCACTTGGGGCATTCGAATGTCAAAAGTGTTCAACAATTCCTTCATCACCTGTTGGAAGATACAGTTTCAGATACGCTCCAAACACGGTAGCCATTCTGTCACTCATTCAGATCCTAGTTACAGTTTCAGATACACTCCAGACACGGAAGTCATTCTTCTATTCATACATATCTCAACTCTAAGATACAGTTTCAGATACGCTCCAAACACGGTAGCCATTCTGTCACTCATTCAGATCCTAGTTACAGTTTCAGATACACTCCAGACACGGAAGTCATTCTGCTACTCATACAAATCTCAACTCCAAGATACAGTTTCAGATACGATCCGGACACGGCAGCCATTCTGTCACTCATTCAGATCCTAGTTACAGTTTCAGATACGCTCCAAACACGGCAGCCATTCTGTCACTCATTCAGATCCTAGTTACAGTTTCAGATACACTCCAGACACGGAAGTCATTCTGCTACTCATACAGATCTTAACTCCAAGATACAGTTTCAGATACGCTCCAGACACGGTAGCCATTCTGTTACTCATTCACAATATCTGACCACCGCGAAGCCTGGATTACAACCAGATAGCAGTTAACGGTTAACAACATAAAGAGACTCCTTCATCATCACTTGGGGCATTCGAATGTCAAAAGTGTCCAACAATTCCTTCATCACCTGCTGGAAGTTACAATCACCAACAGAATAACGGACAATTGAAGCTCCTAAAAATCTGTTTCTCTCAAGAATGAAGATTCTCATCCTTAAAACCTCAGAAGATTGGTATACTCCCAGTTTCTAACCGTTAACAGCATGAAGATTCTCATCATCTCAGAAGATTGGTATACTCCCAATTTCTGACACTCAAGAGTGAAGACTCTCATCCTTAAAACCTCAGAAGATTGCTATACTCCCACTTTCTGACTGTTAACAGCATGAAGATTCTCATCACCTCAGAAGATTGGTATACTCCCAGTTTCTGACTCCCAACAGAATGAAGATTCTCATTCTCAAAGTGGCGTATTTCTTAAGTTCCAGATTAATACCTGTAGCAAGCCAGGAAAATATCTGTGGACGACTGATTATGGATCAACACCTGTAACAAGCCAGGAAACCATCTACATGAAGAAATTGAAGATCAATACCTGTAACAAGCCAGGAAAACTATCTTTCTTTCTCAGGTCAGAGATCAATACTTGATACCAGCCAGGACAACTATCTCCCTGACCGCCATTTTCAAGATCCCAGATCAATACCTGCAGCAATCAAAAGATTCTTACAATCCCCAGCGGAGCTAAAACTTCCAACTATCAATCCCCAAGCAGAATGAAGACTCTCATTCTCAGTTCCTCGCAGAATATTCGAATATTCTCCAGTGAAGATCCCTTCAAAACAGGAATCCCCAGTAGATTGGCATACAACCCAAGCTCCTGATTCCCCAACAGCGGTCCCAGGACTTCTCATTTTCAACGATCAAAGGATTTTTAATCCCCTGCAGCAGTCAAGGATTCACTTTCCCCGACAGCAGTCAAGATTCTATTATCTCCAGCCATCCAGGATTCATCTATCCTCAGCAAGACAGCTCATCAGCTTACATGCACATTCATCACATTCATATCATAAACATTGAAATAACATACATTGCATCAAGCATCATGACATTGCATACAACTAACTCTTTACCTTTTCAGGTAAGATCATTCAACAGACAAAGATCATCATCTTCCGAGATTCTTTCTAGAAATAGTTCGGATATGACCCAGACATGGCGACATTCTGATACTTATTCCAGATTCACCCAAAGATAGTTCAGATGTGACCCAGACATGGCGACATTCTGATACTTATTCCAGATTCATCCAGATGCAGTTTTACACGGACTAATCATCAGGAGACCCTACACCGGTTCCTCTTCATCTCAACTTTTGAAAACAGTTTACGGACGCTTCCCAACAACAGATGCTGCTCTATTGCTTATTCAACGTCAAGACTTCTGAAAACAGTTCACGGGTTTTCCAGTAACGGATGTTAACCTATCGCTTGTTCAGATTCTTCAACCTCTGAAAACAGTTTACGGATTCTTCCCAACAACGGATGTTAATCTATCGCTTGTTCAGACTTAACTTTTGAAAATAGTTTACGGACGCTTCCCAACAACGGATGCTGCTCTATTGCTTATTCAACTTCAAGACTTCTGAAAACAGTTCACGGGTTCTCCAGTAACGGATGTTAACCTATCGCTTGTTCAGATCCTTCAACCTCTGAAAATAGTTTACGGATTCTTCCCAACAACGGATGTTAATCTATCGCTTGTTCAGACTCAACTTTTGAAAATAGTTTACGGACGCTTCCCAACAACGGATTCTGCTCTATTGCTTATTCAACTTCCAGACTTTTGAAAACAGTTTACGAATGCTTCCAAATACGGATGTCAATCTATTGCTTGTTCAGACCCCCAGTTCAGAGATGTTCCAAAACATGGATACCTTTCTGATACTCATCCACTCACCAATAACATACAGTTCAATAATCACCTTCAGATGGCATATACAAGCCTATCATCCTACCAGCAATTTCCAGATGGCATCTCTAAGCCCATCCCCCGACAAGATTCTGTCACATCCCCAGATGGCATCTCTAAGCCCATCCTCCTACCAGCAATTTCCAGATGGAATCTCTAAGCCCATCCCCCTGTCACATTTCCAGATGGCATCTTTAAGCCCATCACCAAATGGCATCTTTAAGCCCATCACCAAATGGCATCTTTAAGCCCATTCCCTCTACCATCACATCACCAAGTGCAAATTTTTTGGGCACTCTAGTGTCCAATCTCCTTTTACCCTCGAGTCGCGAAAGACAAATTTGCCAATCTAACTCTTCAGGTTCAAGAAGATTGAACAGGGGCAACTGTTGTACCCCAAAATTTGCCCTCCTATTTTTCCACAAGAAATCACAGCTTCAGGCTTTTCTTGATTTGTCAGATTGGCGTAAGAATCAGTCAAACAGACTTTTTCTTATCAGTCTATCCAAATTAGGGTTTTCATGGCTCTGGAACAGTTCAAGTAAATTATTAGGGTTTGGTTGAGTTTGGCTCAAAGTTTGATCAGACAGGCGTTTCTTTGGTGTTAAGTTAAGAATTAGGGTTTTTTGCGCACGCAGTTTCAGAAGAGTTTGAATCCACAATGTTTTAATTGGTTGTTACACTGTTTTGACATTTGTTCAAAATTTCTGTCTAAACATCTGGGATAAAGGCTAAGGCATTTGATTTGAGATGGGATAAAAGCTGAGGCATTGGAATTGAGAATTTGCAGTGTTTGGCTTAATCAGTAAAAGGAAAGGACATATGGGCATTTATTGTGATTGACTGTGCAATACTTTTGATTATTCGGAACACCGGGCATTTATTGATTATTTATCATTTCTAAGTTAAAATTATTGGATATTTTCGAGTTATTATAATTTAAGAAATATAAATAATTAAATAAATAATTGAAGAAGAATTAAAAGAGCAAAAGAGCTTTTTATTTATTTTTAATTGTTAGTACAAATATTATTTGAATACATTTACAGTATTTACAAATAATGTTATTACAAATAATTGGAAATAAAATAAAGCTATGTCCTAAATTATCCTAAATCTTCATCCTCTATTTGTTGCTCCCCATTGCTCAATTAATTTTTATCTGCAAAAAGAAAAATAAAAGAAAAGAAGTCAACTGGCCGGAATCAGTTTATTCACCCTCTCTGCAAATCACAAGAAGTTCTTGGTTCACAAAGAGGAATAGAAATATGCTTGCAAATAAAACATGAAATGCACAAAGTTACAATATTGCACAAATTCAAAATATCAAACAGGCTGCATAATTCCAAAAATCCAAAGCCAAGTCCAAAAGGCAAACTGAATTGAACAACCAAGTGAATAAACAAAACAAGTTGTCCAATGTCAACCAAGCTGTCAAACTATCCAAAAACTGTCCAAAAGTTATCAAAAGGCTGTCAAAAGGATATCAAGATGTACAATATGCAGAAAATCTGGAAAAAGAAGATAAGAGATATGCAAAGCAAAACCAAAGTGCAAGCAACATTCTAAATCATCACTTTCCAAGGCCAGTACTTTTTCAGAAAGTACAATCTAAAGCAATAAAAATGCTTTTTAAATCTGTAGAGAGAAGAGAGAGAGAGAGTAAAAGAGGTGGAGAGGCTTACAGGCTTAGGCTGAAAAGATATAAACAAACATATCTGAACACAGTAAAGGGGGGAGGGGGGAGAACCACATAACAAAAAACAACACAAAAGCTTGTAAGCTCTCAACTTGTAATCAAAAACACAAGCCAAGCCTCTAACCTGTTCTAAACCAGATCACACAGCAAGCCTGTAACCAACCTGTGTTCAAACCATAACACAAGCTTAAACAAAAACATAAGACAGACCTGTTTCATCAGCCTGAAGCATATCAAGCACATCAAGCTCTCAACCTGTCAAGCCTAAACTTCAAGCCTGTAACCAAGCCTGGAGCCTGCTAGCCTGTAACAAATTCCAACGAAAGCCAAAAAGCCCCAAACCTGTCAAAACTAGGACACCAAACCAGCAAATTCCAACCAAAGCCTAAAAGCCAAGCCTGAAGCCTGCTAGCCTGTAACAAATTCCAACCAAAGCCAAAAAGCCCCAAACCTGTCAAAACTAGGACATCAAACCAGCAAATTCCAACCAAAGCCTAAAAGCCAAGCCTGTCTCAAGCCTTTCAGAGCCAAAGATACCCTCAGAGTAACCTCATCACAGGGTCCAACCACTAAGCAATCAAAGCAAGCAAGCCAAGAGAGGAAAAGAAGCAAATAGACAAACAACCAAGAACACAAACAAGCCAACTGATAAACCTTGAAGCCTTCACCTGTAGAACCAAAAACCTTGAAGCCTTCATCTAGCAATCATTCAAGAACACCCTCAGAATGACTTCATCATAGGGTAGTACATCAAGCCACTCAGAATCAATACTATCAAACTCAGAGGAAAAGCTATTCAGAAGTGAAACAATATCAAAAGAAAACTCAAATATCATAATCAGAGGCAAACTGAAGCAAGCCATTCAGAAGTTCGAAACACAACATCATCAATATCTCAACAACAAGTATTCAGAGGCAAGTGTTCAAATAAGCAGAAGAGGAAAAGAAGCCAGTAATAAAAGCAAGCAGGAAACCAGAAGATGAAAAGAAAATTAAGCTAGGGTTTTCAGTTATCATCATAAAACCAAATCAAGTATCTCATACAGAAGCAAGTAAGCAAGTGGAAGAAGAAAAGAAGCGTTTTCAGATTTTTTCAGACAATCATCATAAAACAACACAAAATCAAGATACGTGGTTACCAGCCTAGCCAGCTCAGCATCACGCGTTCCCCGCCCCCGGCCGCCTAAAGTGCCTCCAGCTCATCCCTCTCCTCCTCTCCAAACAACGAACCCCAAAGGTATAACTACTCTTCCCTTTCTTTTCCACGCCTCACACAGAAATAATAAACAAAGGTCAGAAATTGTCAAAGACTAATAACATGCACGAACTGAAACAAAGGATATAAAAAATGGGAAATTATTACCTTTGCTTGTCACTGCTTGAGCAATCCATGGAGGGAGAAGGAGCTGACGGCGGCGCCTGGCAGCAGGGACGGAGAGAAAAGTCAGAAGCTTGGCTCAAGGAGAACGAAGGAAGCGAAGAAGATGAACGACGCCGCTCTGTAACCCTAATTCAGAAGTGAAGCGAAATAATGAGAACCCTAAAACGAAAAGTTTGTCAAAACCGGTTGGGCCTTGCCCCATACAAAAATGTTTAAGCCCAACTAAAAGCCAGCGCCTTACACCCCCCTTTTTCTAACCTTGTCTGTTTTTGTTTGGGTCAAATGCCTCTTTAGGCCCATTCATTCTTTTCATCTTTCTTTATTTATTTTATTTTTCATTTCAAACTAACATTATTTTTCTATCACCTTACCTTTTTTTATACATAAATTAACTTTTTAATAAAAATGATATATTGTTTTAAGATTTTTTTTGTAACAATACTTTTTTTATTATACTTAAAATACATAAAAAATATGTTTTTAAGTTGAATAATTTTCTCTTTAAAAACTTTTTTTTTATTTCATTGAAATCTTGTATATAAACTAAAATGTATAAATGTTAATTTCCTCTAAAAAGCTTAAAACATTTTTCTTTTCTTTTATTAAATATTTTTGTACATAAAAACATCAATACATAAAAAAATAGAATTTCTTAAAAAACATCTTTTTTCTTTCTTTTAATTAAAACTTTTGTTTATAGATAATCAACAAAATACAAAAAAAAAGGATAATAATACTTAATAATTACTTAATTTTGCATTAAGTTAAACATCATTATCGCTTGTAAATAATCATATACACTTACACAAATACTTTTGATACATTATTCTTATACATTGATATATTTTACATTGAGATTGTGATTCGATTTGGTTGTAAATATATTTGGACACTACTCTCCTAATAAGTCTCATCCCCATTTGTAAATATTTGTACCCCCATTCCCGGATACTTATTTGTAATAGCTTAGACTTTAAATTCCCGCAATTTATCGCTTTCTATATACTGTATAGTAATTAGGGTTTGTATGCGAAGATTCAAAATCAACCGCTAGATAACCTAATACAAGACAAATGCATGACAATCAATACACAATTCACACTTGCACCCCTAGGGTAATCCCACTCGTTGCCTTCCAAAATGGGCCATGCTTGCATGTTGAGTTTATTTGGCAAAACAAAACAAATCAAATGATCATAGTCCCTCGATGACGCTTTCGAAAGTTGCCTAAACAAAATGATCATAGTCCCTTCAAGCAAAATTGCCAAATACACTTGGCACCATTGTATTCATGGTCCATACGATGACCCGCGCCTGTCCCGTTTACATCCTAACACAAGATTGTCCACCAAATACAATGGTGGAACAATACTGTTAAAAGGGTTAAAACATGAGGAAAATCTTTGAGTAAATTTAGGGGTAGACAACTCTTAGTTACTTGATCAAACTTGCAAAACACACTTGCCTACTTTTCAAAACCCATTCACAAACACTTTCAAAACAACTTTCAAAACAACTTTCAAAACATTGAAACATCTTTTCGAAAAGACACACACCTTTCTAAAATATTCGAGTAAAGAATTGTTACAACGGTTGCCTAGACAAGGCATCTTTTTCAAAATATTTTCAAACACACACACACACACCACCATTTCAAGCAATTGAAAATCAAAGGAAAGTGATCTAAAACAAGTAACTAAGAGCCCATGGATAACCATGGATGAAAAGGGTGCTAATACCTTCCCTTTTCATAATCTACCCCCCGAACCCACGAAACATCTCAAAAGGTTTTTTCCTGTGCTTTTTAACCTTTCCTTTAGGATAAAATAAAAAGTCGGTGGCGACTCTTGCTAAAACCGAACAAGTGCGAATACAAACGCAAAACCCAAGTCAGTTCTCCCCCCGTATCACACATGTTTTAGCAAAATTTATGCCAACCATAAAACCATGGATCTAACAATCCCCCCTTTAACAAATTTTGGCTAAAATAACCTTAGTTCAATCAAACTGGAGAGAGGAATAAAACCACAAACACAAAACACAAGTTACATGAAAACATGTAAAATTTGTACAACCTGCAAACAGAAAAGTATATAAGATACATTGAAATTATAGAGAGATCCAACCTCACATATACCTCTTATTCAAACTCCAGAAGCAGATGTCAAAACATATGGTTTGACATCACATAACATATCTCCAACATAGCATAAGAGCTAGACAAAATCAGACAGGTTCATTAACCCCTATGTCTCACATAACCAATACTACCCTTTAATGGGAAAAATCCAAATCACCACAAAATCCAAATTACGAAACATGAACTATCCAAGTTCACACATCAAAGGCACATGCAACAAAAGAAAAAAAATAAGCCTCACACCAGCAGCAACAACAACAAGCATGACAGACTATCATGCTCCCCCTAAATGGTTTCACATAACAAGCAACCAAAATAACTAATCTTCCCTTACTAGTAGTATAATCCTATCAGCATGCTAATCAACATGTCAAGACATGTGACATAACATCAGGACAAACAAAAACACACTAACACATAACTCCCATTTTTTAGCCAAAAATTGAAAAAAAAGAAGAGTAAATGTAAAAAAAATTGGAAGCACACATTGCACACAAGCAATAACACAAACGGAAACACAAAAATCCAGGGCATATCGCATAAATGAAAATAGATACGTAAGCAAATAAAGCTTTGCACTTATCTAAATCATTTCATGTATCCTTCAGCTCAACAATGATTCCTTTACTAGTAGTTGAGTTAGCAGCTTATTTACCAGATGTCACAACAATGTCTGGGACATATGTTCCTTCAAACAACCCAAACCCGTAACAATGTGTGATACAGTGGGATAACTGACTTGAGGGTTTTGCATTTTATCGGAAATGTTGCGGTTTAGCAAGAGTCGCCACCGACTTTTCTTTTATCCAAAAGGAAAGGTGAAAAAGCACAGGAAAGACATTTGAGATTGTTTCTTGAGTTTGGGGGGTAGATTATGAAAAGGGAAGGTATTATCACCCTTTTCATCCATGGTTTTCCATGGGCTCTTAGTTACTTGCTAGATCACTTGCTTTTTTTTTTAAAATTATGCTTTGTGTGATTTTTGAAAGTATTTTGTAAAAGAGGCCATTGTTTAGGAAATCTTTGTAATGATTCTCGTTCGTAAGAATGTATATAAAGATGTATGTATTTTTGAAAATGTTTTCAGTGTTTGCAAGAGGTTTGGAAATATGTGTGTTTGTTTTAAAAATAGCAAGGATATTTGTTCGAAATGGAGCAAGTAACTAGAAGTAATCTACCTACTCAAATGTCTTTCTTGTTCATTTTTTTTTATTTTGATATTGTTGTCTTACTATTGATTTAGTAAGCAACCCTATCTTTGGATGTGAACAGGATGGACGTGGGTCATCGTATAACCATGATTAGCAATGTCGCAAAGTATCTTAACATTTTTGTGGGACCAAGATCATTTTGTAAGGAAACTTTGAATAGCATCATCGAGGGACTATGATCTTATACTTTTGTTTTGCTAAGATTCTTCGCATGCGTAATATGGCCATTTTTGTATAAGGAAACCAAGTGGAGTAACCCTAAGGGTGCTTGTGTTCAAGTGTGTTATTTTCATGTTTGATTTTGTCTTAGATTAGGGTTTTCTATTTGATTGTTTTTATCTTGCCATACAAACCCTAATTACTAGAATGTTATGTAAAAGCGATAAATTGCGTAATTTAAAGATTGCTACGCTATTACAAAATTTTATGGGAGGGGGTATACAAATTATGAATGGGGATTTGCAATAATGTAAATCTAATTAAGCTATTACAACCAAATCGAATTTGTACAAATATTTGAATAAATAAGATACAATATAAATTAAATATGCAATGTATGTATATTCAAGAAAAAGATTTTGTTTTTGTTTTTCATGTGAAAAGGAGTTTTAAACTAAACCTAATAATTTAAGAAAAAAGAAAATATTTTTAGAAATTGGTTAACCCTAATTCTAATTTGTTAAAAGAAAATAAAGTCCCTTAAGTATTATTTTTGTGTATTTGTGTCTTAAAAATAATAAAATAATATTTTATGAAATATTTTAGTCCTTTTATATATTAAAATAAATATTTACAAGTGTGAGAAAAATAATAAATATTTAAACTTATTCTATTTTTAATTATAAGTTTATTTAGGAAAATAGTTAATATACAACAAAATAAAAAATATTTTTTATGAGAAAATAAAATAAAATAAACAAAATATTATATTTATCATCTTTATATTTTTTATGATTTTTTTATAATATTTAAGAAAAAAATATTATAATAAAATAAAACAAAATAAAATAAATAAACAAAAATAGTTGGGCCAGGGGTGTCCTGAGTAATCAGGAGGTAAGTGTTAGAAAAAAAAATCATAAAGCCTAATGGATCAAAAAGCCCAGCGCTGCATAGTGAAAAAAATGGCAAAAATGTGAGAAAATATGCAAAAGGCAGGCGCCAAGGCTCGAACCCATGACCTTAGCAATTTATGTGTGCTGCCTTGCCACTAGGGTGACTGTACATCCGTTAGTTCAAATGAAACTAAAAATACATAACATAAAATGCTTCCTTGCCCTGTACTTCATCCTCTTCCTCTAGCTAGCCAGACCAACCATGTCTCTCTCATTTCTCCATGAAAATGGAAACTTCAAACATGAAAATGATAGTACTCTTTCCCACGATTTCAACCATGTGACTCATGTAAGTTAACAGTAAAAGATCAAAGCTAATTTCATTGGCCCTAATTTCAAACCTAATTTTTACAGAAATTTGAAATCTAAAATTCTCTATACACAATGAATATAAATGAAATCTATGAACATGGTTGGTTTTAGCACAAGGATACCTACATTTTATTTTCACAAATCGAGACCAAAGGATGCCTGTATGAAGAGATAGAAGTTAGAGTTCTTACCTCTTTCAGTTGAGACCATGAATGGAGTTTGAATGAGTTTTGAGAAGGTCTGGGGATCCCTTTAGCTTTCCTGGACCTCCCTGAGTGTGTTCAAATCTTTACCTTTCCTTGAAAGTGCCTGAGTCTCCTTACCCAAGTCAACCTGCAAGCTTGAAATGCAAAAATGGAAAATGGAGAAGGAGGAGTTACAGTGAAGGGATGATGGTCTGGAACACTTAGATATGATATAGGTTAAGTGTTTAGGTGATTAGAACTTGAAACGCACGAGTAGATTTTTAGATTGCTATGCTTGTTGCAGAACTGCAAGTTATATCAGGTTTTTGGTGATAGAGAGTTTGGGATAGTTTCTGATCTTTTTCCATCGTGCCTTGGATTTTAATATGTTTGTGTATAAGTATATAGAAGGTTTCAAATCAATTCCACACCAGGCTTCTGAGTTATAGACTTTTTGCTCTATTACTTGCCTTTTAAGAAAAGTGAGGAGACAACTCTCTACATGCTTGTACAAGCTTGATCTGAGTTGGTACAAGTCTTAGTCATTTTGATTTTGGTTTATAGGACTTGTGTGTGCAGAAGGAAAGAGTGCAAAACTCAAGGAATTGATAAATGCAAAAGTTGTGCTTTTCTAAAATTGAAATGGCAACTTTGTGCCATTTATGGAATTAAAGCTTGGACAAAGGCTCTCATGCTTGGATTAAAGCTTTATCAACTGTGTACGCATTAAATTATGGAGTGAGAAACAAGTTTGAGACCTGTAAAGCAGGGATTATGCAGCCTAGGTTTGGATTTGAATTTTGGTTCATCATGAAATGGCTTGAAATCAAAGTGAGAAATTGCCAACTTTATCTCTTCGATTCTCCCTACTCAAAAATAATCTCAAGGAGTTCTTGGACATTTTGGAAAGCTTGAAATGTTCTATATAATTCATCTTTGAATTTATTTCCAAGATTCCACTTGGAACTAGGTGAAAAGTTTCCATGAAGTTAGGTCAAAAACCTGCCTAAATTAGGGCAAAATTTCACTAAGTTATTTTAGTTCATGGGCATGTATTCACAAAATTATATCTTGAGATCCAAGAATCTTTAGGAAAAAATGTGTGAATAAAAGTTGTAGATTTCATGGAGATCTACATCTTTCATGTTGAGAACTTCCTTTGAATCATCTTGTATCATGGTGAAAATTTGGCTTAAAGTTGAGAAAAAATAAGAAATTTTCTATACTTAGAAAAATTTCTAAGTTAAGAAATTTCAAATTTCAAAACAAAATCTTCAATCTTTGATTTCTTGATGAACAATTTTCACATTTTTACATGTTTTTATGAAAGTGATCCTTGGCATTTGATTTTGACCAAAAAGTTAAAGTTTGACTTTTCAGTATACAGTTGACTTTTGATCAGTTGACTGGAAAATTTATCTGTCAATCCAATGGAAATGCAATGTTTTAAACCATGTCATTAGGTCAAGATGATTCAATTTAACCCTTTAAATTGTGCTTTAAATCAATTGGTCATTTGCTAGGTCAAAAATCATAAATTGCCCTTTCTCAGTCAAAACCCTAATTTTGACCATTTTGCCCTTTGGATGATTTGATCAAATATCTTGAGGAATTATGGTCCAAACTTGATCAAATGATACATGTGAGTCTAAAATGTTGACGTGGATAAAAAATTATGAAGTTTGACTGTAAATTGGCCATAGTTGACTTTTCCCCCAATACAGTTGATTTTTAGGTCAATTATTCAATTGACTCAGCAAAAATGTGATTCAAAGTTTGAAACTTGACATGAGTAGTCTTGGGGGTATATGATGATACTTGAAAGTCATATGAAGCATTGATAGTCCAAAAACCCTTGTGCAATCCTAAACCCTAATTTTGGGTTATTAGTGCATAATGAGATGTCTTGAGCTGATCAAATCCTAATCTAGTCCTGAGTCAAAGAGATCTTGTGAGAAAAGCCTTGATAAATGAGAGGGAAAATTTTGGGGTACAACAGATGCCCCTGTTCAATCTTCTTAAACCTGAAGAGTTAGATTGGCGAGTTTTGCCATTCGTGACTCGAAGGTGAAAGATGATTGGACACTAGAGTGCCCAGAAATTTGCACTCGACGATGTGTAGTTGAAGGAATGGGCTTAAAGATGCCATTTGGAGAGGTGATATAGTCTTGTAAGGAGATGGGCTTGTAGATGCCATCCAAGAATGCTTGTTGAATTGTAATTTATAAGCCGAAAGAATGAGTATCGAAATGGCGTCCACGTTTGGAGCGTACCTGAATTGTATCTGGGAGCTGATTTTGACTAAGTATCAAAATGGAATCTGTGTCTGGAGCGTATCTGAATTGTATCTGAAAACTTAATCTGAATGAGTATCAGAATGGTATCTGTGTCTGGAGCATATTCAAACTGTATCTGTAAGTTGTATCTGAATGAATATCAGAATGGCATCCGTGTATGGAGCGTATCCGAACTTATCTGTAAGTTGTATCTGAATGATTATCAGAATGGCATCCGTGTCTGGAGCGTATTTGAACTGTATCTGTAAGTTGTATCTAAATGAGTATTAGAATGGCATCCATGTCTGGAGCGTATTCGAACTGTATCAAGGTTGCATATTGTTAATAGTAGCTGTTAATCTTATCTTGAAAAGGGTAAATTGTTAGCTATAATATAAAGTTATATCTGCATGACATGTATGATGTAATGTATTTGCTTTATTAATGTTTATGATATATGGATTAAATGTATGCGCATGTGAACTAATTTTATGTATTGCTGTTTGATTAAGGAAAATAAATCCCTGAATGCCGCTGAGGATATGCGAATTTTCATGTCTTGAAGTGGAAGTGCTGATGAACTTTTGTTGAGAGAAGTAAAATTTGTTGTGAGGGCCATGCCATGTACTGCTTGCACAATCTGCTTGGGGAATCTGGAGAAATTGGGTGATTTCTATCGGGGATTGGTAAACTTGGAGCTTCGTTCCGCTGGGGATTTAAATGATGTACTGTAAGGGATCACTTATGGAATAGCCTAGAGACATTTTCCTATTCTTTCAGCCTATCAGTAATTGTCTTCCTCATTTTGTTTATTTATAAACAGTAATCATGTTCAACAATGAATCATTGGACGTTTTTTGTAAACAAAACAAGCGTAAAGAAAAGACAAATAGTTTTTTGCACTTTCAAAGGGATACTTTGTATTAACTTTGAGTAAGTATTTGTACAAGGAGACGAACATTCTAGTAAGAGAATGTTGTCATAAAGAAGAAAAATTTGATACAAAGAAAAATAGCTATGTGTGATAATCCCATGGGGTTTCCATTCTGCTATAGCCTTCGCGTCTCCGAGTATCTTGTCTATTTGTTGCCTCGTCCGAAGATGATTGAATTTGATCAGAAACTCCGAGTTTGTCAGTGAAAGCCAAAGGTTGTTTGTTAAGTGATCTGACGAGACATAGTTGTACGCTTTAATTCCCTAACTTTTGCCTGGACCGCCCTTTCGGGTTTTCAGTCCACCGGGAAACCCTTTTTTTTTGCCCAAGTCGCCCTTTTGGTTCGCTGGGATGCCCTTGTTTTGCCTAGGTGTGTCAACCTAGAGGGTCTCTTATGCGTACTATCTTTTGACTATGTCTGTGTTCGCAGGGTGTGGAAGGTCGTCGCCATCCATGGTGGTCAAGATCATTGCCCCACCGGAGAATATGTTTTTGATTACAAATGGTCCTTCATAGGTAGGAGTCTATTTTCCCCTAGGATCACTTTTTGGCAAGATGATATGTTTGATCACTAGATCCCTAACTTGATATACTTGGCGCCTGACTTTCTTGTTGAAAGCCTTAAATCATCCGTTTTTGATACATTTGACCATGGAAAACAACAATAAGTCTCTTTTCATCAATCAAATTCAGTTGATCAAGTCGAGTCTAGATCTAATCGTCTTCATTCAACTCTTCATCCTTCATAATTCTCAGAGAGGGGATCTGAATCTCAATAGGTAGGACAACCTCCATGCCATAAACCAAAGAATAAGGTTTTTCCGCAGTTGACGTGCGAGTTGTGGTACGATAACCGTGGAGAGAGAACGGTAACATCTCATGCCAGTCTTTGTATGTGACTGTCATTTTCTGTATGATCTTCTTAATGTTTTTATTTGCAGCTTCGACAGCAAGGCAGAGGTAACAGCGCCAGCATGACGGATCCATGGCCATCCAATTCCATATACCTGAACGAATTGAGATGGCTAATCATGTATTCTTCCTCTCCGTGGACAGTGATAATCTTTCCTTGAACCGAATATTTCAACATCTGGTGCAAGGTAGAGGTAACAGCGCCAACATGATGGATCCATGGTCGTCCTAGAAGACAGGAGTAAGAAGGGCAGATGTCCATTACATAAAAGGTTGAATTGAAAGTTTGAGTCCCAACCTTTATGGGGATATCCACCTCCCCGTGTACCATCCTCTTCGATCCATCAAATGCCCTTACTACTATGTTACTTGGCATTAACGTCAGTCCTTCGCAGTCAAGTCTGTCACGAGCTTTTTTCGGTAAAACATTCAAAGATGAGCCAGTGTCCACCAAGACATGGGCTTGAGTTGTGCCTCTACATTCGACAGAGACATGTAATGCCTCGTTGTGCTTTATTCCCCTTGGTGTTAGATCAACATCCGAGAAGCCTAGGTCGTTATCTGCTGTCAAGCTGGCCATGCAGTCTTAAAATTGATCAGCAGACGTCTCTTGAGGCACATGGGCTGTCTTTAGGAACTTCACCAAGGCTTTCAAATGTGCCTAAAAACACAGTAGTAATGCCAGCATGGAGATTCTGGAGGGATTTTTCCCCAACTGTTCAACTACGTCATAGTCGCTCCTCTTTATAATTCTTAGGATCTCTTCCATTCCTTTCTTGGAAGTTTTGAGAATAGTCAGTGATTGAGCCTTCGTCTGGACAGGATCTATTTGAATACTTCTTCCTCGAGTTTCAGCAGCAAGAGTGTTGGTAGGAATGGCAACAGGGGTTGTAACGGCTTCGTCAATAAGAGCACTCGCAGAGATGCTTATGGATACGAAAGTAACCTTTGGAGCAGCCACGGGTCCAAAAAATGCCTTTGGGGGGGAAATTTCTGGAGAAAAGATCCTACCGCTTCGGGTAATTTTACTAGTTCCGACAATATTGCTAATGTCATAATCTTCTTCTTCGGAGTTTATCTCTTCGGTGGCCGACCCATCTTGTTTGATGCCATGGTAGTAAATGTCCCCACCGTAATGCCATGACACAGTTTTGTCTGATTCATATGGGACTGGCCCAGACATTGTGATTATTAGAGGAGTAGTTTTCAGAACCAATGTAATTCTAACGGGTCTTTTGGGGACCCTGGAAGAATTGGAGGAGATGGTAATGATTGAAACATCTTCAACAGGAACAGGTGAAACAGTAGTACTTTCAAACAAAATCTCTTTGTTGTCTATCAAGCGTTGAATGCCTGTTTTCAACAAAAGGAAATCAGTTGGTGAGGATAAGCAGAGATGGCAGTCTTCATTACAACCCGGGAATACACCGGCTTTCAACAAGTTTATCTTAATGGTTGGGAGTGGATTCACGAGGTCATCAACTGTGGTAACAAAAAAATCTTCTTCAATAGCATTGGTGTTGTGACCATGTATGGGCATAGGAGCAGAAATGACATTTGACTTCTCGGGCGCATTAAACTCAATTTCTTTTGCTTCAATGAGGTCTTGTATTTTGTTTTTCAAGGCCCAACGGTTATTAGTATCGTGACCAGGACTTTCAGAGTGATATGCGCAACGGGCATTGGGGTGATAATGAGGGGACGTTGTGTTGGGGTTTTTTGGAGCTTCTTTCAGGGTTGCCAAATTGGATTTCAGAAGATGCGGTAATACTTGAGACAGATTCATGTTGATTCTGGTGAATTGCTTGACTGGCCTTTCCACCATTGGTTGATTACTTCTTTGTTGATCAGACGTAGGCTTTAGGATCATAACATCCCCCACCATTGGTCGGCGTCCGACTCTCTCTTGGTTTCTCCACGGATATACAACCGTTACCTCTTTCTTCCCAATAAAAGGCTTCCTCACAGCTGTAGAAGAAGATGAATCCTTTTGAATCTTTCCACTTTTTATGTCAGCTTCCACCCTCTCTATGGTTAATATTAGGTCAGTAAATCCTGCAGATGAACTTCCAATTAAATGGTTGAAGAAAGGGTCGGATAAAGTTCCTAAGAACATGTCCACCAATTCCCTTTCAGACAGAGGGGGTTGAACTCTTCCAGCCAGATCACTCATTTTCTGCGTGTAATCCTTGAAACCCTCATTGGAAGCCATAGCCATACTCTGAAGTTGAGTACGGGTAGCCGCCAAATCAGCATTATATTGATATTTCTTGTAGAAAGTTGCGGCAAGTTCTTCCCAATTGTGGACGTTGGCTCTTTCTAGTTGGTAAAACCAGTCGAGTTGTGTTCCAGATAGGCTACCTTGGAAAAAATGCACCCATAAGTCTTTATCAGCGGTGTGGGGTTGAATTTTCCTTACATATGATCGGAGATGCATCTTAGGACATGACACCCCATCATATTTTGCGAACAAAGGTGTGATACGGTGGCCAAAACCGGGACGTGGTTTCCCTAATTCGTTAAGGAATTTGCTGGTTTGCATTTTGCGTTTGTGTTTGCAAAATGTCTCGGTAAGCAAGAGTCGCCACCGACTTTTATTTTATCCAACAAGGAAAGGAAAAAAGCACAGAAAAATTCCTTTTTAGAGATATTTCTGAGTACGGGGGGTAGATTTATAGAAAAGGAAGGTATTAGCACCCTTTCTATCCGTAGTTATCTACAGGCTCTTAGGTACTTGCTCATCATTTTCAAAATTGTTTTCTTTGTGTTTGTGCGCTTTGAAAAGTTTTTGTTTTGACTTCGATTTAACTCTTGCTTCTGTCTTCAAGAGTGTAATGAAGTGTTTTTGAAAACTTTGTTTATAAAGGAGTGTAAGTGTGAAAAATTTGTTTGGAATGAGCAAGTACTTAATAACTAATCTACCTACTCGAAAAAAGAATCGTTCTATGTTTGTTTCCTTTAGACAATGCTATCCCACTATTAGTGAGTAGGTAGCACCGTCGTTGGAGTTTGAGGGTCAATTCGAAAGGGACGTACGATCACTAAAGCAATGTTAGGACGTCTTAGTAATAACCCTAATGTCTTAGATCAATTATTCGAGGCAACAATTCCGAGGCAACTTTTTCGAATCAGGACATTGATCTTTGTTTAGACAAAAGGACGACCACTAAAGCTTCCTATACTCAATTACCATTTACCGAAGGCAACCAAGTGGGAGTCTACACTAGGAGTGCGCATGTGCGAATGATTCAATTTCAGTTTATTTATCTTTGTACATTTAGGGTGATCTAACTGTTTTAAAATTAATCATACATTCTTGTCATGCATCCCTATATCATACATCTAACAGTTAATAATTTGCGGAATTTAAAGTGTGGAATTTAAACTACGCTATTACAAGGCTTCGGGTATTTACATAGCCAAAAACAAACCCTTTGAAAATAAAAGCGGTAAATGTAAAAGTCCTATTTAAAACTATTACAAAGTGTGAGCAGATACAATAATTGGATAAAGAATAATAAAGCGTGCGAGAAAATTAGATCGAATGTGAAACTGGGGTTTTGACCCTTCTATCCTAATTAAAATGAAAATTGTTTTTTGTTATTTTTAATATTTTTTAAGACAAAAAGATTAGGTTTTTGAATTTAAATGCAAAATTAATTAGTTATTAAATTAATTAGTGAAAATAATTAAATGACATATTTTTTGGATTTTTTTTTGGAAAGAAATAAAATAATTAAGTTAGTAATAAAACCTATTTGTTCTAATTGATTTTAATTATTTACAAAAATAAATTAAAGTTATCTAACATTAATAACCTAATTAAATTAATTAATTTTTTACTAAAAATAAATATCCTAAATTTAATTGGACATAAAAATATTTTTGGTTATTTTTGATAAAAAGAGAAAAATTAATTTATTGGTTAGTAAATAAATAAACAATTTAAATAAAATAAATAATAAAAAAAGATGAAGAGAGAAAATGGGCCTGAGTTTAGCAACTTTAGGGAGGTGTGGATATCAGCTTTTGGGCCCAATGATATGAGATCCTTTTTGACTTTTTGGATCCAGTACGTATGCGTTTGACTTGGCCTATGGTGTTCCTTCAGTGGTGGCCATCAGATTTGGCCATCTGGCCATCTGGCATGATTGATGATGAAGGCGTATGGTAGGCATTGGAGTTATACACGCACTGAATTTCCTAAAAGAAAATAGAAAAATAGAAAATGCTGGAGGCAGGGATCGAACCCCTGACCACCTCCAGCCTTCCAACGCCTTAACACCCAACAGGCTACCACTGAGCTATTTTGTTCTTGTTGTACATACAATGAATAATAAAAATAATATACAAAAAACATGTGTTAGTGGAGAACAAAAAGAAAACGCGCGCTGAACATTTGAATTGGCCAATGAGGGAGTGACAACTCATCGTCTCCTTCCTCTCTCCGTGGCTAAAGGTTTGATAACTTATACCTACAAACCAATGTTCGTTGCTAAGGACTTGTGCCTTTTCAAAATCTTCCACAGGCCATGGAAATAACATCTAAAGCCATGGTTGTGTCTGTCTCGTCCTCCTGAACATGCCAGTACCACTTACGAAGGCCATTTTCCCCTGTAATCAAAAACCCTAAAACAAAGCTCCAAAACCTAGCAATGGTGATTTACAGTATAGGCCATATAAATGAAATTGGATGATGCATAAAGTTTGCAAATGCCTCACAGATCAAGAATATGCAATTAATTCATGTTAACAATGCTTACGAGATACGAATTAAAGAACAGGGGTATGTCGTGATGGACATACAATGCATTTTGGGACTGGAATGGACTTGTTTTTGATTGCCTTAGCTTGCTGAGAGTCCCAGGAGTCGATTGGGATCGTTCAAAGGTCCTGAAATTGCCTCCAAATGGGATTTAGATCTCACACTTTTCTTTCTTTTTTTCATTTTTGGTTCTCCTTCTTATGCCTGTTTCTAACTTCTTTTTAGGTCTGACCTCGTTCTATATGTATGAGTGAATGCATTAGGGTTGATAACTGCATCCAAATCTTTCTCCTTCAATGATTTTTGATTTGATTTGATTCACTTTTAAGATCTTTCCAAACATGGCCTTTTTCAATCTTTTTGTTCACTCTAATGCCTTGCACGAATTTGAATGATGCTAGCTGTGTAATAAGACCTAAAACAATCACAAAATCTTTGGTTTTCAATGTTTTCGATTTTATATGATTTGTTTTGGTTTAAATTGAATTAATTCAAATAAAAATCAAAATAAATAATAAAAATAAGATATGGACAAGTGGCAAAGGCTATAGCTCTTGGGATATGTTGCCAACTCAAAACAAGTGAAAAAGATTGGGCCTGTTGCACCCTAAAATTTGCCCTCTCATGTTTTCCAAAGTCTCCCCCCTGCATGGTTGATCACAAACTCTTGCCTAAGGAAAAAATAAATTTTTGAGTGGTACTTTAAGTACCTTTCGATTTACATCCTGAAAGACACTTCGATTGGTGTTCTGAAGGAGAATTTCGATTAGCATTCTGGACGAGCATTTCGATTGGCATCCTGAAAGACACTTCGATTGGTGTTCTGAAGGAGCATTTCGATTGGCATTCTGGACGAGCATTTAGATTGGCATGGACAAGCATTTCGATTGGCGTTATGTCAAGGTCTTCGACTGGCATGCCAAGGGAACCTTCGATTCAGTGTTGTGCCCAGGCAGCTTCGACAGGGCCATTCGAAGAACTCCTTCTGGGCCGTTCAAAAGAGGCCATCAAGAGGGAACTCAAACATGTCCAGGTACACTGAACATGAGAAAATGGCATGTTCCCCTTGCAAATATAGAAGTAATTAAATGCTGGTTGTGGATTTAATTCCTGAGTTAAAGGCCAAATTCTTGCCTTTTTTGTTCCTAAAGAGCTGATTCGACCATAGTGATTCAGTGCAACTCAAGACCATTCGAAGAAGCATTAAGAAGGCCCATACGAAGGGTACATAGGAAGTCCATTCGAAGGAGGCAAATCAGGGCCAATCGAAGAGCATGGCCTGAAAGCATTCGAAATCCAAAAGCGTCCAGGTTCATTCAAGGGACACGAATGTTTTAAAAAAGGAAATAATTTAATGTGTTTGATTTTTGTCCAGGGAGTTAAAGGCCTATTTTAATGATTGTCCATTGCCATTACTGCACCCTCACACCCCTATAAATACAGAGGCCATCATACATATCCAGGACACGAAAATCATAGGACGAAAATATACACACAAAACTTAACAGGAGAACAAAAAACATTGGAGTTACGCTGCCAAAAGTCATCAACACTTCCAGGAAGCCATACCCAATCCTTGCACAAGCCAAAGCTGCCACCCAGGGAACACCTCCACGCCCAGAAATCCAAGATCGAAGGTATTCATCCAGCCAGTACCCAAATCGAAGTTCCAATCTACTGGTAAGAGAGGGTAAATTATCCAACCTTGTTTTTGCATAACACATCATTACTTATTGTTACCTTCGATTTGCCATCCTAGACAGGATCAAAGGGCCTGGGTTTGGCACCCAGGTCATGTTTTTCGTGTGCTAACATTTGCTGCAGATTTAGCCTGAAGATACCCCAACAAGTGCAGGATCGAAGGGCCTGGGATTCAATACCCAGGCCCTGCATTTTATTTCGCTAACAAACTTTTGCAGGTATAATATCCCAGATCGAAGGAGACACCTTCTCTGGATCGAACCCATTAGCATGTTGGATCGAAGGAGGCATCTTATTCCTGGATCGAAAGCCATGATCTCCATGATCAGAAGACAATCCTCTTCCCTGGATCGAAGGCTACTCACGCCTTACTGTCTGGCCCAATCGAAAGGACCAGGACCCCCTCTGGATCGAAGCTTCTGTTCCCTCCATGGGTCGAAACCCTTTTTTTTTCTGGATCGAAAGATTCCCCTTGTACTTTATTTTTGTTTTCATTTGACATATTTTTATCTTTTTAATTAGCATTAAAATCAAAAACACAAAAACATTAGGCTAGTTTTTCCTATTAAATTAATTTTGTTAATTAATCTTTTAATTATCTTAACGTTTTTTTCCAAAAAAACTAAAATTAAATAGATTTAGATCATTTTCCCAAAATAAAATAAAACAACAAAAAGATTTCTTTCTTAGAATTTTTAGAGTTTATTTTCAGATTCGCGCGCGTTTATTTTATTGTAATTGCCAACTGGGATGTAATAGCTTAACTAAGACCCTTTACTGCTTTTATTTCCCTAATTTTTAGACATGTAAATAATCCCCCTCCCCGAAAGCCTTGTAATAGCGTTGGATTTACAATTCCCGCACTTTAAATTCCTGTACATATATTAACTGCTTAGATGTATGCTAAATAGGATTGCATGACAAGATTAACTCTTAACTTAAAATCAACAGTAGCTCACCATAATATGTACAAAGATAATATAACTGAAAGTTGACACACTTGCACATGCCACTCTTAGGGTACACCTCACTTGGTTGCCTCGAACGTGGTCATTAAGTATAGGATGTTTTAGAGGTCGTCCTTTTGTCCCAAGATCATAAGTTGCCTCGAAATGGTTGCCTCGATAAAAATGATCTAAGACATTAGGATTACCACTAAAGCGTCCTAACGCTGCTTTAGTGACCACACGTCCCTAAAATCGAATTGACCCGAAAACTCCAACGACGGTGCTACCTACTCCTTAATAGTGGGATAGCACTGTCTAAAGGACATTTACACAGTTTAATTCCTTTTTGAGTAGGTAGAGGTTCTTAAGTACTTGCTCTCTTTTAAAATAAAACAAAAACTTTTCACACTTACACTTTTCGAACAAAGTTTTCAAAAACACTTCATACACTCTTGAGGACAGAAGCAAGAGTTAAAATGAAGTTTCAAACAAAACTCTTTTCAAAACCCACAATCACAGAGAAAAGCAAACCTTTTGAAAACATAGTGAGCAAGTACCTAAGAGCCCGTGGATAACCACAGATAGAAAGGGTTCTAACACCTTCCCTTTCTATAATCTACCTCCCGAACCCGAGAAACATCTCGAAAAGGAATTTTCCTGTGCTTTTGTCCTTTCCCTTGTTGGATAAAATAAAAGACGGAGGCGACTCTTGCTTACCACAACACTTTGCAAAAACAAACGCAAACGTGAACCAGCATTAAAAAACAGCCATTTCTCGTTCCCACCGATCACAGGGCCCATTTGGCAAAATTTTAAGTTTTGGGCATAATTGACTTTTGGCAATTTTACAAAAAAGGTCAACTTCAACATTGCATAATTTCCTCAGTTTTGACTCTTTGGAGGTGTTCTTGGACTTTTTAGAAAGCTTGAGACGTCCTCTAATCAACCCTTTTGGTCTCATCTCATTTTGATGTTCCGTGCTCATGTATGAAGCTTTGACAAAAAAGGTGTTTTTGTTGACTTTTCAAAATGACCTATAATGTCCAAATTCATAACTTCTTGTGAGTGAATATTTTGAACTTGGGAGATGAAGATGGATTATAGGGAATTGAATCCTCTTCAAAATGAGATTTTTATGGGTCATTTATCATAAAGTATGAGAAAGTTATGTTTGGTCAAAGTTGAGTTGACTTTTCCTACAAAACCCTAATTTAACAACTTTTGGTTCTTGAGGAATTTTGAGCAATCCTTGATGAATCATGATCAAAACTTGATCAAATGTTGAAATATACTTCAAAATGAGGATGTTGACCAAAAATATAGAAATTTGACTATATGTATGTCACATTTGACTTTTGCCCTAACACAGTCGACTTTTGGACCTTTGAGCAATTGACTAAGCAAACTTCCTCTGCAAGGCTTGAAACTTGACATGGAAGGTCTTGAGAACATATTAGGACAATGTTGAGAATTTCGGACCACTTGGATTTAAGTATATTGATGCAACATGAAACCCTAATTTGGGGTAGACAACCTTAGGAGAGAGCTTGTCTGGCTAACCCTTGGACTTCCTTGAGCAACTTGAGGATCTTTCTTGAAATGTTTTGAGAAATATGGGAGGGAAAATTTTGGGGTACAACATCTGCCCCTATTCAATCTTCTTAAACCTGAGGATGTAGATTGGCTTTCGTGCCTTTCGTGATCCAAAGGTGGAAGAGGATTGAACACTAGAGTGCCCAGAAATTTGCACTCGCATGAAGTGGTAATTTTCTTGTGATGTCAGGAATGGGCTTACAGATGCCATTTGGAAATTGCTGACGAGGGGATGGGCTTAAAGATGCCATCTAAAGGATTGTCGATTGCATAAGAGATTCCTTAGCGATGTATACCTGTTGTTGAGGAAGATTTCGCTGGGGAAGGCTGATCTTTGTTGAGAGAAGTAGAATTTTAGGAGCTTTGGTCGTCCATATTCTATTGAGGAAATCATCTCTGTCGAGACTTAGGAACTCTTCCATAATTCAACTGAGGAAACATCTCTGCTGAGATTTAGGAACTCATCCATAATTCAACTGAGGAAACATCTCTGTCGAGATTTAGGAACTCGTCCGTAATTCAACTGAGGAAACATATCTGCTGAGATTTAGGAACTCGTCTGTAATTCAACTGAGGAAATATCTCTGTTGAGATTTAGGAACTCATCTATAATTCAACTGAGGAAACATCTCTGCTGAGATTTAGGAACTCGTCCGTAATTTAATTGAGGAAACATCTATGAGATTTAGGAACTCATCCGTAATTCAACTGAGGAAACATCTCTGTTGAGATTTAGGAACTCGTCCGTAATTCAACTGAGGAAACATCTCTGCTGAGATTTAGGAACTCATCCGTAATTCAACTGAGGAAACATCTATGTCGAGATTTAGGAACTCGTCCATAATTCAACTGAGGAAACATCTCTGCTGAGATTTAAGAACTCGTCTGTAATTCAACTGAGGAAAAATCTTTGCTGAGATTTAGGAACTCGTCCGTAATTCAATTGAGGAAACATCTCTGTCGAGATTTATGAACTCGTCTGTAATTCAACTGAGGAAACATCTCTGCTGATATTTAGGAACTCGTCAGTAATTCAACTGAGGAAACATCTCTATTCAGATTTAGGAACTCGTCCATAATTCAACTGAGGAAACATCTCTACTGAGATTTAGGAACTCGTCTGTAATTCAACTGAGGAAACATCTCTGCTGAGATTTAGGAACTCGTCCGTAATTCAATTGAGGAAACATCTCTGCTGAGATTTAGGAACTCGTCCGTAATTCAACTGAGGAAACATCTCTGCTGAGATTTAGGAACTCGTCCGTAATTCAACTGAGGAAACATCTTTGCTGAGATTTAGGAACTCGTCCGTAATTCAACGGAGGAAACAACTTCATAGCTTGAATTTTGTGAGAAGTTAATCGTATCCTTCCTGAAAGGTAAATGTAAGCTGTATGTAATGCATGATATGTATCAGGCAATGATGTTCTCAAAATAAATGAGATTGTGCTGTATGATGCATATATGCATGTGTCATGATGTATGGAAATGTGATGTTTTTAGCTAGGGAAAATAAATCCCGGATTGCTGCTGGAGAAAAGAATTAAATTCTTTGTTTCCGTTGTGGATAGTGAATGAAGGTGATTGTGAGAATAAGCATTCAGAGGAGGATAACTCCGCTAGGGAATAAACTGATGAGGAAATGATTTTATGATGAAGAGATGCTCTGTTGAGGATTTCGCTGATAAATTCAACTGGGGATGAATTACCATTTATGGTGATGATGAAACCTGTCGGGGATTGAATTTCTGTTTGTGAAAGGAAATAACTCCGCTGGGGATGATTTTCCAATTGCGACTTCGCGGGGAATAATCTTTTAAACTCTACTGGGGACAATCTTCCAGAGTCCACTAGGGATAATTTTTCATACTCCACTGGGGATAATATTTTTAGTGTTGATGGTAGATAAACTCTGCTTGGAGAAAATATCGCCAATTCATTCACGGTTGCGAGTCTCAACTGGGGAGAATCAACACCACTATCTTTTTCCTACTCTGCGGGGAGTGAATGTTACTGGGACGCATGCTGAGGATATGATAATGACTTCGTATCGAGACTTTTATGCCCCTGTATCTGCTGGAGAAGGTGCCTGCGGAGGCCTTGTGGATCGAGTGTTATCCCAACTCATGAGGTGCTTGGAAACTTTTGATCGAAATGATCAATCTTCTTCTGGTAGGCAAGTGACAAGATGACAGGACATAGTCGTACACTTTGATCCCTAATTTTTGTCTAGACTGTCTTTTCAGATTTTCAGTCCACCGGGATACCCTTTTTTTCCCAAGCCTCCCTTTCGAGTTTTCGACTTGCCGGGTGTACAAATTTTTCATTTTTTATCCCTAATTTTTGCCCGAACCCTTTTGGTTTGTCGGGATGCCCTTATTTTTGCATAGGCCAGTCGACCTAGCGGGTCTTTGTTCATGCGTAGTGTTTTCTGACTATGTCCACACTCTCAGGATGTAGGGAGTTGTCATTATCGGTAGCGTTGTGTTGCCATACTACCAGAAGATGTTCATTTGATCATGCAAGATTTGTTGCTGGAATTCATGCCCAATGCCCCAAGTGATTCCGACGGAAATTTTCCCCTAGCTATTTGGCATCTTTGAGAGATTCCTTGAATCTTGATTTGACTGCCCCAGATGATGGACAATGATCATACCGTGCCCCTTGGTTGGAAGTGTTTTTCTACTTGAGGTGATCCTTTTTATTGAGAAGATTTTTGTTCACTGGATATTCGTCGTGCGAATTTCTCTGCTGTTGAACAAATAGTCATATGCAAACAATGTTATTTTAAGAATGCAAAGCTTATGTCTGTCTTGAAATTTTTGAAAATGCATTTTTCAGCAAGACAGGAAAAATTTGTAAAATGTGATGTCAACTCAGGATTTACAGCAAGTCCTACAGGACTCAGGATACCTTTTGTGACAGTATGCTTTCGAACTAACCCATGCTTCAGCTAGGACTTTTAAGGGTTATAACATCGCCTAGTTCACGGTTCAAGAAACAAAGGATAAAGGCTCAAAATTTATTTGTATCCACCCGTTCTTCGTGATGTTCTTCGATCTTAAACTCAGCTAATTGTGCATTTAGATCCCGTTTGAGTCTTTGCTATGATATTCCAGTGATGGTTCGGATACTGACAATTTATTTTGAACAAGCAGTCATTTTTGTTAAGAATTTGTAGGGCCTCTTTATTTTTTGATTTTATTATCCCTATATTTTTCCTGAATTGTTTCTTTCGTGATTACAATCAGCGGGATGCCCCAGTTTTTTTTTAGTCTCCTTCATAGGTTTTGACTTAATGGGCTTTTATTTCGAGAGATAATGACTGTCTGTCTTGACGATTATATGGAACCACCACCGTCTTTTGTTTTGGAAGGACCTCTTTGATGCCATTCATTGTGCACCCGAACTAACTGAGAAAACTACCATGCCCCCAGGTTGTGATTAAGGTTTTTTTATTTATTTTAAATTTGCGTGAAAAGAAAAAACTCCAACTTCTTTGACTCAAAGGGGTTGACGAGGGATTATCTTCCTTATAACTCCAGTGTTTAGGATTTGAAACAACGCCTGTACATCGTCAGCGGGGTCTGTTCAAAAGCATACTGTAGAGATTTTGATATCATTTTCGTCATCCTCCCTCTAAAGGCTTAGAGTTTTTTTTAATCGAGAGTTGAACATCTAAAAAATGAAAGCAATTTGAATATAGTGAATATAAATGGATTGATTTAAAACATACACATGCAATGCATTGATAAAGTAATAAAGTTTTAACATGACTAAATGTTTGAACAATCAAAAGAAAATTACAAATTGAAAATTCTAATAAACAAAAGTCTTCTCGTCTCAGGATTTTTCACTTCAAATGGTGAGCCTTGGAGGATTGAAAAAAACATTCCAGTTGATCATCTTGTGTGAATTCCAATGCTCCTTTATTGATCAGGTCTTGAATTTTGTTTTTCAATGCCCATCAGTCATCAGTATCATGCCCCGGGATGTTGGAATGGTATGCACACCTTGCATCAGGATTGTAGTTTGGGGAGGCTATGTGGGGATTCTGAGGAGGGTCCCTTAACGTTACCAGATTAAATCTCAACAGGTGTTGTAAATCTTGAGACAGCGGCATGTTGAGCTCGATGAACTTCCTTTTGGGCATATTTGGCTTACTCTGATTAACCCGTTGCTTTTGGCGAGGTTGTCGTTGGACCCGTGAGGTTGTAGCAACTTGGAGAGGTCCATTTTTTACCAACCCAAACCCTTGTCTTCTTGGAGGTTGATTAATGACTTGGTCCCCGGCCTTGACTATTTGCTTCATACTTTTGTATCCGTCTTGATGAAACTGGTTGATAATGGTTCTCAACTCTTCTTGTTCCCGTGCTAAGCCTTGGATAAGGGCCATCTGCCCCAGCATTTGGGTTCTTATTGCATCTACCTCCGCTTGCAGTTGTTCTAGCCGTTCGTCCTTATTGTCTTCAGGACTTTTCTTGACCAAGTTCCCAACGAGGACTGTTTTCAACTCTTCCTGCCCCTTGGACAGGTTTAGGAATATTTTCTTGAACTAAGTTTCTTGAAGATCTCTGGTGTCTTGTTGGAGAGCCATTGCTGAAATAAACAGCGAGAACATGAGAGACCTATACTGGGAAACCTGTTATGTAATGATATGTATGCAATATTTTCAAGGATCTCGTGGGGTAAACAAGAAACTGTTAGATTTTGAATTTTGCAGCTTTGATTGAAGAAACTTCGTGTCGTCAAGAGTCCTTCTTCAAGAGTCAAGCTCACCATATCGAGTGGGTCATAGCCCTTTACTCAAGTTATTGTGTTTTGATCTCTAGATGACATTGGCTAGAGGAAAATAAATCCCCTTTGCCCCTTGCTAGACGTTGGATTTACCATAACCTGCATCACAAACCTTTGAGATCCTTGAAATGGTTAAGGAAATGTTAAGGCATGATGTTATGATGTGTATGTTATGCATTTAAGCAAAAGTACGAGGTAATGTAAACAAGTAAATCTGACAAGAAATCCAAGGTATTGGATAAGGACTGTAAACAAAACCTGCAAGGAACTCTAGTTGTTAGGTAACAAACATGTGCAAGTAGTTCAAGTTGAAAGCACACAAGTCACACAATAGCCCTTAAATTTCAGGTTGGCATGGAGTTTAGGTATTACCCTCTTTCAGTTTAGTTGGTTCAACCTGTCCTAGTAATAGTAACCGGGTTCTAGAGGTTCTCAATATCACTGACCATCCTCGATCGGTCATAATTCTAGTTTAGCAACCTTTTCTTGCCGCCGGAATCATCGCGAGAGTATGGTCTCAATGAGTGTAGCATACTGCTAATTTTCTATGGCCAAGTGGGTCAATTATAGGTTCTAAGGTCAGTTGATGCTTAATGACCCATTATCAGCCCCATACTTTCCTTGTTGCTCCACAAGGGATATCGGTACCAACTATTGTGCCACATCAACGTAGCTACTGCTTCAACTGTATCGGTATACGTCGTACAGTTCCCTCACAGTCTATTGCTACTTACCTAAAAGATATCCCCAGATCTGGGTTAGGATCTATAGTAACTCCGATACAAAGCCCATAAATATAAAGCAAACGAATCAAACAATTGAAAACAATATGATAAACTAATCCTAAGGTACACCTCACTTATATTATCCCCAGCAGAGTCGCCAGTTCTGGCGATACAGTGGCCAGAATCAGGACGTGGTTTCCCTATTTCGTTAAGGAATTTGCTGGTTTGCATTTTGCGTTTGTGTTCGCAAAATGTCGCGGTAAGCAAGAGTCGCCATCGACTTTTATTTTATCCAACAAGGAAAGGAAAAAAGCACAGAAAAATTCCTTTTTCGAGATATTTCTGAGTACGGGGGGTAGATTTATAGAAAGGGAAGGTATTAGCACCCTTTCTATACGTAGTTATATACGGGCTCTTAGGTACTTGCTCATCATTTTCAAAATTGCTTTCTTTGTGTTTGTGCGCTTTGAAATGTTTTTGTTTTGACTTCGATTTAACTCTTGCTTCTGTCTTCAAGAGTGTAATGAAGTGTTTTTGAAAACTTTGTTTATAAAGGAGTGTAAGTGTGAAAAATTTGTTTGGAATGAGCAAGTACTTAAGAACTAATCTACCTACTCGAAAAAAGAATCGTTCTATGTTCGTTTCCTTTAGACAATGCTATCCCACTATTAGTGAGTAGGTAGCACCGTCGTTGAAGTTTGAGGGTCAATTCGAAAGGGACGTACGATCACTAAAGCAATGTTAGGACGTCTTAGTAATAACCCTAATGTCTTAGATCAATTATTCGAGGCAACAATTCCGAGGCAACTTTTCCGAATCGAGACTTTGATCTTTGTTTAGACAAAAAGGACGACCACTAAAGCATCCTATACTCAATGACCATTTACCGAAGGCAACCAAGTGGGAGTGTACCCTAGGAGTGCGCATGTGCGAATGATTCAATTTCAGTTTATTTATCTTTGCACATTTAGGGTGATCTAACTGTTTTAAAATTAATCATACATTCTTGTCATGCATCCCTATATCATACATCTAACAGTTAATAATTTGCGGAATTTAAAGTGCGGAATTTAAACTACGTTATTACAAGGCTTCGGGTATTTACATAGCCAAAAACAAACCCTTTGAAAATAAAAGCGATAAATGTAAAAGTCCTAATTAAAACTATTACAAAATGTGAGCAGATACAATAATTGGATAAAGAATAATAAAGCGCGCGGGAAAATTAGATCAAATGCGAAACTAGGGTTTTGACCCTTCTATCCTAATTAAAATGAAAATTGTTTTTTGTTGTTTTTAATATTTTTTAAGAAAAAAAGATTAGGTTTTTGAATTTAAATGCAAAATTAATTAGTTATTAAATTAATTAGTGAAAATAATTAAATGACATATTTTTTGGATTTTTGTTATTTTAGGAAAGAAATAAAATAATTAAGTTAGTAATAAAACCTATTTGTTCTAATTGATTTTAATTATTTACAAAAATAAATTAAAGTTATCTAAAATTAGTAACCTAATTAAATAAATGAATTTTTTACTAAAAATAAATAACCTAAATTTAATTGGACATAAAAATATTTTTGGTGATTTTTGATAAAAAGAGAAAATTAATTTATTGGTTAGTAAATAAATAAACAACTTAAATAAAAAAAAAGATGAAGAGAGAAAATGGGCCTGAGTTTAGCAACTTTGGGGAGGTGTGGATATCAGCTTTTGGGCCCAATGATATGAGATCCGTTTTGACTTTTTGGATCCAGTATGTATGCGTTTGACTTAGCCTATGGTGTTCCTTCAGTGGTGGCCATCAGATTTGGCCATCTGGCCATCTGGCATGATTGATGATGAAGGCGTATGGTAGGCATTGGAGTTATGCACGCACTGAATTGCCTGAAAGAAAATAGAAAAATAGCAAATGCTGGAGGCAGGGATCGAACCCCTGACCTCCAGCCTTCCAACGCCTTAACACCCAGCAGGCTACCACTGGGCTATTTTGTTCTTGTTGTACATACAATGAATAATAAAAATAATATACAAAAACATGCGTTAGTGGAGAACAAAAAGAAAACGTGCGCTGAACATTTGAATTGGCCAATGGGGGAGTGACAACTCATCGTCTCCTTCCTCTCTCCATGACTAAATGTTTGATAACCTATACCTACAGACCAATGTTTGTTGCTACAGACTTGTGCCTTCTCAAAATCTTCCACAGGCCATGGAAATAACATCTAAAGCCATGGTTGTGTCCATCTCGTCCTCCTGAACATGCCAGTACCACTTACGAAGGCCAATTGTCCCTGTAATAAAAAACCCTAAAACAAAGCTCCAAAACCTAGCAATGGTGATTTACAGTATAGGCCATATAAATGAAATTGGATGATGCAGAAAGTTTACAAATGCCTCATAGATCAAGAATATGCAATTAATTCATGTTAACGATGCTTATATTACGAGATACGAATTCAAGAACGGGGGTATGTCGTGATGGACTTACAATGCGTTTTGGGACTAGAATGGACTTGTTTTTGATTGACTTAGCTTGCTGAGAGTCCCAGGAGTCGATTGGGATCGTTCAAAGGTCCTGAAACTGCCTCCAAATGGGATTTCAATCTCACACTTTTCTTGCTTTTTTCCAGTTTTGGTTCTCATTCTTACTCCTGTTTCTAACTTCTTTTTAGGTCTGGCCTCGTTCTATATGTATGAGTGAATGCATTAGGGTTGATAACTACATCCAAATCTTTCTCCTTCAATGATTTTTAATTTGATTTGATTCACTTTTAAGATCTTTCCAAACATGGCCTTTTTCAATCTTTTTGTTCACTCTAATGCCTTGCACGAATTTGAATGATGCTAGCTGTGTAATAAGACCTGAAACAATCACAAAATCTTTGGTTTTCAATGTTTTCGATTTTATATGATTTGTTTTGATTTAAATTGAATTAATTCAAATAAAAATCAAAATAAATAATAAAAATAAGATATGGACAAGTGGAAAAGGCTAGAGCTCGTGGCATATGTTGCCAACTCAAAACAAGTGAAAAAGATTGGGCCCATTTGGCAAAATTTGAAGTTTTAGGCATAGTTGACTTTTGGCAATTTTGCAAATAAGGTCAACTTAAACAATGCATAATTTCCTCAATTTTGAATCTTTGGAGGTGTTCTTAGACTTTTTAGAAGGCTTCAGATGTCCTCTAATCATTCCCTTTGGTCTCATCTCATTTTAATGTTCCGTGCTCATGTATGAAGCTTTGACAAAAAAGGTCTTTTTGTTGACTTTTCAAAATGACATATAATGTCCAAATTCGTAACTTCTTGTGAGTGCATATTTTGAACTTAGGAGATGAAGATGGATTGTAAGGAATTGCATCCTCTTCAAAATTAGCTTTGGATGGGTCATTTCTCATAAAGTATAAGAAAGTTATGCTTGGTCAAAGTTGAGTTGACTTTTCCTACAAAACCCTAATTTAGAAACTTTTGGTTCTTGAGGAATTATGAGCAATCCTTGATGAATCATGATCAAACATTGATCAAATGATGAAATATACTTCAAAATGAGGATATTGAGCAAAAATCTTGAAATTTGACAGTATGTAGGTCACCGTTGACTTTTGCCCTAACATAGTCGACTTTTGGACCTTTGAGCAATTGACTGAGCAAACTTCCTCTGCAAGGCTTGAAACTTGACATGGAAGGTCTTGAGAACATATTAGGACAATGTTGAGCATTTGGGACCACTTGGATTCAAGTATCTTGATGCAACATGAAACCCTAATTTGGGGTAGACTACCTTAGGAGAGAGCTTGTCTGGCCAACCCTTGGACTTCCTTGAGCAACTTGAGGATCTTTCTTGAAATGTTTTGAGAAATATGGGAGGGAAAATTTTGGGGTAAAACAAAAGGCACTTTGAATTTCGGAGGAATCACAATCCCCGACACTAGTCCCAATTCTTCAAAGTCTAAGCCCGACACCTTTTGTATTTCTATCGCGCTCAAACGCTCTTCGAGATGTCTGTACTTGTCATCAGCTGGAGAATACTGTTCCTCAGAGTGGTCTTCCTCTTCTTCCTCCTCTTCTTCCGATTCTGACTGGACAACTGTTTCCTTGCCTTTCCCTTCTCCTTCACCGGATGTTGTTGCAAAGTTTAAAGTCCTTCTTGTCTGCCACTGAAATCTTCTCCCCATGTTTAGGACTCCAGTTACCTTCTTTGTTTTCTTTTTTCTCTCTTCAGCTAGCAGAGTCTTCAATTCTTTTTCCCCTTGGCTAGGGTCATGAGCAACTGTTGAAACTGCATCTTCTAAACTTGGAGATCTTTGATTGTTTGTTCGAGATCCATCTTTCTGAAATAAACAGTAGAGAGATGAGGAAACTTGTTGCAAAACTCTAAGATAAAAAGTATTCCCAACGGATGGATAAGATTGAGAGTGGACTAGGGAGTACGAAATGGGAAGTGTAGAGATACCAGTCAAGGTATTCCAATCGTGTGGCCAGTAAATGGCCACACGTCATCAATCTAGGAGGAAACAGAGGAGTATTTATAAAAAAATACAACACATTTGGCCATTTTTTTGTTTTGTCTCTCTCTCTACTCCAACTCCTCTCTCTCTCTACTCCAACTTTTCTCTCCCTTCTCTCTAGAAACAACCACCATCGGAAATCGCTACCACCTTTCTAGCCACCCTGAACCACCAAAAACACCACCACCAAATCCAAATTCTGCTTTAGCTATAATCGAAATGTTAAAACCTTCAATGAAACAAAACCCATATCTTCATCTCACCATGAAACCTAAGAAGAACCACCGTGGGTGCCCGTGAAAGCCGCCGTTGATAAAGAATGATCGTCGGGATCATCATCATTTACCAAAAACCCTATAGAACCCTAACAATATAAACCCTAACCCTAAAAACCCTATGCATGTATACCATATCCCCAAATAACCCTAGCCCAGAAACATGAACACGAATTAAACCTATACCTAACGCAAGAACCCTAACCCTAACCCCAAAATTTCCAAAATTTCACCAATTTAAACCCTAATCAACCATTAAACAAACATCAACAACAAAAATTATTCAACCTTAAGCTTAGTGACTTAGGCTTGCCGTCCTTGTAGTGATAATGGTTGTATAAATTCCTCTCCTCGAATAATTTCCTTATTCTTCGCAGGTATAAGAATTTCCAGGGAAGCAACAAAGAGGCAAGGACTCTACGAATTCTTCTTCTCCAATTTCGTTCTCCAATTCTCTTCTCAATTTCTCTGTCCTCCTTTAGGTTTTAGAATAGGTTATTTATAGGCTTAGATTGGTAGTAATTGATTAAATTAGTTTTAAGATTTATTAAATTTAGGAGGTCTGATTATATTTGTATGATTCTGTAATGTAATTAGAAATTAGGGTTTTGTAACTGATGTACTTAGAATATTATGCATTTGTATTCATTAAATCAAATAAAAAACATCTCCAATCAAATATTTGATTTGATTCACCTAATGAATCTGGAATTTTGGGCTTTGACATTTCTTAGGGAAGAAGAATAACAAACACAACTTGTATAAAGGGTAAACCCTAATTTTGACCTTTGGTCAGTAAAAATAATAAAGAATAATAATAATAATATTAATGTTAAATAAAATCAATGGATAATAAATAATAATGAAGTATTTTAATAATACATTAATTCAAGGACGTTGACTTCGGCCAACCAAAACAAATAATTTTTTATTAAAACCAAATCATTACAATAACAAAAATGACTAAAATTTTGTTGACTTCGGTCAATTCAATCATAAAAAATAACTATAAAATTAAAAACAAATTAAACTAATTGAGCTTGACACGGGCCTCTTAAAAACTCTTAATAGGCCATCTAATGAGCCTAATTTGATGAAATGTGAAGTAAACCCCCTCTCCAAAATTGATCCTTATTACATCTAAACAATTAAAAAAAGATAATTAGTTGTTAGTATAAAATATAAAAATTAGTATAAAAATAAACTGATAGTTCTAGCAAAAATGAAATTGATTATTTACACCAACACAAGCAAATTTGGGGTATGACAGTTGCCCCTATTTAATTATTCATCGATTTAAGGGTGTGAGAACACGAAGTTCTTGCACATTCAGATAAGAAGGTTATTAAATAATGGAAGACCCCAAAATTGACCAAAAGTTTTGGAAAATGAACTTTACGATAAACCAAAAGATAAAAAGGGCAAGGATGACGCAATTAACTCATCAATGCCAAGAGCGTGGGTTCACATATTGTCGCACTATAGAAAAATGTAGAGGTAAATATTTGAGACTAAGCCATTAATTGACTTAACTTATATCAATGAAATTCGCCACCGCATTTTATTGTTTCCAAAGGGAAATGGGAAAAAGCGAACAAAACCCAAAATAAATGAAAGAGAGATTAAGGTACGAGGGTCGGTTATGCAAAAGAAAGGTATTAACGCCCTAAGCATATATGGCACTCCATAGGATCCACTTTGTTTGTTCTTTTTAAAGAGTGTGTTATCTAAAAGCTTACTTGCTAAAGGGAAATGAATGAAAGAGTATTTACAAACAAAAGAAAATGTTTTTTATTATTGCGCCCTCCGTGGTTGCAAACCTTTGTGCCTACGTACCCCCTTTGTGCAATAAGGGATCATGGCACTCGTAGTTCTTCTCAAAAAGAATAAAACTGGATGTGTTGATTAATTTTAAAATAAAAGACAAGTCATCATTTTTAAAGGAGAAGACTCGTCTAATCGCCCACAAGGTATAAGAAATAAAGACTATGCACCAACATGAAGGAGGGCTTGAGAACACCTCTAGTACTCAAGTTGTGAAGTTGACGACCATGGGAAATAGGAATAACATCTTGATTAATAAATGAATCATGTATAATATGGAAAAAGGTTTTAAAGGATAAAAGGTGCTCGGGCGCACAAAAAGGTTTGATTGAGGTTAAATGTTTTTTATTATTTTTGAAAAGTTTAGAATATTCTTATGTGGTTTAGCATTTATTAAAGAAAAGAAGTTTGAAAAGTCACTTGACAAAGTCAATATTTATATGAAAGCAATTAAAGTTTATTGAAAACAAGAAGATTTTGATAAACTTGAGAAGGTTTTTAAAATTAAATAATGAGAAGGAGATGAAGAGAGTATCCTATGTACACGAAGGTAAAAGATTAGGTAAAGAAGATCTGACCAATCAGAAGCTCATAGTTGATATAAAGATATCAATATAAAGTTCCCATCCCTTTGGATTTAAAACCACAAGCACATAAATAAGCCAAGAGTATACCAAATCTCAGGTGAAAATAAATCACAGGAAGCCTGCATCAAAGAAACCTAAGCGTCAGATAATACTCAAAGAAATAGGTAAAGCGCATCAGGTGAAAATAAATCACAAGACAAAAAAAGTGCACCAGGTAAACTCAAGATGTCAGATAAAGCTCAAAGTATCATCAAGATATCATATAAGAATCACTGCATTAGATAAAATCCAAAAAATAGACAAACAAGATATCAGAGAAATAATCTAAGCATCTCATATGAAATAAGACCTCAAACTAAGGTAGGTTAGGAACATGCATCAAAGCTAAATAAGATAAATGAAAAATGAAATGGATGTTTAATTAATTAATCAATAATTGATTAAATTAATTAATTATATTAAGAAAAATTAATTAGCGAAACTAATTAATTTTTAATAATCAAATCAACTAACTAATATCAATATTTGATTAATTAACTAAAAGGAACAAGGTGGCAAAGATGAGATCAAATAATCAAAACAAAACAATTAAACAATTACATGATTAAAACAAAATAATTAATTAAGTTAATTGAAAAGTATTTAGTAAAAACTAAGATCAATATTAGCTTAAATAAATAAAAATCAATTAACAAAATTAATTATTAACCCTAATTAATAAACTAAAACAATTAAACCAAATAAGATATGATAAAAAAAACAATTAAAACCATGAGGGTGCTGGTTGTTTATTCGCCGGTGGGCTTAGTCAAGGGAAAACCAGAATGGGCTTAGGTGAAGTACAAGGTACAAATGTAACATAATAAAAACATAATTAAGTGAACAAAAAAAAAGGGCCGGGTTAATTCAGCAAGGCCCAGGAATGAAATAAGAGCTTAAAAAAACCTAGAACTTAAGTGATGAGCTCTAAGGGGTAACTAACGCGGGTACCAAATCCATTCATGCCAAGGGACTAATCCAATGAAATTGAAAAAGATCGGAGGATAAAATTACTAAAGCTTCGAGACTAACATAATAAGATGAAACACATATTTACGACATTTATCACAACCTATGGGACAAATGACGCGATATCAATCTTATTTATGCCAAGGGACTAATAAGATCGAAAATTTGGAAAATAAATTATCATTACTAAATAAGTGTGGAGATGGGAAAAGAAATATATTTTAGGATATTTTTGTTTGGAAAGACACAGTCTTATACCTACGTACCAATTAAGGATCAAAACTTCGTAGTTCGTGGTAAAAATGACAAAAAAGGTTTGTTGTGATTGATTTTTAGGAGAAGAGATATTTCATCATCTTGTAGAGAGAAATCTCAACTAATACCACCACAAGTATGGGAAGGTGGATCTTACGTCATCATGAATGAATGGATACTAACTTGGATATAAAGATCAACAAGTTGCCAACTAACGTCTTCATGTGGAAAGAATCACATTCTACTTCAAGAATTACTATGGGGATAGGAGAATCATATCTCAACTACAAAGAGGATTTATATATAATCTCTTTGAGAGAATGTTTTAAATTGAAAAGCCAGGTGGCAAAAAGATTTGAGTGAGGTTAAATCAATTTTAGTCTTTTGAAATTGTTTTGATAAGATTAAGTATATTAAAGAATTTGTTAAAGAAAATAAGTTTGAAAATGCAATGGCACAAAGTCAAGGTTTTTATATGAAAGTGGTGAAAGTTTGAAAATGATTTTTTAGGGTTAAGAGTTTTTTTAGAGTACATGAGAATACATAGGGTAAACATTCACAAGGGTTTTTATACAAAGGAAAATGCACATGCTTATGACTATAAAGTCAATAATATTATCCTTTCCTTTGATTTTTAAGGGCACAAGTATTTTAATATCAATTACCAACTCACACATAACAAGAGTTGAGCATAAATGGGAAGGTTAACATGCTTATCAAGTAAAAGTTGTGACAAAGTATAAAATAAACAATCAAGTAAACACTCCAGCATGGTATCACTTTTGGTTTTTAAATGAGTTTATGAAGGAAATACACCCTTAAAGGGAAAGTAATCTCAAGTCACATGTGTAGCGGTAGAAATGTTGAGACTAAGCCATTGGATTGACTAGAATTGCACAAATCAAAATAAAAATCGCCATCGTGCTTTATTGTTTCCAGAGGAATTGGAAAAGAGCGAATAACCAAAAAAAATAGGGGGTGACGATCTAGGTACGGGGGTTGTTTATGCAAAGGGAAGGTATTAACACCCTAAACATCTATGGTACTCCTTAGGAACCTCTTTTAAAATTTGTATATTTTGGTTATAACTGTTGTATACAAAAAAAATAGATGGTGGAGGTGACAAAAGAAGTATTTTTTACAATTTTTGCAGTCGCCGCGGTTGCGAACATTAGTGCCTACATACCACCTTTCGTGCACTAGGGGATCAGGGTACTCGTAGTTTACCTTTCTTAAAAATTATGAAACATAAATGTGTTGGTTAATTTTAAGAGATGAGACATAATCGTCATCTCCGAGTGGAGAACATACTTACTACCCACGATTATAAGAAAGGAGAATTTGCGTCATCTCAAAGTGGAGGATATAGCTTGGATTTTAAAATCAATGAAGCCTCGCTCAACACCCAAGTGGAAAATATCGCACTTCACTACATATCGTAGAATTATAGTAACTCGCATCACAACAAGGATTGACAAGAGTCTAATCTTTTGTGAAAAGTTTAAATAAAAAGCCAAAATGGAAAAATGGTTTGAATGAGATTGATTGACTTTTAGTTTTCTCACAAAAATGTCAAAGTATGATTAAGTTGGTTAAAGTTTGATTAAGAAAATGATTTTTGAAAATACATGAACCTAAGTCCAAGTTTATTTTGAAAGCAATTCAAGTTTAGAAAACAAGAATAGTTTTGAAAAGGAGGGAGAAGATTTTTAAAATTAAAGAAGATGGGAGGAGATGAAGGAACTATCATAAAGCATAAGGTAAAAGCTAAGGAAAAGAATCATCTAACCAACCAGAAGCCAACACTTGACACAATGAGTCAATGTAGAATTCCCATCCTTTGAATTTGAAACCAAACAGTCAAAGATATTAAACCTCTTAGGAATACCAAACATCAAATGCATCATTTCTTCACAAAAATTGGACAGAGTAACAACTATATATAGATAAATTCCCAATCACAGACAAAGCATATAATCTGAATAACCTGCACATAAAGAAAAAAACAACCCAATGTCTCGGAGTAAAACCCAAGAACGCCAGACAAAATAACAATAGAAGTCACAAGGTCTCAATATAGTCAAGGTCTCTAATCCTAAGTCCAAGAATTCCATAACTCCATCATGCCAAGGGTATTAACCAAATAGTCCAAGTAGCCTTAAAGCCTTTTATTGTTCAAGTTGGTTATTAGGTATCTTCAAAAAGAAAATGAAAGCTCAAGCGAGAAAAATAAAAATGACATAAATATAAATACTCAAGTGAGCAAAGATCAAAATAGCCTGAAACGTAAATGCTAAGATAAATGGTATGTAAAAGTAAAGGCATAAAGTAAAAGAATAAATATAAAAGTCAATTGTTAATGGGTTAAAAATTAGAGGTTAGTTGAATGACCATCTTGAAACTTGCATTTGAAAACTCATTAGAAGATTGATAAAATCAAAGCCTCTCAACAATAAGTTTCATTTTCTTTTTGTCAAGTATATCATTCATTTCAAATTCTCGAGGCGACAATAAATGATCAATGATGTTTAAATGATTCACTTAGACCAAAGTTCATGAAAATTCATTAGAGGATTGATAAGACCAAAGCCTCCTAACAATGAACCTCAAGGTTATTGGATCAAAGGTTTCAAATTAAACATACTTGGGCTTGTAAACATAGGTTTGGGCCACTAATGATCATTTCTCGAATCGGGACAAAATTTAGCGCTATGTTAAGCAATCGTAAGTGGATTTATGTAGAAGTCACACCTATTTTGAGGCCGGTTAATAGAAATCTATGTGCCGTATGTTTGGAGAGATGATATGTAAATCATCCTCTAATAACATTTAGCACAAGCAAGAAAGGTATAAAATGAAGAGGGAGGGGATGCATTGTATGAAATTAGGGTTTCAAATATCATTAACATCATTCATCCATTTTGATGGATTTGGTTTCTCAACCTATCAACACCCAAGATCCAATGAGGTTGAGGAACTTTTCACCAAATGAAGTCCAAGTCAGAACCAAATAAAAAATAATAAAACAATATTTAGTAACATAATATTTAAATGGTTAATAAAAGGAAAATAATTGGTAAAATACTCAAAGTATATTAAAATTCCAAATAAAAATCCAAAAAAATAATCAGAGGTCAAACAAGATTCAATAAATTTTGACATAATTTTTTATAATTTTTTTAAAGTCAGAAACTATTTTTAGAAATAAAATGAATAAGTAAAACAAACCAAAAATGATAAAAAAGATTAAAATCAAAAACAAAAATAAAACAAAGTTACCAAAAATTGCCAAAAGACCAAAAATACCTTTCCTTAATGTTTTAAGAATTTAAAAATCAAGGAATATATTTTTAATCAATTAAAACAAGTTAATTAAAGTGAAAAATTATAAAAAATATCAAATCATAAAATAAAATTGTGAAAAAAATAAAAATCAGAAAGAGAAAAATCCAAAGTATTTTTAAGAATTTTTTTAGATTTTTTGACTCAAAAATGATTTTTTAATGAATTTTTGAAGTTTAAATCAATTAAAATATAAAATCAAAAAATAAAAATAAAACCAAAAAGATATAGACCATTGGATCAATGTCAAAACACATTAGTAATCAAATCTAAGGGATCTGGCGCGCTGTAGATATCATGGTCATTAGTGAATAAACCACTGGATCAAATATTTAAATCAGATTTTAAAAACAGAAGTGGTGCCTTGTCATTGGTTGAGAGATGACACGCTGGTCATCTTCAACCTCCAGCCACGTGAATTGAAGGTCTCACAAACTATAAAATTAGGAGCTCAGACAAATGACATTCGCTTCGTCTCATCAAGATGAAGACAACCTTACTCCCGTGAAAAATTTATTTAAAGTGTAGCTCAATCGATTTGCAAAAAACCCGAAGGAAAAAGTTGAATAGGGATTTGAAAATTAATGACCAAAAGTAGCTTCCAGTTGAAAAAAAATGATGCGAAGAGTATCAGAATGATGAGATTTTCATTGTAGTAGTAAAATCTGAGAGAATTGATGAAGGAATCTACCTATTGAAGTTCAAATTCATAGCACTGAAACATGACTTGGATAACACGATTTAGGATGATTCAAGGCTTAATTCTTCTTCTGTTAGCTTCAGTGAAGTTCAAGGATTAAGAATTTGCAAAGGAAATGGATTGAAGAAGAATGTAAAACCAAATTCGAATTTTCAGAATTGTGAGTTATGGAGAGAGTTTGGTAGGGTGATTTTGGTTGTTCAAGCTTGCGAATATGAGTGGAATAGAGCATGTATTGATAGGAGAAATGAATGGAATCAATAGGAGGGATGAATGATGCAATTTAAATTGAATTCGTGCACACCTGTGATCATGAAGAAAGTGTGACCACGTGTGCATCAAAACTCGTCCAAATGATGCATTTTGATACTCTAAATGATTCAAACATATTTGCTAATCATGTTTAAGTGGAAAACATGTGGTAATTTGGTGATTAGAAGCCATATTATGAAAATTGCAATCTGACTTGAAGTGAAATTTCTATTTCAAGGTACCAACTTTAAATCAATGGTATTCACAACTCAAGTGGTCTTAGGGTATAATTCTTTAAGCATTTGAAAGATAAGGTCACAATATTTACAATGTGTAAAGAGTGAAATCATTTGGATGCTTGAGCTAAAATTTGTGATGAGTTAAAGTTGAGAAAAATATGCTAACTTTTTGTACTTAGAAAAATTCTAAGTTTTTTCTTCAAAAGTGACCTATAATGTTTTGATTCCAAACAAGGTCTTCCTCCAAAATATTACTTTTATCAATGATTCTAGCTTGAAGTGGACTTCCCAAATGGCATCATGAAACTTGAATCATTAAAAAATACCAAATATTGAAAACGTTATGGCCTTGTGAATTTGGTGAAAATCCATGGGGTTGCCTATAATCTTTTGAGTTCTTTAGGCATCTTCCAACCATTTTCAAGCTTTTCCCATAAAAGAGAAGTTGAAGTTCACATTCTTAATCTCATTGTGGAAAAGTAATGGGCTCAAGGAGATAAAATTTGATCAAGTTATGACTTTTTGAAGTCACATAAGGGAATTTGATGGCCTATCTGGAGGACTTGTAATCTTTCTCAATCATTAGGAATCCTCCACACAAAATTTTCTTGAAACTTTTGAAGTGATTGATTTATAACCCCTTAAAGAGAAGCATATATTTTGAATCACTCAAAATTCTCAAAAGATTAACAAGATATAGCCCTTAGAAGTTCCAAAACCCTAGCTCCTAGAGCACCAAAATAACTTGGAAACCACTTTCAATTTTGACAATCTTTCTTGCAAAATCACTTTTGCCATGTGAATAGAAGTTATTGTGGATGATAATAAGAAACCATAGAAACAATAATCACTTCCAAATATTAAGAATATAGAGAGTTATTCACTTGTGATCAAGGAATCAAGAACTTGTCCAATTAGGTCAAACTTCTTCAATCAAATTCTTGCATCTTTTGACTTCCTTTTGACAAATTGAGGCATGACAAATTATAGTAGACCTTGTCATGATATTAATTTAAAGCATCCTCAATGGTGAAGCTTGAATCTTAATGACGATTTGTTGAAGAAGGCATGGAAATGGAAATAAACTCATGAACCTATGAATCCACCTGATGAAATGTGTTGTTCCCTCACCTATAATATCATAAATTAGAGCAAACATTCATTGTATTTATTAGTTAAATGTTAATCAACACAAGACATATGTGATTACAATATACAAATAAAAGTTCTTGGTGATTCCTCATGAGAAATCCTAGAGATAGGGAGAAAAACCAAGCCCTAGTGTGATCTTGATATGATTGAGTTGATATGAGATGTTAGAGGAATCTTAGGGGCGAAAATTGGGGTAAAACAACTTCCCTTATTTAAGTGTCTTCTATCAGGAGATACGAAGGTTAAAATCTTTGTGTCGACGCGATTGAAGATACTTAATTATAAAACAAGCCATATTTTTGGCCCTAAGATACCATGCAATGCTTATGATTGTGCATGCAAACAAATGAATCCAAAGGTGACACAGGAAATTATTAGGGAACAAAAAATAAAATAAAGGATCAAATGGAAAATCCGACATGGAAAATAATTTACTAGTGAACAAAATACTTGACTCTATTGGGGTAAAGCCCAAGGAGGAGATAAAGCATCATCAACTAAAATATTGAGGATCAAAGTAAAGGATAACAATGATCGACAGATAACTGCAAACTATCCACTCACTGAGAAGATAGCAAAAAAAGTAACGGCCGCTCACATGAGAAAGAAATGGTAGGATAATACCAATAAATACCAATATTAGGTTAGGTCACAAATTATTAGCATCAATACTTATGACTGGAAACAAATGAATTTCTTTAGAGAAAATTGAATCTTAATGAAGAACTATCTCCCATAATGACGAGACTACCATTTATCATAGTACAAATCTCAACAATGAACTATCTCCCATAATGAAGAGGTTACCATCCATTGGAGTACAAATCTCAACAACAAAATATCTCCCATAATGACGAGACTACCATCCATTGGAGTAAACATCTCAACGACAAACTATCTCCCATAATGAAGAAACTACCATTCATCGGAGTAACAAATCTCAAAGACAAACTATCTCCCATAATGACGATACTGCCATCCATTGGAGTAAACATATCAACAATGAACTATCTACCATAATGACGAGACTACCATCCATTGGAGTAAACATCTCAATAACGAACTATCTCCTATAATGATGAGACTATCATCCATTGGAGTAAACATCTCAACAATGAACTATCTCCCATAATGACGAGAATACCATCCATTGGAGTAAACATCTCAACAATGAACTATCTCCCATAAAAAAGAGACTACCATTCATCAGAGTACAAATCTCAATAAGGAACTATCTCCCATAACAATGAAACTACCATCCATCGGAGTACAAATTTCAACAACGAACTATCTCCCATAATGACGAGACTACCATCCATTGGAATAAACAAAAATGAATTCTCTCGGGGAACTAACAAACTTAATGGGGAAGTACATGTTTCTCAAATAAAGAGATATGTCTCTTGCTGTTATAAGAAACCCTTTGGGGAAAGAAATATGACTTCTTTGGGGAAATTCCAATATATTCATATTGAGGAGATAAAGTCTTCTTGGGAAAAATAAATCCACACCCTCAATCCAGGGTTCAGAGCCTACAGAAATCATAGTAATAATGTTGCCAAGAGCCACAGATCCAAACCAGAAATAAACCGGAGTGAAACAATCAACCAAGATAGCACCCGATGAGAAATAAACTCAAAAGGGAAACACAGACCTAACCAGACAATGGGCTGAATAGGAAGGTTTGAAGCAAAATTCTTCCACAAGGGATAACTCAGTGGGGAATTCAGAAAGAATATATACTTTCTGCTTAAGGTTGACACACTATTGGAGAGAGGGTAACATAGCTATGTAAAATAAGGTAATATGCCAACAAAAAATTAATGAATGCAAATGAGAAATGAATTCTGATTCATCTATGCATGATGTATGTATGAATGTATGAATTTTATCATGTAAATGCTAATAAAACAGACACACATCACTGAGAATATCCAGGATGAAAATTTCATGAGAAAGTAAGCACTTGAGGAAACAAATTCCTCTTTCATGACTTAACTCCTCTGGGAAGAAACACAATCTGAAAGTAATTAAGTCAAAACAGATACAGGGATATAACATCCTCCTCCAAACTTCAGATATAACAAAATTCACACAGACTTCAATGGAGAAAATAATGTCTCAATGTTTAGACTTCCACTGGAGATATAAATACTAACTTCATTAGGGCAGATGAAAACCGATATTGGGGAGGACAATACCATATCGTCGAGGGGAGCCCAAAATACATTCTTCAATACCAAGAGTGATGATTACACAAACTTCCCCGGGGAGAAATTATGAAACCACATGGGGATAACAACTTTCAAAGAGAAACGTTATCTAGGCTTTACTTAGGGATCTAAGAAGCCAAACAATACAACAAGAAATCAAAATTATGGGGATTTTAAATCAAACCCAGCATTGTGTGAGAGAAAACCCAAAAAGTTTACAATTGTTTCAGCACTTCTTATAAAAGATGCTGCCCTTATCTAGTTTCCTTACTGGGGAATCTGGGATAGAGGCTTCAGACCATGCAAACCCAAAATCAAAATAATCAACAAATGAACCAATATTTGACTGGGGAAATATGGGATTACAAATCCAACACCGCACCATACATCAATTGGTATCACCTCTAACTATTTGAGAAACACAAAGATCATTCACATATCAGCAAGAGTGACCTGGGAGAACTTTCCTGGGGAATACACATTTCCAAAATTTCAGAGTTCGCCCATCCTCGGAATCACAATTTTTATTTTTCTTGAATCAAAAAATCTAAAGTAAAAAGTAATTTGTAACTTCTTTTCAAAAACAATTTTATTGTTAAATCTCTTTGTTTTGAAAACTACTATCAATAATAAATGGAATCTTTGCAATCAAAATAAAATAAGAATTACAAAGAATTTGATAAAAGCTAAAACTTGATTAATAGAATGGTAGTTTACGAATGGCGACACCCCATAGATGATTACAATGTTTGGAAAATGGTAACATATTGGAATAGATACACCGAAATACAATGGCCACTATTCTCCCTAAAAAATTAGAATTCCTGAGCAGCGACTTCTGTTGAAGTGTAGTGAGGATCCAAGAAGATTGTTTCTTCAATGATCAAGTCTTGCCTGACGCAGTTACTTGCCAATAAAATCCCTAACTTTTTCCTAGGTATCCCTTGCGGGTTTTCAGCCTAGCAGGAGAATTTATTCTGTTTATGTCTCTTATTTTTCTCTAGACATCCCTTTCGGGTTTTCAGCCTACCGAGACACTCTATTTTTCCTAAGTCGCCCTTTCGGGTTTTCGACTTAGCGAGTTGTTCTTTTATTTCTTAGGTAAAAGTATTTCTTGACTGCATCAACATTCATAGGATGTGGGAACTCCTCGCCATCCATAGTTTCAAGAATTAATGCACCGCTAGAGAAGGCTTTCTTGACAACATATGGGCCTTAAAAATTAGGAGTCCACTTGCCCCTAGAATCAGTGTTAAAAGACATGATTTTTCTGAGCACGAGGTCACCATCTCTAAATTCTCGAGGTTTGACCTTCTTATCAAAACCTTTCTTTATTCTCTTATGGTATAATTGACCATGACACAAGGCCGTCATTCTATTTTCTTTAATCAAATTCAATTGGTCAAAACTGTTCTGGACCTATTCAGCCTCTGACAATTTGGTTTCAGTTATCACACGTAAAAAGGGAATCTCAACTTTAACGGGGAGCACCGCTTCCATTCCATACACAAGAGAGAACGAGTTTTCCCCTGTTGAAGTGCGGAGAGATGTACGATACCCGTGCAAAGAAAAAGGGAGCATCTCATGCCAATCTTTATAGGTAACAACTATCTTTTGGATGATCTTCTTGATGTTTTTATTGGCAGCTTCAACAACCCCATTCATCTTTGGCCTGTAAGGAGATGAATTGTGATGGATAATTTTGAATTCTTCACAAAGTTCTGTCGTCATCTTGTTATACAGATTCGAGCCATTGTCGGTGATAATCCTGCTTGGCACACCATACCGACATATACGATTATTCTTGATAAAGTGTACTACCACCTTCTTAGCAACATTAGCATAGGAAGCTGCTTCCACCCATTTGGTGAAGTAGTATATTGCTACCAAGATGAAATGATGTCCATTCGACGCTTTGGGTTCAATCATTCCAATCATGTCAATACCCTACATAGAAAAAGGCCACGGGGAAGAAATAACATTGAGAAGCGTCGGAGGCACATGAATTTTGTCAGCATAAATCTGGCACTTATGACACTTTTTTGAAAATTCGTAACAGTCAAATTCCATTGTCAGCCAATAATAACCTGCCCTAAGCATCTTCTTTGCCATCGAATGTCCATTGGCATGAGTACCAAAATAACCTTCATGGATTTCATGCATCAACACGTCTGCTTCGTGTCTATCCATGCATCTGAGCAAGACCATGTCATGATTTCTTTTGTATAGCACATCTTCATTGAGGAAAAAGCGGTCTGTCAATCTTTTCAATGTCTTTCTATCTTTGTTTGAAGCACCAGCTAGGTATTCCTGAGTCTGGAGAAAATGATTAATATCATGATACTAAGGTTTTTCATCTGTCATTCCCTTGGTTGCAAACACATGGGCCGACCTATCCAGACTTCGAACAATGATACGAGGCAAATCGTTCCAAGTATTTACTTGATACATAGAGGCCAAAGTGGCTAAAGCATCTTCCATCTGATTCTCATCTCTAGGAATATGATGGAATTCAATTTTATTAAATAAGGGTAATAATCTTATATCATAGTCTTTATAAGGAATCAAGCCAGCGTGACGAGTATCCCATTCTGCTTTAATCTGATTTATTATTAAAGCTGAATCGCCATATACATCTAGAATTTTGATTCTGAGATCTATAGCCTCTTCGAGACCGATGATACAAGCTTCATACTCTGCCATGTTATTGGTACAATTAAATTCCAATCTTGAAGTAAAAGGGATATGTGACCCATGAGGAGTGATAATCACGACACCAATTCCTTTTCCATAAGCACTCACAGCTCCATCAAATACCATACCCCACCGGGGATATCAAATACCATACCCCACCGGGATTCAGGATCAGGACCTTCCCTAGGAAAAGGTTCATCACAATCTTTTATTTTCAAAAACATCACATCCTCATCAAGGAAATCATATTTAACATACGGATAATCATCAATCGGTTGGTGAGCAAGATAATCTGGCAACACACTGCTTTTTATAGCCTTTTGAGTATAGTATTCAATATCATATTTATAAAAACAGCATCTGCCAACGGGCAATTCTTCTAGTAAGAGAAGGATTTTCAAAAATATACTTAATTGGGTCTATTTTGGAAATCAACCAAGTAGTATGATTCAAAAAATATTGCGGTGACCGTTTTACCACCCAGGCTAAAGCACAACGGGTTTTTTCTAGCATAGAATACCACGACTCACAGTCAGTAAACTTCTTGCTGAGATGATAAATTGCATATTATTTTCTCCCAGTTTCATCTTGTTTTCCCAAAATGCAGCCCATAGAATTATCTAACACTGCCAGATATATAATCAATGGTCTTCGATCAACAGGAGGGAGCAAGATAGGAGGTTCAAGCAGATATTGTTTAATGCTTTCAAATGCCCTTTGGTAATCATCTATCCACACACAACCTTTTTCTTTCTTTAACAACTTAAATATCGGCTCACACGTAGCAATCATATGGGAAATAAATCTGGAAATATAATTCAACTGCCCAAGGAACCCTCTAACTTGCTTTTGACTTCTTGGTGCAGGCATTTCTTGAATTGGCTTAACTTTGTCAGAATTAACTTCAATTTATTTTTGGCTGACAATGAAACCTAACAATTTTCTTGATCGAACACCAAAGGTACATTTATTTGGATTCAAGCGGAGACAATACTTCCTTAAATGCTGAAACAAGTTTAACAAATCTTTTATATGCCATTCTTCAGTCTAGGATTTGGCAATCATATCATCAACGTATACCTCAATTTCCTTGTGCATCAGATCATGGATTGGGGTTATCATAGCCCTCTGGTATGTTGCACCAGCGTTCTTCAACCCGAAGGGCATCACTCTGTAATAGAATATTCCCCAGGGTGTGATAAACGTTGTTTTTCCATGTCCTCAGGTGCCATTCTGATTTGATTATATCCGGAAAATCCGTCCATCAACGAGAATACTTTGAATTTTGTTGTAATGTCAACCAACATATTAATATGTGGCAATGGAAAGTCATATTTAGGTACTAGGACAATATTGGAAATCCATTGAGGGTACACCGGTGTCACAAGAAAACCAACATTAATCTGCTTTAAAACTTCTTCTATAATATTAGCTTCCATATCAGGGTGAGTTCTTCGCAATTTTTGCTTGATTGGCGGGCATTCTGGATTTAGCGGTAAATGATTCTCCACAATATCAATATCCAACCCTGGCATGTCTTGGTAAGACCAAGAAAAAATATCCACATACTCTTTCAACAATTCAACCAACCTTCTCTTCACATCGGGATGAAGCAGTGCTCCAATCTTGACTTCTTTTGGATCTTCCTCTGAACCCAAATTAATCGTCTCCAACAAATCTTTATATGGCTGAATGGTACTTTCCTCACGCTCAAGCAACCATGAAACCTCTTCTTGGATTTCATCATATTCTTCTTCCTCGGCCACATACGCAGGATATTGAAAGTTGGGAGAGGGTGTAAGGTCATTGTACTCAAAGTGTTTTTTTAATTAATTCGCACATATGGTTTATGATTTCTTTTAGAAACTGACACATATAGCAAGTGATTATGCATATTTATTTACAGTTATTATTTATTTTGAATGGATTTTTATGATTACCATTTTCCAAGAAAAAGCAGAGAAAAAAGACACAATTTTGGGAATCAAAAACAACTTTTATTAATGATTTTAAAGATCAAAACAACATATATTCCCATACAATGTCAATACTTTCACCTTGGGTAGAGTGGAATATTTTTGAAAAGATTAACAAAAACAAATTACTTTGAAATATGAATGCAAGAGGGAACATCAATAATGATCCAATTTTGGACTCTAACTCCATGCGTCACGTAGTTCAGCGTCTCTTTCTCTAATTCACCTTCCAGAATAGCATTGGTCCTAGGAATAGTTGGATAAAGATAACCTCCATTGTGAAAGATGTCTTGGTATTTGCCCAAAGCATACTTCAGCTTCATAATCTCATCTTTACTGTTTTTCACAGAGAAACCCAAAAGCTTTGACAATTATGCCACTCGGGTGCACGGGAGCTCCCTGGTACTTTAGCTTCATGAGTGTGCTCCTCGGTATGACATTTAAAGCAGACCCATTTTGAATTAGATCATTAGACAAAGAGTCATTCTTACAATTCATGGAGATATGGAGATCCAAGTTATGATTCCTTCCTTCATCAGGCAATTCGTCATCATAGAAACCCATGTTATTACAATATGTGATATTCCCTACAACACTGTTGAATTGGTCCAGAGACATATCACTTTCCACAAAACCTGATCCAATACTCTCATCAAAGATTCCCTATGGGCAGAAGAATACATTAGCAATGCTAGAATAGATATCTTAGATGGGTTCTGTAACAACTGATCTACAATCTTGTAGTCACTCATATTGATAATCTTCAATAGGTTGTCCACATCTTTTTCCAAATAAGTACCACTAGATTCACCTACGACTCTCTTAGGCTTAGTACTTTCAGCAACCCTTTTATCAACATTAAAACTCCCTCGAATCACAGGGGCAAAAACCCAACCATTGCGGGTCACTCGACTGGCTTCAACAATATTCTTGACATCAGACAAAGGTTGGATGGGAATTTCCACACCATCCTCCATGATTGTCGCATTATATTTATATGGCACGGCTTTGTCTGATTCATATGGTACAAAGCCTGGCAGGCAAACAACCATTGGAGAAACAATAACATTCACCCCTTCTTTAGAATACTTAGACATCACAAAATCATTATTGGAGGACATTTCTTCATTATAAGAAAATAACTCATCTACATAAACATACTCATCATCTGACACAGTCTCGGTCGAGAAATATTCAATCACGTTAATCCCATTGTAATCATCTCTGTTACCCGATACTTTGATAGTACCATTGTCTAACAACAACTGAACTCCAATTTTCACAATGGAATAACCACGAGAATCTCTACAGCAGATATGGCAAGACCCATAATGGTGTTCTTCTTGGCCATCCATATGATAGAATGTAGCGTGCAACTGCATCAAATCATCATTCATATATTTCACATCAAAAATCCAGAATTCACCGGGACATCCATAGACCATCTTCACATCTTCCTCGTATTCTGCCCTAGGCTTGATCATATGAATGAGACCTTCGTCTATCATTTCCTGAAGATAATATTTTATCTTATCACATACCTGGATATTTGTATTTCAAATACTAAAACCAGCATGGTCGTGCATATAGCAGCTGAATTTGCAGAGGTCAACATGCATCTTTACCAAATCTCCTCTAACCAGGTTGATATCAAAAATTCAGAAGTCCCCAAGACAACCAGCAACCACGTTTACAACATTTTCTCCTCCATGTTTAGGCAAAGGATTATCTTTCACGGTAGGGCCAACATCTTTAAAGTATATGAGGCCAAATCTCACCACCTTTTTTACTTCAGATTTCAAAGGATAATAGTTCTCGATATTGTGCCCTGGGGCTCCTTGATGAAAAGCACACGTCTGATCTGCCTTATAATACTAGGGTAAAGGTGAAGGTATAGTAGGGAAGGCCTGGTTTGAACCAACTTCTTCTGAATCAAATCCAGAAATAACTCTGCATAGCTCATTGGAATAGAGTCAAAATCTTCTCTCTTCTGACTTTGCCCTTGATTTCCCAGAGGAGGTGATCTTTGATAGGCAATAGTGGTTGGGGCTACATTGACGACTGGAGTTACAAAAGCAACCTGTTGTTGGTACTGATGATATCTTCTAGGTGGTTTAATCTTCCTCTCCCCAATAACAACATTTGTTTCACTTTCTTTCTTTCGAGAGAACCCATATGATGACTTCTTTTTCCTTCATCTTTAGTCAAGCGCCCTTCCCTGACAACTTATTCTAGTCTAACACCCATGCTTACCATTTCAGTGAAATCACTCGGTGCACTGGTGACCATCCTTTCATAATAAAATGATCCAAGGGTTTTCAAGAAGACCTTGGTCATTTCTTATTCTCCCATAGATGGTACCACCTGGGAGAAAATTCCAAAGCTTCTTTTGTAGATTTTAACTGCAAAGTGATGATCCTATGAGCTTGTTGGGACCTTCCTGAAACTATTTCAATCCTTACTTTGCTCTGAAGGTTGCTGAAATTTTCTAACCACCTCAAGTTGCAAATGACCAAAAGTGAAAATGAAGGATGATAATGATGATGGCGTTACATATATGTGACAGGGGTGTGGACGGCCTGATGTTTATGAAGTGTTTGGATGGTTAAATTGCATAAAACTTGCAAGGGTGATGAATTTCAAAGTTATAGTTTTCCAGGTTCAAAAATGGAGTTTTGCAGAAATTCTAAGTTTGAAAGAGTTTGAAGGTGTTTCTAAGTTATGAATTGACCCGTTTGAAGTGAAAATGAGCTCTCTATTTATAGATAAAACTCAGAGTTAATGAGATGGACAAGTTCTCAAGTTATCAAGGTATTTCTTGGTTCAAATTCAAAGATCAAGTTATATGAAATTTCCATGGTTTAAATGCATAGTACAAAGAGTTTCTGGTGTAAAGAGGTTGTTTCCTTGTTTTAGGGTAGAGTGTGATCAGAAGAAAGAAAAGGTATGGGCTCAAGGAAGCTTTTGTACAAAAATCTTACTTTTCAAGAATGGCAATGGTGCCTTTCTTCCTAAAATGGCAAGTTAATTGGATAATAGCTTGTATCAATTAGATAAAGGCTCAAAAGCTTCTGTAAAATTTTGGTCTTGGATAGATTTAGAGGTACTATGGTGCAAAAATCAAGATTGTGTAGCATGGCTTGGAGATTTTATCATAAGGTTATCTAAAAAATTACTTGTAATGCAACTTTGATCACCCAACGTCATCTCTTCGAAACATTAAGCTCAAGTAAGATACATTCATACTCCTGGACTTTTTGGAAAGCTTGAAACATTATATACAACTTTGATGTTGAACACTTCCTTTGAGTCAACTTGGATCTTAGTAAAAAATAGCCATGAAGTTGAGATTTAAAAATGTGTGTGTTTTCATCTTAGTTTGTGTGTTTCCATATGAGATTTTATGTTTACATTGTTAATGTTTGTTTCCAATTGTATTATTGCTTGTGTGCTTCCAATTGTTTTTACATTTATTCTATTTTTTTCAATTTTTGGCTAAAAGGGAAAGTAAAGTGTTAGTGTATTTTTGTTTGTCCTAATGTTCTGTCACATGTCTTGACATGTCGATTAGCATGCTTATAGGACTATACTACTTCTAAGGGGAGAGTAGTTATTGTGGTTTCTTGTTGTATGCAACTATTTAGGGGAGAACATGAAAGTCTGTCATGCTTGTTTGTGTATGTTTTTGTTACTACTACTGATGCGGTGTTTGTGTGCATGATGTCATACCAGATGTTCTAGCATCTTACCTGATGTGTTTTATGGAGAATCCTATTGTGAGCCTTTTTTTTCTAGTTCATGTCCTCTGATGTGTACTTGGGTAGTTAATGTTTTGGATTTTCTTGTGATTTGGGTTTTCCTTTTAAGGGGGAGTATTGGTTATGTGTGACATGGGGAGTAATGGACCTGTCTGATTGAACAAGCTCTTGTATTGTGTTGAGTTGTGTTGTATGATGTCAGACCACATGTATGGACATCTGGCTTCTAGAGTGTTAAAGACGGTGATATGTAACTGCATTATATCTGATATATTTTTTTGTTTGCAGTTTGTACAAAGTTTACATGTTTTCATTTAGCTTGTGTTGTGTGATTGTGGTTTTATTCCTCTTCTCCAGTTTGATTGTGCTAAGGTGGCTTTAGCCAAAATTTGTCAAAGGGGGAAATTGTTAGGTATGTGATTTTATTGGCAATAATTTTGGTAAAACATGTTTCATTTTGAAAACATGTATTGTTAGACGATATCGCGCATCTAGAAGGGGGTGAATAGAGGCGCAAAACTAATTCTAGACACAAATCTAGAATTTAAATTGTTTTAAAAACTTTTAATGCGGACGCAAATCACTGGATAAGTCGTCTAAAATACAAATTATTAGAAACTCGAATATACAAATTAATAACGTTAAATCTATGAAACAAAATTGAATAATCGATTAACACAAACTCAATTCAACAATCCACTTATTTATTGTTTGAACACAATCACTTTGCAATGCTATTTCCTAGGCTAAAGAATCAAAGAACTAACCTGATCATTTTATCAAACACTTGGCGTGCAAGTGAATTTTCCGAATTTCGCCTTGAGTGATGTTGATATACAAAACCACTTATAATCAAAAGTGATTATAAGCTATATCCACACCTAATTCAAAAACTGAATTTGAGAGGAAATTTCTTACAATTCAGTTACTACCACAATGCTATATGTTAAAACGATTGATGAAGTTGAAAGCAAGTAAAAGTGGAAAAGTAAAAACACACAAGGAATTTTTCTATACAATTCCCCACTATCGTCCTCACATGTGGGTACGTCTGTGCCTAATTCCAATGGAATCAGGATAATTCTCATATGCAAAATTGTTTATTACAAAAGGAAGAGTAAGAACAACAATAAAAAATTCTCCAATTTGGAGTTGATGATCCTTCTTCCAACCTTTGATCTTAAGCAAGATCAAATCAACCGATATATGCAACCTATTCACTGCTTAAACTACTTCCTTGAAAAGATTTCAAACATTCCAAGGTTCCTTGCAAAGATTTCAAACACTCTCAGGGATCTTTCACTCGAGTAAATCCGATTGCACACTATCAAGATAAGACTACCGATTCTATCATCCAATTCTTGCTACTTCATTAAAATGATTTCAAACACTCTAAGGTTCCTTGAAAAGATATCAAACACTCCAAGGGATTTTTCACATGGAAGATTCCTTCTCGCACGATCTTGCACGAAAACCCCCAATTCAACAAATGATTTTGGAGGAGAAACCCGATGGTTTTTCCCGGATGAAGACCCCTACAATTATCAACCCAAACCAATTGGAAATCCACGATTCTTCATCTAGATGGAACCCCGATGGAACATCATTACAATGTAATGTTGGTGTGTATGCATAGATTGGAAGATTGAGGAAGAAGAAGAAATGTAGGCTAATTTGATGGTATCATTAAGTTTGGAATGATGCATGAATGGATATTTATATTTTGGAAATGTTTAGGGAAAAAAGGAAAAAAATCTGAAACAAATTTTATGTGTCGACCTCAAATTCGTATGTGTCGACACATACGTTATAAAAGAATGCATGTGTCGACCTGAAGGACTATATGTGTCCACCTGAGCAAGTCGGAAGCTACATGCTTTAAAACATGAGTAAATCTGTTGACCTGAAATATGGATGTGTCGACATATAAAATAAGAATTTCTGCAATTTCAGAAATCTTTCAGTACGTGTCGATATAAAGGTTATATGTGTCAACCTGTTACTTACAGAAGCGTACAGGCTTAAAAACTGAGTTACATGTGTCAACCTAAAAATCAAATGTGTCGACACATGCAATACAAAAACATGCAGAAACTGTTTTTCATTGTGTTTGGCTCAATTTCAAAGTGCTTTTTGATGATTCCTAAGACCTAAAATACCGAGGAGTGCCACAAGACATAGAGATGCCAGCCATTTTACGAACGTGTCATTTTTGCTGGTTTTGACATCATACAAAATACCTTATATTGAAGTTGTATTGTTGGATTAAAATATCCCTCGTCAACCTTAGGGATTCAAAGGGCTTAACATCCCACCCATGGGCGCTTAGTAAACTAGGTGTCACTCATGAAAATGCTCGTACTATATGGAAATAAAGTTGCACCTTGGCTACAAGCAATTGCTTTTAGCTCAGTGGTAAGCGCTTGATCCTACAAGCAATGACACGATGATTTTTATCCTGGTTCGCTTGATCTCAAACTACTCCAGTCCACCCGCCAAGGTGATTTCGCCTCTCTCCAACAAGGTCTTAATTCACTAATCAAACTGATTAAAAATCTACTTTGACAACTGCCAAAGTCTTCTTGAGTACAACCACAACCCGTTTATCTCAATGAAATTCACTAGCAAAAGTAAGAATTAATCTGTGTACAAGATGTTTTTCGTTACAAAAATTGTATCACAAACTTGTGATGTATTACACTATTTTAGAGAATAGTATGAATATGATTTGCAGTGTTGAGAGATTGTATGATATCAGTGATGTAAATCATGAACGATTTAACATTGTAGCTTGTTTAAATAGGTGAAGTAATTTGTGCAAATGGAAACTTGATAATTGGCAGTTAATGCACTTTCCATAATATGAAGATCCTTGTCTATTAGTAGCCGTTCCTATTGATACTGCTTTTATGGAATAGTAACGCTTCTGAACATAAGGAATATGCTTGTTGCTTTGCTTCAGAACTTGGGAAGTTAGAATCATAAGGTCTTGTTTGCAACGTTAGACTTCCGTTTAGAGTTAAGATGTCTCTCTCTTTAACGCATGTTCTGATCTTCATTCATCAGAACATTCTGAGATCAGTCCACACACGCAGCATGAACACCTTTGTAGCTTAACTTCTGATCCACTTTTGTCAAAACTTCTATACAAAGTAGAACACAAATTTAAAGTGCATATTAATTCTTTGTGCTTGTTATCATCAAAACTCTTACGAGGGTTGTAGAATAAAACTATGTTCTAACAATACTCACATGTATCACAACCTGATGTTGAGCAAGATGTCATGACACCTTGACCAATTGGTACAGCAGAGTCAGTTGTTACACTTTTTGACAGATATTCTAACAGATGTTGTGACATGTTATACCAGAACATCATAATAGTACAATAGTTTAAATCCTTGAAGATTTGATTTTAAAATATGCAATTTTGGATGATTCTAGCTCTCTACAGGTGCAGCCAAGCAAGGATATTTTAGGAACAATGTAAATTTGATTTAGTTTCATAAAAAGGATCTTGGATACTTTTTAGGAAACTTTGAAGATTTGTTCCTATTTTTTAAAGAAGATCTTGCATGTGATTTACTAATGGTAGATTAATTTTAATTGAAGATTCCAAGCCCATACTGCAAGAGTCTATATAAAGGGACTTACTAAACCTAGAAACTTAAGAATTTACATTGGAAAAAAAACGTTTGTGGTTGAAATAAGGGTTTAGGTTTTGAGAGTTCTTTTAGGGTGTTTGTGTTTTTTGTATGTCACTCATGTATCTTTTGATACATTGAGGTAGATTAAATATTCATTGTTACTTACTCATCACTCATGAGATTTTAAGAAAAGAGTTAATTGTGTGTCCAATTATTGTTCTCTCTCATGAGCTTTTAAGCAAAGAGTTGAGTATTTTTTATTGGAAGTGTAATCTTATGTTTTAGTTCTTGTCACTAGTTTGTGACTAGTTTTATCCATGAGGTGATTGTTGGAAGTGAGAAGGGGTTCTCATATCTAGGAGGTTCCTAGGTATAAATTTCATAGGGTAGTGATTAGGTGATAAGTTGTAAACTGGGATTATTTAGGCTTTGAACTAATACTACTATAATGGATTTCCTTCCTGGCTTGGTAGCCCCATAGTAAGTGATATTGCACTGAACTGGGTTAACAATTGATTGTGTCTTTTACCTTCTGCAAATTTAATTCTGCATAATTTCTATTTTGGCAAAATTGTTCTTTCAGCAAATTATGTCTTAACATCTATCTTGACATTATGTTTTGGTGTTAGGACATCATTCTTGACATCTGTATTGAAAGTTATAGAATTTCATTTGGTATATTTTCTATGATGAGTGAAATTTTCTTCTGATTCTTGATTTATCTCAATCCCCAGGTATAACTTGAGTTTTCCCATTAAGCTCATCTCAAACTCAGCCTGCATAGACTTAGCAAACTCCACACACAAAGTGGCATTAGCAGAACCAAATATAATATCATCAACATATATTTGAACCACTAGAATATAATTTTTTAAGGACTTACAAAATAAGGTGATATCAACCTTTCCTCTTGTGAAGTCATTTTCTAAAAGAAAATTGCTTAATCTGTCATACCAAGCTCTAGGAGCTCCGTTCAGACCGTACAATGATTTTTTAAGTTTAGAAAAAAAATTGGGTTTTTAAGATCTTCAAAACTAGGAGGTTTGTGTATATACACTTCCTCATCTATGTAGCCACTCATAAATGCACCTTTAACATCCATCTGATATAAGATGATATTGTGATTAACAACAAAGGAAATTAAGAGGCGAATAGACTCTAACCTAGAATTTGGTGCAAAGGTTTTTCTATAGTCAATCTGTTCTTGCTGACTATATTCTTGTGCAACCAGTCGAGCCTTGTTTCTTACCACATCTCCCTTCTCATTGAGCTTGTTTCTGAAGACCCACTTAGTTCCTATTATGTGGATTCCTTTGGGTCGAGGCACCGGATCCTAAACATCATTCACTAAGAATTTATTGAGTACTTCCTGCATGGCTAGAATACAATCTTTATCCTAAAGTGACTCCTCAATAGATGTAGGCTTTATCAGGGACACCAATCCCAGAAGCGTTGCATTAGAAGGTTTGAAAGATGACTTGATTCTGACAAGTTCAGTCTTGTCACCCAGAATCAATTCCTCATAATTTGATGATCTATATTTGTGCTTCCTTAGAGGTGTATGTGCTTCAACAACTTTTGGTTTAGCATCTTCTAAGTATTTGGCCTCTTGATCTTTTATAGCAGCTTCATTACCTTTAACACCTGAATATGAAATCTCCAGATCTGAAAACTTTTCAACTAGATTTTACTTTTCAAGGTCAAGGTTATCATAAAGTTAAACATTGATTGATTCTTCAATAATAAGTGTTTCATTGTTGTAAACTATGTAGCCTTTTAAGCGTTTAGAATATCCTAACATGATACAACTTTGGGCTTTAGAATCAAACTTGTTAAGAATCTCTTTAGTGTTCAAAATAAAACAAGAGCATCCAAAAGGATGAAAGTAAGAAATATTGGGATTCTTGTTATTCCATAATTTATAGGGAGTCTTATCCAGAATAGGTCTTATAGAGACTTTGTTCTAAATATAAAACGCTGTGCTTACAGCCTCTGTGTAGAAGTGCTTTGCCACGATGGTTTTATCGATGACGATTCTAGCCATTTCTTGCAAAGTATTAGTCTTCCTCTCTACAACTCCTTTTTTTTGTGAAGTTCTATGATGGGATAAATCATGGGAACTACCATTCTCATCAAACAACTTCTCAAAGTGTTTGTTCTCAAGATCCCCACCATGATACTTCTAACCTAGATAATCCTGAGACTCATCTCATTTTGCACTTGGTTACAGAAGGTGGTGAACACAGAATGTGACTCATCCTTGTGTTTAAGAAACTTCACCCATGTCCATCTGCTATAGTCATCAACAATGACTAATCCATACTTCTTTCCATTAACTTATGCAGTTTTCACTAGTCCAAACAAATCAATGTGTAGAAGCTCTAATGGTCTAGAGGTAGAAATAACATTATTTGCCTTAAAAGAAGTTTTTTAAAACTTGCCCTTCTGACATGCTTCACATAGAGCTTCTGAAGAGAACTTATGATTATGAAGGACTCTGACTAAATTAAGCTTGTTTATATGAGATAACTTTCTCATACTAACATGGCCTAATCATCTATTCCAAGTTCATTTCTCTTCATTAATAGACATATGATATTTTACGTTTTGCTCTTTAAGATCAAAAAGTATAATCTTGTAGATGTTGTTCTACCTTTTACCATTGAATAAGATAGAGCCATCCTTCTGACTAATAGCTTTATAGGAGTCTTGATTAAAGATAATATCATAACCATTTTCCCTTAATTGACTTATGGACAATAAATTATGTATTAATCCATCAATAAGTAAAACATTAGTTATAGAAGGAAGATAACCATTACCAATTATTTCAGAGCCTATGATCTTTACCTTATGATCACCTCTGAAACACACGACTCCTCCAGGCTTAAGTTCCAGGCTTTGGAACATATGTCTTCATCCCGTCATGTGTCGCTAGCAACAAGAGTCTAGGTACCATGACTGGTGTTTCAACTGCGTTGCTAAAGATATTTGCAACATAGATTATTTGTTTCGTAGGTAACCATAACTTCTTGGGTCCTCTCTTGTTAGTTATCCTAGAGTTCTTAACAAATTTGGATTTAACAGCAGGATAATCATATTTACATGTATTAAAGCGAGAAAGTCTAGCCAAAGGTTTTGCCTTAGGTTTAGAAGAAGATTTGTCTTTTTCTTTTCCATTATCTTTAGGTACAAACACAGTAGTGACAAAATGGGAATGAAGAGTATTAGGTTTGTCTTCCTTATCAGAATTAGATTCGTCATAGGAATTATAACCAACACCATTTATCCCATTTCTGCTCACGCCATAGATCATAGAAACCATCAAGTTTCTCCCTATGCTTATGGCTAAGAACTTCTAAAAAGCTTTGTCATATTTCTTAATGACATCATCAGTGCTCTCACAAGCTTCTGGAAGAGTTCTCGTGCATTTGAGGGCACAATTCTCATCTTTAAGAAAAAATATTCTTCATTAATAATGAAGATATCCTTCTTAAGCTTGGTGTTTTCAGAAGATATCGATTCATTGGACATTTTAAGTTCCTTGAATTCAATCTTTAGTAATTTATGTTTTTCCAGAACTTCAAGTAAAGATAAAGTTGATTCAGAATGCGTAAGGTCAGAAAACACTTCTTTAGAGAATACCTCTTTTGTGTCAGAATCATAGTCCACTTCATCTTCTAGAGGGATCTTCGCATCAGAAGTTCTAACATGAGCCATCAGTACAACATTAATATGTTCTTCTTTTGTGTCGTCTTCTGAAGAATCGGAATCATCCCAGGTTTCCATCACCCCTTTCTTCTTACTCTTGAGAGCTTTCTTCTTGGGCTTGTCCTTCTGAAGTTTAGGTCAATCATACTAGTAGTGTTCTGGATCATTGCACTCATAACAAGTGACTTCTTTGACATTAGACTTCCTTTGACCAGAAGTAGACTCGAAGCAACCACCAATCCTTCTAGTACTTTTGAACCTGTTGCCTTGATTTCACTTCTAGAGATGGTTAACCCTTCTGGACAATAGTGATAAGTCATCTTCATCTGCATCAAAATATTATTTTGAATCCTCAATCTCTTCATCTTGAAGAGCTTTGGACTTCTCAGATCTTCTGACAAATTTGAGAGCAACAGATTTTCCTCTCTTCTGAGGTTCATCCTGTTCCATCTTAACCTCGTGACTTCTCAAAGAAATCACTAATTCTTCTAGAGAAATGTTGTTCATATCATTTGCAAGCTTGAGTGAAATTACCATAGGCCTTCATTTAGATGACAAGCTTCTGATAATCTTCTTTGCGTGATCTGACGTTGAATATCCTTTGTTCAGAACTCTCAGTCCTTCAACTAAGGTTTGATACCTAGAGAACATAGTCTCAACTATTTCATCATCCTCCATCTTTAAGGCTTCATACTTATTAATCAAGGCCATAGCCTTGGTTTCCTTGACTTGATCATTTCCTTCATGAGTCACTCTAAGAGAGTCAAATATAGACTTAGTTGAGCATCTATTTTGATCTTCCAAGACTCAATATAAGAAATAACATTCAATAAGACGGTTATTGCTTTACGATTATTCTTATAGTCCTTTTTCTGTGGATCAGTCATAGCTTTCCTTTCAAGATTTTTTCCAGCAGCATTTGTGGGAGGATTGTAGCCATCAACTACCACATCCCAAAGATCAACATCATGACCTAGAAAGAAAATTTATAGTCTGTCTTTCCAATATTCAAACTTTTCACCATCAAAGATGGGAGGTTTAACATTGTATCTATCTTTAACATTTGAAACTGGAGCAGATGGAGGTCGTGTACGATCAACCATAGTGTTTCTAAAACTTGTCTGGATCTTTATTTGACACAGTTAAGTGTTTGATAATAATAAATACTAGAACCGGAGCTCGATGCTAATTGAAGGTGCGATAAACACAAGAAATGGGGTTTTGAATTGGGTTGCACCAAATATAAACTTTTCGAAACTCAAACACAATAGCTAACAAGTGAATAAAAATAAATGAACACAATTATTTTTATCCTGGTTCATTGTTAACTAAGTTACTCAAGTCCACCCCGCAAGGTGGTTTTACTTATCCACAAGGACTTAATCCACTATAATCCACTTATTACAGACAATCACAATAAGTCTGATCAACCTTGTTGACAACCACAACAAGTTTGTCGATCTTTATTGTCAATCCACAATGACCACAACCAAATTCTTCTTGAGAATTCTGACTACACCTAGTCTCTCAAGGAACCTATCAATAACCATTGATTACAAATATGTGTATACAAAGATGCTTCTAACAAGAAGATTACACAATGTTTAAGTACAAGAACACAAAAGTGTTGATTCTAATTCTTCTAAGTCCTCCTTTTATAGCTGAAAAAGAGATCCGTTGGAAGGTAGAATAGGAAACATAAAACCATTTTTTTCCCTAGTGGTCATGGTGGGAATGGTAGACAACATAGTAAAAAATGATTATCCTTACGCCACCCAAGAAGAGTAGTAGTCATAGTGTACTTTGTAATTTTACACTCACCATCGCACACAAACTAGTCTTGATCTTGATCTTCTATTTCTTCAGAGGTTTATGATGTATATTGATGAAGCATGTTGTAGAAGGATCGGAACTTGAATCTTAATAACCTAAATCTTTGGAGTCTCTAGAAATTATTCAATAGAACCTTATCTTCAGAGTCTTCAGCAATTGTTCTGCAGAAGTAATGTTTTTAGATCTTCAGAACTTGTTCAGCAGAACCTTTTCTTTGATATCTTTATAACTTGGGATAATAGAAGCAAAGCTTTAGAAGGCCTCAAAAGCTTCCTTGTAAAGTCATGACCAGAAGATCTTATACTAATGTTCCTTATAACCGTTGAATAATAAGAATTCAAGAATCTTCATTTAACTTTATACCACACCATATGTATTCTTCCATAGTGTTGAGTTCAAAAACTGATGACGCCACGCACCTTCTACCAGAGTCAGAACCTATTCATCTAAAGTTACACATTAGACATAAACAATTAGAGTACATAATTGTTGTCTAAGATACCGTGTAAAGTTATCATCAAAACCCAAGTCCATATGCACAACCAATCTTGTTCTTACAATCTGATGTTCGTGTTGTTTCAAGCAAAGACTCAAGCAAAGAGTGGATTATGGATCTAGGTTGCACTTGGAAAATGACTCTAAACAAAGACTTGTTAAGGAACTATATGATCAAGATGGAGGATATGTATTGGTGGGAAACAACAAAGCTTGTAAGATTGTAGGTGTTGGATTTGTGAAATTCATGCTCCATGATGAGTCAATAAGGTTATTGACTGAAGTCAGGTATGTACCTAATTTGAAGAGAAATTTGATTTCTCCTGGTGAATTCGACAAGAAAGGATATGTTTTCCAAGGAGATAAAAGTATCCTAAAAGTCATGAAAGGCTCAAAGGAAGTCTTGAGAGGCGTGAAGAAACATAGCTTGTATACTCTTGTGGATGAAGTTGTCACTGATTCTATAGATGTTCCATCCATGAAACCTCTATCGAAGACATAAATTTGGCACATGCAATTGGGCCATGTCAGTGAAAGGGGTTTGGTCGAATTGGGGAAACAACATTTACTCGGTGGAGTCAAAGTTGAAAAGCTGAAGACTTGTGAACTTTGTGTACATGGAAAGTCATGCAGAGTGAAGTTCAATAAAGGAAAACAAAGAACACATGGATCCCTTGATTACATCCATGATGATCTTTGGGGGTCTACAAGGTGTCCATCACATTCAGGAGCAAGGTATTTTCTATTCATAGTTTAGGATTATTCCAAAAATTTATGAGTATTCATCTAGAAGACTAAGGATGAAACTTTTGAGAGTTTCAAAAGTTGGAAGACTCTCGTCAAAAATCATGTTAGATCCTGAGGTGATTGTGGGAAGTGAAAGGGGGTTCTCATATCTAGGAGGTTCCTACGTATAAATTGCATAGGGTAGTGATTAGGTGATAAGTTGTAAAATGGGATTGTTTAGGCTTTAAAATAATACTATTATGGTGGATTTCCTTTCTGGCTTGGTAGTCCCCAGAATAGGTGACGTTGCACCAAACTGGGTTAACAATTATATTTCTTTTTTACCACTCTGCAATTTATTTATGCATAACTTAGAGTTTTAATATATTAGTTATGTGTATCAACTGATGTTGTAACATCTGTCTTGTCATTGTATTCTAATGTTGGAGCATCAATATTAATATGTTTTAAAGTGCCAGAATTTCAGTTGGCATCAGAGCAGGTACCCTAGTCTGTTTATTGGGTGAGCTTCAGGGATAATTTTTCTTGTACTATTTATCTTTTAGAAGGATAGAATGATAGTATTATTTATATCAATGGATAGAAGAACTTGGAAATTTGTTAGGATGAGAGAATCCTGGTGCTAAGGATAAAGAAGGATAGAGTATAAGTTGGCGTCTGTTAACTCTAAAGATTTGAATGCCATATTCAATGGAGTTGATAGAATTATGTTCAAACGAGTACAATTATGTTGTGGCAAAAATGCTTGAGAATTTCTCAATATATCTCATGAAGGAACATCTAAGTGATTTGGGAGAAAAGATTTCAGAATAATAGTTGGTTAGGAAGGTACTCAGGTCTCCTGTAAGGGTTTTGACACGAAGATCCGAATTAAAGAATAAGAGCATTCTTTTGTCTCCAACTCTGTAGGAGCTTGTGACCTGGTCTCTGCTGAAGGGTTATTCAATGCTATTATGTTCCTTGGGAGGCTATTTGATGTTGAGTAAAATCAAATGAAATTATTGTTTTTATCGTATATGCATGGATTGGAGCGATATCAAAACTATTCAACAATTTCTAATATCCAAAGCATTAGTTTCAAGATTTGTTTGGTTTATAAGTGAAAAAAAGTAAATGCTTGAAACAACAAAAGATAAAATTCAGAGAAATAGACTTGTTGGGAATTGGTTTTCATTCACTGATTCAATATGCAAATCTTAGATTAGTTATACACAATTTAGGAGTGTTTGAAGATCATCACGTATCACACACAAACAAAGTTCACGTCTAAACTTTGATGAGATTTATTACCTTATGGTTTAATCGAAGATTTCCCAGCCTATTAAACAATACAATAGCATTACAATTCAATAATTTTAGTGAATATTAAACCTAAATCTATGTCTAAAATTTAGAGTTTAATATTTGTTATCTTGGATCGAGATTAGAACCGTATTTGTCAATATCAATTCAATCCATGAAATAAACGGTAAAACAAAGATAACAACGATAACAATTCAAACATAAATTTCATATAACACCATGATTAGAGAAAATGCATCTTAGTTTGACGAACTATGACCAATCCCAACAAGAGAGGGATTTAGATACTCATGGCAGCTTAAAGCACAATGGAAGAATTGAGTTGAACGAGAATCAACGATGATTTCTCGACTATTGATGCGCATCCACCTCTTCTTCCTCTAATACTCACTATATATATTTCTATTACAATTACAGAGTGTATTAGAATTGATAAAAACAGGAATGACTTTGCTGAAATAAGTTCTGGTCTATTTATAACAGTTATGGCCGCTTGAGTTTGCTAAGTGAACTATACTTTGCTAAGTAAAGTCTTACTTCTTTATTAAGTTTTCAAATCAATTTGTCTTCAAAAAACCTCCAAAGTGTGCTAAGCAAAGTGATACTCATTTAGCGAAGTTGCTTTGTTCAACTTGAAGTCTTTTCAAAATATCATCCTTTAACCGCCCTGTTTCGGTAAGTGAAGGCCCGATTCACTAAGCGAAATGCTTCGCTTCACCCTGTTGTTGGAGAAACTGGTTAATTTACTTCTACCTTGGTTTCGCTAGGTGAACTATAACTCGCTAAGCGAATTGGTCTTCTGGATTTTGTATCTTTTTGTCTTGACTTCGCTGGACTTTGCTACTGCTCGCTTAGCAAAGTGTGTGGTTATTGGTTCTTGATTTAAGGGCCAAAACCTGTACAAAAGCAAACCAAATCCAAAGTAAACATGTAAAAACCATATATAATCAATAATTAGGGTTTTTATGTAAGAAACTTGTCATTTAAGTAAGATAAATGCCATTTTTAATGTGATACTTTACTATGAATCAAGCATTCATCAAACTCTCATGAACATGAATCTTTGTTTGTATTCAATCAAAGTAAATCAAAAGAAAGAGTTTCTATACCACCTTTCACATGATCAACCAAAATTTTCAAAGAAGTTATCGAGGTGCATGGTTTAATGTTAAATTTCCACATCCAAGTATGCCATGTTTATCATTCTACTAGCATTTAGACATACCTACGAAAAGAGTCCTCCACATAAAATTCATGTCAAGAAATTCAAAGAAATATACATGTCTTTTGATGAATCACACCTATCACAATTTTATGCATAATTGAAAAAATAATGAGGTATTTTGTTCTCTCACATGACAAATCTTGCTAACATCTATATTAATTTATGCAATTACCTAAGAAAAGTATGTTGGTAAGTAAAGACAAAGACCACTAAGCACTTTTCATTGTTGTAATGTGGCCAAGGTACCAAAGAAGTGTTATTTCCTATGGCTAATGGAAACAAAGCGTTTGTTTGGTTTTTCTTTGAAGGCATTCATAAAATTTAATTATTTTGTATCAAAATACTTATCCAAACCTTTTCTTGTTTCTTTCATTTTGAACACATTCATATTTGATATTCCTCGTTCTTTTCTTTTCACTTTTACATTTCTTTCATTTTCTTTTGATTCTCACCACTTTCCATTTTTTTGAACCGAACCTCTTTCTTTTCCTCCCCAACTTGAACAAAACTTTACTTCTCTTTGAATGCTCTTCAAAATTTTGCACAAGATATCAATGGTTTCAAGGTTCAACACAAAAAAAATAGGACATATCAATTATAAACTTTTATGATTTTTCAAAGATATAGAATAATATTCACTAAGGGGTTTACTTAATGCATTATTCATATCATAAATGATGGATCCATGTCATAAGGCTCAAAAGTGGTTGTAAATGATCACTCACTTACAAGGAATAATGAGGCTACATTTTGGTTGACTAGTTATGCTCAATTTTAAAGAAATTCCTCTATCCCTTCTATGTATTCATAATTATCAACATAAGTGCAAGATTAATCATGAATTAAGAGAGTTAAAACAAGAATTTATCAGTCTTCTAAGCATATGGTGAACCATGGAAGGCTGTCTCACATTTTTGGTTTTGGAACTAAGTGATTCATAATGAAAATATGTTATTGCTTAAGATGAATGAGTTGATTTTATGCAAATTACTCATGTCATATTCATGCTAAACCCTAAGAAAGTAATAAACACATACCTTGGTTTGTGCAATTCTTTCAAAATTGGATTTGTACCATTGCACTTTTATTGATTCATGTGAACTTGGTCTTCCACTCCTTGCGTTTTCCATTTCAATTCAAGACGACAAATGTTCAAGCAAGATATCATGGATTGATCATAAGACACCTACATCTTAAAAACTATTTAAAGATACACAAATACTAAAGTAGCATGAATGGCATTTTTGCTAATTATGCTATTTTCGCTTAGCGAAACAGGGCTCGCTTAGTGAATTATGTAAAATCCATTTTTATGCAGGTTTTTCTTTTTGGCTCATTCATGCTATTTTCCTTCCTATTCAAAACTAGTTATGCAAGGAAATAAATATGTAAAGGGTTGGGTTACCTCCCAACAAGTGCTTGTTTAACGTTATTAGCTCAACGCCGATTTTCATGAAAAATCAAGGTGGTTTGTATGAATTCTTCAAAGTGTCATTGCCACCATTTTTTGGCCTTTCTTTATCATTCATTCTTTTCAATACCATACCTATTTCATTAGGAGCTTTAACTTTGGAATAGTCTTCCTCTTCGTGTTGCAAGGCTTGAAACAATTTGAAGTTTACTTCATTTTTTCATCTCACTTTCATTATTCCTTCATGGACACCGATCACTATTCTGGATTCTTTTATGAATGGATGACCTAAAATTAGAGGAATGATGTCATATTTATCCACATTCATCACTACAAAATCAATTGGTAATAGAAAAATTTTAATCTTGACCATTACGTTCTTCACAATGCCAACTGGTTGTACGATGGATTTGTCGCCAAGTTGTAATTTCATTGTTGTTTGTTACAAATCAAGCTTACTAATATTTTTGAGAATGGTCAATGGAAGAAGGTTGGTGCTTTATCCAAGATCCACTAAATCTTTGTCAAACTTGATGTTTTCAATAATGACTGGTAATGTAACGCTCCTAGGATCAACTTTGGTGTTTTCTTCCTTTTTCTCATTTTCAACTCTCCTTCCTTTGCCATTCTCACCAACTTTGGTTTCAGCCACTTCTTCAATTCTTGTTGTAACAACATTGCATGTTTCTTTTGGATTGGCTTGAGTGGTGGTGGTGAAAGTTCTCGTTTGTTGCTCACTCAATTACTTTGCAATTTTCCCAACTTACGTTTCTAAATTCATGATTGATGCATTTGTATTCTTCTGATTTTCCATGGAAAACTTCATGAATTGATTTAAGGTATCCTCTAATTTTAAAGCTTGTTGGGCTGAGTGTAACTTTGGTACCGGTTCTTCTTGTTTTGGCCATAACTTGCATTGTTGTTGTATGGATAACCTTGACTGTTATGGCACGGAACCTGCCTTTGCTTCTGTTGATTTCCCATATAATTTACTTCTTCATTGATCGAGGGACAAAATCCAGTTGGATGATCACCTATACATAGTTCACAGAGAGCCACTTATTATAGTTTAGGTCTTTCATGCATCTGTTTGAGCTGTTGTGAAAGATTTGAAAGTTTCTTTGCTAATTCTTCCACAGTTTGACTAAGAAGTTTGTTTTGTACTAGGATCGCATCGTTCATATCCAATTCAAGAACAACCGATTTATTTGGTGTTGTACCTTTGTTGTATTATACATGATAATCACTGAGAGCCATACGGTTGATAATAGACATGACTTCTTCTGCACTTTTGGGCATTAAGGAACCACTGAATGTTGCGTCAAGTAGAAGTTTTTGTTTAGGTTGAAGTCCATTACGGAACACATGAATATGTGTGAGATTATAGAAGCCATGATTTGGAAATTTTCACAACACAGATTTGTAATGCTCCCAAGCTTCATAGAGTGTTTCTGTTGTACTTTGTGTGAATGCGGCTATTGTTGTTTTTGCATCCATGAATCGATGTGAGGAAATAATGTGTTAAGAAAGTTTTCCTCCAATACATTCCAATTTTTCATTATTTTAGTAGGTTGGTCAAGGTACCAATACTTTGCATTTCCGATCAAGGAATGAGAAAACAATCTCATGAAGACAACCTCTTCTTCGTCTTCGGGTGCACCTAAAGTACCAGGAAGCTCATAGAATTTTATGAGATGTGTGTATGGATCCTCATGATTCAAACCTGCAAAAGGGTTAGCGTAAATAATCTATAGCAACCTTGTTTTCATTTCTGCTCGTCTTACAGCTGGATTGTTGTTGAGATGAGCCAGTTTCCTTGGACTGCTTGCGCACGGACCGTTGACAACTTCAACCATTGTTTCGTTGATAGGATGATTGTTGAGGAAGTTGATGTAGAAACTCCTTTGTGATTTTTATTTTTGGATATTTGTTTCTGTTTCTTCATTTATCTCTTGTTCTTTCCGATTGTTCTTTCAATCTCGGGATCAAAAAGAAGTTTTTCTTCAGAACTTTTGTCTCGGAGCATAAATAGAATTTTCACCTATCCAAACACTTGAACAAAAGGTTGCAAAAAACAAATATATACAATATGCAACAAATTCACAAAACTTATAAGTATAGAAAATATTGTGATGTTTAATACCTTAAATGCCAATCCCCATCAACGGCGCCAATTTGATGTTGAGTAAAATCAAATGAAAGTATTGTTTTTATCGTATCCACAAGGATAGGAGCGATATCAAAACCGTTAAACAATTTCTATATTCCTAAGAATTAGTTTCAAAATTTGTTTGGTTTATAAGTAACAAAAAGTAAATGCGTAAAATAATGAAAGATAAATTTCAGAGAAATAGACTTGTTGGGAATTGGTTTTCATTCACCGATTCAATATGCAAATCTTAGATAAGTTATACACAATTTAGGAGTGTTTCAAGATCATCACGTATCACACACAAACAAAGTTCATGTCTAAACTTTGATGAGATTTCTTACCTTATGGTTTAATCGACTATTTCACAGCCTATTAAACAATACAATAGCATTATGATTAAATACTTTTAGTGATTATTAAACCTAAATCTATGTCTAGAATTTAGAGTTTAATAGTTGTTATCTTAGATCGAGATTAGAACCGTATTTGTCAATATCAATTCAATCCATGAAATAAACGGTAAAATAAATATAACAATGATAATGGTTCAAACATAAATTGCATATAACGGCATATACACATTGTTTCGATGAATTACGACCAATCCTAACAAGAGAGGGATTTAGCAACTCACGGTAGCTTGAAGCACAATGGAAGAATTGAGTTGAACGAGCATCAACGATGATTTCTCGACTCTTGATGTGTATCCACCTCTTCTTCCTCCAATCCTCACTATATCTATTTCTATTACAACTACAGAGTGTATTACAATTGATAAAAACTGGAATGACTTTGCTGAAATAAGTTCTGGTCTATTTATAGAAGTTATGGCCGCTTGAGTTCGCTAGGTGAACTATACTTCGCTAAGAGAAGTCTTACTTCTTCATTAAGTTTTCAAATCAACTTGTTTTCAGAAAACCTCCAAAGTTCTTTAAGCATAGTGATGCTCGATTAGCGAAGTTGCTTTCTTCAGCCTGAAGTATTTTTAAAATATTTTCCTTTAACCGCCCTGTTTCACTAAGCGAAGGCCCGATTCACTAAGGGAAATACGTCGCTTCTCCTCGCTGTTGGCGAAACTGGTTGATTTACTTCTGTCTTGGTTTCACTATTTGAACTATGACTCTCTAAACGAATCGATCTTCTGGATTTTGTATATTTTTGTCTTGACTTCACTGGAGTCACTATTGCTTGCTTAGCGAAGTGTCTGGTTGCTGGTTTTTGCTGTAAGGGCTAAAACATGTACAAAAATAGACCAAATCCAAAGTAAACATGTAGAAACCATATATATTCAATAACTGTATTTTTATGTAAGAAACTTGTCATTTAAGTAAGATAAATGTCATGTTTTAATGTGATACTTTACTATGAATCAAGCATTCATCACTATTCAATCATTTTTGAGGAAAGTGGACAAAAGGTCAACTCAAAATGTCAAGAACATCAGTTCTGACATCAGTAAAGAAAAGTTGGAAAAAAGAAAAGGCCAATCAAAGTAAAGACATTCAGTGTCACGAATTTTAAGGTTTTGGACATTTTAGAATAGATTTCCCTACTTTTCTCAAGAAACAACTTAAGGGGCTTTCTATTTCTTGGTCTGATGAAGGATGTGATTTTGTTGATGAATCTTCCAAGGTTGTTACTTCCTTATCTGGAAGTTGGGTTTCTGATGTAGACTCTGTAAGAACAAGAGGTGTTTCTACATCTGGCCTTAAGATTTTGATGATAACTTTACATGATATCATAGAGAATAATTATGTACTCTAATGGTCTCGTTCTAGTGTGTAGATGTTGCTTAATGTTCTAACTCTGGTATCAAGGTGTGTAGCATCATCAGGTTCTGAACATCAACACTACTGGAAGAAAACATATGGTTACGTGTTACAGTTGAAGTCAAGATTTTGGAATTTGTCTTATGCAACGGTTCATAGGAAAGTTAGTACAAGAGGTTTTGATTGTGACTTATTGGTTAAGTTTGGAGGCCTCCTAAGGATTTGTTTTGTGTGTTCCAAGTTCTGAAGATTATGAAGACAAGGTTCTTCTAAAAAAATTCTAATGATCTGAAGAAAAGCAAGTTTTTACGACTAAGTGCTGAAGACTCTGAAGACAAGGTTCCGATGGGACAAGTTCTAATGACTCCAAGACTTAGGTTCTAAGACTTAAGAGTGATTATGCTACAACAAGCTTCAAACATTCAAATGATCTAAAGTCTCTTAAGAATAGAAGAAGTTCAAAATGGTTAAGGTGTGATGGTGTACAAAAGGTTCAAACAGTGTATGTGACCTCTACTCTCTAGGGTGGCGTAAGGACAGTATTTTGGTACTATATTGTATACTACTCTCATTATGACTATAATGCCCGTAATTTAATTAATTATTTAATTAAATTATTTTTGGAATATTTGTGAAGTTGTGTTATGATGATAGTTGATGTGTTATTGTTATTGGATTTATTTATTCTATTAAGTTGTGGAATAATATTAGAATGATAATATTATTTGATGTGGGCTTGTTTTAAGGAATAGAAGTAGTAGAAAGGGGGTGTAGGAGTTTTAAACCCATTAAGGCATAATAAGAATTATAGGGTTATTATATTACTTTTTAGAAATAATAAGGAAAAAGAAGAAGCAGTATGAAGAGAAGGAATTAAGGGTTGTAAGAAGAGAAAGAGAACATGAAAGTTGCAGAAAAGAAGGAAAAGACGAAGAACGAAATTCAATCAGAAAAGTTGTAGAGCAACCTTCAATCAAAGGTAAGGGTGGGGTTATGACTCTATAATAGGGTTTATGATGACTAGTATGTGGGATTAGATGTGAAAAGTTATCTTGTTTATGATTTGAATGTATATATTGTTGTTTGATGAAGATCAATGATTTAGAGATGAATAATGATGCCCTAATGCTGTATAATTAATGTAGAAACATATTATTATTATAATTGATGATTACCTATGATTAGAGGGTATTTTTAGGGCCTAAGGCAGGGAAACCATAGTGAAAATGAAGTGAAATCGCATAAAATATTCATGACAGAACAATATGCGTCGACCTCAAAGGCCATGCGTTTATACATGCGGGTTTCTGGACTCAGGATGAGTCGATACGAAGAAGCCATGCGTCGATACATGCAGGCTTTTAGACTCAGGATGAGTCGTTACACAGGACTATGTATCGATATATGCAGTGTTGCAGACTCAGTATGAGTCAACCCAAGAGGATTACACGTCAACTCATGCAGCGTGTTATCCCAGTACGTGCCGACTCAAGACATTATGCCTCGACTCACGTAGTCTAGTTTTTGACAGATTCGTTTCCAAAGGCTGTAACTTGAGTTTCCGGACTCTGTTTGAGGTGTCGTTCGAAGCGTTGGATAGCTAACACGGTGAACTTCATTCTTAAGGATTAAAATGAAAGATAAGGAGAGTTAATCTTAGTACCCAATTTAGGATTAGAGTTAGCTTCCCGCGTTAATCGCTATGATGAGTTTGCGAAGTATGCTAAGGATAAGATGATTATAGATTATTGTTTGGTTCATGGCAGTAAGATTAATAATGATAACGATGTACTATTACAGAATTAATAATATGTAGAGGTTTGTTAACTAGAGGTAAGCCTTAGATGTTTTAATAATTATAGGAAATTCTTGTTGTAGGCCTATGGCCAACGTTGGAGGATTGTCAATCTATCGTTGTATTGTTGTTGTGCCTGAGTTACTGTAAAATTATGTTGATGAATTACATTGATGAAATTATGTTGATGAATTATGCGATGAATCATGTTGATGAATGATGTTGAGATGCCTCTAATAATTAGCAGCTATTAAGATGTAGGCTTTTGGCCAACGATGATGTTGTGATTGAGATGTTGTTAATTATGGTGTTGTTATTACATTCATGATTGTGTCGCATACATTGCATTTTAAGATAGAGCTGATGCTCGTTAAGATGGCCTGTATTGGAGAATATTAAGATGAAGGCTTATGCCTTGTTGATGCCTCTATTTATTGGCAATAATTTTGAGATGGGAGTTCTGCTCCAATGGTACCACATGCATTTGCATAGTATTGAGTCACATTATATGATTGCATAAAGAAGTTATGTGTTGATGCAGTGAATGTGTAGATTGTTGGTATTATGATGCTATTATTGTTGTGTATAAGATGCGAAGTGGTGATGTCATGTGATCTAATTTAATATATTATTTATCATACGTTTTATTATATTGTTAGATATCTCACCCCTTCTGTTTGAATGTTACCCTTACGTTGGTAACATGCAGGTAATCCAGAGTGAAGGCAGTATACCTTCAGTAGTTCGAGTCGGTGTCATTGCTGTGATACGTAACACTCGGGGGGATGGACACTTGTTGATTTTAGTTATTAATTATCTTAGTTGTTGAGCTTTAATTCGTTTGTTGCTAAGTATGCTTTATTTTGAAGTTGTTGTAATTGTTGGACAAAGATGTTATTATGATTCCGTTGCGTAGATGTTCAAGTTGTTGGATTAAGAGATTAAATTATTATGCTGATAGTTCATCTGAAGTTTTAAAGTGTTATGTATCCACGTTGAATGCAATGTGTTTGTAAATTTGAATTTTTGGCATCCTGATTTCAGTTGCATGAATTTTTTGACTCTGATTTATATTTATAATTGTCGGGTAGAATTTGGGTGTTACAATGACCATTGGGAACAAACAATTAGATTTCCAATTACCTTCCTACCCGTTCAACATATCTCTTTTACAATTTATAAAAAGGAGACTTAAAAGCTAAAGAAATGTAAGAATCAACATCACAAAAATCTATCAGATTAAATCAAGCTCAAGCAAAACTACACAAAAGTGTTGTGCAACTCTTTAGATAAATCTTAAGAGTAGAGTTTTATAAATACACAAGGAGTTATTGCTCGTATCTTGCTGTAAAAAACTTAGGTGTTTTTCTTTGTACTGAAACGTTTGTGTAATCTTCTTAAAAGAAGTAAACGGTAATACACTGAAAGTACGTTGTTGATTGATTCCTTGAGTGACCGAGTGAAGGTCGGATCTCAAGAAAACTCCTGATGCGGCTTGAGTTGATTTCCAATGAGGATCGACAGACTTATTGGAGGTGTCAATAAGGTTGATCTGACTTATTGTGGGTTGTCTGTAATCAATTTGGTTATAGTGGATTAAGTCCTTGTTGAAAGCAAATCACCTTGAGGGGTGGACCGGAGTATCTTAGTTAATAGTGAACAACAAAAAAATAATTGTGTTCATTTATTTTTATGTTCTAAGTTAACTTGGTATTTCATCAAAGAAAATATTTAAAATTATATTTGGTGAAACCCAATTCAAACCTCCCTTTCTTGTGTTTCTCACACCTTCAGACTCTTGTAATAAAGGAATAACTTATGATAAGTTGGCCGCTTCTTACAAAGAGTTGTAGATCAAAAGTGAAGAAGTTTGTCAACAGGAGAAAAACAAAAGGTAACTATTTCTGAACTGCAGACTAAAAATGAAGAATGTTTGTCTACTATCTTTAACATGTAGAATAAGGTGACTTTACTAACCTTCAAACTTGAAATCATGATCAAGTCTGTGAGGATGTTGAACAATTGGTTGGAATATGTTGATGAGATTCTTCAAGATGGAAAGATGATTGGAAACCTATAAGGAATAGGGTTTGATTATTAATGCTCTAACAAGCAAGTAAAATCTCTAGCGACAAACCTTGGTTCCTCCAGAAGATAGGCTGAGTCAATGATGCCAATCAAAATGTCACAACATTATACTAGACATCAAATATACTCAAGCTAAAGAAATGTTCTTAAACGGAAGTTGTTACTTATGTGGTAGAGTTAGTCATATCAGATCTCATATAGTCTAGTTTAGCCTAAGTTTAACCAAGCAGTGGTTAAGAATCAAAGAAGGTGCTAATTGCTTATTGCTCATACCTCTCTTGGAACTTCAACAAAGAAGATTGGAAGTTTGTTAGTGGCTGTTCCAAACATATGACTAAAGTAATGAAGTATTTGGTAATTATAGTCTCATTTTAGTAGTTTTGTTTCTTTTGGTGATGGTGCAAAAATGTGAAATTAAGGGTGTTACAGAACTTGATTGATGATGTTTTCCCAGTTAAAAGTATGGCATCTAATATGTTAATCATAATTCAATTATGTGATCAAGGTCTTAAGGTATATCCCTCTAAGATATAATGTTTTGTCACTGATGAGAAAAGTAAAGTTCTGATGATGGGAGTTAAGTCCAAAGATAATTGTTGTTTGTGGGTACAACTTGAATCTTCTTACTCATCCAGATGCTTAATGTTCAAGAAAGATGAAGTCAAGATGTCACGCCAGAAGTTACAACATCTAACTATTGACACATTTCTAGAACTTCCTTTTATGAATCTAATGAGGCCAATGCAAGATATGAGTATTAGTGAACAGAGGCATGTCTATGTGGTTGTTGATTTTTGTTTCCTTTTATCTAGGTTTCTCCACTGATAGAAGATCATTTAAAGATGTTCTCTCCAGAATTAAAGTCAATGATTCAATCATTAATAAAGGGACATATATTGAAGCAAATGTTGAAACATCATTGTAGCAGTATGAGATTTCAGAAAATAAGACATACTCTGAAAAGCTAGCTAGCACTGATTTAGAGAGCTCTTAAGCTAACAAAGTTCCCTCTTGTGTTCAAAAAAATTTATTCAAAGGAGTTCAATATTTTTGTCAAGAGATCGCTACTAGACTCAGATATGTAATATCAAATTGAAGGAGACCTTGTCTGGTGATTTTTGGAGTAAAGCTTTTGGCACAAAATTAATTTACAAGAACAACTCTGATGGAGTTTATGTTAATGTAGGATGTTTCTTATTGGGAAACAATCTTGTCTCTTGGGTCAGCAATAAGTTAATTTATGTATTCTAGTCATTTTCTAAGGCTAAGTATATTGTCAAAAGAAGTTGTTGCTCTCAATTAATTTGGATGCTAATAGAATATAATGTCCAACATAATGTTATGACATTGTACAATGGCAAGTTAGTTTCAGTATCTATATTTAAGGATTTCAGTTTGCATAGCAGGACAAAGCTATTTAATATTTTTCATCTCTTTATAAATAGTAACTCCTAAGCTTGGGACCTCTCAGAAACTACTGGGAGATGTTTCTTTAAAAAAAATATCTTTGGATGCAAATAATATTGAAGATTTGAGGTTTTTTTTAATTTGTTCTGATGATGAATGAGAGCATTCATAGGTTGGGATGAGGTCATCTATGATCAAGTCAAATTTAGTTCATATGTTGTGAGAATCTCTAGCAGTCAAAGCTTGGGAAGAGAAAAAGAAGAACAAGAAAGTATTTCTCTGCTATAGTTAATGGTGCACTGATAATGAGAATGATTATACTTCTTCCAAAGATTCTTCTTGACTGGTCATTTGATACAAACAAGGTTGTCCTTCTCTATCAAAACCTTACTCCCTCTACCTCCTATCAAATTGGAGTTCAACATGAGTCATTCGTCTAAAAAGGTCCAATTGCTGGAAGCTAAGTCGAGAAAGAAGACTAAGAGTACTAATCCAAAAAAGGTTGAATCCAAGGTGGAAAAATTTGTTGGATCATATACTAGAGCCTCTATGATAGGGAAAAAGTTTGTAACAAAGATGGTGTCCTGCAAAAAAGTCATGTTCAATTGCATGACCATGACTCAGATGTTGATGAAGATTGGGTTGCTTACGTTGACTCAGTGGTTCTATTGAATAACTGATTTTAAAGATGATAATTTCTTTTTTCTGTTTGCATCTATAATAATTTTCTAAAATTGGTTTCCTTCCATCTGTTTTTGTTTCTGTTTGCTTCCATTAGTTTTTGTTTCCATATGTTTATTTCCATTACTAGTGTGTGTTTCCATTTGTGTTTATTGATTGTGTGCAATATATCTGTTTTCACATTTACTCTATTTTTGTCTATTTTTTTCTAAAAAAAGGGACTAAAGTGTTAGTGTTTCAGGTTGTCTGGATGTCATGACAAATGTCTTGACATGTTGATAGGACTATACTACTGCTAAGGGAAGAGTAGTCATTGTTGTTGCTTGTTGTATGAAACTACTTAGGGGAGCATGATTGTCTTTCATGCTTGTTGGTGCTTCTGCTTATACTACTACTGCTGGTTGTCTGTGTGCAATAATGTCAAACCACATGTTCTGACATCCTTCCTTATGTGTTTATGGAGAACCCTGATTACTGTTTGGTAATCTATTACTTTATTGCTCTGTTATTTGTGTGGCTTCTGTTGCATGTTTTTCTAATGTGTAAACTTGAATAGTTCAATTTTGTTTTTCTAGTGATTTGGGTTATCCCCTTGAAGTCCAAGTTTAGTTTTCTTGTGATTTAGGTATTCCCCTTGAGGAGGGGATTGATTATATTTGACAGGGGGAGTATTGGTCTTGTCTAAACTTGGAGGTGTGTCTGATGTAATGATAAACCACTTGCCTTGACATATGAGCTATAGAGATTTCTAGAGTTTGGAGAAGTGGTAATCTATGATGATTTGTAGTTTCATGGTATCTTTGATATATATTTCTATGTTTGTAGTTTGTATAAAATTTACATATAAAGAAGACAAGCAAACAAGTACTTGAGCAAGTAAAGAAGAAAAACAAGCAAGCAATGATTGACCAACCAAAGAAGGCATGTTATGAAAGTACCTCAAACAACTAAAAGATAATTCCCCTAACATGTTAAGTGCCTAATAAAAAGCCTAAACAAGGCATCATAGGTCAAGAAGAAGATGAAATCACCTAACTAGGAAAATAAAAGTACAATTAAGAAATTAGAAGACATAACTTCAAACAATGTTAAAAGTATCAGTGAAATAAGAGGAAAGAGTGGATACCTAAGTATAAAAATGATTTAAGACATCTTAAATTATCATCAAGAGGTCACATGTTAACAAACATCACCTAATTAAAATAAGCATGCATGGTGAAGGAAGATGAAACTCAAACATGTGGCAAGAATTGACCTAAGTCTAAGACAAGCATCACACATTCAAAGGGTAGAAACATTGTACAAAATTGAACACTAAGTCATGCTAAACAATCCCCTAAGGGTCATTAATAAGAGGTATGGACTTAAGAGTCACAAGAGAAGTCTCACAATGAAGCACACTAGCATAAGAGCGTTTATGTGTTAAGTGCCTAACTTATCATGTCATAAGAGGGTGGAGTGAAGTGAAGTGAAATAGACGAGGAAGTTTAAAAGTCATAAGGAAACTCATCAAGGACTTCTCATCATTACATAAGCATACTTGATAAGAATTCACAATCAAATCACACAAGCAAAGCCAAGCACATAACCCTAAGTGGACATAAGTCCTTGTGCAATGATATCAATCAAAAAAAGTTGAAAGAGAAGTGATATGGGGAGAGAGAGAGAGAGAGAGAGAGAGAGAGAGAGAGAGAGAGAGAGAGAGAGAGATAGAGATAGAGATAGAGAGAGAGAGATAGAGAAACATAGACATGTTATTCAATTAGAACAAGTATCATGATCAAGAAGAAGTTAAATTAGGCATTGAATTCATGGTACAAGCACCAAAGTACACAAGCATCATTCAAAGTTGTGAAGTAAAGTGAATACAAGTGTGTGAGAGATTAGGAATAGCATTAAGGCATCAAAAGAAATAAATTCATAAGATAAGAAATGTGGTTAATACACAAAAGAAACCTTAAGATATCACAAAAGCATCATGTCAAATCATACTCAAAGATTGAAGAAAGTAAGGACCAAAACCAAACCCTAAACATCTCCTAATGGCATCCAAATTACAAGAAAGGAATAGATGAAAAGGGATCATGTTAATAGGATGTAAAAACATACAAGTAATAATAAAATGACCTATAATATCACACATTCACGCACCACTGTCATTGAGAAGAATTAAGCATAGAAAGCTAAAATGTGAAAGGCAAAACTAGTCAAGAATACATGTTCAACTTCACACAATCGTAAATACAAGTAAAGGTGCATGAAAGGACCTATAAATGGAAGTGAGAAGGATCTAACGCATGTAAAATAAAGTGAACACAAGTGAGAAACAATATCCCTAAGGTTTGAACAATTGCATCCTTAAACATAGCATCAATCAAAGGAACAAACAAAATTCGACTAGACAAAGAAAAATGAAATAGAAGAAATCTTCTAAATGAAGTCAAATCATTATCAAATACTCATGGCATTATCATTAAACTTTTCATTCATCAAGTGAAACCAAATAATTCAAAGAAAATTTTAGAAACACCTCAAAGCATCATAAAAAACAAACTAGGATTTCATAAATATAGTCAAGCATTAGGCACATAGAAATTAATTAAACAAATGACCCAAAAAGGATCAAAAATTAAATCCAAGTTGATGTGATCTCTATGAATTCATGTGCCTATAATTTTTCCAAATATTGGTATCATAAAATGTTCATAAACACTCAAATGAAATCCTAATTGTCAAGGAAAATTCCAATGAGCACATTTCCAAATTAAATCAAGTAAAAATAGAAAAGTGAAGTTAAAATTCAAAAAAAAATAATGGATACGATCTCCAAACATTTAAAAGTTAGAAACAGTCCTTTGCATCATTTTTACATTGAAGTAAGATGGAAAGTGAAATTAAAGAATACAAACTAGCATCTAAAAGTGACCATTGAAGCATGCTCGGAAAATATTTCCAAACAGAATCAAATCATTCAACAAAAATTATGGAAATATCATTCCAAGCATCTCAAGAAATTCAAGAAAATTCACAAAATTTTTGGTGATTTTCAGATCAAAGTAAAAAAGAAAATAAATTTGAAACTTCAAACAAAAGCAAGAAAGGGACCAAAATGAGAATTCCACTTCAAAAATTTTTAAAACCAAGAAAATTACAAATTAAATTTGGTTAAAAATTATCACAATCACCTCCACACATCATGTATCATGGAAGATTAATTAAAACAATTATTTTCATCAAATGACACATTTAACCAAAAAAATTTATTTTAATCATCACAAATTTTTTAAAATTACAATAAAAATCATAATAAAAAATTAGACTCAATGAGAAATTCACACATAGTTTTTTCATAATTTTTCGATGAGTAAAATTTGAAAAATAAAATTAAAGAAGTTGATGAGATGTTGGAGAAATATAGAGAACAAGTCAAATGAAGAAGAATGACACATGATATGCGTGGGCCCGGGTTCAGGTGGCGCTGACTCCAAGGTGCTACTCCCCACGTGCCACCTATCATTCCAAGCCTTCAAAACTACAAAAACCCTAGCCAAAATCGTGATTTCCACCTATCCATGCATAGATCTTCAATCAACCATAACTTCTTCAATACTCCATGAAATAAAAAAAAATTTGAATCAAAATTATAGTAAAAAATTAGAGGAATAGCATGCTATCAAGAAATTCCAGAAATTACCAATGTATCATAGAGAAAATCAAGTCACAATATCATGGATTCATACTTTGCATACAAAATTAAACATGAGCTACACACAATTTTGAGCCTAGCTTCACTTGCCAATTTGTTAGGACTTCAGATGCAATGTGTATAAACAACCCTAAGCAAATTTCCAGATCTAAATGAGAGAGATGAAGTGGTGATAAGCTTACCAAATGGAGAAATTTCCACCGCACGTTGAGATTGTTTTCCAATTAAAGAAACTCAGAGATCTTGATCCTTAAGCTCCAAATAAGAGGAAGAATGGAAGAGATTGAAGAAAACTTGCAAGGATTTTGAGATTTGAATAATATGCTTCAAAGATTCCAAAATACCAAGATCCAATTTCTCTCTATTTTCATGTATATATCTGAAATGAGGGATTGAGTGTGATTTATGGAGCACGAATAAGAGGTTAGGATGGTCATTTGAAGTTTAGATTCGTTGGGGGCATGATTGAATGTTTATGCCAAAATATGGAGTAGGGAGCAAGCTTGCATTTTGTGTATGATTTGTTGCACAAACCTTGCGTTTTTGAGGCCTTGTGGGGTCAAAATTCATTCTCCAAAAGATGGTACAAAGAGGTAATGGAATGAGTGAGGTACAAGGAATTTTCTATTTTGGACAATTTTGTACAAAAGTGATGAAATCAAGTGCATGGGCCTACATGGGTGTATTTAAAAAGTGTTTTAAGATGATACACATTCCACATGAGTAATGGGCTTGATTATAAACCACACAGTTTCCTAAAATCTTGAATTGGCTGAAATTGCAACTTGCTTGCCAAGAAAAATGACCAAAAGTGACTTATAATCCTAAGCATCATAACTTGCTCAATTTTGATTCAAATGACATGAACCTTGACTTTTTGGAAAGAGGATAAGATTTCCTACAGCTTTCATGTTGATGACATTTTTATTTGAAGACATTAAGGTCCTCAGAATTGGAAATGAAAATTGGAAATAGTTGTTGACCCAAAGAAATTTGTAAATTTCACCAAGTGTAAAACCTCCAAGTATAGAATCATGAACTTCCAACTTGAATAACTTATTTTCCTTTCGCTTTTTGGACATGAGCCACGAGGATAAAGTTGTAGATCTTGGCCTCCTATATCTATTGATCACAAGTTTGTAAATTTCTGATTAAAAATGAAGAAGTTATGACCTTTTGAAAAGTGGTAAATGAACATAAAAATCTCATAAGAAAAAATTCTAAGTGGCAAAAAGTCAAACTTTGGTCAACTTTTTGATTTTCTTGATTTTCTTGATTCCACTTGAACAAATCTCAATCCTCGACAATATTTGACTTGTAGAAACCAAAATGGACCTCAAAAAGTTAAGAGTTGACTATTAGCTTCCACAATTGAGTTTTCCCCAATTTAGTTAATTCACAATCATCTGAGCAATTGGAACTCTTCAGAATAAAATTGATGACCAAATTTCCATCCATAGATACTTAGGGACATGTAGAATACTATGGAATCAAGTTTTTCTCAAAGAATAAAAAATAAACTCATTTTATCACAAACCCTAATTTTTGAAGGTAAAGAAAACACAAGAAGGGGGGTTTGAATTGTGTTCATAGAAAACATCCCCCGCTAAAATTATAAGCAATCAAATGATAATAACACTAAAGATAATGAACATAAAGGACACAAGTATTTTATTCAGGTTTACCATTAACTAGGCTACTCCTGTCTGTTATACCCAATTTTTGCCCCTAAGATCCCTCATCATCTCATATTATCAATACATCAAGATCACACATTACAATTGGTTCTCCCTTTCTATTTCATCCTATCTTTAAGTTTTATCTTGAGGGATCACCAAGCACATTGAATTGTGTATCTTGTACATGTTTTCTTTTAACAAACATTAAAATATGTATATAGGTCTCTTTGAATGTTCATATTGTAGGTGATGACATAATATTTCACCATCTAACCTGGAATTTGAGGGGTGGTCCTCAGTCAACTGGTTTTCAATGGATTATAAGAGTTCAAGCTTAAAGGCTATGACTATGACATAAAAAATTTGTGGTTCAAAGAATTCTCTCTTTTTATTTAGATTAAACTTTCCTTAAAGTTGGTGGTGGAATTCATCAACAAGACTCATAGGTTCATGTGTTTATTTCTATGCCTTCTTCAACAAGTTTCATTGAGAATTTGGCTTTATATTTGAGTTTTATTCAAGACAACAACATCTCAAGGCCTATTGTGATTCATCATGATATATTTTACCAAGAAAGTTCAAAAAGATTCAAGGCTGGTTCAACAAGTTTGACCTAATTGAGAAAATGCTTGATTCAGTGATCACATATACATAACTCTCTCAATTTTCAACATTTTGATTTAGATATTTTTTCTATGGATTCTTATCATCATCTACAACAACCTATCTTTACATGAAAAGATCCAATTCGTCAAGAAAAATCATCAAAGGTAGAAAGTGGTTTCAAGTCATTTTGACACTCTCTGAACTAGAGTTTGTTGACTTCTAAGGACCATATCTTGTTCATTTTTTGAGATTTTTGATTGACTCTAAAGCCACTATTCTATTTAAAGGATACTTAACAAGCTCTCCTTAGGAATATAAGGCTAATTTTTAATGGAAGATCACTAATGGTTGAGAAAGATTACAAGTCTCCTTAAAAAGCCTTTGAATTTAAGGGTTTGACTTCAAATGATCATAACTTGGTCAATTTTTATCTCCTAGAGCTCATTCTTTTTCCAGAATAATATTTGGGGTGTCTACTAAAACTTTGTATCAATGTGAAAGACTAGAAGATGCTTGGAAAGTGGTTGAAGAATGAAAAAGATTATAAGTCTTCTTTGAATTTCCCCATATTTATTCATCACCTTCCAAAGACCATAACTCTTTCAATTTTTATTATTTTTAAGTGGTCTCAATTCCACAATTAAATTCAAGAGGTTTACATCATGTCATCTTCAATAATCAAGATCAAATTTTGAGTATAAGGTCATGTTATTTTGAAGAACATTATACGTCATTTTGAGGTCCCGTAAGAAAATTTTCTAAGTACAAAAATCAATTTATTTTTCACGATTTCAAGAGGACGTATCATCCAACTCATTTATCCAAATGGAGTCTTTCTTGGCACATTGTAAATATTGTGACATTGTCTTTCAAATTCCTCAACAATCTTGCCCTAAAGCCTTCTGAGTTGTGTGCATCATGGATTCAAAATTGGTACCTTGGAACTGAAGTTTCACTTACAATCAGATTGCAAATTGACTAATGTGACTTCTAATGATCAATTTTATGCGCATTTTCCACTTAAATATGTTAAACAAAGTTTCTAAGGCTGGATTAAGGATTGAAACGCAAGAATTAGATGAGTTTTGATGAGTTAGAAGTCACACTTTTGTCATGATCAGGGTGCACACAATTTCACTTGATTTCTTATCATTAACCATCTCTCAAAATTGTATCATATTATCCTATAAATAGAGACCTCCCCTACTTAATTTTGACAAGCTTTAGAGAGCCAAAATACCTCTGTTGAACTTCCTCCACACCTCTTGATTCTGCAACTTTGAATTTGGTTTTAAAGCATTTTTCAATCCAATTTCTTTGCTGATTCTTCATCCTTGAACTTCATTGAAGCTAACAGAATAAGAATTAAGTCTTGAGGTACTCTAAATCACGCAAGCCAAGTCATGTTTTAGAGAAATTTCTTGATACTTTGATCAGGTAGTTTAAGGCATCAATTCTTCTAAATCAAATTACTAGGATGATCTATGATGTTCATTGATACTTGCTTATGGTTTACTTTGATTAATTGACGCACCTGATGCATCTATTTCCGATTTCAAAAAATTTCAAAACTCTATGGTTTTTCTCAAATCGATTGAGCTACAAGTTAAATAAATTTTTTGCGAGGGTACAATTGAAATCGTCTTGAAGAGACAAAGTGAATGGCACCTGTATGAGCTCCTAATTTTAAAGTTTGTGAGACCTGCAATTCACGTGTGGCTAGAGGTTGAAGATGACGAGCGTGTCATCTCTCAACCAATGACATGGTCCCACACAGTTTTTTCAAATATATTTTTAGTTAATGATCTGGTGGTTTATTCACTAATGAACATGATATGAACAACGCGCCAGACCCCCTGGATTTGATTACTAACGCGTTTTGACATTGATCCAATGGTCTATATCTTTTTGGTTTTATTTTATTTTCTAATTTTATATTTTAATTAGTTCAAACTTCAAAAATTCAAAAAAAAATCATTTTTACTTCTAAAATTATGAAAATAAATTCAAAAATACTTTTAAATTTTCTCTTTCAGATTTTTGTTTTTTAAAAATTTTATTTTGTGATTTGGTATTTTTTATGATTTTTCACTTTTTATGATTTTTCACTTTATTTGATTTGTTTTAATTATTTAAAAAGACTTTTCTTGATTTTTAAATTTTGGAAAAATTATGGAAGGATCAAATGACCTCTTGACAAATATTGGTGACCTCATTTTTTATTTATTTTCTATTTTACTATTTTCACAAATTTTGGCTTGTTTTTCTTATTTCTTTAAATTTTAAAAATAGTTTGACTTTAAAAAATTCAGAAAATTTGTGTCAACACTTATTGACTCATATTTGACTTTTGATTTTTTTATAGAATTTATATTTTTTGTTTTATTACATTTTTTATATTTTACCAATTATTTCCCTTTTATTAATCATTTAAATATTGTTTTATTAAATATATTTTTATTATTTTTTCTTGGTCCTGATTTGGGTGTTATTTTGGGACAAGTTCCTAAACTCTATAGAATCTTGGGTGTTGATAGGTTGAAAAACCATATCCACCAAAATGGATGAATGATGTTGATGATATTTGAAACCCTAAAATTCATTTGATACATCTCTTCCCTCTTCATCTTATCCCTTTCTTGTTTTTACTTGGGCTACATGTTTTTGCAGAGTGATCTACATATCATTTCTCTAACATATTGGTACATAGATTGTTATTGACCGTCCTCAAAGTAGGTGTAACTTCTACATAAGTCCACTTACGATTGCTTAACATAATGCTAAATTTATCCCGATTCGAAAAATGACTTTTTATGGGCCAAACCTATGTTTGCAAGCCCAAGTGTGTTTAATTTGAATCCTTTTGATCTAATAACTTTGAAGCTCATTGTTAGGAGACTTTGGTTCTATCAATCCTCTAACGAACTTCATAAACTTTGGTCTAAGTGAATCATTCGAACATCATTGATCATATGTGGTTTCTTTGAGTATTTGAAATGAATGATATATTTGACAAAAAGCAAATGAGACTTGTTGTTGAGAAGCTTTGATTTTATCAATCTTTTAATGAGTTTTCAAATGCAAGATTCAAGATGGTCATTCCACTAACCTCTAACTTCTAATTCACTAACAATTAATTTTACTTTATGCCTTTAATTTATGCCTTTGATTTTGTGCCTTTACTTTTATGCACCATTTATTTTAGCATTTACGTTCCATGTCATTTTATCTTTTCTCATTAGAGCATTTATCTTTATATCATTTTTATCTTTTCTCACTTGAGCTTTATTTTCTTTTGGAAGACACTGAATAATCAACTTGAACATTAAAAGTCTTAATGTTACTTGGACTATCTGGTTACTATCCTTGGCATTATGGAGTTGTGGATCTCTCGGACTTAGGATTAGAAGTCTTAATACTTTGGGACCTTGTGACTCTGTTGTTATTTTTTCTGTAGTTCTTGGGGTTTACCCCAAGACAATGGTTTGATTTTTTTTAATATGCAGGTTATTCTTATTATATGCCTTATCTGTGATTGAGAATTCCTCTGTATACAGCCGTTACTCTGCCCATTTTTTGTGAAGACTTAATTTATCTGAAGCTCGGTATTCTCCAGAAGTTTAGTATTTTTTCCTGCTTGGTTTCAATCCAAAGGATGAGAATTCTACATTGACTTCATATGTAAAGTGTTGACTTCTTGTTGGTTAAATTGTTCTTTTCCTTGGCTTTTACCTTATGCTTTAGGATAGTCCCTTTATCTCCTCCCATCTTCTTTAATTTCAAAAATCTTCTCCCTCTTTTTCAAAACTCTTCTTGTTTTCTAACTTGAACCGCTTACATAATAAACTTGGACTTAAGTCCATACATTTTCAAAAAAAGCTCTGCTTAATCAAACTTTAATCAATTTAACGATACGTTTACATCGTTCTACAGACTAAAAGTCAATTAACCTCATTCAAACCATTTGGCCACTTTGGCTTTTTTACTTTAAAACCTTTTCTCAAAGGACTAGACTCTTGTCCATTCTTATAGTGATGCGAGCTACTATACTTTTACGATATATAGTAAAGTGAGATATTTTCCACTTGGGTGTTGAGTGAGGTTTTGTTGATTTTAAAATCCAAGCTATATCCTCCACTTTGAGATGATGCAAAATCTCCTTTCTCATAATTATGGGTAGTAAGTATGTCTTCCACTCGGGTATGACGATAATGTCTCTTCTCTTAAAATTAACCAACACACATATGTGTTTTAATGTTTTTAAGGTCAACTACAAGTGCCCTGATCCCCTATTGTAAAAAACAACTTTTTTTCTCATCTCCACCATCTATTTTTATATACACTTTTTATAGCCAAAATATACAGATTTTCAAAGAGGTTCTTGTGGAGTACCATAGATGTTTAGGGTGCTAATACCTTCCCTTTGCATAACCAACCCCCGTACCTATATTCTCTCCCCTCTCTTTTTTTTGGTTTATTCGCTCTTTTCCCATTCCCTTTGGAAACAATAAAGCTTGATGGTGATTTTTATTTGATTTGTGCGATTTAAGTCAATCCAATGGCTTAGTCTCAATATTTCTACCGCTACAGAAAATTGGCAACTCTGCTGGGGAAAATTTTCTAAGTAGGTTGAGCTTATCTTTGTTTATTTGTGTATGTGCTATTATTTGTTGTATATTATATGTTGTATATATGTATGTTCGGTTTTTCCTGGTTTTCAGGATGCTTGGTGATCTTTTATAAGTCCTCTACCCAGACTTGGGAAAACTTAAGATAAGACGAGTGGTATAGTCATGTTAACTTTGAATGAGGAATCCCAAAAAAGAAGACATGAGATTCCCCACTCAGTGGAGGCCCCTTTGACTGTAGTATTTGTTTATCGAGCAATTGGGAAGACATGCTACTTTCGACCTGGGAGCCTGCTGAAGTTAAGGACCATAGAACCCTTAACCTATCTTGGCCTTTTAGGTGTAGTGCAGAGAATATGATGGAGAAATCCGGAAGTGGTTGTCACGCGATTCTAGACTCAGACGATTTCTTCCTGAGAATATTACTAATTACCGAGCTAATCGAAATGTTGGTAATATTTGAATGAAGGATGTAGACTCTGGGAACTCTTTAGAACCTTGTTCGGTTGGTGATAAACCAATAGTCCTTACCTTGTGGGTAGTACCTTCGACTTCATGCTTGTGACGTCGAACCTATAAACCCCCATGTTTATGATCTTGTGTGTGATTGTAGCATCATGCATTCATGCATCCACGAACATTCTTTAACGATTTTTCAAGGAACTTAAGGTTGACTGTTGCAAATATCTCAGATACTTTTTTACCATGGATTTTGGAAAGAGAAAGACTCGGAAGTACAATTTCAAGGATCCTAAGAAACAGGAACTAATGAGTTTGATTCTTAAGATTGAGAGCTCTACAAATTTGAGGAAGAATTATGGAGCAATTATGCCTCTTATGTAGCTCAATATGAAGGAGGGTATTATTTCTACATTGGTACACTTGTATGATCTGCTACATTGTTGTTTTACTTTTCCTGATTATCAAATGATTCCCACATTAGAGGATTATTCGTACTTACTTGGTTTACCTATTACTGATTGTGTTCCTTTCACCGGCTTAGAAGGAGGGCCTAAATCTCATGAGGTTGCCTCTATAATTCACTTGAGGAAGTATGAGATTGAGGCTAACATGACTACCAAAGGAGGAATTAGGGGTTTACCTGCTCAGTTTCTATTGGAGAAAGCTCGTTAGTTCATCAAGATGAAGAGTACATCTGCTTTTTAGGCTATATTTTCTTTTCTTGCTTATGGGTTGTTCTTGTTCCCTAACATCGACAAATTTGTGGATGTTAATGCTATTAGGATCTTTCTGATTGGGAATCCAGTCCTTACGCTGCTAGAAGATACTTATCATTCCATCCATCTTCGGAATTTCTATTAGGGAGGGATGGTTATCTGTTGCACACCGTTGTTATATCAGTGGTTTATTTCACACTTACCTCTGTCTGTTTCTTTTTGGGGAAACTACAGATTGAAAAACTCAAGGGAAAGCGTCAGTGTGTGGAGAGATCTTCTTCAGCTTTGGCTCCTTAGGATTTTTAGATTCTATCTTTATTCTCTAGTACTTAGGATTATTTAAACTTGTATTAAAAGTTGTAATCCATTCCAAAACTATTATTAAAATGAGAATTTTCAGTATTTCCAAATGTGTTAGGTCTTCAATTTGCAATTGTTTATAATTTTTTGAGAAATAAACATAATAAATCATATGCATTGCACATCATGCATCATTTTGCACATATTTTTGCATTCTTATCATTCCCAGGTGTCTTACTTATTTCTCTACTTCGTTCAGTCAACAAGTTGCCTCATCACTATAATACTCGGGCTAATTCTAGAAAGAAGATGGAAAACCTTGAACAAGAGAATCATGAGATGCACAAAGAAGTTACTGATAAGAGAGATGGTATGGCCAACTTGACTGCTTTGGTAGAATCGTTGGTGGTTTCTCGGAATTATCCACCACCTCCTCCTATGTCTCCTCATACTACTCAGCTACAACAGACGACCATTATTTCAGAGGTTCTGTCAGTTCCCATCTTTGTTACTCCAGTTATTGATAATCAATACCGTATGCCTCGCGATTACCCGTGGGGAATGCCTGAGAATTTCATGTCAGAAGGTTATAATCCTGACGCTCAAGTTGCTCCATTTACTCAAACTATTGTTGTTTTTGCACCTTCTGTGGTGCATGCTACTCATGTTTCTAGTGATGAGATTAATCATGTTGCACCTTCTACAGTGAATGATATGCATGTTATTAATAATGAAGTTTATCATCCCTCTCCTCCACCAAGTGAATGTTTGGAATTTTATGACCGAATGAATGACTTTTACGATCAATTCAATGAAATGCAGAAAGAAGTGAAGGCTCTCTGATGGAAAGAGTTATTCAGACAGATGTCAGTGATCTCTGTTTAGTTCCTAATGTGAAAGTTCCAGTAAAGTTTAAGGTGCCAAAATTTGAGAAGTACAAGGGAAATTCTTGTCCTCGTGACCACCTGGTGATGTATATCAGAAGAATGTCCACTCATACTGATGAACAACGCTTGCTTATTCATTTCTTCAAGGATAGTTTAACTGGTGCTTCCTTGAAATGGTATATAGGATTTGACAGTAGCAACATCCCTACATTCAATGACTTGGGTAAAGCTTTTTTGAAACAGTATAAGTACAACATGTTTATGGCACCTGACTGTGACCAGTTTAGAGCGATGGCTCAGAAAGATAATGAGTCATTTAAGGAGTATGCACATAGATAGTGTGAATTTGATGCCCAAGTGTTACCCCTAATGGGAGAGCAAGAAATGACTAAGGTCTTCCTAAAAACCCTTGGTTCATTTTACTATGAAAGGATGGTTGCAAGTGCACCGGGTGATTTCACTGAGATGGTAAGTATGGGTGCTTGTCTAGAGGAAGCCGTCAGGGAAGGATGATTGACAAAAGATGAAGGTTATAATGGAACAAATAAATCATCATATGGGTTTTCTTAGAAGAAAGAAAGTAAACCAAATACTATTATTATTGAAATAATGGTTAGGCATCCAAGAAGAAGTCATCAACATCAACAACATGTTGCTTTTATAACTCTGGTTGTCAACGTGGCTCTAACTGCTATTGCTTATCAGGGACAACCTCAACAAGGTAATCAAGGGAAAGGTCAAAAGAGAGAAGATTTTGATCGTATTCCGATGAGTTGTGCAAAATCATTTCCTGCTTTTATTCAAAAGAAATTTGTGCACACTCGGTCTCCCCCTACTACACCCTCAACATTACCATGGTACTATAAAGCTGATCAGACTTATGCTTTTCATCAAGGAGCCCCCGGGAACAACATTGAAAATTATTATCCGTCGAAGTCTAAAGTACAAAAGATGGTAAGATATGGTCTCTTGTCTTTTAAAGATGTTGGTCCCAATGTGAAGACAATCCATTACCAAAGTATGAGGGTGAAAGTGATGTAAATAAGGTTGCTGGTTGTCCTGGGGACTTCTGGATATTTGATATCAATCTGGTCAAAGGTGATTTAGTGAAGATGCATGCTGATCTCTGTGAGTTCAACTATTACACACACAATCATGATGCTTGTAGTGTTTGCAGTTTAGATATCCATGGATGTGATAAAGTGAGAGTTGATCTTCAAGAAATGATGGATGAAGGACTTATCCACATAATCAAACCAAGGGCTGAATATGTGGAAGATGTGAATATGGTTTATGGATGTCCCAGTGAATTCCAGATTTTTGATGTAAACTATATGGATGATGATCTGGTACAACTGCACGCCACATTTTTTCACATGGATGGCCAGGAGGTACATCATTATGAGTCTTGTCAAATCTGCTGTAGGGATTCCCGTGGTTGTTATGTAGTAAGAAGAGGTTTTAATTGTTGTTAGATAATGGTACTATCAGAGTCACAGGAAAAAGAGATGATTATAATGGGGTTAACATGATTGAAGATTACTTTATTGAGGCTATGTTTGATGATGAGTATGTTTCTGATGATAAGTATGTTTTTGCTGATGAATTCTTTTCTTCTGATAAAGGTATATTTTCTGATAATGATTATGTGATTCCTGAGTATGCTAAAGAAACAAGGGTAAATATTATTATGCCATATTTTGGTTTTCCCGCTCCTGTAGAGATTACATACCACAACAAGTTCGTTGTTGCTCCCGTAGTTATTTGTCTGCCTGGTCCAGTCCCATATGAATCAGATAAGATTGTGCCTTATAAGTACAATGAAACTATCCTAGAAGATGGTGTGGAAATTCCTATCCAACCTTTGTCCCATATTTAAAATATTGTTGAAGCTAGTCAGGTAACTCGCAGTGGTCGTGTCTTTTCCCCTACCTTTCAAGGAGATATTAATTATGGTAAAAATATTGTTGAGAATGTTGAACCTAGGAAAGTGGTAGGAGAATCTAGTGGCTCCACCTTGGAAAAGGATGTCGATGATCTGTTTAAAATCATCAAGATGAGTGCTTACAAGATTATGGATCAGTTGTTGCAAACTCCATCTAATATTTCCATTTTAGCCATCTTGATGAACTCTTCTACTCATCGGGAATCTCTGATAAGGGTGTTGTACCATGCTTTTGTTGAAAGTGATATGTCTCTAGATCAGTTCAACGGTGTTGTAGGGAATATTATATCTTGTACCAATTTAAGCTTTTGTGATTAGGAATTGCCTGATGAAGGGAGAAACCATAACATGGCTCTGCATATATCTATGAATTATGAGAATGAATTTTTATCCAATGTGCTGATAGATAATGGATCTACTTTGAATGTCACACCGAGAAGTACTCTCATGAAGCTTAAATACAAGGGAACTCCCACGTGCCCAAGTGGCATTATAGTGAAAGCTTTTGATGGTTCGAAAAAATCCATCACTAGAGAGGTGGATTTACCTATTCACATAGGTCCTCATTTAGTCCAAATCACGTTCTAGGTTATGGATATTTTACCAGCTTATAGTTGTTTATTGGGATGACCCTGGATCCATGAAGCAAGAGTTGTTACTTCAACCTTGCATCAGAAGTTAAATTTGTTCGTGAAGGAAAGGTAGTCATTGTGAATGGCGAGCAAGCTCTGTTGATATCTCATTTGTCTTCCTTTATCATTACAAAAGCTAGTGAAGCCTTTGTTGGTACTCAATTCCAAGCTTTTTCTATTGATAATATAAGGAAGAATGAAGATTATATCACCTCATTTAGAAATGCGTAGTAGGTAGTGCAGAAAGGCCCTAGCAAGGTGTGGGGGAAGGTTACTAATCAACCTGTGAAAAAGAATGGGATTGGTTTGTGTTTCTCCATGAAGATGTAAGTTATGAAGTCAAAGTCCGCTTTGAGTAAATATCAAGACATATTTCACAATGCATGATATCTCCATCCGACTACTCCAAAGATTGATTCTATTCTCGAAGATGGGTCAGAGCAAGAGATGTCAAATTTGTGACACATGGAGTCAGAATCCAGAATTGGATCACTGTTGATGTTCCTTCTTGAATTTACATTTCAAAGTGATTTGTTTTTTGTTTGTCTTTTCAAAAATCTTTCACTCTGCCGAAGGTGAAAGTAATGATGTTGTATGGGTGTTCTGTTGTTTTGAATTTTAAAATCATTAATAAAAGTTGCTTTTTATTTCTAAAAATGAGTCTTTATTTTCTTCTTTTTCTTGGAAAATGGTAATCAGAAAAAACCTTTCAAAATAAATAATAACTTTAAATAAATCTTCATAATCACTTGTTACATGTGTCAGTTTCTAAAGTCAATCATAAATCATATGTGCAAATTAATTAAAAAACCCGTTGAGTGCAATGATCATGAAACCTCTCCCAATTTTGAATATCAGTTGTATGTGGATGACGAAGAAGAATATGAGGTTTCACGGTTGCTCGAGTGCGGGGAAAATACCATTCATCTGTATAAAGAGATGTTGAAGACGATTAATTTGGGTTCAGAGAAAGATTTGAAAGAAGTCAAGATTGGGGAACTGCTTCATCTCGATATGAAGAGCAGGTTGATTAAGTTGCTGAGAGAGTATGTGGATATCTTTGCTTGGTCTTATAAAGATATTCCTGGTTTGGATACCAATATTGTGGAACATTGTTTGCCGTTAAAGCCAGAATGTCCACCAATCAAGAAGAAGCTGTAAAGAACTCATCCTGGCATAACAGTGAAGATTAAAGAAAAAGTTTTAAAGCATATTGATGTTGGTTTTCTTGTAAAATCACTATACCCTCAGTGGATTGACAATATTGTTCCAGTAATAAAGAAAGACAGAAAAGTCCTCATGTGTGTTGATTATAGAGATTTAAATAAAGCAGGTCTGAAAGATGATTTCCCATTTCCACATATTGATATGTTGGTTGATAGCACAACAAAATTCAAAGTGTTTTCATTCATGGACGAATATTCTGGATACAATCAAATTTGGATGGCTCTTGAGGACATGGAAAAAAAACATTTATCACACCCTGGGGATGATTCTGTTAGAGTGATGCCCTTCATGTTGAAGAACGTTGGTGCAACATACTAGAGGGATAAGATAACCCTATTCCATGATTTGATGTATAAGGAAATTGGAGTATATGTTGATGATATGATCGCTAAATCTTAGACTAAGGAAGGGAACATAGAAGACTTGTTGAAATTGTTTTAGAGTTTGAGGAAATATCGTCTTCATTTGAATCCAAATAAGTGCACTTTTGGTGTTCGTTCAGGAAAGTTGTTAGGTTTCATTGTCAGCCAAAAAGGAATTAAAGTTGATCCTGATAAAGTTAGGGAAATTCAGGAAATGCCTGCACCAAGAACTGAAAAGAAAGTTAGAGGCTTCCTTGGACATTTGAATAACATTTCCAGATTTATTTTCCATGTGGCTGTAACACGTGAACCAATCTTCAAGATGTTAAAGTAATATTAAGGTTATGTAACGACAGATGATTTCCAAAGGTCATTTGAAAGAATTAAAGAGTATCTACTTGAGCCTCATATCTTTCTCCCTCATGTTGAAGGAAGACCATTGATTATGTATTTGACTGTGTTAGATAACTCCATGGGCTGCATTTTGGGACAATAAGACGAAACAGGAAGAAAGGAATATGTAATTTATTATTTGAGCAAGAAGTTCACTGACTGTGAGTCACAGTATTCCATGCTAGAAAAAACATGTTGTGCTTAGGCCTGGGCGACAAAGCGATTGTCGTAATATATGTTGAATCATACTACTTGACTGATTTCCAAAATGGATCCAATTAAGTATATTTTTGAAAAGCCTGCTCTTAGTGGAAGAATTTCCTGCTGGAAGATGTTGTCGTCTAAATATGATATTGAATACCATACTCAGAAGGCTATTAAAGGAAATGTGTTGGTAGAGTACCTTGCTCACCAACCGATTGACAATTATCAGTCTGTTAAGTATGATTTCCCTGATGAGGATGTGATGTTTTTGAAAGTAAAATATTGTGATGAACCTTTTCCTGAGGAAGGTCCTGACCCTGAATCCCGGTGGGGCATGGTGTTTGATGGAGCTGTAAATGCTTATGGAAAAGGAATTGGTGTTGTGATTATAACTACCCATGGGTCATATATCCCTTTCACTGCAAGGCTGACATTTGATTGTACCAATAATATGGCGGAGTATAAATCTTGTATCATAGGTCTTGAAGAAGTTATAGATCTCAGGATCAAGATTCTTGATGTATACAATAATTAAGCTTTTGTAATGGGAGACTCGTCACATTGGCTTGATTCGATACACATATTATGAAAGAAGATTATTACCTTTATTCAATAAAGTTAAATTCCATCATATCCCAGAGATGAGAATCAGATGGAAGATGCTTTAGCCACTTTGGCTTTCATGTACCAAGTAAATGCTTGGAATGATGTACCTCAGATTACAGTTCAACGTCTTGATAGACCAGCTCATGTGTTTTCTACAGATGGAATTTCTGATGAAAAACCTTGGTATTATGATATCAAGCACTTTCTTCAGACTCGGGAATATCCGGTTGCTGCGTCAAACAAAAATAGAAAGACATTGAGAAGGTTGGTAAGTAGATTTTTCCTCTATGAACATGTATTATACAAGAGAAATTATAACATGGTCTTGCTTAGATGGGTGGATAGACACGAATTAGGCATGTGGATGCATGAGATCCATGAAGGCTCCTTTGGTACCCATGCCAATGGACATTTGATGGAAAAGAAGATGCTTAGGGCATATTACTATTGGATGACAATGGAATCTGACTGTTACAAATTTCCGAAGAAGTGCCATAAGTGTCATATTTATGCTGACAAGATTCATGTGCCTCCAACACTTCTCAATGTTATTTCTTTCCCATGGCCTTTTTCTATGTGGGGTATTGATATGATTCGAATGATTGAACCCAAGGCGTCAAATGGACATCGTTTCATCTTAGTGCAATTGACTACTTCACCAAGTGGGTGGAAGCAAGTTCTTATGCTAATGTCACCAAGCATGTGGCAGTACGCTTTATCAAGAAAAATATTATATGTCGGTATGGTGTGCCAAGTAGGATTATCACCGATAACGGCTCAAATTTGAATAACAAGATAATGACAGAACTTTGTGAAGAATTCAAGATTTTCCATTATAATTTGTCTCCTTTATAGGCCTAAGATGAATAGGGCTGTTGAAACTGCTAATAAATACAATAAGAAGATCATCCAAAAAATGGTTGTTACCTATAAGGATTGGCATGCGATGCTCCCTTTTGCTTTGCATGGGTATCGTACATTTGTCCGCACTTCAATAGGGGAAAACTTGTTCTGTCTTGTATATGGTATTGAAGCAGTGCGCCCCGTGAAGGTTGAGATTCCCTTTTTGCGTGTAATAATGGAAATCGAGTTGTCAGATGCTGAATGGGTGTTTGACTAGTTGAATTTGATTGAAGAAAAGAGAATGACAGTCTTGTGTCATGGTCAATTATATCAGAAAATAATGAAGAATGATTTTGATAAGAAGGTCAAGCCTCGTGAGTTCAGTGAAGGTGACCTCGTGCTCAGAAAGATCATGTCTTTTAATGCTGATTCTAGGGGAAAGTGGACACCCATTATGAAGGCCCATATGTTGTCAAGAAAGCCTTCTCTGGTGGTGCATTGCTTCTTGAAACTATGGATGGTGAGGAGTTCCCACGTCCCATGAATGCTGATGCAGTAAAGAAATACTTCGCCTAAATAAATAAAAGAACAGCTCGCTAAGTTGAAAACCTGAAAGGGCGACTTAGGAAAAAAAGAGTGTCTCGGTAGGCTGAAAACCCAAAAGGGCAGTCTAGCCAAAAGTTAGATACATAAAAAAAAATTCCCTGTAGGTTGAAAACCCGCAAGGGCAACTTAGGCAAAAGGTATGGATTTCCTAGAAAGTAACTGCCACAGACAAGACTTGACCATTGAAACAACAATCTTGTCATATTTTCATCACACTTCAACTGAAGCCTCTGCTCAGGAGTTCAAAGTTGTTAGGGAGAATAGTGATCATTTTATTTCAATGTATATTTTCCATGTATTTACCATTTTCAAAAACATTGTAAATCATCTATGGAGTCTTGCCATTTGTGGACTACCATTCTATTAATAAAGTTCGAGCCTTTATCCAATTCTCTGTAGTTCTTGTTTTATTCCATTTAAAAATATTTCATTTATTGTTGATAGTAATTTTCAAAACAAAAAGACTTAATAATAAAAACATGTTTTTGAAAAGAATTCGCAAATTACTTTTTACCTTAATTATGTGATCAAGTGGGACAAAAGTAGTGATTCCAAGGATGGACGTACTATGAAGTTTCATAATTTCTCCCCAAGAAGTATCCCGGGTTACTCTTGTTGATATGCGCGTAGTCCACTTGTGTTTTTTTCCCTTGGATTGATGGGTTTCATACTAGTTGATATATGGTGTGGTGTTGGGCTTGTAATCACATTTTCCCCAGTTAAGTCTTGGCCCAAATTTTCTCCAAGGTTATGTATGGTGTTGGGTTTGTATGGTTTAATACCTCTATCCCATATTCCCTAGCTAAGTCTTGATTCAGGTTTCTCTAGCTGAGTGTGACTCTTTCCCCATCTAGGTGGTGATCAGGCAGAGATTGCAAAGTTCTATAGCCTTTTCTCACTTGATGGAGTTCTTTATCCTTTTGTGTGTTGAGAATGGATGTAAAATCTCTTATAATCATTGTTCTCTCAAGTTATGTCATTGTTGTTGTTGTGTGCTCCCGAAGTAGCCAGACAAGCGCAATATCTTTTCTAAGAAGTGTTGAAACAACTGTCAACTTTTTGGGTTTTCTTGCACCAAGTGTTAAGTTTGATTTAGAATCCCAATAACTTTGACTTCTTGATGTGTTATTAACTTCTTAATTCCCCGGGTGAAGAAAAGATGATGCTTCCCTCTAAAGTTGTTATCCCCGGGAAGTTTTGTAAATTCTCACCAAAGAAGTTTATGCAATCACTACTCTTGATAGTAAAGAATGTAGTAGGACTCCCATCGGCGTGCGTGGTTTCATTTTCCCTAGTAAAGAAAACACAGAATCCCCAGTTGGAGACTAGATGATGTGGCATTATCTTCCCTAGCAAAGTCTGTATGATATTCTTCGGTGAAGCCTGAAGGAGGGTGTTATATCCCTGCAGTTGTTTTGGTTTATTGCTAATAGATTTTGCTTTAATTATTTTTCAAATTGTGTTTCTTCCCATTAAAGTTAAGCCATGAAGTAGGACTATGTTTCCTCAGTTGGTGCTTACTCTCTTATGGAATCTTCATCCTGGATTTGATTTAGCTAAGTGTTGTCCTTACACAATTTGGTTTTGTCTGGTTAATCCCCAGTGCGATATGTCTGTTTTGTTAGCATATACATGATAACACTCATACATATATACATCAATGCACAACTGATTTAAAACTCATGTTTCATTTGCACTCATTGATTGTTTTTGTTGGCATAATATCCTCTTTGCAGAGTTATGTTATTCCCTCTCCAATACAATGTCAACCTTAAGAAGAAAGTGTATATCCTTTCATCATTTGGATGGAGTTGATCCCCATTTGAGTTTACTTCTCATTGGGTGGTGTATTAGTTGATTGTTTCACTCTGGTTTGTTCCTGGTTTGATTTTATTGTCCCCGACAGTAATATTATTTTGATCCCTTTAGGCTGTGAGCCCTGGATTGAGAATGTGCATTTATTTTTCACATTAAGACTTTACCACCTCAGCAAGAATGTATTGGTATTTCCCCACAAAATCATAAATTCATTTCCCAGCACATTTATTGCAATTCCTTTTTGTAACAACAAGTGGCAGTCTCTTTATTTGAGCAACCTATACTTCCCCAGTAAGTCTGTTAATGCCATAAAAGATGTTTTTACTCTGATGGATGGTAGTCTCTTTGTTATGAGACATAGTTCATTGTTGAGGATATATTTACCCCGATGATAAAGATAGTTTGTTAAAAGATTCTTACAACATTTTGTTAACATTCCCAAGTGATATCTTGATTAAAGAAGAAGTTAAGACCCGTTCTAGGTGGAATACAAGAATATTGGGAAACTTGTCATTGATCTATGTTTTTTCTACCTTCATCCTTGAGTTGGTAGTTCATCGTCATTCGTTAGTCTGCATTTATCTCTTTCTCCTCATTGGACTTTACCCCGATAGATTTGAGTTATTCCTAACCATAAGTGTTGATGTCAAACCTTTGTTCCTAGCCATAAGTGCTGATGTCAAACCTTTGTTCTCAGCCATAAGTGCTGATGTCAAAATATTTGTTCCCAACCATAAGTGCTGATGTCAAACCTTTGTTCCCATCCATAAGCGCTGATGTCAAACCGTTATTGTCCATTGCTTTTTACTCATTTATTAAGTTGATGATACTTTGTCTCCTCTTTGGGCCTTACCCCAGTAGAGTTGAGTTTTCTTTTCCCCAGCGGAGTTGATTTCTCTCTAATGGAGTTGAGTTTCTTTCCTCCAGTCGAGTTGGTAACTCTTTATTTTGGTTACTTCCTTGATAGTTTGTTGCTTGTATTGTTAAGAATTTCCGTTGTTGAAATCCTACTATGCATTTGGATTCTTTAATCTTAATTTTGGCTTTACCTATTTATAGCCATCCCCAGAGTCGTGTTGTTCCCAAGCAATTTATTTTCCTGGTCGAACTCTATTTTTTGTTCTTTGGTTTTACTTTTAGCTTTTCCCAATGATGTCTTGTTTCCCCTATGGATTTTGTCTTGTACATTCATAATCATAAGCATTGCATGGCATTTTAGGGCCAAAAATAGGGTTTGTTTTATATTTAAGTATCTTCAATCACGTTGGAACGAAGATTTTAACCTTCGTATCTCTGAATAAAAGACACTTAAAAAAGGGCAACTGTGATAATCCATTTTTTCCCCTAATATCCATCATCATCTCATATTATAAATACATCAAGATCACACATTAGGGTTGGTTCTCCCTTTCTATTTCATCCTATCTTTAAGTTTGCTCTTAAGGGATCACCAAGTATTGTAACTGGTTTTAAATCGAGTTGCCACCCTTGATTTTTATCCTAAGGAAGGGAATATAAAGGTTAACCCTAAATAAGTTAGAGATTCTAGGTTTTTTACTCGGTTTTAGACAAAGGGAAGGTGTTAGACACCCCTTATCTACCTTGTTCACAAGGATACTATGGTTTAGATTTTAAAGGTTTAGGAAATAGGTTTTTAATTTTTTAATAAGGGAACTCGCCATGATTTTAGTCGTATGCCTATGTATCCTCTTATGAGGAATCAGAGTTCCAATTTGTAGTTTGTAGTTGGTTGGTGTTTTTTTTATGGATTACGAAGATATTTCGAATTCCTCTCGAACTGTGTCTAGGCGTGTGGATAGCATAATTTTCAGACGAAGTTCACGGTCGATTGAAAATACTTTTGAAATCCTTTTTGAAAATTGATTGTGGAGTTAATTTGACTTATGAAAATGATTTGGTGTTGGTTGAATATTTTTTAATGTATTTATTATATAAATGTCTTTATTAATGCATGATAAAAATGATTTTTAATGCAATAGAATAAATAAAATATTTTTGATGAGTTTAGAAAAAAAAAATTTAATTTTATAATAATAATAGAAAATATAAATATATATTGAAATATAAAATATATAAATATAAAATAAAAAAAGAGTTAAATCAAAATACGCTTGCGGGTGCAAATAATGTTGGGCTAGTAATATAAGGGGGGGTGTATAACAGGGCCCTGAATTCAGAGGTTGAATTCAAGCCCAACACAGAGGGGTGTTGGTTTGAATAGGTTAGCAAAACAGGGGTATGATGCAGCAAGGGTCCAAGTCCAGATATTGGACTTGGCCTATTAAGCCAAGGGGTGTGGTTTTACGCTGATTAGCAAAATAAATATAGGAGGGAGGCGTGATTAGTAACGGGCCTAGCCCAAAACAACAAGTGTTGGGGAGTCCGTTTGATTAAGTACAAACGAGTATGTAGGTTATCATGGAATAGCGGGATAGAGGTTGTTTGATCAAGATCAGAAGGTTGGAAATTGGAGTGCATGGTAAGGGTATACGGACTCATGCGCACAAGATTGATGAACACAATATATTTCGTTTTACAAAATATTCTTCTCATTTCATTATGTTATCTTCATCTTTATCTCTGCCTCGTCTCTCGCTCTCTCTTCTCACCAACATCGTCGAAACCCTAAAAAAACCTACATCACCGTCGTCCCACAAACCCTAATCGGTGGTGATTTTCAATAATTTCAACCCTAAAATCACCCTAATCCCCAAATCCCTCAACAATTCAACAGAAATCAAAAACCGCAAAAGCTAAGTGAAATGAGAGATACCTATATCACGGTGATTTGTGTTTGTTTTCGATTCTTCGGTATGATCTCTCTTTGCTAATCCCATCCTCCTTCTATTTGCAGGTGCAACAGTGATGAAGATGGGTGGCGACGACGGCGTGATGGAGAAAGCTAGGGTTTCAGATGTTGAAACCCTAGGTTTTACACGAAGCGGGGATTCACGGCGGCAGCGCTCTCCTTCTCTTTAGCTCTTTCCTTCAAGCTCTGTCAATCTTCCTACGTAAACCCTTTTTCTTTGTAAATTTCCCTCTGTGAAATTTTCTTTTTCAGTAAAAGTTTTCTCTCCAAATTTCCACTTTCCCCCTTTTCTGTCTTAGTTATTCTTATAGTGTTAGTCTTGATGATTTAAGGAAAGTTTTTATGATAATTTCGTTACTTTATATCGATAGCGAAAATAGCTGGGAATTGATATGATTTTGTTTATCAATTAGGTTAGATTTGATTTGTTTGTATTGAGTTTTGATTACTTATGCGTTTTGGATTTGATTTATGTTGTAAATATTTGATTTTGTATGTAAGACTGGACGATTTCAATTCAAAAATATTTTTTTATGTTTTATTTTTTATTTTGTTTGCGTTTGTATAACTTCGGATATGGAAGATTTTGATTCAATTCCTAGATCTGTTGTAAAATTAAAACAAGTGTTTCTTTTTAATATTATAACAGTGAATGTTTTAACCTTAAAAACAAACATGTTTTCCTTTCGATCTGAACAGTAAGTGTCCCCCTGATCTTTGCAATAAAGTGATTTTTTATGATTTGGATTGGGCCTGTAATGGTCCATGCAATTTAAAAGGCATTTTTAGTTAATGTTTCCAAATACTAAAAAAAATATATTTTTAATTATGTTCAAAAATAATAATTTTAATAATGTAAAAACAAAACAATTTCCAAAACAAACCAGAAAACAGAACGGTCCACTTCGTTTTAATTATTGGGCTTTCACAAACGATTTTCTATGGGCCCCTATGATTAAAAACATACACCCTTCACCTTTATTTAAAATAGGCCCCCAACATTCTAGTGGGCCGGTCCACTTAACAAAAAACCCAACATACCTCTCTTTCTAAATGGGTCAAATGTAATTTAAGTAACACACGCCCCTTGCAAGGGAGAGCGAATGGGCCTTCAATTCCACCTGGGCCTTTCTGATTTTAAAAGGTCCAAGAATATAAAACCCTTTAAATTGGGCTAAAAATGGAGCAAAAACCTTGCACCTAAAACGCGACGGGCTTTTTAAAACAAAATATGAGCTAAAGATTTCATACACATCCTCTCTAAAAACCTAACGTACCATCAATTTTTCATGGGTTTTTCTGATTTATAAAAGCGCATTAATTCTCTAAAAGGATAAAACCCCCTTTTAGAAACTTAAACCCCAAGCAAATGATAACTCTGAAATTTAATAAGGGATAATAGATTTAGAAATTAGTATGGAGAATTTGGGGTATGACACCAAGCACCTTGAATTGTGTATCTCGTACATGTTTTCTTTTAACTAACATCAAAATATGTATATAGGTCTCTTTGAATGTTCATATTGTAGGTGATGACACAATTGCATTCATCTCACCATATAACCTAGGGTTTGAGGGGTGATCCCCAGTCAAATGGTTTTTAAATGGATTTCAAGAGTTTAAGCTTCAAGGCTATGTCTATGACATCAAATATTTGTGGTTCAAATATTTCTCTCATTTTGTTTAGGTCAAACTTTCCTCAAAGATGATGGAGGAATTTATCAAGAAGATTCAAAGGTTCCTGGGTTTATTTCCATGCCTTCTTCAACAAGTTTCATTGAGACTTTAGATCCATCTTTGAGTGTGCTTAAATAAAACATCATATTAAGGCCTATTATTATTCATCATGCTTTATTTTACCAAGAAAGTTCAAAAAGATTCAAGGTTGGTTCAACAAGTTTGACCTAATTGAGCAAATGCTTGATTCAATGATCACATATTAATAACTCTCTCAATTTTCAAAATTTTGAGTTGGTTATTTTTTCTATGGATTCTTATCATCATCTACAAAAACCTCTCTTCATATTACAAGATCCAATTTTGCAAGAAAAATCATCAAAAGTTAGAAAAAAAGGGGTTTCAAGTCATTTTGACACTCTTTGAGCTAAGGTTTGTTCTCTTTAAATCTTCCTTAACAAGCTCTCTTCAGGAATTTAAGGCTAATTTTGAATGGAAGATCACTAATGGTTTAGAAAGATTACAAGTCTCCATGAAAAGCTTTTGAATTTTAGGATTTGACTTTAAATTATCACAACTTGGTAAATGTTTATGTCCTTGAGCCCATTCTTTTTCTATAATAAACTTTGGGGTGCCTACTACAACTTTTTTTCAATGTGCAAGACTTGAAGATGCTTAGAAAGTGGTTGAATAATTGAAAAGATTATAGGTCTCTTGTGAATTTCCCCAAATTTATTCATCATCTTCCAAAGACCATAAATCTTAAATTTTTTATTATTTTTGAATGATCTCAATTCCATAATTCAATTCAATAGGTTTACTTCATGTCATCTTCAAATATCAAGATCAAATTTTGAGTAGAAGGTCATGTTATTTTGAAGAAAATTATAGGTCATTTTGAGGTCCCATACTTAGAAATTTTTCTAAGTACAAAAATCAGTTTGTTTTTCTTGATTTCAAGTGGACATAACTTCCAGCTTGAAGCTAACGGAAAAAAATACAGAGTCGCCACCGGACTTTATTTATCTCGAAGGAAGGGGAATACCGAGAAAACCATAAAACTATGGATAAGAAGGTCTTACGACCAAGAGAAAGGGTACGAAAGTCGATTATGCAAGGAGAAGGTATTAGCACCCCTCACATCTGTTGTACTCAACGAGATCCATTTTGTTTGTTTGCTTCTAAGGGTGTGTTTATCTGTAACCATACTTGCTAAGGGGAAAGAAATGGTTTATTTATTAGTGCGTTCGTGAGGATCTCTCCACCCTTTGCCTAAGTATCCAGTGAAGGAATCAGAACACCGTAGTTCTTCTAGAAAATGTTGATTTTTTGGTGTTTTTTAGTGGGTGACTTTAACGCATGCATTCTAGCAATAGGCACCCGTGTATCGCGGTAGAACGAAGATAACATGCCCTTTGGGGGATTTTTTATTTGTTGAGTGTTTTGTAAGTTTTAAAATGAATTTGAAGAATGATTAAATGTTTTTGATTTTTGATTTGTGACTGAGAAGTGTTAATTATTTACAAAAGAAAAGTCAAAGGGTAAAGTCTACCCTAATGTTGTCATGCATGGGTTCTAACCTAAGGTCTAACTTATTTGTATCTTAAAGAAGAGGAAATTATTATCCTAAGGGAGCATGTTATAAGCATAAAGTAAAAGGAGACAATGTTGGTGAAGAGTGATCATGCATGGTGATCATGGCCAAAGTGACAACAAACTAAGTAATATCATGAAAGGCGTAAATGGAATGCTTGGTGTATGGGAATTGAATCAGGTTATGATCAACCAAGGGGTTCAGTTTATTAATCTCGTGAAAGTTGGTGCGCCTACCCTCAACCATGAGACCCTTTGCGCATGGAAACACTTGGTATATGGACCAAAGTGATTGATTCGGGTTATGGTTAACCAAGGGCAAGACTTGATTAACCTCATGAAAATGGCCATACCCAAACTCAACTATGAGACCCTTTAGGAAGATGCTTGGTATGTAAACCAAGGGGAGATAAGTTGTTTCAATGTATAAGATAAAAATCAAAAGGCCATACAAGGTGGCTATGTGCATTCACTTAGAAAGTAGGACTAGCGTGACACTAGTATTCTAAACAACCAATTAAAACAATCGATGAATAGTTATCACTGTAGAAAAGCCCAGGACCAAACTATGAAATGTGTGAAAGTGTGCATTTGTAAGTGGATAACGTTTCCTTGATGATGAGCCCAAGAGGAGGCAAGTGTTCTAATTGGATAAAATATGCATAATTAGTAATTTAAACGTATAAAGGAATATCAAAGAAAATAAAATTCTAAGCTATTACAAACCATATGGAGATGGGGGTAAAAGTTTATGAATGGGGGTGAGTCGAATCGAAAGTTCAAATTAAATTCTAGATAAACAAACAATACAACCAAGTTGAAAATTAATTAATAAACTAATTAAATTATCTATTTAATAATAAAATTAAATAATCAAAATAATTAATAATATTAAATAAAACTTTTAGTTTAATAAGTTATTATTAAAAAAAGAGTATTTATATTTTTATATTTTATACCTTTTATGATTTTTAAGTAAAGAAAATATTAAAGGAAAATTAAAACTAACTTTAAACATATTTTTTTGTGATTTTTTAGTTAAAGAAAATATTAAGGGAAAACTAAGAATCTAATTCTAAATATGTATATTTTGTGATTTTTAATTGAAGAAAATATCAAGAGAAAATTAAAAATCTAATTCTAAATATATCTCTTTTGTGGTTTTTATCAAGTAAAATAAAAGAAAATAATGTTTTTTTATGATTTTTATGAAAATAAAATATTAAAACCTAATTCTAAACATTCTAATAATATCGAATAATGTCTTTAGTCTAATAAGTTATTAAAAAAGAGTAATTATATTTTTCTTATTTTTATATTAAAGAAAATATTAAAAGAAAATTATCAAACTAATTCTAAATATATATTTTTGTATATTTAATTAAAGAAAAAATTAAGGAAAAATCAAATAAAAAAACTAATTCTAAATGTATATTTTTGTATTTAATATATACTAAAATACCAAATTATAAATTATAAAAGAAAAGGAAATATCAAAGAGTTTAGAATTGGGCCTAAAAGAAAAATTATGGGGGGTGTTGAAAGGAAGGTCTGTCTAGGCCCAAAAGATAATTCGTTGATCCAATGTGGCAGCTCGAAGGAGGCCTATGGTGAGATGCACATATGGAGCACAAGATCCAGATATGATGATATCTAAAGGCTGATGAGAGGCGAGTGCATGGTAAAGACGGCGGGATGCTTGTACGTAGGATTCTTTTGTTGCATCTACCACCTGAACGGTGACAAGTGTCCCATGGTGGCGACACTTGTCACCACCGCATCGCTCACAAACACAAACAAATGGCCCAATAAAGAAACATAACAACAAAAAAGATAAGCTATTAAAAATAACCTAAATAGAGAAATCCCTCTCACGGTCTCCTTCTGTTCTCTCTTGGAGTCCGCCTAAAATGACCTAGCCAAAAACAGTCTGTGGCGGCTCGCGGTGGAGATTACTCAGATCTTCAATTTTATTTCACAATTGTGTTAGCCTTGCTTTTCTGGTAATGATTCCGGTGTCTGATTTCACATATGTTGAACGATTTGTAGTAGATCTTGAAGGGGAATGTCGAAACCCTAGGTTTCTTAGACGACGATTCCAATGCTCGCAGTTACTTCGATGTGTTTTCCGGTGATGATGATGATCACAGACGGTAGATATGTTGCTTTTGAGTCCAAATCAGTGAGATCTCTCTAATTTTCACTCTTTTCTTCTTCTAAACTCTCTCATATTCTGAAGGATTTAGTGTTCGCGACCATGACGAGCACAATTTTTTTTAGGGTTTGATGGTTGTTGATTGTGGGTGTTGCAAAAATAATGGCTTTGTTATGGTTTGTGTGTATGCTGTTGTTTTTGGCTGCTGTGAAAATGATGATGATGATGGCTCAGTTAGGGTTTGTGTGTAAGTTATTTTATGGTTTTATAGTTTTTTATTTTGTTGAACTCTGAAGGGTTTGTATGGAACATGATGATGATTATTTTTGTGTTTTGGCTGCTGCTGACTTATATTATTTTTTGGTTTTTTTTGTTGCTGCATGTTTATGTTTTTCTGGTTTTTACAGTGGTATGGTGGTTGCCGTTTTTATGAGCTTTTTACAGTGTTTTTCTCTCTGGTTTGAACCGTCTCTTTTCTCTTCTTTTGTATCTGTTTTATCAAGACAAAGAGGCATTTTGGTGGGAAAGACAACATGGTTTTTGAATTGTTTTGGTATGTTATTTGAATGCCTTTTGATTGTTGCTGTTAGCCTGCCAGTTTGGTGCAAGTTTGGGACAAGTTTTTGACAGTTTGGACTATTGTGTTTGGATAGTATAACATTTCTAACTTTGTTTTTTCTGTAAAGCAAATTGTTAGCAATATTTGTTTGTTGACTTTGTTAATGCAGTAAAATTGTTTGTGAATTTCTTTTCCTTTTGTGAACTAAAACTCATTTTGTGATTTGCAATTGGGACATGGCCCATGATTAAAACAATGTGATTCTGACTTGTGTGAAACAAAATTGTTGAGGCCTTGATGCTCATAAGCATGATTGAACTCACATCCCTAAAATTTGATTCTAAACACAAATCCTAATGATGAGATTAGAAGAGAAATTGCTTGACACTTCTTGATTAAATTCCAATGAGCTAACCAATTCTCGTTTGTTTTTATTTTCATGTGAGCGTTAATGGAAGGTGAAAAGACAAGGTAAAGCAAGGTTGATATATGTAGAGGCCGTGGATTAAATGTGAATATTGAAGCTTTGAAAATTGGAATTTTGGAAACTTTAGGACTTAGGAATTTTTAGGTTTAGAAATGCTTCATTTGTAGTGTTATTTTCTGTACAATGATTTGTAATGGATGAAGAATTGTAACCTGCAAATTCAACTAGAAAAATGGTGTTTTGAACTTGAATGAATGAATATTTGAGTAATTTGAGTGAAGTGTTTTAACAATGTTAAGGTTTAATCGATGAATGGATGATGATTTACACAGGTGATTTAATAACCCAAATGAACTTTGTAGAGCTTCTTTCAATTTCAAAGTAAAATATCCAACTTCAATGATGATGATAAGGCTATAATGAAGTGAATGTATTGCAACCAGAGAAAAACTCCTCTTAAAATTCCTTCAATAAACTTTTACTTGTCTTGAAGTATGAATCAACAACCATGATCCAATGTCATACAAGAAAAGATCGGTCATGACTTGGCCAACAAAATATCAACCTCCCATGAACGATTCCCTATCTCTTGAAATCAACTTTGACATTTAACTTGTTCTTTAAATTCCAATTCCAAATCAGCAATCTTCTACTCACTTAAGTTGCATTCTAAATGAAAACCCTAACTTATTCCACCAGCAAAGAGAACTACCACACCAAGCTCAAGATAGGACTTTGATCACAGATGAAACCTCTGGCCATGGTTTATTTTTTGTAGTTCACATTAAAAACCCCTTGAAATAATGATCAATGATCTAAAAATGTATCTTTAAGATGTATAGAATTTGTCATTGTAACCCTAATCATTCTTTCATTCAGAAACACTAACAAAGGCCCACATCAAGGATAAGAAACCATAATCAAGAAGTACATTGACACCATAAACCCCTTTATGCTGAGAGAAACCCCAAAACCCTAATTCACTCCAAATTTAAAAAATTGTAGCCCCGGTCTTCTAAGAAATGCAGAGAAGTACACTCTGATCCAAGACCTTGGTGAATGTGGGTGGAGAAAGAAGTGCACAATAATGAATTAAAACCCTAGCTCACAACCCGTTACTTAAACAAGAAAACTAGAAGGACCATCCTTATTGATGTAGAATCCTCAAAATTAAAGTGAAGCCATAGTAGTGCACAAATACTGCTTCTTGAACCAAAGTGATTTATTCAATGAAATGCATGGTATGCCAATGAACTAGTGAAGATGATGTAGATGAAATGCGAAGTCTAGGGCAGACAAAAGTAAAAGGTAGGATAAATTTGAGGTATGACACAACTCAATTATAGAAATGGAGTCTTTCTTGGCACATTGTAAAGATTGTGAGATTGTCTTTCAAATGCCTCAAGAATCATGCCCTAAAGCTTCCTGAGTTGTGTACACCATTGATTCAAAGTTGGTACCTTGGAACTAAAGTTTCACTTACAGTCAGTTTTCAAATTGACTAATGTGGCTTCTAGTGATCAATTTTGTGCATATTTTCCACTTAAACATGTTTAACAAAGCTGCTAAGGCTGGATTAAGGATTGAAACGCAAGAATTAGCTGACTTTTGTTGAGTTAGAACTCACACTTTTGTCCTGATCAGGGTGCACATGATTTCACTTGATTTCTTATCATTCACCCTCTCTCAGTATTGCATCTCATTCTCCTATGAATAGAGACCTCATTGTGGCACGGTGGGAGAACTGACTATGGTTTTGCGTTTGTTTTTGCAAATGTTTCGGTTGAGCAAGAGTCGCCACCGACTTTTTATTTTATCCTAAGGAAAGGTTTAAAAAGCACAGCAAAAACCTTTGAGATTTTTCTTGGGTTCGGGGAGTAGATTATAGAAAGGGAAGGTATTAGAACCCTTTATATCCATGGTTATCCATGGGCTCTTAGGTACTTGCTTAGATCAACTTGCCTTGGTTTTCAATTGTTTGAAATGGTGCTTGATGTGTGGTTTTGAAAATGTTTTGAAAAGATGCCTTGTATAGGCTACCCTTGTAACAATTCTTTACTCGAATGTTTTACAAAAGGTGTTTTGTCTTTTGAAAAGATGTTTCAAGGTTTTTTTGAAAGTTTGTTTTGAAAGTGTTTGTGAAATGTAGTTTGAAATTAGGCAAGTGTTTTCTTTGCAAATTGACAAGTACTTAAGAGTTATCTACCCTAAAGTTTTCTCAAAGGTTTTTTTGTTATGTTTTAAACCTTTTGACAATTTTGTTCCACCATAGCATTTGGTGGACAACCTTGTCTTAGGAGGTGAAAGGGACGGGCGCGGGTCATCGTTTAGACCATAATTGCAATAGTATTAAATGTCTTTGGGCAATTTTTCTTTAAAAAGGGACTTGATCATTCATTTAGGCAAAATTTTGAGGGACTATGATCATTTGATTGTTTGTTTTACCCAAAGAAATCTAATATGCAACATGGCCCAATTATTTGAAGGCAACAAAGTGGAATACCCTAGGGGTGCAAGTGTGGAATGTGTTGTCCATTTTCCATGCTTTTTTGTCTTGTATTAGGTCAAACTATTTTGTTCGTTTTATTCACATACAAACCCTAATTCTAGCATGGTAGGTTTAGAAAGCATTAAAGTGCGAAATTTAAATTCCTACACTATTACAACACAATAATATGGGGAGGGGGGTACAATGTTTCAAATGGGGTATATTTAGACAAGAATTTAAACCTAACTATTACATCATTTTCTTTGAATATTTACAAGACAAATAATTGTATAATTAAATGGAAATTGAAATAAATATGTAAAATGTAAAAAGAATTTTTATGTGTATGAAAAAAAAAAGAATATTATTCATGTGAAATAAAAAGAGAAATAAAAAGGTATTATTTTTGGAGTATTTTCATATTTAGGGCAAAACCCTAATTTTTAATCAAAAAGGGATATTAATCAATTAATTCATATAATATAAAATAAAATATAGTATATTTATAAAAATGTCTTTTTAGTGTTAAATATTAATAAAAATAAAAATATGTATATTTTTGATATTTTTACCCTAAATGTATTAATATATATATGTATATTTATATTATTTACAAGATATGTATTATATATATTAATTAATAATATTTAATATTAAAATAAAAAAAGTATTTTTTCTATAAAATATTTTCAGGAAGTAAAAATAAGATAAAGGTGTATAAAATATATTTGTGCTATTTTAGTATTTTAAACAAAAAGTATATATTTATTTACTTATGTACAAACTAAAAGAAAAAATCAAATAAATACCTAACAAATTCAAAAATAATGAGAAAAAATATTTTTATATTTTTAATATGCTGAGAAAAAATAAATGAGTCAATTAAAAAAATAAAAAGTCAAAAAACATTAAAAATAAAGCAAATGGGCTCAGGGGGTGTAAAACCAAAAAGGTGGTGTGAACAAGAAAATCACTCAGGCCCAGCCCAAGAAGACATTGTCTTCAACCTTCAGACAAAACCAGTTCAAAAACGCGCGCCCTTCTTCTTTATCTTCTAACTCCTGATTCCTGGCTTATTAATGAAAACTCATAACATAAAAAATGTTCAGCATCAAGAGACGAATCCAACCATATGCAGAACTTGATCTAACTCTCTAAGATGAGGGAGAATTTCTTCTCCCCCAAATCCTAACCTAGATTTTCTGCCATTTTCAAACCTTAAATTCTCACAGCTCAAGCAAAAGAAATGAAAAGTAAAAACATGTACATGTTCAGTAGCATGAGTAGAACATTGTTTATTCACAAACTTAGAGCTAATGATGCTTAATAAGAGAGATAGAAGTTCACCAAAATACCTGTTCAGTTGAAGTTCTATCTGGCAATGAGGAAGCTTTCAGTGCAAGGTGATGATTGGAAAAGCTTCCTTGAGGTCCAGGGATGTTATTCCAATGTTTACTTTGTCTTGAAAGCTTTTGAATCGTGCTAGAGCACTTCACCTGCAAAACAAGAAACTGAAAATGGTGGAACTGGTTAGAGGGATTACAGGTCGTGTTTCAAGTCATGGTTAGCTTGCATAGATGCTAGGGAATGTATGTGGACTGGTTTGGGAAAGAGAGCTTGAGGGAAATGGAAGATGGCACTCAAACTGCAGGCCTGGCCCTGTTTTTGCAGTTTGAAGGTGATTCTGAGATTGGGAGTGTATGAGAGGTGTTAGGGTCGTGCAATAGCTTGGTTGAGATGTCTTGAGTGTGTTTCATAAGTTCACTTAAGTGTTTGCAAGCTGATATGAGAGTTGTGTTACAATATGCCAAGTTACTTACACTTTAAGCAACAAATGCCCAAGTTGTGTTCTAGGTCAGTAGAGGCCCCCTAATGAGCTGCATAATCCCTCCTTGATCAGAGTGTTTTGCTCATAATCTTGTGCCAATTAGATCTCATTTGTACTGCTTGGATTTTCAATTGGACATAAAGTTACCTTTTGCAAAAATGGAAGAAATGCTTTATCTATAAATGGATTAATCCTTTAGGCAAAGCTTGAACTCATGAAACAAGGTCTTGGCACAAAGGTTTTGCATTGAATTATTGAGTGTCAAAGGGTTTTAGGACCTGTAATTTAGCACAAACTATGCTGACTTGAAAATGGCTTAAGTTATGAACATGTTCATGATCAATTCAAAAGTGAGTTTTTGCCAAATTGTGAAATTCGATTCTCTCAAGTTATGAGGTTGTTTGATGAGTTCTTGGACATTTTGGAAAGATTGGAATGTGTACTACAATCCATCTTTGAAATGCAAATTGAAATTCCAAGTGGAAGTGTATGGAAAATGGCCTTGAAGTGGGGTAGAAAACCTTGTCAAAATAGGTAAAAAATTCACTAAGTTAAGAATGGTTTAGTGCCCTTATTCAAAAATTTGTAACTTGAGATACATGCCTCAAATGGGAAAACTTTTTGAATCCAAGTTGTAGAGTATGCAACAAGCTACAACTTTCATGTTTTGACTTTTGTTTGAATCCAAATGGATCTTGGTGAAAAAGTGGGGCAAAGTTGGGAAAAAATTAGGGTTTTTTATAACTTAGAAAAATTCTAAGTTATGAAAAATTCTAATTTCTAACCCTAATTTGCATTTTGTGATTTCTTGGTGAACAAGTTTCATGATTTGGCATGTTTTGATGAAAAATGAATCTTGACTCTTGATTTTGACCAAAAAGTCAAAGTTTGACTTTTCAGTGTACAGTCAAAATTGATCAATTGACTGGGGAATTCAACTGTCAATCTTGTGTACTTGGGATCTTTTGAGTTTGTTGAGCATGTCAAGATAATTCCATGGGGTCCTTGAGTCCATATGTGAGCTTGGTTTGCCATTGGCTAGGTCAAACAGTCAAAAATTGCCTTTGTGCAGTCAAAACCCTAAAAATGACCATTTTGCCCTTTTGGTGATCTGATCAAATTTCTTATGGAATTGTGATCCAAACTTGATCAAATGGTTCATAGGAGTTCATAATGTTGATGTGGATCAATTTTCATGAGGTTTGACTGTCAATTGGCCACAGTTGACTTTTTCCCCAATACAGTTGATTTCTAGGTCAACTGTCCAATTGACTGGGCAAAACTTGGAATCAAGGCTTGAAACTTGGTATGGATAAACTTGGGAGTCCAATATGAAGCATGAAAGTTATCTTAGGCATTTTAGGTCAAACATCTTTGTGCAAACACAAACCCTAATTTGGGTCCATAGTGCAAGGAGAAGTCTTGAGCAGATGAAATCCTAACTGGATCTTGAGCTTAAAGGGCTTTGTGATGAGAAATCAATGAGAAATGGGAGGGAAAATTTTGGGGTACAACAGTTGCCCCTGTTCAATCTTCTTGAATCCGAAGAGTTAGATTGGCAAGCTTGCCTTTCGTGACTCGAGGGTAAAAGGAGATTGGACACTAGAGTGCCCGGAAATTTGCACTCGTCAAAGCAATGAGTGCGGGAATGGGCTTAGAGATGCCATTTGGAGATGGGCTTAGAGATGCCATCTTGAGAGGGTGACAGAAATCCTATCGGGGATGGGCTTAGAGATGCCATCTGGAAGGGAATATCAGGAAGGCGTCCAAGCTTTGGACCATCTCTGAACTGGGGGTTTGAACAAGCAATAGATTGACATCCGTTGTTGGGAGGAATCCGTAAGCTGTTTTCAGAAGGTTGCATCCGAACAAGTTGATAGATTAACATCCGTTGTTGGGAAGAATCCATGAACTGTTTTCAGGAGGTTGTGTCTGAACAAGTGATAGATTAACATCCGTTGTTGGGAAGAATCCATAGACTGTTTTCAGAAGGCTGGAGAAGAAACTGAACAAGCGATAGGTTAACATCCGTTACTTGGAGAACCCGTAAACTGTTTTCAGAAGTCTTGAAGTTTGAATAAGCAATAGAGCAGCATCCGTTGTTGGGAAGCGTCCGTAAGCTGTTTTCAGAAAGTTGCATCTGAACAAGTCGATAGATTAACATCCGTTGTTGGGAAGAATCCATAAACTGTTTTCATAAGTCTTGAGAAGAATCTGAACAAGTGATAGGTTAACATCCGTTACTTGGAGAACCCGTGAACTGTTTTCAGAAATCTTGAGGTTGAATAAGCAATAGAGCAGCGTCCGTTGTTGGGAAGCGTCCGTAAGCTGTTTTCAACGGTTGAGAAGAGTCTGAACAAGTGATAGATTAACATCCGTTGTTGGGAAGAATCTGTAAACTATTTTCAGAAGTCTTGGATTTGAATAAGAACCGGTGTAGGGTTGCTTGATGATGAATCCGTGTAAAACTGTATCTGAAACTGTTAAGGATAGCTTTTTATCCCTATCCTGACAAGGAAAAAATGTCAGCTAAACACAAAATTATGTTGCATGAAATGTATGATGCAATATATGTTATATCAATGTTTATGATATAAATGTAATGAATGCGCATGTAAGCTGATGAGCTGTCTCGCTGGGGATAGATGATTCCTGGATGGCTGAAGATAAAAGCATCGTGACTGCTGCCGGGAAGAATAATTCCTTGGCTGTGACTGGGGAATAAGGAGTTTGGGTTGTATACCAAGCCTCTGGGGAATTCCTGATGACTTCTACCGGGGAGTACCAATCTAGTAGACTCATGCTGGGATGCAAGACTGAGAATCTTTAGTTTGGCGGGAGGCATCTCTGGCGACTTCAATGGGGAACTCAAGATTTGTTCTCCTAAAACTCTGTGGGGAGAAGGTTCATTAGTCTGGCTCCGCTGGGATATTGAAACTTAAATTATGAGGGAAATTGGATTCCTGAGGATCCTCTGGCTGGGGGATTGTAAAGATAAGTTACTGCTGGGGAAATTTGATGAACTCCGCTGGGGATAGGAAGAATTTTGGCGAGTGCGATCTTCCGCGGTTGTTAGCTGAGGATAACCCAGTTATAAGTCCCTGGGAGGAATAACTTTGAATAAAACTCGGGAGAGACGTCCGTTCTCTGTGGGGAATAAGCTTCCAGAATCTACTGGGGATGAGCTTCAAGACTTGCTAGGGATATGGATTCCAAATCTCACGGGGGTTTCCTTTGAAAGGGTATCGGGTTATCCAACTGTACCTTTGACTTATCAGTAATCCTCCTTCTTGGTTTATAAGGAAATGATGATGTTTCAAATGCATATGCCTATTTAACAAAACATTGGACGTTTCTCAAAATAAACAAATAGTGCAAGAGAAAAGAAAAGGAAATGACACAAATTTCTGGGAAAAGTATTTGTATTGATTTTCTATGAGTATATTTGTACAAAGGAGACAATCATCCTCGTAAGAGGATTTTGTCGTAAATATTTGAAAGGTTTATACAAAATAAAGATGGCTATGTGAAATAATTCCATGGGATTCCATTCCGCTATAGCTTTCACAACCGTGAATATCTGTCCATTCAATGCTTCGTTTGACGATGACTGGATTGATCAGAAGCCTGGAACCGGTTGATGAAGAGATTGTCTTTGAAGTGATTCGTCGAGACATAGTCATACGCTTTAATTCCCTAACTTTTGCCTGAATCGCCCTTTCGGGTTTTCGATCCACCGGGATACCCATTTTTGCCCAAGCCGCCCTTTCGGGTTTTCAACTTGCCGGGTGTACAGATTTTTTTTATTTTTATCCCTAATTTTTGCCTGAACCGCCCTTTCGGGTTTTCGGCTCACCGGGATGCCCATTTTTGCCCAAGCCGCCCTTTCGGGTTTTCGACTTGTCGGGTTATTTTATGCGTAGTATCTTTTGACTATGTCTGCGTTCGCAGGGTGCGGCAAATCGTCGCCGTCCATGGTGGTCAGAATCATTGCACCACCATAAAATATGCTCTTGATCACAAATGGTCCTTCATATGTAGGAGTCCATTTGCCCCTGGGATCACTTTGCGACAAGATAATCCGCTTGATTACGAGGTCTCCGACTTGATACACTTGACGTCTGACTTTCTTATTAAAGGCCTTGATCATTCGCTTTTGATACGTCTGACCATGGCATATAGCAGCAAGTCGCTTTTCGTCGATCAGATTGAGTTGATCAAGTCGGGTCTGCATCCAATCATCTTCATTCAAACCTGCATCCTTCATAATCCTTAGAGAAGGGATCTGGACTTCCATAGGCAAAACAACTTCCATGCCATAAACCAAAGAAAATGGGGTTGCCCCGGTTGAAGTACGTACCGTCGTACGGTATCCATGTAGAGCAAACGGTAACATCTCATGCCAGTCTTTGTAAGTGACTGTCATTTTCTGAATGATCTTCTTAATGTTTTTGTTCGCAGCTTCAACAACACCGTTCATCTTCGGCCGATAGGGAGATGAATTGTGATGATAAATCTTGAACTGTTCGCACAAGGCGATGATCATTGTGTTATTCAGATTCGTACCGTTGTCTGTGATGATCCTGTCTGGAACACCATACCGACATATAAGATTTTGCTTGATGAAGCGGGCAACCACATTTTTAGTAACAGAGGCGAAGGAAGCTGCTTCGACCCATTTGGTGAAATAGTCAATGGCAACCAGGATGAAGCGATGTCCGTTGGAAGCCGTGGGCTTGATCTCTCCAATCATATCAATCCCCCACATTGTAAAGGGCCACGGAGCAGTCAGGACGTTGAGAGGAACCGGAGGAATATGAACTTTGTCAGCATAGACTTGACACTTGTGGCAAGTACAGGAATGTTGATGGCAGTCAGCCTCCATAGTAGACCAGTAATAGCCTGCCCTTAGGATCTTCTTAGCCATTGTATGCCCGCTCAAGTGAGTGCCAAATGTGCCGCTGTGTACGTCAGTCATGATCAACTCTGCTTCAGCTTTATCCACGCATCGGAGTAATACACAATCATGGTTTCGTTTGTAAAGGATGCCGTTGTTCAGGAAGAATTTAGCAGCGAATTTCCTTAAGAACTTCTTGTCATTCACGGAAGCTCCTTCAGGATAATCTCGAGTCTCGAGATACCTTTTGATTTCATGGAACCAAGGTTGTTCCACTACTTCTTCGGTATTAATCTCGTGGCAATGCGCCGGTTCAACCATTCGCTCGATGGTGATTTGGGGAGCCTCGTTATCCCAGTTGAGTTTAAACATGGAGGACATTGTGGCTAGAGCATCTGCTAGCTGATTCTCTTCTCGCGGGAAATGTTCGAAGGTAATTTGCTCGAAATGCGGCAACAATGTCAGGACATGTTCTTTGTATGGGACGAGATTAGGATGTTTGGTATCCCATTCTCCTTTGATTTGACTAATAACCAAAGCCGAGTCCCCAAATACGATCAAAGATTTGATCCCCAAGTCTATAGCAGCCTTGAGACCAAAGATGCAGGCTTCATACTCAGCCATGTTGTTTGTGCAGCTGAAGCAAAGTCGGGCCATGAAAGGTGTGTGACAACCTTCCGGAGAAAGGAGTACTGCGCCAATACCGTTTCCAAGCGCATTTGAAGCACCATCAAAGTACAGGGTCCATCGGGATCCCTTTTCAGGTCCGTCATACGGTCCGTCACCTTCAACGTTGTCCAAATTCATGATGTCCTCGTCTGGGAAGTCAAATCTCATGGGTTGATAGTCTTCGATAGCCTGATGAACCAGATGGTCAGCTAATACACTCCCTTTTATAGCTTTTTGGGTGGTGTACTGGATGTCATACTCGGTTAAGATCAGTTGCCATCTAGCTATCCTTCTAGATAAAGCGGGCTTTTCGAAGATATACTTGATAGGGTCCATTTTGGAAATCAACAAGGTAGTATGAGTCAGCATATACTGTCTTAGTCAGCGAGCAGCCCATACCAAAGCGCAGCAAGTTTTCTCGAGCAGTGAGTAGCGAGTCTCACAGTTGGTAAACTTTTTGCTAAGGTAATAAATAGCATGCTCTTTTCGACCAGACTCGTCATGCTGGCCCAAAACACACCCCATTGAGTTATCCCAGACGGTCAAATACATGATAAATGGTCTTCCTTCGACGGGTGGCATCAGAATAGGAGGTTCTAGCAAATACTCCTTGATTCTATCAAAAGCAGCTTGGCAATCGTCGTTCCATTCCACTACCTGATCTTTTTTTAAGAGCTTGAAAATCGGTTCACAGGTAGAAGTCAGATGTGAGATGAATCTGGCAATATAGTTCAAGCGCCCCAAGAACCCTCTAACCTCCTTTTCAGTACGGGGAGCAGGCATTTCTTGTATTGCTTTCACTTTTGCGGGATCGACTTCAATGCCTTTGTTGCTTACGATGAATCCCAGGAGTTTACCAGACCTAACTCCAAAAATGCATTTACTTGGATTCAGCCTGAGCTTGTATTCTTTCAATCTGGCAAACAGCTTCTCCAGATGTTCAAGGTGCTCTTCCTCTGTTTGTGACCGAGCTATCATATCGTCTATGTAAACTTCAATCTCATGATGAATCATATCATGGAATAAAGCTACCATGGCGCGTTGATAAGTTGCCCCTGCGTTCTTCAGCCCGAACGACATCACCTTGTAACAGAAAGTGCCCCATTGTGTGACAAAAGTCGTTTTCTCCATATCCTTGGGAGCCATTTTGATTTGATTGTAGCCCGAGAATCCATCCATGAAGGAAAACACTTTATGCTGAGCTGTATTGTCGATCAAGATGTCAATATGAGGTAGTGGGAAATCATCCTTAGGGCTGGCCCTATTCAAATCCCGGTAGTCCACACACATCCGGACTTTGCCATCTTTCTTAGGTACCGGCACAATGTTAGCGACCCATTGAGGATAGGACGTAACAGCCAGAAAGCCAGCATCGAATTGCTTCATTACCTCTGCCTTGATCTTTTCAGACATGTCAGGCCTCATTCGGCGAACTTTTTGCTTGATCGGCGGACAATCCTCTCTTATGGGGAGACGGTGAACCACGATGTTTGTGTCTAAACCCGACATGTCTTCATAAGACCAAGCGAAGATTTCAACATACTCATTCAGCAACTGTACCAAGTGCTCCTTGACTTTTGGTTCCAGATTGGCACCCACTTGTACCTCCTTCCGGTCTTCCTCGGTCCCTAAATTGACAGTTTCCAGTGGCTCTTCATGCGGTAAGATGGCCCTTTCCTCTTGTTGCAGAAGTCTGGCTAGTTCCCCGGGTACTTCACAACCTTCGTCATCTTCATACTCGGCTTGATTGACCATATCTTCAGAGTTATTGAAAGGTACTGCAGAATAGTCACCCATGGAATCCGGAGTGGATGGGTACCTGCATTTGTGAGTGTGGGTGTGTGTAAGGGATAGCCATCCTTAAACAAAAAAATGCAAAAGGAAAGAAAATGAACACAAGCAGTTTATCAAATGAAAAACGTCCAATGAATCATTAAACATGGCATATGGATATGAAAAATAATCAAAACCCTTACAAGTGGACCTTCATGCCCCGGGCAAGGCAGGAGGTGAAAAGATAGTGTACGGATTGTTTGAAAGTAAATATTACAGACCAAATAAGAAATGTTTAATAGATAAATTACTGAGGAATAAAAGTGATGGGGACAAAGTCCTTAGCCTCCCAATTGCTCAATCCTCCTTTGACAGTTGGATAAATCAATTCTTCAATGTTGCTCTCCTTGTCTTCATCTTCCAAAGTGTTGATTCCGTAGGGAGAAATTTTGACTGGCGCCCTTTCAATCTTCGCACGACGCATAGCTTTCTGGCCGGCGGCTGTGAACCCTAATCCAAACTTGTCAGTCTTATGCGGAAAGTCGGGCAACTGCCCCCATGCTGAATTCTTCCCTTCTTTTATTGCGGCCCTTGCATCCTCCAGAGATGCCATCCTGGCCATCTGCCTCGGTGTCCCAGCCGTCAACTTCGCTACTGCTATTTCAGGAAGGACTTCTTCGAAATGTTGAAATAGCGTCTCGATGAATTCTCCTTCAACCTCCACATACCGGAAAGAATTTAAGTGGCTAATCATGTACTCTTCTTCGCCATGGACAGTGATGATCTTTCCCTTGACGGGATACTTCAACATCTGATGTAAGGAGGAGGTGACTGCCCCAGCATGGTGTATCCAAGGCCTACCCAGCAAGCAAGAGTATGACGGACGGATGTCCATCACATAGAAAGTGGATTTAAATACCTCAGTGCCTATCTTGATGGGAATTTCAACCTCTCCATGGACCATTCTCTTCGATCCATCGAAAGCTCTGACAACAATATCGCTCGGCTTCAATTCCAACCCTTCACAATCTAGTCGGTCCAAGGCCTTCTTAGGTAAAACATTCAGCGACGAACCAGTGTCGACCAAGACGTGTGCGAGAGTAGTTCCGCGACACTCGACTGAAATGTGCAAAGCATCATTGTGGTTTCTACCTTTAGGAGTTAGGTCGGCATCAGAAAAACCTAATCCATTGTCCGTAATCAGGCTAGCGACGCAATTTTGAAATTGATCCGCAGAGGTTTCCTGGGGCACATGAGCTGCCTTCAGGAATTTTATCAGGGCTTTAGCGTGCGCTTCTGAGTAAAGTAGTAGTGCCAGCATGGAGATCTTGGAGGGGGTTTGCCCCAACTGTTCCACCACATCGTAATCACTTCTTTAGATTATCCTCAAAATCTCGTCCATTTCCTTCTTGGAGGTTTCCGGGATTACCAAGGGTTGAGCCCTCGTCCTGACGGGCTCATCTTGGATTCCCTTACCTTTGTCAGCAGCGGTAGGAGAGACAGTACTAGGAACAACAATGTCTTCAATCAGAGGAGTTCTAGCAGAGAGTTTTATTGGTGCAGGGATGACCTCGTTAGCTGATGAGGGTCCAAAGACTGCTCTTGGAGGGGCAATCTCTGGAGAAAATATTCTCCCGCTCCTGGTGATTTTGCTAGTGCCCGCAATGTTACTAATGTTGGCTTTTTCATCATCCGAACTTTCTTCAATTACTTCGATTTGCTTGATACCATGGTAGTAGACGTCACCGCCATAGTTCCAAGGTATCGACTTCTCAGAAACATAGGGAACAGGCCCTGGCATTGTTATCTTCAAAGGAACAGATTTCGTAGCTGGTGTAATCTTAACAGGCTTTTTGACGGCCTTGGAAAGATTGGCGTGAATGGTTATGATTGAGACATCTTCGGTATGAACTGGAACAGCAGAAACTTTTTCGAACAAAATTCGTCGACTATCCATAAGGCCTTGGATGCCTTTCTTCAGTAGCGGACAATCAAATGGCAGAGAGTAACAACAGTAGCAGTCTTCTTTACATCCCGAGAAGATCCCGGCCCTTAACAAATTCAACTTAATGGTTAGCAGTGGAGTAGTCAGATCACTGACATCGGCAACATACAAATCTTCTTCAATGACATTGACATTTCGGCCGTGCTTCGGCATGGGTGAAAATATTACATTAGGCTTCTCTGGAGCGTCAAACTCTACCTCCTTAGCCTCTATCAGGTCTTGGATTTTATGCTTGAGTGCCCAACAATCATTGGTGTCGTGGCCGACACTGTCTGAATGGTAGGCGCATTTAGCATTGGCATGATAATGCAGAGAGGACGTATTTACATTCTTTGGTGCCTCCTTGATAGTGGCAAGATTCAACTTCAACAGATGGGGAAGCACTTGCGCTGGAGTCATATTAATACGGGTGAACTGCCGTTGTGGCCGTTCTGCTCGTTGTTGATTTGGTCTAGACTGGTTATAGCGAGGCTGCTCACTTGGAGTATTTTGAATCATTACGGCCCCCACAGTTGGCTGACGCTCCGTCTTCCCTGCTCTTCTCTGAGAATATACCATAGCTGTTTCCTTCTTAAAAGGTTTCTTCTCAACACTTGCGGCAACACCCTTCTGAATCTTTCCTGACTTGATGCCAGCTTCTATTCTTTCGCCTGTTAAGATCAAATCGGTAAACCCCGCGGAAGAGTTACCAATTAGATGGTTGAAAAATGGCCCAGATAGGGTCCCAAGAAACATATCAACGAGTTCACGGTCGGTTAAAGGAGGCTGCACCCTGCCAGCCAAATCCCTCCATTTTTGTGCATATTCTTTGAATCCCTCGCTTGTTCCTAGTGACATACCCTGAAGTTGGGTACGAGTAGGAGCAAGATCAGTATTGTTTGTAGAAAGCGGTGGCCAAATCTTCCCAATTTCTGACACTGGTTCCTTCTAGCTGATAAAACCACTCCAACTGAGCCCCCGAAAGGCTGTCTTGAAAGAAATGAATCCAGAGATTTTTACTTGCCGTACAGGGTTGAATCTTTCTTACGTAGGACCTGAGATGCATTTTGGGGCAGGACAGCCCATCATACCTCACAAACACTGGCACTTTGAACTTTGGGGGAATCACAATCCCGGCAACCAAACCCAAGTCTTCAAAATCCAAACCCGGTACTCTTTGTGGCTCCATGGCAGCCAACCTGTCTTCTAAACCCTTGTATTTATCATCAGCTGGAGGGTATTGCTGATCAGAATAATCTTCATCCTCTTCGACCTCCTCTTCTTCCACATCGGACTCGGAAGGTACCGCAGCCCCACCTCCTTTGCTGGTTCCTTCATCAGAAGTAGGAGGAAATTCAAGCACTCTCTGAGCTTCTCCGTCAAATCTTCTCCCCAAAGTAGCCACCCCAATCCTCTTTTTCTTCTTTTTCACTGGGTCCTTATTCCCCAATTGAGTCTTGATATCCTCCTGACCTTTAGCCAAGGTCATCAGGAGTTGCTGGAACTGTGCATTCTGAGCTTGTAGGTCTTTGACTGTTTGCTCGAGATCCATCTTACTGAAATAAACAGCAGACAGATAAGGAAACCTGGAGTGAGACCTGCTTATGCACATGATGAATGGTATGCTTATGTATGCAATGCATTCAAGGATTTAGAACATTCAAAATTGTTTCAGACAAAGAAAAACGCACGTCCTATTAATAAGAAGAAATTTGTTAGTACATAAATGCCCCATGGGCCAAATATTACAACATAAACTTCTTAAGGCAGAAAGACATTGCGCATCCTCTTTAGTGTGATGTAGGTGTTGAGGGCCTCTTGCTCATGGAGTCGGCGGGTAAGCTCTAGAACCTTCTTTTCACTGGCGTAGAAGCTAGCTTCAAAAGTATTCCGTTCTTCCTTGAGCTGAATCCAACTTTTCTGCATTTCCTCCCACGATGTAGGCATGTCTGGATGTAGGATGGTGTAGGGGACCTCTCCTTCGTTGACGGGCTCTTTAATCACTGGGAGTACATGAGGATAAGGCATCATTAGACTTTGGGCTCGGGCTCGTACCCACTTGAGATAGGGCTCAAGAGGGATGGAGTTCTTGTGTCCCAGAGTCTTGCTATCAACCTTGTTGAGTTTTCCCCAAGCTCTGATGAATCTTTGGCGAAGTCCTTGCGCATCGTTGTCGAAGTCAAAAACTAGGTTAGGAATCAACATGTCATAAGGGCTATCCCTCCGTGCATATCCAAATTGCCTCAAAGCTAGGCAAGGGTTGTAGGTGATACCTCCCCTGATTCCAAGTAAAGGAACATTAGGAAATTCTCCGCAACGATCGACAATGATGACGTTTTCCCTGGACCGAGAACACCAATGCACATCAGAATGAGTAAGAGTCATCAACCGTTGGGACCACCTTGAACCTTGGTCATTCTTCAAGACAGATTGTGGAAGGTGCGAAATAAACCACCTTGCAAGGATAGGAGTACAACACATGAGAACACCCCTCTTTCTCATTGTTCGTGTGTAAAATGAGTGAAGAATATCCCCAAGCAATGTTGGTATTGGATTTCTGGACAAGAAGATTTTGACGGCGTTGACATCTACCAATTGGTCAGGATTTGGGAACAAGACCAACCCATAGATAAGGAGTGCCACAATCTCTTCAAAGGCTTGTAAGTCCAATGAGTTCCAACATTCTTGTGCCTTCTCAAACAAGAACTTTGCTAAGAATCCTTTGACGCCGCTTCTGGTTTCCCAATGGCCCTTGATGTCGGATGGTTGTAGATGTAATGCTCGAGCAACATCTTCCGGCTTTGGTTCCTTTTCCGTACCGTTGAAGGGTAGTTGATTAAGGATAGGGATTCTTAGGAGTTGAGAAAACTCCTCCAAAGTGGGTACCAACTGATAATCGGGGAAGGTGAAACCGTGGTGAAGAGGGTCAAAGAACTGGAATAGCACTTTCATCATGTCTTCTTCAATGTTGGTGTTGACTAGGCTGAGCAGTCTACCATGTCTTTCACTGAAGGATGAGCTTTCCAGAATCCTTGATGTGAGCTCCTTGAGTTGAGGAGAGATTCTCACAAGGTTGACTTGGATGGTTTTTCTGCGAGGAATTTCCATGACCTACAAAACAAGAACAAAGATGAAGATCCAAACCCTTGAAATGGTTAGTGAATGCATATGATGTTTTATGATGTTTATGATGTATGCACAAAACAAATGTACAAGCAAATCACACCAAACCCTAGTTTCAGGCTTGCATGGGGTTTCATAGGTAAGTACCCTCTTGAGTGTAGTTGGCTTAAAAACCTGTCCTATAAATAGTAACCGGGTTCTAAGGAGCTCAATATCACTGGATTGTTTTCATCGTTCATTGTTTTGGTTTAGCCACTTAACTAGAGACCAAAATATTCCAAGAAAACAACCCTCAATGAGTGTAGTATCGAGTATCTACCAACTTCGGACTGCACCAAAGCCGGCCATCTCACTACCCCTAATAGGCCAAGATGGTCAAGTAAGGTTCTAGGTCATTAGTGCTTAGTGACATCACTCAGCGGCCCCGTACTTTCCTTGATTGAACTCAAGGGTTACCGGTACTCACAAATATGTCGCACTAATATAGCTATTGCTTCGACCGTGTCGGTATACCCCGCACAGTTTCCACAATGTATTGCTATCTATGAATGTTTCCCAAAATCCGGGTGTAGGATTGCAAACCCAAACAATAGAGCCAAAGTATAAAGCAAACAAAACAAACAATTAGTCATGCAAGAGGGTGATCTAAGCCCTAAGGTTACTCCACTTTTAAAACTTCTCCCCAGCAGAGTCGCCAGTTCTGTGGCACGGTGGGAGAACTGACTATGGTTTTGCGTTTGTTTTTGCAAATGTTTCGGTTGAGCAAGAGTCGCCACCGACTTTTTATTTTATCCTAAGGAAAGGTTTAAAAAGCACAGCAAAAACCTTTGAGATTTTTCTTGGGTTCGGGGAGTAGATTATAGAAAGGGAAGGTATTAGCACCCTTTCTATCCATGGTTATCCATGGGCTCTTAGGTACTTGCTTAGATCAACTTGCCTTGGTTTTCAATTGTTTGAAATGGTGCTTGATGTGTGGTTTTGAAAATGTTTTGAAAAGATGCCTTGTATAGGCTACCCTTGTAATAATTCTTTACTCGAATGTTTTACAAAAGGTGTTTTGTCTTTTGAAAAGATGTTTCAAGGTTTTTTTGAAAGTTTGTTTTGAAAGTGTTTGTGAAATGTAGTTTGAAATTAGGCAAGTGTTTTCTTTGCAAATTGACAAGTACTTAAGAGTTATCTACCCTAAAGTTTTCTCAAAGGTTTTTTTGTTATGTTTTAAACCTTTTGACAATTTTGTTCCACCATAGCATTTGGTGGACAACCTTGTCTTAGGAGGTGAAAGGGACGGGCGCGGGTCATCGTTTAGACCATAATTGCAATAGTATTAAATGTCTTTGGGCAATTTTTCTTTAAAAAGGGACTTGATCATTCATTTAGGCAACATTTTGAGGGACTATGATCATTTGATTGTTTGTTTTACCCAAAGAAATCTAATATGCAACATGGCCCAATTATTTGAAGGCAACAAAGTGGAATACCCTAGGGGTGCAAGTGTGGAATGTGTTGTCCATTTTCCATGCTTTTTTGTCTTGTATTAGGTCAAACTATTTTGTTCGTTTTATTCGCATACAAACCCTAATTCTAGCATGGTAGGTTTAGAAAGCATTAAAGTGCGAAATTTAAATTCCTACACTATTACAACACAATAATATGGGGATGGGGGTACAATGTTTCAAATGGGGTATATTTAGACAAGAATTTAAACCTAACTATTACATCATTTTCTTTGAATATTTACAAGACAAATAATTGTATAATTAAATGGAAATTGAAATAAATATGTAAAATGTAAAAAGAATTTTTATGTGTATGAAAAAAAAAAAGAATATTATTCATGTGAAATAAAAAGAGAAATAAAAAGATATTATTTTTGGAGTATTTTCATATTTAGGGAAAAACCCTAATTTTTAATCAAAAAGGGATATTAATCAATTAATTCATATAATATAAAATAAAATATAGTATATTTATAAAAATGTCTTTTTAGTGTTAAATATTAATAAAAATAAAAATATGTATATTTTTGATATTTTTACCCTAAATGTATTAATATATATATGTATATTTATATTATTTACAAGATATGTATTATATATATTAATTAATAATATTTAATATTAAAATAAAAAAAGTATTTTTTCTATAAAATATTTTCAGGAAGTAAAAATAAGATAAAGGTGTATAAAATATATTTGTGCTATTTTAGTATTTTAAACAAAAAGTATATATTTATTTACTTATGTACAAACTAAAAGAAAAAATCAAATAAATACCTAACAAATTCAAAAATGATGAGAAAAAATATTTTTATATTTTTAATATGCTGAGAAAAAATAAATGAGTCAATTAAAAAAAGAAAAAGTCAAAAAACATTAAAAATAAAGCAAATGGGCTCAGGGGGTGTAAAACCAAAAAGGTGGTGTGAACAAGAAAATCACTCAGGCCCAGCCCAAGAAGACATTGTCTTCAACCTTTAGACAAAACCAGTTCAAAAACGCGCACCCTTCTTCTCAATCTTCTAACTCCTGATTCCTGGCTTATTAATGAAAACTCATAACATAAAAAATGTTCAGCATCAAGAGACGAATCCAACCATATGCAGAACTTGATCTAACTCTCTAAGATGAGGGAGAATTTCTTCTCCCCCAAATCCTAACCTAGATTTTCTGCCATTTTCAAACCTTAAATTCTCACAGCTCAAGCAAAAGAAATGAAAAGTAAAAACATGTACATGTTCAGTAGCATGAGTAGAACATTGTTTATTCACAAACTTAGAGCTAATGATGCTTAATAAGAGAGATAGAAGTTCACCAAAATACCTGTTCAGTTGAAGTTCTATCTGGCAATGAGGAAGCTTTCAGTGCAAGGTGATGATTGGAAAAGCTTCCTTGAGGTCCAGGGATGCTATTCCAATGTTTACTTTGTCTTGAAAGCTTTTGAATCGTGCTAGAGCACTTCACCTGCAAAACAAGAAACTGAAAATGGTGGAACTGGTTAGAGGGATTACAGGTCGTGTTTCAAGTCATGGTTAGCTTGCATAGATGCTAGGGAATGTATGTGGACTGGTTTGGGCAAGAGAGCTTGAGGGAAATGGAAGATGGCACTCAAACTGCAGGCCTGGCCCTGTTTTTGCAGTTTGAAGGTGATTCTGAGATTGGGAGTGTATGAGAGGTGTTAGGGTCGTGCAATAGCTTGGTTGAGATGTCTTGAGTGTGTTTCACAAGTTCACTTAAGTGTTTGCAAGCTGATATGAGAGTTGTGTTACAATATGCCAAGTTACTTACACTTTAAGCAACAAATACCCAAGTTGTGTTCTAGGTCAGTAGAAGCCCCCTAATGAGCTGCATAATCCCTCCTTGATCAGAGTGTTTTGCTCATAATCTTGTGCCAATTAGATCTCATTTGTACTGCTAGGATTTTCAATTGGACATAAAGTTACCTTTTGCAAAAATGGAAGAAATGCTTTATCTATAAATGGATTAATCCTTTAGGCAAAGCTTGAACTCATGAAACAAGGTCTTGGCACAAAGGTTTTGCATTGAATTATTGAGTGTCCAAGGGTTTTAGGACCTGTAATTTAGCACAAACTATGCTGACTTGAAAATGGCTTAAGTTATGAACATGTTCATGATCAATTCAAAAGTGAGTTTTTGCCAAATTGTGAAATTCGATTCTCTCAAGTTATGAGGTTGTTTGATGAGTTCTTGGACATTTTGGAAAGCTTGGAATGTGTACTACAATCCATCTTTGAAATGAAAATTGAAATTCCAAGTGGAAGTGTATGGAAAATGGCCTTGAAGTGGGGTAGAAAACCTTGTCAAAATAGGTAAAAAATTCACTAAGTTAAGAATGGTTTAGTGCCCTTATTCAAAAATTTGTAACTTGAGATACAAGCCTCAAATGGGAAAACTTTGTGAATCCAAGTTGTAGATTATGCAACAAGCTACAACTTTCATGTTTTGACTTTTGTTTGAATCCAAATGAATCTTGGTGAAAAAGTGGGGCAAACTTTGGAAAAAATTAGGGTTTTTTATAACTTAGAAAAATTCTAAGTTATGAAAAATTCTAATTTCTAACCCTAATTTGCATTTTGTGATTTCTTGGTGAACAAGTTTCATGATTTGGCATGTTTTGATGAAAAATGAATCTTGACTCTTGATTTTGACCAAAAAGTCAAAGTTTGACTTTTCAGTGTACAGTCAAAATTGATCAATGGACTGGGGAATTCAACTGTCAATCTTGTGTACTTGGGATCTTTTGAGTTTGTTGAGCATGTCAAGATAATTCCATGTGGTCCTTGAGTCCATATGTGAGCTTGGTTTGCCATTGGCTAGGTCAAACAGTCAAAAATTGCCTTTGTGCAGTCAAAACCCTAAAAATGACCATTTTGCCCTTTTGGTGATCTGATCAAATTTCTTATGGAATTGTGATCCAAACTTGATCAAATGGTTCATAGGAGTTCATAATATTGATGTGGATCAATTTTCATGAGGTTTGACTGTCAATTGGCCACAGTTGACTTTTTCCCCAGTACAGCTGATTTCTAGGTCAACTGTCCAATTGACTGGGCAAAACTTGGAATCAAGGCTTGAAACTTGGTATGGATAAACTTGGGAGTCAAATATGAAGCATGAAAGTTATCTTAGGCATTTTAGGTCAAACATCTTTGTGCAAACACAAACCCTAATTTGGGTCCATATTGCAAGGAGAAGTCTTGAGCAGATGAAACCCTAACTGGATCTTGAGCTTAAAGGGCTTTGTGATGAGAAATCAATGAGAAATGTAAGGGAAAATTTTGGGGTACAACAATCATCTACTTCATTTTGACAATATTTAGAGAGCCAATAAACCTCTGTTGAACTTCCTCCACACCTCTCAATTCTGCAACCTTGAATTTGGTTTTAAAGCATTTTCAATCCAATTTCTTTGATGATTCTTCATCCTTGAACTTCACTAAAGGAAACAAAAGAAGAATTAAGTCTTGAGGTACTCTAAATCATGCAAGCCAAGTCATCTTTCAAAGCAATTTCTTGATACTTCGTTCAGGTAATTTAAGGCATCAATTCTTCTAACTCAAATTAATGGGATGATCTATGATGTTCATTGATACTTTCTGATGATTTAATTTTGATTAATTGATGCACTTGATGTATCTGTTTTCGATTTTAAATTTTTTCAAAACTCTCTGGTTTTTCTCAAATCGACTGAGCAACAAGTTTAAAAAAAATTTCACGAGGGTACCATTGAAATCGTCTTGAAGAGACGAAGTGAATATCACTGGTCTGAGCTCCTGATTTAACAGTTTGTAAGACCTGCAATTCGCGTGTGGCTAGAAGTTGAAGATGATCAGTGTTTCATCTCTCAGCCAATGACATGGTGCAACGCATTTATTTTCAAATCTATTTTTAATTAATGATACAGTGGTTTATTCACTAATGACCATGATATCCACAACACGCCAAATCCCTTGGATTTGATTACTAACGTGTTTTGACATTGATCCAAAGGTCTATATTTTTTTGGTTTATTTTATTTTTGATTTTTGATTTTAATTGTTTTATACATAAAAAATTCATAAAAAAATCATTTTAACTTCTAAAATTCTCAAAAAATTATTAAAAATACTTTTGATTTTTCTCTTTCTGATTTTTATTTTTTCACAATTTTATTTTGTGATTTGGTATATTTATAATTTTTCACTTTATTTGATTTGTTTTAATTGTTTAAAAATACTTTTCTTAATTTTTAAATTCTTGAAAAAGTATGGAAGGATCCAACGACCTCTTGACAAATATTGGTGACCTCATTTATTTTCATTTTTGATTTCACTATTTTTCACAAATTTTCTTTAAATTTTAAAAATAGTTTCTCACTTTTAAAAGTTCTAAAAATTTTATGATTATTTGTTGACTCATGTTTGACTTCTGATATTTTTTTATAATTTTTATTTGGTGTTTTAACATATTTTGTGTATTTTACCAATTATTTTCCTTTTATTAATCATTTAAATATTGTTTTATTAAATATATTTTTATTATTTTTGCTTGATCCTAATTTTGGTGTTATTTTAGGAAAAGTTCCTCAATCTCATTGGATCTTGAGTGTTGATAGGTTGAAAAATCAAATCCACCAAAATGGATGAATGATGTTGATAATATTTGAAACCGTAAAATTCATGTGATACATCCCTTCCCTCGTCATCTTATCCCTTTCTTATTTTTACTTGTGCTAAATGTTTTTGGAGAATAATCTACATATTATTTCTCTAACATGATGGTACATAGATTTCTATTGACCAGCCTCAAAATAGGTGTGACTTCTACATAAATCCATTTATGATTGCTTAACATAGCGCTAAATTTGTCCCGATTCGAAAACTGATCATTCGTGGCCCAAACCTATGTTTGCAAGCCCAAGTATATTTAATTTGAAACCTTTGATTCAATAACTTTAAATTTCATTATTAGGTGGCTTTGGTTCTATCAATCCTCTGATGAACTTCAAAATTTTTGGTCTAAGTGAATCATTTGAACATCTTTGATCATATGTGGTTGATTTGAGTATTTGAAATGAATGATATACTTGAAAAAAAGAAAATCAGACTTGTTGTTGAGAAGCATTGAATTTATCAATCTTCTAATGTTTTCAAATGCAAGCTTCAAGATTGTCATTCCACTAACCTCTAACTTCTAATTCACTAACAATTAACTTTACTTTATGCCTTTACTTTATTCCTTTATTTTTGTGCCTTTACTTTTATGCACCATTTATTTTAGCATTTACATTCCATGTCATTTTATCTTTGCTCATTTGAGCATTTATCTTTATGTCATTTTTATTTTTGCTCACTTGAGCTTTATTTTCTTTTTGAAGACACTTAATAATCAACTTGATCATTAAAAGCCTTAAGGTTACTTGGACTATCTGGTTACTGTCCTTGGCATTATGGAGTTGTGGATATCTCGGATTTAGGATTAGAAGCCTTGATACTTTAGGATCTTGTGACTCTGTTGTTATTTTGTCAGAAGTTCTTGGGGGTATACCCCAAGACATTGGGTTGATTTTATTTGTGTGCGGGTAATTTGGATTATATGATTTTTGTGATTGAGAATTCCTCTGTATACAGTCGTTACTCTACCCATTTTTGTGAAGACTTAATTCATCTGAAGTTAAGTTTTTGTTTAATTGAAGCACGTATTAAACTCGGTAATTTTGTGCAATCCTTGAGATTAACATTCGGGAAAAATTCCCTAGTATAACAAAAGGAAAAATAGTACACTTGCTATTTTCCCATCAAGTTTTTGGCACCGTCTACAAGGACTTACTAGTTAATGAGTTTAATTTGAGTTCAATTAGAATTTTGTTGCTCTGCAACTAAAATTTATTTTCTGTAATTTGTATATTTTTGTTATTACTGATTTTTCCTAACCTTTGCATGCGAGGAAAATACTAAGCTAAATTTCCTTTTGATATACAAACTCAGGTTCAAGATAAGAACCCGAAACTATGGGTGAAAATCCACCACAACCAGAGATACTTCTTGGGGATTATGAAGGAGGAAATGCTCCAGCAGGTTGGTTGACTATTGTGAATCAACCGGTTACTGTTGCAAAATTTCATCTACACCCTTCAACAATCCGATAACTTGAGAACAAATCTTTTACAGGAAAGATCAATGAATATGCCAATAAGAACTTGCAGATATTCCTCACCATGAGTACTACTATGAAGATTGGGAGGAATTCTGAAGAAGCTAAGATGTTAAGAATGTTCCTGTTCACACTTTCCGAAGATGCTAAAGAGTGGTTTTACTCATTACCTATTGGGAGTATTACCACTTGGGAATAAATGGGGAAAACTTTTGTGGATGAATAATTTTCTGGCTTTTGTTTATATTTGCAAGAGATATGATATTATGAATTTTAAGCAGAAAGAAGAAGAGTCACTAGGTGATGCTTACAAGAGGTTCAAGGGGTTACTGGAAGCATGTTCCATGCACAACATGAGTCAAACTGGGAAAATGTAGATGTTTGTGAATGACCTTCGAAGAAAGACAAAGCAACTTATTAATACAGCAGTCAGTGGCTTATCCAACTTTACAATAAGCATCTGGAGCTATATGACAGGGTTGTGAGTAAACCAGAGGGGTGATTAATCTGAAGTTAGAAATTAATTAGAAACTGAAAATTAAAGAAGCAATTTCTACTAAAGTATAGAAAAGGCTTAAAGTAATGAACATGGGTACTCCACAAGTAGCCCATGTTTAACAGGTACAACAGTTTGTTTGCGAAATTTATAATGGCCCACACATTAATTTACAATGTCTTGCAACTCTACAAAAAATTGAGGAGATAAAAATCTTGAAGAAAAATAACTCATATTTTAACACCTATAATCCTGGGTGGAAGAATCACCCTAACTTCTCCTGGAAATATCAGCAGCAACAAGCTCCTCAGAAGGAAGACTGAGAGGTGGCTTTTGAAAAGATGGCTGCCCACACCTCTCAATTTTAAAAAGAAACAAGGAGTAATCAGAAGAATACCACAAATGCAATCGAAAATTTGGAAGTTCAAATGGGACATATTGCACAATAGGTAGCGCTGAGAGAACAAGAAAATCATAAAAATCATAAGAATGTTAATGTTGTCACAACAAGGAATGAAAAAGCTGCTGAAGAAAAGAAAGATAAGGTAAAGTTTGATGATAGTATCATAGAAGTAGATCTGGAAGTGAGAGAGAACAAACAATAAAAGGAAGAAGTGGTATCACCTGTGAAGCCAGTTGAAGAGATAATTAAACCAGCAATTAAGTTGTTGTATCCATCTCGAGTGGCAAAGTAGGACACGAAAGAGAAAGAGTTTGATAAATTTGTCAAATTGTTTAAAAAGCTGGAGATCAACATACCGTTCATTGAAGCACTCGAGAAAATTCCCTTATACCATAAATTCATGATAGAGGTGCTCTTCAAAAAGAGACTAACAAAAGATGAACACGTACTCGTTGATGAGAAATTGTGTGCAATCACACCCGAGAAAAAAAATCCTATCCAGCAAAAGGATATGGGATCTGTTGCAATACTGTGCATACTAAAAGGAAAAAAATTCAAGAGGGTTCTAATTGATTATGGTTCTAGTGTGAGTTTGATGCCATTGTCTATTTTCAAAAAGCTTTGTATTAAAAAGATAAGCGGGAGTGGGATAAAACTAAAATTTGGTGATCACACCATCAAGCAGTCATACGGGATAGCGGAATATGTATTGGTGGAAATTGACAACTTTGTCTTTTCCGTTGATTTCCAAATTATGGATATCCCTGAAGATGAAGAGACTCTTATCATTCTTGGTCGACCATTTCTGCTGATGAGTCGATGTAATTTTTCTATAGAGACAAGTAATCTGACATTAAAATATTTTGATGAAGAGATAACCTTGAAAGAATTGGAGATGAAGTTGGTATGATCAAAGTAGAAGGAGAAAGAAAAATTTCAAAATCACTCCCAGAAGAAGTCTCGGGCAGAATCTCTCAGGTGGCATCAATAAAAATTTCTAAGCTCAGTCATGAAGGCAATAAGAGAAAGAAGAAGGAACACCGACCTGAGAAGATGGAAGTTGGAAGTGGTTGGAAGCACGAAGGGGTTGATACTTTTGATTTGAATAAGTTATGGGTTACGGAAAGGATAAGCAACAAGGTGTGGAAGAGGAAGTACCCCCATAAGGGGATGAATCGTCGAGCCATGCGATGTTAAATGAGGTGCTTCATGGGAGGCAACCCAAGCGTTTTGATTCTAACTATTGTATTTGTTTTGTCGTATGTTTGTTGTTTTTGTTTAGGTAATCAAAGTGTCTGGAAAAGGAGTCAAGCACACCACAAGAGAGTGTATAGAGAAAAAATTTCAGAAAATCATATCCCTGACATGGCCACCCGTGTTAGGTAACACGGACCGTGTCAGGCTCATTGAAGCAGAAATATTCTGGTGAAAAATTGTCAATATCCGCTTCTTGACACGGTCAACCGTGTTAGGCAACACGAACCGTGTCAATCTTCCTGAAGGCACTGCATGAAAATAATAGTTCTTGGCATCTCAGGTGTGCAATATGGTCGATCGTTTCACCGAAAACGGCTCGTATCAAGCTAGCGTACTTTGACACTTTTTGGATTTCTCTTGTTCCGCATCCTCCTCCTCCGTGAGAACTGTGAGTTTCCTTCCCGTTGTTCTAAAACATTGAGGCCAATGTTTAGTTTAGGTGTGGATGGTTTAGTTATTGCATTTATTTATTTCTTTTGTTAAGTTTGGTTGAGTATTTTATTTCTTTTTTCATTGTTGGTTTTTGCTATCATGGATCTGTTGTTGAGTCATTTAGTGCAGGATAATGGTATTGTATTTAGACAGGTGATGAGAATTGGTGATAGTGGATGAAAGATCACTCCATTTATTGTGCTCGTTGTGAATAATCCCATAAAGTTGATACTGCTTAGGTGAATGATTGGATTCGATTTTATGACACTAGACTAATACGGGAGTATTGTGCACCCGAGACTGAGGAGAAGCTCCATTACACTAGAGGTATTTTGGAACCTGTGAGATATAAAAAACATGGTGAGGATCATAAAAATCCAAACACAATATCATCATGAGAGTTCTTCAGGTATGTAATTAACACTCTTAGTTTGCGTAAGTATTTGTTGGAATTTCTATGCACATGTATGCACAATAAGGCACTTGTTTGTTTTAGCCTTGTGCCTTTCTAGCCAACCATTTCATGTTATCCTTTATTAACCCCACTAGAGCCTTGTTCCCTTTTATTTATTTGTTAACCACATAATTTAACCATGAGCCCAAACACTCCCTCACCCTACTTAGATAAGTGTCGTTGATTTCTGATATGTGAAACATCTTAAGTTTGGGGTTGGGACACCATAAATAGTTAGAAAAAAATAGGTAAGTGCAGTAAAAAGAAAGAGATAAATTGAAAAAAAGAAGAGAAAAGAAATGAGAAATAGAATAAAGCACTTACTTGGAGAAGGGTTTAGTTTGAAAATAAAGCAATGCTCAAAGAAACACTTGAGTAGGAAATAAATAATCATAAGAGAACGGTGTCCTATACTGGTGATTGTGAACAATGTAAATAAAACAGTGATGAAAGTAGAAACACTGACTCTGATCCAAAAACCTCTCGTTTTCCCATTTGTTTGTTTATCCCACATTGTCCCTAAGCCCCTCTACAACTGTAAAAGCCCTCAAAAAGTTTCTTTAGTGTGTGTATGAGATGAAGATAAAGGTTATTCAAGCTTATGAGTTGACTTTGCATGCTTTAATTATTGAGTGTACAAATTTTGACCCGAGAGTCGCGAAAGGAAAGTAAAAATAAGGAAACATTGAAAGGAAAGTAAAAAGAGAGTCACGAAAGATCGAGTGGTATTGTGGTAAGTTGGTATTTTGGGGTGTCCAGTTCTATTTTCCCTGAACATTGCTTGAGGACAAGCAACGAACTAAGTTTGGGGTTGTGATCGGTCACCATTTTCATCATGTTTTTGTTACTTGTCTGATGATAATCGAGGTATTTTGCATTGTTTCGTGTTCTATTTTGATTCTCTTTGGATAATTTCATATTTCTTAAGTTTTTCTGCATTTTATGTTTTCATAAGTTTATTTCAAGTTATTTCCTATTTTATGCTTCGATTGGTTGTTCCTACTGTTTCAGGTGCAAGTGAAATATCCAAGGTACTGGGTGCGATAGTGTCAATAAATTGGAAGTTTCGGAAAGGAAAAATTGAAGTTTCAGCTGACCTAACACGGACACCCGTGTCACCTAACATGAGTCGTGTCAGGAGGGAAGTTATGGAGAAACTCAGGGGGCTGACACGGCCACCCGTGTCACCTGACACAGGATGTATCATCATATGTGATGATTTAATGTTTATGAAGCTTCGGGATGGTCAACACGGTCATGCGTATCAGCTGACACGGGCCGTGTTGGCAAATGTTCCAGGTTTTTAGTATTTTCGTGATTTTTCATTAGTTCTAACCCATAAGGGAATTTATGACTTTTCGAACTTGAATCAAGGGTTTTGCACTATTTGAGAGAATTTATACGACTAAAGAAAGGACCTTTTTCACAGAGAACACTACGCCAAAAAAGACCTTTAAAAGCGCTTTTTTTGGGCTTTAAAAGCGCTTAAAAGCGCTTTAAAAGCTTGCGCTGGCGTAGGTAACAAAAGCGCTTCTAAAAGCGCTCTGGTAGACCCCCCCTTTAAGAGCGCTTCCTGGAAAAAGCGCTCTGGTAGGACCCCCTATAAGAGCGCTTTCCTGGAAAAAGCGCTCTGGTAGACCCCCCTTTAAGAGCGCTTTTTAAAAGCGCTGCCAAAGACCAGTAAAAAAGCAAAAAAAATTAAAAAAAAACGTAGCCTACAAAAGCGCTTTTGTAAAAGCGCTCTGGTAGGCCCCCCTATAAGAGCGCTTTTTCCAGAAAAAGCGCTCTTATAGGGGGTCCTACCAGAGCGCTTTTACAAAAGCGCTTTTGTAGGCTACGTTTTTTTTTAATTTTTTTTGCCTTTTTACTGGTCTTTGGCAGCGCTTTTACTAAGAAGCGCTTTAGTAGGTGGACCTTTAAGAGCGCTTTTTAAAAGCGCTGTCGTTTCTAAATGAGGTATTTTTATGTGCAGCCTATAATTTAATCCTCCCAGTCGACCTGTAATGTTTTCGACCTGTAATATTTTCGACCTGTAATATATTTTTGACCTGTAATATATTTTCGACGCTATTATTTCAGCCATCAGTAAGACAATATATGTACTAATATAATACCATTATAATATCCAAAATTATATATATACATCATTACATCAATAATATTATAGTTCAAATCGACACAAATCCTACATGAAAAATTGCCTAATATAATATTGACACAAATCTTCTTTAATTTCTTCCAACTTAAGCTTCGGGTACGCAGCAGCACGGAATTCGTCAAGGTACTACAAAACAAAAACATAATATAAATGATATATTTAGTTAAATGTAATAAATTATATGAAATTATCTTAAGTTATAAATTCATACCGTGAGCGGAATCTCTAATTGATTCGCCTGAAGGATTTCTTTCATGAACCTCAAAACAAAGTATCCGCAATCATGACTGTTTCGCTGTTGCGGACACTACATAATAAAACAAATAAGATTCTATAGTTGTCTTGTTTTACCAAGTAGCATAAATATTATAAGCAAAATTGTGAAAAGTAATGTACCTGCACTTGGATCCAAGTGATGTTGTTCGATTTAGTTCGGGATACCTGTGCGTCCCGTTGACTACGGAACACTTGTATTGATCTAATTATTAAATATATAAAAGCATATGTTTAAATCAATCCCACAAATAAGAAAATATATAAATATACACGAATATATATTTAGAACGATCCCACTTACAAATCAACGATTTCCTTCATAGCCGGATAATTGGTCCATTCACCATTTACCGAATTCAGATAATACACGACTTCTCTTATCGGGTTGATAGCAAGCAGCAACCAGTGTGCTCTATAAATTAAAACAATAGGTTATATGAAAATTTTGCTATACACAAAAGAAACAGAGATTAGATGAACCAAGAATGAGAAACTAACCCTACTGGTCGGGTATTATACGCCCAAAGATGCAGACTTTCTGTATTGCCGGTGGACATGAATCTATCTACTAAGCGCTGTCTAACTGATTCCGGTTCCGAAGCAATTGTCATTCCGCTGCAATGGGCGGAAGACACGAAACGGAATCTGTCAGACAATGCAGTCCCGCGCAACACTCTGTCATACAACAACCTTAAATAAAAACATAATAAACATTAGATTATTTTCATTGAAATATGTAAATAAATTATATTGTGGGACTAATTAAATAATATATCGGATGAGTGAATATTACCGGATGTATGAGTGCATATTACTGACGCCTAGTTGATCATGGGTAAAAATCTCTTCCAAGTCATCAAATGTAATATGTGACTGGAATTCAATACCGAAGACACTTTCATCCATGTTGATTTCACGTAAACCACCATCCTTCAAATCGGACATATCAACCATGGTTGCGAGTGTCGAACGGTATCGAGGCACAAAAGCACCGCCTTTTTTTGCCGCTTGCTTCGGAGGACCAGTGGGTGGTAAGCTACGAACCTGCTGCGTCACTTGTTGTGACTCCCGAGCGGATGCCTAAAAATCATATAAGTTAGGTAAAATATAAAATCATGCAGATTTAGATTCAGACTATATATTAACACTTTAAATGTACCTCTTTTAGTGATGCAACAGACTCCTCCTCCTGTAAAATCCCTTTACCCTTAATTGCGGGTTTTATAGGAGCAGTCTAAAATTAAAATGTAAAAAATAATTAATAAACGGTTTAGAATTGACATTCGAAAACTAAATGATTCATAATCGTTTTCAGTATACCTCATCACTAATGGTAATGAGCTCCGAGGGCCATGCAACAAATGATCCTATTGCATCTCGCAGCAATGTCGTCTCTGAGACCATGTCGGGTACCGGTAGAATCGCATCACGATCTAATACAACATCCACCGATACTTTCAGGTGTCCATCAGGGAGGGGTCTGTGGTGAAGTAAATCTCCCGAAGTGTTGTGCACTTTTCCCTTGCCAACTAGTCGATAATTCGGTGACGATAAGTATAGTTGGCAAGATGAAATGCCCTAAACAAATAGAAAATATAAAGTCATTATCATTAATAAAATAGAACAGTTTGTAAGGAAAAAAACTTATAATTACCTCGGGAAATTTCTTTTCATAGTTGATACTAGCCTTATCACTAGTATCTCTCACCGATGAAGTGTTGCATTTTTCTCTCATATACATATCTTTATCTCTTTGCAATTCAGAGACCTGTGCTTGCAATTCCTGCAACTTTTGCAACACTTCTTCATTGGTAAGATTTGATCTTCTCCTAGAACTCTTATAAAAAGAGGTTGGAGTCACACCATGACCCTTACCCCTCACCCGACCGGGATACTCGGGAGCATCTAGTACTCTACTAAGTACGCTCTCCTCACCGGTGGATGCCGATTGCGACAAGGTCTCCTGTAATTCATTTACATTTAAATAATTATTAGTGGAGATAAAAAATCATTTATATATTAAAAAACATTTGATTTAATTAAAGACACAGTATTATACTTACACATTCAGTATAAACTCTCTGAACATCGGGATCGACAGCTTGATTTTTGCCCACACGAGCTTCCTTCCACAACACATGTACAGGAAGTGAAGCTTCCTCACTTTTAGTCTCCTCTAACTATGCATTGACACAAACGATAAAATCGTCAATTAAAACATGCACATGTAGACAATTAATTAAAACGCATTTCTATTTACTTACAATTTTATCCTCTAAGCGTGCATATCCCAAACGCCCTTTCTTGTATGGATACGCGGGTTTGGATGCTCTCTTACTATTCGTGGCACTCTTTTTCTGAAATGCTTCATCTCTTTGCTTTAAAAACTCAGCCCAATCTGCTTCATCAATGAATGTCGCATACTTTGTTGGCCGTCCCGGTGCCTCTTCAAGAAATTTTCCATCTTTATCCTTAAGATAGGTGTTTGTCAAAAAACTTTTCCACCCTCTATATCTTTTGCCGGCCAAACTAAGTATGTAGCTTTTACGTTCATCTGGTATCTCAAAAGTCCTCTGCAAAAATAACAACAATTAACCATATATGATATATACCTGAAGTGTTAGTATAAGTAATTTAAACAATTTATCGTCAAGATAATAACAACAATTAACCATATATGATATATACCTGAAGCTCTTCCCAAATCGCTTGTTTTTTCTCCTCCAATTCTGAATTTTTCGTTTTCGATTTCCAGGTAGGTACGGAGACCGGAATATGCATACGGACAAGTGTACCAATATAACTTGTCAACTTTGCAGAATTAGGACCAATTGGTTGTTTATCAGAATTCCATTCCAATCGGTATACTAATCCTTGGTCTCTATGTCGAATGATTCCCTTCATAATAGTGATGCCTCGTGCCACCTCTTTTGCTTCAGTATCAGGTGGAGCATTTGTATCTGAAGCAACTCTTTCTTGTGAGTTTTCTTGTGCGTTTTCAGGTGGGTTTTGAGGTGGAGCATCTCTATCTGGAGCCATTGAACCTGTATCAAACAAACTAAAGCACATTAGTACACTATTAACACTAACTTTATATGAGAAACATTTCAAAAAATTACATAAAAATAATAAAGATGTCCTCAAAACTCAACCCCCTTTTACTAAAAATAATAAAGTATTTAACAACAAAAGAAACTAAACCCATAGATAATAAATAAGCAGTCCAGTAATATTTTTCTTGCTTTGAAGAGATACCTAAAACATAAAAAAAATGTTAGAAAAAACATCTTAATATTAAAATAAAAACAAAACACTGTTGGAGGATATACTAAAAACAAAAATGAAAACTTTAAAACAAAATAAAAAGATAATACCTTTAATTCGAATTACCCCTTAACTCTTGAACAACTAGATAATATGTAGATGGTATATTAACCAGTAAGACAAAAATGAAGGAAAATGAAGGAGACAAAAATGACAAAAATAATATTAGATGATACTCATATTAAGATTGAAATAGAGAGAACATGTATATATTTGAACTAGTACACCTTTAAACTAACATTACAGTACCAACAATCAAGATTGAAATAGAGAGAACATGTATATATTTGAACATGTACAACAATCAAGTTTCATCATTGCAACAAGTCATCATAGCATACAAAAATGCTTCAAATTTTGAACCTGTATCAAACAAACTAAAACATTGACACTATTAACACTAACTTTATCACTAACGTCTCTTTCTTTTCTTGGTAGGATTGTGTACTACGCGTCTCTTAACAATGCGGACGGTTGGATTGATCCAAATACCCTCATTATGATCATTTCTAATACAAGATTCATTCTCATTTTGATCGTTTCTTGTACAAGATTCAATGCCAACACCAATATCACCTTGATCTTCAATTTTTTCATCAACTATTTTGTTAGATAAAAGCACTATAGACCATTTCGTACTTGTCGGATCATTGACATAGAACACTTGTTTAGCTTGAGAGGCTAGAATGAAAGGCTCATCTTTGTACCCTACCCTATTGAGATCCACTTGCAAAAATCCTGACTTATCCATTCGTACGCCACTATTATTTTCAACCCACTTGCAACCAAATACAGGAATCTGAAACTTCGCGTAATCAAACACCAAAATGCGCTCGATAACCCCAAAATATGACAAATTTGCAAATTTCGGATTTAAGTCATTCGCACTTGATATGTGCATAGCTTCAGCTACCAAGGTAACACCACTATTTTGCATAGTACTTTTATCATCCTGTTCTTTGGTATAAAATGTGTATCCATTAATTGCGTATGCGCTATAAGAAAGCACAATTACAGATGGACCATAGGCTAAACATCTCAACCTTTCTGTTACTGAAGCAGGATCTGAACGATACTTTGAATAAATATGATCTCTAAACCACGGTATGAAACTTCGATTGTGCTCTCGTACTATCCAGTTCTCATTTCTATTTGGATTTAAATCTCGGAGAACAACTTTGTGCATTTCAACAAACGGCTCAACCTCAATCTCATTGTGCAGAACATACAAGTGCACTTGATCCCGTTCGACCATTGATACTGTCACAACTTTATTTCCAATTAGCCTTTTTCCTTCTTTTTTTTCGACAATATGAGATTTGGGGAGTCCAATTGATTGAACATTTGACAGATATTCAGTACAAAACTCAACCGCTTCTTCAGCAACGTATCGCTCGGCAATACAACCCTCTGGTCGACTTCTGTTTTTCACGTACCCTTTTAATATTTTCATATAACGTTCAGCAGGGTACATCCATCTCATATAAGCTGGTCCGCACAGTTGTGTCTCTTTCACAAGATGAACGACTAGATGAACCATTATGTCAAAAAACGAGGGAGGAAAATACATTTCAAGATCACATAAAGTAACAACTATCTCATTTTGCAATGTTGGTAAGATCGCGGGATCGACCACCTTACTGCAAATAGACCTGAAGAAGAAACACAGCTTAGTTATTGCGCTTCTTACTTTTTCTGGCAGAATAGAACGTATACCTATTGGTAAAAAATGTTCCATTATAACATGGCAATCATGCGTCTTCAAACTCTTTAACTTGAGGTCTTTCATGGACACAAGTCTTCTAATATCTGAAGAGTAGCCTTCTGGAACTTTTACTTCACTGAGGAACTTACACAATGTTTTCTTCTCCTTTCTAGATAGAGTGTAAACAGCAGGTGGCAGATATGTTCGTCTTCCTTTCGTCACGGGCCCCAATTCAGTTCTCATCCCCATGTTTACCATGTCATTCCTTATGTTAACGCCATCCTTAGACTTTCCTTGTATATTGAGTAGCGTACCTATAACGCTGTCAAATACATTTTTTTCAATATGCATAACATCCAGGAAATGTCTTACGTACAACGACTTCCAATATGGAAGTTCAAAGAAAATTGACTTCTTCTTCCACCCACCCTTGACAATTGAATGTGCAAAAGGCTTGCCAAACTGAGTGCTCACATCTTTCACCTTTTCAAAAATTTGATCACCTGACAAAAAAGGCGGGGCTGTACGATGTTCGGCCTCTCCATTGAATGCTTTTCTCCACCCACGGTAGTGATGATTAGAATTTAAGAATCTACGATGGCCGAGAAAGACATTCTTCTGACAAAGCGCCAATCGTGTCGTATCGGTTTCATCTTCACAAACAGGACACGCCTTTTGACCCTTGTTGCTGTACCCGGATAGATTTCCGTATGCTGGAAAATCATTAATTGTTCCAAACAACATCGCCCTCAAGTTGAAACTTTCTTTCCTATACCCATCGTAAACCTCCACACCTCTCTCCCACAAAAACTTTAAATCTTCGATTAAGGGTGCCAAGTATACGTCTATGTCATTCCCTGGTTGTTTAGGCCCAGAAATTAGCATAGATAACATCATGTACTTACGCTTCATACATAGCCACGGAGGTAAGTTATAAATCATAAGAATCACAGGCCATGTGCTATGCGAGATACTTTGAATACCATGCGGGTTCATTCCATCAGTAGACAATGACAACCGAAGGTTTCTTGCTTCTTTTCCAAATTCAGGATATTCAGTATCAACTTTACTCCATTGTGGTGAGTCTGCCGGATGTCGCAACTTTCCATCAATAATTCTTTCATCTGCATGCCAAGTCAAGTGTCTTGAATCGGTCTCACTACGATACATGCGTCTAAATCTCGGAATTATAGGAAAATACCATAAGACTTTAGCAGGAGACAACTTTTTCTTATATCGAGGGGCACCACATTTAGGACACTCATTCAACGCTGCATACTCGTTTCGAAACAAAACGCAATCGTTTGGACATGCATGTATCTTATCATAGCTCATTCCAATAGAAGACAACATCTTTTTGGCTTCATACGTTCGATTGGGAAGAACATTATCCTCTGGTAGCATATCTTTCATAAGGGCTAATAACTCTGTGAAACTTTTATCCGACCATCCATTGTCCGCCTTTAAGTTGTACAACTTTAACACCGCAGACAATCTTGTGAATTTTGAACAACCAACATACAACGGTTTCTCTGCATCGCTTACCAACCTCTCAAACATTTTGGGACAATCCGCAAGATCTTCTTCAAGCGCTTCTGCAATCTCTTCGACTCGATCACAATCGTATGTGTCTGTGCAATCGTCGTTTGAAGCATACTTCCTATTACAACTCGACTCAGCATTCCCGGTACTTTTCTCACCATGCATTGTCCAACATGTATAACTTCTATCAATTCCAAACCGTAGTAAATGAGATCCCAACTGATTCCCGTCAACCTTACCCCCGGCATAACAGCAACCCAAGCAAGGACACGGCATTCGAAGCGGGTCTTTGGAGTGCGCAACCGCAAACTCAACAAATTCCCATACCCCTTTCTCGTACTCTTTCGACAATCGGTTTGAATTCATCCATGTCTTATCCATGTCTTAATTAAGCTAAACAAAAACGGTCAAACTTTCACTCTTCACAAGTAACCCCTATGGCGAATTCAATTCACAAAGTTAGTAAGTACCTCACTTAACGATAAACGAAATTAAAGAGTTACTGAGAGGAAATTAATTTTAATAAATAACTAATAAAATAAAATAAAATAAATATATAAAATTACTAAAAAAAAACCTTAATTTTAACTCCAAAATAATTTAATAGACTTCACAACTTTAATATATAAGATATATATGATTCACTCTAACCTAACTTTCACTTCAAATTTAGTATTTATTTCACCTATTTGTCATCATAATCTAACAACATGTTTCACACTAACCTAACTTTCACTTCAAATTTATAGAGTATTTCTTTCACCTATTTGTCATCATCTTAATTATTTAAATTCTATTAAGAACATGATACATAAAGGCCGAACATATGCTAACACTTGAATCAAAAAATTATGTTGCTTAAGAATCAGGACTAAAGATAATTTATAAACATCGACATTCTTCAACCAATGAGACGAGTTTCACACAAAGAACAAAACTATTAAAACTCACACAAAGTTCAAAACAGACTTCATAAACACAATAATATAAACCTTAGATTAGAACAATAAGCTTATTTAAGGAACTTTAAATATATAAACCTTAGTCTACATTGTTTGTTATGGGTGGGAAATAACAGTTTCATTACTACAGCAAATACATTCCCTCCCCATTCTTGATGTTGTTTTGGAAGGCATGTCCATGACTTTCATAACTGGAATTCCTAAATTGCACAGATTCAAGGCCATCCTATTACTTCCACTACTAATAGGGGTTAAGTTCTCTTCATCTATTTCTTTCCTATTGAAAAAAGAATCATTTTTTCTACTCTTCATTATCACTTTTGTGATGCATAATCAATTAAATAAATTAACACAACACAACAAAATCTCAAAATTATCTAAGTTCCAATCTTACACATATTAGTAAGTACCAATTCTCTAAATTCCAATTCCACTACATTATAGCGCATTAAAAATATAACCACCTCTAATATAAACAAATTCCTTCTACTCCTAACAAATTAAAAAATAAACACTACCATTTTTCTATTAATGTCTTATGTAACTAATAATTAAAGTTTACAAAATTTCAACTTCTAAGGCACCAAACTAAAAAAAATTATCACATTATCACAATACAAACACAATACTTCAAACCAGAACATCAACTTAATAAAACAAACCAAAAACACATTATCACATTATCACAATATTATACTTCAAACTAAAACACCAACCTACAACAACACAAGATTACTTCAAGATTAATTTTTAAAAACAATGTTAAATCTTACTTAAGATTTAAGAGGAAGGAAGCAAGTTAGATGAAGAAGATGGACTTCTAAAAACCAGTTCGTGAAGGCCTCTGGAGGATTGAGATTACTTGAATGAGAGAGATTACTTAAGCAATTGAACGAGAGAAAGAAATTGTTCTCCTGGAATGCGAAAATATCAATTGGTTAGGGTAAACAAGAACAATGACATTAGTTTCTTTGACATTATTTTGAAGAAACTGTTGAATGAAGAGTATAAAAATACACAAGTTTCCTTGACATCCATCACAAATGACTTACTTAGTGAAGCATCAAAAGATAGTCATACCTTAAATCTTGAGCGCTTTAGCTTGTTTGTTGTTGAAAACAATTGAAATGGATAGTGAAGAACACTGTAAAGATCATTTTCATTACTAGAAATTAGTAAACATGATTGTGCACATTGAGGTGAATAGCATAGAACAAACACAACAGTAGTTAGTAATCACGATTCTATGTCAATAGATTAGCACAATATCAAGAATTAGTTCTTATGTCAAGAATTAGCAATTCAATTCTATGAGGAATTTCTACGTACACCTAATGTGCAAATGTTATGTCTACAAATCTATGTTAAAATCTACATCACAAATTCACATAAACATTATCACAAACACATAATATGCATGCAGAAATTACTCAAGTATTCAACAAAACTATGAAAATCAAGTAATGTTACCTAAGATAATTTGTAGAAAATTGGAAGTTGGATGTTGTTGATGATGATAACAGGGAACCACGTTTGGACTTGACAAAGAGCTTTGAAGTAGGAGCGACGGAGATGGCTGAGGAAGTGACGGCAAGTGACGGTGACGGCAAGTGACGGAGCTTTGAACAAATGGAAATAGAAGAAGAATGGCGGCAGCAGTGAAGTAACGGTCGCGGAGATGAGGCAGGAGTGAAGGTTATGGAAGTTCGTAACAGTAGATGTAGGTTATGGAAGGTCTGGACTTTGGAATGAAGGTTGATGTGAGAAGACGGATGGGGTTTGTATAATTTTGTTTTTAAAAATTTTAATTTTAAAAAGGCTATGAAAGCGCTTTTGAAAAGCGCCTTAGTAGATGTAGCTATACCAGCGCTTTTAAGGGTAAAGCGCTCTTGTACCCCACCCCCTACCAGAGCGCTTTTGAAAAGCGCTCTCATACCCCCTTACCAAAGCGCTCTCATACCCCCTTACCAAAGCGCTTTTCAAAAGCGCTCTCATACCCCCCCTTACCAAAGCGCTTTTCAAAAGCGCTCTCATACCCCCCCTTACCAGAGCGCTTTTTAAAAGCGCTTTCATACCCCCCCCACTATAAGAGCGCTTTTTTAGCGTGTTTTTTAATTTTGTCTTTAGCGAAGCCTATGCCAGCGCTTTTCCTAAAAGCGCTTTCGTAGGGGTGCTGCTAAAAGCCAAATTTGGTATAGTGGAACGAGTCTAGGAGTAAGAATATGAGATTCTTGAAGAACGAAGATCTTTCATGAGCAGACACGACTGAAGACCAAAGTTCCTTCATCATATGTAATGTATAATTCTTATATTTTTGTAATTCTCGTGAACAATGTGAACGACTAAACCCCCCAATGCTAGGGTGTGTCCCTGATTTGAATCTGTAACGATTATGAATTCTTGAGTTCTTTAATAAAGTTATTTTCTTATTCAATTTAATCGTGCAATGTTTTTATGCCTTCCTGATCAAACCAATTATGATTGCTTTATGGTTAACAACCAGCTAGACCATGGTTCTTAAAGTTTTTGTACGAGTAGACTATAGTAGATATCACCTAGGACCGAGGATACCCTGTAGTTAACGGATCACTCTTGATAAAATAAAGGCTTGACTCCATCAGATATCTCTAAGGACATAGGATTTAGAATGGATGGTTAAAGGTTTTCTCACTAAGGACTTAGGGGAAAATAATCTAAAGTTGTTAGTTGAATGTTATGAACTTGTTGAAGAAATCAGGACTCAAGGTTGTTATTAGGCAAGTTACACACCACACTCTAGCATGTTCATCATATATATGAAAAAGCATATTTATATTTCTGCTTATTATTAAGTGAAAACTTATAAAACCAAAACCCCAAGTTAAGTTTTTGTTTAATAGAACTACGCATTAAACTCGATAACTTTGTGCAGTCCTTGAGATTGACATTCTGGGAAATTCCCTATTATAACAAGAAGAAAAATAGTACACTTTCTATTTTCCAATCAGGGAGTCTTGCAAGAAGACGCCAACAAAGTTAGGCGCATAAAGAATGTATCATTTCACTATTTAATAATGTCTGGAAGACTATACAAAATGGGGAGATCTGCACCCATGTTGAGATGTGTGACAATAGTGGAGGTTACCTTAGTAATGAAGGAGGTCCACGAAGGAGCGTGTGGAATCTGTATCACAGGAAGGGCCCTGTCCAAGAAGTTACTCTGAGCCGGATATTATTGGCCCCGGATGTTACAAGATTATGATGAATTCATAAGAAAATGTGATAATTGCCAGATATACTTACCGCTCATACACTCCCTAGCGGAATTACTACACTCCGTGTTCTCTCCATGGTCGTTCTATTAATGGGGAGCATACATACTGAGACCATTCCCCACAGAAGCAGGGAAGTTAAAATTTCTCAATATAGTCGTCGACTACTTCACAAAACAGGTGGAAGTCGAGGTTGTAACTCACATTACCGTCGAAAGAGTATGTCACTTCTATTGGAAAAACATTATTTGCATGTTTGGATTGCCCATAATTATAGTTTTCGACAACAGAACATAATTTGCAAGCTTGGATGTGGTAGAATTTTGCAATGACTTAAGGATCTAGAACAAGTTCACATCGGTGGAGCATCCTCAAGCCAACGATCAAGCTGAAGTGGCCAACAAGATCTTCCTAATAGGAAGGAAAAATAAGTTGGATGACACAAATGGATTATGGGACGAATACCTACCAGATATTCTTTGGTATTACCATTCGACCCACCACTCCACTACTCGAGAAATGCCTTTCTGAATGGTGCACAGGTCGGACGCCATGATATCGGTCGAGATCAACACCCCTACATGAAGGAGGGAGCACTTTGACGAAGAAACCAACAATGGCGACTTGAATAGTTCGGCCAACATGGTGGATGAAATCCGATAAATGGCACAAGTCAGATAGTTCACAGTGAAGAGCATATTAGCTGAGAAGCTCAACTTAAAAGTCAGGCAGAGAGGTTTTCAGCCAGGGGGTCTGGTCCTCAAAGATACCACCGATCCTAAAAACAAGGGAAAGTTATCTTCAAATTGGGAAGGCCCCTACTGAGTACTTCTCGAGCTGAACAATGTGGCTTACAAATTGGAAACTCTAGACAGGGTAGAAATTCCTAGAACATGGAATGTAGTTAATCTCAAGCTTTATTTTAGCTAAAACCCATGTAATGAGACCCTAAATAAATGTACTAGATGCATTCTTTTACCATGCAAGGGAAAGGGTTTTTAACGAGGCACCCAAAAAATAAAAACAAATGTCTGTAAATACCTCTCTTGTAAACTTGGCTTAACCCTCGCTAAGGCTCTAGACCTACTCATCCAATCCTTATAATGGGGATCTGATCCGACAAAAATTTGAAGCACACTTTAGGCCTCTTGCAACTTGGCTTCACTCTCGCTAAGGCTCTGGACTACTCGGCCAACCATTACAATGGGGCTCTGATCTGGCAAAAAGTTGAAGCACACTTTATGCCTCTCGCAACCGGGTTGCATCAAAACACTCCCTTATTTAAAGGTTCGTAGTAAAACACTCCCCTCCTCAAATTCGGATTGTAGTAAAACACTCCCCTATTTAAAGGGTCACAGTAAAACACTCTTTGTCGGGTTGCAGCAAAACACTCCCCTATTTAAAGGGAAATAGTAAAACACTCCCCTCCTCAAAAGGGTTGCAACAAAACACTCCCCTATTTAAAGGGTCGTAGTAAAACGCTCCCCTCCTCAAAACCAGATTGCAGTAAAACACTCTCCTATTTAAAGGGTCGTAGTAAAACACTCCTCGTCGGGTTGCAGCAAAACACTCCCCTACATAAAGGGTCAAGTTCTTCAAACAACTGCCCTCACTACAGTCGAGATCACAAACAACTCCCCTCACCAGGGTAAACATACTCCTCTCATCTAGGTCTAGTTCTTCACAGACATACTCCCCTCACCATGGTCGAGTTCTTTAAAAAACTCCCCTCATCTAGGTCGAGCTCTTCATAAACATACTCCCCTTATCTGGCTCAAGTTCTTCATAAACACGCTCCCCTCATCTGGGTTGAGTTCTTCATAGACACACTCCCCTAATCTGGGTCGAGTTCTTCAAACAACTTCCCTCATATGGGTCGAGTACTTCAAGCTACTCCCCTCATCAGGTTCGGGTTCATAAAAATGTTAAAAATGTTGAATCGGGTGTCGCGATGATTCAAATGGTACCCTTTGAAAGACATAACAAAGTGACATGAACACACTCGTGAAGATAATGCCCAACAAATGCATGATCGGACACGTTCAGCCTGATGGACTTTGTATCTGAGGGGCTTATACATATACCAGATTATCTTTAATAAGCGACGCATATGACACATTAAAGTAAAGAGCCGTCAAAAGTATAAAGCCTAGAGGCGAAAAGCCCAGAGGAAATAGTTCAAGAGAAACAAAAAGGATGGCAAAAACCACTCCTTAAAAAAAGCATTACATAAGTGCATCCTTATCGGATAACTAACAAAACCAACAAAACAACATCAAAACATCATGCACTAAGGGTCTTCCTTCTAAGCATCATTATGGACATTTTCCTCAACAAAAGGATCCTCGGTATTCGGGTGAAGAGAAGGAGTCTTCTCGACTTCTTCAAGATCAACTAGGTGACCATCTTACACCACCTTGAAAATGTTATTCTCTGATATGGCCAAGCCATGATGAAGGCATAACATCTGATCCTTTGCTCGCTGGAAAGCATCATCACCAGCAGAGAGAACGTCCTCCTAAGACTTCTTCAGAGCTTCCTTCAACTCAGTAGTAGTAGCCTTCAACTCTTCAACGGTGGCCTTCTATGCCTTCAATCTCTCATTAAGCTGGGTAAGAGTAGCTTTGTTCTCAGACTCTTGGGTATTTCAGAGCTCTTTCTCCTTAACCAAGGCCTTCTCCGCGACAAACAACTTATCAAATTGAGCCTTCTATTACTCCCTAAAATGAGTTATCTCCTCCTCGAGCTTCATCTCTGTCTCCTTATGATTATCCGCGGAGTAAAAAATACCATGAATCAAGATTGCACACCTCATGAGATAGGAGCTAAGATTTTGTGTCATCTTCTGACGACCAACAAACTTGACCTTATTAACATCCTGGATAGCGTTGAGATGATCATACAGAAATCGGAGCATGTCGAAGTTTTTGGACCAAAACTTGAATTCCTTAGAAGCGTGATTGGTCGTGGGTTTTCCCATTAGAGAAGTGATCTCTGTGTTAGCTCGGCATGCTTCATCACTCATCAGGGTCTTCATCCTCTTGGGAGTGCTTTGCTGTACCTCCTCATGGACAGCCAGAACATAAACTTGGGGCTCAGGCACACGAGAAGTATCCTTAGTACCTACCCCTTTATGCTTTTTTGATGTCCGAGTCTCCACCCGGATATATCCGACTTAATCATAGAGATCCCACCTGCAGTCCTCCGTGCATCCCTTGCCTCCATCATCAACTTCTTCTTCTCAGCCATAAAAAGGTCTGTCATCTTATCTGCAAGACAGGAAAAAGACGATGTAAAACATTGCATAAGAATATATGATGGTCTAAACAAAAACAAAGGCTATAACCGAGGAAGTCAGGGATCTGTTCAATAAATAAATATAATAAGTCTTTAACCTTCATTATACGGAACGAATCAAGAACAGTTAAATCCTGGATTTCCAAGTCGCTCAGCTTCTCAATTGTAAAACCATATATGGGAGAAGGATCCCAGGTTCAGTAGAAAGGATAACGGGGCTTCCTACCCAAGGAGTACAATACTAGGGGGAACTTTGGCCCTCACATCACCTTTAGAAACTGATCTTTGAATCCTTTGTAATTAGAGGTATACACTGGAAGGAAGCTTCTGTGAGGAAGGCCATTGACTTGGATCCATGAAAGCTTCTCGACCCCCTTTACCTCATAGAAAGAGAAGAATAGACCGGCCATAGGAATGATGCCCATCACCACACAAACAATTTTGAAGGCCTTTATAAAACCCAAACTGTTGAGGCGAAGCTGTGAGGGCGCGACATTCATGGCATCCAGGACGTCGACCTCAAACTCAAAAAAGGGTATACGAACTTGTAAATCCTCCAAAACCCTAACGTATAAATAAAATAAGTTTTCATCAGTGTCCTTCCAACGAAGCACACACACGCGATCCTCTGAAACACAAGACTCCAGGATAACATCTCTTTCCTCTCCAATCAAGGATACCCTAATCAAAGACCTAATTTTTGCAATCTTTGTATCGTCAAGCACACTGTTCTTGTAACTTATGACTTCAACATCAATATGGGAGGAAGCGGCCATCAGAAGCTCTACGGAACTTGAGTAGGATGAATCATGGTGAGAATCACTCAAAGAAGAAAGGGTAAAACCATAAACCTCTTGAGTGTTCCGATTAAAGTCCTCCCGACCTAGAGAGACACTCATCTCTTGCATGAACTAGTCCCATAACTCTCTCCTTTCTTCAACACTAGAGGGGTTTCACAGTGTTTCCCTCATCTTCACACTCTCTCAATACAACCATAATCTAAAAAGGCAAAAACGTAGATGAATGAGTAAAAATAAATACCTGGAAAAAGGGAGAAGAAGCTTAAAGGGGATCAAAAACGTTATTTTGCAAAGATAATCATCTTCTGCGGTTACCAAAGATAGAAAAGGAAAGAAGAAAGTAGGGTCTTTATATAGAGTCCAGTGAACAACACTAGGCATATGAAGCGTTGCCTAATTAACAAGGGGTTTAGATGGGAGTCTCCATTACCTCAGGAAAGAGAAAATGGTGGCTCTTTGCTCCATGACACGTGGGTGAGAAAAGAGATGCAAGCCGTCAATACCTGTATTACCTTCCGTGACTATGTGACCGAATACAGTGTCCTCACAAAGAAAGGACTTGAACTCGGGGGCTTATGTATATCCCGAAAATAACAGACCCTACCGGGTAGTGTAACCGGAAAGGGAAAAGGATAAACTAACAATTAGTTTAGGGTGAGGGCACCCGAGGTGCAACTCGGATGAGGGAGTATCAAACAACCCATGGGCCCAGGTAGCAACTCACCCTCACCCTTGACTAGGACAAAGTGAATAACTGGGTAGCACCTCCTTGTAACCGATCAACATCTCGGCTCATTAAAGCCTGTAACCGTCGGCGGCATATTTATTGCCATGTTACACAACACTAATCATCGCGATTCATGGAGACAATGATGGTTACACAGTTATGGAACTCAAGAGTCAATCATTAACTGAGGATCTTGGTAAAGCAAAGGTATTCACTATATAAAGGGGCTCCCATATGAGGGATAAGCAAGAAATTCCTCTTAGGATGCACGCATCGCTACTGCAATCCCAAATCCCATAATCATCTCATAAAGTCCCTCTGGTAGGCTCTCCATAGCCACATTCTTAGAAGTCGGTCGGATATTTGTTCTTTACATGAACACATTCTCTAAATAAACGTTTAAGAATGAACAACAGAACCTTACAACTCAAGGAATAGTCCTACTCTTCTATCAACATGACACTATAGACTCTCACACATACCGACTCTCCTATAGAGTGGCTTACAGACTCAGCCTTTAATAATCTGAACTTTGCATCTTCGGCTAGTACTTTTCTAGGTTAATATCCTTTTATTTATAACCTTTTTCCCACTAGATTTGGGCTTCAAATCACTCATATCAGCTGCTAAAAATATGGAGAAACTTCTGCATGAAGATATGTCTTCAATCATGACTTTCCTAATTTATCTCCATAATTATAAAGTTAATATTCTGCTTGATTTCAGCTTGAATCTTCCAGACCTTAAAATTAGTGCCACATAGGATATCATAATATTCCAATAATATTTTGCATATGTTAAATCTTAAACCGATCTAACAGCCCAACTCAAACCAATCACGATGTTGAATGACTCTGCATGGGACATCTTGTTCAACATGTTGCTTAAGATGATAAAAGATTTCATCTCAACATGTTTCTCTATAATATTTGACTTCTTGTTCAACATGTTCTTCTCAACAAGTTAATACACCATATTTAACATATTGCTGCTATATATTTTTTTACTAAAATTTATGCCAAACCTAAAAACAAAGAACTAACAATCTCTGTAACGCATGTAATTTAATTAATTATTTAATTAAATTATTTTTGGATTATTTGTGAAGTTGTGTTATGATGATAGTTGATGTGTTGTTGTTATTGGATTTATTTATTCTATTAAGTTGTGGAATAATATTAGAATAATAATATTATTTGATGTGAGCTTATTTTAAGGACTAGAAGTAGTAGAAAGGGGGTGTAGGAGTTTTAAGCCCATTAATACATAATGAGAATTATAGGGATATTATATTAGTTATTTAGAATTAATAAGGAAAAAGAAGTGGCAGTAAGAAGAGAAAGAAAATAAGGGTTGGAAGAGAACGTGAAAGTTGCAGAAAAGAAGGAAAAGAGGCAGAACGGAATTCAATCGGAAAAGTCGTAGAGCATAATTCAATCCAAGGTAAGGGTGGGGTTTTGACTCTATAATAGGTTTTATGATGAGTAGTATGTGGGATTAGATGTGAAAAGTTTCTTGTATATGATTGGAATGTATATATTGTTGTATGATGAAGATCACTGATTTAGAGATGAGTAATGATGCCATAATGCTGTATAATTGATGTAGAAATATAGGATTGTTATAATTGATGATTACCTATGATTAGAGGATGTTTTTAGGGACTAAGGCAGGGAAATCATAGTGAAAACATAGTGAAATTGCAGAAAATATTCATGACAGAACAGTATGAGTCGACCTCAAAAGCTATGCATCGATACATGCGGGTCTTTGGACTCAGGATGAGTCGATACGAAGAAGCATTCGTCGATACATGCGGTGTTGCAGACTCAATATGAGTCTATACAAAGGGATTACGCGCCTACTCATGCAGGACTCTAACCCAGTACGCGTCGACTCAAAATATTATGCATCGACTCATGTAGTTTTATTTTTGGCAGATTCGTTTCCAAAGGCTGTAACATGAGTTTTCAGACTCCGTTTGAGGTGTCGTTTGAAGCGTTGAATAAATGACGTGATGAACTTAATTCTTAAGGATTAAAATGAAGGATAAGAAGGATAATCCTAGTAACCCAAATTAGGATTAGAGTTAGCTTCCCGCGTTAATCGCTATGATGATTTTGTGAAGTATGATGAGGCTAAGATGATTATAGATTATTGCTTGGTTCATAACAGTAAGATTAATAATGATAATGATGTAGTATTACAAAATAATAATATGTAGAGGTTTGGTAATTATATATAAGCCTTAGATGATTAATTAATTATAGGCTTTTTCATGTTGCAGGCCTATGGCCAACGTTGCAGGTTTGTCGATCTATCGTTGTATTGTTGTTGTGGCTGAGTTGCTGTAAAATTATGTTGATGAATTATGTTGATGAAATTATTTTGATGAATTATGCGATGAATTATGTTGATGAATTATGTTGATGAATAATGTTGATGAATGATGTTGAGATACCTCTAATAATTGACAACTATTAAGATGTAGGCTTCTGGCTAATGATGATGTTGTGTTGAGATGTTGTTAATTGTGGTTGTTGTTACTACATTCATGATGGTGTCTCATACATTGCATATCAAGATGGAGCTAATGCTCGTTAAGATGGCCTGTATTGGCGAATATTAAGATGAAGGCTTATGCCTTGTTGATGCCTCTATTTATTGTCAATTATTTTGATATGGCTGTTCTGCTCCAATGGTACCACATGCATTTGCATAGTATTGAGTCGCATTATATGATTTCATAAAGAAGTTGTGTAGTGATGCGGTAAAAGTGTATATTATTGGTATGCTGTTGCGATTATTGTTGTTTAGAAGATGAGAAGTGGTGATATTATGTGATCTAATTTAATATATTATTCATCACATGTTTTATTATATTGTTAGATATCTTACCCCTTTTGTTTGAATGTTACCCTTACGTTGGTAACATGTAGGTAATCCAGAGTGAAGGCAGTATACCTTATGTAGTTCGAGTCGGTGCCATTGCTCTGATACGTAACCTTCGGGGGGATGAATGCTTGTTGCTTATAATTATTGATTATTTCAGTTGTTAAACTTTAATTTGATTGTTGCTAAGTATGCGTTATTTTGAAGTTGCTGTAACGATGGAAAAATATGTTATTATGATTTCGCTGCGTAGTTGTTCAAGTTGTAGAATTAAGAGATTACGTTATTTTCCTGATGGGTCATCCAAAGTTTTAAAGTGCCATGTATCCACGTTGAATGAAATGTGTTTTTAAGTTGAATTGTGGCATTCTGATTCAGTTGTATGAATTGTATAACTTTGATTTACATTTATAATTGTCGATTAGAATTGAGGTGTTACAAAGTTGGTATCAGAGCAAATGGTTGGTCCGTCCGACCATGTTGTCCAGTCGTAGTTCTCTAACCGTTTTTTATGTTGTAGTGATAAGTTGAGATGGTTGGAAGGTATGATGTTGCACTTACTGCTGCTTTAGAAGCAATGGCACATGCGAGGAAGAATCAGCGGAATGCTGACAAGAGTGCTGGATCTCGTGGTTTGCCGACTTTCCAGAGAGAGAATCCGCCTACATTCAAAGGAAAGCATGATACTGACGGAGCATTGGATTGGTTGAAAGAGATTGAGAGAATCTTTCGTGTGATTGACTTCACTCCAGCGCAAAAGGTTCGATATGGTACTCATATGCTAGCAGTCGAGGCTGATGACTAGTGGCTAGAGACTTGTCAGAGATTGGAAGTTACGGGTGAAAATATCACTTGGGCTATGTTCTTTAGGGAATTTTTGAGTAAGTACTTTCCTGAATACGTCTGTGGTAAGAAGGAAATTGAGTTCCTTGAGCTGAAGCAAGGGAATATGTCGGTTGTTGAGTATGTTGCAAAGTTTGCTGAGTTTGCTAAGTTTTATCCGCACTACGATGAGGCAGATGCTGAGTTTTGGAAGTGTATCAAGTTTGAGAATGGGTTGCACCCAGAGATTAAGAAGGCAATTGGATACTAGAAGACCCGTGTCTTTGTTGATTTGATTGATAGTTGTAGGATTTATGAAGAGGATAATAATGCTCATTACAAGATTATCAATGAGAAGAGGGGTAAGCACCAATTGAATCTTGGTAAGCCTTATGATACCCCAACTGGTAAAGGTAAACAGAAAGCTACTCAGGGTCAGAGGACTAGTGGGGGAGATGCTCCTTCTAGTGTGGTTTATTTCAAATGTGGAAGACCTGGGCATAAAAGTAATGTATGTACTGCTGAGGTAAAGAGGTGTTTCCGTTGTGGTAAGAATGGACATGTTGTATCTGAGTGCAAACATAAGGATGTGATTTGTTTCAATTGTAGTAAAGAAGGGCACATTGGTAGTCAGTGTCAGAAACCAAATAGGGCGCAGACAAGTGGCAAAGTGTTTGCTTTGGTTGAGGATCCGACAGCTGTTGTGCACAAACTTATCAGAGGTACATGTTTCATTAATAGTACTCCTTTAATTACTATTATGGATACCGGTGCTACTCAATTGCTTTATTGCTTCTGATTGTATTGAAAGATTGGGTCTTATGTTGTCTTCTATGAATGGAGAAATGGTCGTCGACACTCCAGCCAAGGGGTCGGTGACTACTTCTTTTGTGTGTTTAAAGTCTCCCTTGCCGATCTTCAATAGGGACTTTGCTGTTGATTTGGTTTGTTTATCGTTAAGAGGGTTAGATGTGATTATGGGTATGAACTGGTTAGAGCATAACTATGTTCACATTAACTATTATGACAAGTCTGTGAGGTTTTCTACTCCTGAAGAATAGGAAGATAGTCTATTGTCTGCTATACAGTCGAGGAAGTTGATGCAAGAAGAAGCACATATGTTCTCTTTGATGGCATCGCTATCTGTAGAGACTCAAGCTATAATTGAGGAATTGCAGGTGGTGTGTGAATTTCCTGAAGTTTTCCCCGATGAGATTCCTGATGTACCACCGGAAAGGGAAGTTGATTTTGCTATTGATCTTGTACCTGGTACCAGACCTGTGTCTATGGCACCATACAGGATGTCTGCATCTGAATTGTCAGAGTTAAAGAAGCAATTGGAAGAGTTACTTGAAAAGAAGTTTGTAAGACCAAGTGTATCGCCGTGGGGAGCTCTAGTGTTATTGGTAAAGAATAAAGATCGAAGTATGAGACTTTGTGTTGATTATATACAGTTGAATAAAGTGACGATTAAGAACACGTATCCGCTTCCAAGAATAGATGACTTGATGGATAAATTGGTGGATGCTTGTGTGTTTAGTAAGATTGATTTGAGGTCGGGTTACCATCAAATTAAAGTGAAGGATGAAGATATCTAGAAGACGGCTTTTAGAACGCGTTATGGACATTACGAGTATTCGGTGATGCCTTTTTGTGTTACTAATGCGTTGGGAGTATTCATGGAATACATGAATTATATCTTTCATACTTAATTGGATCGGTTCCTGGTGGTGTTTATTGATGATATTTTGATTTACTCTAAGTTAGAAGAAGAGCATGTAGAACACTTAATAGTAGTATTGTAAGTTTTGAAAGAGAAGAAGTTGTGTGCAAAGATGTACAAGTGTGAATTATGGTTAAAGGAGGTTAGTTTTCTTGGTCATGTGATCTCAGGTAGTGGCATTACTGTAGATCAATCGAAGGTTGATGTTGTGTTGCAATGGGAAACTCCGAAGTCAGCTACTGAGATTAGGAGCTTTTTGGGATTAGCTGGTTACTATATAAGGTTTATCGAAGGTTTTTCTAAGTTGGCACTTCTGTTGACTGAGTTGACTTGTAAAGATAGAGATTTTGTATGGGATGTTCAATGCAAAGAAAGTTTTACAGAATTGAAGAAGAGATTGACGTCGGCTCTGATTTTGATGTTGCCTAATCCAAGAGAACCTTTTATGGTATATTGTGAGGCTTCTAAGATGGGTTTAGGAGTTGTGCTTATGAAGAGAGATAAGGTAGTTGCTTATGTGTCAAGGCAGTTGAGGAATCATGAGAAGAACTATCCTACGCATGATTTGGAGCTTGCTGCAGTTATCTTTGTGTTGAACATTTAGAGGCATTATCTTTATGGTTCTAGATTTGAAGTGTTTAATGACCATAAGAGCTTAAAGTATTTATTCAATCAGAAGGAGCTGAATATGATACAACAGATATGGTTGGAACTGTTAAAGGATTATGATTTCGGTTTGGATTATCATCCAGGAAAATAGAATGTGGTAGCTGATGCATTAAGTCGAAAGACTTTACATATGTCAACAATGATGGTTAAAGAGTTGGAATTAATTGAACAGTTCAGAGATATGAGCTTGGTTTGCAAGGTGACACCGCAGAGTGTTATGTTAGGTATGTTGAAGATTAATATGAATTTCTAGAAAGTACCAAAGAAGCTCAGAAGTTGGATGTGAAACTGGTAGATTCGATGGTTGGAATCGATCAGTCTGAGAATAATGATTTTAAGCTAGAAGCGCAAGGTGTGTTGAGATTTCGTAACCGGATTTGTATTCCCGATGATACGGAGATGAAGAAAGTGATACTTGAAGAGAGTCATAGAAGTAAGTTGAGTATTCATCCAGGAGCTACAAAGATGTATCAAGATTTGAAAGGTTTGTGTTGGTGGCCTAGAATGAAGAGTGTTATGGCTCGGTTTGTGTATGCATGTTTAACTTGTCAGAAGTTGAAAGTTGAACATCAGAAGCCTGCAGGGTTGAGGCAACCGTTAGAAGGTCCAGAATGGAAATGAGATGGAATTTCGATGGACTTTGTGACTGGGTTACCTAATACTATAAAAGCACATGATTTGATTTGGGTGATTGTTGATAGGCTTACAAAGTTGGCTCATTTTATTCCTATTAACATCAGTTTTCCAGTGTCAAAGTTGGCTGAGATTTACACTAGTGTAATCGTGAAGCTACATGGTGTTCCTTTGTGCATTGTGTAAGATAGAATCGAATATTCACTTGTGACTTTTGGAAGAGTTGCAAGAAGCGTTGGGTTCTAAGTTGAGGTTGAGTTTGGCGTATCATCCTCACATATGGTCAGACTGAACGGACTATTCAATCGTTGGAAGATTTGTTGAGGGAATGTGTTCTTAAGAAAGGAGGTTCGTGGGATACTTATCTTCCATTGATAGAGTTAACTTATAATAACAGTTACCATTCTAGTATTGGGATGGCACCTTTTGAAGCATTCTACGGTCGAAGATGTAGAACTCCTTTATGTTGGCATGAATCGGGTGAAAGTGTAGTACTTGGACCTGAACTTGTTCATGAAACTACTGAGAAGGTGAAGTTGATTTGAGAAAAGATGAAAGCTTTCCAGAGTAGACAAAAAAGCTATCATGACAAGCGAAGGAAAGATTTAGAATTTCAAGCTGGGGACCATGTATTTTTGAGAGTCACACCAGTGACTGGTGTTGGACGAGCGTTGAAGTCTAAGAAGCTCACTTCTCGTTTTATTGGACCATATCAGATTTTAGAGAGAGTGGGGAATGTTGCTTATATAGTGGCTTTGCTGCCTAATCTTTCGAATTTCCATGATGTGTTTCATGTGTCACAACTCCGGAAGTATATTTCATATCCAACTCATGTGATTCATATGGATGATGTGCAAGTACCAAACAACCTTACGGTGGAGACCATGCCTGTACGGATCGCGGATCATGAAATAAAGACTCTGAGGGGAAAAGATATTGCTTTGGTTAACGTGGTTTGGCTAAGAGTTTCCTGAGAAAGTGTGACTTGGGAGTTAGAGAGCAAGATGCGAGACTCCTATCCCGAGTTGTTTGATTAAGGTAAATTTTCGAGGACGAAAATAATCTAAGTGGAGGAGAGTTGTAACGCCCGTAATTTAATTAATTATTTAATTAAATTATTTTTAGATTATTTGTGAAGTTGTGTTATGATTATAGTTGATGTGTTGTTGTTATTGGATTTATTTATTTTATTAAGTTGTGGAATAATATTAGAATAATAATATTATTTGATGTGGGCTTATTTTAAGGACTAGAAGTAGTAGAAAGGGGGTGTAGGTGTTTTAATCCCATTAATACAAAATGAGAATTATAGGATTATTATATTAGTTATTTAGAATTAATAAGGAAAAAGAAGTGGCATTAAGAAGAGAAAGAAAATAAGGGTTGGAAGAGAACGTGGAAGTTACAGAAAAGAAGGAAAAGAGGCAGAACGGAATTCAATCGAAAAAGTCGTAGAGCAACCTTAAATCTAAGGTAAGGGTGGGGTTCTGAATCTATAATAGGGTTTATGATGAGTAGTATGTGGGATTAGATGTGAAAAGTTGTCTTGTTTATGATTGGAATGTATATATTGTTGTATGATGAAGATCAATGATTTAGAGATGAGTAATGATGCCATAATGTTATATAATTGATGTAGAAATATAGGATTATTATAATTGATGATTACCTATGATTAGAGGATGTTTTTAGGGCCTAAGGTAGCGATATCGCAGTAAAAACATAGTGAAATCGCAGAAAATATTCACGACAGAACAGTATGAGTCGACCTCAAAAGTTATGCATCGATACATGCGGGTTTTGGGACTCAGGATGAGTCGATACGAAGAAGCATGCGTTGATACATGCAGTGTTGCAAACTCAGTATGAGTCGATACAAAGGGATTACGTGTCGACTCATGCAGGATTTTAACCCAGTACGCGTCGGCTCATGTAGTCTGATTTTTGGAAGATTCTTTTCCAAAGGTTGTAACTTGAGTTTTCGGACTCCGTTTGAGGTGCCATTTGAAGCGTTGAATAGATGACACGATGAAATTCATTATTAAGGATTAAAATTAAGGATAAGAAGGATAATCCTAGTAACCCAAATTACGATTAGAGCTAGCTTCCCGCATTAATCGTTATGATGATTTTGTGAAGTATGATGAGGCTAAGATGATTATAGATTATTGCTTGGTTCGTATTAGTAAGATTAACGATGATAATGATGTAGTATTTCAGAATAATAATATGTAGAGGTTAATTAGAGATAAGCCTTAGATGATTAATTAATTATATGTATTCATGTTGTAGGCCTATGGCCAACGTTGCGGGATTGTCGATCTATCGTTGTATTGTTGTTGTGGCTGAGTTGATGTAAAATTATGTTGATGAATTACGTTGATGAAATTATGTTGATGAATTATGCGATGAATTATGTTGATGAATTATGTTGATGAATAATGTTGATGAATGATGTTGAGATGCCTCTAATAATTGGCAGCTATTAAGATGTAGGCTTCTGGCCAACGATGATGTTGTGTTGAGACATTGTTAATTGTGATTATTGTTACTACATCCATGATGGTGTCGCATACATTGCATATCAAGATGGAGTTGATGCTCGTTAAGATGGCCTGTATTGGCGAATATTAAGATGAAGGCTTATGCCTTGTTGATGCCTCTATTTATTGGCAATTATTTTTAGATGGGAGTTCTGCTTCAATGGTACCACATGCATTTGCATAGTATTGAGTTACATTATATGATTGCATAAAGAAGTTGTGTGTTGATGCGATAAAAGTGTATATTGTTGGTATACTGTTCCGATTATTGTTGTTTATAAGATGAGAAGTGGTGATATTATGTGATCTAATTTAATATATTATTTAGCATACGTTTTATTATATTGTTAGATATCTCAACCCTTTTGTTTGAATGTTACCCTTACGTTGGTAACGTGCAGGTAATCCGGAGTGAAGGAAGTATACCTTCGGTAGTTCGAGTCGGTGTCATTGCTCTGATACGTAACACTCGGGGGGATGAATGCTTGTTGCTTATAATTATTGATTATTTTAGTTGTTGAACTTTAATTTGATTGTTGCTAAGTATGTGTTATTTTGAAGTTGCTGTAACGATGGAAAAAGATGTTATTATGATTCCGCTACATAGTTCTTCAAGTTGTTGAATTAAGAGATCAAATTATTTTACTGATGGTTCATCCGAAGTTTTAAAGTCTTATGAATCCACGTCAATGTGTTTTTAAGTTGAATTTGTGGCATCCTGATCCAATTGTATGAATTGTATAACGCTGACTTACATTTATAATTGCCGAGTAGAATTGGGGTGTTACAATCTCCCCCCTTGGAAAATTTTGGCTAAAACAAATGTACAATAACAACTGATTACAACAGCAAAAAATATTACAACCATCAGCTCTAGTCTCCAATTTTCAGAAGCTACTGAACACAACAACATGTCTTCAGTATGATTGATGTCTCAATATCTCATTCGTCATCTTCTTCAACACAATCTGAATGATCTTCATTGCAGCAGAAAACATCAATACCAAAGAACATCAACCTCAGGATAAAGGAGTAGAAAGTCCTGAAGTCATTTGGTGTACAGGAGGAAGAAGATAGCTTGTACTTCCCTCAACACAGAAACCTTTAGTTACCACTGTAGGATAACTCTTTCTCTTAGGGGCATAAGAGAACCATTAAGCTGCATAGTAGAACCCCAATTGGAAGCTACCCGTGAACTTGTGGCATAAGAGTAAACTTAAGATAAAATAAGCCACCACTCCTGATAACTCAACACAGGTCACAACCATGTTCATAACTCAGATCACAAGTCACAAATCAATCCCAAGCTGACATAGGATCGAACATCTTATCCATCATGTTTGTGACAAATATGGAAAAGAAAATCCAGGTTAAACAACTGAACAAATCCTTTCTCCCCCCTTTTAGCCAAAACTTGACATAAAAACACCTCACAAAACCATATCCAATAGATACTCACTTATACTCGGACAAAAGCCATAAGGACTATGAAAGCATCAAACACTCACAAGGTAAAGGAGAGACGAATATTTTCTATAAATAGTTGAGTAGTTACTTAGTAATTAATGATCCTTGACTGTAACAATGGTTAGTCAAAAGGAATGTTATTTGAAGAAGATAACTCCACCATAATAAATGTGCACCGCCGAATTCAGTCTTGACTGTCGTTATTGTCTTTGTACTTTTTCTTATAAGATATTCCCTAATACATGCACATGCATAGTCAGGAAAACTATTTGTACTCTTTTCTGACATGTGCTTGATCAAACCGTCCATAACACTTCCTTGTTTGGCTCAAGGAGAAAACATGTCCTAAACAAATTCTGACATCCAGTCAGACATTGTCTGCTTGGTCTTGTGGCCAAAATACAGAAAATATTTCACAAAAATATCCAAATATCCTTAAGAATATTCTCAACATCTTCCACTGGAATCTATTTCTTTTGGCTAGTACAGAACATCATATGTGTGACATCTCTCATTCATCACAAAGGACATCCATTTAGTCCCACCAACAACACAATCTTCCATAAGTACTGCACAAGCTTGAACAGTACCATTACAACAAAAAATTATTGAACTCCCCCTATCAAAGATAACCAATTCTCCAGTTTAACATGCTTAGACCCTAGATAAGATGATCCCGAACTAGATACCTTAGCTCCTTGAGATAACAACTAAGCCTTCTGACTTCTTCACACTATCTGATACCATTATTATGTCCTTACATGCAGTTGTTGGATAGAGATATGCATTCCACAAGAATACTAATTTAGACAAGACTATAGACTTCTTACTATAGTCAGAAATTCCTCTTACGATAATAACATTGAGCATAGACCCAGAAAAAATCCACTAAGATAATGTTTCGACATTATTTAGAACATCAGGTTCATATCACAGAACCCAATAACTCTAGTTCTTGATACACCATCCAAAAGACTCATCACGCTTGGATGTCCATGTGACTTCAGCAGCTAACATATACCCGAGAACCACGAAGAAAAATAAACTCTCATACACTTTTTGAATTAAAGTTCTCAAATTGCAGACTTGCATAGATACGTCAGATAAATATGTAGCTCCCATCAATATATTTACCATCAGTCACATGCACAACTGGATCACAGTTTCTCTTAGATGTCCAAACAGTTGATAGGATTACCTCTTCTCAAGTGTAGAGCATACAGGTCATAAAAACCACTTGAATAAACTCTTACATACTCTCTAAAACAAAGAGTTTAGATTCTAGACTTGCACATAGACATATAACAGATACTCGGCTCACGTCAAAGTATTTGTCATTAGTTAAATGTATAACATCATCAGGAGAGAATTTTCTCAAGCTCCTTACTTCAAACTTCTTTCGGAAAAATACAGACAAAAAATAATACTAACTTCTCACACTAGGTATAATATTATGTCTGACATCCTTCTTCTGCACACCACTTCGCATAAGTGGATTCTTCATCATGCCAAACAGTCATGACGGATACACAGCCCATGGACCACTCCAACCTAGATCAGTGACTTGACCTTACACTCCACCTTAAACAAAGCAACCTTCTTTGGCTAGGGAAGCAACCAACTTAAATGATGTTCCAACATCAGTTCAGACATCAATGACTTAATCATAAATCTTGCAGGAACCCAAGGAAATCACACTTGTACTCATTCAAAGACTATCAATCTTCTATACCAGATCAAGAGGCACCAGGAATTCTATTCTTCTATACTTTCTGCATCAACACATCAGACAAATACACAACTTCTGTCAGAGTATTTGCCATCAATCAGATGCATACTTTTACTAGAGAAACATTCCCTTATAATTAAACAATAGATAATGTTTTAATCTTCACAATTAAAAGAACACTTTGGAGACACATACAACACTCAACCACTTGAATGATACACACCAAAACTGAGAATTAATCTCCCTTAACTCAGGTTGATACATCTTCATTGCATACATCCCCTTGAATGTATTTTCTAATTAAGCAGAACAAGAGTTCCATGTTCTGATAGACTTGATAATAATATCAAGTTTGAGTAAACAACCTTCATCCTGTTTATAAGAAACATCATCAGTCATCTGCTTAACATCCTCTTCTCCAACTCAATCATAAACTATTCCATCAGAATGGTCACAAGCAAGATTACACAAATCTGACTTCTCTAGATCAGAAGACTTTTCCATATGTCAGAGAGAATATCCTTGACATTTGAACTTGACATCTCCGTATGAAGAACCTAGTTGAGAAAATAAATCTCATATTTGGGCTCAGCTCCTGCACTCCTATATCCTTTGATCAGAAATAAACTGACCCAAGGAGTAAAAATATTGATCAACTCTTGAACAACACACATATCTAAGACCTGTTTATAGAACATAACCTTCTTAGACACGTAACCAAGATTTCTCCTTTTCTAGATTAGGAATAGGTTCCAAACATATGTGATTAACACATATTTGTTTAGCACCCAAAGCATCTATAATGCCATTCCTTTAGCCAACCGAGTTCTTTACAACTTGCTCACATGATGTTCTAACATATGATAGAACATCATTATAAGGAACACACCAAGAGATCCTTTGACAAAGACTGGAGATTGGTATTTTAGGGTTAAAAACAAAAATAAATTTCTTCTAACTTTCTTCAGATCTCTTTTCAACAAGTTCACTTAAAAGTGCCTTTATGAGTGGACTTGAGATAATCCTCAAGTATCTTTGGCAACTTTAGCAAGCTGGTTGAAACAGCCTCCAAGTATCACTACAATATAGGATACATCTTCAGATAAGAAGATATCACAAGGTTCTTCCTTATTGTATTGCAAGGGAAAACCTCCGTACAACCTCACCACCAGATACACTAGGAACCAACATAAGTTTTCTATCAGATGCAGCAGAACAAACAAAAACTCCTCAATAACCTTCAGCCGCGGCTTAATTACCCTTATACACAAGCACCACATTCCAGGTACCAACAGAATAACATAAGTTTGAAAATAAATCAAACCCAACATAATAGCTCACAACCAAATCTACAAATAACACCTTGTTCCTTCAGGTCCATGAACTAGAAAGTATCTTCCCCGACCTCATCCAGAAACAAACAGGATGCTTGCTCTGATACCAGTTAAAATTCTAGTATACATATTACACATGTCCTAACACATGTTGAGACATTGATCTCTTCAAAATACTCATAGACAGAAACAGTAGACTGATATAGAACTCATTAGTCCATAATCATTACAGATGTTCCAACATCTTATACGACATGTTAATCAATAAAAACAAAATTGAACAATGCAGAATGATAAAAACACCAAGATATGATGACCCAAATAGGTGTGCAAAAACACCTACTCTGGAGGCTACCAAGTTAGAAAGAAAGTCCACTATCAGCAGTATTAGTTCAAAGCTAAACTGCCATGTTTACAACTTATCACCTAATCCCTACCAAATGACACTTTTACTTAGGTCCTCCCTAAATATGAGAAATCGCCATCTCACTTCCTAAATCACCTCAATGATATCTAACAACCATAAAGTTAATCCAAGACTCTTGACTAACCAACACACTTTTATTTTCTCCAAAGCTTCATCCTAGAACATTATAGATTCTATGCTTAAAAGCTTAAGAATGAAAAACAAAACCTTACAACTCAAGGAACAATCTTACTCTTGTAATCTCAAGCCTCAACTCAAGTTTAGTTTTGATGAAAGACAAACAAGCTAGTTTGATGAAAGACAAACAAGCATTATGGAAAGAAGGAAAAGAAGTGGAAATTAAATTAAAGCATCATTCACTCAAAGCTTCAAGGATATTGGCAAGCAATCAAGTATATCAATTCTCAATTAAACTACATCGATTAGAAATGCTCAAAATATGATATACACACTTGCCACATCACTTCAATTATATTTCAAAACAATTTTTAAGTTTCTCTCTGCTGTAAATCGATTAACATCTTGTGTAAATCGATTTACACATGCTTTTTCAAAAAACTATTTGCTCCTACCAGCAATCGATTTACAGGTTGTGTAAATAGATTGATCACAGAACAAACTGATTTTTTAACTCTTGTAAATCGATTGACACAACATGCTAATCGATTTACACTTCAAATTATTTGAAATTCTGAATGTTACAAACACGTGCAATCGATTTGCATCTTATGTTAATCGATTTGCACATTGAAAATTTTGAAAAATCTGAACTGGTTTCAAGATATCCTTCACACCTTTTCTCTAATAGTTGCATGATCAAACATTGCATCTTGTCAAGTTTTTCAAACAGAAAAGTGTCCTTTTGGAAAGGTATCTTGATTACTATATATTACAAAATCTTTCAAATCATAAACAACTCTTCTGTTATGCAATAAAATCTGAACTTTGTAAAATATTCAAACTTCATATTTCTTAACTTTTAAGAACAAAGATTTTCTGCACTTTCACACATATAAAGAACAGAAATCTTTGAGCATTATCTAACCATTGTGTTACAGTTTGAATTGCTTACAAGAGAAGAAAGAAGAAACTTCAAAGAAGTCACTCTATGTGATCAACATCTTTCAAGAAATCATACTTCATAAAAACATACAAAGTGTAACTTATTTCCAGGATTGTTGGAATTAAGTATTAGATTACTTTTGTTCCTTGTTGTCCATTATTGGAAACAAGAGGTATCTTTTGAGAGGATTGTTCTCATTAGACTTATTGGAAATCCAAGAGGGTGTTCTTGGTTATTTGTTAGGTTCTTTAGTTGATAAGACTAGGAAGAGTCTTGTAAAAGTTCTAACAAAATAGTAAAATCTCTTGCGTATTTGCAAGGGGACTGGACGTACTTCCGGGGTGTGGAAGGAACCAGGATAATTCTCCGTGTCTCTTTACTTTCTGCACTTTACAGTTTTCAAAGCACTAAATCAAAATCAGAAAGTATAAAATAAGTCAAAAATCGACCACCACCTAATTCACCCCCCTCTTAGGCGCAATCTTAATCTTACAATTGGTATCAGAGCAGGTTATAGGTAACCTGCTCCTAGAGATCCAGAATGGCTTCCGCAAATCATCAACCAGTTTTCAGAGATGGTGGTAGTAACAATAAGCCTCCTCTATTCTGTGGTGAATATTTTGACTTTTGGAAAATACGCATGAAGGCGCATTTAGAAGCACAAGGAGAGGAAGTATGGGATGCTGTTGAAAATGGTCCATTTATCCCGATAACAGTAATCAATGGCGTTGGGTCTGCAAAGCCCAAAACTGCATGGGACGACGATGATAAAAAGAAAGTTCTCTATGACAAAAAAGGCAATAAACCTTCTTCAAGGTGCACTCAGTATGGACGAATTTTTCTGTGTCTCAAACTGCAGAACAACAAAGGAAATTTGGGATACCTTGGTTCAAACTCATAAAGGAACGGCTGAAGTAAAAAGATCAAGGCTAAATACCTTGAGTCAAGAATATGAACTATTTCGAATGCAGCCCGGAGAATCCATTCTTAACTTACAAAAGAGATTTGTGCATTTGACAAATCACTTAAATGCTCTTGGTAAAACCCTGTCAAATGATGAACTCAACTTGAAAATCCTTAGATCATTGACTAGGGAATGGCAACCAAAGGTAACGGCAATCTCGGAAAAGAAGAGTCTCTCCGTAATGACTTCCACTACATTATTTGGCAAACTTCAAGAATACGAAACGGAACTCGGTAGACTTGAAAAACATGAGAATCTAGAAAAGAAGTCCAAAAACATTGCTTTAAAAATTGATTCAAAGGAAGTGGTAAAAGAAGACAATCCGGAAGAAGATGAAAATTTCATGCTTCTTGTGAAAAGACTTGGGAAGTTTTTTGGCAGAAATGACAAAGGCGGATCTCATGCACATAAGAGAAAACACTTCAAGAAAAGAGAAGCCTCCACATCAACACAAGATGTCTCATGTTATGAATGTGGAAAGCAAGGACACATCAAGCCAAACTGTCCAAATCTCCCAAAGAAAAATGGATTCAAAGGAAAGGACTCAAAACAAAAGAAAGCCTACATAGCATGGGAAGATAATGATATGAGCAGTTCATCGGAATCAGAAAGCGACGAATGTGCAAACTTAGCCTTAATGGCATCACATCACTCCGACGATGAAGAAGAGGTTAGTAATGAATTTAATCTTTTTGATGATGATGTTCAAGGTGCAATTGATGAACTCTTGAAAGAATGCAAAAGTTTATACAAAAAGGTGTCAAAACAAGAAAAAGAACTTCTAATTTGTCTAGAAAAAATTGACACCATGACTAAAGATTTTGATCTTCAAAAACAGAATTTTATTAAAGAAAAGGAAAACTTTGCATGCTCCAAGTGTGAATCAAATGTCTCTCAAATTGTTCAATTGAAAAGAGTCATTGAACGATATGAAAAAGGAGAAATAGGATTGGAAGGATTACTAAGCCAACAACGTTATCCAAATGATAAAAGAGGTATTGGTTATGTGAATACTAAGAAATCAAGTAACAATCCCACTGTTTTTGTAAAGGCTAGTAATAGTTCCAATCCCAAGAAAGTAGAAAAGAAGCAAGTTGTTCATAATCATCAAAAGAAAAAGGCTAATGTATCTAAAAGAAAACAAATTCCTAGATACAAGAGCAAATTTGTTCCAAATTGTTTTTACTGTGGTATTATTGGACACACACCCAATGCATGCTATATTAGAAATTTCAGTATGGCTAGTGGACAATATGCATGGGTGAAAAAGGGAACTAACTATGAAGGACCCAAGGCAACTTGGGTACCTAACAAGAAATAATTTGTTTTTGTAGGTATGCTTGAAATCCACATCAAATGTTTGGTATCTTGACAGTGGATATTCAAAGCATATGACAGGAGATGTACACTAATTTTCATATCTAGTACATAAAGCCAAAGGGTATGTCACCTATGGAGACAACACCAAAGGAAAGATTCTTGGCGTTGGAATAGTTGGCACACCTCCATCCATTCAATTTGAGGATGTTCTCTATGTTGAAGGATTAAAGCACAACCTTCTTAGCATAAGTCAACTTTGCAATAGAGGGTTCAAGATCAAATTCAACAAAGAAGAATGCCTTATTATGGATGAGGCAACCAATGAGGTAAAACTCAAAGGTATAAGATCTAACAATATTTTTATGATTACTCTAGATGATTTGTCTATGAAGGTACAATGTCTTATGGTAAACAACAATGACGCTTGGTTATGGCATAAGAGGATTGCTCACATTCACATGGAGCACTTGAACAAATTTGTTAAGCATGACTTAGTTATTGGTCTACCAAAGATGAAGTTCATCAAAGACAAATTATGTAGTGCATGCCAAAAGGGCAAACATACCAAATCAACTTTCAAACCAAAGAATGTGGTTTCAATAACAAGACCACTTCAATTGTTGCACATGGATCTTTTTGGTCCATCTAGAACAAGAAGCTTGGGAGGTAACATTTATGCTTTAGTTATTGTAGATGATTTTTCCCGTTTCACTTGGACTTTGTTTTTAGTGCACAAGAATGAAGCATTCAAGGCATTCAAGAGATATGCAAAACAAGTTCAAAATGAGAAGTCATTAAAGATAACATCAATCCGAAGTGATCATGGTGGAGAGTTCCAAAACAGTCTATTTGAAGAATTTTGTGAAGAAAATGGGATCTTCCACAATTTTTCAGCACCAAGAACTCCACAACAAAATGGAGTAGTTGAAAGGAAAAATAGGTCTTTGGTGGAGCTTGCTAGAACCATGCTAAGTGACTCAAGTTTGCCTAAATATTTTTGGGCGGATGCGGTAAGCACGGCATGTTATGTAAGCAATCGCGTGATCATAAGACCTATACTAAAGAAAACTCCATATGAGATTTACAAAGGAAGAAAACCAAATATCTCTCACTTTCATATTTTTGGGTGCAAATGTTTTGTCCTTAACAACGACAAAGACAATCTCGGTAAGTTCGATGAAAAATCGGATGAAGGTATTTTTCTTGGTTACTCCCTTTCTAGCAAAGCTTTTAGAATTTACAATAAAAGAACTTTAACTATAGAAGAATCAATGCATGTTTCTTTTGATGAATCTAACACCTCCAAGGAGGAAGTTGTTATTTGTGATGATGATGATTCTATAGATCTATCTCATGAGAATTCCTGCGGAGATGGCAAAACTGTCAATCCGGAACAAACACATGAACTTTCACACCAAAATAAAAATGATGATGATCTTCCTCAAGAATGGAGAACTCATCCTGATCATCCAATTGACAACATAATTGGAGATATTAGCAAAGGAGTATCTACACGGCTAAATCTTAAGGATGCATGCTTAAATATGGTGTTTGTATCTCAAGTTGAACCTACTAAAGTGGCTCAAGCACTAGAAGATGATCAATGGATCCTTGCCATGCAAGAGGAGTTAAACCAATTCGAGCGGAACGAAGTTTGGGAACTTGTTCCTAATCCAGGAAATAAACGTATCATTGGAACCAAATGGGTTTTCAAAAACAAGATGGATGAAAATGGAATAATCACTCGAAACAAGGCAAGACTAGTTGCTCAAGGATACAACCAAGAGGAAGGAATTGATTTTGAAGAAACTTTTGCTCCGGTAGCACGTTTGGAAGCAATAAGATTATTACTTGCATATGCATGCTCATTGGACTTTGAACTTTTTCAAATGGATGTAAAAAGCGCATTTCTCAACGGATTCATAAATGAAGAAGTATATGTAAAGCAACCTCCAAGATTTGAAGACTTCAAACATCCTAATCATGTCTTCAAACTGAAGAAAGCTCTCTATGGGCTGAAGCAAGCACCAAGGGCTTGGTATGATAGACTAAGTGCATTCTTATGTGAAAAAGGGTTTGTAAAGGGTAAAGTTGATACCACTCTCTTCATAAAAAATGTTAATCATCATACCTTACTTGTACAAATCTATGTAGATGATATTGTTTTCGGTTCAACTAACCAAAATATGTGCAAGGAATTTTCGTCTATGATGCAAGGAGAGTTTGAGATGTCTATGATGGGAAGATTGAATTTCTTTCTCGGTCTTCAAATTAAGCAACTCAAACATGGTGTCTTCGTAAACCAATCAAAATATTGCAAAGACCTTATAAAGAAGTTTGAGATGGAAAGTAGCAAAGAAAGTGCAATTCCTATGTGATCCGGCACCTATCTTGATCCAGATGAATCAGGGAATTCTATTGACATAACTAAGTATCATGGAATGATTGGCTCACTCCTCTATTTAACAGCAAGTAGACCTGACATTATGTTCAACGTTTGCCTATGTGCAAGATATCAAGCCAATCCTAAAGAGTCTCACCTTGCAGCAGTCAAGCGCATAATAAAATATCTCAAAGGAACAACCAACGTCGGATTATGGTATCCAAAAGGTAGTATGTGCAATCTAGTTGGTTATTCTGATGCTGACTATGCAGGTTGCAAAACTGATCGCAAAAGTACAAGTGGAACATGTCACATTCTTGGAAATGCCTTGGTTTCATGGTCATGCAAAAAGCAAGCAAGCGTAGCTCTCAGCACTGCCGAAGCAGAATACATTGCGGATGGAAGTGGATGCGCTCAAATTCTTTGGCTAAAACAACAATTACTTGACTATGGAGTAAACCTTGGATGCATTCCTCTTCGATGTGATAACACAAGCGCGATCAATATTACGAAAAATCCAGTTATGCATTCCCGGAAAAAACACATTGACATCAGACATCATTTCATCCGAGATCATGTACTCAAAGGAGATGTCGAGATCACTTTCGTGGACACTCAAAATCAACTCGCGGACATCTTCACAAAACCACTTGCAAAGGATGCATTTTTTAAAATTCGTCGTGAACTTGGAATCCTCGATGAACAAGATATATAAGGTGCACTCAATCCTTAACTATACGTTAATGTACATATATATGTGGTTAGACATTGTTTCAAATGTTAAAAATAATGATTTTTTTAATTTTTCTTTAAGTAAATCGATTTACACCATATGTCAATCGATTTACCACTGAAGCAAATAATTTTTTTTAATAAAATCTTTTGTGTAAATCGATTTACACAATATGTAAATCGATTTACCACTGAACGAAAATTATTTTTTATAAAAATGTTCTGTGTAAATCGATTTAACCAAGAGGCAAATCGATTTACCACAGAATCTGAAGCATTTTCTGTGTATTTTCTCTATGCAATTTAATTTTTAACATGTGATACTTGTATGAGCTTTTAATATATTGGTCAAACTTTCATTGTCTCTCAACCTCCCACATTACTATTGACCAATCAATGAAACCTTGACCAAATCACCAAATTAAAACCTCATAAAGACCTCACTTACTCTCTATATTATTTAAACTCACCAAAACTATCTCATAGCACCAACACACTCTCTCACATAACAACACAAAGAACTCTATATCTCTCTTTTCAAAACCCTAACAAGATCCATGGCTCCCAAGAGAAAAGCCTCTGCCTCAGAGAAAGGAAAGAAGCAAGCTACGTCAACATCTGAAAACTCTGTGCTCGAATACCTCTCAGATCCACAACGGGACAAATTTATCAAGCATTTTCAAAAGAAAATCATCTCTACTCCAAAGTTTGGTATGTTATCTACTTTTCCAGATGAATGCTTCTCGTTTCAAAGAGATTTCATTGCTTATAGTTTAGAACCATTAATATCTTCACATGGTTTCTATTACCCGGATCTGGTTAGAATTTTCTACAGCAATATGTGCTATGACAACAACAAATGTTATACCTATGTCCTTGGAAAAAGAATCCCTCTGTATTCCAAAACTATTGGCAGAATTTTGAGCATTCCATATTCTGGAAGTACCCTCTATGATCTAGAAGATGCTGCTTGGGAAAATTATCAAAAGCGAGAATTTTTCTATAGCATTGGAAGGTTATCATAATCTGAATATCGTGCCAAGCGGATTCGAAGTCTTGGCGGGGTTATTCCAGCTAGGGACACATGGAGTGCTGGAAATTTTCATATTGATGATAGGTTGTTTCACTATTTTCTGGTGTATATTGTGTTTCCTAGAGCAGGGAATCATTGTACGGTGACCGACCTAGAACTGCAAATCATCTATGCAAGGAAAAATGGAATTCCGGTTAATTGGGCAAAATTGATTGTGGTGCATATGCTAAAAATTGCCGCAAGGGCCACCTTTCTACCATATGCATATTTCATTACAAGGATTATGGCAGCTTTTGATATAGATTTCACTGGTTTTGAGCGGATTGAAATGGATCCAATCACCACTAGGATCTCCATCAAAAATGTTGATTCAAGGATGGGTGTTCATTTCAATGTTGAAGCAAAGACCATCACTTACATTGGAGAGGATGTTGTCGGCGATGAAGGTAATAATGCAGATGAAGAAGACCATGAAGTTCCTCCTCCTGCTGCTTCTTCTGGTCCAACAAATCAAGATGTTATGGATTTCATGACGCAAAAGTTTGCTTCTCTCAATTCTAACATCAATGCTCGATGGACTGAGATAAATGACTCTACCTCATCTCGAATAAATGCTTTTCAGAATGATGTGAACCAACAATTTTCATATCTTTATTCACATCTTCATATCCCTCCATACGACCCAACCAATCCTGCACCTCCGCCTCCTCAATACACCGAACCACCTCTTCAACAACAATTTCCATATCAAGGACCTTTCTAAAATGTTCCTGATCAATGTTATTAAATTCTTGTTATAAGTATCATTATGTTTTTTGTCTTGTTGTATTTCATGTGTTCGTTTTATGTATTGTGTTCTTAAACTTTGTTCGATAATTTTGAAAGTTTTTGTTTTTCATTCATGTTCCTGTACATTTCTTTCTGTTATAATTTCTTGTTGCATCTTTCCCTTCTTTTTGATAATGTCAAAGGGGGAGAAGGATGTAATAGCACTTTATGGTTGTTTGTTTTCATTGTCTTTACAGAGCAAGCTTTCAAACCTTTTTCTCCATAGGGGGAGAAATCTTCTCAGGGGGAGAAAACACATTCTGCTCAAATTCTGATCAACACATAAAGGAAAATGGTTTGTCATCATCAAAAAGGGGGAGAATGTAATCTCAAGCCTCAACTCAACTTTAGTTTTGATGAAAGAAAAACAAGCTAGTTTGATGAAAGACAAACAAGCATTATGGAAAGAAGGAAAAGAAGTGCAAATTAACTTAAAGCATCATTCACTCAAAGCTTCAAGGATATTGGCAAGCAATCAAGTATATCAATTCTCAATTAAACTACATCGATTAGAAATGCTCAAAATATGATATACACACTTGCCACATCACTTCAATTATATTTCAAAACAATTTTTAAGTTTCTCTCTGCTGTAAATCGATTAACATCTTGTGTAAATCGATTTACACATGCTTTTTCAAAAAACTGTTTGCTCCTGCCAGCAATCGATTTACAGGTTGTGTAAATCGATTGATCATAGAACAAACTGATTTTTTAACTCTTGTAAATCGATTGACACAACATGCTAATCGATTTACACTTCAAATTTTTTGAAATTCTGAATGTTACAAACACGTGCAATCGATTTGCATCTTATGTTAATCGATTTGCACATTGAAAATTTTGAAAAATCTGAACTGGTTTCAAGATATCCTTCACACCTTTTCTCCAATAGTTGCATGATCAAACATTGCATCTTGTCAAGTTTTTCAAACAGAAAAGTGTCCTTTTGGAAAGGTATCTTGATTACTATATATTACAAAATCTTTCAAATCATAAACAACTCTTCTGTTATGTAATAAAATCTGAACTTTGTAAAATATTCAAACTTCATATTTCTTAACTTTTAAGAACAAAGATTTTCTGCACTTTCACACATATAAAGAACATAAATCTTTGAGCATTATCTAACCATTGTGTTACAGTTTGAATTGCTTACAAGAGAAGAAAGAAGAAACTTCAAAGAAGTCACTCTATGTGATCAACATCTTTCAAGAAATCATACTTCATAAAAACATACAAAGTGTAACTTATTTCCAGGATTGTTGGAATTAAGTATTAGATAACTTTTGTTCCTTGTTGTCCATTGTTGGAAACAAGAGGTATCTTTTGAGAGGATTGTTCTCATTAGAATTATTGGAAATCCAAGAGGGTGTTCTTGGTTATTTGTTAGGTTCTTTAGTTGATAAGACTAGGAAGAGTCTTGTAAACGTTCTAACAAAATAGTAAAATCTCTTGCGTATTTGCAAGGGGACTGGACGTACTTTCGGGGTGTGGAAGGAACCAGGATAATTCTCCGTGTCTCTTTACTTTCTGCACTTTACAGTTTTCAAAGCACTAAATCAAAATCAGAAAGTATAAAATAAGTAAAAAATCGACCACCACCTAATTCACCCTCCCTCTTAGGCACAATCTTAATCTTACAACTCTTCTATCAACATGATATTAGAGAAGCTCTCACATACCGACTCCCATAGAGAGTGGCTTACAGACTCAGCCCTAATAATCTAAACTTTGCATCTTCAGCTAGTACTTTTTCTAGTTTAATATACTTCTATTTATAACCTTTTTCCCAACTGGATTTGGGCTTCAAATCACATTATATCAGCTGCTACAAATCTACAAAAAATTCAGCATAAAGATATGTCTTCAATAATGACTTTCTAATTTATCTTCATAATTAGAAAGTCAATATTCTTCTTGATTTCACCTTGAATCTTCTAGACCTTAAAAGAAGTGCCACATAGGATAGCATAATATTCCCAAAATACTTTGCATCTGTTAAATCTTAAACCGATCCAACATCCCAGTCCAAACCAATCACATGTCGATTTACTCTGCATGGGACATCTTGTTCGACATTTTGCTCCAGATGATGAAATATTTAATCTCAACATGTTTCTTCATAAAATAGGACTTCTTGTTCAACCTGTTCTTCTCAACAATTCAATACATCCTATTTAACATATTGCTTCTATATTTTTTTACTAAAATTAATGTGAATCCTAAAAACAGAGAACTAACAAGATTATTTGGATATATATTAATTTATAAATGTTCTAAATTAATATATAAGAAATTTTAAGATATGTATGTTGTGTTTTAGTAATTATAAATATGTATATCTTCTAGTTATTATAGAGTGAGAATCTTAGAGTTTACAGCAAAAAAGGTAGAGCAAAGTGTTTAGGATCTTCTCAAGGGAAAACTTAGAAACATAAAGGTTTTGGTACTACTACAAAAACATATTTCCTCTCGGGCATGAAATGAATTTAACCTCGACTAAAGAAGCGAGGTAACAAACAACATCATGAAAAATATCAACTTTACCCATCGATTTTTAAAATATCGAGGGGAAAATGTTTATGCACATGGGTTTGAACCCCAACTTTTGCACTTTTAACATTTCCAAAACTAGCGCATCAAATCTCTAGGTTTATCAATAACACCAAGGGGTAAGATTGATTTTTTTAAAATTTGTTACAAACTATATAATATTTATAATTTAATTGTTTAATTATAATATTAAATTATTTATATAGAATATTTCTGTAAATATATATAACAAATTTTGTGTATGATTCATCATCATCACTATTTGTGAAGATCAGATGTTAGATCCTTATTTGATTGAAGTATCGGGGAAGATAAAATGTTGGATGCAATATATTTCATTTCCCTTTTATATTTATTTGTTTCGGATGTAAAACAAGAAAAAGGTTAATTATTGAAGAACACAAACCTTAAACACAATTTATTTTATACTCTTGCAATCCAGTATAGAGAAATTTACCATGTATTTTACGCTTCAAAGTTTTCGTGTTATTCAAAATGCTTTTATAATGGATGTTTGTTAGGTTTCACGTGGTACACTAATGGAAATGTCTTGAGCGTTGATATTCATAGAATGGATGACACGTATTTGTTTATGGATGGTGATAAATATCCTCAATTATCACGCCAATATTATGCCCTTGGTTTCGGAAATAATCGATGTAAAAGGCGTATAAGCTTTTTTTTAACATTACATTATTTACATGGAATGTTAAATTATATTATTATAATAAATGAAGTACTATCATATTAGATGTTGTTCTTTGAGAGCAAAACATTTTTGCTCTAATTCAAATCCTGTTGGATACATTTTGAGCTCATTATCTTAAAGTTTTATGGATTTCATGTGTAAAATCAAGCTTCTCAAATGAACTTTTGTTTTGATGAAGACAAACCATTATTGACAAATAAGGCAAAGATTATTGAACAAGCTAAAAGCATCTGTGGATAAAGTCTTCAGTTTAAGCACTTAACAAAATTTCAAGGTATAATGATAATACTTACTTTGAATTTAAGACATAGATGCTCAATGGTCAAAAGAAATATTTTATATTGTCCAAATCTTTACTCAAGTTTTTCTAAGCTAAAATTTATTTTTTACTTGAGTGCAATTGATTTTCTTATTAGTGCAATCGATTTCATGCTTCAAATTTTAAAAACATTTTCTATTGTTTCTAAGTGCAATTGATTTGCATGTTTGTGCAATCGATTACACTCAATCAATTTTTGCTACTGACTTTAAATACAATCGATTCACACACTTGTGAAATCGATTGCACACTCAAAATATTTGAAATTCTAGCTGTTGAAACGCTGTGCCAACGATTTACACAAAGGGTGCAATCGATTGCATATTGTACGATTTTGAAAAACAGTAGCTTTTCACATGCCTGTTCATATCACCAATTCATGGAAACCTTTTATTTAATCTTGGCAATTGTTCATGATTCATTTACAAAACTTCATGTTGTTTTAAAAAGGTTCTATGAACATATAAATACTCATTTTTCAAAATCATTTCAAAAACTCTTCCAAATATGTTTTCTGAATTTTCAAAAATCAAACTCAAGTTGTTATATATTTTTGCACACAAGTTTTCTGCACACTTTCACATATTGTTAACCAAAAAAAATTGAGCATTATATATCTTGAGTCATTGTATACTATTATCATTGGAAGAGAAGATCAATTCATTGATTAAATTACTCAAAGTGATCATTGCTACTCAAACTCACTCAAATCAAATATTGGTATATACTTGCTTATTTTTCAGGATTGTTGGAAATAAGTTTAAGTGGTTTTATAAATCTTGTTTTTCAAGGATTGTTGGATACAAGTGAAGTCACCTTGAGAGGATTATTCTTGGTCTAAGAGGACTGTTCTTGGTTTTGGGTAGTTCTTGTTTAAGTTTGCCACAATAAGGAAATCTCTTTCATGTTGATAAGGGACTGGAGTACTCTTGGACTGTGAGGGGAACCAGGATATATCGCTTGTGTCTCTTTATTTTTATGCATTTTACTCTTTCATAAACTCACCATAAACCAGAAAAATAATATCCATCATCACTAAAAACCATAAATTTTTAAATTACTTAATTCACCCCCCCCCCTCTTAGGCGCACTTCTTACTTATAATTGGTATCAGAGCAGGTTATAGGGAACCTGTTCCTGAAAGATCCAGAATGGCTTCCGCAAATTAAAATCATGTTTTCAGAGATGGTGGTAGTAACAACAAGCCTCCTTTATTTTGTTGTGAATATTTTGACTTCTGGAAAATACGCATGAAGGCACATCTAGAATCACAAGGAGAAGAAATATGGGATGCCGTCGAGAATGGTCAATTTAACCCTATAACGGTAATCAATGGTGTTGGCTCATCAAAGCCTAAAGCTGCATGGGACGAAGATGATAAGAAGAAGGCTCTCTATGATAAAAAGGCAATAAATATTCTTCAAGGTGCACTTAGCATGGATGAATTCTCCGTGTCTCGGCATGTAAAACAACGAAAGAAATATGGGGTACCTTGGTACAAACTCATGAAGGAACTGTGGAAGTTAAGAGATCAAGACTAAATACCATGAGTCAATAATAAAAATTATTTCGAATGCAGCCCGGAGAAACCATCCTTGACCTACAAAAGAGATTCGTGCACTTGACAAATCATCTAAGTGCTCTTGGTAAGACTTTGAAAAATGATGAACTAAATCTGAAAGTACTTAGGTCCTTAACTAGGGGATGGAAACCAAATGTAACGGCAATTTCAGAAAAGAAAAGTCTCTCCTTAATGACTTCCACAACATTGTTTGGGAAACTTCAAGAATATGAAACAGAACTCTGAAGACTTGAAAAACATGAAAATCAAGAGAAGAAATCCAAGAATATTGCTTTAAAGATAGATTCCAAGGAAGTTGAAAAGAAAGACAATCCGGAAGAAGATGAAAATTTCATGCTTCTTGTTAAAAGGCTTGGTAAGTTCTTTGGTAGAAATGACAAATCCTTTTCTCATTCAAAAGGAAAGAAACAATTCAAGAAAAAGGAAGCTTCCACATCAACACAAGAAGTCACTTGTTATGAATATGGTTAGCAAGGTCATATCAAGCCGGATTGTCCGAAACTCTCCAAGAAAGGTGGCTACAAAAGCAAAAATGGATTCAAGAACAAAAAGGCCTATGTTTCATGGGAGGATAATGAAATAAGTTCTTCATCCGATTCCGATAGTGATGAAAGTGCAAATATAGCATTGATGTCCTCACACTATTTCGATGATGAAGCTAATGAGGTTAGTAATGAATTTTCTCATTTTGATAGTGATGCACAAGGTGCTATAGATGAACTATTAAATGAATGCAAAATTATGTATAAAACTATTTCATCTCAAAAGAAACAAATTTCATCTTTAGAAGAAAAATATGAATCTACGGAAAAAGATTTCAAAGAAGAAAAACAAAAATTAAGTGATGAACAAAAACAAAATTTTGTATGCAAAAATTGTGAATCACTCTCTTTCCAATGTCCAACTAAAAAGAGTCATTGAAAGATATGAAAAAGGCCAAATTGGATTGGAAGGTGTTCTTAGCCAACAAAGACACTCCAATGATAAAAGTGGACTTGTATATTCAATGTTTTCAAAACCAAGTTCTAATAAAACTATCTTTGTTAAGGCTAGTGATCAATCATCCAAAGAGAAAGTGAACAAACCTAAAATAGTTCATCACTATCCTAAAAAGAAAAAATTTCCTAAGAAGAAATCTTATCCTTCAAGATATAAAAGTAACTTTGAACCTACTTGTTTTTATTGTGGTATTAAAGGCCATACACCTAATGCTTTCTATGTTAGAAACTTTAGTGTGGAAAGTGGGCATTATGTGCGGGTAAAGAAAGGCACTAATTATGAAGGATCCAAAGCAACTTGGGTACCTAACAAAGCCTAATTTGTTTTGCAGGTATGCTTGAAGACCACATGCAATATTTGGTATCATGATAGTGGTTGTTCAAAGCATATGACGGGAGACATAAACCAATTTTAAAATCTAGTTCTAAAGGCCAAGGGTTTTGTCACTTATGGAGACAATAATAAGGGAATAATTCTTGGCAAAGGCAAAGTTGGTGCTCCACCTTTCACATCCATTGAAGATGTTCTTTATGTTGAAGGACTAAAGCACAATCTCCTTAGTATTAGCCAAATTTGTGACAAAGGCTTCAAGATCAAATTCACCAAGGACGAATGCTTCATAGAAGATGGAGTCACACATGAGGTTATACTTAAAGGTAAAAGAATATATAATATATTCATGATTTTCCTTGGTGATCCATATTTAAAGGTAAAATATCTCATGGCGAACAACGATGATTCATGGCTATGGCACGAAAGAATTGCTCATATTCACATGGAACACTTGAATAAACTAATCAAGCATGATCTTGTCATTGGGTTGCCTAAGAGAAATTTAGTCAAAGATAGACTTTGTGATGCTTGTCGAAAAGGGAAACAAACTAAATCAACTTTCAAATCTAAGAATGTGGTGTCTACTACAAGGTCACTACAATTGTTACATATGGACTTATTTGGTACATCAAGAACAAGAAGTTTCAGAGGTAATGTATATGCTTTGGTTATTGTTGATGATTTATATAGATATACTTGGACATTATTTTTAGTGCAGAAAAGTGATGCATTCAAGGCGTTCAAGAAGTATGCTAAAAAAATTCAAAATGAGAAGTCTCTAACAATTGCCTCCATAAGAAGTGATCATGGCGGAGAATTTCAAAATGCTCTATTTGAAGAATTTTGTGGAGAACATGGAATATCTCACAACTTCTCGGCACCAAGGACTCCACAACAAAATGGAGTGGTGGAAAGAAAGAATAGGTCTCTTGTAGAACTTGCAAGAATGATGCTTAGCGATTAAAACCTTCCAAAATATTTTTGGGCGGATGCGGTGAGCATGATATGTTTTGTCAGCAATAGAGTTAACATAAGACCAATCTTGAAGAAAACTCCATATGAACTCTTCAAAGGGAGGAAACCAAACATTGCTTTCTTTCACATTTTCGGTTGCAAATGCTTTGTCTTAAACAACGAAAAAGATAACCTTGGTAAGTTTGATGAAAAATCCGATGAAGGTATTTTTCTTGGCTACTCTCTTTCTAGTAAGGCATATAGAATCTATAACAAAAGAAATTTAACAATTGAAGAATCAATGCATGTATCTTTTGATGAAACTAACCCCTTCAAGGAGGATAATATTGTTTGTAATGATGATGATGAACTACTAGATGGTCCTCAAGAAAATACTTCCAAAGATCAACCAATTCAACAAGAAGAATTATCCCAACAAGAATCAAATTTCAATGATCTAACAAAAGAATGGAGAACTCATAGAGATCATCCTATCGATAAAGTAATTGGTGATATAAGTCAAGGTGTGACAACAAGACTAAATCTCAAATATGCTTGCCTACACATGGCGCTTGTCTCTCAAATTGAACCTTCCAAAGTTGATGAAGCCTTAGGCGATGACCAATGAATTATTGCTATGCAAGAAGAATTAAATCAATTTGAAAGGAATCAAGTTTGGGAACTCTTCCCTAGGCCAAGCAACAAACACATTATGGGAACAAGATGGGTGTTTAAAAACAAACTTGACGAAAATGGAATAATTGTTCGGAACAAATCAAGGTTGGTAGCACAAGGCTACAATCAAGAAGAAGGAATAGATTTTGAAGAAACTTTCGCTCCGATTGTAAGGTTAGAAGCTATTCGTCTCTTACTTGCCTATGCTTACTCATTAAATTTTCAGCTTTCCCAAATGGATGTCAAAAGCGCATTCTTGAATGGATATATAAATGAAGAAGTCTATGTTAAGCAACCTCCGGAGTTTGAAGATTTAAAGAATCCATCTCATGTATTTAAATTGAGAAAAGCTCTCTATGGTTTGAAACAAGCACCAAGGGCATGGTATGATCGGCTAAGCAACTTCTTATGCGAAAAAGGTTTCGAAAAGGGCAAAGTTAACAAGACATTGTTTATCAATAAAATCAAAGGTGACACTTTGCTAGTTAAAGTCTATGTTGACGATATCATTTTCGGCTCTTCAAACAAAGACATTTGTGAAGAATTTTCAGCAATGATACAAGGAGAATTTGAGATGTCCATGATGGGTAAAATGAATTATTTTCTTGGACTTCAAATCAAACAATTAAAAGATGGAATCTTCATCAACCAATCCAAGTATTGCAAAGAACTCTTGAAATGATTTGACATGGATAACTGTAAGGCAATGTCTACACCAATGGGTTCCGCTACAAATGTTGATCAAAATAAATCAGGTGTTTCCATCGACATTACAAAGTATCAAGGTATGATTGGCTCCTTATTATATCTGACGGCAAGTCGTCCTGACATAATGTTCAGTGTTTGTCTCTATGCCCTCTTTCAAGATAAACCAAAGGAATCTCATCTCATGGCGGTGAAACGGATCATGAAGTATCTCAAAGGAACAAGAAATGTTGGATTATGGTATCCTAAAGGTAGTGTTTGTAACCTAGTTGGTTATTCTGACGCGGATTGTGCAGGTTGTAAAACTGAAAGAAAAAGAACAAGTGATACTTTTCACATCCTTGGAAATGCATTAGTATCATGGGCCTGCAAGAAACAAGAGTGGGTTGCTCTTAGCACTGACGAAGCAGAATATATTGCAGCGGGTAGTAGTTGCACTCAAATTTTGTGGCTCAAACAACAACTTCGTGACTACGGACTCGATCTAGGATGCATTCCTCTATGGTGCGACTATACAAGTGCAATAAATATTATGAAGAATCCGGTCATGAATTCAAGAACCAAACACATAGATGTACGACATCATTTCCTTCATGATCATGTACTTCAAGGAGATGTCAAAGTAACATTTGTAGATACTCATAATCAACTTGCCGATATCTTCACTAAATCTCTGGCAAGAGAACCATTTTACAAGATTCGACAAGATCTTAGAATTCTTGATGAACACGACATATAAGGTTCTTTCTATCATTGTTATGAGTTTAATTTACTTGTCTTAACCTTGTTATATGTGAATATATATGTTAAGTGATGTTTAAGTTTAAGAAAAATATTTTTTTGGTAATTTTTGGTTGATGCAAATCGATTGCACAAATAGTTTAAATCGATTGCTCACTGAGTGTTTTTAATTTTGACCCTTCTATTTAAGTGCAAATCGATTGCACCATAAGTGCAAATCGATTACACTATGTACGTTTTAGTTTTATTTTGCTTCTATTTTATGTGCAAATAGATTGCATCTGTATGCAAATCGATTGCACCCACTGTAACATGATTTTATGACAAAAATATTTGTTGGTCAGAATTCCTCTCTCTCTCATATTCCCAAGCTCATCTCTATTATTGAAAATCAAATTAAACTTCATTACATATAATACAACCCACTCATTTATATTTAATCACAAATCATATCCAAGATTTTACAAAGGATTTCCAAAGAAAGATATTATCCAATCCTAAATATGGTATGCTATCATCCTTTCCCCAGGAATGTTTCTCTTTTCAAAACGATTTAACCGCTTATGGACTAGAACCATTAATTTCATCATTCGGTCCATATTATGCGGATCTAGTAAGAGTATTTTTAAGAAATTTAACTCCTCACAAAGGCAAGATGGTGACATATGTGTTGGGTACATGAATCTCTCTAACCCCTGAGATTGTTGGTGATATTCTACATATTCCCTACACTGGAAGCTCTTTGTACGACCCTGAAAATGAAGCACGGGATGACTAGAGAAAAAAGGAATTTTATTACAGCATTTTGAGATTAAGCGAAGCTGAATTCTGTGCCAAAAGGATTCGTGGTATAGGAGGAGTGATTCCCTCTAGAGACTCATGGAGTGCAGGTAACTTTTATATAGACGGTCGACTATTTTATTATTTCATGGTCTATATTATGTTTCCACGGGCTGGAAACCACTGCACTGTGACTGACCTGGAAATGCAGCTGATCTATGCAAGAAAGAAAGGCATAAGTGTTAATTGGGAAAGACTCATAATGGTTCATATGCTGAGGGTCGATGCAAAATCGAAATTTCTACCATATGCTTACTTTGTTACATTAATTATGGAAGAATTTGGAGTTGATTTTGCTGGGTTTGAGAAAGATAATATGGATCCAAATCTGCATAATATTTCAATCAAGAATGGGTGTTCATTATGATCTGAAAACAAAAACTATAACTTACATTGGTGAAGATGTGGTCGGTGATGAAGGAAACGATCAAGAAGTCAAAGGTGGTGAAGTTGTACCTCCTTCACCTATTTCTCCCTCTGGTCCAAGCAATCAAGATCTTATGGATTTCATGTCTCAACAATTTGTTTCCATGAATACCAACATCAACAACCAATGGAATGCTATCAACGATTCTACAACAACCCGTATTAATGACTTCCGCACAGATGTGAATCAACAATTTTCTTACCTTTACTCTCATCTTCACATTCCACCATATGACCCAAATAATCCAGCTGCTCCTCCATAACATTACACAGAACCTCGTCTATAACAACAATTTCCAAATCAAGAATCTTGGTTCTATAACAACCGAGATATGAATCAATCATGAAGTTCTGTCCAACTTTATTATGTCTATTGTTTTATGTTATGTCATGTTCAATTATGCTACGTTTTGTTTGGTGTTAGTTTTCTTTGTAATTGTTTACTATTATGTCTATGACTATTTGTGATGCATGATTAATTAAGTTCTTTCAATAGTACCTTATTATTTTCCATTTTTATTGCATCTTTCCCTTCTTTTTGATAATGTCAAAGGGGGGAAAGGATGTAACACTTTATGCTTGTACATTTCCTGTCTTAAATTTTTAAGGTACTCTTCAACCAAGATGAACAAATTCAAAGGTTTCCAACCTTCTCATACGAAGAGTAGTTATGCATATTAGGTGGAGAAGCTCTTTCAGGAAATTACAACGCATCAAGCAAGATAGTTTGTCATCATCAAAAAGGGGGAGAATGTAAAATCAAGCTTTTCAAATGCACTTTTGTTTTGATGAAGACAAACCATGATTGACAAAGAAGGCAAATATTATTGATCAAGCTAAAAGCATATGTGGATAAAGTCTTCAGTTCAAGCACTTAAAAAAATTTCAAGGTATAATGATAATACTTACTTTGAACTTAAGACATAGATGCTCAATGGTCAAAAGAAATATTTTATATTGTCCAAATCTTTACTCAAGTTTTTCTAAGCTAAAATTCATTTTTTACTTAAGTGTAATCGATTTGCATACTAGTGCTATCGATTGCATGCTTCAATTTTTCAAAACATTTTCTACTGTTTCTAAGTGTAGTCGATTTGCATGTTTTTGCAATCGATTGCACTCAATAAATTTTTGCTATTGACTTCAAATACAATCGATTCACACACTTATGCAATCCATTGCACACTCAAAATATTTGAAATTCTAGCTGTTAAAACCCCATGCAATCGATTTACACAAAGGGTTCAATCGATTCCATGCTGCACGATTTTGAAAAATAGTAGCTTTTCACATGCCTGTTCATAACACCAATTCATGGAAACCTTTCATTTAATCTTGGCAATTGTTCATGATTCATTTACAGAACTTCACGCTGTTTCAAAATGGTGCTATGAACATATAAATACTCATTTTTCAAAATCATTTCAACACCTCTTCCAAACATATTTTATGAATTTTCAAAAATCAAACTCAAGTTGTTATACATTTTCATACACAAGTTTTCTACACACTTCCACATATTGTTAACCAGAAAACTTTGAGCATTATATATCTTGAGTCATTGTATACTTTTATCATTTGAAGAGAAGATAAATTCATTGATTAAATCAATCAAAGTGATCATTGCTACTCAAACTCACTCAAATCAAATATTGGTATATACTTGCTTATTTTTCAGGGTTGTTGGAAATAAGTTTAAGTGGTTTTAAAAATCTTGTTTTTCCAGGATTGTTGGATACAAGTGAAGTCACCTTGAGAGGATTGTTCTCATTGTTGACATAGTGAAAATCCAAGAGGGTTGTTCTTGGTTTTGGATAGTTCTTGTTTAAGTTTGCCATAATAAGGAAATCTCTTTCATGTTGAAAGGGGACTGGAGTACTCTCAGACTGTAAGGGGAACCAGGATATATCGCTTGTGTCTCTTTATTTTTATGCACTTTACTCTTTCATAAATTCACCATAAACCAGAAAAATAATATCCATCATCACTAAAAACTAGAAATTTTTAAAGCACCTAATTCAACCCCCCCCCCCCCCCCCTCTTAGGCGCACTTCGTACTTACAACATGCAATCAACTTCTAAAGAGCTATCTGCTTCAAGTAAGGAGTTATCAGTTCCAAACATTGAAAACAAAATTATGAACTTACAATCTACCATTGAGAACTTTTCTATGCTTTTTTAAGTTCCAAAATTTCATTATCTTAAGCAAATGTTATCAAGGAAAATGCTTTCATATAAAAGATATATAGTGGTGGATGTAGATAGTTTGTTGTGGATTAAGAATGTAGGGTAGAGATTTGTTGTTGTATTTGTGTAACATAGTCCATCGGTTTTAAAAAACGAGGAGAAACGTATTTTCTATTTTAAATAGAAAAATAAAATAAAATAAAATAAGTAAGCCCCTCGGTTTTAGAAGAAAACCGAGGTAAATAAAATTTATTTTTATTTTTAAAAACATTATATTGTTTACACAAATGATAAAAAATTTAGATTCGTCATCATCGCTGCAATTCCAGATTTAGTTTCATATGTCTTTTCAAAGGTTGAACAACCTTCTTTGTTTAACATAGAAACATTAATGATTTATGCACTTGCAATCTTTCATAAGGAACTTTTCTAACATTCTTCAACAGAGAGTTGTTCCAAAAATATAACATCAACACCATTATGTGAGACATATTTCAAGGGCGAAAAAAATGTTTGGTTCAAGGATAGAAGAACATTGAATATTGTTTCTATCTTGCAGTACATTCCAAAGCATGATGTGTACTAGTTAAGGGCGACAACATATAAGTTATGATTAGTGTAAAATCTATTTAACAAGTACTTTTATAACAAAATCTGATTATTCTTCCTCGGTTATTAAGGAAAATGAAGGGATAGATCATTCAGTTTTCACTTATAAACAAATAAAAACATAAACTGCAATAGCTGGAATTTGAAGCGTGTCCTGAATTATTTTTCCCATCGGTTTTAACAAAAACCGAGGAAATATTTGTTTTTATTTTAATAAAAAAAATAAAACATGGCGCGCCTTGGCGTAATACTTTGTTTTTTTCAGGATGAAAGCTTCATCATGAAATGTATTATTTGTAGTAGTGAGGGAAATTTTTGGAGTTATGTAAGGGGATTGAGAAACACTTGTTTACACCTTATATTTGTGTACTTATATTATTCAGAGTTGTAGAGGTTGAAAAACACTTAGGTATAAAATAGGGTTTATTCTCGGGCGCCTTCAATATTGTTCTCGAGAACTCTGAAGGCGAGGGTTATTTTCTTGTAACTCATTTGTAATCTCTTGTAACAACTTTTCTAACTATAATGAACTTGAGAGCTACTCTTTCCTCTAACGTAGATCTTTTTATTGAATTGGTTAAATAAACTTTCGTCTTTTCTCGCCTTATTCCGTTATAATGTTTTCTTATTGGTAATTATTATCGAAGGCCATTTATTTTGGTTGATATTGTTCTTTACCTCACATATAAAAGTATTGATTAAAATTGAACCTTGTCATTATCACAACAAGTAAAAATAGCAGTTGGTTGATAAGTTAGCAAATAACTTCTAGTTTATGACTGATGGTTGATGACTGATAGCTTACAACTTATGGTTGATGATTGGTGATTTATGGCTGATAAACTAAAAGTTTAATTAGTTGATAAACTAAAATGACATAAAAGATGTTTAATATATAGTTATTTTATTTTAAATTAAAATAAAATAAGCTTAAATGCACTTTTAGTCCCCCTATTTTCATGTTTTTTAAGTTTTGATCTCTATTATACACTAATTTTTTCCCCTAAGATATCTCATTATCTCATATTATCAATAGATAAAAATCACACATTAGGGTTGGTTCTCCCTTTCTACATCATCATATCATTAAGTTTGCTCTTGAGGGATTACCAAGCACCTTAAATTGTGTATCTTTTACATGTGTTTTTTTAGGTGGATTAATTTTTAACTAGAATCAAAATATGTATATATGTTTCTTTGGATGTTCATATTGTAGGTGATGATACAATTGCATCCATCTCCCCATCTAACCTAGGGGTTGGAGGGATAGCCTTCAGTAAAATGGTTCTTCAATGGATTGCAAGAGATTAATCTTCAAGGCAACGTATATGATATCAATGTTCTTTTGGTTCAAAGAGCACTCTCACCTTATTTAGGTAAAGTTTTTCTCAAGGTTGGTGGTGGCATTCATCAAGAAGATTCATAGGTTCGTGTGTTTATTTCCATGCCTTCTTCAACAAGTTTCATTGAGACTTAATCTCCACCTTTGAGTTTTCTTCTATACAACATCATTTCAAGGTCTAATGTGATCCATCATGCTTTATTTTGACAAGAAAGATCAAAAGATTCAAGGTTGATTCAACAAGTTTGACTTAATTGAGCAAGTACTTGATTTAGTGTTCACAAGTGCATAAATCTCTCAATTTTCAATATTTTGAGTTGGTTATTTTTTCTATGGGTTCGTATCATCATCTACAAGAACTTATCTTCACATGACAAGATCCAATTGTGCAAAAAAATCATCAAAAGTTGAAAGGGGTTACAAGTTATTTTGACACTCTATTAGCTAGGGTTTGCTGACTTCTTAAGACCATATCTTACTCATTTTTTGAGATTTTTGATTTATTCCAAAGCCATGAATCTCTTTAAAGGGTCCTTAACAAGTTAACGTCAAGGGTTTAAGGATAATTTTGAATGGAATATCACTAATGGTTGAAGAAGATTACAAGACCTTTGAAAAGGCTATCAAAATCTCTTGTGTGACTTTAAAGGATCATAGCTTGGTCATATGTTATCTCCTTGGTTCATTTTTTTTTCACAATAAACTTGAGTATGTCTACTACAACTTTGTTTCAAGGTTCTAGGCTTGAAAAGTTATGGAAGTTTGTTTAAGAATTGAAAAGATTATAGGTATTTTGGGAATTACCCAAAAAATTTTCATCATCTTCCAAAGGCCATAACTCTTTAATTTTTTTATGATTTTTGGATAATCTCAATTCCACAATTCAATTAAAATGGTCTACTTCATTTCATCTTCAAGGATCAAAATCAAATTTTGAGTGGAAGGGCATGTAACTTTGAAGAACATTATAGGTCATTTTGAGGCTCCATACTTAGAATTTTTCTAAGTGTCAAATACCAGTGTGTTTTTATTGATTTCAAACATGAAGAACTTTTAGCTCATATCACCAAATGCTACATTTCTTGGCACGTTGTAAAGGTTGTGATGAGATATTTATAATGCAAAATTAATGAGATCATAAAGCCTCTTGAGCTTCTTGCCACATGGTTTTGAAGTGAGCACCATGAAAACCGATTTTGAGTTTTGGTCAAAATCGAAACTCCCATTACAAGCCCTTTAACCATGTGTTTTTGTTTCTAATCATAATTAGAAAGTTTCCAAAAGTTATTAGACACATAAAAAGCATGATTAGAGTGAGTTTTGAACATGTGCAAGTCACATATTTCACACCTTACGGATTAGCCTGGTTTGCATGATTTGAGGATCATTCATCTCAATTCTCATCCCCATTCTCTTGCTTATAAATAGAGGGACACATTCCACTCAGTTCCTCAAGCTTTAGAGAGCCAAACATGCCTTGTTCAGATCCCATATGGACTCTGAATTTGTATCTTTGTTTTCTTCATTTCTCACCCTCATTCACCAAAATCTCCATTCGGCTAGCTTCATTGAACTTCTATGAAGATAACCATACTCTTACCACCAAGAATCGTGGCTTTAATCAAGCTCACCAAGTCCAGTTTCAGAGCTCTGAAGTTGAGTTTCAATAGGTAAATTCCTCCATCAATTCTCTTCAAACTTGTTGCTACAATGTAGCTCTCATCACTCTTATGCTCATAACATCGTTTGTTTTTAACTGGAAGTGAGTTTTGTTCATGAATTTTCAAATCCCTTTTCAAATTTTTCTTATGGTTTTTTCCAAAACGACTGAGCTACAATTTATATAAACTTTTCGTGAAGGTACCATTAGAATCGTCTTGATGAGACAAAGAAAATGGCACCAGCCTACACATCTAATTTTTCCATTTACGAAACCTACAACTCACGTGTGTTTGGAGGTTGAAGACGACCAGTGTGTAATCTTCAACCAATGAAAAGGTGCCACTTGGTTTTTCAAACTTGTTTTAAAAATAAATGATTAGGTGGTTTATTCACTAATATCCATATGATGCACAATGCGCAAGATCCCTTGGATTTGATTACTAATGCGTTTTGACAATTATCAGATGATCCACATTTTTTTGGTTTATTATTTTATTTTTTGATTTTTGTTTTATTTGTTTTAAACTTCAAAAATTCATTAAAAAATCATTTCAACTCCTAAAATTGTGAAAAAATTATCAAAAATACTTTTGATTTTTCTCTTTCTGATTACTATTTTTTCACGATTTTATTTTATGATTTGATATTTTTTATGAATTTTTCTCATCTTTTGATTTGTTTAATTGTTTAAAAATACTTTTTATCATTTTAAATTCTGAAAAATTATGGAAGGATCCAATGACCTCTTGACAAATATTGGTGACCTCATTTTATTTTTATTTTTGATTTTACTATTTTTCATAAATTTTGGCTTATTTTTCTTATTTCTTTATATTTTAAAAAATAGTTTCTAACTTTAAAAAATTCTAAAAAAACTTTGTCAACACTTGTTGACTGATGTTTGACCGCTGATATTTTTTTAGGATATTTATTTGATGTTTTAATACATGTTGTATATTTTACCAATTATTTCCTTTTTATAAATCATTTAAATTTTGTTTTTATATTAAATAAATTTTATTATTTTTTGATTAGTCCTGATTTGGAGATACTTGGGTATTACTTTGGGACAAGTTCCTAAACCTCATTGGATCTTAGGTGTTGATAGGTTGAAAAACCAAATCCACCAAAATGGATGAATGATGTTGACGATATTTGAAACCCTAGTTTCATCTGAGGCATTGGTTACACTATCATTCCCCTCCCTCTTCATCTTATTCCTTTCTTATTTTTAATTGTGCTATATGTTTTTGGAGAATGATCTATATATAATTTCTCTAATATGTATGATACAGATTTCTATTGATCGACCTCAAAATAGGTGTGGCTTCTACATAAGTCCACTTACGATTGTCCCAATTTGAAAAATGATCATTCATGGCCCAAACCTATGTTTGCAAGCCCAAGTATGTTTAATTTGAAACCTAGGATTCAATAACTTTAAAGTTCATTGTTATGAGGCTTTGATTATATCTATCCTTTAATATGAACTTCATGAATTTTGGTCTAAGTGAATCATTTGAACATCATTGATCGTACGTGGTTGCCTTGAATACTTGAAATAAATGATATACTTGACAAAATGCAAATGAAACTTGTTTTTGAGATGCTTTGATTTTATCAATCTTTTTATGAGTTTCAAAAGCATGCTTCAAGATGGTCATTCAACTAACCTTTTGTTATACTTGACCTCTAACTTCTAATTCACTAACAGTTAACTTTACTTTATACCTTTATTTTGTGCCTTTTCTTTCATGTACCATTTATTTTTAGCATTTACATCCCATGTGATTTTATTTTTTTCTCACTTGAGCATTTATTTTGATGTCATCTTATCTTTGCTCAATTGAGCTTTTAATTTCTTTTGAAGACACTTAATGACTAACTTTAACATTAAAATATTTAAGCTAATCTTTATGGACTGTTGGTTACTATCCCTAGCATTGTGGAGTTGTGGATTCCTGAGACTTAGGATTAGAAGCCATGAGTCCTTGGAACTCTGTGATCTTTCATTGATATTTTTGTGAAGGTCTTCTGTGATTAAGAATTTCTCTGTATACAATTGTTACTCTAGCCAATTTTTGTCAATGAAGACTTTACTTGGTTCTTAATTCATTTGAAGTTTGGTACTCCTTATAGGTATAGTATTTTTGTTTGCTTGGTTTTAATCCAAAGGACGTGAATTCTACATTGACTTCTTTTTGTCAAGTGTTGGCTTCTTGTTGGTTAGACCATTCTTTTCCTTAGCTTTTACTTTGTGTACATAGGATAGTCCTTTCATCTCCTCCTATCTTCTTTAGTTTTAAAAAATCTTCTCCCTCCTTTTCAAAACTCTTCTTATTTTCTAACTTAAACCGCTTTCATAACAAACTTGGACTTAAGCCCATGCATTTTCAAAAAAAAATCTTAATTAAAATTTAATCAATTTAACCATACTTTGACATCTTTTTATAAGACTAAAATTCATTAACCTCATTCAAACCATTTTTCCACTTTGGATTTTTACTTTAAAACTTTTCTCAAAAGATTAGAATCTTGTCGATTTTTGTAGTGATGCGAGCTACTATACTTCTAGAATATGTAGTGAAGTGAGCTATTTTCCACTTGGGTGTTGAGTAATGGATTTTTAATCCAAGTTATATCCTCCATTTTTAAATGATGTAAATGATCCTTTATATAAATTTTGGGTAGTAAGTATGTTTTTCACTCGGATATGACGATGATGTCTCTTCTCTTAAAATTAACCAACGCACATGTGTTTTAAAATTTTTGAGGTGAACTACAAGTACGCCGGTGCCATATTGCACGTAAGGTGGTACTTAGGCACTAAAAGTTTGTAACCGCAGCGGGTGAAAAACTATAAAAAATACTTCTTTTCTCATCCCCACCATCTATTTTTGTATACACCTTTTATAGATAAAATACATAGATTTTAAAAGAGGTTCCTGCGGAATACTGTAGATGTTTAGGGTGTTAATACCTTCCCTTTGCACAACCAACCCCCGTACCTAGATTATCTCCCCCTCTTTTTGGGTTTATTCACTTTTTTCCCATTTCTTTTGGAAACAATCAATCCCGTGGCAATTTTTATTTGATCTATAGAAGTTAAGTTAATTCAATGGCTTAGTCTCAACATTTCTACCGCTACAGAAAACTGGCGACTTCACTAGGGATACATCTCTAAGTGGGTGAGCCTATCTTTGTTTATCGATGTATGTGCTATTATTTGTTGTATATTTTTTGTTGTATATATGTATGTCTGGATTTTTCTGGTTTTCAGGATGCTTGGTTATCTCTTATAATTCCTATACCCGGACTTGGGCAAACTTAGATAGTACGGGCAATATAGTCATGTTAACTTTGAGGGAAGAATCCCAAAAAAGGACACATGAGATCCCTTACCCAATGGAGGCCCCTTTGACTATAATATTTATTTACTGAGCAATCAGAAAGACGTGCTACTTTTGACCTTGGAGCCCGCGAAACTGAGAAGCCGTAGAACCCTTAACCCATCTTAGCCTTTTAGGTGTGGTGCATAGACTATAGCGGAACAATATGAAAGTAGTTGTCACGCGATGCTGCACTCACGCGAGTTTTTCTTGAAAATATTTCTAATTACCAAGCTAATCGGGCCTTGGTAATATCCGAAGAAAGAATGTAGACTATGGGATTTCCTTAGAACCTTGTTTGGTAGGTGATAAACCATTAGTCCTTACCTTGTGGGTAGTACATTTGACTTCATGCTCATGACGTCAAACCTATGAACCCCTATGTTTGTGATCTTGTGTGTGATTGTTGCATCATCATGCATTTATGCACCCATGAGCATTATTTAAATAGTTTTTCAAGGAACTTAAGGTTGACTTTTACAAATATCTCAGGTACTCTTTTGACCATGGATTTTGGAAGGAGAAAGACTTCGGAGTACAGTTTCAAGGATCCTAAGATAAACGAACTGATGAGTTTGATTCCTCAGATTAAGAGTCCCCTATAGTGCCTCTTATGAAACTCAAGATGAAGGTGGGTATTCTTTCTACATTGGTCCATTTGTATGATCCATTATATCAGTGTTTTACTTTTCCTAATTATCAGCTGATGCCCACATTTGAGGAGTATTCTTACTTACTTGGTTTACCTATTACTTATTGTGTTCCTTTCATCGGCTTAGAAGGAGAGACCAAGTCTCATGATATTTACACTATAACACACTTGAGGAAGTATGAGATTGAGTCTAACATGACTACTAAAGGAGGAATCATAGGTTTACCTGCTCAGTTTCTATTGGAGAAACTTGTTACTTTACCAAGTTAAAGAGTACATATGCTTTTGAGGCTATCTTTGATTTGCTTGCGTATGGGTTGTTCTTATTTCCTAACATCGACAAATTTGTGGATGTTAGTTCCATTAGGATCTTTCTCATTGGGAACCTAGTCCCTACACTACTAGGAGATACTTATCATTTCATCCATCTTTAGAATTTCTATCAGGAAGGGATGATCATTTGTTGCACATCGTTGTTATATCACTGATTTATTTCTCACTTACCTCGATCTGCTGCTTTTTGGGATATCAAGAAGGAACCATATTGGGAACCAAAGATTATGGCTCTCACTCATTCTGAAATTGATTGGTATCATCAAGCTTATTATGATGGGAATATTATTGATAGTTGTGGTGTTTTTCCCAATGTGCCTCTTCTTGGTACAAAGGGAGTAATTAACTGCAATCATGTTTTTTCATGCCACCAACTTGGATATCCAATGAGAGATGAGCAAAACAAAACCCATCTGAGTGGTTTCTTTCTCAAAGAAGGAGAAGATTACAAGGAAGCTAAAGAAGAGATTGAAAATGCTAAGTGGCATATTTATAGGAAGGGTATAAAAGATTTGGGACCAAGAGGAGTTGTTTCCTTAGAGCCTTATCTCTGTTGGGTACAAGCAAGGACAATACAGTTGAAGATTCCTTATTATTGTGAAGAACCTTTAGCTGACATGTTTATGAGGACTACTCTTCCTCTCTTAGATGATGTGGAATAACTACAACATGACTTAGTTAGGATGTGGCAAGAGAAGGAAGTATGGAAAAACAAGTACCAAACTTTGGAGTTGTTGTAACACTCTGATTTAATTAAGGTTATTTTTATTTATAAATAATTAGATGAGATGATGTGTTTACGATGAGATGTTATTTGGGAAATTAGAGGTTTAATCTTTGGGGAGTGTTTGACTAATAGCATAGAGGACATGGGGTGAATAGAGAATACGAGTGATGTTAGTTTTAATTATTATTATTACCATTATTATAGATATATAGTTATTTATAATATTAGTGATTAATTAAATAATTAAAAATAAGAAGGGCATGGTGAGAATATTGGTTTAGGGGTCTAATTCGATTTATTAGAAAATAAGAAGTTAGAACACGAGGAATAGAGGTCATTATTCCCAAATGTTCATAGAAGTGAGAAGCAGGAGAGAAGAGGAAGAACTTAGGGCTGAAGGGAAGACTCCATTGGAGCAGGGAAAAGAACTTAAAACATAAGGTAAGGGTGGGTTTATAACACTATAAGGGATTGTATGATGATGGGTTATGGTTGGGTTAGGTTATGTAATTTTATAATCCATTTTGTGTGAATTGTGATGTGTATGTGATGTGTATGTGTGATGATTGATGATGGTGATTTGGTGTGATAAACCTTGATATTGATGATATAAAATGATCCTAAATTTGTTGTTTTGAATTATGCATGTTTGGTAGTATAAATTGCTGATATTTCATGTGAAAAACTGATATTTTAGGGTTTTTCAAAGGTAAAAATTGCAGTCTGCAAGTTGCAGAATTTTTGGAAAAATTCGCAGGGTAATCGGTTACCACCTAGGGGCAACTAGTTACCGCGTGTAAAATTTGGGTCTGGGAAGAAAATTTTGTGAAGGGGTAACCGGGTACCCAGTGCTTGGTAGAATGGATGTTATCTGGAAAAAAAAGCAGTAACTGGTTACCACTAGAGGGAAACCGGTTACCGCAGGCAATTTTTGAAAAAACTGAGTTACTATTTTTAAAAACTCATAACTTTTTACTCGAGTGTCGATTTGACGTGCTGTTCGAACCTATGAAAAGCTAAAAATATTTTCTACTCAATAAAAATGATTTCGAAATAGTATGAGATTAATTTATGGATTTTTTTGTTCCGATGTTGTCTTGTGATTGCGAAGTTGAGAATATGTCGATGAATATGAAGAGATTTCATGACGTAGTGACGATGTATAAACAACATTGTGTGATCAAGGGGTTGTATTGGTTTGGTTTTTTAATAAATTTTGTTTCATTGCATTTGTTGTCATAACATGTTAGTGTTGCATGCATATACATAAGTGATGATGTAACCTTAATGGCAAGTGGCGATGTATCATTAATGGTAAGTGACAGTGTAGCCTTAATGGCAAGTGACGGTGTAGCCTTAATGGCAAGTGAATGTGTAGCCTAAATAAGAGACATTGTTATGGTACAACATGCATATATTTAGGGAAGATGGTCTCATTGCATTACGACGTTGTTGTTGAAGAGATGTGATATGTTGTTTGTTGGGTGTGATTATTGAAATGATGTTGTGTATTTGGTGTTGATGCATGAAGTATGAGATTATGATTATGTATGCCATGATTTATCTATTCATTATCAAACATTCATTATATTGTTATGATATATCACCCCTTCTGTTTGAATGTTGCCTCTAAGTGGGTAACGCGCATGTGACAAAGATTAGATCGCTTGAGGTATGAAGTTGCGCCTCGTATTGTGTAGATTGAGTCGGGTCTTGCTCTGATATGTAACATCGGGTATGAACACTCGTTTTATTTAATTGATGTTTTCCTTAAAGAAATTTTGGAAGCGTTGTAAACTCTTTCTTAATTGAGAATTGTTGGTCATAAGACGAACCGATGATGTTGGAATTAAATTATGAATTCTTTTTTCGTTACATTAATAAAGTCGAGATATTGATAATTATGATGATGATGTTGTCAGTTTATCTAAAATGTGTGTTATGTGTCAAATTATTAACTATTGAGAAAATTGCATGATGATGAATGATGTGACATCCTGTTTTGTTGTGATAAAAAGTTTTAATTTACTCTGATTTATGTAATTATGCGATGGGGGAAAACAGGGTGTTACAGGTGTCTTACTCAACAAAATTGAAAGAGAAGTCTGACTTGATTGAGATTCTTGAGAGTCATGTTGTGGAGATGATGGAGAAGCAAGAGGATTTAATTTTCTCTAGAGTTTAGTCACGTCACAGTTACCCATTTTTTGATTCTGGTAGATGTAATGCAACTGGTTTTTAAATCAGAGTCGCCACCCTTAATTTTTATCCTAAAGGAAGGGAGTATAAAGGAATAACCCTAAAAGTCAGAGATTCTAGATTTGGACTCCGTTCTGGATGAGGGGAAGGTGTTAAGCACCACTCCTCTACCTTGTTCGCAAGGATACTAGGTTTAGAAGCGCTATGTTTAGGAAATAGGGTTTTTATTATTAAAAGGGAAAGAGAGTTTGAATTTTAGTTAGGGGGACTCGCCACGATTTTGATCGTATGCCTACGTATCCTCATAGGAGGAATCAGAGTCTCATTTTGTAGTTTGCGGTGGGTTTGTGTTTTTTATGGATTGCGAAATATGTTTTGAATTTCCCGCGTATGTGGTCTAAGAATAGGAATAGTGGAGTTTGTTAGACCAAATACACAACTAATTTAAACATATTCGTATTCCTTTTAGAAAATTAATTATTCGAATTAATTTTATTTGCGTAAAAAGATTTGGTGATCGTTCAAATATTTTTTAGACGTAGAGGGAAGGAGTCTGATATAGCATCCTTATCATGTGGTTAGATATTAGTCACGTATCTTTCGCGGATGGTGAATTTGGCGAGTTGCATGGATTTTAATATTTTGATGTAAAATATTAAAATCAAATCGTATGGTGAGAAATGTTATTAAGTATATGATCAAAAGATACGATTAAATTTATAAATGCATATAAATATATATAAATACAAATCAATTATAAGTGAGTAATATTATATTTTAAGTGAGTCTAAAACAAATCAATTATAAATGATAATATAATATTATAAAAAAATAAATATATAAATGCATATAAATATATATAAATACAAAAAGGATAAATGGATAAGTATGACATGAAATATATTAAAATATATAATAAAATTTATAATTAATAAAAGAAATATAAAAAATAGAGTTATATAAATAAAATAAAATAAAAAATAAAATAAAATAAAAAAACATTTAAAAGTGCAGGGGGTGTGAAATATATTAGGGTAGTAAAAGGTGGGGTGCTAATAGAAAGGGCCGAAATTCAGATACTAAGTTCAGGCCCAAAGACCAGGGGGTGCATTTTCTTTCACGTTTAGCAAAAACAAAACAAAAAGAAAATGGTATGTTTAGCGAATGGGCCAGCGGTGAGGCCCATGAAAATTTAGGGATTTCGTTTGACTCCATGCGAGTGGACGCACGATAAGCCCATAGGCGCGCGCTCATGAGTGTGTAATGGGGATCATACAGTGGTGAGTTGGAGGGAGCATGGTAATACAGTTGACTCACGCGCACAAAATCATACAATATAATATATTTTCCTTTTTACAAAAAACGAATACTCATTTCCTTTTATCTCTTTCTCTCTCTGAACTCTCCTCTCTCCAACCTCATTATTCTTCTTCTTCTCCAACTATAAACCCTAGTCGTCGCGAACCCCCACTCCGCCGTCACCCATCTCAACTTCGGTAACCCCCCAAACCCCACAATCTGTCCCAATCCCTACATCAATTAGAAATGAAAATGCAAGAACGTGGTTAGGCTCTCATTACCCTCTTCGCAGATATGCTTGCTCCTATTGATTCTATTTTTCTCCTTCTGTGTTGCAGGTATAACAGCGGCGGGCACGATTTGGACAACGACACTCAAAGTGGAGCTATTGGCAAGGTGATGGGGTCAAGTATCTTCTTTCTTTTAACGATAATTTCTTCTGTTTTTCTTTTTCTTTTTTGTACTGTTATGTTTCTCTGTATTCGGTACCCTCTGTTCTATAACTCTCCAGCTAATGTAGTGATTTTGAATTTCTGTAGATTCTCCTCCTATCTACTATAATGTCCTCCCCCTTTTTTTGTAAAATCAGTTTTAGTTTTATAGTGATTTAGGACAGCAATAAATTATGATTATGCTTGCTTTTTAGGAATGAATTAAGTCTGTCTGTAGTTTGATTTAGGAAATAACATTATATGTTTGTAAATTGCTTTAACTCGTTTTTAATTTTTTTTCCGAATTACTGTGATATCACTTTTGTACTGATCTTTTTTCGTTTCTGTCATAGCGTCGTTTTAATATGGTTCTTTCACTTGTATGGATTTTGGAAAGGAAAGAAAGGACAGTGCCTGAGAAGTAATCTCCTTTATTCAAACAAAATGTCCCTTTCTTTTCTGCATTCACGCGATCAATCCTCCTTCCAATTTGCGCAACATTTGTTTGTAATTTAGGCCATATACTTGGGCCATCTTCTTACGTTAATTTGGACCGGGCCTAAAAAGAAAAACAGAAAAAGCTTCCAAAAAATAAAAGAAAGTGAGTGGGCATGCGTTTTGGTTATTGGGCCTATTAGTTCTGCAGTTGGCAAAAAAAACATTTCTTTGACAAACATAAAATGATTTCAAAATAATAATATTAATAATAATATGATAATATTAATAACAATATGATAATATTAATAATAATTAAAATATAACAGTAGTATTGTCAATAATGATAAAAACATTTTAAGAAATCTGAAATGGGCCACCTGTTTCAGGTCTGCCATATCTATCACCTTAATATGATTTTATAAAACAAACATAGTTTTCTTAAAAGAAAAGAAATGGGCCACGTGTCCATCTAATTGGGCCTTATTAAAAAAACATGATTGGTTCACATCCCTTTTTAAAGAAAATACACCCCTCTCTTGTAATTGACCTCTAGAAACCTAATGGGCCATCATATATTGATGGTCCATTTTTCCTCAACATAACCCCTTTGTCTTTAAACACCCCCATTGAAATACAAACTAGATAATGCGATTTATTGAATCTGGAACCCAAATATAAAATAAGGGTAGGGAATTTTACGATATGACAGCTGCCCTTATTTAATTATCTTTTGATTAAATAGTACGAGAATACACAGGTCTCGCATGTTCTGATTGAAAGTTTATGAAATATTAAAAAAACCCAAAATTTTCCTGAAAGATTATAGAGACACGGTCCACAGCATTCCCGTTAGTGTGAAAGATAGGAATAGACGATGATGTATCATCCTACCGGCGTTTGAACCAAAGTTTTGATAGAATGACGACGCGGATGACTCGTCAGTATCCAAGAGATTGAAAGATTTTGCATATTTACCATAACCTAGGGGGTAGATGGTACAAGTTTGAAAAGCTGACTTACCAATGCTAGGAGACTAATATAGTAAGTTTGTGGCATAGATTTTGTACATTCATCGTAACCTAGTGGATGAATAATACAAAGTTTGATAACACATTGCTGCCTGGAGACTGATGCAATGGATTATGCAAATTTTGTTATGTTTACTACAACCTAGGGAGTAAATAGTACGAGGATAAACCCGTGCATTTATCACAACCTAGGGGATAAAAGACAACAAATGTGGGCTTACGTTATCCATCGCAACCTAGGGGATGAATAATATAACCTTGAAGATTCACATGTCTATTATAACCTAGGGGATAGATAATTGAAACAAGCTTGAAATCAGATATTTGGAACTTGGAATGACGATGTTAGTTCTGTCGTGTCAACCAAGATACGATAACCAAAGGAAATATACTAGATTTGAAGCGATGGAACCCAAAATTCACTATGAGGTTAGTTGTGTCGTCTCAACCATAACCATCAACAGGAAGAAAGTAAACCCTAAATTCATGACGATACTGGTCGTGTTGTCTCAACCATTATCAACATGAAGAAAATGAACCCCAAACTCATGGTGATATTGGTCTTGTCATCTCAATGATTATCCACATGAAGAAAATGAACCCCAAACTCATGATGATATTGTTCGTGTCGTATTAAACATTATCAACATGAAGAAAATAGACCCCAAACTCATGATGATATTAGTCGTGTCGTCTCAACCATTATCAACATAAAGAAAATAGACCCCAAACTCATGATGATATTGGTCGTGTCATCTCAACCATTATCGACATAAAAAAAATGAACCCCAAACTCATGATGACATTAGTCGTTTCGTCTCAACCATTATCAACATGAAGAAAATAAATCCCAAATTCATGACGATATTGGTCGTGTCATCTCAACCATTATAAACATGGAGAAAATAAACCCCAAACTCATGATGATGTTGTACGTGTCGTCTCAATCATAATCATCAACATGAAGAAAATAAACCCCAAACTCATGATGATATTAGTCGTGTCGTCTCAACCATCATCAACATGAAGAAAATAAATCCCAAATTCATGACGATATCGATCGTGTCGTCTCAACCATTATCAACATGAGGAAATTAACCCCAAACTCATGATGATATTGGTCGTTTCGTCTCAACCATTATCAACATGAAGAAAATGAACCCCTAATTCATGATGATATTGCCCGTGTCGTCTCAACCATAACCATCAACATGAAGAAAATACCCCAAACTCATGATGATATTGTACGTGTCACCTCAACCATAATTATAAACATGAGGAAAATGAACCCCAAATTCATGATGATATTGGCTGTGTCGTCTAAACCAGAACCATCAACATGAAGAAAATAAACCCCAAATTCATGATGATATTGGTCTTGTCGTCTCAACCATAATTATCAACATGAAGAAAATACCCCAAACTCATGATGATATTGGTCGTGTCGTCTCAACCATAATTATCAACATAAAGAAAATAAACCCCAAATTCATGATGATGCTGGCCAGGTTGTCGCAACCATAATCATCAACATGAAGAAAATACCCCAAACTCATGATGATATTGGTCGTGTCGTCTCAACCATAATTATCAACATGAAGAAAATGAACCCCAAATTCATGATGATGTTAGTTGTGTCGTCTCAACCATAACCATCAACATGAAGAAAATGAAACCCAAATTGCTTTATAGTTTGAACTAATAGTTCGCACAGATAAGCCTGTTAAAAATGAACCCCGAGAGAATTTGTAATCTTAACCAGAGTAGCTTTGCAAAATGCCATGTATGCATAATGCCCTAAACTGATGTGTTATCCAAGTGTGATGTATGACCCAAGTATGTACAATAATTCTTATGTGCTTATTCCCCAAATGTTTGTATGTGCATGCCCCAAGTATGTGTATGATTTTGATATATATCTTTTGTTAAACCATTGGGTTCTCGTAGTCACCAACTCCCTGATGGTGTTTGTTGCCTATTATTGTATCTCCAGGTGGATTTGGATTTGGTGAATGGTGTTAGTAAGATCTTGAGGTCTGTATCGTATGTGAATGTGTAAGTATAGATGTGGACATAGACATTGGCGTAGTCGTGGACGTAGGCTTGTGCGTAGAAATAGGTGTGGACGTAGGCGTGGACGTGGAAATAGGAATGGTCATGGATGTAGGCGTGGACTTGGAAATAGGCGTGGATTTTCCTTCATTGTCCTTCTAACCAAAATAAACTTTGATGATTTATCAAATGCTCTTTGGTGTTTCTATATGTTAGATGCACCAAATGTTGTAAATGATCTTGAGATTTTGATATGGTTATGTGCACGTCATGCTTGATGTGGGGCTCTTAGTGGGAAATCTACTGCCGAGATTTTATGTAGCGCTACCTACTGCCGAGGTCTTCTAGATAATCGACTGCCGTAATTAACCATGGGAATCTACTTTCTAGATTCAATTTCGAACTACCATCTGCTGAGGTCTTTCGGATAATCAACTATCGTGATCAACCAGGAGAATCTACTACCAAGATTCAATTTGAGTTACCTTCTGCCGAGGTCTTCCGGATAATCAACTGCCGTGATCAACCAAGAGAATCTACTGCCGAGATTCAATTAGGATACCTTCTGCCGAGGTCTTCTGGATAATCAACTGCCGTGATCAACCAGGAGAATCTACTATTGAGATTCAATTATGATACCTTCTACCGAGGTCTTCCAGATAATCAAATGTCGTGATTAACCAGGAGAATATACTACCGAGATTCAATTGGGATACCTTCTTCTGAGGTCTTCACGATAATCAAATGTCGTGATTAAACAGTAGAATCTATTGCCGAGATTCAATTTGAATTACCTTATGTTGAGGTCATCTGAATAATCAACTGTTGTGATCAACTAGTAGAATCTACTGCCGATATTTGATTAGAGTTACCTTCTGTCGAAGTCTTCCAGATAACCAACTGCCTTTATCAACCAGGATAATCTACTATCGAGATTCGATTGAAATAACTTATGCCGAGGTCTTTTGGATAATCAACTATTATGATCAATCAGGAGAGTCTACTTCCAAGATTCGTTTTAGAGATTACCTCCTTCCGAGGTCTTCTGGGACAATCACCTGTCGTGATCAACCAGGGGAATATACTACCGAGATTCCGTTGAAAGATTACCTCCTTCCGAGGATTTTTGTAAAATCACATACCGTGATCAACCAGGGGAATCTACTGCCGAGATTCTATGTAGAATTGGTATCTTGATTGCTGATGATAATCGCCTTCACATAAAACGAGGTTTCATGCTATGCGTGCAAATTTGATTGATGCATGAAATGTGATGATTGATTTATGTATATGACTGATGACTTGGATATGTGTGAATGGATGTTGGATTTTGAAATGTGAATGTGTAATTAGGCTTTTTTGAGATATGCTCGACCCATGCTGTCCGACTTTTTCAGATAGATGAGGTGATAAGTATAGCTTGGTTTTGGATCGAGGAACCCTAATGCATGATTTATGCAGCCTTATGATTTATGATTATAACTTGAATGCTCTTTGGAGAGGTTCCCCTGTGATGGGTCGTGGATGATTAAAGTGTGGAGGTTTGCTTATGCAACAAGGTTGCTTGTCACATGATTGTAGAGTGTTGTGCTTGCATGATTTCCCAATACTCAATTTGAACTCGAAGATTGCTGGCATAGGAGAGAGGTCCACTAGAGATTATGAAAGTACGTAGAGAGCTTGCCTCTATATGGGATGTCTTTCCCTAATTTGTTGGTAGAGTTTTGGAGGAGATTCTCTTTGACATGAGCTTGGAAACAATTTGATCATAATGTGAATGACCCCACTATTTTGCATTATTCCCCTGATTAAAATACTCTTGAAAATGCTTGGCTTTGATGGAACTTTTTGTATTAACTCCTTTTGCTCGAGCCTCGCATTAGTTTGCCCCATCATTTGTATTTTGAAAGATGTGCCCCTCAATCTCCAGGATTGGGATGAGGTACCCTCAGAAGGAACTTTAAACTTCACCATGAACTTGAAATAGGTTGCCCCAAAGTATTCGAATCTTGAAAATATTTTTACTTGAAGTTACTTGAAGAATTTGGACGCCACGTGCAGTAGGATGAACTTGATACGTACTGCCCCAAACATTTGAGTCTTGGAAGGTTTCTCCTGCGTATCAATGCCTTGAGAAGCTTGTTACCATGAGGAAACAGAGTCATACCCTGTTGAGATATGATTTTATTAAGGCATGATCCTTCTAAGAGTATGCCCTTTGTTGAATAGTGCTTTGAAATTTGATCCATGTTGGTTGATCCTCCGAAATGATTGCCCCTAGTCAATAATATCTCCATGTGAAACGCCTACGATGATTAGTATTTTCCCTTGTTTATAAGGATCCCTTTAGATGATTTTCCCTTAGTTAGAAGCTTCTTGGAAAGGTTTCCTTTGATCAGACCTTTTCGAAATCTTCTTGATGCTAAGTATTGATTCGTAGATAAAATTGTACATTTTGAAAAACTAATTTCGTTTGATGCATATGCACGTTCTTGAAATTTATCATTTGAAAAGAGGAAATATTAGAAGATGAATATTCTCAGAAGTGAAGTAGTTAAAAATAATTTTAACAAACATAAGAGTCAGTTTAACACAAACTTTGCCGAGTATGCTTTCATAGTAAACCCATCCTCAATTAGGACTTTTAAAGATTGTAACATCGCCATGCTTTATGGTTTAAAGAAAAAATATATATAAAGCTCAAAAATATTTATCCCACCCCACTCTCCTTGATGTTCTTCATTACTAAGTTCAATTAATCCAACAGATGTGTTTAATCCCCAAGAGAAGTTTCATAGTCGTGCAAATGATGAGAAGTGTAGGCAAAGATCCAAGCGCCAATGAAAAGCATTGATACGATCCAAGCATTTAATTAGATCTGAGCATTGATAAGATCCAAGCACTGATGAGAAGCCTTGATGATTCTTGAGGTGGCAGTAAAAAGATTATTCTCCAATTTATCATTTTCAGTCCCTTATTTTTGCATGGACTGATTATTTTTTAAAAAAAAATTGAATTTCTTTTTTTTATCCATCGGGATGCCCTAAATTTTTCCTAAGTCAAGTTCTGATTTCTATTTACTTAGAGGGCTTTCGCTTTTTTCTTTGAATTTCATTTTTTTTTGCTTTTGGTTTTGAAAATTAATGTGACCGTCGCGCTGACTATTGTAAGTTTCATCTTTATTGTTTCCTTGATCTTGAATGATGTATAGAGGAATAGGACATCATGGATTTCATTTTCATTAATTCCCCAATCTTGGATGATGAATGCGAGGAAGATGATGTGCATGGAACTTTGCTTAGATCATTTCCTTAATGATGTATCGAGGATGAAGATATACTTGAACCTTTGCTTGGATGGACTTGATTCTCTTGGGATTTGAATGCATCGTCGAATTAATTGAAATCTACCCTGCCCTGGTTAAGATTAAGGTTTTTTTAGAGAATAGAAAGAACTTTGACTTCTGGCTCGAGGGGTTGACTACGGATTAACTCCTTATTTCTCCACTGTTTAGGAATTGAAACAATGCCTTATATCGTCACCTAAGACTTACTATTAAAAAACATACATCAGCAAAATTTGATTATTTTGTATTTCATCATTCTCCAACGAAGTTTGTTAATTTAAAAATGGAAAAGAAAGAGTGAAAATGGATTGGTTTTGATTTTTCTTTTGTGGAAGGAATCGATTTCAAAAACATGCATGCTTATTTTATTATAATTACTTGACAAAAAGTACAAAGTTTATGACAAAGAACACTCGGTTAGAAATAAATTACAATTTGAAATGATAAAAGCCTAATGATATAGAGATAAGTCTTCTTGTTGATCCACTGAGTTTAGGAGATGCTTCGTCTTTAGGTCATGAAAGGTCTCATCACGAGTTTTTGGTTTAAAGGCCATACAAAGAGTCATAGGTATCATTCCAAAGTCCTACTTTCCAAGAGGATGTCTCTCGAGAGGTATTCCTTTTGCGGAACTCCACCGACTCTAGGAGAAGTCGTCACATAAACTCATAGGGTTGATGTAACCCTTTGGCTAATAGACAAACCTTCTTTCTAAGGGTTTTTGAAAATATTTTCTTTTTGGGAAAATGAAATCCTACCACAGATAAATAAATATAATGAATAATAATAAGAAATAAGCAAGAAATAGATAAATAAAGCAAAAATAGAGAAAAAGTAAAAATATAAGCAAAACCCTAAAACCTAAAGGAAATCTTCTAAACCTAGGGTTGATTCCCCAACAGAGTCGCCAGCTATTGCAACTGGTTTTTAAGTCAGAGTCGTCACCCTTAATTTTTATCCTAAAGGAAGGGAGTATGAAGGAATAACCCTAAAAGTCAAAGATTCTGGATTTCGACACGATTCTAGATGAGGGGACGGTGTTAAGCACCCCTCCTATACCTTGTTCGCAAGGATACTAGGTTTAGAAGCGTATGTTTAGGAAATAGGGTTTTTATTAATAAAAGGGGAAAGGGTATGGATTTTAGTTAGAGGGACTCGCCATGATTTTGATCGTATGCCTACGTATCCTCCTAGGAGGAATCATAGTCCCATTTCGTAGTTCGCGGTGGGTTTGTGTTTTTTATGGATTGCGAAATATGTTTTGAATTTCCCGCGTATGTGGTCTAAGAATAGGAATAGCGGAGTTTGTTAAACCAAATACGCATCTAATTTAAACATATTTGTATTCCTTTTCGAAAACTAATTGTTCGAATTAATTTTATTTGCAAAAAAGATTTGGTGATCGTTCGAATATTTTTTAGACGTAGAGCGAAGGAGTCTGATATAACATCCTTATCACGTGGTCAGATATTGATCATATGTCATCCGCGGATGGTGAATTGAGTGAGTTGGGTAGATTTTAATATTTTGATGTAAAATATTAAAATCAAATCGTATGGTGAGAAATTTTATTAAGTATACGATCAAAATATACGATTAAATACAACTGAGTAATATTATATTTTAAGTGAGTCTAGAACAAATTAATTATAAATGATAATATAATTTTATAAAAAATAAATATATAAATGCATATAAATATATATATAAATACAAAAAGGATAAATGAATAAGTATGTCATGAAATATATTAAATATATATATATAATAAAATTATAATTAATAAAAGAAAATGTAAAATATAGTTATAAAAAAATAAAATAAAATAAATTAAATTAAAAAAAAAAATTTAAAAACACAGGGGGGTGTGAAATATATTAGGGTAGTAAAAGGTGGGGTGCTAATAGAAAGGGCCAGAATTCAAATACTGAATTCATGCCCAAAGGCCAGGGGATACGCTTTCTTTCACGTTTAGCAAAAACAAAAACAAAAAACAAAAGGGTATGTTTAGCGAATGGGTCAACGGTAAGGCCCAAGAGAATTTAGGGAGTCCGTTTGAATCTCAGCGAGTGGGCGCATGATAAGCCCATAAGCGCGCGCTCCTGAGTGTGTGATGGGGATCATAAAATGGTGATTTGGAGGGAGAATGGTAATACAGTGGACTCACGCGCACTGAGTCATACAACATAATATAATTTTCTTTTTACAAAAAACGAATATTCATTTTCTTTTACCTCTTTCTCTCTTTGAACTCTCCTCTCTCGAACCTCATTATTCTTCTTCTTCTCCAACTATAAACCATAACCTCCGTGAACCCTCACTCCGTAGTCACCCATCTAAACTCCAGCAACCCTCCAAACCCCACGATCTGTCCCAATCCCTACATCAATTAGAAATAAAAACGCAAGAACATGGTTAGGCTTTCGTTACCCTCTTCACGGATATGCTTGCTTCAATTGATTATTTTTTTCTCCTTCTGTGTTTTAGGTACAGCAGCGGCGGGCACGATTTGGACAGCGACACTCAAAGGGGAGATATCGGCAAGGTGATGGGGTCAATGATCTTCCTTCTTTTAATGATAATTTCTTCTGTTTTTCTTTTTCTTTTTTGTACTGTATTCGGTCACCTCCATTCTCTAACTCTCCTCCTAAGGTTTGAATTTCTGTAGATTATCCTCCTTTCTACTATGTCCTCCCCTTTTTTTTGTAAAATTAGTTTTAGTTTTATAATGATTTAGGACAACAATAAATCATGATTATGCTTTCTTTTTAGGAACGAATGAAGTTTGTCTCTAATTTGATTTAGGAAATAACATTATGTGTCTGTAAATTGCTTTAACTCATTTTAAATTGATTCTGAATTAGTGTGATATCACTTTTGTACTGATCTTTTTTCGTTTCTGTCATAACGTCGTTTTAACATGCTTCTTTAAATTGTGTGTATTCTGGAAAGGAAAGAAAGCAAAGTGTCTGAGAAGTAATTGCCTTTTTTTGAAATAAAATGTCCCTTCCTTTTCTACATTCACGCGATCAATCCTCCTTCCAATCTGCACAATATTTGTTTGTAATTTCGGCCATATACTTAGGCCAACTTCTTACGTTAATTTGGACTGGGCTTAAAAAGCAAAACAGAAAAAGCTTCCAAAATAAATAAAATAAGAAAGTGAGTGGGCCTACATTTTGGTTATTGGGCCTATTAGTTCTGGGCTTGGCAACGTTTTTTTTCTTTGACAAACATAAAATGATTTCAGAATAATAATATTAATAATAATATTATAATATTAATAATAATCAAGCAATATTAATAATTATTAAAATATAATAATAGTAATGTCAATAATGATAAAAACAATTTTTAAGAAATCTAAAATCGGCCACCTGTTTTGGGCCTTCCATATCTATCACCTTAATATGATTTTACAAAACAAACATAGTTTTCTTAAAAGAACATAAATGGGCCACATGTCCATCTAATTGGGCCTTATTCAAAAAAGTGATTGGTTCACATCCCTTTTTAAAACAAATACACCCCATCTCTTGTAATGGACCTCTAAAAACCTAATGGGACATCAGATATTGATGGTCCATTTTTCCTCAACATAACCCATTTGTCTTTAAACACCCCCATTGAAACACAAACTAGATAATGTGATTTATTGAATCAGGAACCCATATATAAAAATAAGGGTAGGGAAAATTTGGGATATCACAGGATGGAAAGAAGTCACTGACAAATATGCAGAAGAGAACAAGTAGTTGAAGGCTCATATCACAAGACTAAAGGGAAAACGCCAGTGTGTGGAAGGATCTTCATCAGCTTTGGATCCTTAAGATTTTAAAATTCTATCTTTATTCTCTTGTACTTAGTATTATTGAAACTTGTATGAAAATTTATAATCCATTCTAAAGTTATTATTAAAATGATATTTTTTCAGTATTTCCAAATATGTTAGTACTTCAATATTTGCAATTGTTTATGGTTCTTTGAGTTCCTTGAATAAACACATTAAATCATATACATTGCATATCATTCCTCATTTTTCACATATTTTTGTATTCTTATCTTTCACAGGTGTCTTACTTGTTTCTCTACTTTGCAGTCAGTAACATGTCTCATTGCTACAATACTCGGGCTAATTTTAGAAAGAAGATGGAAAACCTTGAACAAGAGAATTGTGAGCTGCACTAAGAAGTTACTTCTTTGAGAGCCAGTATGGAAAATTTGTCTGCTTTCATAGATTCGTTGGTGGCTGCTCAGAATCATCCACCACTTCATTTTCCTCTATCTCGTCATATTACTCAACCAAAGCAGACTGTAATTATTTCAAAGGTTCTGTTTGTTTCCATCTCTGTTACTTCAGTTACTGCTACTCAAAATCATATGCCTCACGGTTACCCGTGGGGAATGCCTGAGAATTTCATGCCAAAAGGTTAGAATTATGTTGCTCAAGTTACTCCGTTTGTTTAAACTGTTGTTGTTTATGCACCTCCTGTAATGCATGTTGTCCCTGTTATTAATAATAAGATTCATCTTGTTGTACCTCCAGTGGTGAATGCTATGCATGTTATTAATGATGAGTTTTATCATCATCCTCCTCCACTAAGTGAAATTTTGGGCTTTAATGACTGAATGATGACTTTCAGGATCAATTCAATGAAATGCATAAAGAAGTGAAGACTCTCAGAGGGAAAGAGTTATTCAGACAGAATGTTAGTGACCTCTGTTTGGTTCCTAATGTGAAAGTGCCAACAAAGTTTAAAGTACCAAAATTTGAGAAGTACAAGGGAAACTCTTGCCCTCGTGACCATCTAGTGATGTATATCAGGAGAATATCCACTCATACTGATGACCAACGTTTCCTTATTCATTTCTTCCAAAATAGTTTAATAGGTGATGCCTTGAAATAGTATATGGGATAGGACAGTAGCAAAATCTATACATTCAATAATTTGGGTGAGGCTTTTATCAAGAAGTATAAGTACAACATGTTTATGGCACCTGACCATGACCAATTAAGATCGATGGCTCAGAAAGATAAAGAATCATTTAAAGAGTACGTGCAACATTGGCGCGAGCTTGTTGCCCAAGTGGTACCCCCAATGGGAGAGCAATAAATGACTAAGGTCTTTCTAAAAACCCTTTGTTCATTTCACTATGAGAGAATGGTTTCAAGTGCACCAAGTGATTTCACTGAGATGGTAAGTATGGGTGTCCGTTTAGAGGAAGCCGTCGGGGAAGGACGATTGTCAAAGGATGAAGGTTCTCGTGGAACAAGGAAATTATCATATGGGTTTTCTAAAAAGAAATAAGGATAAATGAATGTTGATATTCAAGAAATAAGGATTAGACCTCCAAGAAGACGTCATCAACATCAACAACATGTTGCTTTAGTAACTCCGATCATCAATGTAGCTCTGATTGTTGTTGCCTATCAGAGAGCACCTCAACAAGGTAATCAAGGGCAAGGTCAGATAAGCTTTTGATCCTATTCTTGGTAAGTTATACTGAATTGTTTTTAGCTTTGATTCAGAAGAACCTGGTGCAGTCTAGGCCTCCCCCTGTTATACCTTAAACTTTGCCATGGTATTATAAAGCTGGTCAGACGTGTGCTTTTCATCAAGGAGACCCTGGGCATATCATTGAAAATTGTTATCCATTGAAGTCTGAAGTGCAGAAGATGGTAAGATCTGGTCCCCTATCTTTTAAAGACATTGGTCCCAATATGAAGGATAATTCACTACACAAGCATGGAGGTGGAGGTATTGTGAATATGGTTTCTTATTATCTATGAGAATTCATAATCTTTGACATAAATTTTCTTAGAGGTGATTTAGTGAAGATGCATGCTAACATCTATGAGTTTAGTTATTATACACATGATCATGCCACTTGTAGTGTTTGTAGTACGAACGTTCATGGATGTGATAAGGTGAAAGATGATCTTCAAGATATGATGGATGAAGGTATTATCCATATAATAAGACCAAGGGCTGGATATGAAGATATTAATGTGATTGAAGACTTTGATGATGAGTATGTTTCAGCTGATGAGTTATTTTATTCTGATGAGTCACAGTTTATGAATGAGGGTGTTTTGTCTGACGATGATTCCATGACTCTTGAATATGCTGAAGAGGCAAGGGTGAATATCATTGTTCCACATTTTGGTGTTCTCGCTCCTATAGAGATTGCGTACCACAACAAGCTTGTTGTTGCTCCCGTAATTATTTGTCTTCCTAGTCATATCCCATATGAATCAGATAAAGTTATGCCTTATAAATACAATGCAACTATCCTAGAAGATGGTGTGGAAATTCCTATCCAACCTTTGTCCCATGTTAAGAATATTGTTGAAGCTAGTCAGATAACTCATAGTGGTTGTGTCTTCACCCCTACCTTTTGAGGAGATGCTAATTTTGGTAAGAAGGTTATTGAGAATGTTGAACCTAAGAAATTTGTAGGAGAATCTAGTGGTGCCGCCTTGGAAAAATATGTTGGTGATCTGTTAAAAATCATTAAGATGAGTGATTACAAGATTGTGGATCAATTGTTGTAAACTTCATCTAAGATTTTCATTTTAGCCTTGTTGATGAACTCTTATGATCATCGAGAATCTCTAGTGAGGGTGTTGGATCAGGATTTTGTTGAAAGTGATATGTCTCTGGATCAGTTCAACGGTGTTGTGGGGAGTATTACGTCTTGTAACAGTTTGAGTTTTTGTGATGAGGAATTTCCTGATGAAGGGAGGAACCATAACCTGGCTCTGCATATATCTATGAATTGTAAGAATGACTTTTTGTCCAATATGCTGATAGACAATGGATATGCTTTGAATGTCATACCAAGAAGCACTCTCATGAAGCTCAAATACCATGGAACTCCTATGCGCCCTAGTGGCATTATAGTAAAATCTTTTGATGGTTCGATAAAATCTGTCATTGGAGAGGTGGATTTACCTATTCACATAGGTCCGCAACTATTCCAAATAACCTTTCAAGTTATGGATATTGTCTCAGCCTATAGTTGTTTAATGGGGAGACCCTGGATCCATGAAACAAAATTGTTACTTCAACCTTGCATCAAAAACTAAAATTTGTCCGTGAAGGAAAGGTAGTTATTATGAACAGTGAGAAAGCTCTGTTGATATCTCATTTTTCTTCCTTTATAATTGTAAAAGTTGATGAAACGGTTGTTAGAACTCATTTCCAAGCCGTGTCTATTGATAATATAAGGAAGAATGAAGATTATATCACCTCATTTAAGGATGTGCAACATGTAGTGTAGAAGGGCCCTAGCAAGGTGTGGGGGCAGGTTATTAATCCACATGTGAACAAGAATGGGGCTTGTTTGGGTTTCTTCATGAAGAATGAAGTTGTGAAGCCAAAGTCCGCTTTGAGTAAATATTAAGATATCTTTCACAATGTAGGATATGTCCATCTGACTACTCCAAAGATAAACGCGATTCTTAAAGATGATCCATAGAAAGATATGCCAAAGTTTGTGACACAAGGACTCAGAATCCAGAAATGGATCACTGTTGATGTTCCTTCTTGCATTCACATTTGAAAGTAATTTGTTTTTTGTTTGTCTTTTCAAAAGTCTTTCACTTTGCCCAAGGTGAAAGTGATGTTGTATGGGCGTGTCTTTTGTTTTGAATTTTAAGATCATTAGTAAATGTTGTTTTTCATTTCTAAATTGTGTCTTTATTTTCTATTTTTTCTTGGAAAATGGTAATCTGAAAAAACCTTATGAAATATATAATAACTGTAAATAAATCTACATAATCACTTGTTACATTTGTTAGTTTCTAAAACCAATCATAAATCATATGTGCAGATAAATTAAAAAAACTTGTTGAATGCAATGACCCTGCACCCTCTCCCAACATTAAATATCCTATGTATGTGCCTGAAGAAGAAGGATATGATGAAATCCCAGAAGAGGTTTCACGGTTGCTTGAGCGTGAGGAAAATACCATTCAGCCGTATAAAGAGTTGTTAGAGACTATTAACTTAGGTTTACAAGAAGATCCGATAGAAGTCAAGATTGGGGCAGTACTTCATCCTTATGTGAATAGCAGGTTAATTGAGTTGTTGAAAGAGAATGTGGATATCTTTGCTTGGTCTTATAAACACATGCCTTGTTTAGATACTGATATTGTGGAACATCATTTCCACTAAAGCTAGAATGTCCACCAATCAAGAAGAAGTTGTGAAGAACATATCATGACATCGCGGTGAAGATTAAAGAAGAGGTTTTGAAGAAGATTGATGTTGGTTTTCTTGTGACATCAGCGTACCCTCAGTGGATTGCCAATATTGTTCCAGTACCAAATAATTACATAAAAGTACACATGTGTGATGATTATAGATATTTAAATAAAGCAAGTCCAAAAGATGATTCCCCATTGCCCCATATTGATATGTTGGTTGATAGCACAACAAAATTCAAAGTTTTCTCGTTCATGGACGGATTTTCCAGGTACTATCAAATTAGGATGGCTTCGATGGACATGGAAAAAACAACATTTATCACACCCTGGGGAACATTCTATTATAGAGTGATGCCTTTCGGGTTAAAGAATGTTGGTGCAATGTACCAGAGGGCTATGAAAACCCTATTCCATGATCTGATGCATAAGAAAATCGAAGTTTATGTTGATGATATGTGTGATACGGTGGGAGAACTTACTTGAGGGTTTTGCATTTTATCGCAAATGTTGCGATTAGCAAGAGTCGCCACCGACATTTCTTTTATCCAAAAAGGAAAGGTGAAAAAGCACAGGAAAGACCTTTGAGATTATTTCTTGAGTTCGGGGGGTAGATTATGAAAAGGGAAGGTATTAGCACCATTTTCATCCATGGTTTTCCATGGGCTCTTAGTTACTTTCTAGATCACTTTCTTTTGTTGTTTGAAAATGTGTTTGGTGTGGTTTGAAAGTTTTTTTGTAAAAAGAGGCCATTCGCTTAGGCAATCTTTGTAATGATTCTCGTTCGTAAGAATGTATACAAAGATGTTTGTCTTTTTAAAAAATGTTTTCATTGTTTGTAAGATAATTTTTTGAAATATGTGTCTGTTGGTTTTGGAAAATAGCAAGGATAGTTGTTTGAAAATAGAGCAAGTAACTAGATGTAATGTACCTACTAAAATGTCTTTCTTGTTCATTTTCTATTCCTTTGACATTGTTGTCTTACCATTGATTTGGTAAGCAACCCTATTTTGGATGTAAATAGGACGGGCGTGGGTCATCGTATAACCATGATTAGCAATGTTGCAAAGTATCTTAGCATTTTTGAGGGACCAAGATCATCTTGTAAGGAAACTTTAAATAGCGTCATCGAGGGACTATGATCTCATACTTGTTTATTTTGCCGAGATACTTCGCATGCATAATATGACCATTTTTTGTATAAGGCAACCAAGTGGAGAACCCTAAGGGTGCTTGTGTATAATTGTGTTATTTTCATGCTTTGATTTTGTCTTGGATTTAGGGTTTTCTATTTGATTTGTTTTTACCTTGCCATTCAAACCCTAATTACTAGCATGGTAGGTAAAAGAGGTAAATTGCGTAATTTAAAGATTACTACGCTATTACAACATTTTATGGGAGGAGGGGATACAAATTGTGAATGGGGATTTGCAATAATATAAATCTAATTAAGCTATTACAACCAAATCGAATTTGTACAAATATTTGAATCAATAAGATACAACATAAATTAAATGTGCAATATTATGTATATGCAAGGAAAAGAAATTGTTTTATTTTTATGTGAAAAGGAGTTTTAACCTAATCCTAAAAATATATTAAAAAAAGAAATTATTTCTTGAGAAAAATGGTTAACCCTAATTTCTAATTAAAGGGAAAATAAAGTTCTTTAAGTATTATTTTTGTGTATTATTTGTATTAAAAATAACAAATAATATTCATGAAAATAATTAGTCTTTTTACATGTTAAAAATATTTATAAATATGAGAAAAAAGAAATAAATGACTAAACTAATTCTATTTTTTTATTTACAAGTTTATTAAAGAATATATATATATATATATATATATATATATATATATATATATATATATATATATATATATATATATATATATATATATATATATATATATATATATATATATATATATATATATATATATATATATATATATATATATATATATATATATATATATATATATATATATATATATATATATATATATATATATATATATATATATAACTAAAAAATATATATTTTTTATGAGACAAAATTAAATAAAATGGACCAAAAATATAAATTTAGCATTTTTATATTTTTTATGAATTATAATATTAAGGAAAATATATTTAATAAAATAGAAATAAAAATAAAAATGAATAATAAAAATTATGGGCCAGTGGTGCTACAAGCAAACAGGGGGTAGTATGTTAGCAAAAAACACTAAGGCCCAAATGTTGAAGCCCATCCTGCAAACAACCAAAAAATGAAACTGGAAAAATATGAAAAAAAACAAAAGGTAGCGCCAAGGTTCGAACCCATGACCTATGCATTTCCAGCGCTCTACCTTGCCACTGGGGTGGCTGTACATCCGTTAGTTTATGTGAAACAAGAAAAACATAACACAAAAAGCTTCCTTGGCCCTGTACTTCGTCTTCTTCCTCTAGCTAGCCGGACCTCCTGTAACTCTTTCATCTCTCAACAAAAATTGAAATTGATAACATGAATGTTATAGAATTTCATCTCACGATTCTAACCATGTGCATAACTAAAACTATAAGACCAATATTAAAGAGAATTTTAATGGCCCTAATTCTTAACCTAATTTTTTCAGAAACTTCAAACTCAAAATTCTCTCAACTCAGGCCAAATAAATGCAAGTTATGGATATGTACAACTTCGTAGCAATGATGTCTACATTGTATATTCACAAAGGGAAATCTAACTATGCCTATATCAAGAGTTGGAAAAACAGAAAACTCACCTTGAAAATGGAAAACGTGTTTTGGAAATGAGCTTACTTTAGGATGCTATGATGATCAGGTTAGCTTCCTTGAACCTCTAGGAAGCTAATGCAATGCTTAGCTTGTCTTGAGGGTGGCTGGAATGATCTCTAGAAGTCCACCTATGTTACTCTATTTTTGATGTTCAACAATGGGGAAGATGGAGTTATAGTGATGTTTCAGGGTGTGGGATGGTTTTCTTGTAAGGTAAGGATGCTTAGGGAAGCAAAAGGCCTCAAAACGCACGAGTGAAATGGAAGATTCAATTCACAAGTCAGAAATGGCAAGTTTGGAAGCTTTGTATGCAATTTTTTATTCTTGGGTGTTTCAAGGCTTGTGCCTTCGTGCTTTTAGTTGAAAAGTGATGTCTTTATATAGAGCCAAAGATTGGAGGACTTGTGCTTGATCAGAAGTACAAGATCACATGTCTTGCAACATTTCTTGTTTTTGAAGCAAGTGTGAGAAATGACTTCTTAATGCATGGTTCTGATCTTGTAGGGTAGTGTGAAGCTTTAAACATGTATTGTTTAGGCTCAGAGGCTTGGTTTGTGTAGAAAGAACAAGTCCAAGGCTCATGAAATGAAAAAATGCATAAAGCATACTTTTCCAAAATGGAAATGTTACCTTTCTTCCATAAATGGTTATTTTCTTGTACAATGCATTGAATTCTTGGATTTATGGAATGAAATCTTGTGCAATCCATTAATGGTGGAGTGAAAAACGAGTTTGAGGCCTGAAAAGTGAAGATTGTACAACATGCTTGAGGATTTGAACTTTGTTCTTTATGAAATGGCTTGAAATCAAAGTGAGAAATTGCTAACTTCATGTCTTCGATTCCCCCTACTCAAAAATGATCTCAAGGAGTTATTTGACATTTTGGAAAGCTTGCAATATGATTTATAACTCATCTTTGAAATGCATTTCAAGATTCCTCTTGGAACTAGGTGAAACATTTCCATGAAGTTGGGTCAAAAACCTGCCTAAATTAGGGCAAAACTTCACTAAGTTATTTTAGTTCATGGGCATGTATTCATAAAATTATATCTTGAGATCCAAGCATCTTTAGGAAAAATGTGTGAAGCAAAGTTGTAGATTTCATGGAGATCTACAACTTTCATGTTGGAAACTTTCTTTGAATCATCTTGTATCATGGTGAGAAAATGGCTTAAAGTTGAGAGAAAATAAGAAATTTTTTATACTTAGAAAAATTTCTAAGTTAAGAAAAATTTCAAATTTCAATATCAAATCTTCAATCTTTGGTTTCTTGATGAACAAGTTTCACATTTTGACATGTTTTGATGAATTGTGATCCATGGAACTTGATTTTGACCAAAAAATCAAAGTTTGGCTTTTTAGTATACAGTTGACTTTTGATTAGTTGACTGCAAATTTCATCTGTCAATCCAATGAAATTGAAATGTTTTGAACCATGTTATTAGGTCAAGATGATACAATTGAACCCTTGAAATCATGCTTCAAATCAATTGGTCACTTGCTAGGTCAAAAATCAGAAATTACCCTTTCTTAGTCAAAACCCTAATTTTGACCATTTTGCCCTTTTGATTATTTGATCAAATTTCTTGAGAAATTATGGTCCAAACTTAATAAATTGATATATATGAGTCTAAAATGTTGATGTGGATCAAAATTTATGAATTTTGACTGTAAATTGGCCATGGTTGACCTTTTCCCCAATATAATTGATTTTTAGGTCAACTGTCCAATTGACTGATCAAAAATGTGGTTCAAGGCTTGAAACTTGTCACGAGTAAACTTAGGGTCCATAATGATGTTTGAAAGTCATATGAAGCATTGATAGTCCAAAAATCCTTGGGCAAACTCAAACCCTAATTTTGGGTGATTAGTGTCTAATGAGAGGTCTTGAGCTGGTCAAACCCTAATCCAGTCTTGAATCAAAGAAATCTTGTGAGAATAATCTTGATAAATAAGAGGGGAAATTTTGGGGTACAACAGCTTCCCCTGTTCAATATTCTTACACCTGAAGAGTTAGATTGGCGAGTTTTTCCATTCGTGACTCGAAGGTGAAAGATGATTGGACACTAGAGTGCCCATAAATTTGCACTCGACGATGTGTAGTTGAGGTAATGGGCTTAAAGATGCCATTTGGAGAAGTGATAGAATCTTGTTGGAGATGGGTTTGTAGATGACATCCAAAAATGTTTGTTGATTTGTAAGTTGTAAGCTGAAAGGATGAGTATCAGAACCGAGTTCGTGTCAGGAGTGTGTCTGAACTATATCTGAAATCTGAATCTGAATGAGTATCAGAATGGAATCCGTGTCTGGAGCGTATCTGAACTGTATTTGAAAGTTGAATCTGAATGAGTATCAGAATGGCATCTGTGTCTGGAGTGTATCTGAACTTGAAATCTGAATGAGTATCAGAATGGCGTCCGGGTCTGGAGCATATCTGAACTAGAAATTTGAATGATTATCAGAATGGAATCCGTGTCTGGAGCGTATCTGAACATGAAATCTGAATGAGTATCAGAATGGAATCCGTGTCTGGAGCGTATCTGAATTGTATTTGAAAGTTGAATCTGAATGAGTATCACAATGGCATCTGTGTCTTAAGTGTATCTGAACATGAAATCTGAATGAGTATCAGAATAGCGTCCGGGTCTGAAGCGTATCTGAACTTGAAATCTGAATGAGTATCAGAATGGAATCCGTTTCTGGAGTGTATCTGAACTTGAAATATGAAAGAGTATCAGAATGGCGTCCGTGTCTGGAGCGTATCTGAATTGTATTTGAAATTTGAATCTTAATGAGTATCAGGATGACATCCGTGTCTGGAGCGTATCTGAACTTGAAATCTGAATGAGTATCAGAATGATTTCTGTGTCTGGAGCGTATATGAACTTGAAATTTGAATGAGTATCAGAATGGCATTTGTGTCTGGAGCATATCTGCATTGTATCATGATTGCATATTGTTAATGGTAGCTGTTAATCTTATCCTGAAAAGGGTAAAATGTTAGCTGAAACATAATGTTATGTTGCATGAAATGTATGATGCAATGTATTTGTTTTATCAATGTTTATGATATATGGATGCAATGTACGTGCATGTAAGCTGGTTTGCTGGTGCTGTATGATTGAGGAATATAAATCATTGAATGTTGTTGAGGCTATGTTGAATTTTCATGTCTTGAAGTTGAAGTATTGACGAAATCTTGTTGAGAGAAGTAGATTCTGTCGTGAGGGAAATGCCATGTACTTCTTGTAAGATCTGTTTGGGGAATCCCGAGAAATTTGACGATTCCTACGGGGGATTAATAAATTGAAATTTGTTCCACGGGGATTTAAATGACGTACTGTGGGGATTACTTTATGGGATAGCCTAGAGACGTTTTCCTGCCCTTTCAACCTATCAGTAATTGTCTTTCTCATTTTGTTCATTTGTAAACAGTAATTATGTTCAAATGCATATGTTCATCAATGAACCATTGGACGTTTTTGCAAATCAAACACAATTGTAAAGAAAAGGCATATAGTTTTTTGTACTTTCAATGAGGTATCTTTGTATTGACTTTGAATAAATATTTTGTACAAAGGAGACAAACATTCTAGTGAGAGAATGGTGCCATAAAACAAGAAAAATTTATACAAAGAAAGATAGCTTTGTGTAATAATCCCATGGGGTTCCCATTCTGCTATAGCCTTTATATCTCTGAATATCTTATTTATTTGTTGCTTCGTCCAAAGATGATTGAATTGATCAGAAACTCTGAGTTTGTCAGTGAAAGTCAAAGGTTGTCCGTTAAGTGATCCGATGGGACATAGTCATACGCTTTAATTCCCTAACTTTTTCCTGGACCTCCCTTTCGGCTTTTCAGTCCACCGGGAAACCCTTTTTTGCCCAAGTCTCCCTTTCGGGTTTTCAAATTGCCGGGTGTACAGATTTTTGTTTTATCCCTAATTTTTACCCAAATCTTTTTGGTTTGCCGGGATGCCCTTGTTTTGCCTAGGTGTGTCAACCTAGCGGGTCTCTTATGCGTAGTATCTTTTGACTATGTTCGTGTTCACAGGGTGTGGCAGGTCATCACCGTCCATGGTGGTCAAGATCATTGCCCCACCAGAGAATATGTTCTTGATTACAAATGGCCCTTCATAGGTAGGAGTCCATTTTCCCCTGGGATCACTTTGTGGCAAAATGATACATTTGATCACTAGATCCCCAACTTGATATACTTAGCGCCTGACTTTCTTGTTGAAAGCCTTGATCATTTGTTTTTGATACATTTGACCAGGGCAAACAGAAGTAAGTCTCTTTTCATCAATTAAGTTTAGTTGATCAAGTCGAGTTTGGATCCAATCGTCTTCATTCAAACATGCATCCTTCATAATTCTAAGAGAGGGGATCTGAACCTCAATAGGCAAGACTACCTCCATGCCGTAAACCAAAGAATATGGTGTTGCCCCAGTTGATGTGCGAGCCATGGTACGGTACCCGTGGAGAGCGAATGGTAGCATCTCATGCCAGTCTTTGTATGTGACTGTCATTTTATGTATGATCTTCTTAATGTTTTTATTTGCAGCTTCAACACCACCATTCATCTTTGGCCGATAGGGAGAAGAATCGTGATGCTGAATCTTGAATTGCTCGCACAATGCGGTGATCATAGTGTTGTTGAGATTTGTACCATTGTAAGTGATGATCCTTTCTGGGATACCGTTCCGACAAATGAGATTTTTCTTTATGAAGCAGGCAACAACATTCTTAGTAACGGAAGCGAAGGAAGCTGCTTTGACCCACTTTGTTAAATAGCCAAAGGCCACTAGGATGAAATGGTGTCCATTGGAGGCTGTAGGCTTGATCTCTCCAATCATATCAATTCCCCACATAGCAAAGGGCCAAGGAGCCGTCAAAACATTCAGAGGAACCAGAGGTACGTGCACCTTGTCAGAATAGATATGACACTTAGGGCAGGTTCGAGAGTGTTGATAGCAATCTGCTTCCATGGTAGACCAATAATAGCCTGCCCTTAGGATTTTCTTTGCCATCGTATACCCACTGGAGTGGGTGCCAAAAGTACCTTCATGTAATTCATCCATGATCTTTTCAGCCTCAATTTTATCCACACACCGAAGTAGAATGGAGTCATGATTACGTTTGTACAAGATACCATTACTAAGGAAGAACTTAGCAGAGAATCTCCTTAAGAACTTCTTATCATTGATTGAAGCTCCTTCTGGATATTCTTGAACCTCGAGATACCTCTTGACTTCATGAAACCAAGGTTGGTCCACTATTTCTTCAGTATTAATCTTATGACAATGATCCGGTTCATCCATTCGTTCGACGGTGATCTGGGGAGCCTCATTATCCCAATTAGGTTTAAACATAGATGACATTGTGGCTAGAGCGTCTGCTAGCTGATTTTCTTCTCGCGGGAAATGCTCAAAGGTAATCTTAGCAAAATGTGGTAGCAATGTCAAAACATGTTTTTTGTAAGGGATAAGTTATGGGTGCTTAGTGTCCCATTCGCCTTTGATCTGACTGATGATCAAAGCTGAATCTCCAAACACATCTAAAGCTTTGATTCCCAAGTCTATGGAAGCTTTGAGACCAAAGATGTATGCTTCGTATTCTGCCATATTATTCGTACAGTTGAAGCAAAGTCTGGAAGTAAAGGGAGTATGACACCCTTCCGGAGATATGAGTACAACGCCAATACCATTACCAAGTGCATTGGATGCCCCATCGAAGAACAGGTTCCATCGAGATCTTTGTTCAGGTCCGTCATATGGTCTGATTTCTTCACAGTTGTCTAATGTCATGATGTCTTTATCCGGGAATTCAAACATCATGGACTAATAGTCTTCTACAACCTGATGAGCAAGATGATCAACTAGCACACTTCCCTTTATAGCTTTCTGGGTATTATATTGTATGTCGTATTCTGTTAGAATCATCTACCATCTAGCTATCCTCCCAGATAGAGCAGGCTTTTCGAAGATGTATTTTATCGGATCCATCTTAGATATCAACAAGGTAGTACGAGTCAGCATATACTGTCTTAGCCGGCGAGCAGCCCATGCCAGAGCGCAACAAGTATTCTCGAGCAGTGAATATCTGGTTTCACAGTCGGTAACCTTTTTGCTCAGGTAGTAAATAGCATGCTCTTTTCGTCCAGACTCGTCATGCTTCCCCAATACACACCCCCATTGAGTTTTCTAAAACAGTCAGATACATAATCAACGGTCTTTCCTCGACTGGTGGCATCAAAACAGGAGGCTCTTGTAAGTACTCTTTGATTTTGTCAAAAGCAACCTGGCATTCATCATTCCATATGACTATTTGATCTCTCTTCAATAGTTCGAAGATGTGCTCACAAGTAGCCGTTAGGTGAGAAATGAATCTGGCAATATAGTTCAGGCGTCCCAAGAATCCTCTGACTTCCTTCTCAGTACAAGGAGCAGGCATTTCTTGTATTTCTTTAACCTTGGAAAGATCGACCTCAATACCTTTGTTACTTACGACAAAACCTAAGAGTTTACCGGATTGTACTCCGAATGTGCACTTGTTCTGGTTCAACCTTAGTTTACACTTCTTCAATCTCTCAAACAATTTTGGCAAGTGATCAAGGTGCTCTTCTTTTGTTTGTGGTCTGGCTATCATATCTTCTACATAGACCTCTATTTCATGATGTATCATGTCATGAAACAAAGCTACCATGGCGCGCTAATAGGTTGCGCCAGCATTCTTCAGTTCGAATGGCATCACTTTGTAGTAGAATGTGCCCCACTATGTGACAAATGTAGTTTTCTCCATGTCCTCAGGTCCCATTTTGATTTGGTTATAACATGAGAATATGTCCATAAAGGAAAACACTTTGTGCTGGGCCGTATTGTCAACCAGGATATCAATGTGGGGGAGTGGAAAATCATCTTTAGGACTGGCCTTATTCAAATCTCTATAGTCCTTGCATATTCGTACTTTATCATCCTTTTTAGGCACGGGAACAATGTTGGAAACCCATTGGGGATAGGAAGTGATAGCTAGGAATCCGGCATTGAATTGTTTCATGACTTCCGCTCTGATCTTCTCTGACATATCAGGTCTCATGCGGCGGACTTTTTGTTTTACTGGTGGATAGGTTTCTCTTGTAGGCAGACGATGTACCACGATGTCTGTATCAAGTCCTGGCATGTCTTCATATGACCAGGAAAAGATCTCAACATAATCATGCAACAATTGAATCAGACGCTCCTTGACACTGGGCTCCATATTGGAACCCACCTTGACCTCTTTTTTATCCTCCTCGGTACCCAGATTGATTGTATCCACAGGTTCCTCGTGAGGCTGAATGGCTCTTTCCTCTTGTTGTAGTAATCTGGCCAGTTCCCCTGGTACTTCAGAATCTTCCTCACCTTCGGCTTCGGCTTGGTAGATTAGATCCTCAGAGTCACAAAAATCCATAGCAGTATCGTTACCCATGGGATCTAGAATGGAGAGGTACCTGCATTTGTGAGTGTGGGTGTGTGTAAGGGTATAGCCATCTTTATAAAATAAAATGCAAATATAAAAACAATGAGCATAAAAGTTTGTATGTGAAAAACGTCCATGATTCATTGAATGTCATATGAAGATGAAATAATAATCCTTACAAATGGACCATTGTGCTTCGGGCAAGACACAAGGTTTTAAATGTGTGAATTGTTTGTTAATATTACAAGTCCAACAGAAATGTAAAGATAATTTACTGAGGGATGAAAGTTATTGGAATAAAATCTCTGGCCTCCCAATTGCGAAGTCCTCCGTTGACATTTGGAAATATCCAATCCTCCAAGCTGCAATCCTCTTCAACCTCTTCCACCGCATTGACCTCCCAATTGCTAATCTTCAAAGGTGGCCCTCCAGCACGGGCACGACGTACAGTCTTCTAATCATTTAAAGTGAACCCTAAACCAAACTTGTCAGATTTATACAGAATATCCGGAAGTTGCCCCCAGATGGTGCATCCACCCTTCTCTACTACTGCCTTGGCGTCCTTTAGAGATGACATCCGGAGTGGAGGTCTTGTAATCTTGGGAATCTGGGACACAGTCTTGTTTACGGCTACCTCTTGGGGGACTTCTTCGAAATGTTGAAAAGGAGTTTCAATGAACTCGCCATCCAATTCCACATATCTTAAGGAATTGAGGTGGCTAATCATATATTCTTCTTCTCTGTGGACATTGATAATCTTTCCCTAGAACGAATATTTCAACATCTGGTGCAGTGTATAGGTGACAGCGCTGGCATTATGGATCTCTGTCCGTCCTAGCAGACATGAGTAAGAGGGGCGAATGTCCATTACATAGAAGGTTGAGTTGAAAGTTTGAGTTCCAACCTTTATGGGGATATCTACCTCCCTGTGGACCATCCTCTTTGAGCCATCAAATGCCCTTACGACTATGTTACTGGGTTTCAGCGTCAATCCTTCGCAGTCTAGTCTATCGAGAGCTTTCTTTGGTAAAACATTCAAAGATGAGCCAGTTTCCACCAAGACATGGGCCAGAGTTGTTCCTCTACATTCCACAAAGACATGCAATGCCTCATTGTGCTTTCTTCCCCTTGGTGTCAGATCAGCATCTGAGAAGCCTAGGTCGTTGTCCGCCATCAAGCTGGCCACACAATCTTGAAATTGGTCAACAGATGTCTCTTGTGGCACATGGGTTGTCTTTAGAAACTTCACCAGGGCTTTCGCATGTGCCTCAGAGCACAGTAACAATTCCAGCATGGAGATTTTGGAGGGAGTTTGCCCCAACTGTTCGACTACGTCGTAGTCGCTCTTTTTTATTATTCTCAGGATCTCCTCCATTTCCTTCTTGGAGGTTTCGGGGATAGTCAGTGGTTGAGCCTTCGTCCGGGCAGGCTCTTCTTGAATACTTTTTCCTCGAGTTTCAACAGTAGGAGTGTTGGTAGGGATACCAGCAGGGGTTGTGTCGTCTTTGTTAATAGGAGCACTTGCAGATATGAATATTGGTACGGAGGTAACTTTTGGAGCAGCCACGGGTCCAAAAACTGCCTTTGCGGGGGGCAATTTCTAGAGAGAATATTCTACCGCTTCGGGTAATCTTATTGGTTCCGGTAATATTGCTAATGTCGGATTCTTCTTCTTTGGAACTCATCTCTTCGGCGGCCAGCCCATCTTGTTTGATGCCATGGTAGTAGATGTCCCCACCGTAATTCCATGATACAGTTTTGTCTGATTCATACGGGATTGGCCCAAGCATTGTGATTATAAGAGGAGTAGCCTTTGAAACAGACGCAATTCTAACGGGTCTTTTGGAGACCCTGGAAGAATTGGCAGAGATGGTGGTGATTGAAACGTCTTTAACAAGAACAGATGAAACATGAATACTTTCAAACAGAATCTCTTTATTGTCTATCAAGCGTTGAATGCCTATTTTCAACAAAGGGAAAACAGTTGGTGAGGATAAGCAGAGATGACAGTCTTCATTACAACCCGGGAATACATCGGCTTTCAACAAGTTTATCTTAATGATTGGGAGTGGAGTCAAGAGTTCATCAATTGTGGTAACAAACAAATCTTCTTCAACAACATTGGTGTTGTGACCATGCCTAGGCATAGGAGCAGAAATGACATTTGGTTTCTCGGGCGCATCAAACTCAATCTCTTTTGTGTCTATAAGGTCTTGAATTTTGTTTTTCAAGGCCCAACAGTTATTAGTGTCGTGACCCGGACTTTCAGAATGATATGCACAACGGGCATTTGGGTGATAATGAGGGGACGTTGTGTTGGGGTTCTTTGGGGCTTCTTTTAAAGTTGCCAAATTGGATTTCAAAAGATGCGGTAAACCTGGGCTAGAGTCATATTGATTCTGGTGAATTGCCAGACTGGCCTCTCCACCCTCGGTTAATTACTTCTTGGTTGATCAGATGTAGGCTTTGGGATCATGACAACCCCTACCATTGGTCGGCTCTCGGCTCTCCCTTGGTTCCTTTATGGATATACAACAGCTACTTCCTTCTTCCCAATGAAAGGTTTCCTTACAACCGTAGAGGCAGATGAATCCTTCTGAATCTTTCCACTTTTTATGCCAGCTTCCACCCTCTCTCTGGTTAGTATTAACTCAGTAAATCCTGCAGATGAGCTTCCAATTAAATGGTTGAAGAAAGGGCCCAATAGAGTGCCTAATAACATGTCCACCAACTCCCTTTCAGACAGAGGGGGTTAAACTCTCCCAGCTAGATCTCTCCATTTCTGCGCGTAATCCTTGAAACCCTCATTGGAAGCCATAGACATAATCTAAAGTTGAGTACGGGTAGGCGCCAAATCAGCATTATATTGATATTGCTTATAGAAAGTTGTGGCAATATCTTCCCAGTTATGGACGTTGGCCCTTTCTAGTTGGTATAACCAATCGAGTTGTGTTCCAGATAGGCTATCTTGGAAAAAATGCACCCACACGTCTTTACCGGCGGAGTGCGGCTGGATCTTTCTCACATATGATCGGAGGTGCATCTTAGGACATGACACCCCGTCATATTTTTCAAACAAAGGCACTTTGAATTTCGGAGGAATCACAATCCCCGACACTAGTCCCAATCCTTCAAAGTCAAGATGTCTGTACTTATCATCAGCTGGAGGATATTGTTCCTCAGAGTAGTCTTCCTCTTCTTCATCCTCTTCAGATTCTGATGGAACCGCTGTTTCCTTTCCTTTCCCCTCTCCTTCACCAGATGTTGTTGCAAAATTCAACGTTCTTCTAGTCTGTCCTTGAAACCTTCTCCCCATGTTTAAAACCCCAGTGACCTTTTTTGTTTTCTTCTTTCTTTCCTCAGCCAGCATAGTCTTCAACTCCTCTTGCCCCTTGGCTAGGGTCATGAGTAACTATTGAAATTGCATGTTCTGAGCTTGGAGATCTTTGAATGTCTGTTCGAGATCCATCTTTCTGAAATAAATAGTAGAGAGATGAGGAAACTTGTTGCAAAAGACCTGTTTATGTTATGATGAATGATATGTGCATATGCAATGTTTTCAAGGATTTCAAATATTCAAGTTCGTTTTAGACAAAAAGAAACACACGTTATATTAATAAGATAGAGTTTGAGTACATCAATGCCCCTTGGTAAAATAATACAACACTCTAAGATAAAAAAGTAGTGTGCATCCTCTTTGGTGCTATGTAGGCATTTAGAGTCTGCTCCTCATGAAGTAGCCTAGTGAGTTCCAAAACCTTCTTCTCGCTTGCGTAGAATTGGGATTCGAAAGTATCTCGCTCTCCTTTGAGCTGTATCCAATCCCTTTGTAGATCTTCAAGAGATGTAGGCATGTAAGGATGTAGGATAGTGTATGGAACTCCTCCTTCCTTAACAGGCTATACGATCACCGGGAGAATGGAAGGATAAGGCATCATAATACTTTGAGCGCGGGTTCGTCCCCACTTGAGGTAAGGCTCAAGAGGGATGTAATTATTGTGTCCCAAAGTATTTCTATCCACCTTGTTTAGCATCCGCTAAACTTGTATGAATCTCTGGCGAAGACCTTGATCGTCGTTGTCGTAGTCGAATACCAAGCCTTGAATCAGCATCTCATGCAGGCCATCCCTTCGGGCATAACCAAATTGTCTTAGAGCTAAGCATGGGTTGTAGGTGATGCCTCCCCTAATGCCAAGTAGAGGGACATTAGGTAATTCCCCACAACAGTCAACAATGATAACATTATCTTTGGATTGGGAACACCAATGAATATCTGAATGTTTGAGCGTCATTAACCTTTGTGACCACCTTAATCATTGCTCATTCTTTAAGACTGATTGGAGAAGATGAGAAATAAACCATCTTGCAATGAGAGGGGTGCAACACATAAGGACACCTCTTTTCCTCATTGTGCGAGTGTGAAAAGAGTGTAAGATATCTCCTAGCAATGTAGACACCGGATTGTGTGACATAAAGATTTTGACGGCACTCACATCTATGAGTTGGTCAGGATCTGGAAACAAAACCATCCCATAGATGAGGAGAGCCACAATTTCCTCAAAGGCTTGCAAGTCTAAGGTATTCCAACAGCTTTTGGCTTTCTCAAACAGTAACTTTGCTAGGAAACCTTTGACACCACTTCTAGTTTCCCAATGAGTTATGACATCAGATGAGTGCAAGTGCATAGCTTGAGCAATCTCTTCTGGCTCTGGGTCTCTTTCCGTACCGTTGAAAGGTAGTTGATTGAGAATGAGAATCCTCAAGAGTTGGGAGAATTCTTCCAAAGTAGGCACAAGCTGATAGTCGGGAAATGTGAAGCAATGGTGCAAAGGATCAAAGAACTGGAAGAGCACCTTAAGTTGTGTTGGAGGTGACCAAGTTGAGTAGACGGCCATGTCTCTCGGTTAATGGAGAGTTTTCAGGGATCCTTGAAGCTAGCTCCTTAAGTTGTGGAGGAATTCTTACAAGGTTGACTTGGATAGTTTTCCTGCAAAATGAATCCATATCCTACAAAACAAGAACTAAGATAAATCTCCAAAATCCTTGAAATGGTTAGTGATGTATATGATGTTCATGATGTCCATGATGTTATGTACAAGTTTGCATATACAAGCAAAGCAAACAAGTTCTTAGTTTAGGCTTGCATAGGGTTTTATAGGTAAGTACCCTCTTGAAGTTTAGTTGGCTTAAACCTATCCTAGTAATAGTAACCGGGTTTTAAGGAGCTCAATATCACCGGATTGTTTCCTTGGTCATTATTTCAGCTCAAGCCTCTTTAATGGCGACCGAAATATCCCAAGAAACCAACCCGCAATAATTTTAGTATCGAGTATCTACCAACTTCAGACTTCACCAAAGCCGGTCATCTCACTACATCCTAAAGGCCAAGTTGGTCAAGTAAAGGGTTCTATAAGTTCATTAGTGCTTCATGACATCACTCAGCGGTCCCGTATTCTCTTTGATTGACTCAAAGGCTATCGGTACCCACAAATATGTCACACTAACATAGCTATTGCTTAGACCATGTCGGTATACCCCGCACAGTTTCCACAATGTATTGCTATTTACCTAAAATGTATCCCAAATCCGGGTAGATGATTTCAAACCCAAACAAAGAACCATAATTTAAACAAACAAGTCAAACAATGTAAGAAAATAAATTTTATTTAGCCCTAAGGTAACCCCACTTTTATAATTCTCCCCAGCAGAGTCGCCAGTTCTGTGATACGGTGGGAGAACTGACTTGAAGGTTTTGCGTTTTATCGCAAATGTTGCGGTTAGCAAGAGTCGCCACCAACTTTTCTTTTATCCAAAAGGAAAGGTGAAAAAGCACAGGAAAGACCTTTGAGATTGTTTCTTGAGTTTGGGGGTAGATTATGAAAAAGGAAGGTATTAGCACCCTTTTCATCCATGGTTTTCCATGGGCTCTTAGTTACTTGCTAGATCACTTGCTTTTGTTGTTTAAAAATGTGTTTGGTGTGGTTTTGAAAGTTTTTTTGTAAAAAGAGGCCATTCGCTTAGGCAATCTTTGTAATGATTCTCATTCGTAAGAATGTATACAAATATGTTTGTCTTTTTGAAAAATGTTTTCATTGTTTGTAAGATGTTTTTTTGAAATATGTGTGTGTTAGTTTTGGAAAATAGCAAGGATAGTTGTTTGAAAATAGAGCAAGTAACTAGAAGTAATCTACCTACTCAAATGTCTTTCTTGTTCATTTTCTATTCCTTTGACATTGTTGTCTTACCATTGATTTGGTAAGCAACCCTATCTTTGGATGTAAACGGGACGGGCGCGGGTCATCGTATAACCATGATTAGCAATGTTACAAAGTATCTTAGCAATTTTGAGGGACCAAGATCATCTTGTAAGGAAACTTTAAATAGCATCATCGAGGGACTATGATCTCATACTTGTTTGTTTTTCCAAGATACTTCACATGCATAATATGGCCATTTTTTGTATAAGGCAACCAAGTGGAGAACCCTAAGGGTGCTTCTGTACAAGTGTGTTATTTTCATGCTTTGATTTTGTCTTGGATTTAAGGTTTACTATTTGATTTGTTTTTATCTTTCCATTCAAACCCTAATTACTACTATGGTAGGTAAAAGCGGTAAATTGCATAATTTAAAGATTACTACGCTATTACAACATTTTATGGGAGGAAGGGATACAAATTGTGAATGAGGATTTGTAATAATGTAAATCTAATTAAGCTATTACAACCAAATAAAATTTGTACAAATATTTGAATCAATAAGATACAACATAAATTAAATATGCAATATTATGTATATGCAAGGAATAGAAATTATTTTATTTTTATGTGAAAAGGAGTTTTAACCTAATCCTAAAAATATATATAAAAAAAAATTATTTCTTGAGAAAAATGGTTAACCCTAATTTCTAATTAAAGGGAAAATAAAGATATTTAAGTATTATTTTTGTGTATTCTTTGCATTAAAAATAACAAATAATATTCATGAAAATAATTAGTCTTTTTACATGTTAAAAAATATTCATAAATGTGAGAAAAAAGAAATAAATGATTAAACTAATTCTATTTTTTTATTTACAAGTCTATTAAAGAATATATATATATATATATATATATATATATATATATATATATATATATATATATATATATATATATATATATATATATATATATATATATATATATATATATATATATATATATATATATATATATATATATATATATATATATATATATATATATATATATATATATATATATATATATATATATATATATATATATATATATATATATATATGAGACAATAAAATAAAATGGACCAAAAATATAAATTTAGCATTTTTATATTTTTTATCTTTTTTAATATTAAGGAAAATATATTTAATAAAATAGAAATAAAAATAAAAATGAATAATAAAAATTATGGGCCATGGGTGCTACAAGCAAACAAGGGGTAGTATGTTAACTGGAAAAATATGAAAAAAAACAAAAGGTAGCGCCAAGGTTCGAACCCACGACCTATGCATTTCCAGCGCGCTACCTTGCCACTGGGGTGGCTGTACATCCGTTAGTTTATGTGAAACAAGAAAGACATAACATAAAAAGCTTCCTTGGCCCTGTACTTCGTCTTCTTCCTCTAGCTAGTCGGACTTCCTATAACTCTTTCATCTCTTAACAAAAATGGAAATTGATAACATGAATATTATAGCATTTAATCTCACGATTCTAACCATGTTCATAACTAAAACTATAAGTCCAAGATTAAAGATAATTTTAATGGCCCTAATTCTTAACCTAATTTTTTCAGAAACTTCAAACTCAAAATTCTCTCAACTCAGGCCAAATAAATGCAAGTTATGGATATGTACAACTTTGTAGCAATGATGTCTACATTGTATATTCACAAATGGAAAGCTAATTATGCCTATATCAAGAGTTGGAAAAAACATAAAACTCACCTTGAAAATGAAAATCGTGTTTTGGAAATGAGACTGCTTTAGGATGTTGTGATGATCAGGTTAGCTTCCTTGAACCTCTAGGAAGCTAATGCAATGCTTAGCTTGTCTTGAGGGTGGCTGGAATGATCTCTAGAAGTCCACCTGTGTTACTCTGTTTTTGAAGTTCAACAATGGGGAAGATGGAGTTACAGTGATGTTTCAGGGTGTGGGATGGTTTTCTTGTAAGGTAAGGAAGCTTAGGGAAGCAAAAGGCCTGAAAACCCACGAGTGGAATGGAAGATTCAATTCACAAGTCAGAAATGGCATGTTTGGAAGCTTGGTATGCAATTTATGATTCTAGGGTGTTTCTAGGCTTGGGCCTTCATGATTTTAGTTGAAAAGTGATGTCTTTATATAGAGCCAAAGATTGGAGGACTTGTGCTTGCTCAGAAGTACAAGATCACATGTCTTGCAACATTTCTTGTTTTTAAAGCAAGTGTGAGAAGTGACTTCTTAATGCATGGTTCTGATCTTGTAGGGTAGTGTGAAGCTTTAAACATGTTTTGTTAAGGCTCAGAGGCTTGGTTTGTGCAGAAAGAACAAGTCCAAGGCTCAAGACATGAAAAAATGCATAAAGCATACTTTTCCAAAATGGCAATGTTGCCTTTCTTCCATAAATGGTTATTTTCTTGTACAATGCATTGAATTATTGGATTTAGGGAATGAAATCTTGTGCAATCCATTAATGGTGGAGTGACAAACAAGTTTGAGGCCTGAAAAGTGAAGATTGTACAGCATGCTTGAGGATTTGAACTTAGTTCTTCATGAAATGGCTTGAAATCAAGGTGAGAAATTGCTAACTTCATGTCTTTGATTCTCCCTACTCAAAAATGATCTCAAGGAGTTCTAGGACATTTTCGAAAGCTTGCAATGTGCTTTATAACTCATCTTTGAAATGCATTTCAATATTCCTCTTGGAACTAGGTGAAAAATTTCCATGAAGTTGGGTCAAAAACCTGCCTAAATTTGGGCAAAACTTCACTAAGTTATTTTAGTTCATGGGCATGTATTCATAAAATTATATCTTGAGATCCAAGTATCTTTAGGAAAAAATGTGTGAATCAAAGTTGTAGATTTCATGGATATCTACAACTTTCATGTTGGAAACTTTCTTTGAATCATCTTGTATCATGGTGAGAAAATGGCTTAAAGTTGAGAAAAAAATAAGATATTTTGTATACTTAGAAAAATTTCTAAGTTAAGAAAATTTTCAAATTTCAAAATCAAATCTTCAATGTTTGGTTTCTTGATGAACAAGTTTCACATTTTGACATGTTTTGATGAATTGTGATCCTTGGCACTTGATTTTGACCAAAAAATCAAAGTTTGACTTTTCAGTATACAGTTGACTTTTGATCAGTTGACTGCAAATTTCATCTGTCAATCCAATGAAATTGAAATGTTTTGAACCATGTTATTAGGTCAAGATGATACAATTGAACCCTTGAAATCATGCTTCAAATCAATTGGTCACTTGCTAGGTCAAAAATCAGAAATTACCCTTTCTCAGTCAAAACCCTAATTTTGACCATTTTGCCCTTTTGATGATTTGATCAAATTTCTTGAGGAATTGTGGTCCAAACTTGATAAAATGATATATATGGGTCTAAAATGTTTATGTGGATCAAAACTTATGAATTTTGACTGTAAATTGGCCATGGTTGACCTTTTCCCCAATATAGCTAATTTTTAGGTCAACTGTCCAATTGACTGATCAAAAATGTGGTTCAAGGCTTGAAACTTGTCATGAGTAAAATTAGGGGTCCATAATGATGTTTAAAAGTCATATTAAGCATTTATAGTCCAAAAATCGTTGGGCAAACTCAAACCCTAATTTTGGATGATCAATGTCTGATGAGAGGTCTTGAGCTGGTCAAACCCTAATCCAGTCTTGAGTTAAAGAAATATTGTGAGAATAATCTTGATAAATGAGAGGGCAAATTTTGGGGTACAACAATATGATCACCAAATATTAGACTGAGGAAGGGAATATGGAAGAATTGTTGAAATTGTTTCAGCGTTTGAGGAAGTATTGTCTCCGCTTGAATCCAAATAAGTCTAATTTTGGTGTTCATTCAGGAAAGTATCTAGGTTTCATTGTCACCCAAAAAGGAATTGAAGTTTCTCCTGGTAAAGTTAAGGAAATTCAAGAAATTCCTGCACCAAGAACTGAAAAGCAAGTTAGAGGCTTCCTTGGATGTTTAAATTACATTTCCAGATTTATTTCCCATATGACTACAACATGTGAGCCAATCTTCAAGCAGTTAAAGAAAGATCAAAGTTGGGTATGGATGGATGATTGTCAAAGGGAATTTGAAAGCATTAAAGATTATTTGCTTGATCCTCATATCTTGATCCCTCCTGTTGAAGGAAGACCATTGATTATGTACCTGATTGTGTTGGATAACTCCATGGGCCGTATTTTGGGACAACAAGATGAAACAGGAAGAAAAGAATATGCCATTTATTATTTGAGCAAGAAGTTTAATGACTGTGAGTCACAATATTCTAAGCTAGAAAAACATGTTGTGCTTTTCCCTGGGCGGAGAAGAAATTACAGTAATATATGTTGAATCACACTACTTGGTTGATTTCCAAAATGGATCTAATTAAGTATATTTTTGAAAAGCCTACTCTTACTAGAAGAATTTCCCATTGGCAGGTGTTGTTATCTGAATATGATATTGGATATCATACTCATAAGGCTATTAAAGTTAATGTGTTGGCGGAGTATCTTTCTCACCAACCCGTTGATGGATATTAGTCTGTTAAGTATGATTTCCATGATGAGGATGTGATGTATTTGAAAGTAAAAGATTATGATGAACCTTTTCCTGAGGAAGGTCCTGATCCTGAATCCTGATGGGGTATAGTGTTTGATAGAGTTGTAAATGCTTATGGAAAAGGAATTAGTGCCGTGATTATCACTCCCCATGGGTCACATATCCCTTTTAGTGCAAGGTTGACATTTGATTGTACCAATAACATGACGGAGTATGAAGCTTGTATCATGGGTCTTGAAGAGGATATAGATCTCATACTCAAAATTCTTTATGTATATGGTGATTCAACTTTGGTAATAAATTATATCAAAGGAGAATGGGAGACTCATCACATTTTCTTGATTCCCTATTGTTGTTGTTGTAGAGCAGCAAGCAAAAAGAAAGTTATTAATTTACCGGGTGATATAGGTTATATTGTACCGTGTCCATAGAGATTGGTTATTGAATTTCTGTTTGAAAAATATCTTGTTAATGAGTCTGGATTTGAATGGGTTGTATGGAAAAGGTATCAACAAAAAATAAATGTATAAAAATTAAAAAGGAATAACTTGTCAAGCATGCATATATACTACTTGTCACAGTCTTAAACCTATCGACCTATTATACACAACCTACGATATTCATCATTGTCAACATGTGTCACTCACAACCTAAGTCATTTCTAACCTAAATTGAGAATTCGAATGTAACACCTCGGTAGAGATCTCTCAACTACCTTAACAACACAGAAGTCAATTGTGCTCGCTTGCATCGACGATCTCTCAGAGCGACACAAACAACACAAAGGCATTAATCAGAGACACCCTAAGTGAATAATAATGCTAAATATATCTCTAGAATTCAGACACTATTAGATAATCATCCTAAATAAGAATTTAAGCAGTATATGTCTACAACAACTCAAATCCCTAGCATAGAGAAAAAATCTAGGACAACAATCCACAAAGATTCGTAAAGCAAGTTTTATATAACGCCAAGGGCGAAAAATATACATCAGTTCAAATAAAATATACATACAAACCTAATAAATATAGAACACACAAAGAAAAAGATAAATGAACCATAAATTTACTGGTTTGTCAGCGCCGATCGAAGAGCAATCAACCCCAGATCATCTGTATGTAAGCTCCATAGTTGTTATCTAAGATAATGCTAACAAAATTAAAGGTTGACGGAGTTGGGATCAAAAACTTCTCCAAAACTATAACCTAAAAATGAACTAAATGAAGTTATAAAACAAATCTCAACAAACCGCGCTAAGCGGGCCTGGCACGGTAAGCACGACTTCCTTATTTAACACATCAAACCGCCTAAAACCGCGCTAAGCGCGTTATCCATGCTAAGCGGGCTTCAAAACATTGGTTCTGCCAAATTGTCAAACGCAATCAGCATGCTACGAAATACGTTGAGCGCACTCGCGCTTAGCAGCCTCTGCGCGCTAAGCGGGCTCTCCTGGACAGAACATCCCAAAACTGGTCTTTTTTCCGAGAACGCGTAATTGGAGTCGTGCCTTCAACACCTTATTCCTCAATGCTCCAAATTGCAATAAATACCTACAAAATGAATGAAAAAACATCAAACGGTACATTATGTACACAAAAACACAAATAAACACAAACAAAACATACTTTCATAAAAGTCAGGTTTATTAAATGATATTAACAACACAAATTCTATAAGTGCAACAAAAAGTATATACAAAAATAGCTACAATTTGATCTTATCACCTACAAAGATTATGGAAGATAATTATAACTTTTTCTAAATAAAGTTGAATTCCATCATGTTCCCAAAGGTGAGAATCAGATGGCAGATGCTTTAGCCACTTTGGAATCCATGTAATAAGTAATTGCTTGGAATTATGTACCTCAAATTACAATTCAACGTCTTGATAGACCAGCTCAAGTGTTTTCCACTGAGGGGACGTCAGATGAAAAACCTTGATATTATGATATCAAGCATTTCCTACAGAGTCAGGAATATTTGGTCGGTGCATCGAACAAAGATAAAAAGACATTAAGAAGGTTGACAGGTAGCTTTTTCCTCAATAAAGATGTGTTATACAAAATAAATCATGACATGGTCTTGCTCAAATGCATGGATAGACACGAAGCAAACATGTTGATGCATGAGATCCATGAAGGTTCCTTTGGTACCCATACCAATGGACATTCGATGGTAAAAAAGATACTTAGGGCAGGTTATTATTGGCAGACAATGGAATCTAACTGTTAAAAGTTTTCAAAGAAGTGCCATAAATGTCAGATTTATGCTAACAAGATTCACGTGCCTCCAACGCTTATAAATATTATTTCTTTCCCATAGCCTTTTTCTATGTGGGGTATTGATATGATTTAACCCAAGGCGTTGAATGGACATTTCTTTATCTTAGTGGAAATTGACTACTTCACTAAGTGGGTGGAAGCATCTTCTTATGCTAATATCACCAAGCAAGTGGTAGCACGCTTTATCAAGAACAATATTATATGTCAGTATGGTGTGCCAAGTAGGATTATCACTGATAATGGCTCAAATTTTAATAATAAAATGATTACAAAACTTTGTGAAGAATTCTAGATTGTTCATTAAAATTCGTCTCTTTAAAGGCCTAAGATGAATGATGTTGTTGAAGCTGCTAATAAAAACATTAAGAAGATTATCCAGAAGATGGTTGTTACCTATAAGGATTGGCATGGGATGCTCCCTTTTGCTTTTCAAGGGTATCGTACATCCGTCCGAACTTCAACAGGGGAAACCTTGTTCTCTCTTGTGTATGGTATGGAAGCAGTGCTCCCCGTTGAGGTTCAGATTCCCTATTTGTGTGTAATAATGGAAACCAAGTTGTAGAGGCTGAATTGGTCAAGAATAGATTTGACCAGTTGAATTTAACTGAAGAAAAGAGAATGATGGCCTTGTGTCATGGTCAGTTATATAAGATAAGAATTAAGAAATATTTTAATGAGAAGGTCAAGCCTGGTGATTTTAGAGAAGGCGACCTCGTGCTCAGAAATATCATGTCTTTTAACGCTGATTTAAGGGAAAGTAGACTACCAATTATGAAGGCCCATATGTTGTCAAGAAAGCCTTTTTTGACAGTGAATTGGTTCTTGAAACTATGGAATGTGAGTGTAATACGGTGGGAAAACTGACTTGGGTGTTTTGTGTTTTATCGTAATTGTTGCGGATAGTAAGATTTGCCACCGATTTTTATTTTATCCAATATAGGAAAGGGTGTAAAGAACAAGAAATACATTTTGAGAATTTTCTTGAGTTCGGGGTGTAGGTTATGAAAAGGGAAGGTGTTAGCACCCTTTTCATCAGTAGTCATCTATGGGCTCTTAGTTGCAAGCTCTCTTTGAAATGTTTTTGTGTTTTGTGTAAGTTTGAAAATAATTTGAAAACGCCTTTGTTTCAGCAAACTTTGTAATGATTCTTGTTTCCGCGAGAATGTATACAAAGTTTTGATTTTGAAAACAGTTCAAAGAGATGTTTGTTTTTGGAAAGATGTTTTTAAAGTGTAAGTGTGGAGATGGTTTTATTTGGGAGCAAGCAACTACGAGCGTTCTACCTACTCAAAAAGTCTTAGTTCTTTTCCTCCTCCTTTAGATAATTTTATCTTACCATTAGTTAGTAAGCAACCATATCATTGGATGTGAAGGGACATACGTGGGTCATCGTACAGTCATAGAAGGTAACATTGTAGGATACCTTATCAATTTGTTGTAAGGGACTAAGATCATTTACCGAAGGCAACATTGAAGGGTCATCGAGGGACTACGATCTTGTAATCGAGGGTCTTTACTAAAGTATCCCACGTTCGAGGGACATGACCATTTTTATCCAAGGAAACAAGTATGGGTTAACCCAAGAGGTGCAAGTGTGCAAGGTGTGTTGTTTTCATGAATTTTTGTCTTGAATTCGGTTTGTCTAATTGTTGGTTTTATGTCTTGTCATACAAACTATAATTACTAGAAATAATATAGAAAGCGATAAATTGCGGAAATTATAAGTTTTGCGCTATTACAATACTTTAGGGGATGGGAATACAAATTACAAATGAGGATGAAAGAAATTAAAACCTAATTACTATTACAACCATATTTATTAATGAATAAATAAAATGTACAAGAATATAAAGATAATGTACAAGAAAAGAAAATTGCTTTTCATGGTTTTTTGTATGAAAATATTCTAACTAAACTAGTAAAAAAGAAAGAAAATAATTAATTAAATTCCTAGATTCTAAGTTAATTTAATTAAAATTAGAATATTAACATAAAAGCTAAGTCTAAAATTATTTTAAATTTATTTAAGAAAAAATATACTTTTAGGGTTTTTGTTATAAATAAAGTAAGAGAGAAAAATAATAATTTATATGTCTAAGTATTTAATAAAATACATTTTTTATATATTTTTTTAATAAAAACAATAAAAATAAAATAAAATAAAATAATAGAAAATAAAATAAAAATAAAATATAAAAGTAAGGGTGTTAGAAAGTAAAAGATAAGTTAAAAAGTAAATTTTTTGAAAGGTTAGGCCCAAGTCCCTTTTTTTTGTTATCAGAAAACTAAAAATAATAAAAAGAGAATATGTTGGGTTGCATGGTTGTAAGCAGGCAGGGGGTGAGAGGAAGTAATTTCACTGGGCTTGGAAAGGGTATATAACACAACAAAAGGGTATCACTGGGGCTCGAACCTAGGTCCCTAAAGTGAAATGCGTGCGTTCTAACCACTGGAGTGGTGATACATCCATTTATTAAACTAAAACCATAAATATATAAAATAAAACAAGTTCTGAAGAGGACTTCATCTTCTTCCTTGCGCCCATGGCTGAAACAACATTTTTGAATTTTGTATCTCACTCATTTCTCAACCAAATGCAAAAGTGTAAACATGAAACTTGTTTGGTTTTTTTACCACGAATCCAACCATGTAATTTATTTAAGCTAAAAATCAAAGGTTAAGTTTAATTTTGCTTGGTACCAAAAATATGCCCTAACTGGTCAGAGATGCAATTCTTCATACACAAGCAATTAAAATGCAAACTAAGAACATGGTTAGCTTTAGGGAAATGATGTCTACATCTTTGCCTCAAAATGCATGTACAAAAGATGTTTTAATCAAGATATCAAACTTAGAAAACTTACCTCTTGCAGGGAGATTCGTGTATGGAGTTTGGGTATCTTTGGAGGTGCAAGGATCACCTGGTTAGCTTTCCTGGACCTCCCTGAGTGTGTTGTAAACCTTACTTTTCTTTGAAAGTCCCTGAATCTCCTTATTCAAGTCAAACTGCAAGCTTGAATATTGGAAATGGTGGATGATGAATATGGAGTTACAATCTACAAACAGGTGTTAGGATCACTCTTATATGATGTAGAGAAGGTGTATGAATGATTAGAATTGAAAACCCACGAGTGGTTTTTGATTTGGGAATTTGAAGTTCAAAAATGCCAAGTTTTGGCCAGTTCTGTGTAGCAGGTGTGGGGGAGTGTTTGATGGGGCTTTAGCTCGTGTCTTGGCTTGCAAATTTGGAGGTGTTTTGCACAACATATTTATGATTTATAGGGTTATGGCTAGGTTGCTTGATTTTGAAGAAAAGTGAGAAATGGTTAGGCACTTTAAACATGTTTTCTTCTGATCATTTAGCTTGAGTGTGGATAGAGGGAACAAGCTGGAGTCTCAAGGAGGGTGGACTTTGTGATTAAAGTCACTTTTCCAAAATGGAAGTGTGACTTTTTTCCTTAAAATGGCAAGTCAACTTGGACAAAGCTTGAACCAAGTGGATAATAGCCATAAACTAAGTGTAATCTTATGATTATGGAGATATTTACAAGCTTTGAGACCTGTAAATCAAGATTATGCAGCATGACTTGGTGATTTGAATTTGTGTTCATCATAGAAATGACCTATAATTCAAGAATGGATGTCCAACTTCATGTCTTCGAATCTCCTAGCTCAAACATGACCTCTTCAAGTTCTTTGACATTTTGTGAAGATTTTAACATTGTTTACAACTTTCATGTTTTTCACTTTTGCTAAATCAAATTGGATCTATGTAAAAAATGGCCAAGAAGTTAGGGCAAAATCCTGACCAAACTAGGTCAAAATTTTACTACGTGTTTAAGAAAAAGTGCATGACTTCATGGGCCTATAACTCAAAATATAAGCAATTTTTGGACATTTACCCTATAATTAAAAGTTGGGTTAATACCTATTTTCACCCCTGACATATGGGGTGTATTTGAAAAACCCCCCTGCCAAAAAAAAAGTTCCAATTGTTACCTTGACAAATTTTAAAAGTTTCAATTTTTACCTTGAGGATGCCACATCCCTAAAAAGGCTGATGTGGCTTATATTTTTGTTATATTTTTATTATTATTTAATGACATGGCTTGATTAGTTGTCATTTTTAATTAATTTTTAATTTTTAATTCCACGTGGCATTTATATTAATATTTTATTAATTGAGTGTTAATTCAAAGTTAAAAAATTTTTGTCCTTCAGCAGGATTCGAACCATGGACATTATGTTTGCAATAAACACTTCTTACCACTAGACCAATGCATTTTCTTTGTTACATATATGCATCAATAAATATTCATATCATTAACATATTAATTACAGTTATCAATAAATTTTCTTAACTAGTTGATTTAAATAATTTTTAAAAAAATGTTTTATACATATTTTATCTTTTTACTCTAACTTTTTTTAAATTTTAAATTTTCAAAAATCACTTAAATTTAAAAAAATCACTTAAATTTTCAAAAATCACTTAAATTTAAAAAAATCACTTAAATTTTCAAAAATCACTTAAATTTTCAAAAATCACTTAAATTTTCAAAAATCACTTAAATTTTCAAAAATCACTTAAATTTACAAAAATCACTTACATTTTCAAAAATCACTTAAATTTTCAAAAATCACTTAAATTTTCAAAAATCACTTAAATTTTCAAAAGTCACTTAAATTTTCAAAAGTCACTTAAATTTTCAAAAATCACTTAAATTTTCAAAAATCACTTAAATTTTCAAAATCACTTAAATTTTCAAAAATCACTTAAATTTTCAAAAGTCACTTAAATTTTCAAAAATCACTTAAATTTTCAAAAATCACTTAAATTTTCAAAAGTCACTTAAATTTTCAAAAATCACTTAAATTTTCAAAAATCACTTAAATTTTCAAAAATCACTTAAATTTTCAAAAGTCACTTAAATTTTCAAAAATCACTTAAATTTAAATCACTTAAATTTAAAATCACTTAAATTTAACTTATTTTTTTAAATTTAAGTGATTTTTTTAAATTTAAGTGATTTTTGAAAATTTAAGTGATTTTTGAAAATTTAAGTGACTTTTGAAAATTTAAGTGATTTTTGAAAATTTAAGTGATTTTTGAAAATTTAAGTGATTTTTGAAAATTTAAGTGATTTTTGAAAATTTAAGTGACTTTTGAAAATTTAAGTGATTTTTGAAAATTTAAGTGATTTTTGAAAATTTAAGTGATTTTTGAAAATTTAAGTGACTTTTGAAAATTTAAGTGACTTTTGAAAATTTAAGTGATTTTTGAAAATTTAAGTGATTTTTGAAAATTTAAGTGATTTTTGAAAATTTAAGTGATTTTTGAAAATTTAAGTGATTTTTGTAAATTTAAGTGATTTTTGATAATTTAAGTGATTTTTGAAAATTTAAGTGATTTTTGAAAATTTAAGTGACTTTTGAAAATTTAAGTGATTTTTGAAAATTTAAGTGATTTTTTTAAATTTAAGTGATTTTTTTAAATTTAAGTGTTTTTTGAAAATTTAAGTGATTTTTTTAAATTTAAGTGATTTTTGAAAATTTAAAATTTAAAAAAAGTTAGAGTAAAAAGATAAAATATGTATAAAACATTTTTTTAAAAATTATTTAAATCAATTAGTTAAGAAAATTTATTGATAATTGTAATTAATATGTTAATGATATGAATATTTATTGATGCATATATGTAACAAAGAAAATGCATTGGTCTAGTGGTAAGAAGCGTTTATTGCAAACATAATGTCCATGGTTCGAATCCTGCTGAAGGACAAAAATTTTTTAACTTTGAATTAACACTCAATTAATAAAATATTAATATAAATGCCATGTGGAATTAAAAATTAAAAATTAATTAAAAATGACAACTAATCAAGCCATGTCATTAAATAATAATAAAAATATAACAAAAATATAAGCCACATCAGCCTTTTTAGGGATGTGGCATCCTCAAGGTAAAAATTGAAACTTTTAAAATTTGTCAAGGTAACAATTGGAACTTTTTTTTTGGCAGGGGGGTTTTTCAAATACACCCCATATGTCAGGGGTGAAAATAGGTATTAACCCTTAAAAGTTTTATATTTCATCAAGATCTAAAACTTTGATGTTGAAAGTTTCTTTTGAATCATTTTGCATCTTGGTGACAATTTGGCATGAAGTAATGAAATTATCATGTATAAAACACTTAGAAAAATTTCTAAGTCTTGAAAAGTTTGACTTTTCACATTGACTTTTGACTTTCTTAATTTCTAGATGATCAAGCTTCATATTTTTGAATGTATTGATGAATTGTGATCTTTGAAATCAAATCTTGATCAAAAAAGTCAAAGTTTGACTTTTTGTGCATCAGTTGACTTTCCATCAATTGTTCAAATTTCAACTACCAATGCATTGATCTTGAGGATTATTTTGAACTAAGAAATTAGGTTTAAATTTTGTATTTGAATCCTTGAGATTATTCTTCAAGCCATTAGATCAAGTATTAGGTCAAAAGTCATTGATCAGTCAATTATAGTCAAAACCCTAATTTTGACCATTTTGCCCTTTTGGTAAACTAAGTGCTTTTCTTGAAGGATTGTGATCAATACTTGATCAAATGATGAATAGAACTTCAAAATGTTGATCTTGTCCAAAAATCATGAAGTTTGACTGTAGGATGACTATACTTGACTTTTTACCCAATATAGTTGATTTTCAGTCATCTTCTAGTCAATTGACTGAGCAAAATTGTGATTCAAGACTTGAAACTTGACATGAATATTCTTGGAGGTTTATAATGATCGATGAAGCTCATTTGAGGCATTAAAAGTCCAATTGTGTTTTGCGAAAATCAAAACCCTAATATGAGGCATTAGTGTTTAGAAGGTGGTTGGACCTAGTCAACACTTGTGAGAACTTGAGCCATGGGAGATCTTTTGAGAAATGTCTTGAGAAAAGAAAGGGAAAATTTTGGGGTAAAATAGTTGCTCCTGTTCAATATTCTTAAACCTGATGATTTAGATTGGCAAGTCCACAATTCGTGACTTGAAAGTGGAAGATGATTAAACCATTGAGTGCCCAGAAATTTGCACTCGCTGATGCACGAAGTAATGTGTTGGTTGATTGTGTTGGGAATTGGCTTAAAGATGCCACTTGGAGAGTGATGGGATGTTGTGAGATATTGGCTTATAGATTCCATCCAAAGTGATTGCTGGTAAGTATAAAGCTTAACTATGGCTATTATTTTAACGTATACTAGAAGGAATCTAGTAACGACTACTACTTCAGTAGGTAGTGAAGGAATCTTTGACGAATAATACTTCAACAAATAATGAAATAATCTCGACGACTACTACTTCAATAGGTAATTAAGGAACCTCTGACGAATACTACTTCAACAGGTAATGAAGGGATCTCTGAAGACTACTACTTTAACAGATAATGAAGGAATCTCCGAAGACTACTACCTCAACAGGTAATGAAGGAATCTATGATGACTACTACTTCAACAGGTAATGAAGGAATCTCTGACGACTACTACTTCAACGAATAATGAAGGAATCTCTGACGACTACTACTTCAATAGGTAATGAAGGAATCTGCGATGACTACTACTTCAATAGGTAATGAAGGAATCTGTGACGAATACTACTTCAATAGGTAATGAAGGAATCTTCGACGACTACTACTTCAACAGGTAATGAAGGAATCTCCGACGACTACTACTTCAATAGGTAATGAAGGAATCTCTGACGACTACTACTTTAACATATAATGAAGGAATATCTGACGATTACTACTTCAACAGGTAATGAAGGAATCTCTGACGACTACTACTTCAACAGATAATGAAGGAATCTCTGACGACTACTACTTCAACAAGTAACGAAGGAATCTCCAACAAAGACTACTTCAACAGGTAATGAAGGAATCTTTGACGACTACTACTTCAACAGATAATAAAGGAATCTATGACGACTACTACTTCAATAGATAATGAAGGAATCTCTAACGGCTACTACTTCAACAGGTAATGAATGAATCTATGATGACTACTACTTCAGTAGATAATGAAGGAATCTCTAACGACTACTACTTCAACAAGTAATGAAGGAATCTATGACGACTAATACTTCAACAGGTAATGAAGGAATCCAAGCTTAATTTCATCTCGGAGGGATATTCTTTAGAATTACTCCCTGGGACAAATCTTTGATGGAAATATTTGTCAGATTTTAACCTCTGGAGAAATTCGTAGATAGTTGATGACATTCATCTTTTGATTGATCTTTTCCTGAAAAATTAAGAGTTAGTTGTATGAAATGCCATGATGTATTAAATGCATTACTTAATTATGTTCTTAAAATAAATGAGATTATGCTATATGTTTTCTTATGCGTATGCTATGAAAGGTTATTGAAGTGTATCTTTGTCTGGGAAAATAAATCTCTGACTACTGCTGGGAAGTTTTTGGAAGTTAAATCCCATACTTCTACTGGAGATGAAGAGTATGTGTATCTTCAACCTTGTTTAGAATGCTTCCGCTGGAAATTCCGATTTATTGATTGAGGAAACTCTACAGGGAATGTTGATTTCTATTTGGGGAGTATAGCTCAGGAACCTTGGTTGACCACTACTCTATTGGGGAATTCTTATACACTCTGACTGGGGATAAAAGAGATGGATAATCTTCCGACTTGTCTGGGGAGCATAAAAGCTAACTGATATCTGGTCGGGTTGCAGCAACTTTCTTGGGGTAGTGTCAACTCTACTGGGGAAAAGTAATTTTTATCATTTGATCTGTAGTAATATGAGGAATAGACTCAAGCTTGGGAGATTGTAGTCCTTTGGAGAAGTAAACCCTTTTGAGGAAATTATTCTGGTCACCTTACTGGGCAAAATTTTTGCAAGGTTTCCTCTTTCAGTTTTGGAAGTCCAGACTTGGCTGGGGAAGAGAATTCCCAGGGAAAATGACAATTGGAACTCTGGATGGAGAATGTATGAATTCAATTCCTGAGGATAATCTTATTGAAGCAACTCTGTGGGGATATCCCAAATCCTTAAGTAAATACTTATTTTTGTTCTTGTGCGTACATTTGTTAACATTCAATCATGTTCATATGCATATGTTCATTCAATTTTAGTCATTGGAGGTTTTTGCACTAAAAAAAAAAACAAAAAGTATGCATTTCAAAGTATATTTGTATTTATAATTTGCCCAAAAACAGGCGTTTTTGTACAGGGAGACAGAAATCCTAGTAAGAGGAAGTCGTCTAAACAATGAAAACAACACAAAGTGAAAACAAAAATTGTATAGCCATGTGGAAGTGATCTCATTGGATTCCGACTCCGTTATTTCCCTTATGTCTTAGAACATCATCCCTTGTCGTCTAAAGAAGTTGATTGGACTGATCTCGTACCATTTGAACTTTTGACCTTGGTAATAAAGAGATTGTGGTGATTCAATAGGACATAGTCATACGCTTTAATCCTTAACTTTTGCCTGGACCACCCTTTCGGGTTTTCAGTTCACCAGGATACCCATTTTTTCCCAAGTCGCCCTTTTAGGTTTTCGACTTATCGGGTGTATAATCTTATATATCCCTAATTTTTTTCCCAAACCTTTTTGGTTCGTCGGGATTCCCTTATTTTTTCCTAGGTATATCAACCTAGCAGTTCATTCTTTATGCGTAGTATTTTTTTGACTATGTCCGTCTTCACATGATGCGGGAAATCTTCGTCGTCCATAGTGGTTAGCATCATAGAACTGCCAAAGAATACTTTCTTTACAACAAATGGCCCTTCGTAAGTGGGAGTCCATTTTCCTCTAGGATCTCCTTGTGGTAAAATGATGTGTTTTATTACTAAGTCTCCATCCTGGTATACCCGAGGTTTGATCTTCTTGTTAAATGCCTTAATCATACGCTTTTGATACATTTGACCATGACAGATAGCAAGCAGCCTCTTTTCATCAATCAAGTTCAACTGATCCAACCTAGTCTGAATCCATTCGTCTTTGCCCAAGTCTGCTTCTTTCATAATCCTTAAGGAAGGAATCTGAACTTCGACAAGCAGGATGACTTCCATGCTATTGACTAAGGAGAATGGGGTTTCCCCAGTTGGTGTTCGTGTCTAGGTACGGTATCTATGAAGAACAAACGGTAGAATATCTTGCCAATATTTGTAAGTCACCACCATCTTCTGCATAATCTTCTTTATGTTTTTATTGGCTGCTTCCACTGCACCATTCATCTTAGGTCTGTAAGGAGAAGAGTTGTGATGCTTGATTTTGAACTGCATAAAGAGTTTATTGATCATAGCATTATTGAGGTTGGTTCCTTTGTCGGTGATGAGCCTTTCAGGGATGTCGTACCGGCAGATGAGGTTATGCTTGATAAATCGGGCTACAACATTCTTTGTGACTGAGGCAAACGAAGCGGCTTCGATCCATTTGGTGAAGTAATCAATGGCGACGAGGATGAAGTGATGTCCATTATAGGAAATGGGCTTGATCTCTCCAATCATGTCAATGCCCCACATTGCAAATAGCCACAGAGCAGTCATGGCGTTCAAGGGTATTGGAGGCACGTGAACCTTGTCGACATAGATCTGACACTTATGGCAAGTCCTCGAGTGGTGGTGACAATAAGTCTCCATAGTTGACCAATAATATCCAGATCTTAGAATCTTCTTGGCCATAGTGTGTCCATTAGAGTGAGTCCCGAAGATACCTTCATGCATGTCCTCCCTAATCTTCTCTTCTTCCTTCTTGTCCATACAATGGAGCAGAGTAGAATCATGGTTGCATTTGTACAAAATCCCTTTGCTTAGGAATAATTTGATTGAGAACCTTCGTAGGAATTTCTTGTCGTTGAATGAGGCTCCCTCTGGATATTCTTGTGCTTCAAGGTACCTCCTCACTTCATGATACCAAGGCTTCCCTTCATCAGTGTCAATCTCATAACAGTGTGTAGGTTCGTCAAATCTTTCGATAGTAATTCTGGGAGCTTTGTTGTCCCAATTGACCTTGAACATATACGAGATAGTTGTTAAGGCATCTGCCAACTGATTTTCTTCTCTTGGAAAGTATTCAAAGGTGACCTCTTCGAAGTATGGGATCAAGGTTAGCACAAGCTCTTTGTAAGGGATCAAGTTTGGAAGCTTGGTATCCCACTCTCCTTTAATTTGACTTATCACCTGGGAGGAGTCTCTGTATATAATCAGAAATTTTATTCTTAGGTCAATGGCAGCCTTTGGCCCCAAGATGCATGCTTCATACTCGACCATGTTGTTCGTACAGTCTAAACAAAGTCTGTAAGTGAAAGGTGTATAGAAACCTTCGGGAGAAATGATCACAACACTAATTCGGTTACCCAATGCATTAGAAGCTCCATCAAAAACCATAGTCCATCGGGATCCTTGTTCAGGTCCTTCATACGGTCCGGGCTTTTCACAGTCGTTTATCAGCATGATATTATTGTCCGGGAATTCAAAGTTCATAGATTGGTAGTCATCAACAGCTTGATGGGCCAAATGATCCGCCAAAACACTTCCTTTGATTTCTTTTTATGTAGTGTATTGGATATCACATTTAGTTAAAATCATTTTCCATCTAGTTATTCGTCTGGAGAGAGCTGGATTCTCGAAGATATACTTGATGGGATCCATCTTAGAAATTAATAAAGTGGTATGAGTCAGCATATACTGTCTTAGCCGGCGGGTAGCCCATGCCAAAGTGCAACAAGTTTTCTAGAGCAATGAATATTTGGTTTCACAGTCGGTAAACTTTTTGCTAAGGTAGTATATCGCATGCTCTTTTCGGTCAGACTCGTCATGTTGACCTAGCACACACTCTATTGAATTATCTAATACAATCAAGTACATAATCATAGGTCTTCCTTAAACTGGAGGCATCAGGATTAGAGGTTCTTGTAAGTACTCTTTGATTTTGTCAAAAGCTGCTTGGCAGTCATTGTTCCATCTGACTACTTGTTCTTTCTTCAACAGTTTGAAAATTGGCTCACAGGTAGCAGTTAAGTGAGAGATGAATCGAGAAATGTAATTGAGTCGACCTTACAAACACCTAACCTCCTTCTCAGTATAGGGAGCTGGAATTTATTGTGTCTTTGAATTTTGCGGGGTCGACTTCAATACCTTTGCCACTGATGACAAACCCTAGGAGATTCCTGGACCTTACCCCGAAGGTGCATTTGTTGGGATTCAGCCTCAACTTGTATTTCTTCAACCTTTCAAATAGCTTGTGTAAATGATCAAGGTGTTCTTCCTCAGTTTACGACCTTGCAATCATGTCATCAACATACACTTCTATCTCATGATGGATCATGTCATGAAATAAAGCTATAGCCCGTTGATAGGTTGCACCTGTATTCTTCAAACCGAAAGGCATGACCTTATAACAGAAGGTTCCCCACTATGTAACAAAATTGGTTTTCTCCATGTCTTCGGGTTCCATTTTGATTTGATTGTATCTGGAGAAACCATCCATAAAGGAGAAAACTTTATGTTGAGATGTGTTGTCAACCAAGACATCGATATGTGGTAGCGAGAAATCATCTTTGGGGCTTGCTCTATTCAAATCTCTGTAGTCTACGCACATACGGACTTTTCTATCTTTCTTTGGCACTGGGAGCACATTTTCCGCCCATTGGGGGTATATCGTCATTGCTAGGAAACCTGCATTAAAGTGCTTCATTACCTCAACTTTTATTTTCTCAGACATATATGGCCGCATACGACGAACCTTTTGCTTGATTGGAGGCAGCTTTCCTTGATTAGAAGATAATGAACCATGATATCCATATCAAGTCCCAACACATCTTCATATGACCAAGCAAAAACCTCAACATAGTCATGCAACATATGGAGAAATCTTCCTTTTACACTGCCTTCCAAGTTAGCGTCGATCTTGATTTCCTTCTTCTCTGCCTCAGTACCCAAGTTTTTCACTTCAACTGGTTCTTCATATGGTTGATTAGCCTTTTCCTCTTGTATCATAATCTGGAGAGTTCCCTAGGTATTTAAAATTCTTCTTCAAATTCGTCTTCGGCTTGATAGATTGGATTTTCAAATTCATAGATGGTGTTGTACCCCAAAATTTTCCTTCCCATTTTTTATAGAAATCACAACCCTAAGGTTTCTCAGATGTTCAAACTGGCTCAGAAATCGATCAGACAGATTCTCTTCTGTGGCGGTAAACCAGTAATTAGGGTTTTTTCTTGCAATCCTCAGAAGAAAATGGATTCTCCAAAAAAAAGATTCAATTGGTTTTCACATGTCTTCATGCTTTCTCAAGTTTACTATAAAAAAAAGACAATGTTTGTTCTCAAGGCATGGTTGTTTGGGACAACAGATTTAGACTGTCATGTAGGACACTCATGATTGTTTAATCCAGGTTAACCAGATGATTTGCGTCTTTTAAAACATTTGCTTGGTCAGGAAATGGAATATACAGTACGTGCTTGTTTGGAATGCAGTTGCATAGTTATTGGGATTACTTGGAATGTAAGTTACCAGACTGGAGCATTTTGTTTTAAATATCTTGATTGGTAATCTTTAAGAATCAGTTAGGATGCGAAGAGAAAATTATAAGTTATTGTCAGTAAAGGATTTCAATTGACACCAAAATATTTCATAAGACTTTCTCCAATTTTTCAGACATTGTTACAAAATAATGTTTTCTTTTAAATACTCTATATTTTACAACTTATTGTATTTAAAAGATAAATTAGTACAATTGTTGGATACAATACAAGAATTTTTTTTTCTAAATTACAAAAGAAATCCAAATGCTTGATTGGCCTAAGAGAATTAATTTATGCCTAAGTTTGACTGAAGTTCCTTTGCTTATCTACAAGACCTCCTTGCTTTCCCCAGAGTTTCTTGCCTTCCTTTCTTTATCATCTCCATTTTGCTCACATGAAAATGAAAGAAAGAAAATGTGATTAGTACAAGTTATTTGGGCATGAACAAAATTTTCCAAAAAAATTATATTCATCATTAAAGTTTGCAAAGTGGAATCAAAATGCCATTTTTTTAATCACAATTTTATTTTTTCTATTTTTGCAAATCACAAGAAGGTTATCCTTCTTGGTTCACAAAAAAAAAAGAAACAAAAATACCACAAAGTTGTCCAAACAAGAGAAATGCAAGCAAGTTGTCCAAACAAGAAATGCAAGCAAGCTGTCCAAACAAACAAAATGCCCAAACATCAGCCAAACAAACAGAATGCCCAAACAGCAGCGCAGCAAACAGGATGCCCAAACAGCAGCGCAAATCAAATAGAATATAGCAAACAACAAACAGCATAAGCTAGAGCAGGCAGCAAAGCAGAATTATGGAAATATAATAAGCTAAGTCAAATAAGCAAAAGCTTGTTCAAGAAGCATAATTCATCATTTTCCATTTTTCATTGCAAACTTTTCAGAATTGGAAAAAGGGGCAAAAAGCAATTTGCTTTCCTAGTGTCATTGAGAGAGAAGAGAGGAAAGAAGTCACCTAGGTTATTGGGATGCACAACCCTACTGCCTTGACTGTCACAAGTTACATAGAAGTTGCTAGAAAACAAAAACTGCAACAAAAATTCCAAAAGAACAATATAGTAAAATAATCAATTTCTTTGTTTTCCCACCTTTTGAATAGAGATAACAGAAAGAGGGTCAATAGAACAGTAGACACAACTCTCAAGAAAAGGAGATAGAAAAAATTATCAAACTCAAAAACTTGAAACAAGTCTCCAACTTTCAAAAAGTTTCAAATTGTCAAACCATCACAAAACTCACAAACCTGCAACCTGTTAACAAACATACTAAGCCAAATATAAAAAACAGTTGACACAAGCCTCAAAAACCATCAGCAAACTGTCAAGCCTCAAAAAACCATCAGCAAACTATCAAACCTAAAACCTCCAAAAAACTGTCAAACCCAAATCTGAACCATAACCAAAACAAGTCTCAAACAGCAAGGACCAAATCAATAACCTTCAAAAACCTGTCAAAGTCAAAAACCTGGAAACAAAGTATCAAGCTAAAAACACAACAACTATCTCAAAACTGTAACATTCAAAACCATCACTACCATCAAAACTCTCATCAACCAAACTTGTAACAAACTTGTTAACCAACAACAAAAAACCATAAAAAACTGTTTAAACCAATAACATCCTCAAATACCAAAACATATCCAAAACCAAAACAAAAAAACCAGTAAGAATATCAACAATGTAACCTGTCAAATATCCAAACCTCCAAAACCTCAAAGTCTAAAAAACTGTAAACCAGCATCCAAACTCACAAAAAAACAAGTCTCGAGCTTCAAACACAAAACCAAAAAAACCTAAAACTTGTACTAGTAGCCAAGAATCAAACCAACAACTTGTAACTTAAAACACAGTAACATCATCCCAAAAGCCTAGAATCATTTTCAAATTCACAAAACAGTAGCAAACCACAAAAAAAGAATCTAGATAACCAACATCCTTATCATTCAACAAAGAAGACAGAAGCAAGTTACCAGAAAAGCAATTCGATCATCCTCATTTCCTCACCTCGTGCAACTCCGGCTACCAAGGAGCGGCGCTATCACCGTCTTGCCTCTCCCTTTCTAAATCACAGAAAGAACTCCAACAGGTATAGATTTTTCGTAATTAAGATCATGAGGTTGATTAACAAAAAAACACATAACAAGACAAAAACCAAACAATGAGTTCGTAAGCTTCACTAATAACAGAACCTTCAACTTTTCAAGAAAAGTCGCTAGAACTCGTTTAGGGAGGCGAGATTAAGGGGCGCTCCGGCAACAGAAAGTTGGGGAGAAGATCAGATAGATAAATTTTGAACCTTTTAGGCTTAAATCTGAACTTAGGGGTTTCAAAGAAAACGCGAATCATGTTGAGATAAAGAAATAAGGAGCGATTATGTTCACCAAATTAGGAAGGGAAGTTTAGTGAGAAGTTTTGAGGTTCAGAAGGATGAACAAGAGATGAGCGAAAGAGACAGAGCGGCGCCACTGTGAACAAAGGGTTTCAGAACCCTAATTTTTGCTTTGAATCCCTTAATCAAACAATTAAAAGTTTATGAAACTTGGGCCGTTTTGTTTTGTAAATCCCAGAAGCCCATATGTCGTTGCTGGATACACCCCCTTGGCCCTTTTTTAAGCTTCATCAAGATTAACACTTTGGTTTGGGCCTCATCCCAAATCAGTCCCTTAAAGCCCATTGCATCTTTTAATTTATTTTCCCTTTACTCTTTTTTTGGTTATGTAAATTAGTAATAAAAACATAAAATATTTTTTTATATTAATTTGAATTAGGTTTTTTTTTTGTAAATATTTTTTGTCATTTTTCTTTTCTTAATGAATTTTTATTTTAGATTTAATTTTAGTAATAAAACATCAAAAATGATAATTTAGTTTATTTGTTTTCTTTAGATTTTTACATAATTAATAAAATACAAAAAATAAATATTTTAATTTAATCAATTATTTTTATTTTTTAGAATAGGTTTTATCTTTCTCTTTTCATGTAAATACTTAACATTTCATATTTTGTTGATTTTATCTCATAGATTATCATAGCTTTAATTAAACCACACAAAATTCGATTTGGTTGTATTGTTTGATATCCAAACATTTCTATCTTATTTGATTCATCCCCATTTATAAAAATTGTACCCCCATTCCCGAACATTCTTTAATAGCTTAGAATTTCAATTCCTGCAATTTACTGCTTTCTATATACTGTATAGTAATTAGGTGTGTATGGCAAGATTCAAAAATCAATTGCTAGATGACCTAATCAAAGAATAAAATAACTTGAAACCAACACACTTTTTCACACGCGCACCTCTAGGGTAACCTCGCTCGTTGCCTTGGAAATACAATCATGTCCCTCGAATATGAGACACTTTAGAAATGACCCTTCGATAAAAAAGATCGTAGTCCCTCGATGACCCTCGATGTTGCCTTCGATTAAAACGATCTCGTCCCTTACAAAAATTGCTAAAGCGTCTTACAAGTTGCCTTCAATGATTGTAAAATTGACCTGCGCCTATCCTTTGACATCCAACGATGGGGATTCTTACCAAATCAATGGTAAGATAGCACCATTAAAAGGAGGAAGAAAAGAACAATTTAAGACCTTTCGAGTAGATAGATTCGCTCTTAGTTACTCGCTTGCTCACGACAAAAACTATTTACACCTGCACTTCCATTTCAAAATATTTTCAAAAAGACAAAAATGTTTTGTATACGTTCTTATAGAGACGAGAACCATTGCAAAACCTCTTTTCAGAACACTTTTCGAAACACGATTCACAAACACATTTTGAACCTCTTTTCGAAATAAAACTTTGTATATGTTCTTATAGAGACGAGAACCATTACAAAGAGATTTTTCAAAATACTTTCAAAGCCCACACCACAAGCACACAATCAAATGAAAGCAAGTGATCTAAATGAGTAACTAGTAGCCCATGGAAAACTATGGATGAAAAGGGTGCTAATACCTTCCCTTTTCATAATCTACCCCCCGAACCCGAGAAAATTACAAAAGGTATTTCCTGTGCTTTTTTACCTTTCCTTTTGGATAAAAAAAAGTCGTTGGCGACTCTTGCTAACCACACAAGTGCAAACGAAACGCAAAACATCTAGTCAGTTCTCCCACCGTATCACAGAACTGGCAACTCTGCTGGGGAGTATAAATTAAAAGTGGGGTTACCTTAGGTTTAGATCACCTTTACTCGCTTTCATTATTTGATTTGTATGCTTTATATTCAGTTCTTTGTATTGGGCTTGCTCTGATCCTCCACCCGGATTTGGGGCACCTTTTTAGGTAAATAGCAATAGATTGCGGAGATTGTACGGCGTAGACCGATATGGTTGGAACAATGGCTATGTTAGTGTGACGCATTTGTGGGTACCGGTATCCCTCGTGGTGAATCAAGGAGAATACGGGGCCGCTGAGTGGCGTCGCGAAGCACTAATTAACCTTAGAACCCTAATTGAATAAACTTGGCCATTAGGACGTAGTGAGGTAACCGGTTTCGGTGTAAAGCTGAAAATTGGTTGACACTCGATACTACACTCATTGAGGCTAGACTTTTGGGATATCTCGGCCTCAAGAAAAGATTGTTGTGCTGAGACAATGCCTAAGAGAAAGGTCGGTGATATTGAGATCCTTTAGAACCCGATTATTATTTCTAAGACAGGTTGAGCCAACTAAAACTTCAAGAGGGTACTTACCCATGAACTCATGCAAGCCTGAAACATAGGGATATGTTTGTTGTGTGTGTATATGTTTGCTTGTACATAAACATCATAAACATCATAAACATCATATGCATGCTCACTAACCATTTCAAGGATTTAGAAATTTATCTTTGTTTTTGTTTTGTAGGATATGAATTCTCTCCGAAGAAACACCATTCAAATCAGCTTTATAAAAGCACATCCTCAACATCAAGAGCTAGCCTCAAGAGTGCCTGGGGATTCTCCTTTTACCAAGAAGTATGGTCGACTTCTCAGTTTGGCTACATCCAACTTCCAAGAAGAGATGATGTGTGTACTATTCCAATTCTTTGATCCCGTACATCATTGTTTCACTTTTTCGGACTATCAGTTGGTACCTACATTGGAAGAGTTCTCTCTACTCTTAGGGGTGCCCGTGCTTAATCAGATACCGTTCCCCGGTCTAGAAGGGATTCCAAAACCTAAAGACATCGCCGAAGCTTTACATGTGAAGAGGGCCGACGTCACAGCCAATTGGGAGACAAGAAGTGGGGTTAAAGGATTTCTAGCTAAGTTTCTATTGGAGAAAGCTCGTTCATTCTGGGATGACATGGATTTCCAAGCTTTCGAAGACGTGCTAGCTCTCCTCATTTATGGTTTGGTTCTGTTTCCTAATTCAGACCAATTCATAGACGTTAACACCATCAAAGTCTTTCTCTCTAGCAATCCTATACCCACCTTTCTAGGAGACATCTTGCATTGCCTTCATACCCGTACCATGAAGAAATGAGGTACCCTTTTGTGTTGTATACCCCTACTCGCTAAGTGGTTCACTTCACACCTGCCTCAATCAGCATTGAAGAACGAGCAAAGATTGACTTGGTCTCAAAGGATGATTTCTCTCACTCACTCTGATATCCGTTGGTGCTCAAGATCTTCGGAAGATATCTATATCATTGACCACTGTGGGGAGTTCCCTAACTTACCTCTTCTAGGTATTAGGGGAGGTATCACCTACAACCCGTGTTTAGGTCTTCGACAATTTGTGTATGCCCGAAGGGACGGCCCTCATGAGATGCTCATCCGGGGTCTGGTGTTTCACTACGACAAAGAAGACCAAGGTTACCGCCAAAGGTTTACACCTGCTTGGGGAATGGTGAACAAAGTGGACAGTAGGACTTTGGGACATAAAAACTCTATCCCTCTCGAGCCTTACCTTAAGTGGGTATGGGCTCGTGCCCAGAGTCTCTTAATGCCTTACCCTTCCATCCTTCCTGTCATCGTTGAGCCTGTTATTGAAGGAGACGTCTCATACACCATTCTATATCCTGACATGCCTACCTCTCTCGAAGACCTGCAGAAAGCCTGGATTCAGTTGAAGGAAGAGCGAGACACCTTTGAAACCCAGTACTACGCCAGTGAGAAGAAGGTTCTGGAGCTCACCAAGCTGCTTCATGAAGAGAAGAATCTGAATACTTACATTGCTCCAAAACGGATGCGTTCGGTCTTTTTGTCTTGAGAATTTTGCTGTATTTTAGTTTCTTTCTTTGTAAGCCCAAGGAGGCCTGATGTATTCAAACTTGGTTTTATTTAATATGACGTGTGTTCCTTTTTTTTAAACAAATTTGAATTTCTGAATCCTTGAAAGCATTGCATGAATACATATCATTCATCATATGCATAAGCAGGTCTTCACACCAAGTTTCCTCATCTCTCTGTTGTTTATTTCAACAAGATGGATCTAGAACAAACGGTCAAAGCCTTACAAGCTCAGAATTCACAATTTCAACAGCTACTCTTTACCTTAGCCAAGGGGTAGGAAGAGCTCAAGACTCTGCTAGATAAAGAGAAAGAGAAAAAGAAGAAGAAGCGAGTCGGTGTGGTTGTCATGGGCAGAAGGTTTAAAGGAAAAGCTAGACGGACCTTGGAATTCCCATCAACATCTGAAGAAGGGGAAAGAAAAGGTAATGAGACGGCAGTACCGTCTGATTTTGAAGCAGAAGAAGAAGAGGAAGAGGACTACTTTGAATAACAATACCCTCCGGCCGATGACAAATACAAAAAATTTGGAAGAGCGTCTAGCTGCTATGGAGATACAGAGAGTACCTGGGCTAGACTTTGAGGAGTTGGGGCTGGTATCTGGAATTGTAATCCCGCCTAAGTTTAAAGTACCTCTATTTGCCAAGTATGATGGGGTGTCTTGTCCCAAGATGCACCTACGATCTTATGTCAGGAAAATTCAACCGCATTCTGCTGACAAAGATTTGTGGGTCCACTTTTTCCAAGACAGTTTGTCAAGAACGCAGCTTGATTGGTTCTACCAGTTGGAGAGGTCTGATGTACATAATTGGGAAGACTTAGCAGCCACCTTCTATAAACAATATCAATACAACACCTACTTGGCACCAACCCGTACTCAACTCCAGAGTATGGCCATGGTGTCCAATGAAGGATTCAAAGACTACGCCCAAAAGTGGAGGGATTTAGCCGGAAGGGTGCAACCACCCCTATCTGAGAGGGAGCTAGTAGACATGTTCCTGGATACCCTGTCAGGGCCTTTCTTTAATCACCTGATTGGAAGTTCGTCTGCTGGGTTCACTGAATTGATTCTAACCGGAGAAAGAGTGGAGGCCGGTATAAAAAGCGGGAAAATTCAAAAAGATGCATCTACTTCTGCTGCCATCAGAAAACCTTTCACGGGAAAGAAGGAAGTATCGGTTGTCTACTCTCAGAGGGGTCAAGGAAGAGTTGAGCACCATTCAGCGGTGTGGGCCATTATGATTCAGAAGTCTGCATCTGATCAGTCCAGAACCAGTCAACCAAGAACCAATCAAACTAGGGTGGAAAGGCCAGTTAGGAAATTCATCAGGATAAATATGAATCCTGCCCAAGTTCTACCCCATCTCTTGAAGTTAAATCTAGCAAGTCTGAAAGAGTCCCCGAAGAATCCGAATAGTGCTTCTCCGCACTACCATCCGAACGCCAGGTGCGCTTACCATTCAGAGAGCCCAGGGCACGACACTGACAATTGTTGGGCCATGAAGAATAAGATTAAGGATCTGATAGATGCTAAAGAAGTTGAATTCGACGCACCTGAAAAACCTAATGTTATCTCTGCTCCAATGCCAAGGCACGACCATAACGCCCATGTTGTCGAGGAGGATCTGTTTGTTGCTACTGTAGATGATTTGATAACTCCGCTCCCTATAATCAAGTTAAATTTGTTGAAGGCTGAGGTTTTCCCAGGTTGTGAAGAAGATTGTCACCTTTGTTCATCCTCATTAAGCCACTGTCCATTGTTGAAGATAGGCATCCAACGCCTAATTGATAACCAAGAAATCCTATTTGAGAAGACTCCTGTTTTATCAACTTCTGTTAATGATGTTTCAATAATAACCATATCTGCCAATCCTTCCAAGGTCCCTAAAAGACCTGTTAGGATTACATCCGCTCTGAAGGCTACACCTTTGAAGATAACCATTCCCCGGCCTGTCCCGTACAAGTCCGACAAATCAGTACCATGGAACTATGGTGGAGAAATATACTACCATGGTGTCAAACAGATTGAACAGACTGCCGAGGAAGAGAGTTCTGAAGAAGACAATTCTGACACCAGTAACATTGCCGGAACAAGCAAAGTTACCCGTAGTGGAAGAATATTTTCTCCAGAGATTTCCCCTCTAAAGGAAATTTTCGGACCCTCAGTTGCTCCTAAGGTTATCACTACACTGGTAAACATATCTGCAAGTACACCAATCATAGAAGAAGTAACAACCCCGTGGTTATCCCCTCCGCTGCTACTGATGTTCGAGGGAAAGGGATCCAAGAAGAGCCCGTCATGACGAGGGCTCAGCCGTTGATCATCCCTGAAACCTCTCAAAAAGAAATGGAGGAAATTTTGAAAATAATTAAGAAAAGCGATTATGATGTGGTGGAACAGCTGGGGCAATCCCCCTCAAAGATCTCCATGTTGGCCCTGTTGCTTTGTTTAGAATCTCATGCTAAGGCTCTAATAAGATTTTTGAAGACGGCCCAAGTGTCACAAGAAACCTCCGCTGATCAGTTCCAAGAATGTGTGGCTAGTTTAACAGCTGACAATGGTCTAGGATTCTCCGATGCAGATTTAACTTCGAAAGTGAGAAAACATAATGATGCTTTGCATGTCTCGATGGAATGCAGAGGGACAACCCTAGCACACGTACTGGTAGACACTAGTTCATCTTTGAACGTCTTGCCGAAGAAAGCCTTGGATAGACTGGATTGTGAAGGCTTAACCCTGAAACCCAACAATATAATTGTCAGAGCTTTTGATGGTTCTAAAAGGATGGTCCACGGGGAGGTGGACATCCCGATTAAGGTGGGAACTGAAACCTTCAACTCCACGTTCTATGTGATGGACATCCGTCCTTCTTATTCTTGCCTGTTGGGAAGACCTTGGATCCACCATGCTGGAGCTGTCACTATTACTCTGCATCAAATTCTCAAGTACCCTGTCCAGGGGAAAATCATAATTGTTCATGGCGAAGAGGAATACATGATCAGTCATCTGAATTCTTTCCGCTATGTAGAATTGGATGGGGAATTCATCGAAACTCCTTTCCAGCATTTCGAAGAGGTAGCTCAGGAGATAGCGGCGACCAAGAAAGTGTCCTCTGTACCCACGATTACCAGACCTCCGCCTCGGATGTCATCTCTCAAGGATGCAAAAGCAATGGTTGAAGAGGGAGGAAGCACAATCTGGGGGAAGCTTCCAGACTTTCCCTACAAATCAGACAAGTTCGGCTTGGGATTTACTTCGACTGGTCAGAAGGTCGTGCGCCGCTCCCGTGCCGGAGAGCCACCTGTAAGGATCAGCCACCAAGGGGTTAATGCACTAGAGGATAGTGAATAAGAGGGCAGCCTAGAAGATTGGATATTTCCTACTGTCAGCGGAGGACTGTGCAATTGGGAAGCAAAAGACTTTGTTCCGATTACTTTCATACCGCAGTAATTTATCTTTTCCATTTCTGTTGGATCTGTAATAACTCTCAAACAATTCGTACTTTTTCAACCTTGTGTCTTACCCGAGGCACAAAGGTCCATTTGTAAGGGTTTTCATTTTTCATCTTCATATGCCATTTAATGAATCATGGACGTTTTTCATACAAACTTTTGTGTTCATTGTCTTTATTTTTACATTTTATTTGTTTTAAGATGGCTATACCCTTATACACACCCACACTCACAAATGCAGGTACTCTTCCATTCCGGATCCCATGGGTAACGATACTGTTATAACCTTCAGGGACTCTGAAGATCTGATCTACCAAGTCGAATACGAAGATGAGGAAGATTGTGAGGTGTCAGGAGAATTGGATAGACTTCTACAACAAGAGGAAAGGGCAATTCAGCCTCATGAGGAGCTGTTGGATACAATCAACTTGGGTACTGAGGAAGACAGAAAGGAAATCAGAGTGGGTGCCAATCTAGAGCCGAGTGTCAAGGAGCACCTAATTCAGCTACTGCATGATTATGTTGAAATCTTCGCCTGGTCATACGAAGATGTTGTACCCCAAAATTTGCCCTCTCATTCTTCAAGGTCTCTCTCACAATGATTCTCAAAGTTCAAGCTTGAACAAATGCATTGGGATTTTCCAGTACCAAAGTTAAAAGGAAACTATCAAAAAGGGAGAAAATAGATAAAAACATTATTTTGACAAAATTGGAGAAATACAAGTGCTCTTCGATCAGCTTCCTTCGAGTGGCCTTTTTGCCTCTTTCGACACAAGCTTGACTTGCATCCTTCGATTAGGAACTTTGGTTCTTTCGATGTAGGTTTGGTTGCATCCTTCGATTGGGCGCTGGACTCCTTTTGGGCAAGTTCATTTCTTGTTTCATTGGGACTTTGAACTTCGTTTGAATGTTATATTCTCTTAGTAAAAATATTTCACTTGGCCATATAGCCTATCTCCTGCGTGTTAACCAAGATTTACAAGGCAGAATTCCTTACCATGCTAGCATGCACAAAACCAAAATCACCTTTTAAAACAACTTGTTACAAGCTTCGACTGAGGCAAAGGCTTCCTTCGATTCCAAGGCAAAAAGTTCCCTTTGGATGTCCTTCGATCCAGGAGGAAAAATGCTCTCTTTTGCCCTCTTTCAATCACAAATCCTGCCCTTGCACGCCTCTTTCGTTTGGGGGAGTAACTTCTCCAACGTTGCAAGTTTCGATTGAGCTTTCCATCCCAAGAGCATTAATTTGGCCCATTCGAAGGATTGTCTAGGGGAGTCATTCGAATATCACTTCGATTGAAAAAAGAAGATGGTTTCTGAAAGTCTGGTCGAAAGGTGAGGTCAGGGAGTCAAAACAAAAGGATGAGAGGCCAAAGGCATTTGTTGACTAAGTCTCATGTGCTGCCAGGCAGGGGCCTGATTCATTGGCCATAAAACGCCAGGACTGCTGCACAGCAGTTTTGAAACACTGTCCAAATTCCTTGCACCGAAATGGCAATAAAATACTGCCCCTCGAAAGCTACAAATACAGCATACCCCTTCTGTTTGAATTTTTTGTTTTCCCTCTCAAAGCGTCAGCCAAGCCACATCTTTGTTTTTTAACTGCCAAACCTTTCCTCTATAAATAGAGGAATCATTGACAAAGAAAAGGGCCAGATTTTTGACTAAGAGAAAAAATCACAAGAAATCCTCAAGCAAGAAAACTCTAGCAAAAATTCTAAAAAAAAAAACTCTTAGACACTTCCCAACGTTTTATTCCTAACACTCTTAAGAAAAACTCAGACCCTTTCATACCTTGGTGGATCCTTCGATTCACTCTCCAACAGCCAGATAACCAGCCTTCGATTTATCCTTTAGACTTATATAATAACCTTCCATTCACTCACCACTATAAAACTCCCTCCCTCGATTCAGTGACTGTTCAAGCAAGGCGGTGATTGAACTAGCCTCAGGAAGACCCCTACAAACTTCTATGCATCACCAAGGAAGTCATTTACAGTTTCCTTTGATTTAAGCGCTTCAAGAGGTAAGTTCACTCTGAACTTAGAACCATTTCATTTTTTTATATTATGTGTGCATACCAATAAAAAACGTAGATATTTAATCTAGGGAGTTTGACCATGCTTCAATCTTCGATCCTGAATGCTTATATGTTGAAAGTTTTGACCCCTGGCTGTTTAGACTTTGGACTTTTGAGACCCGTTAATATTGTACTAACCCATGGCCTGTAGCTTTGAAAGTTACACTCGAGTGTTTTGTTTTAAAAGTTTAAAACAGGTTCTCTGTATTCTTCGATTGGCTAAGTATTCAAGCCTTTCGAATCTCAACCTAAGGGCCTAGCGCTCCTGCAGTCAAAGGAAGCAGCAAGGAGCCTGAGGCAAAGAGTGCACTTCACGTTGACCCCAGGCCTCAAACGAAAGAAGTAGCCAGGAGGATGTCCACACTGACTGCCAAGTCTCGATCGAAAGAAGCAAGAGAAGGGTGAAATCGAAAGACACGACCTTACTGACTCCGGGTCCAATTCGAAGGAAGTCAGGAAGGGCAGAATCGAAGGATGTCTCTGCCCAGATCGAAAGGATCATTTTTATTCCTTTTATTTTTGCTTTGTCTTTACATTTCTTGCTCTTCAATAGGGTTGTAATAGCGTAGGATCTATTTTCTGCATTTTTATTACTTTCGCACAAATGATAGTAACTAGGATGTATGAAAAAATGAAAACAACAAGTAGACAACCCCTAATCAAAGATTAAATGCATGAAAATCAAACACACTATTCACTCATGCACCCCTTACGGTATCTCCACTTGTTGCCTCGGAAAATGCAATCATGTCCCTCGAGTATGAGACACTCTAGCAATTATCCCTTCGATAAATAAAGATCGTAGTCCCTCGATGACCCTCAATGTTGCCTTAGATAAAACGATCTCGTCCCTTACGAAATTACTAGAGCGTCTCACAAGTTGCCTTCAATGATTACATACAACGTCCCGCGCCCGTCCCGTTTAAACATCCTAATGCAAGGTTGTTCACCAAATACAATGGTGAAACAACACTGTAGAAGAGTTAAAAAACATGAGAAAGATCTTTGAGTAAAATTAGGGTAGATGGCTCTTAGTTACTTGATCAAACTTGCAAAACATCCTTGGCCTTTTTCAAACACACTCCACAACACAACTTCAAAAACAACTTTCAAAAACATTGAAATATCTTTTCCAAAGCATTTTCAAAACCACACACACAAAGCACCATTTCAAACAATTAAAAAGCAAAAGGCAAGTGATCTAAGCAAGTAACTAAGAGCCCATGGATAACCATGGATAGAAAGGGTGTTAATACCTTCCCTTTCTATAATCTACTCCCCGAACCCAAGAAAACATCTCAAAGGTCTTTCCTGTGCTTTTTGGCCTTTCCTTAGGATAAAATAAAAAAGTCGATGGCGACTCTTGCTAAACCGAACATTTGCGAACAAAAACGCAAAACCTCAAGTCAGTTCTCCCACCGTATCACAGAACTGGCGACTCTGTTGGGGATATACTTTAAAAGTGGAGTAAGCTTAGGGCTTAGATCACCTTTTGCATGATTAATTGTTTGCTTTGATTGCTTTACATTTTTGGTTCTCTTGTTTGGGCTTGAAATCCTCCACCTGGATTTGGGAAACATTCATAGATAACAATACGTTGTGGAAACTATGCGGGGTATACCGACACGGTTGAAGCAATAGCTATATTAGTGCGACATATTTGTGAGTATCGGTAGCCTTTGAGTCAATCAAAGAGAATACGGGGCCGCTGAGTGATGTCACTAAGCACTAATGACCTAAAACCTTACTTGACCATCTTGGCCTTTTATTAGGGGTAGTGAGATGACCGGCTTTGGTGCAGTCCGAAGTTGGTAGATACTCGATACTACACTCATTGAGGGTTGTTTTCTTGGAATATTTTGGTCGCTAGTTAAGTGGCTAAACCAAAACAATGAACATAGAAAACAATCCAATGATATTGAGCTCCTTAGAACCCGGTTACTATTTATAGGACAGGTTTTGAGCCAACTACACTCAAGAGGGTACTTACCTATGAAACCTCATGAAAGCCTGAAACTAGGGTTTTGTGTGAATTGCTTGTACATGTGTTTGTGCATACATCATGAACATCATAAAGCATCATATGCATCCACTAACCATTTCAAGGGTTTGGATCTTCATCTTTGTTCTTGTTTTGTAGGTCATGGAATCTCTTCGCAGGAAAACAATTCAAGTCAACCTTGTGAGAATCCCTCCTCAACTCAAGGAGCTTACATCAAGAATTCCAGAAAATTCTCTCTTCAGTGAAAGACATGGTAGACTTCTCAACCTAGTCAACACCAGCATTGAAGAAGACGTGGTGAAAGTGCTGTTCCAATTCTTTGACCCCCTTCACCATTGTTTCACATTCCCCGACTACCAATTGGTGCCTACTTTGGAGGAATTTTCTCAACTCCTGAGAATTCCTATTCTTAATCAACTACCCTACAACGGTACGAAAAAAGAACCAAAGCCTGAAGATGTTGCTCAAGCATTACACTTGAAACCATCTGATATCAAGGGGCATTGGGAAACCAGAAGTGGTGTCAAGGGCTTCTTGGCAAAGTTCTTATTTGAGAAGGCACAAGAGTGTTGGAATTCCTTGGATCTGCAAGCCTTTGAAGAGATTGTGGCACTCCTTATTTATGGGTTGGTCTTGTTCCCAAGCCCTGACCAACTTATAGATGTGAATGCTGTCAAGATTTTCATATCCAGGAATCCCATACCTACATTGCTTGGGGACATCCTCCACTCATTTTACACACGAACAATGAGGAAAATAGGTGTTCTCATGTGATGTACTCCTCTCCTATAAAGGTGGTTTATTTCTCACCTTCCATAATCAGTTTTGAAGAATGAGCAGGGTTCAAGGTGGTCACAACGATTGATGACCCTCACATATTCTGATGTACATTGGTGTTCTCGGTCCAGAGAAAATGTCATCATCATTGATCATTGTGGTGAGTTCCCTAATGTCCCATTACTTGGCATTAGGGGAGGCATTACCTACAACCCCTGCCTAGCCTTGAGGCAATTTGGATATGCTCGGAGGGATGGCCCTCATGACATGCTGATTCCTGACCTAGTTTTTGACTTCGACAACGAAGCGCAAGGACTTCGACAAAGGTTCATCGGAGCTTGGAGGATGCCTAACAAGGTGGATAGTAAGACATTGGGGCACAAGAATTCCATCCCCCTTGAGCCTTACCTCAAGTGGGTACGAACCCGCTGCCAGAATCTTATGATGCCATACCCTCATATTCTCCCCTTGATCAAAGAGCCTGTTAAGGAAGGAGAGGTTCCATACAGCATCCTACATCCAGAAATGCCAACATCATGGGAGGAAATGAAGAAGAGTTGGATCCAACTCAAAGAAGAACGGAATACTTTTGAAGCCAGTTTCTATGCCAGTGAGAAGAAGGTTTTGGAGCTTACCCGCCGACTTCACGAGGAGGAGACCATCAACACTTACATCGCACCAAAAAGGATGCGCAACGTCTTTTTACCTTAAGAAGCTTTGTAATATTTGGCCCATGGGGCATTTATGTACTGACAAAATTTCCTCTTATTAATATGGTGTGTGTTCTTTTGTCTGCAACAACTTTGAATTTCTAAATCCTTGAATGCATTACATGAATAAACATATCATTCATCATATGCATAAACAGGTCTTCACACCAGGTTTCCTTATCTTTCTGCTGTTTATTTCAGCAAGATGGATATTAAGCAGACGGTCAAAGATCTGCAAGCGCAGAATTCGCAATTTCAACAACTCCTCATAACCTTGGAAAAGGGTCAGGAGGATCTTAAAGCACTGTTAGAGAAGAAAGAGCAAGAAAAAGGAAAAAAGAAAAAGAAGAGAATTGGGGTAGCTACGCTGGGAAGAAGATTTGAGAATGAAGCTAGGAGAGTTCTGGAATTCCCCTCAACGTCTGACGAAGGGACCGACAAGGGAAAAGGAGCTGCAGTACCCTCTGAGTCTGAGGCTGAAGAGGAAGAGGTTGAATAAGATGAAGACTATTCTGAACAACAATACCCACCAGCTGACGACAAATATAAAAACCTGGAAGATAGATTGGCAGCTATGGAGTTGCAAAGGGTTCCCGGGCTAGACTTTGAAGAGTTGGGATTGATTGCTGGGATTGTTATCCCTCCTAAGTTCATAGTGCCAACTTTCGCCAAATACGACAATCTGTCTTGCCCTAAGATGCACCTGAGGTCGTATGTCAGAAAAATTCAACCTCATTCATCCGATAGAAATCTCTGGGTACACTTTTTCCAAGACAGCTTGTCTGGTACTCAGTTAGATTGGTTTTACCAGCTTGAGAGATCAGAAGTTCATAATTGGGAAGACTTGGATGCTGCTTTCTATCGCCAGTATCAGTACAACACTGACTTGGTGCCTACCCATACTCAGCTACAAAGTATGGAGATGGCCTTAAATGAGGGGTTTAAAGAGTATGCCCAGAAGTGGCGCGACCTAGCTGGAAGGGTGCAGCCACCGCTATCAGATATGGAACTAGTTGATATGTTCTTGGGGACCCTATCTGGCCCTTTCTTCAACCATCTTATCGGGAGCTCCTCTTCGGGATTTACCGAACTGATTCTGACTGGCGGAAGGGTGGAAGCCGGTATTAAGAGTGGAAAGATCCAAAAGGATGCCTCTGCATCCACAGCTGTTAAAAAACCTTTCCCAGCCAAGAAAAAAGCATCTGCTATTTACTCTCAGAAGGGATTGGGAAGAACTGAGCGCCGGCCGACTGTAGGGGCTGTGATGATTCAAAATTCGTCAAATGATCAGCCTCCTAACAATCAGTCGAGACCTAATCAGCAACGGGTAGAACGGCCACAACGGCAATTCACCCGCATCAACATGATGCCCGCACAAGTTCTTCCCCATTTGTTGAAGCTGAATCTGACCAGTTTGAGAGAGGCACCAAAGAGTGTGAATACCACCTCTCCATCTTACAATCCAAACGCTAAGTGTGCTTATCATTCAGACAGCCTGGGGCACGACACCAACAATTGTTGGGCCCTCAAGAATAAGATTTAGGATTTAATAGACGCTAAGGAAGTGGAATTCGACGCCCCTAAAAAGCAGAATATAATCTCTGCTCCAATGCCAAAGCATGGCCACAATGCCCATGCTGTTGAAGAGGATCTGTTTGTTGCTACCGTTGATGAGTTGATAACTCCACTACTGATAATCAAGTTGAATTTGCTGAAGGCTGGGATTTTCCCAGGTTGTGAAGAAGATTGCTGCCTTTGTTCATCCTTACCAACCGACTGTCCATTGTTGAAGTTAGGCATCCAACGCCTAATGGATAACCAAGAAATCCTTTTTGAAAAGACTCCTGTTACACTGACTCCTATCAATGATGTTTCAATAATAACCATATCCGCCAATCTTTCCAAGGTCTCCAAAAGACCTGTTAAGATTACATCCGCTATGAAGACTGCACCTTTGAAGATAACCATGCCCAGGCCCGTCCCGTACAAGTCCGACAAATCATTATCGTGGAACTATGGTGGAGAAATATACTACCACGGTATTAAACAAATTGAATCAACTGAAGAGAGTTCTGATGAAGAGACTTCCGACATTGGAAACATTGCTGGAACGAGCAAAATCACCCGCAATGGAAGAATTTTCTCTCCAGAGATTGCCCCTCCAAAGGCAATCTTTGGACCCTCAGCTGCTCCTAAGATCACCCCTGCACCGGTAAACGTATCTGCATGAACTCCAATTATTGAAGAAGTTGTAACTCCTGTGGTTGTCCCTTCTGCTGCTGCTAATGATAGGGGGAAAGGGATCCAAGAAAAGCCCGTCAGGACGAGGGCTCAGCCATTGGTCATCCCTGAAACCTCTCAAAAAGAAATGGAAGAGATTCTGAAAATAATCAAGAAAAGTGATTATGATGTTGTGGAACAACTGGGGCAAACCCCCTCAAAGATCTCTATGTTGGCCATGCTGCTTTGTTCAGAGGCTCATGCCAAAGCTTTGATAAGATTTTTGAAGACAACCCTTGTACCCCAAGAGACCTCGTCTGACCAATTTCAGGATTGTGTAGCCAGTCTTACTGTTGACAACGGCCTGGGTTTTTCCGACACTGACCTGACTCCTAAGGGAAGGAAGCACAATGATGCATTACATGTTTCGGTTGAATGCCGAGGAACCACTCTCGCCCATGTCTTGGTCGATACTGGTTCTTCCCTAAATGTGCTGCCTAAGAAAGCTCTGGACCGGTTGGATTGTGAAGGCTTGGAGTTGAAACCAAGTAATATTATTGTCAGGGCCTTTGACGGGTCTAAGAGGATGGTGCATGGGGAGGTCGATATTCCCATCAAGGTAGGAACCGAAGTGTTCAACTCCACTTTCTACGTAATGGACATTCGCCCATCCTACTCTTGCTTGCTAGGAAGACCTTGGATCCATTATGCTGGGGCAGTCACTTCCTCTTTACATCAGATGCTGAAGTACCCTGTTAAGGGTAAAATCATAACTGTACACGGTGAGGAGGAGTACATGATCAGTCATCTCAATTCCTTTCGGTATGTGGAGGTGGATGGCGAGTTCATCGAAACACCTTTTCAACATTTCGAGGAAGTTTCTCCCGAGGTGGCAGTAGCGAAGGCAGTGGTGGAGGTACCTATCATTCCTAAGCAGGTGGCTAGGATGGCATCTCTCAAAGACGCGAAGGCTGCAATTAAGGAAGGAAAGAGCGCAGTATGGGGACAGTTGCCCGACTTCCCCTATAAGACAGACAAGTTTGGGTTGGGATTTACTACTGTGGGACAAAAGGCTATGCGTCGCTCCAAAATTGAAAAAACACCCGTCAAGATTTCTCATCATGGAATCAATGCTTTAAGAGATGATGATGAAGAGGGCAACTTTAGTGATTGGATCTTTCCAGCCATTGAAGGAGAACTGAACAATTGGGAGGCGAAAGACTTTGTTCCCATTACTTTCATCAATCAGTAATTTATCTTTTGAACATTTCCTGTTTGGTCTGTAATAATTATTAAACAATTCGCACACTATTTTTCACCTCATGCCTTGCCCGGGGCATGTAGGTCCATTTGTAAGGGCTTGATTCTCTTCATAATCATATGCCTTGTTTTAAAAAATCATTGGACGTTTTTCATTTATAAACTGCTGTGTTCATTTTCTTTCCTTTTGCATTTTTGCTTGTTTAAGGATGGTTATCCCTTACACACACCCACACTCACAAATGCAGGTACCCATCCACTCCGGATTCCATGGGTGACTATTCTGTTTTATCCTTCGATAACTCTGAAGATTTAGTCAATCAGGGTGAGTGCGAAGTTGACGAAGATTGTGAAGTACCGGGAGAGTTAGCCAGACTTCTACAACAAGAAGAGAGGACCATCTTGCCACATGAAGAGTTTCTAGAAACCATCAACTTAGGGACAGAGGAAGATAGGAAGGAAGTAAAAGTGGGGGCCAATCTGGAACAAAGTGTCAAGGAGCTCTTAGTATAGTCATTGAATGAAAACATTGAAATATTCACCTGGTCTTATGAAGACATGCCAGGGTTAGACACAAATATCGTGGTTCACCATGTCCCTACAAGAGAAGACTGTCCACTGATCAAACAAAAGGTCCGTTGAATGAGGCCTGACATGTTTGAGAAAATTAAGGCTGAAGTAATGAAGTAATTCAATGCCGGCTTTCTGGCTGTTACATCCTATCCACAATGGGTTGCTAATATCGTACCCGTACCTAAATAAGACGGCAAAGTCAGAATGTGTGTGGACTATCGGGATTTAAATAGGGCCAGCCCTAAAGATGATTTTCCGCTACCACATATCGACATCTTGGTTGACAACACAGCTCAGCACAAGGTTTTTTTCTTCATGGATGGATTCTTGGGTTACAACCAGATTAAAATGGCCCTCGAGGACATGGAGAAAACTACCTTTGTTACATAATAGGGTACCTTCTGCTACAAAGTGATGTCGTTCGGACTGAAGAACGCAGGGGCAACCTATCAACGCGCCATGGTAGCTTTGTTTCATGATATAATACATCACCAGATTGAATTTTAAGTAGACGACATGATAGCTCGATCACAAACAGAAGAAGAACACCTTGAACATTTGCAAAAGTTGTTTTCCAGGTTGAAGGAATACAAACTCAGACTGAATCCAAGTAAGTGCACTTTTGGAGTTAGGTCTGGTAAACTTCTGGGATTTATTATCAGAAACAAGGGTATTGAGGTTGATCCTGCTAAAGTGAAGGCTATACAAGAAATGCCTGCCCCCCGTACTGAAAAGGAGGATAGAGGATTCTTGGGACGCTTGAACTATATTGCAAGGTTCATCTCTCACCTGACGTCTACCTGTGAGCCAATTTTCAAACTATTGAAGAAGGATCAAGTAGTTGAATGGAACGAAGATTGTCAAGTTGCTTTTGATAAAATCAAGGAGTATTTGCTGGAACCTCCTATTCTGATGCCACCCGTCGAAGGAAGGCCATTAATCATGTATCTGACTGTTTTGGATAACTCAATGGGGTGCGTACTGGGCCAACATGACGAGTCTGGTCGAAAAGAGCATGCCATTTATAACCTTAGCAAAAAGTTTACCGACTGTGAGACTCGCTACTCACTGCTCGAGAAAACATGTTGCGCTTTGGTATGGGCTGCTCGCCGGCTAAGGCAGTATATGTTGACTCATACCACTTTGCTGATTTCCTAAATGGATCCAATCAAGTATATCTTCGAGAAGCCTACTTTATCTAGAAGAATCGCTAGATGGCAGATGATCCTGACTGAGTATGACATCCAGTATACTACCAAAAAAGCTATAAAAGGGAGTGTACTAGCTGACCATCTAGCTCATCAAGCCGTCGAAGATTATCAGTCTATGAGATTCGACTTCCCAGACGAGGACATCATGACATTAGACAACGTCGAAGGTAACGGACCGCATGACGGACCTGAAAATGGATCCCGAAGGACCCTGTACTTTGATGGTGCTTCAAACGCACTTGGCAACAATATCAGCGCGGTAATCATTTCTCCGGAAGGTTGCCATACACCCTTCACTTCCCGACTTTGTTTCAGCAGTACCAACAACATGGCCGAATATGAAGCTTGCATCTTTGGTCTCAAAGCTGCTATAGACCTGGGGATCAAATCTTTGGTCGTCTTTGGGGACTCGGCTTTGGTTATCAGTCAAATCAAAGGAGAGTGGAACACCAAACATCCTAATCTCATCCCATACAAAGAACATGTCCTGACATTGTTGCCTCATTTCGAGCAGGTTACTTTCGAGCATTTCCCGCGAGAAGAAAATCAGCTAGCAGATGCTCTGGCTACAATGTCTTCCATGTTTAAACTCAACTGGGATAACGAGGCTCCCCAAATCACCATCGAGCGAATGGATGAACCTGCGCATTGTCATGAGATTAATACCGAAGAAGTAGTGGAACAACCTTGGTTTCATGAAATCAAAAGCTATCTCCAGACTAGAGAATATCCCGAAGGAGCTTCCGAAAATGACAAGAAATTCTTAAGGAGATTTGCGGCCAAGTTCTTCCTAAGAAACGACATCCTTTATAAGCGCAGCCATGATTGTGTTTTACTTCGATGTGTGGACAAAGCTGAAGCAGAGTTGATCATGACTGAGATACACAGCGGCACATTCGGCACCCACTTGAGCGGACATACTATGGCTAAGAAGATTTTAAGGGAAGGCTATTACTGGTCTACCATGGAAGCTGATTATCATCAACATTCCCGCACTTGCCACAAATGCCAAGTCTAAGCCGACAAACATATTCCTCCTGTTCCTCTCAATGTTCTGACAGCTCCTTGGCCGTTCGCAATGTGGGGCATTGATATGATTGGAGAGATCAAGCCCACAGCGTCCAATGGACATTGCTTCATCTTGGTCGCTATTGACTATTTCACCAAATGGGTCGAAGCAGCTTCCTTTGCCTCTGTTACGAAGAATGTGGTTGCCCGCTTCATCAAGCAGAACCTCATATGCCGGTATGGTGTCCCCGACAGAATCATCACAAACAACGGTACAAATCTGAACAATACTATGATTACCGCTCTATGCGAACAGTTCAAGATTTATCATCATAATTTATCTCCCTATCGGCCTAAGATGAACGGTGTTGTTGAAGCTGCAAACAAAAATATCAAGAAGATCATTCAGAAAATGACTGTTACCTACAAGGACTGGCATGAGATGTTACCGTTTGCTCTGCATGGATATCGTACCACGACACGTACTTCAACAGGGGCAACCCCATTTTCTTTGGTGTATGGCATGGAAGCTGTCCTACCTATGGAAGTTCAGATTCCTTCTTTAAGGATTATGAAAGACGCTGGTTTGAGTGAAGACGATTGGATTCAGACCCGACTTGATCAACTCAATTTGATCAACGAGAAGCGACTCACTGCTATTTGCCATGGTCAGATATACCAAAAACGGATGATCAAGGCTTTTAATAAGAAAGTAAGACGTAAGATATATCAAGTCGGAGATCTTGTAATCAAGCGAATCATCTTGCCGCAAAGTGATCCCAGGGGAAAATGGACTCCTACTTACGAAGGACCGTTTGTGATCAAGAGCATCTTTTCTGGTGGTGCAATGATTCTGACCACCATGGACGGCGATGATTTGCCACACCCTGCGAATGCGGACATAGTCAAAAGATACTACGCATGAAATAACCTGACAAGTCGAAAACCTGAAAGGGCGACTTGGGCAAAAATGGGCATCCCGGTGAACCGAAAACCCGAAAGGGCGGTTCAGGCAAAAATTAGGGATAAAACAAAAAAATCTGTACACCCGGCAAGTTGAAAACCCGAAAGGGCGACTTGGGCAAAAAAGGGTTTCCCGGTGGATCGAAAACCCGAAAGGGAGATTTAGGAAAAAGTTAGGGAATTAAAAGCGTATGACTATGTATCGTCGGATCACTTTAAAGAACAAACTCTTCATCAACAAGTTCAGAGCTTCTGATCAATCCAATCACCGGCGGACGAAGCAGTGAATGAACGAGATATTCAGAGTTGTGAAGGCTATAGCAGAATGGGAATCCCATGGAATTGTTACACATAGCCATCTTTCTTTTGTATAAAAATTTTCAATGTTTACGACAACATTCTCTTACTAGGATGTCTGTCTCCTTTGTACAAAGATACTCATAAAAAGTTAATACAAATACCCTTCCAAATGCATAAATTATCTTTGTCTTTCTTTTCTTTTTACACTTATGTTTTATTTGAAAAACGTCCAATGTTTTGTTAAATAGGCATATGCATTTGAACAATAATCATTGCTTACAAATAAAACAAAAATTAAGAAAAGATGATTGCTGATAGGTTGAAGGTATAGGTAGATATTTTGATGCCCTTTCAGAAGAAATCCCCAGCGGAATTAAACTCCAAGTTCCTCAACAGAGTTAAAGTTCGGAATATATTTCCCCAACAGAGTTAAGCTTCAGGATCCTCAGCAAAGCGAAAGCTTTCTAAAAGATGAATTCCCCAGCTAAAGAGCATACCAGAACTTAATTCCCCTCAGAGTCAAGTTTCAAGACCCCCAGTGGAGCTCAAAAAACCTGAAAATCCTGTCCCCAGCGGAACCGGAATAGTGAACATTCTCCCCACAAAGATACTTCCCATCAGATTGAAGATTCTCAGTCTCACTTCTCCAGCATAAGTCTCCCAGGTTTTCACTTACCAGTAGAGATTTTCAAAGTTTTCCTTATCCCCTAAGAATTCAGTAGTCAGCAAGGATTTCTCATCTTCAGTAATCAAAGATCCTTGAAATCCCCAGCTTCGGTCATGGATTTATTTTCCCCGGCAGCAGTCAAAGATTCCGTTATCTCCAGCTACCAGGATTTATCTTCCTCAGCAAGGCGACTACTCAGCTTACATGCATAACCATTACATTCATATATCATAAACATTGATGAAATACAATTCATTGCATCATGCATATCATGCAGCATAACTTTGTGTTCAGTTAACATTTTACCCTTTTCAGGATAAGATCAAAAGGCTATCATTAACAATTATTCAGATACAGTATGGATACACCCCAAACACGGCGGTCATTTATTACTCATTCAGAACTTCAAGTCAGTTACAGTACATATACACCCCAGACACGGCGGTCATTCTACTACTCATTCGGACTACAACAATCAGATACAGACTAGATACGCTCAAAACACGGATACCATTCTGACCCTTACATCAGCAGTTTGATTCTCTCAGTGCAATCGCCACGGAAGTCATTTTGTCATTTGTCCAGATCCCAGTTACAGTACAAATACACTCCAGACACAGAAGTTATTCTGCTACTCATATAGATCTCAACTTCAGATACAGTCCAGATACGCTCCAGACACGGTTGCCATTCTGTCACTTATTCAGATCCCAGTTAAAGTTTCAGATACACTCCAGACACGGAAGTCATTTTGTTACTCATGCAGATCTCAACTTCAGATACAGTCCAGATACGCTCCAGACACGGTTTCCATTTTGTCACTCATTCAGAATTTATTCCCAGCACACAGTGGCTCCATACACAAATATTTCTCTGTTACCTAGATACAATACAGATACACTCCAGACACGGCAGTCATTCTGATATTCATTCTACATTCAAACACAGTCACAACTCAGATATGCCCCAGACACGGAGGCCATTCTTTTTCTCATACAAACTCAGTCTCCAGATACAGTTCAAATGCATTCCAGACACGGATACCATTTTGATCCTCATTCTTCTGACCTACCACATTGCAATTCAACAAAGATTCTCGGATGGCATCTTTAAGCCCATCTCCAGCAAGATTCTACCATCTCTAAATGGCATCTGTAAGCCCATTCCCGACAACACAATGTTGATACTACACCATGCGAGTGCAAATTTTTTTGGGCACTCTAGTGTTCAATTATCTTCCACCTTCGGATCACAAAAGGTTCGAAAGCCAATCTATATCCTCAAGTTTAAGAAAATTGAACAGGGGCAACTGTTGTACCCTAAAATTTGCCCTCTCATTCTTCAAGGTCTCTCTCACAATGATTCTCAAAGTTCAAGCTTGAATAAATGCATTGGGATTTTCCAGTACCAAAGTTAAAAGGAAACTATCAAAAAGGGAGAAAATAGATAAAAACATTATTTTGACAAAATTGGAGAAATACAAGTGCTCTTCGATCAGCTTCCTTCGAGTGGCCTCTTTCATTGGGACTTTGAACTTCGTTTGAATGTTATATTCTCTTAGTACAAATATTTCACTTGGCCATATAGCCTCTCTCCTACGTGTTAACCAAGATTTTCAAGGCAGAATTCCTTACCATGCTAGCATGCACAAAGCCAAAATCACATTTTAAAACAACTTGTTACAAGCTTCGACTGAGGCAAAGGCTTCCTTCGATTCCAAGGCAAAAAGTTCCCTTTGGATGTCCTTCGATCCAAGAGGAAAAAGGCTCTCTTTTGCCCTCTTTCGATCACACATCCTGCCCTTGCACGCCTCTTTCGTTTGGGGGAGTAACTTCTCCAACGTTGCAAGTTTCGATTGAGCTTTCCATCCCAAGAGCATTAATTTGGCATTCGAAGGATTGTCTAGGGGAGTCATTCGAATGTCACTTGGATTGAAAAAAGAAGATGGTTTCTGAAATTCTGGTCGAAAGGTGAGGTCAGGGAGTCAAAACAAAAGTATGAGAGGCCAAAGGCATTTGTTGACTAAGTCTCATGCGCTGCGAGGCAGGGGCCTGATTCACTGGCCATAAAACGCCAGGACTGCGGTACAGCAGTTCTGAAACACTGTCCAAATTCCTTGCACCGAAATGGCAATAAAATACTTCCCCTCGAAAGCTACAAATACAGCATACCCCTTCTGTTTGAATTTTTTGTTTTCCCTCTCAAAGCGTCAGCCAAGCCACATCTTTGTTTTTTAACTCCCAAACCTATCATTGACAAAGAAAAGGGCCAGATTTTTGACTAAGAGAAAAAATCACAAGAAATCCTCAAGCAAGAAAACTCTAGCGAAAATTCTCAAAAAAAAACTCTTAGACACTTCCCAACATTTTATTCCTAACACTCTTAAGAAAAACTCAGACCCTTTCATACCTTGGTGGATCCTTCGATTCACTCTCCAACAGCCAGATAACCAGCCTTCGATTTATCCTTTTGACTTATATAATAACCTTCCATTCACTCACCACTATAAAACTCCCTCCCTCGATTCAGTGACTGTTCAAGCAAGGCGGTGATTGAACTAGCCTCAGGAAGACCCTTACGAACTTCTATTCATCACCAAGGAAGTCATTTACAGTTTCCTTTGATTTAAGCGCTTCAAGAGGTAAGTTCACTCTGAACTTAGAACCATTTCATTTTTTTATATTATGTGTGCATACCAATAAAAAACGTAGATATTTAAATCTAGGGAGTTTGACCATGCTTCAATCTTCGATCCTGAATGCTTATATATTGAAAGTTTTGACCCCTGGATGTTTAGACTTTGGACTTTTGAGACCCGTTAATCTTGTACTAACCCATGGCCTGTAGCTTTGAAAGTTACACTCGAGTGTTGTGTTTTAAAAGTTTAAAACAGGTTCTCTATATTCTTCGATTGGCTAAGTATTCAAGCCTTTCGAATCTCAACCTAAGGGCCTAGCGCTCCTGCATTCGAAGGAAGCAGCAAGGAGCCTGAGGCAAAGAGTGCACTTCACGTTGACCCCAGGCCTCAAATGAAAGAAGTAGCCAGGAGGATGTCCACACTGACTGCCAAGTCTCAATCGAAAGAAGCAAGAGAAGGGTGAAATTGAAAGACACGACCTTACTGACTCCGGGTCCAAATCGAAGGAAGTCAGGAAGGGCAGAATCGAAGGATGTCTCTGCCCAGATCGAAAGGATCATTTTTATTCCTTTTATTTTTGTTTTGTATTTACATTTCTTGCTCTTCAATAGGGTTGTAATAGCGTAGGATCTATTTTCTGCATTTTTATTACTTTCGCACAAATGATAGTAACTAGGATGTATGAAAAAATGAAAACAACAAGTAGACAACCCCTAATCAAAGATTAAATGCATGAAAATCAAACACACTATTCACTCATGCACCCCTTATGGTATCTCCACTTGTTGCCTCGGAAAATGCAATCATGTCCCTCGAGTATGAGACACTCTAGCAATTGTCCCTTTGATAAACAAAGATCGTAGTTCCTCGATGACCCTCAATGTTGCCTTCGATAAAACGATCTCGTCCCTTACGAAATTGCTAGAGCGTCTCACAAGTTTCCTTCAATGATTGCATACAACGTCCCGCGCCCGTCCCGTTTAAACATCCTAATGCAAGGTTGTTCACCAAATACAATGGTGAAACAACACTGTAGAAGGGTTAAAAAACATGAGAAAGATCTTTGAGTAAAATTAGGGTAGATGGCTCTTAGTTACTTGATCAAACTTGCAAAACATCCTTGCCCTTTTTCAAACACACTCCACAACACAACTTCAAAAACAACTTTCAAAAACATTGAAATATCTTTTCCAAAGCATTTTCAAAACCACACACACAAAGCACCATTTCAAACAATTAAAAAGCAAAAGGCAAGTGATATAAGCAAGTAACTAAGAGCCCATGGATAACCATGGATAGAAAGGGTGTTAATATCTTCCCTTTCTATAATCTACTCCCCGAACCCTAGAAAACATCTAAAAGGTCTTTCCTGTGCTTTTTGGCCTTTCCTTAGGATAAAATAAAAAAGTCGGTGGCGACTCTTGCTAAACCGAACATTTGCGAACACAAACGCAAAACCTCAAGTCAGTTCTCCCACCATATCATAGAAAACATGCCGGGACTTGATACAGACATTGTGGTACACCGTCTACCCACAAGAGAGGATTGTCCACCAGTGAAACAAAAGGTCCGCCGTATGAGACCTGACATGTCCGAGAAGATCAAAGCAAAAGTTATGAAGCAGTTCAATGCTGGATTTCTGGATGTTACTTCCTATCCACAATGGGTTGCTAACATAGTTCCCGTGCCTAAAAAAGACGGAAAGGTACGGATGTGCGTGGATTATAGAGACTTAAACAGGCTCAGCCCTAAAGATGATTTTCCACTTCCACACATGGACATTCTGGTTGACAATACAGCCCAACACAAAGTATTTTCTTTCATGGAAGGGTTCTCAGGATATAACCAGATCAAAATGGCACCTGAAGACATGGAGAAAACTACTTTTGTTACACATTGGGGTACGTTCTGCTACAAAGTGATGTTGTTCGAACTGAAGAATGCCGGGGCAACCTATCAACGGGCCATGGTAGCTTTGTTTCATGATATGATACATCATGAGATAGAGGTCTACGTAGATGACATGATAGCCTGATAAAAAACTGAAGAAGAACACCTTGATCACTTGCAAAAGTTGTTCATCAGGTTGAAGGAGTACAAGTTAAGATTGAATCCAATCAAGTGCACATTCGGAGTCCAGTCCGGTAAGTTCTTAGGTTTCATTGTCAGCAACAAAGGCATCGAGGTTGATCCAGCCAAAGTCAAAGCTATACAAGAAATGCCTGCTCCTCGCACTAAGAAGGAGGTCAAAGGTTTCTTGGGACGCCTCAACTACATTGCTAGGTTCATTTCTCACCTAACATCTACTTGTGAGTCAATCTTCAAGTTGTTGAAGAAAGATCAGGTAGTTAGATGGAATGATGACTGTCAAGTTGCTTTCGATAAAATCAAGGAGTATTTTCTAGAACCTCCTATCCTGATGCCACTAGTCGAGAGAAGACCGCTAATCATGTATCTGACCGTCCTAGAGAATTCAATGGGGTGCATACTGGGGCAGCATGACGAGTCTGGCCGAAAAGAGCATCCCTTTTATTACCTTAGCAAAAAGTTTACCGATTGTGAAACCAGATATTCACTGCTCGAGAAAACTTGTTGCGCTTTGGTATGGGCTGCTCGCCGGCTAAGGCAGTATATGTTGACTCATACCACTTTGCTGATATCTAAGATGGATCCGGTCAAGTACATCTTTGAGAAGCCTGCCTTGTTTGGAAGGATAGCTAGATGGCAAGTGATCCTGACTGAATATGACATACAGTACACAACCCAAAAATCCATAAAGGGCAGTGTGTTGGCTGATCATTTGGCCCATCAAGCTATTGGAGATTACCAATCCATGAAGTTCGACTTCCCCGACGAAGACATTATGACATTGGACAACATTGAAGATTTCAGACCATATGACAAACCTGAACAAGGATCCCGATGGACCCTGTACTTTAATGGGGCCTCCAATGCACTTGGCAACGGTATCGGTGTTGTGCTTATATCTCCAGAGGGATGCCATACTCCTTTCACCGCCAGACTTTGCATTAATTGTACGAACAACATGGCAGAGTATGAAGCATGCATCATTGGACTCAAGGCTGCCATAAACTTAGGAATCAAATCTTTAGTTGTGTTTGGGGATTCAGCTTTTGTCATCAGTCAGATCAAAGGAGAATGGGATACTAAGCATCCAAACCTCATCCCTTACAAAGAACATGTTTTGACATTGTTACCATATTTCGAGCAGATTACCTTCGAGCACTTCCCGCAAGAAGAAAATCAGCTAGCAGATGTTCTAGCTACAATGCCGTCCATGTTTAAACTTAATTGGGATAACGAGGCTCCCTAGATCACCATTGAACGGATGGACGAACCCGCACACTGTCACGAGATTAATACCGAAGAAGTAGTGGACCAGCCTTGGTTTCATGAAGTCAAAAGGTATCTCGAGACTCAAGAATATCCTAAAGGAGCTTCAGTCAATGACAAAAAGTTCTTAAGGATATTCTCAGCTAAGTTCTTCCTAAGTAATGGCATCTTGTACAAGCGCAATCATGATTCTATTCTTCTCTGTTGTGTGGACAAGATTGAAGCTGAAAAAATCTTGGCTGAATTGCATGAAGGTACCTTCGGCACTCACTCTAGCAGACATACGATGGCTAAGAAGATTTTATGGGCAGGCAACTATTGGTCTACCATGGAAGCAGACTGCTATCGACACTCCCGGACTTGTCATAAATGTCAAATCTATGCAGTCAAGGTACACGTGTCTCTGGTTCCTCTAAATGTCTTAACAGCTCCTTGGCCCTTCGCTATGTGGGGGATCGATATGATTGGGGAGATCAAGCCTACGGCATCCAATGGACACCGCTTCATTCTAGTGGCCATTGATTACTTCACAAAGTGGGTCGAAGCAGCCTCCTTCGCATCCGTTACTAAGAATGTTGTTGCCCGCTTCATCAAGCAGAACCTTATCTGTCGGTACGGTATCCCCGAAAGAATCATCACTGATAATGGTACAAACCTTAACAATACTATGATCACCTCCTTGTGCTAACAGTTCAAAATTCAACATCACAATTCATCCCCCTATCAGCCAAAGATGAATGGTGCTATCGAAGCTGCAAACAAAAACATCAAAAAGATCATACAAAAAATGAAAGTCACCTACAAGGACTGGCATGAGATGTTACCGTTTGCTCTCCACGGGTACCGTACCACGGCTCGCACTTCAACTGGGGCAACACCCTATTCTTTAGTTTATGTCATGGAGGCTGTTCTACCTATTGAGGTTCAGATCCCCTCTTTAAGAATCATGAAGGATGCAGGTTTAAGTGAAGACGATTGGATTCAAACCCGACTTGATCAGTTAAACTTAATCGACGAGAAGAGACTTACTGCTGTTTGCCATGGTCAGACGTATCAAAAACGGATGATCAAGGCTTTCAACAAGAAAGTCAGACGCCAAGTGTATCAAGTTGGAGATCTAGTGATCAAGCGCATCATCTTGCCACAAAGTGATCCCAGGGGCAAATGGACTCCTATCTATGAAGGACCATTTGTAATCAAGAACATCTTTTCTGGTGGGGCAATGATCTTAACCACCATGGACGACGACGATCTGCTGCACGTTGCGAATGCAGACATAGTCAAAAGATACTACGTATAAGAGACCCACTAGGTTGACACACCTAGGCAAAACAAGGGCATCCCGGTGAATCGAAAACCCGAAAGGGCGGTTCAGGAAAAAATTAGGGATAAAACAAAAAAGTCTGTACACCCGGCAAGTTGAAAACCTGAAGAGAGAGTTGGGCAAAAAGAGGGTTTCCTGGTGGACTGAAAACCCGAAAGGGCGGTCCAGGAAAAAGTTAGGGAATTAAAGCGTATGATTATGTCTCGTCGGATCACTTTAAGGACAATCTATTCATTGACAAACCTGGAGCTTCTGATCAATTCAATCATCTTTGGACGAAGCAACAGATGGACAAGATATTCAGAGATGCGGAGGCTATAGCAGAATGGGAACCCCATGGGATTATTACACATAGTTGTCTTTCTTTATAAATTTTTCTTATTCATGACACCATCCTCTTTCTAGGATGTATGTCTCCTTTGTACAAAATACTTATTCAAAGTAAATACAAATATATCTCTTTCAAAGTACAAAAAACTATTTGCCTTTTTCTTTACACTTGTGTTTTATTTGCAAAAACATCCAATGATTCATTAATGAACATATGCATTTGAACATAATTACTGTTTACAAATAAACATGATGAAAAATAACAATTACTGACAGGTTGAAAGATTAGGAAAACGTATTTAGGCTATTCCATGAACAATCCCTACAGCACTTCATTAAGATCCCCAGCGGAGCCAAAACTTTGAACTACAGATCCCTAGCGGAGATGAGACTACCGACTACCAATCCTCGGTGGAGCCGAAACTTCAAACTATCAACCCACAGCGGAAATCATCCAGTTTCTCCAGATTCCCCAGCAAGTTGTCTTGAAGCTTGAAAATAAACCAGATAATAGTTTTTTCTCCCCAACCTAGGGTAACTCCCCAGTAGAGTGACAGACGACCGAAACTCCTGATCTTTTTCCAAACAGGAATAAGCTTTCCCCCACAGAGTTTTTATTGCTCCTCGACAGAACAAAGACTCCCGTCAATAATCCCCAGTAGAAGTCATTAAAATTCTCTGGATTCCCCAAGCAGATTCCTCAAGAAGTATATGGAATTACCCTCACAACGGAATCCTCAGCAGTCAAGGATTTATTTTTCCCGGCAACAGTCAAGGATTTATTTTCCTCAGCAATACAACAATACAGCAAATCAGCTTACATGCGCATACATTACATTTATATATCATGAACATGGATAAAGTACATATATTGCATCATACATTTCATGCAACATAACTTTGTGCTTCAGCTAACATTTTACCCTTTTCAGGACAAGATTAACAGCTACCATTAACAAATGTTCAAAGATTCTAGATAAAGTACAGATACGCTCCAGACAAGGTTGCCATTCTGTCACTCATTCAGATCTCAACTTCATATGCCGCTCAGATACACTCCAGACACGGAAGCCATTTTTCCGCTTATTCAAAATTCCAAGTTATGATACAGTACAGATACACTTCAGACACGGAAGTCGTTATGTCACTCATTCAGACTTAATTTCAGATACAGTATAGATACACTCCAGACACGGAAGTCATTCTGTTACTCATTCGGATTTCAATTTCATGATACAGTACAGATACGCTCCAGATACGGTTGTAGTTCTGTTACTCATTCAGATTTCAATTTCAAGATACAGTACTGATACACTCCAGACACAGAAGTTATTCTGTTACTCATTCAAATTTCAATTTCAAGATACAGTCCAGATATGCTCCAGACATGGTTGTTATTCTGTCACTCATTCAGATTTCAATTTCAAGATACAGTCCAGATATGCTCCAGACACGGTTGCCATTCTGTCACGCATTCAGATTTCAATATTCAAGATACAGTCCAGATACGCTCCAGACACGGAAGCCATTATGTCGCTTCTTCAGGTTCGTCCTTTAGATACAGTTCATATACGCTCCAGACACGGAAGCCATTCTGCTACTTATTCAGATTTAAGTACAGATACAGTTCAGATACGTTCCAAATACAGACACCATTATGATGCTTATTCTTTTGGTTTACAACAAACATTCTTGGATGGCATCTACAAGCCCATCTCCAACAAGATCCTAACACCTCTCTAAATGGAATCTTTAAGCCCATTCCCTCAGTTACACCTTTGCCGAGTGCAAAGTTATGGGCACTCTAGTGTCCAATCATCTTTTACCTTCGAGTCACGAACGACAAAACTCGCCAATCTAACTCTTAAGGTTCAAGAAGATTGAACAGGGGCAGTTGTTGTACCCCAAAATTTTCCCTCCCATTTTTTATAGAAAACACAACCCTAGGGTTTCTCAGATGTTCAAACTGGCTCAAAAATCGATCAGACAGATTCTCTTATGGGGCGGTAAACCAGTAATTAAGGTTTTTTCTTGCAATCCTCAGAAGAAAATGGATTCTAAAAAAAAATTCAATTGGTTTTCACATGTCTTCATGCTTTCTCAAGTTTACTATAAAAAAAAGACAATGTTTGTTCTCAAGGCATGGTTGTTTGAGACAAGAGATTTAGACTGTCATGTAGGACACTCATGATTGTTTAATCCAGGTTAACCAGCTGATTTGCGTCTTTTAAAACAATTGCTTGGTCAGGAAATGGAATATACAGTGCGTGTTTGTTTGGAATGCAGTTGCATAGTTATTGGGATTACTTGGAATGTAAGTTACCAGACTGGAGCATTTTATTTTAAATATCTTGATTGGTAATCTTTAAGAATCAGTTAGGATGCGAAGAGAAAATTATAAGTTATTGTCACTAAAGGATTTCAATTGACACCAAAATATTTCATAAGACTTTCTCCAATTTTTCAGACATTGTTACAAAATAATTTTTTCTTTTAAATACTCTATGTTTTACAACTTATTGTATTTAAAAGATAAATTAGTACAATTGTTGGATACAATACAAGAATGTTTTTTTCTAAATTACAAAAGAAATCCAAATGCTTGATTGGCCTAAGAGAATTGATCTATGCCTAAGTTTGACCGAAGTTCCTTTGCTTATCTCCAAGACCTCCTTGCTTGCCCCAGAGTTTCTTGCCTTCCTTGCTTTGTCATCTCCATTTTGCTCACATGAAAATGAAAGAAAGAAAATGTGATTAGTACAAGTTATTTGGGAATGAACAAAATTTTCCAAAAAAATGATATTCATCATTAAAGTTTGCAAAGTGGAATCAGAATGCCATTTTCTTCATCACAATTTTATTTTTTCTATTTTTGCAAATCACAAGAAATGCAAGCAAGCTGTCCAAACAAACAAAATGTCCAAACAAGAAATGCAAGCAAGCTGTCCAAACAAACAAAATGCCCAAACAGCAGCCAAACAAACAGAATGCCCAAACAGCAGCACAGCAAATAGGATGCCCAAACAGCAGCGCAAATCAAACAGAATATAGCAAACAACAAACAACAAAAGCTAGAGCAGGCAGCAAAGCAGAAGTATGGCAATATAATAAGCTAAGTCAAATAAGCAAAAGCTTGTTCAAGAAGCATAATTCATCATTTTCCATTTTTCATTGCAAACTTTTCAGAATTGGAAAAAGGGGCAAAAAGAAATTTGCTTTCCTAGTGTCATTGAGAGAGAAGAGTGGAAAGAAGTCACCTAGGTTATTAGGATGCACATCCCTGCTGCCTTGACTGTCACAAGTTACATAGAAGTTGCTAGAAAACAAAAACTACAACAAAAAGACCAAAATAACAATATAGTAAAATATTCAATTTCTTTGTTTTCCCACCTTTTGAATAGAGATAACATAAAGAGGGTCAATAGAACAGTAGACACAACTCTCAAGCAAAGGAGATATAAAAAATTATCAAACTCAAAAACTTGAAACAAGTCTCCAACTTTTAAAAAGTTTCAAACTGTCAAACCATCACAAAACTCACAAACCTGCAACCTGTTAACAAACATAGCCAAATATCAAAAACAGTTGACACAAGCCTCAAAAACCATCAGTAAACTGTCAAGCCTAAGAAAACCATCAGCAAACTGTCAAACCTAAAACCTCCAAAAAAACTGTCAAACCCAAATCTGAACCATAACCAAAGCAAGTCTCAAACAGCAAGGACCAAATCAATAACCTTCAAAAACCTGTCAAAGTCAAAAACCTAGAAACCAAGTATCAAGCTAAAAACGCAGCAACTATCTCAAAACTGTAACATTCAAAACCATCACTACCATCAAAACTCTCATCAACCAAACCTGTAACAAACTTGTTAACCAACAACAAAAAACCACAAAAACTGTTCAAACCAGTAAAATCCTCAAATACCAAAACATATCCAAAACCAAAACAAAAAAACCAGTAAGAATCTCAACACTGTAACCTGTCAAATATCCAAACCTCCAAAACCTCAAAGTCTAAAAACCTGTAAACCAGCATCCAAACTCACAAAAAAACAAGTCTCGAGCTTCAAACACAAAACCAAAAAAACCTAAAACTTGTACTAGTAGCCAAGAATCAAACCAACAACCTGTAACTCAAAACACATTAACATCATCCCAAAAGCCTAGAATCATTTTCAAATTCACAAAACAGTAGCAAACCACAAAAAAAGAATCCAGATAACCAACATCCTTATCATTCAACAAAGAAGACAGAAGCAAGTTACCAGAAAAGCAATTCGATCATCCTCATTTCCTCACCTCGTGCAACTCCGGCTACCAAGGAGCGCCTCCCTCACCGTCTCGCCTCTCCCTTTCTAAATCACAGAAAGAACTCCAACAAGTATCGATTTTTCGTAATTAAGATCATGAGGTTGATTAACAAAAAAACACATAACAAGACAAAAACCTAACAATGAATTCGTAAGCTTCACTAATAATAGAACCTTCAACTTTTCAAGAAAAGTCGCTAGAACTCGTTTAGGGAGGCGAGATTAAGGGGCGCTCCGGAAACAAAAAGTTGGGGAGAAGATCAGATAAACAAATTTCGAACCTTTTAGGCTTAAATCCGAACTTAGGGTTTAAAAAAAACGCGAATCATGTTGAGATAAAGAAATAAGGAGCGATTTTGTTCACCAAATTAGGAAGGGACGTTTATGAGAGGTTTAGAGGTTCAGAAGGATGAACAAGAGATGAGCGAAAGAGACAGAGCGGCGCCACTGTGAACAAAGGGTTTCAGAACCCTAATTTTTGCTTTGAATCCCTTAATCAAACAATTAACAGTTTATGAAACTTGGGCCGTTTTGTTTTGTAAATCCCATAAGCCCATATGCCGTTGCTGGATACACCCCCCTTGGCCCTTTTTTATGCTTCAGCAAGATTAACACTTTGGTTTGGGCCTCATCCCAACTCAATCCCTTAAAGGCCATTGCATTTTTTAATTTGTTTTCCCTTTAATCTTTTTTTTGGTTATGTAAGTTAGTAATAAAAACATAAAATATTTTTTTATATTAGTTTGAATTAGGTTTTTTTTTGTAAATATTTTTTGTCATTTTTCTTTTCTTTATGAATTTTTATTTTAGATTTAATTTTAGTAATAAAACATCAAAAATGATAATTTAGTTTATTTGTTTTCTTTAGATTTTTACATAATTAATAAAATACAAAAAATAAAGATTTTAATTTAATTAATTATTTTTATTTTTTAGAATAGGTTTTATCTTTCTCTTTTCATGTAAATACTTAACATTTCATATTTTGTTGATTTTATCTCATGGATTATCATAACTTTAATTAAACCATACAAAGTTCAATTTGGTTGTATTGTTTGATATCCGGATATTTCTATCTTATTTGATTCATCCCCATTTTTAAAAATTGTACCCCCATTCCCGAACATTCTGTAATAGCTTAGAATTTCAATTCCCGCAATTTACTGCTTTCTATATACTGTATAGTAATTAGGCGTGTATGGCAAGATTCAAAAATCAATCGCTAGATGACCTAATCAAAGAATAAAATAACTTGAAACCAACACACTTTTTCACACGCGCACCTCTAGGGTAACCTCGCTCGTTGCCTCGGAAATACAATCATCTCCCTCGAATATGAGACACTCTAGCAATGACCCTTCGATAAAAAAGATCTTAGTCCCTCGATGACCCTCGATGTTGCCTTCGATTAAAACGATCTCGTCCCTTACAAAAATTGCTAAAGCATCTCACAAATTGCCTTCAATGATTGTAAAATTGACCCACGCCTGTCCTTTCACATCCAACGATGGGGCTTCTTACCAAATCAATGGTAAGATAGCACCATTAAAAGGAGGAAGAAAAGAACAATTTAAGACCTTTCGAGTAGATAGATTCGCTCTTAGTTACTCGCTTGCACACGACAAAAACTCTTTACACCTACACTTCCATTTCAAAATATTTTCAAAAAGACAAAAATGTTTTGTATACGTTCTTATAGAGACGAGAACCATTGCAAAACCTCTTTTCAAAACACTTTTCGAAACACGATTCACAAACACATCTTTGAACCACTTTTCGAAACAAAACTTTGTATACGTTCTTATAGAGACGAGAACCATTACAAAGAGATTTTTCAAAATACTTTCAAAGCCCACAACACAAGCACACAATCAAATGAAAGCAAGTGATCTAAACGAGTAACTAAGAGCCCATTGAAAACCATGGATGAGAAGGGTGCTAATACCTTCCCTTTTCATAATCTACCCCCCGAACCCGAGAAAATCTCGAAAGGTCTTTCCTATGCTTTTTTAACTTTCCTTTTGGATAAAAGAAAAGTCAGTGGCGACTCTTGCTAACCGCACAAGTGCGAATGAAACGCAAAACATCTAGTCAGTTCTCCCACCGTATCACAGATGGCAATAGCAAAATTATTGTCAACGAGATCTGGAGTGGATGTGGATCTGTAAATGTGTGTGTGTGCATGTAAGGTCACATGGATATTTTGAAAATGTAATAAAGTAAAGAAAGGAAAAGAGCTCAAAATTTGAATGAAAAAATAATCCAATGTTTTTTCATTAAAATGAGCATATGGTATATGATAATGACAAACCCTTAACAAATGGATCATTGTGCCTCGGGCAAGACACATGGTTTAAAGTCATTATTTTAACATAGATTACAGGCAAAGTTCTCAAAGTAATAAAAACAATAAATGGCAATTACTCTTGGTTGAAGGAGATTGGGATGAAGTCCTTGGTCTTCCAGTTGTTGAGCCCTCCGTCAGCAGTCGGGTAGATCTAGTCATCAAAGTCACAATCAACATTAGAGTCTTCTAGAGCATTAACCTCATGGTTACTAATGCGGAGAGGTGGTTTCCCTACACAAGCACGTCGCACCTCCTTTTGAGCTTTGGAAGTGAAGCCCAATCATAATTTTTCTGACTTGAAAGGGAAGTCAGGAAGTTATCCCCAAATAGTGCAACCTCCTTCTTCAATAACAGCATGGGCATCTTTGAGGAAGCCATCCTTGGTGTATCTTTAGCAACTTATGGAGTGTCCAGAGTGGCCTTGGCAACAACGACCATGGGAGAGACCAATTCAAAGGCTTGAAAAGGAGCTTCAATGAACTCGCCATCTATTTCAACATATGTGAATGAATTTAGATGACTAGTCATAAACTCTTCTTCTCCATATACAGTTATGATTTTCCCTTTGACCGGGTATTTCAACTTTTGATGTAGTATGGAAGTCACTGCACCTTCCCCATGGATCCATGGGCATCCAAGCGTGCATGAATAAGAAGGATGGATATCCATCACATAGAATGTTGAGTTGAAAACATGAGACCCAACTTTGATAGGGAGATCGACCTCTCCATGGACCATTCTTTTCGAGCTATCAAAAGCCCTTACTACAATGTCATTGGGTTTTAAAACCAATCCATCACAGTCTAGCCTATCTAAGTCACCTTTCAGTAAGATATTGAGAGAAGATTCAGTGTCCACTAATACGCGTGCCATGGTAGTGCCCTTGCATTCTATGGAGATGTGGAGAGCTTTATTGTGATTCTTCCCCGTCAGGGTCAAATCTACATCAAAGAACCCTAAACCATTGTCGGCAGTCAAGCTTGATACACAGTTTTCAAATTGGTCGGCCGTAGTTTCTTGTGGGACATGTGCATTTTTCAGGAACTTTATCAGTGCTTGGGCATGCGCTTCGGAACATAGCAACAAAGACATCATATAAATCTTCGAGGGTGTTTTCCCCAACTATTTCACTATCTTGTAATCACTTTTTCTGATGATTGATGCGTGATTTTCGCAAGTATATGAATCGCGTCAGTGTAATATAAAAGATTATCGATCCCACAAAGACCAAAACGTAAATCTATCAAATTCTATTGTCATTATGTTTATCTAAGGTAGGTCAAATCAGGGTTTTATAGCAGGCAGAGTAAATAAAGTAAAAGATGTTAATTCAGATAAAAGCAACGGGTTCGAATGCAAATTACAATAGTCAGATAATACTCTAAAATTCTTCTAATAGAACTACTTATGGGGCAATATTTCCTACTTTGAAAAGAACTAATTTAACAGGAACCATTGCTTTCGTGTATTCAGAACCGAGTTTATTCTTTAAATAATGCCTTTTTATTGTCACGGATAATAGGTGCGTATTGTGTTAAGGTAAGAAACCTATTTTTAAGAAATATAGTTACTTGACTAAGTTGAAAAGTGATTTTGACTCAAAACTTATAACCAAGAGATGATTAGACTTTTAAACCTAAAAACTCGTCCGAAAAAGGTTTTGAAATCATTTCTTCTAAAAATTTATAGGTTCTTACTTAATTGAACAAAATGCTTTCGCTCTCTTTGAGAAATTAAGACTAACCAAGTTTATCAATGGTTGGATAGATTTCGATCTTACCCAACAGAAAATAAAGTGCAGAAAACTTGTGTTAAAATCCAAAACAGCCCCTAAAGTATTCCTACAGATGCAATGTTTAGACAGTTACCTTAACCATGATCATTAAATTTTAACCCTAAAGGAAATAAGCCAAACATGGAAATAAACTTATTAAAGCAAATCATGTTTAAGCAGAAAGTTAAAAGGTTGAAATATAAGTAAATGCAATGCGAGAAAATAAACAAAGTAAAGCAAGTGTGATGCGAGAAAATAAACAAAGTAAAGCAAGTGCGGGGAAATAAGTGCGATAAATGCAGAAACTTAAATAGAAACCTACTCCAAACGGAGGGCTTTAAAGCAAATTGATTGGAAGGTAAATTTGACTGAAATAAAGGAAAATTATATTAAAATGGCGGTAAGATTGTAAAGTGCTCCAAACTTGATTACATACTCAATGACTCATGTGATAATTCTTCGATGTGAAGAGATTACCGCTTACAATTGGATAATATATGGCTTATGCCAGTGCAACTAAGCGTGGATGAAGAAGAAGAACTAAAATCACTACTATTTATAGGCCTAGGAAGATTTTGGAAATCACAAGAATGCCCTCCAACTTGGGGGATCGAGTCGTAACCCGCCATTCGAAGTCCAGAACCACAAACCTCTGAACCAACCAACAATGAGCAAAAATTATTTTCTTTTATTATTTTTGCAATTTCTCACAACCCCTTTTTAGGTTAAGTGACTTTGTGAGGGTCACATATCCCGGAGTTGTAGCATATGAATCATGAAAGCATAGCAAAAATAATTTGGATCACTCACTTATATTCATCGGTCTTCTACGTAGAGCATGCTTAAGACGGAGTTGACTGCTAGAATAAACTACTAAAGATGAAGGTTAAGGCCATAGCATAAGGTTATCAGGATCGGTTCCTATAATTATAAAGCTTATGGTGTTGAAACGATACTGATTTTTCAAAAGGACTTCCCAAGTCATCTACATCATATCCTAAACCTGACTTAAAGCCCAAAAGTTTTCAAACAATACTGTTTTTTTTGTCAATTTTTTTTGGTAGGGCTAAGGAATGGGGATAAATAGAAATACACCACACAAATGACTCAGCAAACACGTGAATTTTATTGAAACAAACAAAGCAAGGTAAATAAACTGAAAAAGAAATAAAGACTTAAAATTAAAGAAAAGGAAAAGCAACAAAATCTCCTCCCATACTTAAATAGAACATTGTCCCAAATGTTTTGAAAGAAAATATTGAAAGAGTAACCTGGATGTATCTAGGGGCAGCCACTGGTGCCCTCGCCGTCCTGTTGATGCCTAGGGTGACGAGACCTGCTACGACGATGATCGCTCTGGGAAGAGGCTAGCTGCTCCACTCTGGCTGATAGAGCGGCCTGAGAACTCTAAACCTGTCGAACGTTCCCTGATAGGGAACCCTGAGTGGCCTCCATGAGTGCAAAGTGCCTCTTAAAATAGACATGCTGACACTGCTTCCCAGTACTGATCACAAGCTGGGATTGCATGATATTTTGAAGACATTGATCAATATGTTGTTGAGATGTTTGCATGAAGCTCATGTTGTCAGTCATCTGTTGTTGCAATGTGGTGAGAATCCCATCTCACCTCTGCTCTCGAGCAAGATTCTCTCGCCACATCTCCTCAGTGATGTAAAATCCAGGGGCAGCACCTACAAAATGATGTGAAGAAGATTGTGTAGTGCGTGCTGGTGAATCATAGTGGGGGACATATGTGGAACGAGATACTTGGTCTCTCTATTCATACTCCTCATGAGTCTGATGTCCGTCCCCAAGAAGAACATTAGGGAGAAATGGTTCCCTAACAGGTGGAGCGGACAAATCATAAGTTCAGTTTCTCTCAAGAAGCACATCAGTCCTTCGGGAGAAAGGTAAATTGACACTGGGAATAGCCACACCATGGATCATGAGGTTAAAACTTCCCTCTTTCCTAACCTTGCATAATTTCATATCTTTCAAAAACTTTAAATTAATTATGCGGTCAGGTAGAGGTACCAAAGTGGCTAACTCAGTGTCCAAGTTCAAAGCCTAAGCAATGGAGGTAATCAATCCTCTAAAAGAAATAACGCCCCCCTTTCTCAAAGCGGAAGACATGTGTGCATTCATAAATGGGAAAAAATTAACTTTTAAACCAGTGAGGCTTCCTTGCAAAAATAGAAGTTCATTTGTATTGACCTTGTTTGGATTCTCCCGGGGAAAAATAGTACAAGCCAATAAATAACAGAAAACACGAATGGCCGGGTTATGGATCATTGAGGCAAGAATATCCTCAAAAAAGGAAATGGTGGAACTAGACAATCTATCCCAAAAGGAAAATGCCTAAATCGACCAATGAAAATTCAAAGGGGTCTCACAGATAAAATCTTCCCCATGAGGCATGTCCAACAACTCTGCTAAAGCACCAGTAGTATACTCATATTCAACATTAAACATTCTAAATTTTACTGTACCGATTGTGCTAGCAGTGTTGGGACTGGCAGTATAAATAATCAACTTAAAAATTCTTTGGTCACCCTGTCATAGGTAGGTTCTCTCCTAGCAAAAATATCATGCAATTCTAAAGTGTTTAACATGTGGAAAACACTGTAATAAATTCCTAAAGTGTACATATAGTCAGTATCGATATACCTTGTTGGAACAATTTCTTGTGTCTGGAACTTCTCGAGAATTTTCTCTGCCTCGACCCCAGTTTTCCATCACGAAGCAAAAATCCATCGAACTCCATAGTTGCCATTGTTGGGGAAAGAGGAGAAAAATGGGTTTTTATGGAAAAAGGTGAAAATGGTGGTTTGTGGATTTTTAATGAGGGAAATGAAGTGGTGGAATAGGAAATGTTAGTGGGGTTGTGAATAAATGGGAAAGTTATGAACTTTTAGTGGGTTTTGATGGAGGATTAGGAGAGGCAAAAATGGAGTTTTTCGGGTTGGAAGATGAAAAATGGTGGTTTTGGTGGTTCTGTCCCATAAAAGGTACAGACCCCTGGCGGTCGCCATGAGGGTTATGGCGGGCGCCATGTGTGCAAAATCTGGATGGGCCAGATTTTGAATTTTTGCTCATAGGCCTTGTACTTTTTGCAGGGTGGGGTGGGTATGAACAACATCTTTCATATGTTTTTTTCTTCATAATTTGAATCTTGGATGACATAGCTTGATAAAAATCAAAATGGAAATTCATAAAATAAAATAAAATACAACAAAATACAAAAAAAAGAAGAGAAAAGTAAATAATGAAAAACATCAACATGTAATATATTAATATATGTAGATATGCAATACGATTGTTAGAGATAGATTCTTAAAAACAAAAATAAATCCAAGCAGAAATCAAATGTAGATAACATTAAGTCTGGAAATAAAACTAACGATAAAGAATATAAATAGCATCTCTGTCTCAGATGGGAGGAACATCGCCAACACCGGCAGGGGGGTCATCATTAAGGTCAGAGTCAGAGCCTCCTGGGGCTTGTGGGCCTCCTGCTATCTGTCGGTGCAACTCAAAAATCTCCTGGTAAAGAAGGTCGGCCTCCGATGCATGAGTCAAATCAGAAACCTCATGCTGCAAGGTGAGGTCAGCAATCTCCTGTCAAAGTTAGGCCACCTCCATACATAGCTCAGCTAGTTGTGCATGCACATTTGGCTGCTGCAAAGAGAAATTATTAGAAAGTACGGTGAACTTGGGTGAAAGTGGTGCAGGGATGTACTCTACCATAGGTTATGATATAGGTGCATCAATGGTCTCTCCCTAGCCTTCCAAAACATAGCTCCAGTTATCCGGATCATGTACACTGGTCAACATAGGATCTGGCATAGTGAATTAGTGTATCATCTCATTCTTGATCAGGAGCCTGAAAATGTCTGAGCTGAAGGAGACCTGCCTCATCAATCTATGATCCAAGCAATACTCGATATCCAACAGCGTGTATCCACAGTAAGGGGTCAAGTGACATAACTTCCTCTCAAGACCCAAAGCAATATCAATGTGTGTCACTGTCCCTCCCACGTGTACGATACTCTCAGGGGGAGGGCAGTGGTGTGCAGATTCCACATGAAGAAGTTACAGCAGGCAACTGGACGTGACTGATTAGCATAAAACAAGAAGAATACCTCCTCATCACATACATGGTGGTCAACATCACTCCTTCCTAAGAAGGTATGGGCCAGAATCATCTGAAAATAGCTGATGGCCATATTATGGATGACGTTTGACATCATGTGGTCAGGATCATGGCTACTCCCAGCAGTGATGTCATCCCAAAACTTCTCCACGTCTCTAATCATCAAGTAATCTAAGGGTAACTCTGGAATAGCATCAGGATAAGTCCGAAAACCTAAAAGATCACCAAACTCCTTGTGGTTGAAAGCATACTTTGTCCCGAACAATCTGAAACCGATGTGGCCATCTGGATCAACATATGGGTTGTAGTTCAATGAGTTTAGGAACTCTAAAGTGAGGTTCTGGTAAGTCTCGTTCTTGCTGTCAGCATACTCCTCCTAGTTGAGTTGGTGGCATAGGAATCTGACACTAGGCTCCAAGCCTAAGACTTCCAAGCAACCTTCATCTGGATACTGGGTAGGAGCCATCGAGTGAAGGGACAAGGCCTCATAGCGTTGTTTCTGAATCTCATTTCTGAAGTTGACATGCATGTCATCAAAGGCAACATCCTGAAAAGGTATGGTTAGACGAGAATGTTGTCCTGAAAAATACAAACATTAAAACAATTAGTCGAAAAATGGGGAAACATAAGGCGATAAAATTATAAAATAAATAAATAAATGCAAGTAAAGAAAAAAAGGAAATAAAATAAAACCCATGGGTTTCCTCCCATGTAGCGCTTGTTTAACGTCATTAGCTCAATGAAATAGACTTCATATCTCGGAAATGGGTACTGGAGGGTCGACCAAAGTGTAGCTGGAGTAGTCAATAGGAATGTCACCTCCTTTATAAAGCTTGAGTCTTTGTCCATTTACTGTGAATGAGTTGCAAGAGTTGTTTGTGATTTCTATGGCACCTGACTTTAAGATCTTAGAAACTTCATAAGGGCCAGTCCATCTGGAGTGTAGCTTACCTAGAAAAAGTCTCAACCTGGAGTTAAAAAGGAGAACTTGATCGCCTATGTTGAATTCCTTTTTTATAATCCTTTTGCCATGCCATGCCTTAGTTTTTTCTTTGTATATTATGGCATTTTCATAGGCATTCTGGCAGAGTTCTTCTAATTTATGAATGTCAAGGATTCTTTCCTCACAGGCAGCCAAATAATCTAGATTTTAGGTTTTTATGGCCCAATAGGCTTTGTGTTCTAACTCAAAGGGTAAATGACATGACTTTCCATAGACCAATTGATATGAGGTAGTTCCAATAGGGGTTTTATAAGTTGTCCTATAGGCCCACAATGCTTCTTATAGCTTTTGAGACCAATCTTTTCTAGATATTGAAACAGTTTTCTCTAGGATCTGTTTAATCTCTCTATTAGATACTTCCACTTGTCCACTGTTTGGGGATGGTAAGGTGTTGCCACTTTATGGTCAGACTATCCTAGAAAAAATGAATCAGCAGACGCTGATCATCAATATGGGTAGACATCCTTCTCACATACATCACCAAATGAGCATGAGGGCAAGTGTTGCCCTTGTACTTCTCAAATTCCGGGACCTTGAACTTAGCAGGCACTTTAACATTAGGGACCAAACACAGCTCATTCACATTCTGCCCGAACAACTCTTTTCCCCTAAGAGCCTTCATCTCTCTTTGCATTCTATCAAACTGCTCTTGGAAATCATCCATTATGTCATAAAGACCCAAGTCTTCACTCGGAGGAGGGAAAGGACGACACACATCTTCATTAACAAACGGAACCAAATTCACTGAAGGAGGTGCAGCAAGAACAGTATGCACCATAGGAGGTGCAGGAGTAACAACATTTGGAACCACTGGAGCATCTTGAGGACCTAGATTGAAACCTTCAGGTGCAAAATTCTCTGGCATTCCCCACGGATAAACCTGAGGCATACGGTTTTGAACAACAGCCGGAGTAGCGGATACAGGAACAGTCAGAACTTCAGTACTTGCCCTTGTTGGTTGAGGTTGAACACTCGGTGGCTGATTCTGAGCAACCACCAGAGCTTCCATCAGAGTAGTCAAGTTGGCCAAGCCAGCCTTCAAAGCAGAAACTTCTTCGCGTAGCTCGCGATTCTCCTGTTCTAAGTTGTCCATCTTCTTTTTGAAATTAGCCCGAGTGTTGTAGTGATGAGTCAACTTGATGAATGAAGTAAAGAAGTTGGGTAAGGCATCTGGATATGTGTTGTACCCCAAAATTTTCCCTCCCATATTCCTCAAGAATTGTCAAGAATCATCTTCAAATGGTTCAAGATTTCTCAAGGATTGCACAGTCCAAATGCCTCCTAAGCCAGTCAAAACTAGGGTTTTGGTTCTCTCAAAGAATTTGAGGTTTTCAATAGCTCAATAAAGTCTCATAGGCCTATATACATTGTCAAGCATCTACATGCCAAGTCTCAAGACTCACAAGGTCAAATTGCACAGTCAAAAGCTCCATTTGCTTCACAATCAACTACAGGGGTAAAATGGTCATTTGGAAGTCAAAAGTCATAATTTTTGGCCAACATCTTATTTTGAGCTCACAATCATAATTTGATCAAGTCTTGATCATGATTCCTCAAGAATGGCTCAAAAATCATCAAAGATGCAAAAGTTACTATTTTTGGACAGCAGAAAAGTCAACTGTATCTTGACCAGGGCATAACTTTTTCATGGTTCATCAGAAAAATCCCATCCAATGCTCATTTTGAAGGGGATGACATTTCCTACAACTCATCTTCACATTCCAAGTCCAATAAATTCTCTCACAAAAAGTTATCAATTTCTACATTATAGGTCAATTTCAAAAGTAAACAAAAATACACTTTAAGTCAAAGACCATAACTTGAGATTGGTAAATCCAAATGACACGGGACCAAAGGCATTGGTTAGAGGACTTCAAGACCTTTCCAAAATGTCCAAGAACATGTTCATATGATCAAAATTGAGCAAGATTTGTATTGGAGAAGTTGGGAAATTTTTGTGAATTTGCAAAAGTCAACTTTGCTCAAAACACTTTGTTTTTGCTAATGGGCCTCAAATTCCTTCTTGAAACATTGTCCAAGGCCTATGCACGACCCATTGAGCTTAAATTGAATTATTTTCTTATTTTGTATTAATTAATTGGATTTTTAATTGATTTTAATTCATTTAATTAATTTAAAATGTAGGAAAATATCAAAATATGATTTCTCAATCTTTTGGTGAAGCAAAGATGACCAATATATGCTGGAGATTTCGTGTGCCAATCAAGGATGTCAAAAACTCTCTAATTTAGCAACTTTCTTCAATCAAAAAGATTGAAAAATATTTGATTTTCAATCAAATATTGAAACATCAATGCAATGGATTTCTTGGCAAGATTGTAACCTAATTCCCTTCCATTATATATACAGAAGCTAAACCTAATGCCTTACACGTGAGGATTGCTGCAGAAAGCCATAGCCAACATTGAAAAAATTCAAAGAAACTTGAAAACTGTTCTCAAAGTTCCAGGCCAATTCAAGGGCTTTTGTGGATTCAAATACATTGCTGGGATTTTCCAGGATGATTTGCAATCAAAACCAAGCTTCATAGCTCAAGAAATCACTCTGCACAGACCCACGGTTTGATGATTTTTTCCAAAATCGTAATCATTGATTCATGCATATTTAACATCTTTTGTTGATTGTTTTATGTTCATAGGGACTGTACGAAGCTTTTGGTACAGGTTAATTGGACTGAAATGCCTTGAATCACAAATCACCATGAACGAAATCTAGGGTTTCCAAGCTTCCAAATTTGGACTTTATTATTCAGGAAAAATTAGAACCCCTAGCGCATATGGTTGAGATCATTGCATCAAGACGAATTTAACCCTACCCTCGCGAACAATTTATATTGCACACAGACCTATTCGCTATTATTCCTCATGTTAGATTGTGGGGGTTAAAAACCCCCGCTATCTGTTTGTTATTTTGCAGGTTCAAGGAGAACGATGATGAGGTGTACGCGTGTGGTTGGTTCATTCAAAACTACGCGCGTTTTGATTGTTTTTTCAACATGTTTATTTGTTTTTATATATTATTTTCAATTGTCACTATAATATCAAATGTAGGCAAGTGGCTCAGTGGTTGGTGATCTGGCTGGTTATCATTGGGACTTGGGTTCGATTCCCAGGTCCACCCAAAATTCTCATAATATTTTTCATAACGTATTCTCATGCAGTGCTTTAGGAGGTGTCCACCATATACCTCAATTGTCCATACGCCAAGTGGCTACAGGCCTGTATCCAAAGGCCAAAAGATGATGAACACCATGTTCCTGGTCAACCCTGCGCCTAGACAATTCCAGAAGTCAAACGTGGCTGAGTGTTAATGGGCCCAGAATTGCCAAGCAAACCTCCAAAAAGGCCTCACACCCCCCTTGTTTATTATTTTCTTATTTTCTTTCTTTTTATTTTCTTTTAATAACTATTATTATTATCATTTAATTAATTCACAAATAATTATTTTCATAATAAATTCAGACAATTAAAAAATGTAAATATTTATATTATTATTATTATTCATTAATTTCAATTATTTTTTGTAAATAAATGTAAATTAATCAATTTAGTCTTTTTATTAATTAGGTTAACTTTGACTTCTTTTTTTTCACAAATATAAAATAAATTTAGAATTAGGGTTTTCTTGACTTTTAATTTCTTTTTATTTTTATTTTCATTAAGACATTAAAAAACACAAAAATACTTTTTCTTTTAATTAATTAATCAATTAGTTCTAGGTTTAATTTTAATTAATTGCAAAAAGGACCAAAATTCTTTCTTTTCTCAAAAAGGGTCAAAACCCTAAGGACGTCCTGATTCAATTTCTTTGCGTGCACTTTATTATTTTTGATCATATTTATGTCTCTGTTTCGAGAATGTAATAGATAATTAGGACTTTTATCGCTTTCTTTATTTTCTCGCATTTATTTTTAAGGGTTATGTTTTTGGCGATGTAAATACCCGACGCCTTGTAATAGCGTAGATTCACTTTCCGCAATTTATTTCCCGCACAATTATTAACTGTTAAATATGCATGCAAGACTTGTTTGAAAAATAAAACCAACCCGTAGCTCACCATAATACTTGTGCGAAGATACTCTTAACATGAAACCTAACACACATGCACATGCCACTCTTAGGGTACGCCTCATTTGGTTGCCTCGAGGTGGTCATCAAGTATAGGGTGTTTTAGAGGTCGCCCTCCTGTCTAAAGATCCAGTTGCCTCGAAACGGTTGCCTCAGATAAAAAGGATCTAGGACATTAGGGTTACCGCTAAGGCGTCCTACTATTGCTTTGGTGACCACACATGTCCCTTATAATCGAATTGACCCGAATAACTCCAACGACGGTGCTACCTACTTCTCAATAGTGGGATAGTACTGTCTAAAGGACTCTTACACAGCCTAATTCCTTAGAGTAGGTAGATTTCTCCTGGGTACTTGCTCTTTCAAAAACAAAAAAAAAACAACTTTTCGCACCTACACTTTCAAAAAGTTTTCAAACAAATACTTCATACACTCTTGAGGACTGATACAAGAGTTACCTAGAAGTTTTCAAACGAAAATTTTTCAAAACCCACAAACACGAAAAGCAAACATCTTTTGAAAACATAGTGAGCAAGTACCTAAGAGCCCGTGGATAACCACGGATAGAAAGGGTGCTAACACCTTCCCTTTCTATAATCTACCTCCCAAACCTGAGAAACATCTCGAAAAGGAATTTTGCTGTGCTTTTGTCCTTTCCTTGTTGGAGAAAATAAAATACGGTAGCGACTCTTGCTTACCGCGACATTTCGCGAACCAACATTTCAAAAACAGTCAGTTCTATTTCCACCGATCACAAAACTGGCGACTCTGCTGGGGATATTTAAATGTGAGGTGTACCTTAGGATTAGATCATTCTATGTTTTCAATTGAATGCTTTGTTTGCTTTATTATTGTGGGCTTGCATCGTAGTTTCATAGATCCTAACCCGGATCTGGGGAATACCCTTTAGGTAGCATAAGCTGTGAGGGACCTGTCCGGTGTAGACCGACACGGGTGAAGCAGTGGCTACGTTGGTGTGACACCTTGGTGTGTATTGATATCCCTTGTGTTGGAACGAGGAGAATATGGGTCTTCAAAGGAGTCATTAAGCACCAACCAACCTTAGAACCTTAAATTGACCCAACTTGGCCAGAGATTAGTAGCAGTATGCTACACTCATTGAGGCTAAACTCTCGCGATGGTTCTGGCCGCAAGAAAAGATTGCGAAGCTGGAGTTATGACCGATCGAGGGTAGCCAGTGATATTGAGATCCTCTAGAACCCGGTTACTATTTTCTATGACAGGTCTTAACCAACTGAACTGAAAGAGGGTAGTACCTAAACTTCATGCCGGCCTGAAATCTAAGGGCTCTTTTGTGTGACTTGCGTGCCTTCAAATCTGAACTACTTGCACATACGTGTTATCTGACAACACGAGTTCCTTGCAGGTTCTGTTTACAGTCCTTAATCTGGGCTCATAACAGGGTTTACTTACATCACTCCATGCATAGCATAACATCATACCATCATACCATTGCATACATCCTGCATAAGGACTAACCCATTTCAAGGATCTCAAAGGTTTGCGATGCAGGTCAAGATGAGCCAAATGTCTAGCAAGGGGAAAAGAGGATTTATTTTCCTCTAGCCAAGGTTGTTCAGAAATCCAAGCACGATAACTTGAGTCAGGGACTATGACCCACTCGATATGGTGAGCCTTGACTCTTGAAGAAGGACTCTCAACAACATGAATTTCCTTCAATCAAGCTACAAAATTCAAATTCTAACAATTTTCTTGTCTACCCAGCGAGATCATTGAAAACATTGCATACATACATATCATTGCATTACAGGTACACTTTTTACAGGTCACTTATCTTCTTCGCTGTTTATTTCAGCAATCATCATGACTTCTGAACCTACTACTGAACAAGCTATCAAGGCCCTCCAGGCCAAAAATGCCCAGTTCCAAGAGTTGGTCATGAGCTTAGCCCAGGGTCAACAGGAGTTGAAGACTCTGATTCTGAAGAAGAAGAAGAAGAAGAGGACTGTTTTGTTCAACACTAGACGCAGATCTGGGAATGGATTACAGAATGAGGCTGAGCTGACTACCTCATCTGTAGGGAAAGACAATCCCCAAGAGAGAAGGGTTCCTAGTCCCGTGGTCTCCGACAACGAGACGGATTATAATGATGAATAGTATCCTCCTGCTGAGGATAAGTACAAACAGCTGGAAAACCGTCTGAGCGCCATGGAAATACAGAAGGTTCCCGGTCTGGACTTCGGAGACCTAGGCTTATCCTCTGGGGTGGTGATTCCCCACAAGTTCAAGGCACCTGCTTTTGCAAAGTACGATGGAGCTTCCTGTCCTAAGCTACATCTCAGATCATATGTAAGGAAGATCCAGCCTTACACTGCTGACAAGAATCTATGGATCCATTTCATCCAGGATAGTCTTTCAGGGACTCAACTCAAATGGTTCTATCAGCTAGATGGAGCCAGCATTCGTAATTGGAAGGACTTGGCTACTGCATTTTATAAGCAGTATCGGTATAATTCCGACATCGCTCCTACGCGTACCCAACTCCAGGGTATGTCGTTAGGGACGGGCGAAGGATTTAAGGAGTATGCGCAAAAGTGGAGAGACCTGGCTGGAAGGGTGCAGCCACCTTTGACTAACCGTGAGCTCGTTGATATATTCCTGGGGACCCTGTCTGGTCCGTTCTTCAACCATCTGATTGGGAATTCTTCTGTTGGGTTTACAGATCTGATCTTGACTGGTGAGAGAATAGAAGCTGGTATCAAGTCTGGGAAGATACAGAAAGGTGACTCCTCGAACACTGAGAAGAAACCATTCAAGAAAGAATCTAGTGATGTCTATGGTTCAAGAGGGCAGAGTAGGTCTAAGCATCGCCAAGCTGTCAACGCGGTAGTTATTTTAAAACCGGCCAGTTCTCCTCAACATTGCAACCAACAAAGGGAAGAGAGACCTAGAAGGCAATTCACTCCCCTCAGCATGACCTTGTCCCAGATATTGCCACAGTTGCTGACAACCAATTTGGTAGCTCTAAGGGACCCTTCTAAGAATCCGAACAAGACACCTTCAAGGTATAACCCCAACGCCCGCTGCGCTTATCATTCTGACAGCCTGGGGCATGCTACAGATGATTGGTGGACTTTGAGGAACAAGGTTCAGAACCTAATCGATGAAAAGGAGGTTGAGTTCGAAGTGCCCGAGACTCCCAATGTGATCACTGCTCCCTTTCCAAAACATGGCTAGGATTGAAAAAACTTTTGTTCATTCGAATGTTCAAGTTGTATTTTTCTTTGCTTATTCAAACAATTATCATGTCAAACTCTCTTATTTCATTAATGCATTACACGTGTCTGTTTTGAAGTAATTATGTTCATTATGTTTAAAATTGCTTTCATTTTGCGATGTTCAACTCTTGATCTAAAATTCTAAGCCTTTTGAGGGAGGATGACAAAAACAATACCACGATCTTTACAGTATGCTTTTGAACAGACCCCACTGATGAGGTACAAGCATTGTTTCAAATCCTAAACAGTGGAGTTATAAGGAAGATAATCCCTCGTCAACCCCTTTGAGCCAAAGAAGTTGGAGTTTTTTTTTCACAAAAATTAAAACCCTTAATCATAACATGGGGCAGGGTAGCTTTCTCAGTTGATCCAGGTGCACAATGGATGACAGGGAGTCCTTCTAAAACAAAAAAAAAACAGTGATGGTTCCGATTAATCATAAAGACAGGCAGTTGTTATCTCTCAAACTAAAAGCCCATTAAGTCAAAACCTATGAAGGAGACTTACAAAACTGGGGCATCCCGCTGACTGTAATCACAATAGAAACAGTTCAGGAAAAAGAAAAGGATAACAAAATCAAAAAAGAAAGAGGTCCTACAAACCCTCAACCAAAAAAGAAACGACTGCCTATTCAAAATAAACTATCAGTATCCGAACCATCACCGGAATATCGTTCAAGACTCAAACAAAATCTAATGCACGATTAGCTGAGTTTAGGATCGAAGGACATCACGAAGAGCGGGTGGGTATAAATAAAATTTGAGCCTTTATCCTTTGTTTCTGAAACCGTGAACCAGGCCACGTTATAACCCTTAAAAGTCCTAGCTGAAGCGTGGGTTAGTTCGAAAGCATACGGTTACCAAAGGTATCCTGACTCCTATAGGGCTTGCTGTAAAATCTTGAGTTGACATCACATTTTACAAAAATTCACTTGTTTTATTGAAAACTGCATTTTCAAAAAACTTCAAGACAGACATAAGCTTTGCATTTTTAAATAACATTGTTTGCATATGACTATTTGTTCAACAACAGAGAAATCCGCACAACGAATATCCAATGAACAAAAATCTTCTCAACAAAAAGGTCATCTCAAGTGGAAGAAACACTTCCAATCAAGGGGCACGGCATGATCATTGTCCATCATCTGGGGAAGTCAAGTCAAGATTCAAGGAATCTCTCAAGATGCCAAATAGCCAGGGGCAAATCTCCGCCTGAGTCACTTGGGGCATTGGACATGAATTCCAGCAACGAATCTTGCATGATCAGACATCTTCTGGTAGTATGGCGACGCAACACTACTGACAGTGATAACTCCCTGCACTCTGAGAGCATGGACATAGTCGAAAAAATACTACGCATAACCAAAGACCCGCTAGGATGACTGGCCTAGGCAAAAATAAGGGCTTCCCGGCGAACCAAAAGGGTTCGGGAAAAAATAAGGGATGAAATGAAAAAATCTATACACCCGGCAAGTCGAAATCCTGAAAAGGCGGCTTGGGCAAAAATGGGTATCCCGGTGGACTGAAAACCCGAAAGGGCGGTTCAGGCAAAAGTTAGGGATCAAAGCGTACGACTATGTCCCGTCATCTCGTCACTTGCTTACCAGAAGGAGATTTGTCAATCGGCAGTTATCAAACACCTCATAGGCCTTCTTCTCCCGCAGAAACTGGGGCAATAAGAATTGTCCGAACTGTACAAGTTGCTCTGCCCACCGAGGTACCAAGGTAAGTTCAGCTGAAGAATTTAACCAAGATACCTTCACTCCCTGCAGAGTAAGACAGAAATCAGCCATGCTCTCCCCAAGCAGAGTCGGTCTCAGCCCTAAAAGGCACAGTATCTCCAGCAAGTCAGCGACACTCTCCCCAAGCAGAGTTAGGCTACCGTCAGCCCTAAGGAATTTGGGTATCCCCAAAAGGTCTTATCATTCCCCAGCGGAGTCCAGATATTCCTCAGCAAGCATCCCCGGCAGTCTTAATATAATATTGTTCCCCGGCAGAATACCAGACACCCCAGTGGAGCCATTTCCCCAGTGCAGTCCAAAAGTTTCCCCAGGAGAGTTGAATCAATCTCCCCAGTAGATTCTGGAAGCTTGTCCCCTGCAGAATACAAATATACCTCTCCCCGACCATGTTCAAAGGTCATTCCCCACCAAAGCCTATAACCGGGTTATCCTCAGCAAGTTACAACGGAAAGATCGTCCTCAGCGAAGTTCTTCCTATTCCCAGCGGAGTTCATCAAATCTCCAACAGAGCTTATCAACGGAATCCCCAGTGGAGTTATCATCAAAATCTCAGCGAAGTATCTCTTCCCACAGAGTAATTCCCCGCAGGGTAATCTCTTCAACAAGTTTATTCCCCAACGGAGTCATCTTCTCCTACCGGTTTATTCTTGCAATTATCAACCCCAGCGGAAACTTTGAAGAATTCTACTCTTCAAACATCAGCCCAGGATGCAACAAGCTTCCTGGCATTCGTCAAGGATTTATTTTCCCAGACGAAAATACATTCATAAACATCACATTGTCATAGATCATGACACATGCATGCATATACGCATCATATCATAAAATCTTATGTTATGTTGAGAATGTCATTGCTTGATCTATATCATGCATTGCATATAACTGACCTTTACCTTTAAGGAAAGATGCAGTTAAATCTCAAATCCAGTCAAAGAAGACAACTCCAGTCAAAGAAGACAAATCCAGTCAAAGAAGACAAATCCAGTTAAATCAATTCCTAAAGATCTTTCTAATGCAAACCCGTCATTGAAGACAACCTGTCATTGAAGACAACCCGTCATTGAAGACAACCTGTCAATAAAGACAACCCGTCGTTGAAGACAACCTGTCATTGAAGACAACCTGTCATTGAAGACAATCCGTCATTGAATACAACCCATCGTTGAAGACAACCCGTCATTGAAGACAACCCGTCAATAAAGACGACCCGTCGTTGAAGACAACCCGTCGTTGAAGACAGCCCGTCATGTTAGACAACCCGTCAGTGAAGACAACCCATCATTTAAGACAACCCGTCATTGAAGACAACCTGTCATTGAAGACAACCCGTCGTTGAAGACAACCTGTCAATAAAGACAACCCGTCGTTGAAGACAACCTGTCATTGAAGACAACCTGTCATTGAAGACAATCCGTCATTGAAGACAACCCGTCGTTGAAGACAACCCGTCATTAAAGACAACCCGTCAATAAAGACAACCCGTCATTGAAGACAACCTGTCATTGAAGACAACCTGTCATTGAAGACAACCTGTCATTTATGACAATCCGTCATTGAAGACAACCCGTCGTTGAAGACAACCCGTCATTGAAGACAACCCGTCAATAAAGACGACCCGTCGTTGAAGATAACCCGTCGTTGAAGACAACCCGTCATGTTAGACAACCCGTCATTGAAGACAACCCGTCATTGAAGACAACCTGTCATTGAAGACAACCTGTCGTTGAAGACAACCTGTCAATAAAGACAACCCGTCGTTGAAGACAACCTGTCATTGAAGACAACCTGTCATTGAAGACAATTCGTCATTGAAGACAACCCGTCGTTGAAGACAACCCGTCATTGAAGACAACCCGTCAATAAAGACAACCCGTCGTTGAAGACAACCTGTCAATGAAGACAACCTGTCATTGAAGACAATTCGTCATTGAAGACAACCCGTCGTTGAAGACAACCCGTCATTGAAGACAACCCGTTAATAAAGACGACCTGTCGTTGAAGACAACCCGTCGTTGAAGACAGCCCGTTATGTTAGACAACCCGTCAGTGAAGACAACTCGTTGTTGAAGACAACCCGTTAAAAGAGATAACTCGTCAAGGAAGACAAAACCTCCTCTGGTTCAGTTAAATCGATTCCTAAGGATTTTTATGAGATAAACTGTCAGTAGAGACAACCCATCAACCTTTTGAAGTTCCAGATTCGATACCTGTATCTAGCCAGGGCATATCTGTGGGGGACTAATTCCAGATTCGATACCTGTATCTAGCCAGGGCATATCTGTGAGCGACAGGTCAGAGGTTTACACCTGTATCCATCCAGGAAAGCTATCTCGACCAACATTTTGAAATTCCAGATTCGGTACCTGTATCTAGCCAGGGCATATCTGTGGACGACCAATTCCAGATTCGATACCTGTATCTAGCCAGGGCATATCTGTAGACGACTAATTCCAGATTCGATACCTGTATCTAGCCAGGGCATATCTGTGGACGACCAATTCCAGATTCGATACCTGTATCTAGCCAGGGCATATCTGTAGACGACAAATTCCAGATTCGATACCTGTATCTAGCCAGGGCATATCTGTGGACGACTAATTCCATATTCGATACCTGTATCTAGCCAGGGCATATCTGTGAGCGATTGATTGTAGATTCGATACCTGCATCTAGCCAGGGCATATTAGCATGATGGAGTTTGAAGATCAACACCTGTAACAGGCCAGGAAATTATCTTTCTTTCTCAAGTACGCAAGTTCTCGCTAAGGAATCTCTTACGCGATCAACACACAATTCCAAATGGCATCTATAAGCCCATTCCCGACAAGACTCTATCACATCTCCAGATGGCATCTATAAGCCCATCCTCCCATCCATCATCTCTCCAAATGGCATCCATAAGCCCATTCCCGACATCACATTGATGATATTCTACTATGCGAGTGCAAATTTCTGGGCACTCTAGTGTTCAATCATCTTCCACCTTCGAATCACGAAAGGAACGCAAGCCAATCTACATCCTCAGGTCTAAGAAGATTGAACATGGGAAACTGTTGTACCTCAAAATTTGCCCTCCCATATTCCTCAAGAATTGTCAAGAATCATCTTCAAATGGTTCAAGATTTCTCAAGGATTGCACAGTCCAAATGCCTCCTAACCCATTCAAAACTAGGGTTTTGGTTCTCTCAAAGAATTTGAGGTTTTCAATAGTTCAATCAAGTCTCATTGGCCTATATACATTGTCAAGCATCTACATGCCAAGTCTCAAGACTCACAAGGTCAAATTGCACAGTCAAAAGCTCCATTTGCTTCACAATCAACTGCAGGGGTAAAATGGCCATTTGGCAGTCAAAAGTCAGAATTTTTGGCCAACATCTTATTTTGAGCTCACAATCATCATTTGATCAAGTCTTGATCATGATTCCTCAAGAATGGCTCAAAAATCTTCAAGGATGCAAAAGTTACTATTTTTGGACAGTAGAAAAGTCAATTGTATCTTGACCAGGGCATAACTTTTTCATGGTTCATCATAAAAATCCCATCCAATGCTCATTTTGAAGGGGATGACATTTCCTACAACTCATCTTCACATTCCAAGTCCAAGAAATTCTCTCACAAAAAGTTATCAATTTCTACATTATAGGTCAATTTCAAAAGTCAACAAAAATACACTTTAAGTCAAAGACCATAACATGAGATTGGTAAATCCAAATGACATGGGACCAAAAGCATTGGTTATAGGACTTCAAGACCTTTCCAAAATGTCCAAGAACATGTTCATATGATCAAAATTGAGCAAGATATGCATTGGATAAGTTGGGAAATTTTTGTGAATTTGCAAAAGTCAACTTTGCTCAAAACACTTTGTTTTTGCTAATGGGCCTCAAATTCCTTCTTGAAACATTGTCCAAGGCCTATGCACGACCCATTGAGCTTAAATTGAATTATTTTATTATTTTTTATTAATTAATTGGATTTTTAATTGATTTTAATTCATTTAATTAATTTAAAATGTAGGAAAATATCAAGATATGATTTCTCAATCTTTTGGTGAAGCAAAGATGACCAATATATGCTGGAGATTTCGTGTGCCAATCAAGGATGTCAAAAACTCCAAATTTAGCAACTTTATTCAATCAAAAAGATTGAAAAATATTTGATTTTCAATCAAATATTGAAACATCAATGCAATGGATTTCTTGGCAAGATTGTAACCTAATTCACTTCCATTATATATATAGAAGCTAAACCTAATGCCTTACACGTGAGGATTGTTGCAGAAAGCCATAGCCAACATTGAAAAAATTCAAAGAAACTTGAAAACTGTTCTCCAAGTTCCAGGCCAATTCAAGGGCTTTTGTGGATTCAAATACATTGCTGGGAGTTTCCAGGACGATTTGCAATCAAAACCAAGCTTCATAGCTCAAGAAATCACTCTGCACAGACCCACGGTTTGATGATTTTTTCCAAAATCGTAATCATTGATTCATGCATATTTAACATCTTTTGTTGATTGTTTTGTGTTCATAGGGACTGTATGAAGCTTTTGGTACAGGTTAATTGGACTGAAACGCCTTGAATCACAAATCACCATGAACGAAATCTAGGGTTTCCAAGCTTCCAAATTGGGGCTTTATTATTCAGGCAAAATTAGAACCCCTAGCGCATATGGTTGAGATCGTTGCATCAAGACGAATTTAACCCTACCCTCGCGAACAATTTATATTGCACACAGACATATTCGCTATTATTCCTCATGTTAGATTGTGGGGGTTAAAAACCCCCGCTATCTGTTTGTTATTTTGCAGGTTCAAGGAGAACGATGATGAGGTGTACGCGTGTGGTTGGTTCATTCAAAACTACGCGCGTTTTGTTTGTTTTTTCAGCATGTTTATTTGTTTTTATATATTATTTTCAATTGTCACTATAATATCAAATGCAGGCAAGTGGCTCAGTGGTTGGTGATCTGGCTGGTTATCATTGGGACCTGGGTACGATTCCCAGGTCCACCCAAAATTCTCATAATATTTTTCATAACGTATTCTCATGCAGCGCTTTAGGAGGTGTCCACCATATACCTCAATTGTCCATACGCCAAGTGGCTACAGGCCTGCATCCAAAGGCCAAAAGATGATGTACACCACGTTCCTTGTCAACCCTGCGCCTAGACAATTCCAGAAGTGAAACGTGGCTGAGTGTTAATGGGCCCAGAATTGCCAAGCAAACCTCCAAAAAGGCCTCACACCCCCCCCCCCTGGTTTATTATTTTCTTATTTTCTTTCTTTTTATTTTCTTTTAATAACTATTATTATTATTTAATTAATTCACAAATAATTATTTTCATAATAAATTCAGACAATTAAAAAATGTAAATATTTATATTATTATTATTATTTATTAATTTCAATTATTTTTTGTAAATAAATGTAAATTAATCAATTTAGTCTTTTTATTAATTAGGTTAACTTTGACTTCTTTTTTTTCACAAATATAAAATAAATTTAGAATTAGGGTTTTCTTGACTTTTAATTTCTTTTTATTTTTATTTTCATTAAGACATTAAAAAACACAAAAATACTTTTTCTTTTAATTAATTAATCAATTAGTTCTAGGTTTAATTTTAATTAATTGCAAAAAGGACCAAATTTCTTTCTTTTCTCAAAAAGTGTCAAAACCCTAAGGACGTCCTGATTCAATTTCTCTGCGTGCACTTTATTATTTTTGATCATATTTATGTCTCTGTTTCGAGAATGTAATAGATAATTAGGACTTTTATCGCTTTCTTTATTTTCTCGCATTTATTTTTAAGGGTTATGTTTTTGGCGATGTAAATACCCGACGCCTTGTAATAGCGTAGATTCACTTTCCGCAATTTATTTCCCGCACAATTATTAACTGTTAAATATGCATGCAAGACTTGTTTGAAAAATAAAACCAACTCGTAGCTCACCATAATACTTGTGCAAAGATACTCTTAACATGAAACCTAACACACATGCACATGCCACTCTTAGGGTACGCCTCATTTGGTTGCCTCGAGGTGGTCATCAAGTATAGGGTGTTTTAGAGGTCACCCTCCTGTCTAAAGATCCAGTTGCCTCGAAACGGTTGCCTCGGATAAAAAGGATCTAGGACATTAGGGTTACCGCTAAGGCGTCCTACTATTGCTTTGGTGACCACACATGTCCCTTATAATCGAATTGACCCGAATAACTCCAACGACGGTGCTACCTACTTCTCAATAGTGGGATAGTACTGTCTAAAGGACTCTTACACAACCTAATTCCTTAGAGTAGGTAGATTTCTCCTGGGTACTTGCTCTTTCAAAAACAAAAAAACAACTTTTCGCACCTACACTTTCAAAAAGTTTTCAAACAAATACTTCATACACTCTTGAGGACTGATACAAGAGTTACCTAGAAGTTTTCAAACGAAACTTTTTCAAAACCCACAAACACGAAAATCAAACATCTTTTGAAAACATAGTGAGCAAGTACCTAAGAGCCTATGGATAACCACGGATAGAAAGGGTGCTAACACCTTCCCTTTCTATAATCTACCTCCCGAACCCGAGAAACATCTCGAAAAGGAATTTTGCTGTGCTTTTGTCCTTTCCTTGTTGGAGAAAATAAAAGACGGTGGCGACTCTTGCTTACCGCGACATTTCGCGAACCAGCATTTCAAAACAGTCAGTTCTATTTCCACCGATCACAATATGCATAACAAATGCAAAAACATGTGCAATATGATGCATGGTATGCAATGTATATGATTATTATTATTTTATCATTTAATATTTCAAGGGATTTAAGATTTATAGACATATTGCAAACATCAAAATAACAACGCATTTAGAATACTGAAAACTTTTATTATAATAACTTCAAAATGGGTTACAAGTTTCAATGATCCTAAGTACAAGATGAAAATACAATCTGAAATCTTGAGAAAAGGAACTGATAGAGATCAATCTGTACGAATGCGCTTCCCTGTGAGCCTGGCAATCTGAGCTCTCAACCTCTGGTTTTCTTCCCCATGTCTGATGGCAACCTCCTTCCAATCATCTGAATCAGGAAGTGAACAAACAACACCTGTTTGAGGCTTAGGAGAAAATAAATCTCCTTGCCTCTCCATAGACTCTACTGCTCGACTCTTAAGGATCTCGATCAAATAATCTCTCTCCTTCAGGCCTGCTCTGTAGGAACTCTCTAAAGTCTGGAACTTGTTCTTCCAAGCATCCCTTTCCTGTTGCATCCTAACCAAAGCAAGTTGCAGCTCTTCTAGATCATCTAATAAGGGAGGAGTGGTCTTCACAAACAGATCAGGCATGGGTGTCTCCCGAGTATACGGCATCTTCAACTGAATGGCTCTCGATCGGACCCACTGAAGATATGGCTCCAAAGAAACAATACCCCTAAGTCCCAAATCCTTCCTACTCATCTTATGAATGTGACGCCAGGCCTTCGCAATCTGCTCCCTAGCTTCCCTGTGGTCTTCTTCTTCCTTCAGAAAGAAACTACTCAGATGAATATTGTTCGGTTTATCCCTCATCGGATAACCAAGTTGTCGTCGTGCAAGAACAGGGTTATAGTTAATTCCTCCCTTTGTACCAAGAAGAGGCACATTGGGGAAACTACCACAAATGTCAATAATCTCCGCATCCTGGTAAGCTCGATGATACCAATCAATATCCGAGTGAGTAAGTGCCATGATCTTAGGAGCCCAACGGGGTTCCTTATTGACATCCCAAAAAGCGTCAGACTGAGGCATATGAGAGGTAAACCACCGATACAACAAAGGCGTGCAACAGATAATCATTCCCCCATGATAAGAATTCCGAAGATGAACAGAGTAATAAGCATCACCCAACAGTGTAGGAACCGGGTTTCCAATCATGAAAATATTGATAGCGTTAATGTCGACAAACTTGTCCACATTAGGAAATAAGAATAATCCATAGGCGAGTAAAGCAAAGATGCCCTCAAAAGAAATTGTACTCTTCATCCTGGAAAAGTAACGATCTTTCTCCAATAAGAACTGAGCTGGTAATCCTCTAATCCCTCCTTTGGTAGTCATATGAGCTTCCACCTCAAACTTCCCCAGATGAATCAAAGCAGCAATCTCATGTGGTTTTGGCTCACCCTCCAAACCAGTAAAAGGAACGCGATCGGTAACAGGTAAATCCAATATATAGGAATACTCTTCCAGTGTTGGCATCAACTGATAATCCGGAAAAGTAAAGCAGTGATACAAAGGATCATAGAACTGGACCAAAGTTGAGAGAAAACCCTCCTTCATCTTCAGCTTCATGAGAGGAATAATGGATCCATACTTCTTCTGAAAGTCTACAGAACACTCGATCTCAGGAATTAGACTGATCAACTCATCTATCTTAGGATCCTTGAAATTGTATTTCCCGGTCTTTCTCTTTCCAGAATCCATGGTTTAAAAGTACCTGAGATATTCACAAATAGTAAACCTTTAAATCCCTTGAAATATTGTTTTTTTCAAAAGATGCTTATGAGTGCATGGACGCATGATGCAACAATCACACACAAGATCACACATATAGGTTTCATAGGTTCAACGTCACGAGTTTGAGGTCGAAGGTACTACCCATAAGGTATTGGTCTAAAAAGTTATCACCTGCCGAACAAGGTTCTAGAGGTTCTCAGAGTCTACATCCTTCCTTCGGATATTACCAACTTCCCAATTAACTCGGTAATTAGTAATATTCTCAAGAAAGACTCGTCCGAGGGTAGTATCGCGTGACAACTACTTCCAGATTACTCCGTTATAGATTCTACACTAAACCTAAAAGGCCAAGAGGGGTTAGGTAATCTACGGTCCTCAGCTTCGGCAGGCTCCCAGGTCGAAAGTAGTACGTCTTCCCGAATTCTCGGTAAATGACACTACAGTCAAAGGGGGCTCCACTGAGTGGGGGATCTCATGCCTCCTTTTTTTGGATTACTCCCTCAAAGTTAACATGACTATACCGCCCGTCCTATCTTAAAGTTTGCCCAAGTCCAGGTATAGGACTTATGAGTAATCACCAAGCACCCTGTAAACCAGGAAAATCCAGACAAACATATATACAAAATATAACACATAAACAACAATAGCACATATACAGATATAAACAAAGATAAATTTAACCTACTTAGGGATGGACCAGCAAGAGGTCAATCTGTCCCCAGTGAAGTCGCCATTTTTTCTTTAGCGGTAGAAATGTGCAAGACTAAGCCATTAGATTGACTAGACTTTATACAAATCAAAATAAAAATCGCCACCGCGCTTTATTGTTTCCAAAGGAATGGGAAAAGAGCGAATAACCCAAAAAGAGGGGGAAAGATTCAAGGTAAGGGGGTTGGTTATGCAAAGGGAAGGTATTAGCACCCTAAACATCTACGGTACTCCGCAGGAACCTCTTTGAAAAATCTGTATATTTTGGCTATAAAAATGTGTTGTATATAAAATGGATGGTGGAGGTGAGAAAAGAAATATTTTTATGATTTTTGCACCCGCCGCGGTTGCAAACCTTTAGTGCCTACGTACCACCTTTCGTGCAATAGGGGATCAGGGTACATGTAGTTCCTCTTTTAAAAATTTGAAACACAAGTGTGTTGGTTGAGTTTATGAGATAAGACATCATCGCAATTGTCCGTGTGGAAAACATAGTTACTACCCACAATCATGAGAAGGGAAAATTTGCATCATCTCAAAGTGGAGGATATAGCTTGGATTTTAAAGTCAACAATTCCTCACTTAACACCCAAGTGGAAAATATCTCACTTCACTACATATTATAGAAGTATAGTTGTTTGCATCACTACAAGGATTGACAAGAGTCTAATCTTTTGAGAAAAGTTTAAAGATAAAAGCCAAAGTGGCAAAATGGTTTGAAATGAGGTTGATTGACTTTTAGTCTTCTCACAAAAAAAGGTCAAGGTATTATTAAATTGATTGAAATTTATTTATGAAAATGTTTCGAAGATGCATGGACCTAAGTCCAAGTTTATTATGAAAATGTTTCAAGTTTCAAAACAAGAAGAGTTTTTTTTAAGGAGGGAGAAGTTTTTTGAAATTAAAGAAGATGGGAGGAGAAGAAGAGGCTATCCTAAAGCATAAGGTAAAAGCTAGGGATAAGAACCATCTAACCAACAAGAAGCCAATACTTGACATTATGAGTCAATATAGAATTCCCATTCTTCGGATTGAAACCAAGCAATCAAAGATACTAGACCTCTTGAGAGAACCAAACTTCAAGTGTTTTAAGTCTTCGCAAAAATTGGGCAGAGTAACGACTGTATACGGGTGAATTCCAGATTATAAACAAAGATCGTAATCTCAATAACCTGCACACAAAACAAACAAACAACCCAATGTCTTGAGGTAAACCTCAAGAACTCCAGACAAAATATCAAATAAAGTCACAAAGTCTCCAAGATAGGCCAAGGTCTCTAATCCTAAATCCAAGAAGTCCATCACTCCATAATGCAAAGGATAGTAACCATGTAGTCCAAGTATCATTAATGATTTTTACGGTTCATGTTGATTATTAGGTGTCTTTTAAAAGAAAGAAAAGCTCAAGTGAGCAAAAATAAAAATGACATAAAAGTAAATTCTCAAGTGAGCAAAGATGAAAGTAGCATGAAATGTAAAATGCTAAAAGTAAATGGTACATAAAGCATAAAAATATAAGCGTAAAGTAAAGTTAATTGTTAGTAATTAGTGGTTAGTTGGATGACCATCTTGAAACTTGCATTTGGAACTCATTATAGGATTGGTAGAACCAAAGCCTCCACACAACAAGTTGCATTTGCTTTTTGTCAAGTATATCATCCATTTTGGAATTCTCACAAGGCAACATGTAATGATCAACGATGTTTAAGTGATCCGCGTTGACCAAAGGTGTTGTAGATCCATTAGAGGATTGGTAGAACCAAAGCCTCCACACAATGAATCTCAAGGTTATTGGATGAAAGATATCAAATTAACATACTTGGGCTTGCAATCATAAGTTTGGGCCACGAATGATCATTTATTCGAATCGGAACAAAATTTAGCGCTATGTTAAGCAATCGTAAGTGGACTTATGTAGAAGTCACACCTATTTTGAGGTCGGTCAATAGCAATCTATGTACTTCATGTTTGGATAAATGATATAGAGATCACCATCCCTTAACATGTAGAACAATTAAAAAAGAAAGGGATAAGATGAAGAGGGAGGGAAATGATAAGCTAATTTGGATCACCATTTCAAAATTCTTTCATCTTTAAATTCAACCACTCCTCTAGATGGATTAAAGCACTAAACATATCATTAATCCAAAGCACCAAAAATGAATTAAATAATTCACTCTTAGGTAGATTTGAATTGATGAACATTTATCCAACTTCATCTACATCACAAAGTCCATTGAGTTTAAATACAAATTGGACATTTAAAATTGCAATCCAAACCAACAATCAAAAGGAATGAGTAGAAAAGGCATTTTGGATCAATGTTGCCCCAAAACAAGGCAAAAAAATGCATTATGTCCCTGTGTAAATCGATTGAACTATTGTGTAAATCGATTTACACAGTACAGTTTTCAAAAATCTGTGTGAAATTGCTTTTGTGCAATCGATTGCACTACAGTGCAAATCGATTGCACACAGTTACAGTAGCAAAAACAACATTTTAAAAGGGCGATTTCTTGTTCTAACTTTCCATCAAACACCTTATGATCATGGATCCAATTGAGCACGAAAATTCCATCAAATTATGAGAAAATAACACCATTGGAATCACAAAATAATGCTCAATGAATCAATCCCAAAGATCACCAAGAGATCACATTGTGAAAGATGAATTATCCAACTTACCAAAGGTAGATCTAGAGAATTATCAAAACAACTTCAAGAATTTGCTTCAATTCAACCATAAGAATCAATTGACCAAGCTTGGAGGTAGAGAATTAATGGAGAAAAAGTGTATGGATGAAGGTTTAGCTCAAAGATTAGTAAGCTTCAATGCAAAGCTTACTAACTTTTTGAAAATGGAGCTTTGAGTGAATTTGGTAGATGGAGAGAATTGAGAGATTTTTTTGCAAGGTGGATTTGGCTATCAAAAGCTTGTAATTTGAATGAAATGAGAGCTCTATTTATAGAGTTTTAGGATTGGGATTAGTGGTAATTTGGTAATTGATTCTTGGAGCGAAAATTTGAATTAATGATAACTCTTTCAAAAATTAGAGCCAAAATTTGAATTAATGATAATTCTTTCAAATATTAGAGTCAAAATTTGAATTAATGATAATTCTTTCAAATATTAGAGCCAAAATTCTAATTAATGATAATTCTTTTTAAAAATGAAAGATTGGCACTAAAATTTGAATTAATGATACATCTTTCAAAAGTGAAGGAAAATTGGAGCCAAAATTTGACAAGTTTGAAATGCTGGTTTTTTTTAATTTTCACGTTGTGCAATCGATTGCACTACAGTGCAAATCGATTGCACAGTGTATTTTTTTCAAAAATGGCGCAAAATACACTATGTGCAATCGATTGCACTTTAAGAGCAATCGATTGCATCAGTGAAAAAAATGAAAATTTTTAATTCTTTTTCTTTGCAAATAGAGATTTTAGGAAAATAATACCAGAAATCCTTATTTGTCAGATGCTTCGACTTGGTACCTACAAAACAAAAATATACAAAGACAAATATTTTTTGTATTTTGATTAGAAGTTAGTCAACAACACATATACAAAATACACAACCAAGGTTCTTGGAGATTCCTCAAGAGCAAACTTAAAGATAGGAAAAAAGAGGAAGAACCAACCCTAATGTGATCTTGTTATGATCGAGTTGATATGATATGATAGAGGAATCTTAGGGGCAAAAATTGGGGTACAACAGCTGCCCTTATTTAAGTGTCTTTTATCCGGAGATACGAAGGTTACAAATCTTCGTGTCGACGCGGTTGAAGATACTTAAATATAAAACAAGCCCTATTTTTGTCTCTAAGATGCCATGCAATGCTTATGATTATGGATGCATATGAACAGAACAAAAGAGACGCAAAGTAACACTGGGGATGCCACAAAAATGAAGAAACAAAGGAGCAACCCCACCAGGAAAATAAATCACTGGTGGACCAAAAGAATAGAACCAGAGAGGAGGATAACAAGCATCGACGTTCACTGCCGATGTCTACCAACGTTCAGTGAAGGTATAGAGAAGAAGATATACCGACTCACATATGATGGTAAACTACCAACTCAATAGTTGAAGGTAGAAGAGAAAATATATCATGCCATCGCCGTTCACTGACGAGGAACTACCACCGTTCACTGATGATAGCAAAAAGATAAGACACACTAACATTCACTGACGATGCACTACCAACATTCACTGAAGGTAGATTTTGAAAATATCATACCATCGTCGTTCACTGACGAGGAACCACCACCGTTCACTAATGATAGCAAAAAGATAAGAAACACCGACGTTCACTGCCGATGCACTACCAACGTTCACTGAAGGTAGATTTTGAAAATATCATACCATCGCCGTTCACTGACGAGGAACTACCACCGTTCACTGATGATAGAAAAAAGATAAGAAACACCGACGTTCACTGCCGATGCACTACCAACATTCACTGAAGGTAGATTTTGAAAATATCATACCATCACCGTTCACTGACGAGGAACCACCACCATTCACTGATGATAGCAAAAAGATAAGAAACATCGACGTTCACTGCCGATGCACTACCAACATTCACTGAAGGTAGATTTTGAAAATATCATACCATCACCGTTCACTGACGAGGAACCACCACTGTTCACTGATGATAGCAAAAAGATAAGAAACACCGACGTTCACTGCCGATGCACTACCAACGTTCACTGAAGGTAGATTTTGAAAATATCATATGTTCCCCAAACTTCTGGTGTTTCACCTAGAACGGGTCTCAACTTCTTCCTTAACCAAGGAATTCTGCCTGGAAAGGGTAATATGTGAGCTGTCTCAAATAAAGAGACTTCCACTTGCAAAGATTTCACAACGAGCAATTTCTGTGAATTTGAAAGTCTTGCCATCCACTGGCGTAAACTGACGATGGACTGCAAGCTAACCACTCATAGAGGAAATAGCAAAAAAAGTTACGTCGAATTGTATAGGGAAGCACGAGTTGCTCAAACAAAGATACCTGTTGCTTGTTATCATGGAGGATTGCAAAAAGATACGACTATATGGGGAAAGAAATGTGGCTTCCCGGGAAATGAGATATGACTTCCTGGGGAAATGAGATATGACTTCCTGGGGAAATGAGATATGACTTCCTGGGGAAATGCCACATTATTCCCGCTGAAGAGATAAAGTCTTCTCGTGCAAAATAAATGCACAAATCAAAGCACAAAGTCCTCAGAAATCCAGAGTAAATAATATTGTCATGCAACCACGAATCCAATTAGAAACAAACTGGAGCAAGACGGCCAAAGAAGATACATCCTTTGAGAAATAAACTCAAGAGGGAAAACCAAATCCAACTAAGCAAGGAGCGCTGCAGGAAGGTTTGAACACAATGTCAATAAAAAATGATTTGTAACAATGCATGATGCATGTATGAATGTATGAGTGATATCGTGCATATGCTGGTAAAAGGATACATAATCGAACAAAACTGCCTCAGGTACTGACAACTTTGGTCTAAACTTCAACCAGAAAGATCAATCCAAGAAAGGTAAAAGCAACTGCAGAAACCAAACCTATTGTCTGTACTAACTTCACTGAGGAGAAACATAATCCGGATGTAGCTAAATCAAACAGATACCAGGATATAACATCTTTCTTCCGTTTTCATCAGAGAAACCAGTTTTCCAAAAACAACGTGCCTACTGAAGATTGCAAAACTAGTCTCAAATAAAGCAGATTGACACCGAGACAACCAAACCTCACTGAGGAATTCAAACCCACTTCCCTGGAGAAAAAAAAACTGAGGATTGAAAACTTTTCATCATGAATACTCATTCCAACAAGAGATGCCCTGGGATAACCTTCCCAGGGAATAACACACAGACTTCCATGGGGAAAACAAATGTTTCACAGTCCGTACTCCTACTGGAGATTTCGATACTGATTGTGAATAAGGAAAATGGAAACCAAATTGTCAAAACATTCACTGTGGAAATCATTCCCACTTTGAAGGAAGAAAAACATACGGACTTCACTAAGGGAGACAATACTTCATCATCGAGACCTCTACCGGGGACTTCATGCTGACTTCATTGGGGAGGTCGACACCACATCATCGAGGGGAAACCAAGATATGTTCTTCACTGGGGAAAAAGGACTTCTATCAAATAAACAAGGCCTTCACTGGAAAATACTGGATTGAGTCTTTATATCAACCAAACCTATTCCAACAAAAGATGCCCTGGTGTAATCTTCCTGGGAAATCAAGAAGTCAACACTAATGCCAATACTGCAAAAAGAGCGATATCTTAGCACACCAAGGGAATAAAACCTTTCATCATATGAGGGAAAACTTCGCTGGGGAACCTGGGACAGAGGCTTCTGACCATGCAAACCCAAAATCAAAAGCGAACCAAGACTTGGCCGGGGATCATGGGATCACAAACCTAATACTGTACCTTATGCCAACTGGTATCGTCTTTAATTATCTAAGAAACACACAAAGATTGCGCATATACCAACAAGATGACCTGAGAAAAACCTTCACGAAGGAAGTAAATATTCTTAAAACAACCGGAGTTTGTTTATTCCAGGGATCGCCATTTTTGTTGTCATTGTTTCATCATAAATCCAAAAGTAAATAGAATTGTAAATATGTCTTTCTTTTTGAAAAGTCAATTTTGTTTTTTTTTTAATCTTTTTGCTTTGAAAGTTATTATCAGTAATAAATGAAGTCTTTGCAAGCTAAATAAAAATAAGAACACAAAGAATTGGGCAAAAGCTCGAATTTTATTAATAGAATGGTAGTCTGCGAATGGCGAGACTCCATGGATGATTACAAAGTTTGGGAAATGGTAATATATAATGGAAAAGATACATTGAGATACAATGACCACCATTCCCCTAACAACTTTTGAATTCCTGAGCAGCGGATTTTGTTGAAGTATGGTGAGGATCCGAGAAGATTGTTGCTTCAACGATCAAGTCTTGTCTGACGTAGTTACTTGCCAAGAAAAATCCCTAACTTTTGCCTAAGCTGCCCTTGCGGGTTTTCAACTTAGCGGGAAATTTATTCTATTTATGTCTCTAATTTTTGCCTAGACCGCTCTTTCGGGTTTTCAGCCTACCGAGACGCTCCTTTTTGCCTAAGCCGCCCTTTCGGGTTTTCAACTTAGCGAGTTGTTCTTTTATTTCTTTAGGCGAAGTATTTCTTGACTGCGTCAGCATTCATGGGACGTGGGAACTCCTCGCCATCCATAGTTTCAAGAATTAATGCACCACCAGAGAAGGCTTTCTTGACAACATACGGGCCTTCAAAATTGGGAGTCCACTTGCCCCTAGAATCAGTGTTTAAAGACATGATCTTCCTGAGCACGAGGTCGCCTTCTCTGAATTCACGAGGTTTGACCTTTTTATCAAATGCTTTCTTCATTCTTTTCTGATATAACTTCCCATGACACAAAGTTGTCATTCTCTTCTCTTCAATCAAATTTAATTGGTCAAACCTGTTCTGGAGCCATTCAGCCTCTGTCAACTTGGCTTCCATTATCACACGCAACGAGGGAATCTCTACCTCAACAGGGAGTACAGCTTCCATTCCATATACCAGGGAAAACGGGGTTGCTCCTGTTGAAGTGCGGACAAATGTTCGATATCCATGTAGAGAAAAAGGGAGCATTTCATACCAATCCTTATAAGTAATAACCATTTTCTGGATAATTATCTTGATATTCTTATTAGCAGCCTCAACAGCCCCATTCATCTTTGGCCTGTATGGAGACGAATTGTGATGGACAATCTTGAATTCTTCACACAGTTCTGTCATCATTTTGTTGTTCAAATTTGAGCCATTGTTAGTGATGATTCTACTCGGCACACCATACCAGCATATCAGATTGTTTTTGATGAAACGCACAACCACTTGTTTGGTAACATTGGCATAAGAAGAAGCCTCTACCCATTTGGTAAAGTAGTCAATTGCTACCAAAATGAAACGATGTCCATTCGAAGCTTTAGGTTCTATCATCCCGATCATGTCAATACCCCATATAGAGAAAGGCCATGTGGATGAAATTACATTGAGAAGTGTCGGAGGCACATGGATCTTATCTGCATAAATCTGGCATTTATGGCACTTCTTTGCAAATTTGCAACAATCAGATTCCATTGTTAACCAATAGTAACCTGCCCTTAGCATCTTTTTAGCCATCGAATGTCCATTAGCATGAGTGCCAAATGAACCTTCATGAATCTCATGCATCAACATGTCTGCTTCTTGTCTATCCACGCATCTGAGCAAGACCATGTCATAATTTCTCTTGTATAGCACATTTTCACTGAGGAAGAAACTGCCTGCCAATCTTCTCAATGTCTTTCTATCTTTCCTCGGTGCACCAATTGGGTATTCCTGAGTCTGAAGAAAATGCTTGATATCATAGTACCAAGGTTTTTCATCTTCTACCTCCTCTGTCGCAAACACATGAGCGGGCCTATCCAGTCGTCGAACTGTAATACAGGGTATATCATTCCAAGAATTCACTTGATACATGGAAGCCAGAGTTGCCAGAGTATCCGCCATTTGATTTTCATCTCTAGGGGGATGTGATGGAATTTAACTTTATTGAAGAAGGGTAGCAATCTTCTAGCATAATCTTTGTAAGGGATCAAGCCAGGGTGACGAGTATCCCATTCTCCTTTAATCTGATTTATTACCAAATCTGAATCACCATACACATCTAGAATTTTGATTCTGAGATCAATAGCTTCCTCAAGACCCATGATGCAAGCCTCATATTTCGCCATATTATTAGTGCAATCAAATGTTAGCCTCGCAGTAAAAGGAATGTGCGATCCATGAGGAGTGACAATCACAACACCAATTCCTTTACCATAAGCATTCACCGCTCCATCAAAAATCATACTCCAATGAGATTCAGGGTCAGGGCCTTCCTCAGGCAATGGTTCATCACAATCTTTCACTTTCAAGAACATCACATCCTCATCAGGGAATTCAAATTCCACAGACTGATGATCTTCCACCGGTTGGTGTGCAAGGTAATCTGCCAACACACTACTTTTAATAGCTTTTTGAGTGCGGTACTCAATATCATATTCAGACAACAACATCTGCCAGCGGGCAATTCTCCCCGTAAGAGCAGGCTTCTCAAAAATATACTTGATTGGATCTATTTTGGAGATCAACCAAGTGGTATGATTCAACATATACTGCCGCAAACGCTTTGCCGCCTAGGCCAAAGCACAACATGTCTTTTCTAGCATGGAATACCGTAACTCACAATCAGTGAACTTTTTGCTGAGATAATAAATGGCGAACTCTTTCTTTCCCGTTTCATCCTGTTGTCCCAGAATACAACCCATGGATTTATCTAACACCGTTAGATACATAATCAGCGGTCTTCCTTCTACGGGAGGGAGCAATATAGGAGGTTCACGCAGATACTCTTTAATACTCTCAAATTCCCTTTGGCAGTCATCCGTCCATACACAACCTTGATCTTTCTTTAACAACTTAAAGATCGGTTCACACTTTGCAGTCATGTGGGAAATGAATCTGGAAATATAATTCAAACGCCCGAGGAAACCCCTGACTTGCTTTTCAGTTCTTGGTGCTGGCATTTCTTGAATTGCTCTGACTTTATCAGGATCAACTTCAATTCCTTTCTGGCTAACAATAAAACCCAACAATTTCCCCGATCTAACTCCGAAGGTGCATTTATTTGGATTCAAGCGGAGACGAAACTTCCTCAAACGCTGAAACAACTTCAACAAATCTTTTATATGCCCTTCTTCAGTTTGGGATTTGGAAATCATATCATCAACATATACTTCAATTTCCTTGTGCATCAGATCATGGAATAGGGTTGTCATAGCCCTCTGGTACGTTGCACCAGCGTTCTTCAACCCGAAGGGCATTACTCTGTAACAGAATGTTCCCCAGGGTATGATAAACGTTGTTTTTTCCATGTCCTATGGAGCCATTCTTATTTGATTATACCCGGAAAATCCGTCCATGAACGAGAATACTTTGAATTTTGCTGTGCTTTCCACTAACATATCAATGTGAGGCAATGGAAAATCATCTTTTGGACTAGCTTTATTTAGATCTCTATAATCTACGCACATGCGGACTTTTCCGTCTTTTTTCGGTACTGGGACAATATTGGAAATCCATTAAGGATACACTGACGTCACAAGAAAACCAGCATTAATCTGCTTTAGGACCTCCTCTTTGATCTTTACTACCATACCTGGGTGGGTTCTTCTCAACTTTTGTTTAACTGGCAGACACTCTGGCTTCAATGGAAAATGATGCTCAACAGTGTCTGTATCTAGACTAGGCATGTCTTGATAAAACCAAGCAAAAATATCCACATACTCTTTCAACAGATCAATCAACCCGCTCTTCACATCAATATGCAACGATGCTCCAATCTTAATCTCTTTCGGATCTTCTTCTGAACCCAAATTAATCACTTCCAAAGGCTCCTTATATGGCTGAATGGTATTATCCTCGTGCTCAAGCAACCGTGAACCCTCTTCTAGAATCTCATCATAATCTTCTTCTTCATCCCCAAACATAGGACATTCAAAGTTGGGAGAGGGTGCAGGGTCATTGTATTCAACGGGTTTTTTAATTAATCTGCACATATGATTTATGATTGCTTTTAGAAACTGACACATATAATAAGTGATCATGTAGATTAATTTTCAGTTATCATTTATTTTGAAAGGGTTTTTTATTTGATTACCATTTCCCAAGAAAAAGCAGAAAATAAAGACATATTTTTGGAAGCAAAGACAACTTTTATTAATGATCTTAAAAATCAAAGCAAACGGATAAGCCCATACAATACTTTCACCTTGGGCAGAGTGAAAGCTTTTCAAAGAAAGAAACAGATTAACAAAACAAATTACTTTGAAATATATATGCAAGAAGGAACATCAATGGTGACCCAGTTCTGAACTCGGACTCCATGCGTCACAAAATTCGGTACTTCCTGCTTTGCTTCATCTTCTTCAACAGCATTGATTCCAGAACCAATTGGATGGAGGTAGCCTCCGCTGCGGAAAACATCATGATACCTGTTCACAAGATACTTTGACTTCAAACTTTCTCCTTTGCCATTCTTCGAAGAAAAACCCAAACCAGTTCTGTTCTTGTTCACGGGTGGATCCACCAGTCGTCCCCAAACTGCATTATGACCATTGTGCACAACTTGCTGCGCGTCCTTCAGGGAAACTACAGAATTATCATTCCTTCTTATGTTGTCAATGGATAGGGCTTGTAATTGGGTTCCTATAGCAACCTCATCCGCTTCTACAATACTGAAAGAGGATAGATGGGATATCAACAATGCCTTCTCCAAATTTATGATCACTACCTTCCCTTCACGCACAAATTTTAGCTTCTGATGCAGAGTTGAAGTGACAGCCCCTGCTTTGTGTATCCATGGTCGTCCAAGCAAACAACTATATGCGGGAATAATATCCATAACCTGGAAGGTTATCAAGAACAAATGTGGTCCTATATGGATGGGCAGGTCCACTTCACCGATGACAGATTTCCTCGACTCATCAAAAGCCTTCACAATGATGCCACTCGGGCGCATAGATGTTCCTTGATACTTTAACTTCAAGAGGGTACTTCTCGGTATGACATTCAGCGCGGATCCGTTATCAATTAGCATATTGGACATCGAATCATTCTTACAGTTCATGGATATGTGGAGGGCCAGGTTGTGATTCCTCCCTTCATCTGGTAACTCATCATCACAGAAGCTCAAATTGTTACATGACGTAATGTTTCCAATTAAGCTGCTGAATTGATCTAATGGCATGTCATTCTCTACAAAAGCTTGGTCTAGTACTCTCATCAGCGATTCTCTATGAGCAGAGGAATTCATCAATAAGGCTAGAATAGATATCTTTGAAGGAGTCTACAATAGTTGATCTACAATTCTGTAATCGCTCATCTTAATTATCTTCAAGATATCATCCACTCCTTTCTCTAATGTAGCTCCATTAGTCCGTCCTGCAGACTTCTTAGGCTCATCATTCTCAGCAATCTTCTTTTCAGCAACAACATCTCTTCGAATGACCGGCGCAAATACACGACCACTACGGGTCACTCTGCTATTATCAGCTATATTTCCAACATCTGGCATCGGCTGGATGGGAATCTCCACCTCATCTTCTAAGATCGTAGCATTGTATTTGTAAGGCACAGCCTTATCTGATTCATAGGGAACAGGACCTGGCAGACTAATTACCAATGGGGCAACAAATGGTTTGCTATGGTACTCCACCTCAAGATGAGTGGGTGCACCAAAACAAGGTACAATGACATTCACCCCTTCCTCAACACAATCAGCCATCAAAAATTCATTTCGGCAAACAAATCTTCGTCTGAAGAGAAATACTCATCTCCGGAGGCATACTCTTCCTCTGACTCTTCCATCAAACAGACTTCAACCATATGAATCTCATGATAATCATCTCTCTGTCCTGTGATCTTGATGGTTCCATTGTCTAATAGCAAATGAACACGTTCCCTCACAACAGAACATCCTCGGGGATTTCGACAACAAATTATGCAAGATCCATATTGATGTTCCACCTGACCAGCAGTATGGCGGAAGGTAGCATGTAACTGCACTAGATCCTCATTCAAATGATCCACATCAAAAATTCTGAATTCACCCGGACATCCAGAAACCATATTCACTTCCTCTTCATATTCTTCCCTAGGCCTGATTATATGGATTAAACCTTTATCCATCATCTTCTGCAAATCAGCATTTATCTTCTCGCAACCCTGTATATTTGTACTGCAAACAGCACAACCGGTATGGTCATGCGTATAATAACTGAATTTACAAAGATCTGCGTGCATCTTCACCAAATCCCCTCTAACCAGATTAATGTCAAAAATTTGAAAGTCGTTTGACCAACCGGCCACCATATTCACAGCATTCACTCCCCCGTGCTTGGGTAGAGGATTGTCTTTCACATTAGGTCCCACGTCTTTGAAAGATAAAATTACAGACTTCAACAACCTTTGCACTTCAGTCCTCAAAGGATAAAAATTCTCAACAATATGCCCTGGGGCTCCCTGATGAAAGGCACACGTATGGTCTGCTTTGTAATACCACGACAATGGTGATTGTACAACGGGAGGTGGTCGTGTCTGGACCAACTTCTTCTGAACCAATGCTGGTAATAGCTCTGCATAGCTCATGGGAATAGGATCATAGTTCTCCCTTCTCTGATTATACCCTTGATTCCCCTGCTGGGATGGTCTCTGGTAAGCAACGGTAGTTGGAGCGGCATTCATAACAGGAGTAACTGAGGAGACTTGCCGATGACGCTGATAATTCCTTCTAGGAGCGTTTACCTTTCTCTCTTGCATAACAGCATTTGTATCCCCCTCTTTCTTCTTTGTAAACCCGTAAGATGGCTTCTTCACACCTCCAAATCCTTCACCCTTTGTCAAAAGACATTCTCTTACTGCCTCTTCTAGGCGGACACCCATTCCTACCATCTCTGTAAAATCACTTGGGGCACTTGCTACCATTCTTTGGTAGTAGAAAGCTCCTAGCGTCTTTAGAAAAATCTTGGTCATTTCTTTCTCTTCCATGGGCGGAATCACTTGTGCAGCCACTTCGCGCCATCTCTATGCATACTCTTTGAATGATTCTCTGTCTTTCTGAACCATGGCCCTAAGCTGGTCACGGTCAGGCGCCATGTCCACATTGTACTTGTATTGTTTAATGAACGCTTCTCCAAAATCATTAAAAGTATGGATGTTGACGGTGTCTAAACTCATGTACCATTTTAACGCAGCACCGGTCAGACTATCCTGGAAAAAATGAATCAGCAGACGCTAATCATCAGTATGGGTAGACATCCTTCTCACATACATCACCAAATAAGCACGAGGGCAAGTGTTGCCCTTGTACTTCTCAAATTCCGGGACCTTGAACTTAGCAGGCACTTTAACATTCGGGACCAAACACAACTCATTCACATTCATCCCAAACAACTCTTTTCCCCTAAGAGCCTTCATCTCTCTTTGCATTCTATCAAACTGCTCTTGGAAATCATCCATTCTGTCATAAAGACCCAAGTCTTCACTCGGCGGAGGGAAAGGACGACACACATCTTCATTAACAAATGGAACCAAATTCACTAAAGGAGGTGCAGCAGGAACAGTATGCACCACAGGAGGTGCAGGAATAACAACATTTGGAACCACTAGAGCATCTTGAGGACCCAGATTAAAACCTTCAGGTGCAAAATTCTCTGGCATTCCCCATGGATAAACCTGAGGCATACGGTTTTGAACAACAGTTGGAGTAGCGGATACAGGAACAGTCAGAACTTCAGTACTTGCCCTTGTTGGTTGAGGTTGAACACTCGGTGGCTGATTCTGAGCAACCACCAGAGCTTCCATCAGAGTAGTCAAGTTGGCCAAGCCAGCCTTCAAAGCAGAAACTTCTTCGCGCAGCTCGCGATTCTCCTGTTCTAAGTTGTCCATCTTCTTTTTGAAATTAGCCCGAGTGTTGTAGTGATAAGTCAACTTGCTGAATGAAGTAAAGAAGCTGGGTAAGGCACCTGGATATGCATAACAAATGAAAAAACATGTGCAATATGATGCATGATATGCAATGTATATGATTATTATTATTTTATCATTTAATATTTCAAGGGATTTAAGATTTACAGACATATTGCAAACATCAAAATAACAATGCATTTGGAATACTGAAAACTTTTATTATAATAACTTCGAAATGGGTTACAAGTTTCAATGATCCCAAGTACAAGATGAAAATACAATCTAAAATCCTAAGAAAAGGAACTGATAGAGATCAATCTGTACGAATGCGCTTCCCTGTGAGCCTGGCAATCTGAGCTCTCAACCTCTGGTTTTCTTCCCCATGTCTGATGGCAACCTCCTTCCAATCATCTGAATCAGGAAGTGAACAAATAGCACCTGTTTGAGGCTTAGGAGAAAATAAATCTCCTTGCCTCTCCATAGACTCTACTGCTCGACTCTCAAGGATCTCGATCAAATCATCTCTCTCCTTCAAGTCTGCTCTGTAGGAACTCTCTAAAGTCTGGAACTTGTTCTTCCAAGCATCCCTTTCCTGTTGCATCCTAACCAAAGCAAGCTGCAGCTCTTCTAGATCATCTAATAAGGGAGGAGTGGTCTTCACAAACAGATCAGGCATGAGTGTCTCCCAAGTATACGTCATCTTCAACTGAATGGCTCTCGATCGGACCCACTGAAGATATGGCTCCAAAGAAGCAATACCCCTAGGTCCCAAATCCTTCCTACTCTTCTTATGAATTTGACACCAGGCCTTCGCAATCTGCTCCCTAGCTTCCCTGTGGTCTTCTCCTTCCTTCAGAAAGAAACTACTCAGATGAATATTGTTCGGTTTATCCCTCATCGGATAACCAAGTTGTCACCGTGCAAGAACAGGGTTATAGTTAATTCCTCCCTTTGTACCAAGAAGAGGCACATTGGGGAAACTACCACAACTGTCAATAATCTCTGCATCCTGGTAAGCTCGATGATACCAATCAATATTCGAGTGAGTAAGTGCCATGATCTTAGGAGCCCAACGGGGTTCCTTCTTTACATCCCAAAAAGCGTCAGACTAAGGCATATGAGAGGTAAACCACCGATACAATAAAGGTGTGCAACAGATAATCATTCCCCCATGATAAGAATTCCGAAGATGAACAGAGTAATAAGCATCACCCAACAGTGTAGGAACCGGGTTTCCAATCATGAAAATCTTGATAGCGTTAATGTCGATAAACTTGTCCACATTAGGAAATGAGAATAATCCATAGGCGAGTAAAGCAAAGATGGCCTCAAAAGCAACCGTACTCTTCATCCTGGCAAAGTAACGAGCTTTCTCCAATAATAACTGAGCTGGTAATCCTCTAATCCCTCCTTTGGTAGTCATATGAGCTTCCACCTCAGACTTCCCCAGATGAATCAAAGCATCAATCTCATGTGGTTTTGGCTCACCCTCCAAACCAGTAAAAGGAACGCGATCGGTAATAGGTAAATCCAATAGATAGGAATACTCTTCCAGTGTTGGCATCAACTGATAATCGGGAAAAGTAAAGCAGTGATACACCGGATCATAGAACTGGACCAAAGTTGAGAGAAAACCCTCCTTTATCTTCAGCTTCATGAGAGGAATAATGGATCCATACTTCTTCCGAAAGTCTGCAGAACACTCGATCTCAGGAATTAGACTGATCAACTCATCTATCTTAGGATCCTTGAAACTGTATTTCCCGGTCTTTCTCTTTCCAGAATCCATGGTTTAAAAGTACCTGAGATATTCACAAATTGTCAACCTTTAAATCCCTTAAAATATTGTTTTTTTCAAAAGATGCTTATGAGTGCATGGATGCATGATGCAACAATCACACACAAGATCACACATATAGGGTTCATAGGTTCAACGTCACGAGCATGAGGTCGAAGGTACTACCCATAAGGTATTGGTCTAAAAAGTTATCACCTGCCGAACAAGGTTCTAGAGGTTCTCAGAGTCTACATCCTTCCTTCGGATATTACCAACTTCCCGATTAACTCGGTAATTAGTAATATTCTCAAGAAAGACTCGTCCGAGCGTAGTATCGCGTGACAAATACTTCCGGATTACTCCGTTATAGCTTCCGCACTACACCTAAAAGGCCAAGAGGGGTTAGGTAATCTACGGTCCTCAGCTTCGGCAGGCTCCAAGGTCGAAAGCAGTACGTCTTCCTGATTACTCAGTAAACGACACTACAGTCAAAGGGGCCTCCACTAAGTGGGGGATCTCATGCCTCCTTTTTTGGGATTACTCCCTCAAAGTTAACATGACTATACCGCCCGTCCTATCTTAAAGTTTGCCTAAGTTCGGGTATAGGACTTATGAGTAATCACCAAGCACCCTGTAAACTAGGAAAATCCAGACAAACATATATACAAAATATAACACATAAATAACAATAGCACATATACAGATATAAACAAAGATAGGTTTAACCCACTTAGGGATGGACCAGCAAGAGGTCAATCTGTCCCCAGTGAAGTCGTCATTTTTTATGTAGCGGTAGAAATGTGCAAGACTAAGCCATTGGATTGACTAGACTTTATACAAATCAAAATAAAAATCGCCACCGCGCTTTATTGTTTCCAAAGGAATGGGAAAAGAGCGAATAACCAAAAAAGAGGGGGAAAGATTCAAGGTAAGGGGGTTGGTTATGCAAAGGGAAGGTATTAGCACCCTAAACATCTACGATACTCCGCAGGAACCTCTTTGAAAAATCTGTATATTTTGGCTATAAAAATGTGTTGTATATAAAATGAATGGTGGAGGTGAGAAAAGAAATATTTTTATGATTTTTGCACCCGCCGCAGTTGTAAACCTTTAGTGCCTACGTACCACCTTTCATGCAATTGGGGATCGGGGTACACGTTGTTCCTCTTTTAAAAATTTGAAACACAAGTGTGTTGGTTGATTTTATGAGATAAGACATCATCGCAATTGTCCGTGTGGAAAACATACTTACTACCCACAATCATGAGAAAGGAGAATTTGCATCATCTCAAAGTGGAGGATATGGCTTGGATTTTAAAGTCAACAATGCCTCACTCAACACCCAAGTGGAAAATATCTCACTTCACAATATATTATAGAATTATAGTTGTTTGCATCACTACAAGGATTGACAAGAGTCTAATCTTTTGAGAAAAGTTTAAAGATAAAAGCCAAAGTGGCAAAATGGTTTGAAATGAGATTGATTGACTTTTAGTATTCTCACAAAAAAAGGTCAAGGTATTATTAAATTGATTGAAATTTATTTATGAAAATGTTTCGAAGATGCATGGACCTAAGTCCAAGTTTATTATGAAAATGTTTCAAGTTTCAAAACAAGAAGAGTTTTTTTTTAAGGAGGGAGAAGATTTTTGAAATTAAAGAAGATGGGAGGAGAAGAAGAGGCTATCCTAAAGCATAAGGTAAAAGCTAGGGATAAGAACCATCTAACCAACAAGAAGCCAATACTTGACATTATGAGTCAATATAGAATTCCCATTCTTTGGATTGAAACCAAGCAAGCAAAGATACTAGACCTCTTGAGAGAACCAAACTTCAAGTGTTTTATGTCTTCGCAAAAATTGGGCAGAGTAACGGCTGTATACGGGTGAATTCCATATTACAAACAAAGATTGTAATCTCAATAACCTGCACACAAAACAAACAAACAACCTAATGTCTTGAGGTAAACCTCAAGAACTCCAGACAAAATATCAAATAAAGTCACAAAGTCTCCAGGATAGGCCAAGGTCTCTAATCCTAAGTCCAAGAAGTCCATCACTCCATAATGCAAAGGATAGTAACCATGTAGTCCAAGTATCATTAATGATTTTTATGGTTCATGTTGATTATTAGGTGTCTTTAAAAAGAAAGAAAAGCTCAAGTGAGCAAAAATAAAAATGACATAAAAGTAAATGCTCAAGTGAGCAAAGATGAAAATAGCATGAAATGTAAAATGCTAAAAGTAAATGGTACATAAAGCATAAAAATAAAAGCGTAAAGTAAAGTTAATTGTTAGTAATTAGTGGTTAGTTGGATGACCATCTTGAAACTTGCATTTGGAACTCATTAGAGGATTGGTAGAACCAAAGCCTTCACACAACAAGTTGCATTTGCTTTTTGTCAAGTATATCATCCATTTTGGAATTCTCACAAGGCAACATGTAATGATCAACGATGTTTAAGTGATCCGCGTTGACCAAAGGTGTTGTAGATCCATTAGAGGATTGGTAGAACCAAAGCCTCCACACAATGAATATCAAGGTTATTGGATCAAAGAGATCAAATTAACATACTTGGGCTTGCAATCATAAGTTTGGGCCACGAATGATCATTTATTCGAATCGGGACAAAATTTAGCGCTATGTTAAGCAATCGTAAGTGGACTTATGTAGAAGTCACACCTATTTTGAGGCCGATCAATAGCAATCTATGTACTTCATGTTTGGATAAATGATATAGAGATCACCATCCCTTAACATGTAGCACAATTAGAAAAGAAAGGGATAAGATGAAGAGTGAGGGAAATGATAAGCTAATTTGGATCACCATTTCAAAAGTCTTTCATCTTTAAATTCAACCACTCCTCTAGATGGATTAAAGCACTAACCATATCATTAATCCAAAGCACCAAAAATGAATTAAATAATTCACTCTTAGGTAGATTTTAATTGATGAACATTTATCAAACTTCATCTACATCACAAAGTCCATTGAGTTTAAAGACAAATTGGACATGTAAAATTGCAATCCAAACCAACAATCAAAAGGAATGAGTAGAAAAAGCATTTTGGATCAAAGCTGCCCCAAAACAAGGCAAAAAAATGCATTCTCTCCCTGTGTAAATCGATTGAACTATTGTGTAAATCGATTTACACAATACAGTTTTCAAAAATCTGCGTGAAATTGCTTTTGTGCAATCGATTGCACTACAGTGCAAATCGATTGCACACAGTTACAGTAGCAAAAACAGCATTTTAAAAGGGCAATTTCTTGTTCAAACTTTCCATCAAACACCTTATGATCATGGATCCAATTGACCACGAAAATTCCATCAAATTATGAGAAAATAACACCATTGGAATCACAAAATAATGCTCAATGAATCAATCCCAAAGATCACCAAGAGATCACATTGTGAAAGATGAATTATCCAACTTACCAAAGGTAGATCTAGAGAATTATCAAAACAACTTCAAGAATTTGCTTCAATTCAACCACAAGAATCAATTGACCAAGCTTGGATGTAGAGAATTAATGGAGAATAAGTGTTTGGATGAAGGTTTAGCTCAAAGATTAGTAAGCTTCAATGCAAAGCTTACTAACTTTTTGAAAATGGAGCTTTGAGTGAATTTGGTAGATGGAGAGAATTGAGAGATTTTTTAGCAAGGTGGATTTGGCTATCAAAAGCTTGAAATTTGAATGAAATAAGAGCTCTATTTATAGAGTTTTAGGATTGGGATTAGTGGTAATTTGGTAATTGATTCTTGGAGCCAAAATTTGAATTAATGATAACTCTTTCAAAAATTAGAGCCAAAATTTGAATTAATGATAATTCTTTCAAATATTAGAGCCAAAATTTGAATTAATGATAATTCTTTCAAATATTAGAGCCAAAATTTAAATTAATGATAATTCTTTTTAAAAATGAAAGATTGGCACTAAAATTTGAATTAATGATACATCTTTCAAAAGTGATGGAAAATTGGAGCCAAAATTTGACAAGTTTAAAATGCTGATTTTTTTTTTTTAATTTTCACGTTGTACAATCGATTGCACTACAGTGCAAATCGATTATACATTGTATTTTTTCAAAAATGGAACAAAATACACTATGTGAAATCGATTGCACTTTAAGAGCAATCGATTGCATCAGTGAAAAAAATGAAATTTTTTAATTCTTTTTCTTTGCAAATAGAGATTTTAGGAAAATAATACCAGAAATCCTTATTTGTCAGATGCTTCGACTTGGTACCTACAAAACAAAAATATACAAAGACAAAACAAATATTTTTTGTATTTTGATTAGAAGTTAGTCAACAACACATATACAAAATACACAACCAAGGTGCTTGGAGATTCCTCTAGAGAAAACTTAAAGATAGGAAAAAAGAGGAAGAACCAACCCTAATGTGATCTTGTTATGATCGAGTTGATATGATATGATAGAGGAATCTTAGGGGCAAAAATTGGGGTACAATAAATAGGTGCGGAAATTAGGGCTTATTTTAAAAGGTTAAAGGCTTCGACACACTTTTCATCAAAAATAAACTCAACATCATTCATCAACAGGCCAGTTAAAGATAATTTGATTGATTCGATAGGTCCTTCCTCGTTTAATTCTCTTATGCACTCATCAATAATATCTATGGCATAACATGTGTCTCCTATTACTGGTTCCATAAGGAACTTTGAAAGAATAAACCGTATCTTTTCATTGCCCACTTTAAAGGTCAGTTTTCCTCTCTTGACATCTATTATGGCTCTGGCTGTTTCGTTCAACAGGTTGCATTTTGTTGATTGGTGTCCTCGGGTTCCACATATCTCGCATTCTTGGGTGACTATTGCTACAGTGGCTGGGGTATTGGAAATATGCTCTACTTTTAGGGATAGAGCATCCATTTTGGCTTTCTTCATGTCCATAGAGATTATCTCATGTATTCCTCCTTGGGGATTCTTCTTCTCCATTTTTGCTCGCTCTGTTTCCCATTGGTAATGGTTTTGAGACATATCTTCAACGAGAGCGCAAGCTTCAGGGTAAGGCTTGTTCATCAGAGCACCAGCCGCGATAGCATCGATGGTCATCTTGGTGTTACATTGGAGTCCATTATAGAAGGTATGTATGATCAGCCATTGTTCTAGGCCATTATGGGGGAAAACTCTTAATAATTCTTTATACCTTTCCCAGGCCTCAAACAATGATTCTCCTTGGACTTGAGTAAATATGTTTATTTGGTTTCTAAAAGTAGCACTCTTACTAGGGGAAAATATCTGGAAAGGAACACTCTCCTAAGGTCCTCCCAAGTTTTTATTGAATTGGCTAGAATGGAATCTAACCAACAACGGGCTTTATCTCTGAGGGAGAAAGGAAATAGTCTTAAACAAATCTCCTCGGATGTAGCACTGTTAGTTTTGAAGGTATCGGCTAGTTGAATGAATATTTTCAAATGTTGTTTTGGGTTCTCCGTAGCAAGACCCGCAAATTAGTTTTGTTGTACTAGTTGAAATAGAGAGGGTTATAGTTTGAAATTTTTGGCAGGAATAGAAAGGTTCACTATACTAGAACTAGGTTCTTCGTTGGAGGGTTGGGCGAGTGTAACGTTCAGGTTTCGCTAAAGGGTTTAATAAACTCCCTGTACTGTGAGCTTTTCGCATTGACCGGCTAGTTAAGCCTTAGTCGAGACAGTGTAACAACAGGGTACAAAATTTGACGTAATTGGTCCCCGACAATAGCTCCAAAAACTTGATGCGTGATTTCTACAAGTATACGAATTGCGTCAGAGTAATGTAAAAGATTATCGATCCCACAAAAACCAAAACGTCAATCAATCAAATTATATTGTCACTGTTTATCTAAGGCGGGTCAAATCAGGGTTTTATAGAAGGCAGAGTAAATAAAGTGAAAGATGTTAATTCAGATAAAAGCAACGGGTTCGAATCCAGAGTCCACTAATACGTGTGCCATGGTAGTTCCCTTGCATTCTATGGAGATTTGGAGAACTTTATTATGATTATTCCCCACCAGGGTGAAATCTGCATCAGAGAACCCTAAACCATTATCGGCTGTCAAGCTTGCTACACAGTTTTCAAATTGGTCATCCATAGTTTCTTGTGGTACATGTGCATTTTTCCGGAACATTATCAGTGCTTGGGCATGTGCCTCAGAACATAGCAACAAAGATAGCATATAAATCTTCGAGGGTGTTTACCCCAACTGTTCCACTATCTTGTAATCACTTTTTCTGATGATTGATGCGTGATTTTCGCAAGTATATGAATCACGTCAGAGTAATATAAAATATTATCGATCCCACAAAGACCAAAACATAAATCTATCAAATTCTATTGTCACTATGTTTATCTAAGATAGGTCAAATCATGGTTTTATAGCAGGCATAGTAAATAAAGTAAAAGTTGTTAATTCAGATAAAAGAAACGGGTTCGAATGCAAATTACAATAGCCAGATAATACTCTAAAATTCTTCTAATAGAACTACTTATGGGGAAATATTTACTACTTTGAAAAGAACTAATTTAACAGGAACCGTCGCTTTCGCGTATTCAGAACCGAGTTTATTCTTTAAATAATGTTTTTTTATTGTCACGGATAAAAGGTGCGTATTGCGTTAAAGTAATAAACTTATTTTTAAGAAATATAGTTACTTGACTAAGTTGAAAAGTAATTTTGACTCATAACTTCTAACCAAGATATGATTAGACTTTTAAACCTCTAAACGCGTCTGAAAAAGGTTTTGAAATCATTTCTTCTAAAAAGTTAAAGGTTCTTACTTAATCGAAGAAAACGCTTTCGCTCTCTTTTAGCAATTAATACTAACCAAGTTTATCAATGGTTGGACGGCTTTCCATCTTACCCAACAGAAAATAAAGTGCATAAAACTTGTGTTAAAAACCAAAATAGCCCCTAAAGTATTCCTACAGCTGCAATGTTTAGACAGTTACCTTAACCATGATCATTACATTCTAACCCTAACGGAAATCATCCAGACATGGAAATAAACTTATTAAAGCAAATCATGTTTAAGAAGAAAGTAGAAAGGTTAAAATATAAGTAAATGCGTTGTGAGAAAATAAACGAAGTAAAGCAAGTGCGATGCGAGAAAATAAATAAAGTAATGCAAGTGCAAGGAAATAAGTGTGATAAATGCGGAAACTTAAATAGAAACCTTCTCCAATCGGAGGATTTTAAAGCAAATTGACTGGAAGGTAAATTTGATTTAACTAAAGGAAACGTGAATTAAAATGGCGGCAAGATTGTAAAGTGCTCCAAACTTGATTACAGAATTAATGTCTTGTGAGATAATTCTTCGATATGAAGAGATTACCGCTTACAATTGGGCAATATATGGCTTAAGTCAGTGCAACTAAGCTTGGATGAAGAAGAAGAACTGAACACTTCTATTTATAGGCCTAGGAGGATTTTTGAAATCATAAGAATACCCTCCAACTTCTTTTGAGTGGTAATCAAATTTGCAAAGGTGGCGCCCGCCATGGGGTTGTGGTGGCCGCCATTCTACAAAAATGAAGAAGTAGTGGAGAACATGGAAGTTGGCAATTGGCTGAAGTTGGCCACCTCATGGCTGACCCTGTGGCAGGAAACATGGTGGAAACCACAAGTGCAAAAAATCCAAAATCTTGATTTTTAGCTCGTTTTTCTTCATTTCTTCAAGCAAGACTTAGGAAATACAAAAAAAATTGAAAACAAAACAAAATGAAAACATAACACAAGAAAATAACAATAAAACTTAATAAACATGTGTGAATCGAGTCAAATAAGCAGTGCGATTCAGTGTTACCAATGATTTTAGAATCTCCTCCATCTCTTTGGTAGATGGGTCATCAATGGTAATAACTTTTACGGGCGCCTCCGTCGGGGCAGGCTCAGTCATTTTTTCCTTTCCTCGAGTATCAGCAACAGGTTTAACAGCGGTAATACGAATGGGTGTAGTAGTGTTTGTCGGAGGTGAAATTTTTGGAGAGAAAATCATCCCTGTCCTAGTAACTTTACTTGATCTAGAAATATTTGTAATGTCAGCAGTTTCATCTTCATCAATCTACGAATCTTGTTTGATACCATGGTAGTACACTTCTGCCCCATGATTCTAGTGTACAACCTTATCAGAAGAGTAGGGGACTGGTCCCGGTGTGGTGATAATTAGTGGAGCTATTATTGGTTCAATGGGAATCCTAATAGGACCTTTTTGAGGTGATCCTAATAGGTTTGTTTGAGATAGTAATGATGGACACATCTTCAAATTCTTGAGATACACTTTGGGTTAAACTTTTCACTGATGGAGTTCTTTCGAATAGAATCTCATGGATATCCCTCAGGTTTTGGACACCTTTCTTCAGCCATTCATGACCATTAATTTATACAACATAACAGCAACAATTTTCAAGGCAGCATTGGAATACTTCGGCTTTTAACAAATTCTATTTAACAGTCTTTAATGGAGTGTTCAAGTCTTTGATGGAGGAAACAAAAGAGGCATCTTCAATAGAATTGACACCCTTACCATGATTTGGCATGGGTGCAGTGATCACATTTGGAGTTTGTGGAGGGTCGAATTCAATTGTCTTGTTATCAATTAGGTCTTGGATTTTGTTCTTTAGAGACCAAAAATTATTGGTATCATGTCTGGGACTGTTTGAGTGGTAAGCGCATTTGGCATTGGGGTTGTATTTAAGAGAGGAGGTATCAGGGTTTTGGGGAGGATCCCTTAATGTAACCAGCTCTGCTTTTAGTAAGTGTTGCAATGCTTGAGCCAGTGACATATTTATCTTAGTATACTTCCTTCCTTGAAACTTTGTCCTTCGCCTATTCCCTTGTTGTTATTGAGTAGCTGTAGGATTGGAAATTAATACTGCCCCTACCAAATGATGACGTTCAGTCTTAGTATGAATTCTTGATCCATATACAGCATTAGTCTCTTTTTTGCTAGCAAATTGTTTTTTCACAACATCAAAGGTGGAGGCCCTCGGTATTTTCTTTCTTTTAATCATGCTTTTAACCCTCTCACCAGTCAAGATTAATTCAGTGAACCCGGATGATGAACTTCCAATTAGTAAGTTGAAAAATGGTCCAGTCAATGTTCCCATAAACATGTCTACCAACTCTCTATTAGTTAAAGGTGGATGCACCCTGCCAGCTAAGTCTCTCCATTTTTTAGCGTATTCTTTGGAGCCCTCGTTGGAACCCATGGTCATTCCTTGTGATTGCACCCTAGTTGGCACAAGATCAGCGTTATATTGATATTGTCGATAAAAGGAAGTGGCCAAATCCTCCCAAGTATGGATGTTAGTCCCTTCCAATTGGTAAAGCCACTCTATCTGCATCCCAGATAGACTTTCTTGAAAAAAGTGCACCCACAGTTTCTTGTAAGTGGTATGCGGCTGAATTTTGCGGATGTAAGATCTTAGGTGAAGCTTCGGACATGAGACACCATCGCACTTGGCAAAAACAGGGATCTGGAATTTGTGGGGAATGACTACCCCATGAACCAAACCCATGTCACCAAAGTCCAAGGCAGACACGGTTTCGATTTCTATAGCCTTCAATATGTCTTCTAGTTGCTTATACTTGTCGCTGGTCAGTGGATATTGTTTGTCGAAATAATCCTCGTCTTTAGAGATTTGATTGTTTCCACCCCCAGCACGGGTGCTCCTAGTATCTTCATCTTGATTCACATCCTCTTCGGAGGAGTCTTCTTCAACTTGGACTTGTCGGAAGGGGCCTTTGAATCTCTTCCCCATGTTGATTACAACATTCTTCTTGGTCTTCTTCTTCGTGACCAGAAGTGTCATCATTTCATGTTGCCCTTTTGCTAAGTTGAGCAGAGTCTCTTGAAACTGAGAGTTTTGATCCTGTAGGTCCTTCACAGTTTGCTCGAGATCCATATTATACTGAAATAAACAGTAGAAAGATTAGGAAACCTGTGTCGAAAAACCCGCTTATGATATGATGCATGTTATGTGTATGCAATTTTTTCAAGGACCTTTGAGATTTAAATTTTCTTAACCAAAGAGGAAACAAAACATTAATTATATTAATAAGTCCAAAGGTTACAAACTTCCTCTTGGGCTTACAACAAAATGAAAGTATACAACAAAAGACTAAGGTCTCCCATGGACGCTTCCTCTTTGGGCTGATGTAGGCATTCAAGTTCTGCTCCTCGTGAAGTTGTCTTGTGAGCTCCAACACTTTCTTCTCGCTTATGTAGATTGGGATTCAAAGGTGTCTTTCTCCCCCTTGAGTTAAATCCATGACCTTTTCAATTCTTTGAGAGTAGTAGGCATGTCAGGATGAAGAATGGTGTAAGGAACGTCTCATTCGGTAATAGGTTCCATAATGATTGGTAAGATGGCCACATACGGCATCATGAGGTTTTGAGCGTGAGCTCGCACCCAATTGAGATAAGGTTCCAAAGGAATGGAGTTCTTATTCTCCAAAAAAATTTCTATCAACATTGTTTACCATGCCCCAAGCTCATACAAATCTTTGACGATAACCTTGGAAATCGTCCTCGTAGTCAAACACAATACCTTGGATAAGCGCCTCATGAGGACCATCCCTCCAAGCATAACAAAATTGTCGTAGAGCCAAGCAAGGGTTATAAGTGATACCTACCCTAATGCCAAGGAGTGGGACATTAGGGAATTCCTCATAATGGTCAATCATTGTGACATCCTCCAATGATCGAGAACACCAATGAATATCTGAATGCGAGAGTGACATCAACCTTTGAGACCACTTCATGCCTTGTTCATTCTTTGAAACTGACCGAGGAAGGTGCAAAATAAACCACCTAGCCAGCAAAGGAGTGTGACACATAATAATTACCCTTCTCTTCATGGTACGGGCGTGAAGAGAATGCAAAATGTCTCCGAGTAAGGTAGACACCGGGTTACGAGATAGGAAAATTTTGACCGCATTCACATCTATAAGTTGGTCTAGACTAGGGAACAGTACCATCCCATATATTAGAAGAGCCAAAAATTCTTCGAAAACTTGCAAATCCAGAGCATCCCAAAATAGTTGAGCCTTCTCAAACAGAAACTTAGCTAGAAAACCCTTAACACCACTTCTAGTTTCCCAATTAGCCACAATGTCGGAGCGTAGCTAATGTAAGGCTAGAGAAATCTCCTCAGGTTTTGGGTCTTTCTGAATACCGGTGAAGGGTAATTGATCAAGAATAGGCACTCCCAATAGTTGAGAACTCTTCCATGGTGGGTACCAATTGGTAATCAGGAAATGTAAAACAGTGATGTTTGGGGTGAAAGAATTGAAAAAGCATATGTACCATGTCTTCTTCAAATTTTGAGGTAACCAAGTTGAGGAGTTGACCATACTTCTTGGTGAACGGAGAATTTTCAGAGACCCTTGATGCTAACTCCTTTATTTGAGGAGGCACTTTCACAAGGTTGATTCGGATGGTATTTCTGCGAATGGAAGCCATATCCTACAAAATAGAACAAAGATGAATCCCAAGGTCCTTGAAAGATTAGTACAAATGCTATGGTATGATGTCATGATATTATGTACAAATAATTATATACAAGAAAAGCAAACAAATCCTTAGGTTTAGGCTTGCATGGAGTTCATAGATAAATACCCTCTTGAAGTTTAGTTGTTTTAACCTATCTTAAAAAGTAATTAGGTTCTAAGGAATCTCAATATCATTGATCTTTCTTCATCGGGCATTGTTTCAGCGCAAGCCTCTTTATTGGCGACCAAAATATCCTGAAAGTCTGATCTCAATGAGCGTAGTATCGAGTATCAACCAACTTCAGACTTCACCAAATCTGGATATCTCACTATTTCCTAATGGTCAAGTTGTTCAACTAAAGGTTCTACGGTCAGTTAGTGCTTCATGACACCACACAACGGCCCCGTATTCTCCTCGATTCGCCATAAGGGATACTGGTACCCACAAATGTGTCACACTAATGTAGCTATTGCTTCAACCATATCGGTCCATGCCATACAGTCTCCACAATCTATTGCTACTTACCTAATAATGTTCCCAGATCCGGGTAGAGGATCTATACAAAACCCAAACACCCTTTTAAGAGTAAAGCAAGCAAGTCAAACAATGAAAGCATTTAAATGTGATCTAGTCTCTAAGGTAACTTCCCTTTTAAGTTTACTCCCTAGCAGAGTCTCCGGTTCTGTAATACGGTGGGAGAACTAACTTAGGTATTTTGGGTTTTATCGCAAATGTTGCGGATAACAAGAGTCGCCACTGACTTTTCTTTTTTCCAATAGAGGAAGGGTGAAAAGAACAAGAAAGACCTTTTGAGAATTTTCTTGAGTTCGGGGGGTAGGTTATCAAAAGGGAAGGTGTTAGCACCCTTTTCATCCATAGTTATCAATGGGCTCTTAGTTTCAATATCACTTTGAAATGCTTTATAAATGTTTTTGTGTTTTGTGTAAGTTTGAAAATATTTTGAAAACGCCTTTGTTTCAACAAACTTTGTAGTGATTCAAGTTTTGGCGAGAATGTATACAAAGTGTTGGTTTTGAAAATAGTTCAAAGAGATGTTAGTTTTTTTGAAAGATGTTTTGAAAGTGTAAGTGTGAAGATGGTTTTATTTTTGAGCAAGAAACTACGAGCGTCCTACCTACTAGAAAAGTCTTAGTTCTTTTCCTCCTCCTTTAGATAGTGTTATCTTACCATTAGTTAGTAACCAACCATATCATTAGATGTAAAGGGACAGGCGTGGATCATCATACAGTCATAGAAGGTAAGATTGTAGGATACCTTAGTAATTTGTCATAAGTGACTATCGTTTACCGAAGGCAACATCGAAGGTTCATCGAGGGACTACGATCTTGTAATCGAGGGTCTTTGCTAAAGTAACCCACGTTCGAGGGACATGACTGTTTTTATCCGAGGCAACAAGTGTGGGTTAACCCTAGAGGTGCAAATGTGCAAGGTATGTTGTTTTCATGCATTTTTGTCTTAAATTAGGATTGTCTAGTTGTTTGTTTTATGTCTTGCCATACAAACCCTAATTACTAGCAATAATATTGAAAGAGATAAATTGCAGAAATTAAAAGTTCTACGCTATTACAATACTTTAGGGGATGGGGATACAAATTACAAATTAGGATGAAAGAAATTAAAACCTAATTACTATTACAACCATATTGAATAATTAATAAATAAAATGTACAAGAATATAAACATAATGTACAAGAAAAGAAAAAAAAATTCTTGGTTTTTTGTATGAAAAATATTCTAATTAAACTAGTAAAAAAGTAAGAAAATAATTAATTAAATTCCTAGATTCTAAGCTAATTTAATTAAAAAGAAAATATTAAGATAAAAGCTAAGTCTAAAATTATTTTAAATTTATTTAAGAAAAAATATATTTTTAGGGTTTTTTCTATAAAATAAAGTGAGAGAGAAACTTAATAATTTCTACGTCTAAGTATTTAATAAAATATATTTTTTATATATTTTTTAATAAAAAGAATAAAAATAAAATAAAATAAAATAATAGAAAAGAAAATAAAAATAAAATATAAAAGTCAGGGGGTTAGAAAGTAAAAGAGAGGTTAGAAAGTAAATTTTTTGAAAGGTTAGGCCCGAGGCCCTTTTTTTTGTTATCAGAAAACTAAAAATAATAAAAAGAGAGTATGTTGGGTTGCGTGGTTATAAGCATGCATGGGGTGAGAGGAAGTAATTTCGTTAGGCTTTGAGAGGGTGTATCACGCGCGTGTATGGCCTGCTTGCACAGGATCCTGAAACAGAAAATGTGAAAAAATACAACAAAAGGGTACCACTAGGGCTCAAACCCAGGTCCCTAAAGTGAAAGGCGCACTCTCTAACCACTGGGGTGGTGATACATTCGTTTATTAAATTGAAACCATAAATATATAAAATAAAACAAGTCCTGAAGAGGACTTCATCTTCTTCCTCGCGCCCATGGCTGAAACATCATTTTTGAATTTTGTATCTCACTCATTTCTCAACTAAATGCAAAAGTGTAATCATGAAACTTGTTTGGTTTTTTACCACGAATACAACCATGTAACTTATTTAAGCTAAAAATCAAAGGTTAAGTTTAATTTCGCTTGGTACCAAAAATATGCCCTAACTGGTCAGAGATGCAATTCTTCATACACAAGAAATTAAAATGCAAACTAAGAAAATGGTTAGCTTTAAGGAAATGATGTCTACATTTTTTCTTCAAAATGCATGTACAAAAGATGCTTGAATAAAGATATCAAAGTTAGAAAACGTACCTCTTGCAAGGAGATTTGTGTATGAAGTTTGGGCAACTTTGGAGGTGCAAGGATGACCTGGTTAGCTTGCCTGGACCTCCCTAAGTGTGTTACAAACCTTACTTTGCTTTGAAAGCCCCTGAATCTCCCTTCTTAAGTCAAACTGCAAGGTTGAATATTTGAAATGGTGGATGGTGAATATGGAGTTACAGTCTACAAACAGGTGTTGGGATCACTCGTATATGATGTATAGAAGGTATATGAATGATTAGAATTGAAAACGCATGAGTGGTTTTTTATTTGGGGATTTGAAGTTAAAAAATGTCAAGTTTTAGCCAGTTCTATGTAGTAGGGTGTGCGGGAGTATTTGAGGGGGCTTCAGCTTGTGTCTTGGCTTGCAAATAAATTGTGTAGTTATATGAAAAATATTGGAGGTGTTTTGCACAACAGATTTCTGAGTTATAGGGTTATGGCTAGGTTGCTTGATTTTGAAGAAAAGTGAGAAATGTAGTTTCAAAGTAGAAGGTACATGTATGTAGAGTGGTTAGGAACTTTAAACATGTTTTCTTCTGATCATTTATCTTGAGTGTGGATAGAGGGAACAAGTTGGAGTCTCAAGGAGGGTGGACTTTGTGATTAAAGTCACTTTTTCAAAATGGAAGTGTGACCTTTCTCCTCAAAATGGCAAGTCAACTTGGACAAAGCATGAACCAAGTGGATAATAGCCCTAAACCAAATGTGATCTTCTGATTATGGAGAGATTTACAAGCTTTTAGGCTTGCAAAGAAAGATTATGCAACATGGCTTGGTCATTTGAATTTGTGTTCATCATAGAAATGACCTATAATTCAAGAATGGATGTCCAACTTCATGTCTTCGAATATCCTAGCTCAAACATGACCTCTTCAAGTTCTTTGACATTTTTGAAAGCTTGTAAAATTGTTTACAACTTTCATGTTTTTCACTTTTGCTAAATCAAATTGGAGCTATGTGAAAAATGGCCAAGAAGTTAGGGCAAAATCCTGACCGAACTAGGTCAAAATTTTACCAAGTGTTTAAGAAAAAGTGCATCACTTCATGGGCCTATAACTCAAAATCTAAGCATTTTTTGGACATTTACCCTCTAATAAAAAGTTTTAGATTTTATCAAGATCTACAACTTTCATGTTGAAAGTTTCCTTTGAATCATCTTGCATCTTGGTGAAAAATTGGCATGAAGTAATGAAATTATCATGTATAAAACACTTAGAAAAATTTCTAAGTCTTGAAAAGTTTGACTTTTTACAGTGACTTTGGACTTTCTTGATTTCTTAATGATCAAGCTTCATATTTTTGATGTTGATTAATTTTGATCTTTTAAATCAAATCTTGATCAAAAAAGTCAAAGTTTGACTTTTTGTGCATTAGTTGACTTTTCATCAGTTGATCAAATTTCAACTATCAATCCATTGATCTTGAGGAATATTTTGAACTATGAAATTAGGTCAAAATGTTGTATTTAAATAGTTGAGATTATGCTTCAAGCCATTAGATCATGTATTAGGTCAAAAGTCATTGTTTAGTCAATTAAAGTCAAAACCTTAATTTTGACCATTTTGCCCTTTTGGTAAACTGAGTGCTTTTCTTGAGGGATTGTGATCAATACTTGATCAAGTGATGAATAGGACTTTAAAATGTTGATGTTGGCCAAAAATAATGAAGTTTGACTGTAGGTTGACTATAGTTGACCTTTCACCCAATATAGTTGATTTTCAGTCATTTGGTCAATTGACTGAGCAAAATTGTGATTCAAGACTTGAAACTTGACATGAGTATTCTTGGAGGTCTATATTGATCCATGAAGATCATTTGAGGAATTATAAGTCAATTTTTTTTTGTGAAAATCAAAAGCCTTATTTGAGCCATTAGTGTTTAGGAGGTGGTTTGACCTAGTCAACACTTGTGCAAACTTGAGCCATGAGAGATCTTGTGAGAATTGTCTCGAGAAAAGAGAGGGAAAATTTTGGGGTAAAATAGTGAGGAGTTCCCACGTCCCATTAATGCTGACGCAGTCAATAAATAAAAGAACGGTTCTCTAAGTTGAAAACCCGAAAGAGCGGCTTAGGCAAAAAAGAGCATCTTGGTAGGCTGAAAACCCGAAAGGGTTGTCTAGCAAAAAGTTAGATACATAAACAGAATAAATTTTCCCGATAGTTTGAAAACCCATAAGGGAACCTAGGAAAAAGTTAGGGACTTTATGGAAAGTAACTGTGTCAGACAAGACTTCATCATTGAAGCAACAATCTTCTCGAATTCTCATCACACTTCACATGAATCATATGCTCAGGTGTTCAAAGTTGTTAGGGAGAATAGTGGTCCTTGTGTTTCAATGTATATTTTCGATTTTCCAAAACTTTGTAATCATCCATGGAGTCATACCATTTGCAGACTACCATTCTAATAATAAAGTTTGAGCCTTTATCCAATTCTTTGTAGTTCTTATTTTATTCTGTCTACAAAAATTTCATTTATTATTGATAGTAATTTTAAAAACAGAAATACTTAATAATAAAAACATGTTTTTGAAAAGAATTTGCAAATTACTTTTTACTTCAATCTTGTGAAATGATTCCAAGGATGGACGAACTCCGAAGTTTTAAAAAGATTCCCCAAGAAGTATTCTCGGGTTACTCTTGCTGATATGCGCATAGTCCACATGTGATTGTTCCTTGGATAGTTGGATTTCATACCAGTTGATATATGGTGTTGGTTTGGGTGGTTTGATACTTCTATCACATATTCTCTAGTTAGGTCTTGATGCGGATTTCTCTAATTGAATATGATTCTTTCCCTAGTTGGTTTGTGATCAAGCGGAGTTTGTGAAGTTATGAAGTCTTTGCTCATTTGTTGGAATCCTTTTCCCTTTATGTTGAGAATTGATGAAGAATCTCTTGAAAAACATTGTTCTCTCTATTGTACCCCAAAATTTTCCCTTTCATATTTTCCCATGATTTTTCTCTTACATAGGTGTTTACAAACACTTCATTAAGGAAAAATAAATTTTTTTAAGATAAACAAGATATTTCGATTGGCATGAACAAGGTGTATTTCTATTAATATTTTGACATGCTTCGATTGAGTACCTAACCTCCTCCAAGTTTGCCTCAAATTTTGGGCTTCGATTGAAGCCTTGGCCTTCTGCTTGTTTGCTGTATACAAGCTTCTACTGGGCATGTGTTTCCCTTGAAACAGTATCCTTCGATCCAAAGAGGAAGGGCCTCTTGTTAGTGTTCCTTTGATTGCACCATTGGCTTTGCATGCTAGGTTGATTCACAAATGCAATGGCTACCTGCATGCAAGCTAGATTCCTGCTTCGTTTGGGCATTTGGTGTCTTTGGAGCAAACTTGATTCCTGCTTCGACTAGGAAAAGTATCCCTTTGTGCGTGCCTTCAGCGCACAAAGCAAGAACTTCCTCAAACTGGACTTCGATTCACAAAGCTCCCACTGGGCAAAAGACCCTTCAGCGTGTCACCAGCGCACGTATGCCTCTTCAGCTTACCTTCAGCACACAAGGCCAAGACTCCCTCAGGGTTGCCTTTGATCCACCAGGAAAAAAGCTTCTTTTGATGCGTCAGGAAAAAAAGTTGCCTTCGACCACAAGGCACTGGCTACCTTTGTGCCAGCTTCGCCTAGGCAATTGCCTTCTTTACGCCTGCCTTAACTTGCCTTATGCTAGCATCCACAAGGCATAGGCTGCCTTTGTGCTAGTTTTGATTGGGCGCTAACCCCCTTTTGAAACAATTGTAAACACTTCAACACTCATGATAGCCCATGTGAAGGACACACCAAAGGCCCATTCGAAGGGTATGCCAAAAGGACCATATAAAGACCCATTCGAAGGATGTAATACTAGAGCCAGTCGAAGGGTACACAAGAGGTACATTTGAAGAAGCATGCAGAAGGCCCATTCAAGGGCTACACAAGAGGTTCAGTCGAAAGAGGCAACTTGAGGCCAATCGAAGAGCAACATTAGAGGGCATTCGAAGGGGCCAAAGCATGTCCAGGTTCATTCAAATTCAAAAGGGGACAAGTTTCCATGACTTTTGAAATGTTACAAAATATCATTCATGGCTTTGAAAACACTTGTTTATGGTTGTTTAAACCTTTGTTCTCTGGTCCCCTCCATCCCCTCTATATAAAGAATACACTAGAAAACTCCAAAGGAGGCTAGACACAACAGGAGGGAGAATCACACGAAATCAAAAACATATTCTTGGAGTATTTTCCTTAAGCTTTTCCGATCATCCCCAGCCCTTAAGTAAGTGTATACACATCCAGAAAGTGCCAAATCGAAGATTCCAACTATTGGTAAGAGAGGGTAAAAGATCAAACTTTGTATTTGCGTGACACATAAATACTTGTAGTCATTCGATTTACAATCAAAGTTAAGGGCTTAGGTTCAACACCCAGGTCTAAATTTGTTTTGTTGCTAACACTTGCTGCAGATGTAGCCTGAATAGACCCAAAGCGTGCAGAATTGAAAGACCTGGGTTTGGCACCCAGGTCATGCTTTTCATTTTTCCAACATATTTGCAGATGTAGTGCCCTCATAAGTGATCCATCAGGCAATTCTAGCAGCGCCCTCTAGATCGAAAACCACATCCTGTCACTGGATCAAAGGGTAATCGAAAGACATCTTTCCCTTCATAGAATCGAAAGACAACATCTCCCTCAATCGAAGGATGCTTCCTTTTCTATTCTTATTTTTGTTTTCAATTTCTTTAGTGACCCTCTTTTGTTTAAATTGACCTTAAATCAAAAAAGTCACAAAAAATATTAGTATAGTTTTTATTAATCAAATTAATTTATAAATTAATTAATTAATTATTTTAACCTCTTTCTTGAAATTAAAAAAAAATAGACTTAGGTTAATTTTTCTTAAAATAAAAAACAAAACAAAAATATTTTTTTCACCTTAGGATTTTTCAGACATCTTTTCTACTTCGTGCGCATTTATTTATTTTCATATTTTTCCATATTATTGTATCTGCCTACTGGATGTAATAGATTAAAACTAGGACATTTACTGCTTTATTCCCCTCATTCTTGTACAGTGTAAATCCCCTCCCCAAAGCGTTGTAATAGCGTAGATTTAAATTCCTGAACTTTAATATTCTTCAATATATATTAACTACTAGTAACTAGGCGTGTATGAAAATACTAAAATTAAGCGCTAGCAAACTTAACAAAAAGACAACAATAACTGAACATAACACACTTGCACATATACACCTCTAGGGTACTCCAATTTGGTTGCCTTCAGAAATAAAACAGTCATGAGGCAGGAACACTTTAGCAAAGACCCATAAAATCAAAAGATCATAGTCCCTCGATGACCCTACACTTGCCTTTTGGTAAATGATCTAGTCCATAAACAAAATTGCTAAAGCGTCTCCATAAGTTGCCTTTGTGACTGTAACGTCCCTTCAAGTGTCCCTTATACATCCAACGATAGGGCTACCTACTCACTAATAGTAGTATAGCATTGTCTATAGGATAGGAGGAAAAGAAAGACCCTTTTTGAGTATAAGAGTAGATAGTTGTTAGAAGTTTGCTCAAAAAAACATTTAACACTTACGCAAATACTACTTTTCAAAAAAAAAATTTCAAAACATTTGCTTTGTTAACACTCTTGAGGACTGATCAAGAGTTAAACGCAAAGCAAATCGCCACACTAAGGCATTTTCCAAACATTTTCAAACACATAAAGCACAACGTACTTTCAAAATGACCAAACATCTAAGAGCCCGTAGATAACTACGGATGGAAAGGGTATTAACACCTTCCCTTTTCATTATCTACCCCCCTTACTCAGAAAATGTCGAAAAGGTATTTTTCTATTTTTTTCACCCTTTTCTTAATTTGGATAAAAGAAAAGTCGGTGGTGACTCTTGCTTACCGCAATATTTGCAAACACAAAACACAAGACTAGTATTAATAGTCGGTTCTTCCACCGTATCGCAGAACTGGCGACTCTGCTGGAGAGAAATAAAAACTGGGGTTTACCTTAGAGTTAGTTTATTATTTAACTGCTTTTTTATGCTTTGTTTTCTTTACTTTTAAGGGCTTTGTTTGGGTTACTACAGATTCTACACCTGGATCTAGGGCATCCTTTTAGGTAAGAAGCAATAGATCATGGTGACTTTGCTGGGTAAACTGACACGGTTGAAGCGATAGCTACGTTGATGTGACACTTTGGTTGGTACCGGTAGCCTTTGAGTAGTCAAGGAGAATACAGGGCCACTGCATGGTGTCATGAAGCATCAACTGACCTTAGAACCTTTAATTGAACAACTTGGCCATTTGGAAGTAGTCAGATAGCCGTCTTTGGTGTAGCCTAAGTCGGTTGATACTCGATACTACACTCATTGAGATTTTACTCACGGGTTTTGTTTGGTGGCAAGTCAGTTGTCGATCAGAATGAAACTTGTGGGAAAAATCAGTGATATTGAGATTCCCTAGAACTCGGTTACTATTGATAGGGAAAGTTGAGCCAACTAAATTTCAATAGGGTACTTACCTACAAAACCCATGCAAGCCTAAATCCAAGGCTGCTTGTGTGACTTGTTTTCTTTCAACTTGAACTACTTCCAGGGTTTTTTTATTTAACAACATGATTTCCTTGCAGGATTTGTTTACAGTGATTATCCAATAACCTGGATTTCTAGCAAGACATACTTGTCTTTATCATCCTGCATTTTTGCTTGATGCATAGCATACACATCATAGCATCATACCATAGTATTTCCTTAACCATTTCAAGGATCTCAAGGGTTTGTGATGCAGGTTATGATAAAGCAAAAGTCTAGCAGGGGGCAAGGGGATTTATTTTCCTTTAGCCAATGCCTTCAAAAAAGACCATAACACAATAACTTGAGTCATGGGCGATGACCCACTCGACATGCTGAGCTTGACTCTCGTAGAAGGACATTCAACAATATGAAGTTCTTCAATCAAAACTACGGGCAACTCCTAACATTTTCTTGTGTTTACCCTGTGAGATCCTTGAAAACATTTACACATCATGCATGTCATAACAGGTCTTCCAGTACAGGTCTCTCATGTTTTCGCTGTTTATTTCAGCAAGGAAAATGGCTTTCAAACAGAACAACAGAGATCTCCAATCTCAAGAGTCTCAGTTCATGGAAATGTAACTCAACATATCCAAGGGGCAGGAAGAATTGAAAACACTCCTCAACGGGAACTTGACCAAGAAACATCCTGACAACAATAAGGATAACCAATTGGAACAACTGCAATATGAGGTGGAAGCAATGAGAATCCAGATGCTGGGGCAAATGGCTCTAATCCAAAGTTTAGCTCGGGAACAAGAAGAGTTAAGGTTTTTCATCAGCAAGCTTCATCAAGAGGGATGCAATCATATGGAGCAAACAACGAGAATTGGGGATCGAGTCTTTAATTAGCCTCAGTTGAAACAAGAGGATTCGATTGAAAAAACACCTTTCAAGACGGCTGCTACGCCAAGGGTCCAACAACGACCTCGCCAGCCACAACAGGGTAATCAACAAAGGCAAGACAAGCCCAAGAGGAAGTTTACCAAAATCAACATACCATTGTCTCAGGCATTGCAACATATGTTGAGGATGAATTTGGTTACGTTGATAAGACCTCATCCGAACCCGGAAACTTCTTCCCCTAACTACAATCCTGATGCAATATGTTCCTACCATTCCAATAGTCCTGGACATGATACGAATGTCTGTTGGGCATTGAAAAATAAGATTCAGACTTGATCAATGAAAGAGTGCTGGAGTTTGCACAAGATGGCCAGACTGATTTCTTTCGCCATCCCTCAAAGGCGCACCATCCGAAGTGACAAGTCCAAGACAAAGAGGATTTTATTCATTAGAATTTTCAAGTTGTAATTTTTTTGTTGTTCGAACATTTGTTTCATGTCAAACTTTGTTATTTTATCAATGTATTGCATATGTCTGTTTTGAATCAATTCATTCGTATTCACTATATTTAAATTGCTTTCTAACTTATTTTTGTGATATTCAACTCTCGATCAAAATCTCTAAACCTTTATAAGGAGGAAGACGAAAATGATACCACAATCTCTACAATATGCTTTTGAACAAACCCCGCTGACGATGTACAAGAGTTGTTTCAAATCTTAAATAGTGGAGTTATAAGGAAGATAATCCCTAGTCAACCCCTTTGAGCCTAAGAAGTAGGAGTTTTTCTTTTCACAAAAATTAAAACCCATAATCATAACCTGAGGCAGGGTAGTTTTCTCAGTTAATTCAGATATGCATTCAGTCGCAAGCTCTACCTTCATACACGACAAATAGTGTGGAATGTTCCCTCTAAAAATGGTAATGGTTGCACATAATCGTCTAAGACAGGTAGTCATTATCTCTCAAAATAAAATCCCATTAAGTCAAAAAACCTATGAAGGAGACTTAAGAAAAATTGGGGCATCCCGCTGACTGTAACCACCAAAGAAACAATTTAGGAAAAAGTAGAGATAACAAAATCAAAAAAAAAGAAGAGGTCCTACAAATCCTCAACAAAAAAGAAAAGGTTATAAAAATAACTGCCTTCTCAAACAAATGTTTAGTTTCTGAACAATCACCAAGTATCAGATCAAAGATTCCATACTCAATTGGGATCTAGACGCACAATTAACTAAGCATAGGATTGAAGAATATCACGAAGAACGGGTTGGGTATAAATAAGATTTGAGCCTTTATCCTTTGTTTCTTGAACCGTGAACCAGACCACGTCATAACCCTTAAAAGTCCTAGCTGAAGCATGGGTTAGTTCGAAAGCATATTGTTATAAAAGGTATCCTGATTCCTATAAGGTTTGCTATAAATTCTGAGTTGATATCACACTCTTACAAAAAAAAAATTTTACTAAAAAATGAATTTTCAAACTTCAAGACAGACATAAGCTTTGCATTCTTTAAATGACATTGTTTGTATGTGGCTAATTGTTCAATTAGCTGAGAAATTCACACGACGAATATTCAGTGAACGAAGATCCTCTCAATGGACAAAATCACCTCAGACGGAAAAAACATTCCCAATAACAGGCCTTTCATAATCAAGGGCCATGACATGGTGTCTAGTTTATCTGGGGCTGTCAAGCCAATATGCAAAGAATCTCTCAAAAGTGTTGAATTGTCAAGGGAAGATCTCCATTTGAATCACTCGGGGTATGTTACATTGATCGGGGATTCCGGCAAAAATCACTGTGAAATTTGAACCTTTGGTACCATCAAATTGCTTGTCTGTGCCATTAGTATCAGATGGTGTCAATATCATGTCTTTGAATCCTTCCATGATAGTTCTTAGAAAAGATACCTAGGAAATTCAAGATTATTAGAAACTTTATCAAACATCAGGTGCACCAGATTCATCTTGAAGCAGCCCCACACAGGCTCCTAATATGAAAGGGCACATACGATCACATAAACATTTTCTGACATTTCTACAACACGTGTTGTCATAGACGGTGACAACTCTCCACATCCTATGAACGCGGACATAGTCAGAAAATACTACACGTGAAAAAGACCCGCTAGGTTGACAAGCCTAGGCAAAATTAAGGGCATCTCGGAGAGCCATTAGAGTTCGGGCAAAAATTATGGATATATAAATAAAACTGTACACCCGGAAAATTGAAAACCTGAAAAGGAAGTTTGGTCAAAAAGGGGTATCCCGGTGGACTGAAAACCCGAAAGTGCGGTCCAGGAAAAAGTTAGGGATTAAAGTGTACGACTATGTCCCTTCATCTTGTCATTTGTCTCCCTGATCAACATCTACTCAAAACCCCAAGAGTTGGGATGACACTTAAACCATCCATAAAATATTCGCAGCTACTTTCTCCATCAGGTACAGAGGCAGGGGCATTCTACTAAAAAGTCACTGCCATATCCTCAGCCTACAACCTAGTGATGTCAGGTGTTCTTATATCCCTAGTAGAGCAAGAATCTCCAACTACTGCTCTGGAATCTTAAAGAATTTTGTAGCCTGGTTCACAAGCTTTTCATGTTCCCTAGCGGATTTCTTCTCAAAACAACAAAACAGGAATTCCCAGCGGAAACATACAGCTTCCAGATACAGTTCAGATACGCTCTATATACTGATTCCATTTTGATACTCATTCAATACAGCTTCCAGATATAGTTCAGATACGCTCCAGATACGGATTCCATTCTGATACTCACTCAATACAGTTCAGATACACTCCAGATACGGATGCCATTCTGATACTCATTCAATACAACTTTCAGATACAGTTTAGATACACTCTAGATACGAATTCCATTCTGATATTGTGATACGGTGGGAGACCTGACTTGAGGTTTTGCATTTGTTTTCGCAAATGTTTCGGTTGAGCAAGAGTCGCCACCGACTTTTTATTTTATCCTAAGGAAAGGTTAAAAAGCACAGCAAAAACCTTTGAGATGTTTTCTTGGGTTCGGGGAGTAGATTATAGAAAGGGAAGGTATTAGAACCCTTTCTATCCATGGTTATCCATGGGCTCTTAGTTACTTGCTTAGATCAACTTGCCTTGATTTTCAATTGTTTGAAATGGTGCTTTGTGTGTGGGTTTTAAAAATGTTTTGAAAAGAGGCCAATGTGGTGGCAACCTTTGTAATGATCCATGTTGGGATGTATACAAAGGTGTAGGTCTTTTGAAAAGTTTTCAATGTTTTTGAAAGTTGTTTTGAAAGTGTGTTGTGATGTGTGGTTTTGAAAAAATAGGCAAGTGTTTTTGTTTTGCAAGTTGGCAAGTAACCAAAAGCTATCTACCCTAAATTTCTCAAAGATCCTTGCTATGTTTTAACCCTTTTTAACAATTTTATTCCACCATTGTATTTGGTGGATAATATTGTCTTAGGATGTGAACGGGATGGGCGCGGGTCATCATTTAGACCATGATTGCAATGGTGCCAAGTATCTTTGGGCAATTTTTCCTTTAAGGGACTTGATCATTTTTAGGCAACTTTCGAAAGCGTCATCGAGGGACTATGATCATTTGATATTGTTTTGTTTTTGCCAAAGACACCTAACATGCAATATGGTCCATTATTTGAAGGAAACAAGTGGAGTACCCTAGGGGTGCAAGTGTGATTAGTGTTGTCCATTTTCATGCTTATTTATCTTGAATTTAGGTCAAACTATTTGTTGTTTTTGATTTGCATACAAAACCCTAATTCTAACATGGCATATTTAGAAAGCTTTTAAATGCGGAATTTAAAGGTCCTAAATTATTACAACACAAATTATGGGATGGGGGGTACAAATTTTCAAATGGGGATATTTTAGCAAGAAATTTAAATCTAACTATTACATCCAAATTGAATTATACAAATTAATTAAATGCACAATAATTAAATAAAATGAGATAAATATGCAAGATGCAAAAAAATGATTTTTATATGTATGTAAAAAGGAATTTTTCATGTGACAAATAAACAAAAATAAAAGGGTTTAATTTTTTTGATTTTTTAGGTTTAGGGTAAAACCCTAATTTTGCTAAATAAAATGTATTAATTATTTATTATATGCAATATTTATTAATTATGTATAAAAAATAAATAAAAAGAAAGTATATTGTCAAAAGTTGATTTTGTAAGTTAAATATTAATAAAAATAAAAATGTATATTTTTTTTGTATTTTTATCCTAAATATCCTAATAAATATGTATATATTTATATGATATGCTAAATATATTAAATATGTATAAAAATAAAATATTTAATATTTACAAAAAAGTATATTTTTGTAAAATGTTTTCAAAAAGATAAAATAAAAATAACAATCAGAAAGTAAAAGTGTTTGTATTATTTTTGGTATTTTGAATAAAAAGGATATTATGTTTATTTATGTATTAAACCAAATGAAACAAAATAAATATCAAATAAAATGCAAAAAATGTGAGAAAAAATATTTTTAATATTTTTTATGCTTTGACAAAAATAAATAAGTCAGAAACAAAAATCAAAAGTCAAAAATAATAAAAATAAAATGCAATGGGCCAAGGGGGTGCATGTGTGAGAATGTGGTGCAAAAAGGAAAAATATCACAGGCCCAGCCCATAGAGGTTGTCTTCAACCTCCAGCAACAAAAATGTCAAAAACGCGCGCCTTTCCCACCTTGTTCAAACATCCTAATTCCTGGACTTTTAGCACAAACTTATAACATGAAAAATGTCAAGCATCAAGCCACGATTCCATACATACCAAGAACTTGATCTAACTCTCAGAAATGAGAGAGAATTTCTCCATCCCTAATTCTTAACCTAAGTTTTTTTTAATGTTCAGGTTCCAAATTCTCTCAGCACATGCAATATAAATGGAAAGTAAATATATGTGTAGCTTCAGGGCCATGAGTAGAGAATTTTTCATTCATAAACCTAAAGCTAACTCTTCCTAGATTGAGAGATAGAAATCCATGAACTTACCTGTTCAGCTTGATTCGTGTCTGACAATGGAGGCACTCTCAAGGCAATGTGAGGACTTGTACAGCTTGCTTGAAGTTCAGGGATGCTTCTCCCACCTTTAGCTTGCTTTGAAACCAAATGAATCAAGCTATAGAAGTCAACCTGAAAAACAGAAAAAGTGAAAATGGTGAAGTTGGTTAGAGGTGTTACAGGTCGTGTCCAATGCTTGGGATAGCTTGTATAGGTGGTATGGAGTGTGTATGAACTGGTTTTGGCCAAGGCGCACGAATGGATTGAGTTATGGGAGTCCAACTGCAGAGGTGACTCTGTTTTTTGCAGTAGGAGGGTGTTTTGATGAATGATCAGGTTTGGAAGGTGGTTAGCTCGTGCCTTAGCTTAGGTTTGATGTTTGGAATCTGTTTAACAAGTTTTCTTTTGCTTGTCCTGGCAGAAATGTGTGATGTTGTAAGTTATGCAATGTTTCTTCTAACTTAAGCAAAGATTGGCAAGTTGGTTTCTAGACTTATGCAGGCCCCCTAAACATGCTGCCTCAATCCCTCTTGATCAGTGTGTTATGTCCCTGAACTTGTGCCAAAAAGATTTGCATTGTACTTCTTGATTTGCAAACTTGACATAAAGCCATACTTTTCAAAAATGGATAAAGTGCTTTTTCTAATTAAGGCTTAATTCTTCATACAATGACCAAATGCACAAAATAATGTCTTGGCACAATGGATTGGCATTTAATTATTGAGTAAGAAAAGGATTAGAGGCCTGTAACTAGCTTGCTCATGCTGATTTGAAAAATTGCACAAGTTATGAACATGGAAATGGCTCATGAACAAAGTGACTTTTGCCCATATTGCCAAATTCGATTCTCCCTAACCACAAGGATTTTTGATGAGTTCTTGGACATTTTGGAAAGCTTGGAATGTGTACTACAATCCATATTTGTAATGCAAGTTGAGATTCCAAGTGGAAGCATGTGAAAAATGGCCATGAAGTTAGGAAAAAATCTTGCCTAAAATAGGTCAAAATTTTTCTAAGTTAAGAATGTTTTGCACCCTTGTTCCAAAAATCATAACTTGAGCTACAAGCTTATTTTGAGGAAACTTTGTGAATCAAAGTTGTATATTTTGCAATGGACTATAACTTTCATGTTTTGAGTTTTCCTTGAATCCAAATGTATCTTGATGAAAAAATGGGACAAAGTTAGGAAATAATTAGGGATTTTCATAACTTAGAAAAATTCTAAGTTATGAAAATTCTTCATTTCAAACTCTAATTTGTGATTTTTGATTTCTTGATGAACAAGTTTCATAATTTGACATGTTTTGATGGAAAATGAATCTTGACACTTGGTTTTGACCAAAAAGTCAAAGTTTGACTTTTCAGTATACAGTCAAATTTGGCTCAGTTGACTGAAAAATTCATCTGTCAATCTTGTGCATTTGGGATCTTTTGAATTTGTTGAACATGTCAAGACAATTCCATTGGGTCCTTGAGTCCATATATGAGCTTGGTTTGCCATTGGTTAGGTCAAACAGTCAAAAATTGCCTTTGTGCAGTCAAAACCCTAAAAATGACCATTTTGCCCTTTTGGTGATCTGATCAAATTTCTTGTGGAATTGTGATCCAAACTTGATCAAATGGTTCATGTGAGTTCATAATGTTGATGTGGGTCAAAAATCATGAGGTTTGACTGTCAATTGACCACAGTTGACTTTTTCCCCAATACAGCTGATTTCTAGGTCAACTGTCCAATTGATTGGGCAAAAATTGGAATCAGGGCTTGAAACTTGGTATGGATAAACTTGGGAGTCCAATATGAAGCATGAAAGTCATCTTAGGCATTTTAGGTCAAAACATCTTTGTGCAAACTCAAACCCTAATTTGGGTCAACAGTGCAAGGAGAAGTCTGGAGCAGAGGAAACCCTAACTGGATTTTGAGCTCCAAGGGTCTTGTGGTGAGAAAAATATTAAGGAAATGGGAGGGCAAATTTTGGGGTACAACAGATACTAATTCAATACAGCTTCCAAATACAGTTCAAATACGCTCCAGATACGGATCTCATTCTGATACTCATTCAATACAGCTTCCAGATATAATTCAGATACGCTCCAGATACGGATGTCATTTTGATACTCATTCAATACAGCTGTCAGATACAATTCAGATACGCTCTAGATAAGGATGCCATTCTGATACTCATTCCAGATTTCTCTTTCAGATACAATTCAGATATGCTCCAAATATGGATATTATTCTGATACCCATTCGATACATCTTCGGATACAATCAATGCATGGATTTATTCTGAAACATCCCAACTTGAGTGTGTTTCTACCACAAATCACTGGCAAATCCCTCTCTCCAGCAAAGTTCCCTCAAGGAGATGAAATCAAATCCTTTTGCAACAGAGTTTTATAAATCTCAAGTAGTTTATAAAGCCTTATCCCCAGTAGAGTTTATTTCTCTAGCTACAGAAGATCATCCCCCAGCAGATTTTATTTCTCCAAATTGGTGAAATCTCCCAACAGAACTCTTCCCCCGAATAAAATCATTCTCAAGCAGAAGTCGAAGATCCCTGGAAGAGAAGAGGAATCCCCAGCAAAACTATCTACATTCATTATCCCCAGCGGAAATTGAAGAATCACTTTCTTCACTCACCAACAGCAGTCCGTGATTCAGCTTCCCAGTACTCTTCAGCAGCCATCGGGGATTTATTTTCCAGACAAAGATATTGCGCAACAACATTACATGTTCATACATCATGGCATGTGCATACAAATACATATATCGTTATCTTATTTACTTTGGGAGCATCATGCAATTCATACATCATGACATCGCATGAAACTGATTTTACCTTTTCAGGTTAAATCAGCAGACAAACAAACACTATTAATTTTTACAGCAGTTCAAATATTAATGCCCAAAACCAGACGGGGAAACTATTTATACAAACAAGTGGTATGATCTCCCGAAACAAGATGGGTTTACCAACAAATACAACAGGCCACCGATTAATGCCCGAAACCAAACGGGGAAACTATCTATGTGACCAGCAAAACAAGTTCCAGATTAATTCCTGAAACCATCCAGGAAAACTATTTGTGGACAACCGAATATGGATTAATACCTGTAACAAACCAGGAGAACTATCTACATGAAGATATTGAAGATTAATACTTATAACAAGCCAGGAAAACTCTTTTTTTTCATAAGTCAAAGATTAATACCTGAAACTAGACAGGACAACTATCTTAACGACCAAACAAAAACATAGTTCCAGATTAATACCTGTAACAAGCCAAGACAACTATCTGTGGACGACCGACAAATTTAAAATTCTAGATTAATACTTGAAACAAGATAGGACAACTATCTACGAACAGTTGATTGGTAGATTAACACCTGAAACCAGACAGGAAAGCTATATACATAACCAGACGAAGCAATCTTACACGGGTTCCTTCTCATATATCTCTGGGTGCATACTAACGCGGACTCATCCTGGAACAGCCCTACGCAGGCTCTTTATAATGCATCTTCGGGTAATGGTTAATTCCATTATCCTTAGCAAGTTATTGTGAAGCCGGGATTTCGACCAAAAAGCAGCAAACTTTCATCTCTCCAGAGGTAACTTCCTCAGTAGAGTAATGGACAACTGAAGTTCCTATACTCTATTCCCCACAGAGTTTTCCTCAAATAGGAGAATAACATAAACCCACATTCCCTAACAGACTCCTCCTCAGACAGCAGGAACAGGAACCCCCAAAGGGACCACGTGTTAAATCAGCATATACTTTGGATGACATCTTTAAGCCCATCTCTGACGACTCTCAGTCATCTTTTCTAAATGGCATATGTAAGCCCATTCCCGACATCATCAACCATCAGTATTACTTCATGCGAATGCAAATTTCTGGGCACTCTAGTGTTCAATCATCTTCCACCTTCAGATCACGAAAGGCAGAATAGCCAATCTAAATCCTCAAGTTTAAGAAGATTGAATAAGGGCAGCTGTTGTACCCCAAAATTTTCCCTTTCATATTTTCCCAAGATTTTTCTCTTACATAGGTGTTTACAAATACTTGATTAAAGAAAAATAAAAATTTTGAAGATAAACAAGATCTTTCGATTGGCATGAACACGGTGTCTTTCAATTGATATTTTGACATGCTTCGATTGAGCGCCTAACCTCCTCCATTCTTGCCTCAAATTTATAAGCTTCAATTGAAGCCTTGGCCTTCTGCTTGTTTGTTGTATACAAGCTTCGACTGGGCATGTGTTTCCCTTGAGACAGTCTCCTTCAATCCAAAGGGGAAGGGCCTCTTGTTAGTGCTCCTTCGATTTCACCATTGGCTTTGCATGCTGGGTTGATTCACAAATGCAATGGCTACCTGCATGCAAGCTGGATTCCTACTTCGTATGGGCATTTAGTGTCTTTGGAGCAAGCTTGATTCCTGCTTCGACTAGGCAAATTATCCCTCTGTGCGTGCCTTCAGCGTACAATGAAAGAACTTTCTCAAACTGGCCTTCGATTCACAAAGCTCTCACTGGGAAAAAGACCCCTCAGCGTGTCACCAGCGCACGTATAACTCTTCAACTTGCCTTCAGCACACGAGGCCAAGACTCCCTCAGGGTTGCCTCCGATCTACCAGGAAAAAAGCTTCTTTTGATGCGCCAGGCAAAAAAGTTGCCTTCGACCACAAGGCACTGGCTACCTTTGTGCCAGCTTTTCCTAGGCAATGGCCTCCTTTACACCTGCCTTGGCTTGTTTCATGCTAGCATCCACAAGGAATAGGCTGCCTTTGTTCCAGTTTTGATTGGGCGCTGACCCCCTTTGAAACAATTGTACACACTTCAATACACATGATAGCCCATTGGAAGGACACACCAAAGGCCAATTCGAAGGGTACACCAAAAGGACCATCTAAAGACCCATTCAAAGGAAGTAATACTAGAGCCAGTCGAAGGGTACATAAGAGGTACATTCGAAGAAGCGTGCAGAAGGCCCATTCGAGGGCTACACAAGAGGTCCAGTCGAAAGAGGCAGCTTGAGGCCAGTCGAAGAGCAACATTATAGGGAATTCGAAGAGGCCAAAGCATGTCCAGGTTCATTCAAATTCAAAAAGGGACAAGTTCCATGACTTTTGCAACGTTACAAAACATCATTCATGTCTTTGAAAACACTTATTTATGGTTGATTAAACCTTTGTTCTCTTGTCCCCTCCATCCCCTCTATATAAAGAAGACACTAGTAAACTCCAAAGGAGGATAGACACAAGAGGAGGGAGAATCACACGAAATTAAAAACATATTCTTGGAGGATTTTCCTAAAGCTTTTCCAATCATCCCCAGACCTTAAGTAAGTGTTTCCACATCTAGAAAGTGCCAAATCGAAGGTTCCAACTATTGGTAAGAGAGGGTAAAAGATCAAACTTTATATTTTCATGACACATCAATACTTGTAGTCATTCAATTTGCAATCAAATTTAAAGACTTGGGTTTAACACCCAGGTCTACATTTGTTTTGTTGCTAACACTTGCTGCAGATGTAGCCTGAATAGACCCAACGCGCGCAGAATTGAAAGACCTGAGTTTGGAACCCAAGTCATGCTTTTCGTTTTTTCAACATGTTTGCAGATGTATTTCCCTCACAAGTGATCCATCGAGCAATTCCAGCAGCGCGCTCTGGATCGAAAGTCATATCCTGTCACTAGATCAAAGGGTAATCAAAAGACAGCTTTCCCTTCATAGAATCTAAAGAACCATCTCCCTGCAATCGAAGGATGCTTCTTTTTCTATTCTTATTTTGGTTTTCATTTGTTTATTGACCCTCTTATGTTTAAATTGTCCTTAAATCAAAAAAATCACAAAAAAATTAGGATAGTTTTTATTAATCAAATTAATTTATAAATTAATTAATTAATTATTTTAACCTCTTTCTTGAAATTAAAAATAAATAGACTTAGGTTAATTTTTCTTAAAATAAAAAACAAAACAAAAAGATTTTTTTCACCTTAGGATTTTTCAGACATCTTTTCTACTTCGCGCGCATTTATTTATTTTCATATTTTCCATACTATTGTATCTGCCTACTGGATGTAATAGATTAAGACTAGGAAATTTACTGCTTTATTCCCCTCATTCTTGTACAGTGTAAATCCCCTCCCCAAAGCATTGTAATAGCGTAGATTTAAATTCATGCAATTTAATATTCTGCAATATATATTAACTGCTAGTAACTAGGCGTGTATGAAAAGACTGAACTCAAGCTTTAGCAAACTTAACAAAAAGACAAAAATAAGTGAACATAACACACTTGCACATATACACATCTAGGGTACCCCACTTTGGTTGCCTTTAGAAATAAAAAATTCATGAGGCAGGAATGCTTTAGCAAAGACCCATAAAATCAAAAGATCATAGTCCCTCGATGACCCTACAGTTGCCTTTCCATAAATGATCTAGTCCCTGAATGAAATTGCTAAAGCGTCTCCATAAGTTGCCTTTGTGACTATAACGACCCTTCAAGTGTCCCTTATACATCCAACGATAGGGCTACCTACTCACTAATAGTAGGATAGCACTGTCTAAAGGATAGGAGGAAAAGAATGACCCTTTTCGAGTATAAGAGTAGATAGTTGTTAGAAGTTTTCTCAAAAAAACATTTAACACTTACACAAATACTACTATTCAAAAAAACAATTTTCAAAATGTTTGCTTTGTTAACACTCTTGAGGACTGATACAAGAGTTAAACGCAAAGAAAATCGCCGCACTAAGGCATTTTCCAAACATTTTCAAACACACAAAGCACAAAGTAATTTCAAAATGATCAAACCTCTAAGAGCCCATAGATAACTACGGATGAAAAGGGTGCTAACACACTCCCTTTCCATAATCTACCCCCCTTACTCAGAAAATCTCAAAAAGGTCTTTTTGTGTTCTTTTCACCCTTTCCTTAATTTTGATAAAAGAAAAGTTGGTGGCGACTCTTGCTTATCGCAATATTTGCAAACACAAAACCAGTATTAACAGTCGGTTATTCCACCGTATCACAATCTCCAATTATGACATTGTTGTTGTTGTGTGCTCCCCAAGTAGCCAGACATGGGAAGCATCTTTTCTAAGAAGTGTTGAGACAGCTATCAAGTGTTGAGTTTGATTTGAAATCCCCATAAATTTGACTTCTTGTTGTGGTATTAACTTCTTAAGTCTCCCCAGGTGAATCAAGGATGATGTTTCCCTTTAAGTTTTAATATCCTCATAAATTTTCTCTGACTTCCCCAGGGAAGTTTGTGCAACCACTACTCTTGATATTGAAGAATGTATTTCGGCTCCCCTCGATGATATGGCATTGTCTTCCCTAGTGAAGTCAATATGGAATCCCCAGTTGAAGTCTAGATGATATGGAATTTTCTTCCCTAGAAAAGTATGTATGATATTCCCTAGTAAAGCCTGGAGGAGTTTATTATATTCCTATAACTGCATTGGTTTATTTCTATCAAATTTAACTTTGATTATTTTCAAGCCATGTTTCTTCCCAATGAAGTTAAGCCTTGAAGTGGGACTTTATTTCCTCAGTTGGTGCTTACTCTTTTATGGAATTTTTCATCCTGGATGTGATTTAGCCGAGTGTTGTCTTTACCAAATATGTTTTTCCTTGTTATCCCCAGTGCAGTATGTCTGTTTTGTTAGAATATACATGATAACGTTAATACACTCATACATACATCATGCATACCTGAATTAAAAATCATGTTTCATTTGCACTCATTGATGTTTTTGTTGGCTTATTTTCCTCTGTGTAGAATTATGTTATCCTCTCTCCAATAAAGTGTCAACCTTAAGCAGAAAGTGTATACCCTTTCAATTTCCCCATTGAGTTATCCCTCGTGGAAGAATTTTGCTTTAGCCTTCCTACTCAGCTCATTATCTGGAGGGAATTCGATCCCCATTTGAGTTTATTCCTCATTAGATGGTGTATTGGTTGATTGTTTCAGTATGGTTTGTTCCTGGTTAGATTTTTTGGTCCCGACAACAATATTTTTTTAATCCCCATTGGTTGTAAGCCCTGGATTGAGAATGGGCACTTATTTTGCACGTGGAGACTTTATCCCCTCAGAATGAATGTGTTGGTATTTCCGCATGAAATCAATATTCATTTCCCAACAGTGTTATTGCAATCCTTCTGATAACAGCAAATGGCGGTATCTTTATTTGAGAAACCTGTACTTCCCCAGTAAGTCTATTAATCACAGAGAATATGTTTTTACTCCGATGAATGGTAGTATCTATGTTATGGGATATAGTTTGTTGTTGAGGTTGGTTGTGTTTCAATGATAAAGACAATTTATTGAAAGATCTTTATAGTAGTTATTACTCTTTTCAAGTGATATTTTGATCAAAGAAGAAATTGTTACCATTCTCGGTGAAATCTAGAAGTTGGTAAAGTTGGTTACCCTTTCCAGGTGGAATTCCTCGGTTAAAGAAGAAGTTGAGACCCATTTTAGGTGAAATACCAGAATTTTGGGAAACTTGTTATTGTTATATGCTTTTTCTACGTTCACCCGTGAGTTGGTAGTTCACTATCATTCGTTAGTTGGAATTTATCTTTTTCTCCTCATTGGACCTTACCCTAATAAATTTGAGTTGTTTCCAGTCATAAGTGTTGATGTCAAACCCTTGTTTCTAGTTATAAGTGATGATGTCAAACCCTTGTTTCCAGTCATAAGTGCTGATGACAACCCCTTGTTTCCAGTCATAAGTGTTGATGTCAAACACTTTTTTCCAGTCATAAGTACTAATGTCAATCGTTTGTTCCCAATCATAAGTATTAATGTCAATCCTTTGTTACCATTCATAAGCACTGATGTCAATCCTTTGTTCCCAATCAAAAGTACTGGTGTCAACTAATTTTTTCTCAACCATAAGCGGTGATGTCAACCATTTGTTTCCAGTCATAAGTGTTGATGTCAAACCCTTGTTTCTAGTCATAAGTGTTGATGTCAAACCCTTGTTTCCAATCATAAGTATTAATGTTAATCCTTTGTTCCCAGCCATAAGTGCCAATGTCAATCCTTTGTTCCCAACCATAAGTGTTGACGTCAATCCTTTGCTCCTAATCATAAGTATTGATGCCAATCATTCGGTACCTACCTTAATACTGACGATTACCATTGTCTCTAAGTCAATATTATGTTGTTTGTTCTACCTTCAACCCTGAGTTGGTAGTTTACGATCCCCTATGAGTCGATGTTACTTTATTTTTGCTATCTCCTCTATGAGTGGGTAGTTCACAATTATCTATCGATAGTTGTTACCCATTTCTTTTTTCCTCATTTATTTAGGTGATGATACTTTGTCTCCTCTTTGGGCTTTACCCCAGTAGATTTGAGTCTTCTTTTCCCCTGTGGAGTTGTTTTTTCTCCAATGGAGTTAAGTTTCTTTCCCCAATTGAGTCGGTAACTCTTTCTAATGTTTACCTCCTTGTTAGCTTGTTGCTTGCATTGTTAAGAATTTCTGTCGTTGAAATCTTACTATGCATTTGGATTATTTGATCGTGATTTTGGTTTTTCCTATTTATAGTCATCCCCAGAGTCGTGTTGTTCCCCAGTCATTTATTTTCCTAATTGAACTCACTTTTTGGTCTGTTGGTTTTATTTTCTACTACCCCAATGGTGTGTTGTGTTACCTATGGAGTTATTCGTTTGCACTCATGATCATAAGCATTGCATGACATCTTAGGGCTAAAAATAGAGTTTGTTTTATATTTAAGAATATTCAATCGCGTCAAGACGAAGATTTTAACCTTCGTATGTCCGGATAAAAGACACTTAAATAAGGGCAGTTGTTATATCCTAATTTTTTTCCCTAAGATCCCTCATTATCTTATATTATCAATACATCAAGATCACACATTAGGTTTGGTTCTCCCTTTCTACTTCGTCCTATCTTTAAGTTTGCTTCTGAGGGATCACCAAGCACCTTGAATTTTGTATCTTGTACATGTGTTTTTTAGGTGGATTAATTTTTAACTAACATCAAAATAAGTATATATGTTTCTTTGGATGTTCATATTTTAGGGGATGAAACAATTGCATCCATCTCACCTTCTAACCTAGGGTTTTGAGGTATAGTCTTCACTCAAATGGTTCTTCAATGGATTGCAAGAGCTTAAGTTGCAAGGATATGTCTATGACATCAAAAAAATTTGGTTCAAAGTCCTCTCTCACCTTATTTAGGTCAAGTTTTCCTCAAGGTTGGTGGTGGCATTAATCAAGAAGATTCATAGGTTCATGTGTTTATTTCCATGCCTTCTTCAACAAGTCTCATTGAGACTTAAGTTCCACCTTTGAGTGTGTTTCAAGACAACATCATTTTAATGTCTAATGTGATCCATCATGCTCTATTTTTCAAAGAAAGTTCAAAATATTCAAGGTTAATTCTGTTAGAACAAGATTTGGTTCTGCATTACTATCTCTGAGTATTGATGTTAACAAATGAGTATATTTGTATGAACAATTTTGATACTCTAATGTTTCTTATTTTTTAGTATTTAAAAAACATATTAAGCTTCTTATGGATGGCGTGGCCAAGACATTAGAAGAGAATTAGTTCCACTTTTGCGCTACACAAGTTATGATTAACAATAGTAAGACACCCCAGAAGCTTCTGAAGTGTAGGCATTGATGTTTGTCTAAAGAAACAAGTCAAAAGATATGAAGACTGAAGTTCTACTTAGGTCAAGATGCTGAAGACGCATGCTTCTAAAGACAATGTGTTCTAAAGAAAGAAGTTAGGAGATCTGAAGACAGAAGTTCTACTTAATTCAAGATGCTAAAGACTCGTGTTTATGAAGACAATGGGTTTTAAAGAAACAATCAGAAGATCTGAAGATAGAAGTTCTACTTAAGTCCGGATGCTAAAGACTCAACTTTCTAAAGACCCATGGTTCTAAGAAAAGGGTTCTAAAGACCAAGTGATGAAGACTCTGAAGACAAAAGTTGTAAAGACTCTGAACACTTGAAGTTCTAAATACCTAAGGTTCTAGAAAATAATCTCAAAACCAAGTGTTGAAGTTTCGAAGAAAAGGTTCTGAGTGAAAAAGTTCTGACGACTAAAGACTTGACTAACTGGAGATTCTAATATCACAATTCTACTCATGATTCAGTCATCTACCCTCAGAAGCCTCTGAATTTTCGAAGATAAATGTTACCATTAGAAATGACAAGTACACAGTACGTAAAAGCCTTATCTCACTAACTTTCCACTAGCTTGAAATGTGGAAAAGAAATAGACATGGAAGTACTATTTTCATCATTATGTAACGACTCTTTTTCAATAGCCAGCAACTCTATTTGCTTCGCTATATAAGAAAAGGATCATATGCTTAACATGGTGTTGGTGTGTTTAAATGTTCAAATAGAAGTTATCATTATGGGAACACAACCAAAAATTATCATAATGAAGATAATCACAGAAGCTCCAATTACAAAACCACAACATGATTGTTGTACTTTAAAGTGATCATTGAATCAAATAGAACAAGGGTTGATTTTTATAATGTCCTAAGATAAATCAAGATGAATAGGTTCTTCTCTTTACTACAACAGAGATTTCATAAGCTTTTGAAGAACAAGAAGACTTCAGCGATTCAAGTGCTTTGGACTATTTCCCGTGAAGAAGCTACTTGAAGAAAATGAAGACAAGAAGACTACAAGATGCTTCACTTAAACTTAGATGATATTCTTATTTGTAGAATCATGTAAACACGAGAATTGTTGCTCATATTATGTTATATCTTTAATTCTTCATGTAAATTTTTTATACACAAGAGTTGTTGCTTATAATTGTGTCAAACAATCAGAACCTAATCATTTTTGTAATATTCTTAGAAAGTAGAAATCATGTAAAGAGAAACATTATCAACTGAATATTGATGGTTCCTTGAGAGACTCAGTTGATTTAGGATTCTCCAGAAGACTTTGGCTGCAGTCATCGTAGATGAAAATTCTGTTAAGAAAGAACAGGTTGGTTAGATTTCTTAAGGGGTCCTTGATCGTTATATCTCATGTAGATCATTTAATATATCATTATATTATTCCTTGAGAGACTGAGTGAAGGTCTGATCTCAAGAAAATAATGGATGTGGTCATTATGGGAAATCATGGTAGGAGATTCTAAATAATCGGATTCTATTGGGTCAATGAATCTTATATCTACTTTAGATCCATGAACGTGTCATTGGATTTTAGTCACTGACGGTTACCCCTGCATATTGTAATTAGTTTGGTTATATGGGTTAAGTACTTGAGTTCAAGGCGAAATCACCCTTGTAGGGTGGACTGGACTAGCTTGGGGGTTTATCAAGTAAACCAGGATATATCATGTGTTCTTTACTTTTTCTTATTCCTAATTGTTTATGTTTCTACAACATATTAGAAATCATCACTTAACACAACAATGTTAAGAAATTAAATTTTGTTAAAAATGGAAAACCCAATTCAAACCCCTCTTTCTTGTGTTTTTCACACCTTCAATTGGTTTCAGAGCTCCGGTTCTGAGGAGATAAAAATTTTGCATTTTTATCAACACTTAACATTGTTTAGTACCAATCCAGTGTGTGTGAAATACCAAAGGCTACACAGACTTCCACTGTTGATAATAGCGATAATGATAGAGGTCACTATAGTTCAAAACCTCTTATGTTTGATGGGTAGAAATTTGATTATTGGAAGGATAGAATCAAAATTTACTTTCTGGCATATGACTTGGATCTATGGGATTTGTTAGTTGATGGCTACATTCACCCTGTAGATGATAATGGTCAGAAGATTGCAAGAAGTGCAATGATAGAAGCACAAAAGAAAGTTTACAAGAATCATTATAAATCAAGAACTATTATGCTTAGTTCTATTTCATACAATGAGTATGAGAAGATCATGGATATAGAGACTGCAAAGTCTATCTTTTATTCTCTTCAGATGACACATGAAGGCAATGCACAAGTAAAGGAAACAAAGGCTCTCGCCTTAACTCAAAAAATATGAAGCCTTCAAGATGGAAGATGAAGAATCTGTGGAAACGATGTTTTCAAGATTTTAGACTCTTATGGCAAGACTTAAGGTTCTGAATAAAGATTACTCTATTGCATATCATGTTAAGAAGATTATCAGAAGTTTTCCTATCAAATAGAGACAATGGTAACTGCTTTAAAAATTGGCAAAGGATTTGAATAACAAAAGAGGATAAAATTAGTTGCTTTAAAGTCTATGTCTGAAAATACCAAGGCTTATCAAACTAAGGATGAATCAGAAGAATTTGAAAAAGATTCAGACGACGAAGAACTTTCATTGATATCCAGAAGAATCAATTAAATATGGAAGCATAGATAAAGAAAATTCAAAAGCCAAGAAGAAGATACCAGAAGTCGTAGTATCAAAAGCTCCTAAATCAGATGCAGTTATTACTCCTTCTGATCCGTCAAGACAAAAAGCATAATCACAATCTCTCCTTCTGAAGAACTGATTCTGGGAGATAAAGAAGTTCTTTTCATAACCATATATGATTTCAAACCTCCAGAAGAAATTCTTCTGGGTTTGGAGTCCTTGATTGAGCCAACCTCTTCTGATGATGAACAATGTATTTGCTCAAAGATCAAATCATCAGAGAACAAGAAATTTTTCTTACTGAAGATTAATTATTTGTGAGTATGAGATGTTTTCAAGAAACGGATTAGTCCACCCTTGACTTTCTCATAAAAATATCATTAGGAATTTCTTCAAGTAAAGAAGAAAGATTGTTGTCTTCTGATTTTTATACATAGGAACTTCATGATGAAGTCTGCAGAAAAATGTCAGAAATATTGAACAGAGAAGTTCAAATCTCTAAGAAATAATTTATGAGTCAGAACATCTAACGCCTAACCAATCAAGCAGGTAGAAGATCTAATGCAAAAATTCAGAATATTGTTTCCTTTGGAAAGCTTCATAGAAAACTGAAAACTACTTAGGAAAGAAAGCTTACTGATTCATCAGGAATCAAAGGAATTCTTGATATATAAATTCTTGAATGGAAAATTCTTTAAAAGATGCAAAGGCAAAATCCATTCACTCTGAAGCAGATATGATGACAAGCCTTGATAGACTAACTCTAAACAAGTTAGCTCAGCATTGCAAGAACAAGATTGTCAGTCAAAGTCGTCAAAGTTTGATGATATTTGTATTAGAACAGATTCTGCAATTTGTTCAAGGAATCAAAAATTCAGAAGACGCTAGGAAATGTTAGTTAATTTTCTCAAGCACATAGCTTCTCAGAAGTTCATGAAATATTGACCTTTTGAAAACTAAGCTTATGTTCAAAGGAAGCTTGACAAACAGATAGATGTTATGATAATAAAAGATTGTAATATTTGTGCCCTAAGGATTACTCTCAATAAGTTAGACGGGTGATTCTAAACAGAAGAATGAAGAAATCCTCTATAGAGAAGACTGATTCTAGCTCTCAGATTAGAGATTAGAGTTTAGAAGAAACTTATACTCCTCAAAATCATAAAACACATAACCTCTAAAGAAGTAAGAGGAACCAGTAAGTATGAGTTTAGAACCTCTGATAGATCACTTTGAAGAAACCAGATGTAGAACGAAGTTGATCAGAAGCTCTATCAAGGACAATCTAAAGTCAAAATTATAATGTAGAGCACTCAGATAACATAATCACGGTGAAGAGTTCATAATCTCAAAGTTTGATTCCAAAGTGCAGAAGTGTCTGCTGTTAAGATACTCTGAATTCTCTAAAAGGATTTAGAGTCTATAACATAGAATCACAAATCATGGAGGAATCAATCCATGTCATATTCGATGATAAGATTGACTATGAAAAGTAAAAGCTGTGTGAAAAGCTTGCAAATGTAACTATAATGTTCGCTGAACCAACGGAGAAGATTTAAGAAGATAAAGAATTAGAAGCTCCTACTTATGATACTGTTGATAGTCCTTCTGATTAACCTCAACCAAGTAAGAACATAATCACATCCTCCCATTCTAAAGATCTCATTATTAGAAGTAAAGATGATCTAGTCATAACAAGATAAGCTCTCAAACCTTCTAATGAAGTGCTTATGGGTTTCGTTTCTTTAAAAGAACCTACATCTATTGAAGAAGCCATTATAGATAATAAAAAATTGGATTCTGTCTATGGAAGAAGAACTCAACCAATTTTCAAAGAATGATGTTTAGGATCTCGTTCAGAAACCCAAAGGTGTCCATGTCATCGGAACCAAATGGGTGTTCAGAAACAAACTAAATGAGAAAGGTGAAGTTGTTAGAAATAAAGAACGATTGGTTGCACAAGGTTATAGTAAATAAGAAGGGATAGACTATACATAAACCTTTGCACCAGTTACCAGGTTAGAAGATATTCGTTTGTCAGTTTCTTTTTCTATAAATCATAACATCATCCTTTATGAGCTGGATGTTAAGAGTGTATTTCTGAACGGTTATATTTCAGAATAAGTGTACGTCAAATAACCTCCTGGATTTGAAAATTCTAAGAAATTAGACCTTGTTTTTAAACTAAAGAAATCTCTTTATGGCCTAAAAAAATCTCTCAGAGCTTGGTATGACAGATTGAGTAATTTTCTTCTAGAAAATAAGTTTACCAGAGGAAAGGTTGACACTACACTCTTATGCAAAAAGTTCAAAAATGATATTCTAATTGTTCAAATTTATGTTAATGATATTAATTTTTGTTCTTATAATCCATCTCTCTGCGAGGAATTCTCTAACTTAATCCAGGATGAGTTTGAAATGAGCATGATTGGAGAACTAGAGTTCTTTCTAGAAATCTAGATTGATCAAAAACCAGACGCTACTTACATTTATCAAAGTAAGTACACCAAAGAACTTCTGATGAAATTCAACATGACAAACTGTATGGTAGAAAAGACTCTAATGCATCCAACATGTATTCTGGAGAAAGAAGAGGTAAGTGGAAAGGTATATCAGAAGCTATATCATGGTATGATAGGCTCTCTTATGCATCTGACTGCATTTAGACCTGATATTTTATTTAGTGTTCATCTTTGTGCAAGATTCCAATCTGATCCTAGGGAATCTCATTTAACTGTTGTTAAGAGAATTCTAAGGTATCTGAAAGGAACCCTTAACATTGGCTTGATGTATGAGAAAACATCAGAGTATACACTTTCTGGTTTTTGTGATGCAGATTACGCTGTAGACAGAATGGAAAGGAAAAGTACTTTTGGAAATTGTTAGTTTTTAGGCAAGAAACTGATATCATGGTCAAGCAAGAGGAAATCAAAAATTTCTCTCTCAACTACAAAACCAGAGTATATCTCAACAACACTATGCAACACTCAGATGCTCTGGATAAAGAATCAGCTGGAAGATTATCATATTTATGAGAGTAACATTCCTATCTTTTGTGATAATATTGCTTCTATTTGCTCGATTAAGAATCCTATCTTGCTCTCTAGGGCTAAACACATAGAAATCAAACATCATTTTATTATAGACTATGTTCAGAAAGGGATATTATCTTTAAAATTCATAGATACAGACCATCAATGGCATGGTATTTTTACAAAACCCTTAGCTAAAGATAGATTTTTGTTTATTCTAAAGAATCTGAAAATGGATCTCTGTCCATAGTAAGATGTAATTAAAATCAAACATGTTTTAGTCTTAGTCTGAAGTGATAAGATTCTGACTCATTCAAAGGCCTTCTAATTTCTTTTACCTCAATCATTAGAAGATGTTTCGATCAGAAATGTCTGATTAGATGGAAACCTTCGTGGTTTTCCAAATGCTGAGAATATCAAATGCATTGCTATTAATGAATTAGAATTAGAATTTGATAATACATAGAGACTTATTAGCATATTAATCATGCTTTAACCTGTTTAGATGCTCTAACTTTTTGATGATGTCAAAAATGGGGAGAAATATAATGATTTTGATAAACCTTAAAAGAAATGCAAAACTCATCATAATAATAAAATGATATAAAATGTGCCTTTACCACTGGCGTGTATTTGTTTGATGATTAACCAAGGAACTCTGAACAAGTTCACTAAGCATTCTAAGACAAGTCAAAACGAAAGAACTTTGTTAAAGTTATTAAGAAATGATTGTTCATATAATCGAAGATGTACACTTTGTGAACATATGTTCAAGAACCAGATAGACCAGATACTGTTCAGAAGTTGAGAACTATATGAAAGTTAAAGTTATATTTATTTTAGTATTATAATGTTCAAAAGATGTAAAACGCCTGAGAATGTGATATTTAGAACATAAGAATCAAAAGAAGAAGCAGATGCTTTCTAGAAGAACTGATCGAATCAAAAGTTGAAGATTATCTGAAAAATCTGGATAGAAGATTCAGTAAGAAGAAGCTCTGATGAATTCAAGACCTCAATTGGTTCTATTGGTATCTAAAGTCAAGACTCTCAAGTTTTCAATATCTGATCTATTGGAACCAGAGGATTTTTTACTCCAATGGTTCAGAGTCAAAATATTCGAGCTTCATCAAGTCATTGACTCAGGGGGAGTTTAATAAAAAGGATAATTATTACTTACCTTCTTATTTTTACTTTTCCTGATTATATGAACAAAATTGTGTCATCAAAATATATAGTTTTATCATCATCAAAAAGGGGGAGATTGTTAGAACAAGACTTGGTTTTGCAATACTATCTCTGAGTTTTGATGATAACAAATGAGTATGTTGGTATGAACAATTTTGATATACTAATGTTTGTTATTTTTGAGTATTTAACAAACCGGTTCTACTTCTAATAGATGGCATGGCCAATACAATAGAAGAGAGTTAGTTCTGCTTCTACACTACATAAGTTCTAATGAATAGTAGTAAGACACTCCAGAAGCTTTTGAAGTATAGGCCTTGCTTCTAAAGAAAAAATTCAGAACATCTGAAGACATAAGTTCTACTTAAGTCGAGATGCTAAAGACACGTGTTTATAAAGACAATAGGTTCTAAAGAAACAATCATAAGATCTGAACACAGAAGTTCTACTTAAGTCCATATGCTAAAGACACAAGTTTATAAAGACCCATGGTTCTAAGAAAAGAGTTCTAAACACCAAGTGTTGAAGACTCTGAAGACAAGAGTTATAAAGACTCTAAAGACTTATAGTTATAAAGACCCAAGGTTCTAGAAAATAATATAAATACCAAGTGTTGAAGTTTCGAAGACAAGGTTTTTAGTGAACAAGTTCGGACGACTAAAGACTTAATTAACTGGATATTCAAATGTCACGATTCTACTCATGCTTCAATCATCTACCATCAGAAGCCTCTAAAGTTTTGAAGAAAAATGTTACCGTTAGCAATGAAAATTACATAGTACATAAAAGCCTTATCCCACTACCTATCCACTAGCTTGAATTGTGGAAATGAAAAAGACTTGGCAGTACTATTTTAATCATTGTGTAACAACTCTTTTTTAATAGCCAACGAATCTATTTTGCTTGATTATATAACAAAGGATAATATGCTTAACATGTTTGTTGTACCCCAAATTTTTCCCTCTCATATTATCAATATTTTTCCTCAGAAGACTTCTTGGACTCAAGACCAGATTAGGGTTTGCTCAGCTCAAGACCTCCTCTTGCACTAATGACCTGAAATTAGGGTTTGAATTTGTACAAGGATTTTTGTACCATAAATGCTTAGTGTGACTTTCATACACCATCTTGGATCCTTAAGATTGCTCATACCAAGTTTCAAGCCTTGAATCACATTTTTGCCCAGTCAATTGGACAGTTGACCTAAAAATCAGCTGTATTGGGGAAAAAGTCAACCATGGCCAATTTATAGTCAAACTTCATAATTTTTGATCCACATCAATATTATAGACTCATATTAACCATTTGATCAATTTTGGACCACAACTCCTCAAGAAATTTGATCAGATCATCAAAAGGGCAAAATGGTCAAAATTAGGGTTTTGATTGAGAAAGGGCAATTTCTGATTTTTAACCTAGACAATGACCAATTGGGTTCAAGCATGATTTCAAGGACTCAATGGAATCATCTTGACCTAATCACATGATTCAAAAGATCTCAAATGCATAGGATTGACAGATGAATTTTCCAGTCAACTGATTAAAAATCAACTGTACACTGAAAAGTCAAACTTTGACTTTTTGGTCAAAATCAAGTGCCAAGGGTCATAATTCATCAAGATATGTCAAAATGTGAAACTTGATGACCAAGAAACCTAATTTTGAAAATTAGGGTTTTAATTTGAAATTTTTCATAACTTAGAATTTTTCTAAGTTATGGAAATTTCTTATTTTTTCTCAACTTTCCACAACTTTTTTACCATGATGCAGTTGGATTCAAACAAAACTCCCAACATGAAAGTTGTATTCCTGCATGAAAGTTTTCCCAAAGGATGCTTGGATCTCAAGTTATGATTTTGTGAATAAGGGTCCATAAACTTTTTAACTTAGTGAAATTTTGCCCTAGTTTAGGCAGATTTTTGACCTAACTTCATGGAAACTTTTCACGTAGTTCCAAGAGGAATCTCAAAATTCATTTCAAAGATGGATTGTATATCATGTTACAAGATTTCTAAAATGTCCAAGAACTCTCCAAGATAATTTATGGTTAGGGAGAATCAAAGAAATGAAAATGGCAATTTATCACTTTTGTGCAAGGCATTTTTCACAATGGTTCAAGTTGCAAATCAGTTTCAAACATGCTTGTACTTGCATTACAGGTCCTAACCATTTCTACACTCCAAAATTGAATTCTAATTCAGTGGACAATGGCTTTATTTTTTATCTTTGGAGCATTGTACATTGAATTAATCCAAAAATGGCATAAAGTGCATAATACCATTTTCATAAAGCTTGCTTTTACAACTTTGCATTTCTTGAGCCATGGACCTAATCTCTTTTTGCAAACAAGATCCACAGTTATCAGGCAAAGTTTACCAACTATGTGCAGCTAGCAAGCAAGCCTGTACAGGCTTTGGCATTGTCACTTCCAACTTTTCTTCAAAAGCAAGAAACTCGCAAAAGTCAAGGGATCTCATCCATCTGATAAAGGCAAGCATTGGCATTATTTCAACCAATCTCAGAACATTGTAACAAGCAAGAAACACGAATTGCCAACCTCTCAAACACTCCAAAACACAAAAAACACCATTTCTGCCCAAAACAGGGCAATCTCTGCAAATCACAAGCCATTTCCATATTGCCTTGTGCGTTTTACTTGGAATCACTTCAAACACATTCCATACCTCCTACTTAAACTATCCAGGCCTTTGTCTTGCAATTGTAACCCCTTTTTCAAGGATTGCCATTTTCACTTTGAAGGTTTGCAGGTTGACTTCTACAGGGAGATTCAGGCAACTTCAAGGCAAGCTGAGCATTGGAGAAGCTTGAGAGGACTTCAAGGAAGCTCACAAGAACTTAAGGCCTCACTCAAAGTTCCCACATTTCCATATTCAAACTCAACTGAACAAGGTATTTTTCAAGTTTCTATCTCTTTATTTAGGCATCTTTAAGCTTAGGTTTGTGAAGCAAAAATGTAGTCCTTAACATGCTTGAGTTGTACATATGCATAGATTCCATTTATATTAACTAAGCTAAGAGTATTTGGATGTTGAACATACTGAGAAAACTAGGTCAGAAATTAGGGCCATTAAAATTCTCTCTGATCTTTGAGAGTTAGGTCATGTTCTTTATATCATTGGAATCGTGTGATCATGAGCTACATTTTTCATGTTACAAGTTTTTGATTTTATGAAAAGAATAGCAAGAACAGGTTTTGAATACAGAAGCGCGCGTTTGGGACGAAGAAGCAAGGTCAGGGATGAAGGTTGTCTGGGCCTGGCGCCTTGGGCCTGGTTCTATTCACACACCCCATTTTGCTTTTGCACCCCCCTGATTCATATTTTGTTATTTTTCATATTTTTTTGTTATTTTTATATTTTTGACTTTATTATTTTTTTCTGAACATTATAAAATCATAAAAATTATTTTCTTACTTTTTTGCATTTTTATTTTATTACTTTTATTATTTTTATGGCATAAAAATAGTTTATTAGGTTAAATAGAATTTATTTTCTTAAATAAACTTGTAAATAATATTAAAATACTTAAATATTTTATTTTATTATATTATACACATAAAATATTATTTTCTCACATATTTTAATTTTTAATATTTATACATAATATTATTATTATTTTTCTTAAACAAAAATGGACAAATAAATATTAGAAAACAAAATTTTCTATTAAATCAAAACTAGGGTTTTTCACCCTTTCAATAATAATAACATTATTTTTCTTATTTTTAGGACTTAGATGATATTATTTTCTCATACATAAAACAATTACAAAACATTTTTGCATATTTACATTTTATTGCCTATTTAAATATTGCTTATTTATTTATTTGTACAATAAATTCAATTGGGTTGTAAAGTAAACTACGGTTTTATTTTGTGCAAATATCCCCATTCAAAACATGTATCCCCCTCCCCATAATATTGTTGTAATAGTTTAGATTTACTTTACGCAATTTATCGTATTATATGCATGTTTAGTAAAAACTAGGGTTTGTATGAGAAGACAAAATCAAACAAATAGCATGACCTAATTCAAGACAAAAATGCATGAAAAATGACAATACATTACACACAAGCAACTATAGGGTTTCACCCACTTGGTTGCCTTAAAACATGGCCATGGTATGCATGCTAGGTATCTTGGAAAAATCAAACAAAACAAAAAGATCATAGTCCCTCGATGACGCTATCTTGGTTGCCTAAAAACAAATGATCTTGGTCCCTCAAAACTTGCTAAGATACTTGGAAATATTGTTATCATGGTCATACGATGACCCACGCCCGTCCCATTTAACATCCAAAGATAGGGTTACCTACCAAAACAATGGTAGGTCAACAACATCAAAGGAATAAAAATGTGTAGGAAAGACTTTTGAGTAGGTAGATACTTCTAGTTACTTGATCAAACTTGCAAACAATCCTTGCTATTTTCAAACAAACACACACAATTTCAAAACATTTTCCAAACAACCTTAAAACATTGAAACATTTTTCAAAAGACAAACATCTTTGTATACATTCTTACAAACAAGAATTATTACAAAGATTGCCTAAACAAAGGCCTCTTTTCAAAATACTTTCAAAACCACACAAATTACCATTTCAAACAATTGTAAAGAAAAAGCAAGTGATCTAAAACAAATAACTAAGAGCCCATGGAAAACCATGGATGAAAAGGGTGATAGCATCTTCCCTTTTCATAATCTACCCCCCGAACCCAAAAACAATCTCAAAGGTCTTTCCTGTGCTTTTATACCTTTCCTTTTGGATAAAATAAAAGTCGGTGGTGACTCTTGCTAAACCGCAACATTTTCGAACACAAACGCAAAACCTCAAGTCAGTTCTGCCACCGCATCACAATGGTGTTGGTGTGTTAAAATGTTCAAATGGAAGTTATCATTATGGAAACACAACAAAAAATTATCATAATGAAGATAATCACGCAAGCTTCAATTACAAATCCACAACATGATTGTTGTGCTTTAAATTGATCATTGAATCAAATAGAACAAGGGTTTATGTCTAAAATGTTCTAAGATGAAGAAGTTATTCTCTTTACTACAACAAAGCTTTCATATGCTTATAAAGAAAAAGACTTCAGCAATTCAAGTGCTTTGGGTTGTTGTCCGTGAAGAAGCTACTTGAAGAAAATGAAGACAAGAAGACTATAAGATGCTGCACTTAAACTTAGATCATATTCATCTTTATAGAATCATGTAAACACAATAGTTGTTGCACATATTATGTTATATCTTTAGTTCTTCATGTAAATTGTTTGTACACAAGAGTTGTTGTTCATGACTGTGTCAAATAATTAGGACTTAATCATTTGTGTAACACGCTTAGAAAGAAGAAATCATGTAAACACAAACATTATCAACTGAATGTTGATGGTTCCTTGAGAGACTTGGTTGAGTCAAAATTCTCAAGAAGACTTTGGTTACGGTCATCGTAGATGAAATCCTGTTAAGAAAGACCAGGTTGGTCAGATTTCTTAAGGGTTCTTTGATCGTTATATCTCGTGGAGATCACTGAATGTATCATTATGCTGTTCCTTGAGAGACTAACTAAAGGTATGATCTCAAGAAGATAATTTTGCGATCATTATGGGAAATCCTGATAGGAGATTCTAAAGAATTGGATTATGTTGGGTCAATGAACAATATATCTAGTTTGGATCCCTGAAAATGTCATTGGATGTTAATCACCGGCGGTTTCTGTGCATATTGTAATCAGTTTGGTTATAGTGGATTAAGTCCATAAGTTCAAGGTGAAATCACCTTGGTAGGGTGGACTGGACTAGCTTGGGGTTTCTCAAGTGAACCAGGATATATCACATCTTCTTTACTTTTGCTTATTCCTAATTGTTTATGTTTCTAAATCATATTAGGAAGCATCATTTATCACAACAATGTTAGGAAAAGAAAGTTTGTTAAGAGTGGAAAACTGAATTCAACCCCCCCCCCCCCCCTTTCTTGTGTTTTCACCCCTTCAGATTCAACAAGTTTGACCTAATTGAGTAAGTACATAATTTAGTGGTCACAAGTTTATAACTATCTCAATTTTAAATATTTTGAGTTGGTTATTTTTTCTATGGGTTCTTATCATCATCGACAATAACTTCTCTTCACATGACAAGATCCAAATGTCCAAGAAAATCATCAAAGGTTTAAAGGGGTTATAAGTCATTTTTGAGCTAGGGTTTTCTGACTACCAAGGATTATATATTGCTCATTTTATGAGATTTTTGATTGATTAGAAAGCCATGATTCTATTTAAAATGTTCTTAACAAGTTATCCTGAAGGGTTTAAGGATAATTTTGAATGGAAGATCACTAATGGTTGAAGAAGATTACAAGTCCTTTGAAAAGGCTATCAAATTCTCTTGTGTGACTTCAAAGGATCATAGCTAGATCACCTTTTATATCCTCGAGCTCATTCTTTTTTCACAATAAACTTGAGGATGTCTACAACAACTTTATTTCAAGGTTCTAGGCTTGAAAATGCTTGGAAGTTTGTCTAAGAATGGGAAAGATTATAGGTCTTTCAGGAATTTCCCCAAATTTGTTCATCATCTTCCAAAGGCCATAACTCTTTCATTTTTTATGATTTTTGAATGATCTCAATACCATAATTCAGTTCAAAGGTTCTACTTCATTTCATCTTCAAGGATCAAGATCAAATGTTAAGTGGAAGGGCATGTAACTTTGATGAACATTATAGGTCATTTTGAGGCTCCATACTTAGAATTTTTTTTAAGTGTCAAATACCTGTGTGTTTTCCTTGATTTTAAACATGAATAACTTTTAGCTCAGATCACCAAATGCTACCTTTCTTGGCACATTGTAAAGGTTATCATGAGATCTTTACAATGCAAAAGGAATGAGATCATAAAGCCTCTTGAGCTGCTTGCCCCATGGTTTTGATGTGAGCACCATGAAAATTGATTTTGAGTTTTGGTCAGAATCTAAACTTCCATTACAAGAACTTTAAGCATGTGTTTTTTGTTTCTAATCATCATTATAAAGTTTCCAAAAGTTATTAGACACATAAAATGCACGATTAGAGTGAGTTTTGAACATGTGTAAGTCACACATTTCACACGTTGCGGATTAGCTTTGTTTGCAAGATTTGAGCATCATTCCTCTCAATTCTCATCACCATTCTCTTACTTATAAATAGAAGGACACATTCCACTCATTTCCTCAAGCTTTAGAGAGCCAAACAAGCCATGTTCAGATCTCATACGAACTCTGAATTTTTATCTTTGTTTTCTTCATTTCTCACCCTCATTCACCAAAATCTCCATTCACTTAACTTCATTGAACTTCTCTAAAGCTAATCATACTATTACCACCAAGAATCGTGGCCTGAATCAAGCTCACCAACTCCAGTTTCAGATCTCTAAAGTTGAGTTTCAACAGGTAAATTCCCCATCAATTCTCTTCAAACTTATTGTTACAATGTAGCTCTCATCACTCGGATGCTCATAGCATCCTTGTTTTTAACTGAAAGTGAGTTTTGCTCATGAATTTTCAAATCACTTTTAAAAAATTTCTTCTGTTTTTTTTCAAAATGACTGAACTACAGTTTATATAAAATTTTCGTGAAGGTACAATTAGAATCGTCTTGATGAGACAAAGAGAATGACACCGGTCTGGACCTCTAATTTTTCCATTTGTGAAACCTGTAACTCGCGTGTGGCGGGAGTTTAAAGACGACCAGCATGTCATTTTCAACCAATGACAAGGCGCCACTTGGTTTTTCAAATTTGGTTTAAAAATAAATGATTCGGTGGTTTAATCACTAATGTCCATATCATGTATAGCGCACCATATCCCTTGGATTTGATTACTAACGTGTTTTGACAATGATCAGATGGTCCACCTTTTTTTGGTTTATTATTTTATTTTCTGATTTTTGTTTTAATTGTTTTAAACTTCAAAAACTCATAAAAAAATCACTTCGACTCCGAAAATTGTGAAAAAATTATCAAAAATTGTTGAAATTTACAATCCCCGACAACAGCACCAAAACCTTGATGACTTCTCGGCAAGTGTACCGATAGTGTCAAAGTAATAAAAAGATATCGTATCCACATGGATTTCTACTTATCCAAACAATTTTGTGCCATATTTAGAAACTAACAAATTAGGGGGGGGGGGTTATTTTAATTTTGCAAAAAAGATAAAAGTGTTCTGACAATTATGATAAAGTGGACAAGTTTTGCCCAGAATCCCTTATTTCTCCCCTGTTGATGTCTAATGCATTACACGAATGAAACTTATTTATATTTCCATGGAGAATTAACAAAATCACTATACTCAATTCCTTGGTGTATAACTCAATAATTTATACTAGAGCTCTCGTATCCCTATTCAAAAGACATAAGTGAAAGATGATGATGCAATACATTAATTCTAATGCCACTACCCAAGGTATCATGTCCCTATTTAACCGGTGTAAGTACAATAATTTTCCTAGTTCAAACACATAGGCTAAGGGTCAGTAATCCTTATACGTCCATAATCACTTTAACATAGTATCTCAAATAAAGTGTTTTAAGTACAAGAGGCAGTTAAATAGAAATATAACTAAGATTAATCATGTGATATCAAATTAAATATATGTCCCAACATGTTTGAAATAAGTTTATCGGATAAAACCTAATATGACAGTATTTAGCTACTCATACTAATACAATTAAAATATCAATTGATAAGAAGAAGGTTGCATAAGAAATTTCTTGAAGATCTGGCCTCCAATGACTTCAAATATGCTCCAAATCCCACACTCGGTGTTGTAATTCATCACTTACAGTCTATAATCGTAGGACCCTTGAAAAGATACCAAAGTTCTCCTTTTAAAGTCTTGAGGTCTTACTAGAACGTGTCAGAAATTACCCAGAAAAAGGGTTTATCGTGCGCGTCATGGACAGCATCGCGTGCAGGATGCAACTTTTTCAGCTCCATCACGCACGCGATGGTCAACGCGATTTTTTCAGAAACTTGCTCACTTTTTGCTCCTTTTTCAGCCAAATTTATCTAAGTCCCTATTTCTTTATACTTGGTTATTTTTGAATCATTCTTTGATCATTATTCCTCAAATTTAATCATCTGTGACTTGTTTCTTCCTGTTTCTTTGACAAAATACTTGCAATGACAAAGTGTCACAAATTCCTTTCGATATCTTCCTTGTTCATGGGAGTTTGATTGTATCCGAAATAAGCATCCATAAAAGATAGCAGTTTGTATCCAACAAAATTATCTTCTAGCTTATAAACTCTTGTGCCCAAGTAGGTTGATAGCCTCACCCTCTTTAAGCCTAACTTAAAAAAATTGGTGTACATGATGTTGCGTTAGTTTCCTTAACAATGAGTTCTATGGCATCTCGAAGTTGGCTATTATGCCCATAATTACCAATAAACATACCTCAATGGGAATAAAGCATACCTTTTGGTTATCTTTAAACCCCAAGATGGGATTTTTATTTGTTAATGTCTTGCCCTTTTCCTTTCGCCGTCTTTAGTTCCTCTATATGTCCCTTCCATATCCCTTTGGGATGGGATAACCCATCAATATTAGATGTAATCAACAAATCTTCTTCTTATAGAAAGTGGAGTGAAAGGGAAGTCATGTTAAGGACAATTTCTAGATGATTGTGTCACAATGCCCTTATCTGAGTCGTGACTAGGTTATAGATGTTCATAACAAGTTACTTGGAGTCGCTGGAGGTTTTGAGACATGTCAGATTCTAACAACTGCATCTGAGACAGTGAATATGATGATATAACTTGAGAAGTTGTTAGATTTGGAACATTTACTTAAGGTGGAAGATATTGTTCTTCAGATGTGATAGGAGGGCCGATGCAAACGTGTTGCGGCGAGTGGAGAATCAAGTCACTTTATAAGGTACCATTGTTGATGACTATAGAAGTTAATTTTTATCAGATCGGTTAACAAAAATGATTATGGCAATGCAACTGAAGAAATCTAAGAATTTCAAAGTTGAATTTTGTAGTAAACAAGAAACTATTCCCACAAACGACATCACCATTTCGATGTGGAACATTAAATTTATAATAAGCTAGTAAAGTCCACCGTAGAAGTCTCTGATGAACACATATGGTGGTGTACCCACAAGATTAGCACCCAAGTCATTGAAGTTAGAAGGGACAAACTAGTAAGTGTGTAATGAGTTGTACCTTAATGTAATTCAAAGACACGTTTATATATGGATGAATATATGAACCACCTTCAATGAATGCGACGTCTTATGCATACGATTGTTAAATGAATTCCAACTGTTGAGATGAACACATCATCTAACTTCGATGTGAGGCATTCTAGCAAGAGTATGAATGAAGTTTTAGAGTGAAACTTTGTATCGAATCAGTCTCGCTGGTTTATTTGAACGATCCGAAACATAAACAATGAAAATATCAAATGACAAAAATAGAATAGACCGAAGGAAAAAAGAAATAATAGAAGAATGACTAAGATATAAATTCATAAAATTAAAAATCTAAAACATAATTAATTAAATCTATCCGGCCATGCTTATAAGATTTACATATAACACATATCATTACTCATCAATATATCCACGTATTGCACGGTCATATATATCCACGTATGTATTGCACGCTTCTTATAGAACTCACCATGTGGATAACTCTTAGGGAATTAACTCTTAAACAACAAAAAAAGCTTTAAAAGAAGTATGAAACTATATATCAACCTGCTCACATCTCTCTTTAGCTGTTTGTCGTTATCTTAACTTTTTCTTTCTTTCTGCATTTGCTTTTGCCTTTGCTTTTGCTTCTAAACAAACATAAATTTTACAATATGATCATTCTGTCTTTTTTTCATGGAATCGCACGTGGTTCACATGATTCTCACAAACCTACAGTATATGTTAAGATCGTTATTAATACTTTATAATTGTTATAGATTGCTAAAGATTTAATGTTTTTATTGGTCAAAAAGATACTCTGAACTTCCTTCTTACTAAATTCCTAAACACCTCCACCAAACCATCTTTAAAAATCTAATAGGAAGAAATAAACATGAAACATACACAATATCAAACCATCTTTAAAAATCTAATAGGAAGAAATAAACATGAAAGATACTCAATATTAGAAGATAATTTAGTATTTGTTATTTTTGCGTATTCTGTTGTGCGTCTATGTGACATTCTTATTTTTACTATTTTTGTATATAAATAGGTGTATTAGGTTTCATTTAAAACAATAATTTCTTTTGTCAATCATTAGTAGCAGCTTTTAGCATTTATCATTTTCTCTCTTCTTCTTCAATTTCATCACCTTCCACCAACAAATTGGTATCTAGAATTCTTGGTTTGTTCTGAAATTCTGAGAAACACGAGTGATAGTGAGCCGTGTGTTTGATTTTTGGTTCCTGATTTCTGTTGAATCTTGAACAATAATCTGACCAGAATCACACTGATTCTGTGGGTTCGGGAAACAGAGTGAGAATCTGAGATCTGAGATTTGTGCAAGGTTTAAGATGAGTGGAAGCAGTAGTTTGAACACTAAACTTTCAGTTTTTAATGGAAAAAGCTGGAATAGATGGGTGATATAGATGCATGTGCTGTTTGGTGCTCAAGATGTTCTGGATCTTGTTACCAATGGTTATGTTCCAGTTGCAGCAAATGCTACTAAAGAACAAAGATCTGCAGAAAGAGCTATAAGGAAGAGGGATCAGAAAGCTCTATTCTATATCCATCAGTGTGTGGATGAAAGTGTGTTTGAGAAGATTGCTGATTCGACGACGTCGAAAGAAGCATGGGATATACTGGTCAGATGTTATGGTGGTGACGCGTCAATAAAGAAGGTGAAGCTTTAGTCCATGCGAAAGCAATATGAGAATCTCAACATGAAGAACAATGAGAAAGTTTCTGAGTACATCTCCAGAATGATTCAGATCACTAATGAGATGAAAGCTTGTGGAGAAACACTCTCTGAACAGGTAATCATAGAGAAGATTCTGAGGTCACTTACTCCTCAGTTTGATTACATTGTTATTTCTATTGAACATTCTAAAAATCTACAAACCATGAGAATAGAAGAGTTGCAAAGCAGTCTAGAAGCGCAGGAGTTGCGTCTGACTGAAAGAACTTCTGAGAGGGAAGTGGAGAAAGCTCTGAAGGCTTCTTTTGTCAAGAAGGACCAGAAGCAGAATAGATGTGGTGATAAATTCCATAAGTCAGAAACCTCAATTTCTGTTGAAAAGAAATATCAGAAAGGAAAGGAAAGGCATGACAAGAAGAAGGTTCAATGTTACTGTTGTAAACAGTTTGGCCATTTTTCCAGAGATTGTAGAAACAGAGGAAGGAAATCAGAAGAAGCAAATATAGCCAAAGGAGATTATAATGATGAACCTGTGCTACTGATGACTTCTGATTCTGATGAAAAGTTTTCAGAAGATTGGTGGTATATCGACATTGGTCGTTCAAACCACTTGACTGGGAATAAACAATGGCTGGTAGACTTTGACTCCAGAAGGAGAACAAAGATCAGGTGTGCTGATGATAAGCATCTTAATGCAGAAGGTGTGGGAAATGTCAGAGTCAGTGAAGGATGGAAAAAACATTCTGATCAAAGATGTTTGGTATGTTCCTGGAATCAAAATCAGTCTGATGAGTGTGGGTCAGCTCATTGAGAAAGGGTTCTCAGTTATTATGAAGTACAACCTCTTGACGTTATATGATTCTAATCAGAAGTTGATTATGAAGTTTTAGCAGAGAAGCAACAAAATATTCAAGGTGAATGTAGAAACAGTTGAAGCATTGTGTCTTAGTGTAGAAGGCGCTGAAGGTGACAGTAAGTTGTGGCACAAGAGGTTAGGGCACTTGAACTATAGAAGCTTAGGGCATCTAAGTTCTAAGAAGCTTGTATATGGCATTTCTAAGATTGTGAAGCCTGAGAAGTCATATGAGATATACATGAAAGGCAAGCAACCCAGATTTCCATTTGCATCAGAAGTAGCCCCCAGAGTGAAGCATGCTTTGGGAGTAGTATATTATGATGTGTGTGGACCATTTCCAATATCTTCACTTGGAGGAAACAAATATTTTGTGTCTTTTGTGGATGAGTTCACAAGAATGATATGGGTAACACTCATCAAGTTCAAGCATGAAGTGTTTACTAAGTTCCAGAAGTTCAAGGTGAAGGCTGAGAAGCAGAGTGGTCAGAAGCTGAAGATTCTGAGAATGGATGGTGGAGGTGAGTATAACTCTACAGAGTTCTAGAAATTCTGTGAGGAGAATGGAATAGAAAATGAGGTTACTGCTCCATATACTCTTCAGCACAATAGTCTTGCTGAAAGAAGAAACATAACTTTGCTTGATATGACCAAAAGTATGCTGAAAGAGAAGAAGCTACCTCACATGTTATGGGGAGAAGATGTTGCCACGTCAGCATATTTTCTGAATAGGTGTCCAACGAAGAAGCTGGAAGAAATTATTCCTTTAGAAAAGTGGACTGGAGACAAGCAAAGTGTTATCCATCTGAGGGTGTTTGGTTCTGTATGCTACAAACACGTTCCAGAAGCTATAAGACAGAAACTAGATGATAGAAGCAAAGTAATGTTACTGGTGGGGTACCACAGTACATGTGCCTATAAGCTTTACTGTCCAGAAACTAAAAAAGTTGAAATCAGGAGAGAAGTTATTTTGAAAGAGTCAGAAACATGGGATTGGAACAAGCTTCAATCAGATTCTGGTATAGCGCCAACATCAGATTTAGTTTCTGAAGATTCTTCAGAAAGTTCTAAAGACGGGTCATAGTCAGAAGATGAATCTGAAGACTCTGAAGATGAGTCATAATCTCATGGAGATTCTGATAGTGGATCTGATTCTGATCCAGATTCTGATGATGATCCAGAATCTGGTGGTGATTATATTTCTGGAAGGGAAAACTCTGAAGACATAGGGTCTGGAGAACAAGCTTCCAGAAGTAACTCTGAAGGTGGTAATTCTGAAGGAAGTAGTTCTAGACAAGGTCCCGAAGCTATCATTGTTCCAAGTTTTGGAGAAGCTTCAGAACAAGTTCAGAGGCCAAATAGAATCAGACAAATACCAAGTAGGTTTGCAGATTTTAGCATGTTGCATGATACTGAAGTAGATTCGGAAGGAGAAGTCGTTCAGTGTGCCATGTTAGTAGATTCTGAACCAGTGGGTATTGAAGAAGCTCATAAGAAGAAAGTATGGTTGAATTCCATGAAGGAAGAACTTAAGGCTATTGAAAGAAACAAAACATGGAAGTTGACGAAGCTTTCAGAAAAGAAGAAAGCCATCAGCGTCAGATGAGTTTTCAAGGTGAAGCTTAATTCAGATGGATCAATTGGCAAACACAAAGCGAGACTAGTGGCTAGAGGTTTTCTTCTGAAACCCGGGCTAGATTACTTTGAGGTGTTTGCGCCTGTAGCTAGACACGAAACAATCAGATTGGTGATTGTTATAGCTGCAAACACAAATTGGCCTTTGATACATCTGGATGAGAAGTCTGCATTTTTAAATGGTTCGTTACAAGAAGAGGTATATGTGTCACAAGACATCACCTTTCACCAACACACAAGACATTAATAACACAAGAGTATAAATCGGAGAAAAAATCATACTCGTTGTCAAATAATAATTCAATAATAATATTAACTAAAAATTATTATAACACCAAAGTCTCAAACACATCTATAATTTTCAAAACAAATATATAACTACTTTCATTACAGCATTTTAGACTTTAGGCAACAGAAAAATAGGTAACAGTTTAAAAACCATAGCAAAAAAAGTAACAAGAGTATACAAAAATAAACAAAAAGTTAAATATATGCTAAAAATATGAATTTTGTAACTGTTTCAGACTGACCATGTGTATTTTGTAATTATTTCCGATCAGCCAACTAGTTCAATATCGAGTTCAATCCATAATACTTTTGCAAAGGGGTGGAAGAATAATCATAAGATCACAAATTAAATCAGGACTACTTGTTGATCATCGGTTGTTGGATCTAATTAGACGAACGCACATATTTCACGTTGGGTCGGGCGACGGTGGTTTTAATCGCCTACCATATAAAAGCTCTTATACTGGTCTTAGTCGATACTTTATTACACTCTTGCAAAGTTACTCCTTTATGACCTCAACGACTTGGACATTTTAGTGCTAACATTGCAAGTACATCTCCATTCCACCGCATCAGAGGTCCATTCCATTGAACCAGAGGGGCTCTATGTTTACATTTCACCAATCTCCCGCTTCTCACTAAAATAGTGACGTCTTCGGTGAGAATCATCCTGATTCAAGTGAATTTACCTAGAAATCCACCAAATCTTACTTATTGTGCCACCACAATTGTTCTTTCTTCTGATCTAATCCTCGTCATTCTCCCTGAGAGATTGTAATTTCCATGTAATCTCTGATAACCCCACATTGCAATGTCGGTGTTGCGATTGAAGTCGTCACACCAGCATAGAAGGTATTGTCTTCTCCTATAAAGTAAACTAATCTAGTTCTTGTAACTCCTCCAACCATCTCATCAAGTTTCATTCACTCCTCCTATCGGACTAGACACTTTTCTGATTTTTGCGACCTTCCAACCATTCTAATAGTTTCTTTTAGGCCTTACCCTAGAGTGACGACAACCACAAACACCAGCTCCCGAACCAAGAGTGTTTTACAGCCTCCAACAACTCAAAACCACCTTTAAAATGCAATAAAGGAATGACTAAATAGTATGATTAGCAATTTGGTACAACAACAACCACACACTACCTAGCTGAAAGATTCCTATGAATCCAAGAAAATCAATAAGTTACTTTGTCTTAGAGGTCACACATTGTGGGAGGTAACACAACATGATAACTTTAAAGACCCACCTTAGTCGGTTCTTGGCAACACCGCCTCACATTACTAGGGTGTCCCCAAATCACCAAAGCATCTTATCCTTGAGCTCAATAATCTTCTTGTCACAGTTTCAAAGGTGGAGAAGTCAATCACACGTCACATGAGAATCCCCTTTCCAGAAAAGTCTCCATTGCATCACTCTTAGAGAAGAGATAAACATGACAACAAAACACATGCCCTCTCTAACGGCAAGAAAAACCATCCTCTAAACATGTCCTTGATAAGACGATCCTCAAATCTCTTGAAAAGCCATCAAAGCTGGATAATTATGAGGGGATAAGGATTCAGATGAGCATGTTAAAGGGCTTAACAAGCGATGATAGCAAAAAGAAAATCAGACTCACCCTCTAATCTTTATATATTGGCAATAAATAGCCTCAAGATCTACAACCAAAGATCGAGAAAAAGAAACAAACATAATAACAGTCCAAATTTAACCTCGACTTGATCACCATACTCAAGCACTCTAAAAAATACCACATGTCTCCTGAAGTCCAGAGTCATATGAAGAGGTTAAACTACAAAATATTTTAAATACAAATTTAATATCCATCAATGCGCGTGTTCTCGAAGTCCCAATCAACACATCTTCGTTCCTTCTCGAGGTCACTACTCCCAATCTCAAAATTTTCACCACACTCCTAACTTCACACATGATTTAAAGAGTAATCGCTTATGTCAAGGTTCTACTTTAATAAATATGATTATATGTCCATTCACATTCACCTGCCTAGAAGTAAGTACTATGGTAGTATTAGGCAGGTGCTATTAATTACCTCTTCCTTCAGTTCACACATATTTGGAAACAAAGATCGTACACGATTAAGTCATTTTATATGGTCAACAAATGAAACCCTCACACACCCTTTACGACTGCCATGCACACCAATCACACTTATCTAGCTCGTATTATTAATAAACAAATCATATACTACTATTAATTAATTGATCCACCTGCTATCAACGACATTAACCTCAAATTTTCCCTTCATCACCATTTTTGACATATCACACTTATATATACATGTATATATCGAGTTAATCCTCTCCTGGTTCCAAAATCTATTCTTCTCAGAGTTTAATAATACATATAGTTAAATAAACATAAACCAATATATATTCTCCTAGAAAATAATCTGTAAGCTAATTATTGTTGTGTAAGAAAATATGGGAAACGGTTGCAAAGCAGCTTCGCCAATGGAGTGGGATGGAGACGACTGGGAATCTTTGAAACAACCAAAGCCATGTTCATCATCATCAAGTAAGGTGTTTGACGAAGCTGCTTATCTTGATCATCATCACAATAAGGAGACTGATGTATTAGGAAAGCTTAGAGCTTCTTGTGATGTATTAGGAAAGCTTAGAGCTTCTTGATGCAACATGAAACCCTAATTTGAGGTAGACTGCCTTAGGAGAGAGCTTGTCTGGCCAACCCTTGGACTACCTTGAGCAACTTGGGAATCTTTCTTGAAATGTTTTGAGAAATATGGGAGAGAAAATTTTGGGTTACAACATCTGCCCCTGTTCAATCTTCTTAAACCTGAGGATGTAGATTGGCTTTCGTGCCTTTCGTAATCCAAAGGTAGAAGATGATTGAACACTAGAATACCCAGAAATTTGCACTCACATGACGTGGTATCTGTCTTATGATGTCGGGAATGGGCTTGCAGATGCCATTTGGAATTTGTTGACGAGGGGATGGGCTTAAAGATGCCATCTGAAGGAGTGTCGATCGCATAAGAGATTCCTTAGTGAGAGCTTGTATACTTGTTGTTGGGGAAGTATGATCTTTGTTGAGAGAAATAGAATTTTAGGAGCTTCGTCGTCCGTACTCAATTGAGGAAACATCTCTGCTGATATTTAGGATCTTCGATCGTCCGTACTCAACGGAGGAAACATCTCGGCTGATATTTAGGTACGCTCCAAACAAGGATGTCATCCTGATACTTATTCAGATTTCAACTATCAGATACTGATTAGATATGCTCCAGACACAGAAGCCATTATATTTCTCATTCAGATTCAATTATTCAAATTCAAGTTCAGATACACTCCAGACATGGAAGTCATTCTGTCACTTATTCAAATTCAAGTTCAGATACGCTCCAGACACGGTTATCATTATGTCACCTATTCTAATTTTCCCCAGCTCAGAGATGCTCCGGACACGGATGCTATCCTATTGCTCATTCAGATTCCAACTACCAGATATAGTTCAGAGACGCTCTATACACGGATGTTATTCTGTTTCTCATTAGAAGTCTCCAGATACAGTTTAGATACGTTCCAGACACGAATACCATTTTGATATTTATTCTTCTGACTTACAACATACAATTCAACCAACATCCTTGGATGGCATCTTTAAGCCCATCTCCAACAAGATTCTATCACATCTCCAAATGGCATCTTTAAGTCCATTCCCTCAACTACATTTTGACGAGTGCAAATTTACGGGCACTCTAGTGTCCAATCATCTTTTACCTTCGAGTCACGAACGGAAAACTCGCCAATCTAACTCTTCAGGTTCAAGAATATTGAACAGGGGCAGCTGTTGTACCCCAAAATTTTCCCTCTCATATTATCAAGATTTTTCCTCACAAGACTTCTTGGACTCAAGACCAGATTAGGGTTTTCTCAGCTCAAGACCTCCTCTTGCACTGATGACCTGAAATTAGGGTTTGAATTTGCACAAGGATTTTTGGACCATCAATGCTTAGTGTGACTTTCATACACCATCTTGGATCCTTAAGATTGCTCATACCAAGTTTCAAGTCTTGAATCACATTTTTGCCCAGTCAATTGGACAGTTGACCTAAAAATCAGCTGTATTGGGGAAAAAGTCAACCATGGACAATTTACAGTCAAACTTCATAACTTTTGATCCACATCAACATTATAGAATCATATGAACCATTTGATCAAGTTTGGACCACAACTCCTCAAGAAATTTGATCAGATCATCAAAAGGGCAAAATGGTCAAAATTAGGGTTTTGACTGAGAAAGTGCAATTTCTGATTTTTAACCTAGACAATGACCAATTGGGTTTAATCATTATTTCAAGGAATCAATTACATCATCTTTACCTAATCACATGATTCAAAAGATCTCAAATGCATAGGATTGACAGATGAATTTTCCAGTCAACTGATTAAAAATCAACTGTACACTGAAAAGTCAAATTTTGACTTTTTGGTCAAAATCAAGTGCCAAGGGTCATAATTCATCAAGATATGTCAAAATGTGAAACTTTTTGACCAAGAAACCTAATTTTGAAAATTAGGGTTTTAATTTGAAATTTTTCATAACTTAGAATTTTTCCAAGTTATGGAAATTTCTTATTTTTTCCCAACTTTCCACAACTTTTTCACCATGATGAAATTGGATTCAAATAAAACTCCCAACATGAAAGTTGTAGTCCTCCATGAAATATAAAACTTTTATACACAAAGTTTTCCAAAAGGATGCTTGGATCTCAAGTTATGATTTTGTGAATAAGGGTCCATAAACATTTTAACTTAGTGAAATTTTGCCCTAGTTTAGGCAGATTTTTGACCTAACTTCATGGCAACTTTTCACCTAGTTCCAAGAGGAATCTCAAAATTCATTTCAAAGATGGATTGTATAGTATGTTACAAGATTTCCAAAATTTCCAAGAACTCTCCAAGATCATTTATGGTTAGGGAGAATCGAAAAAATGAAAATGGCAATTTATCACTTGTGTGCAAGGCATTTTTTACAATGGTTCAAGTTGCAAATCAGTTTCAAACATACTTGTACTTGCATTACAGGTCCTAATCATTTCTACACTCCAAAATCGAATGCTAATTCAGTGGACAATGGCTTTATTTTTTATCTTTGGAGCATTGTACATTGAATTAATCCAAAAATGGCATAAAGTTCATAATATCATTTTCATAAAGCTTGCTTTTACAACTTTGCATTTCTTGAGCCATGGACCTAATCTCTTTTTGCAAACAAGATCCACAGTTATCAGGCAAAGTTTACCAACTATGTGCAGCTAGCAAGCAAGCTTGTACAGGCTTTGGCATTGTCACTTCCAACTTTTCTTCAAAAGCAAGAAACTTGCAAAAGTCAAGGGATCTCATCCATCTGATAAAGGCAAGCCTTGGCATTATTTCAAACAATATCAGAACATTGTAACAAGCAAGAAACACGAATTTCCAACCTCTCAAACACTCCAAAATAGAAAAAACACCATTTCTTCCCAAAACAGGGTAATCTCTGCAAATCACAAGCCATTTCCATATTGCCTCGTGCGTTTTACTTGGAATCACTTCAAACACATTCCATACCTCCTATCTAAACTATCCAGGCATGTGTCTTGCAACTGTAACCCCTATTTCAAGGATCACCATTTTCACTTTGAAGGTTTGCAAGTTGACTTCTACAGGGAGATTCAGACAACTTCAAGGCAAGTTAAGCATTGGAGAAGCTTGAGAGGACTTCAAGAAAGCTCACAAGAACTTCAGGCCTCACTCGAAGTTCCCACATTGCCATATTCAAACTCAACTGAACAAGGTATTTGTCAAGTTTCTATCTCTCTAGTTAGGCATCTTTAAGCTTAAGTTTGTGAAGCAAAAATGTAGTCCTTAACATGCTTGAGCTGTACATATGCATAGATTCCATTTATATTAACTGAGCTAAGAGTATTTGGATGTTGAAAATGCTGAAAAAACTAGGTCTGAAATTAGGGCCATTAAAATTCTCTCTGATCTTTGAGAGTTAGGTCATGTTCTTTATATCATTGGAATCGTGTGATCATGAGCTACATTTTTCATGTTACAAGTTTTTGATTTTATGCAAAGAATAGCAAGAACAGGTTTTGAATACAGAAGCGCGCGTTTGGGGCGAAGGAGCAAGGTCAGGGATGAAGGTTGTCTGGGCCTGGCGCCTTGGGCCTGGTTCTATTCACACCCCCCATTTTGCTTTTGCACCCCCCCGATTCATATTTTGTTATTTTTCATATTTTTTTTGTTATTTTTATATTTTTAACTTTATTTTTTTTCCTGAACATTATAAAATCATAAAAAATATTTTCTTACTTTTTTGCATTTTTATTTTATTATTTTTATGGCATAAAAATAGTTTATTAGGTTAAATAGAATTTATTTTCTTAAATAAACTTGTAAATAATATTAAAATACTTAAATATTTTATTTTATTATATTATACACATAAAATATTATTTTCTCACATATTTTAATTTTTAATATTTATACATAATATTATTATTATTTTTCTTAAACAAAAATGGACAAATAAATATTAGAAAACAATATTTTCTATTAAATCAAAACTAGGGTTTTTCACCCTTTCAAAAATAATAACATTATTTTTCTTATTTTTAGGACTTAGATAATATTATTTTCTCATACATAAAACAATTACGAAACATTTTTGTATATTTACATTTTATTGCCTATTTAAATATTGCTTATTTATTTATTTGTACAATAAATTCAATTGGGTTGTAATAGTAAACTAGGGTTTTATTTTGTGCAAATATCTCCATTCAAAACTTGTATCCCCCTCCCCATAATATTGTTGTAATAGTATAGATTTACTTTATGCAATTTATCGTATTATAGGCATGTTTAGTAAAAACTAGGGTTTGTATGAGAAGACAAAATCAAACAAATAGCATGACCTAATTCAAGACAAAAATGCATGAAAAATGACAACACATTGCACACAAGCAACTCTAGGGTTTCACCCACTTGGTTTCCTTAAAACATGGCCATGGTATGCATGCTAGGTATCTTGGCAAAATCAAACAAAACAAAAAGATCATAGTCCCTCGATGACGCTATCTTGGTTGCCTAAAAACAAATGATCTTGGTCCCTCAAAACTTGCTAAGATACTTGGAAATATTGTTATCATGGTCATACGATGACCCACGCCCGTCCCGTTTAACATCCAAAGATAGGGTTACCTACCAAAACAATGGTAGGTCAACAACATCAAAGGAATAAAAATGTGTAGGAAAGACTTTTGAGTAGGTAGATGCTTCTAGTTACTTGATCAAACTTGCAAACAATCCTTGCTATTTTCAAACAAGCACACACAATTTCAAAACATTTTCCAAACAACCTTAAAACATTGAATCATTTTTCAAAAGACAAACATCTTTATATACATTCTTACAAACAAGAATCATTACAAAGATTGCTTAAACAAAGGCCTCTTTTCAAAATACTTTCAAAACCACACAAAGCACCATTTCAAACAATTGTAAAGCAAAAGCAAGTGATCTAAAACAAATAACTAAGAGCCCATGGAAAACCATGGATGAAAAGGGTGCTAGCACCTTCCCTTTTCATAGTCTACCCCCCGAACCCAAAAACAATCTCAAAGGTCTTTCCTGTTCTTTTTTACCTTTCCTTTTGGATAAAATAAAAGTTGGTGGCGACTCTTGCTAAACCGCAACATTTATAAACACAAACGCAAAACCTCAAGTCAGTTCTCCCACCGCATCACAATGGTGTTGGTGTGTTCAAATGTTCAAATGGAAGTTATCATTATGGAAATACAACAAAAAATTATCATAATGAAGATAATCACGCAAGCTCCAATTACAAATCCACAATATGATTGTTGTGCTTTAAAGTGATCATTGAATCAAATAGAACAAGGGTTTATGTCTAGAATCTTCTAAGATGAAGAAGTTATTCTCTTTACTACAACAAAGCTTTCATATGCTTATAAAGAAGAAGACTTCAGTAATTCAAGTGCTTTGGGTTGTTGTCCGTGAAGAAGCTACTTGAAGAAAATGAAGACAAGAAGACTATAAGATGCTGCACTTAAACTTAGATCATATTCATCTTTATAGAATCATGTAAACACAATAGTTGTTGCACATATTATGTTATATCTTTAGTTCTTCATGTGAATTGTTTGTACACAAGAGTTGTTGTTCATAACTGTGTCAAACAATTAGGACTTAATCATTTGTGTAATATTCTTAGAAAGAAGCAATCATGTAAACACAAACATTATCAACTGAATGTTGATGGTTCCTTGAGAGACTCGGTTGAGTCAGGATTCTCAAGAAGACTTTGGTTGCGGTCATCGTAGATGAAATCCTGTTAAGAAAGACCAGGTTGGTCAAATTTCTTAAGGGTTCTTTGATCATTATATCTCGTGGAGATCACTGAATGTATCATTGTGTTGTTCTTTGAGAGAATAACTGAAGGTCTGATCTCAAGAAGATAATTTTGCGACCATTATGGGAAATCCTGATAGGAGATTCTAAAGAATTGGATTATGTTGGGTCAATGAACAATATATCTAGTTTAGATCCCTGAAAATGTCATTGGATGTTAATCACCGGCGGTTTCTGTGCATATTGTAATCAGTTTGGTTATAGTGGATTAAGTCCTTGAGTTCAAGGTGAAATCACCTTGGTAGGGTGGACTGGACTAGCTTGGGGTTTCTCAAGTGAACCAGGATATATCGCGTCTTCTTTACTTTTGCTTATTCCTAATTGTTTATGTTTCTAAATCATATTAGAAAGCATCATTTATCACAACAATGTTAGGAAAAGAAAGTTTGTTAAGAGTGGAAAACCGAATTCAACCCCCCCCCCCCCCCCCTCTTTCTTGTGTTTTCACCCCTTCATATTCAACAAGTTTGACCTAATTGAGTAAGTACATAATTTAGTGGTCACAAGTTCATAACTCTATCAATTTTAAATATTTTGAGTTGGTTATTTTTTCTATGGGTTCTTATCATCATCGACAACAACTTCTCTTCAAATGACAAGATCCAAATGTCCAAGAAAATCATCAAAGGTTTAAAGGGGTTATAAGTCATTTTTGAGCTAGGGTTTTCTGACTACCAAGGATTATATCTTGCTCATTTTTTGATATTTTTGATTGATTACAAAGCCATGATTCTATTTAAAGTGTTCTTAACAAGTTATCCTGAAGGGTTTAAGGCTAATTTTGAATGGAAGATCACTAATGGTTGAAGAAGATTACAAGTCCTTTGAAAAGGCTATCAAATTCTCTTGTGTGACTTCAAAGGATCATATCTAGGTCACCTTTTATATCCTCGAGCTCATTCTTTTTTCACAATAAACTTGAGGATGTCTACAACAACTTTATTTCAAGGTTCTAGGCTTGAAAATGCTTGGATGTTTGTCTAAGAATGGGAAAGATTACAGGTCTTTCGGGAATTTCCCCAAATTTTTTCATCATCTTCCAAAGGCCATAACTCTTTCATTTTTTATGATTTTTGAATGATCTCAATTCCATAATTCAGTTCAAAGGTTCTACTTCATTTCATCTTCAAGGATCAAGATCAAATGTTGAGTGGAAGGGCATGTAACTTTGATGAACATTATAGGTCATTTTGAGGCTCCATACTTAGAATTTTTTTAAGTGTCAAACAATTAGGACTTAATCATTAGTTTTGGTCAGAATCGAAACTTCCATTACAAGCACTTTAAGCATGTGTTTTTTGTTTCTAATCATCATTAGAAAGTTTCCAGAAGTTATTAGACACATAAAATGCACGATTAGAGTGAGTTTTGAACATGTGTAAGTCACACATTTCACACGTTGCGGATTAGCTTTGTTTGCAAGATTTGAGCATCATTCCTCTCAATTCTCATCACCATTCTCTTAATTATAAATAGAGGGACACATTCCACTCATTTCCTCAAGCTTTAGAGAGCCAAACAAGCCATGTTCAGATCTCATACGAACTCTGAATTTTTATCTTTGTTTTCTTCATTTCTCACCCTCATTCACCAAAATCTCCATTCACTTAACTTCATTGAACTTCTCTGAAGCTAACCATACTATTACCACCAAGAATCGTGGCCTGAATCAAGCTCACCAACTCCAATTTCAGAGCTCTGAAGTTGAGTTTCAACAGGTAAATTCCCCATCAATTCTCTTCAAACTTATTGTTACAATGTAGCTCTCATCACTCGGATGCTCATAGCATCCTTGTTTTTAACTGAAAGTGAGTTTTGCTCATGAATTTTCAAATCACTTTTAAAAAATTTCTTCTGGTTTTTTTCAAAATGACTGAACTACAGTTTATATAAAATTTTCGCGAAGGTACAATTAGAATCGTCTTGATGAGACAAAGAGAATGACACCGGTCTGGACCTCTAATTTTTCCATTTGTGAAACCTGCAACTCGCGTGTGGCGGGAGGTTAAAAACGACCAGCATGTCATTTTCAACCAATGACAAGGCGCCACTTGGTTTTTCAAATTTGGTTTAAAAATAAATGATTCGGTAGTTTAATCATTAATGTCCATATCATGTATAGCGCACCATATCCCTTGGATTTGATTACTAACGTGTTTTGACAATAACCAGATGGTCCACCTTTTTTTGGTTTATTATTTTATTTTCTGATTTTTGTTTTAATTGTTTTAAACTTCAAAAACTCATAAAAAATTATTTCGACTCCTAAAATTGTGAAAAAATTATCAAAAATTATCAAAAATTGTTGAAATTTACAATCCCCGATGTTGTACCCCAAAATTTGCCCTCCCATATTCTTCAAGATTTGGCAAGATCAATCTCCAGATGCTTCAAAATCTCTCAAGGGTTGCACAGTCCAATTGCCTCCTAACACAGTCAAAATTAGGGTTTTGGTTCTTGCAAAGAAATTGAGGTTTCCAAGGGTCCAATCAAGTCCCATATGCCTATATACATTGTAAATCATCCACATGTCAAGTTTCAAGACTCACAGCACCAAGTTGCACAGTCAAAAGCCCTAATTGCCTCACAGTCAACTACAGGGGCAAAATGGTCATTTGACAGTCAAAAGTCAAAATTTTTGGTCAACATTTTAGTTTGAAGCCACAATTATCATTTGATCAATTCTTGATCATGATTTCACAAGCATGGCTCAAAAAGTCTCAAGATGCAAAAGTTTCTATTTTTGGACAGCTGAAAAGTCAACTGCAAATTGACCAAGGCATAACTTCTTCATGGTTTATCAGAAAAATCTCATCCAATGCTCATTTTGAAGGGGATGACATTTCCTACAACTCATCTTCACATTCCAAGTCCAAGAAATGCTCTCACAAAAAGTTATCAATTTCTACATTATAGGTCATTTTCAAAAGTCAACAAAAAGGCACTTTAAGTCAAAGACCATAACTTGAGATTGGTAAATTAAAATGACATGGGACAAAAAACATTGGTTAGAGGACTTCAAGACCTTTCCAAAATGTCCAAGAACATGTTCATAGCTTCAAAATTGAGCAAGATATGCATTGGAGAAGTTGGGAAATTTTTGGGAACTTTCAAAAGTCAACTTTGCCTAAAACACTTCATTTTTGCTAATGGGCCTCAAATTCTTTCTTGAATCTTTACCCAAAGCCTATGCACGACCCATTGAGCTCAAAATAATTTATTTTCTTATTTTTAATTAATTAATTGAATTTATACTTATATTAATTCATTTAATTGGTTTTAATTATAAGAAAATTCAAAAGATGTGCTTTTTAGATCTTTTTGTGCAGCAAATATGACTAAGGCAAGCTGGCAACTCGTTTCTCAATCAACAAGGCAAAAAAATCCATGATTGGCAAGGTTTCATGAAATAAAAGATTGAAAAAGATATGATTAGGCAATCAAATATTCAAGTCATAATGCCATGGACTTTTGGGCTTATTCTTGACCTAATTCACATCACATACATATGCTGAGTGAAACCCTATTCAAGGACACACGAAAAAGCTGCTAAAACTCCATAGCCAATTTGCAAAAACTCAAGAAAATTGTGAAACTGAAATCCTACTTGCAGTGCCTTTCCACGCCTAAAAAGGATTCAAGCACCTTGCCTGAGTCTCCAGGAGTCTATTGGCATCAAGAACCAGTCCAAACACGCAAAGAATCAAAAACAACAAGCCATACGATTTGCCTTATTTTTCAAACCTACATATCATGATTCATGTGCTTTTAATCTATTTTCTTGTTTGATTTATGCTAATAGGGACCTTCTGAAGCGATTGGTATAAGCTAATTGAACTAACGCTGCCTGAATCAAAATATACCATGGACGAAATTTAGGGTTTCTGAAGCTTGTAATTAGGGCTTTAGGCATCAGGAAAAATTAGACCATGTCATGACCATGGTTGAATTCGTCAAGGCCAGACGAATTCAACCAGCCTATCGTGCCCTTTTTATATTGTCTCCACTTCTATTCGCTATTTTTCACAGTTATAGTTAGTGGGGGTTTAAAACCCCCGCTATCTTATTCATGTTTGCAGGTGAAAACGAAGAAGAAAGGTGAGCTGTCCAAGCGCTACTAGAGCATTCAAATCTTAGTGCGTTTTTTTTATGTCTCAGCATAATTGGCATTTTTTTATATAATAATTGTTTTCCACTTATACTACAAACACGTTGGATAGCTCAGTTGGCAAAGGCATAGTGGCAAGAGGTACTGGGACCTGGGTTCGATTCCCAGGTCCCCCATATATTCTTCATATTTTTCTTAATGCTTTCAGGTACATCGCTTCTCAAACGTTCCACCATACGCACCCAAGTCTAGGCTTGCCAAGTGGCCTTGATGAACAATCTGAAGGCCACAGAATGAAGTCCATGGTATGCTATAGTCAACCAACGTGCACACAACCAGAAAGTCAAACGTGACTTTGTCTAATGGGCCTGAATTCCACATAAACCTCCACTTTGGGCCAGACACCCCCTTGGTTTGCCTTGCATAATTTTATTTTTCTTTTCTTTTTTCTAATTCTTTTAATTGCTTTAATTATTTTTATTAATTCACCATAAAATAGTTTTTCCTAATAAAAAAAAATCAGAAACTCAAAAAATGTTTTATTTTTCATTATTTATTAAATTTACCATTAATCTATTTTTTGTAAATAAAAAATTAATTGATTAGTTTAAATTAGGTTTTAATGTTAATCTTTTTCCTTAATAAATAAAAATTGTGTAGAATTAGGTTTTGACTTTTTTTATCATCATCTTTAATTAATTCTTATTATTATTATTTATTAATTACTATTACTTTTGTAAATAAACATGTAAATTAAATAATTTAGTTAATTAGCCTAATTTTGACCTTTTTCATTAATAAGTAAAATAAACTTAGATCTAGGATTTCCTTTTAATTCTCTTCTTTATTTTCATTAAATACAAAAAACATAAAAAAACACTTTCTTTTCTTTAATTAAATAATTATTAGGTATTAATTTAATTTAATTTCAAGCAAAAAGGGTCCAAAACCCTCGGACGTTCAGTTTAATTTATGCTTTCGCACATTATTCTTATTTTCTTATTGATTATTATGTAACTGCTTTCCGGATGTAATAGTAATTAGGTATTTTTTTACTTTCCGCATTTTTTATCAAAAACGGGTCTTTGTATTTTGGTGATGTATAGACCCGTGCCTTGTAATAGCGTAGCTTTTACCTTTCTGTATTTAATTTCCCGCACTCCTAAATTCTAAATTGCATGAAAGAATGTATGGTAATTAAAAACAACTCGTAGCTCACAATGCCATGATCAAAGATAAAACATAACATGAAAACAACACACAATGCACACACCACTTCTAGGGTACGCCTCACTCGTTGCCTTCGAAACGTGGTCGTCAAGTATAGGACGTTTTAGCGGTCGCTCTTATGTCCATGATCCAGTTGCCTCGAAACAGTTTCCTCAGATTAAAAGGATCTAGAACATTAGGGTTACTTCTAAGGTGTCCTAATTGTTGCTTCGGTGACCACACTGTCCCTAAAATCGAATTGACCCGAACACCTCCAACGGTGGTGCTACCTACCTCTCAATGGTGGGATGGCACTACCTTAAGGACTTTTACACAACCTAATTCCTTAGGGTAGGTAGATAACTCATGGGTACTTGCTCTCTAAAAAACAAAACAAAAATCTTTTCACACTGACACTTTCAAAAGCTTTCAAAACAATTTTTTCAAACACTCTTGAGGACAGATACAAGAGTCATTCAGAAATCTTTCAATGAAACTTTTTCAAACCCACTCACATTTGAAAAGCAAACATCATTTTGAAAACATAAGAGCAAGTACCTAAGAGCCCATGGATAACCATGGATAGAAAGGGTGTTAACACCTTCCCTTTCTATAAATCTACCTCCCGAACCGAGAAACATTCTCATAAGGAATTTTGCTGTGCTTTTGTCCTATCCATGTTGGAGAAAATAAAAAACGGTGGCGACTCTTGCTTACCGCGACATTTCGCGAAACCAGCTTAAAAAACAGTCAGTTCTATTTCCACCAATCACACCCGACAACAGCATCAAAACCTTGATGACTTCTCGGCAAGTGTACCGATAGTGTCGAAGTAATAAAAAGATATTGTATCCACATGGATTTCTACTTAACCAAACAATTTTGTGCCATATTTAGAAACTAACAAATTAGGGGGGGGGGGGGAGGTTATTTTAATTTTGCAAAAAAGATAAAAGTGTTCTGACAATTATGATAAAGCGGACAAGTTTTGCCCAGAATCCCTTATTTCTCCCCTGTTGATGTCTAATGCATTACACGAATGAAACTTATTTAGATTTCCATGGAGAATTAATAAAACCACTATACTCAATTCCTTGGTGTATAGCTCACTAATTTATACTAGAGCTCTGGTATCCCTATTCAAAAGGCATAAGTGAAAGATAATGATACAATACATTAATTTTAATGCCACTACTCAAGGTATCATGTCCTTATTTAACCGGTGTAAGTACAATAATTTTCCTAGTTCAAACACATAGGCTAAGGGTCAGTAATCCTTATACGTCCATAATCACTTTAACATAGTATCTCAAATAAAGTGCTTTAAGTACACGAGGCAGTTAAATAGAAATATAACTAAGATTAATCATGCGATATCAAATTAAATATATGTCCCAACATGTTTGAAATAAATTTATCGGATAAAACCTAATCTGACAGTATTTAGCTACTCATACTAATACAATTAAAATATTAATTGATAAGAAGAAGGTTGCATAAGAAATTTCTTGAAGATCTGGCCTCCAATGACTTCAAATATGCTCTAAATCCCACACTCGGTGTTGTAATTCATCACTTACAGTCTATAATCGTAGGACCCTTGAAAAGATACCAAAGTTCTCCTTTTAAAGTCTTCAGGTCTTACTAGAACGTGTCAGAAATTGCCCAGAAAAATGGTTTATCGCGCGCGTCATGGACAGCATCGCGTGCAGGATGAAACTTTTTCAGCTCCATCACGCACGCGATGGTCAACGCGATTTTTTCAGAAACTTGCTCACTTTTTGCTCCTTTTTCAGCCAAATTTATCTAAGTCCCTATTTCTTTATACTTGGTTATTTTTGCATCATTCTTTGATCATTATTCCTCAAATTTAATCATCTGTGACTTGTTTCTTCCTATTTCTTTGACAAAATACTTGCAATGAGAAAGTGTCACAAATTCCTTTCCATATCTTCCTTGTTCATGGGAGTTTGATTGTATCCGAAATAAGCATCCATAAAAGATAGCAGTTTGTATCCAACAAAATTATCTTCTAGCTTATCAACTCTTGTGCCCAAGTAGGTTGATAGCCTCACCCTCTTTAAGCCTAACTTAAAAAAAATTGGTGTACATGATGTTGCGTTAGTTTCCTTAACAATGAGTTCTATGGCATCTCGAAGTTGGCTATTATGCCCATAATTACCAATGAACATACCTCAATGGGAATAAAGCATACCTTTTGGTTATATTTAAACCCCAAGATGGGATTTTCATTTGTTAATGTCTTGCCCTTTTCCTTTCGTCGTCTTTAGTTCCTCTATATGTCCCTTCCATATCCCTTTGGGATGGGATAACCCATCAGTATTAGATGTAATCAACAAATCTTCTTCTTATAGAAAGTGGAGTGAAAGGGAAGTCATGTTAAGGACAATTTCTAGATGATTGTGTCAGAATGCCCTTATCTGAGTCGTGACTAGGTTATAGATGTTCATAACAAGTTACTTGGAGTCGCTGGAGGTTTTGAGACATGTCAGATTCTAACAACTGCATCTGAGACAGTGAATATGATGATATAACTTGAGAAGTTGTTAGATTTGGAACATTTACTTAAGGTGGAAGATATTGTTCTTCAGATGTGATAGGAGGGCCGATGCAAACGCGTTGCGGCGAGTGGAGAATCAAGTCACTTTAGAAGGTACCATTGTTGATGACTATAGAAGTTAATTTTTATCAGATCGATTAACAAAAATGATTATGGCAATGCAACTGAAGAAATCTAAGAATTTCAAAGTTGAATTTTGTAGTAAACAAGAAACTATTCCCACAAACGACATCACCATTTCGATGTGGAACATTAAATTTATAATAAGCTAGTAAAGTCCACCGTAGAAGTCTCTGATGAACGCATATGGTGGTGTACCCACAAGATTAGAACCCAAGTCAATGAAGTTAGAAGGGACAAACTAGTAAGTGTGTAATGAGTTGTACCTTAATGTAATTCAAAGACACGTTTATATATATGGATGAATATATGAACCACCTTCGATGAATGCGACGTCTTATGCAGACGATTGTTAAATGAATTCCAGCTGTTGAGATGAACACATCGTCTAACTTCGATGTGAGGCATTCTAGCAAGAGTATGAATGAAGTTTTAGAGTGAAACTTTGTATCGAATCAATCTCGTTGGATTGTTTGAACTATCCGAAACATAAACAATGAAAATATCAAATGACAAAAATAGAATAGGCCGAAGGAAAAAAGAAACAATAGAAGAATGACTAAGATATAAATTCATAAAATTAAAAATGTAAAACATAATTAATTAAATCTATCCGGCCATGCTTATAAGATTTACATATAACACATATCATTACTCATCAATATATCCCACGTATTAATTGCACGCTTCTTATAGAACTCACCATGTGGATAACTCTTGGGGAATTAACTCTTAAACAACAAAAAAAAGCTTTAAAAGAAGTATGAAACTATACATCAACCTGCTCACATCTCTCTTTAGCTGTTTGTCGTTATCATAACTTTTTCTTTCTTTCTGCATTTGCTTTTGCCTTTGCTTTTGCTTCTAAACAAACATAAATTTTACAATATGATCATTCTGTCTTTTTTCATGGAATCGCACGTGGTTCATATGATTCTCACAAACCTACGGTATATGTTAAGATAACATTTTATAATTGTTATAGATTGATAAAGATTTAATGTTTTTATTGGTCAAAAAGATACTCTGAACTTCCTTCTTACTAAATTCCTAAACACCTCCACCAAACCATCTTTAAAAATCTAATAGGAAGAAATAAACATGAAACATACACAATATCAAACCATCTTTAAAAATCTAATAGGAAGAAATAAACATGAAACATACACAATATTAGAAGATAATTTAGTATTTGTTATTTTTGCGTATTCTGTTGTGGGTCTATGTGACATTCTTATTTTTACTATTTTTGTATATAAATAGGTGTATTAGGTTTCATTTAAAAACAATAATTTCTTTTGTCAATCATTAGTAGCAGCTTTTAACATTTATCATTTTCTCTCTTCCCCAATTTCATCACCTTGCACCAACAAATTGGTATCTAGAGCTCTTGGTTTGTTCTGAAATTCTGGGAAATACGAGTGATAGTGACCTGTGTGTTTGATTTTTGGTTCCTGATTTCTGTTGAATCTTGAACAAAAATCTGACCAGAATCACACTGATTCTATGGGTTTGCAAAACACTGAGTGAGAATCTGAGATCTGAGATTTGTGCAAGGTTTAAGATGAGTGGAAGCAGTAGTTTTAACACTAAACTTTCAGTTTTTAATGGCAAAAGCTGGAACAGATGGATGATACAGATGCGTGTGCTGTTTGGTGCTCAAGATGTTCTGGATCTTGTTACCAATGGTTATGTTCCAGTTGCAGCAGATGCTACTAAAGAACAAAGATCTGCAGAAAGAGCTACAAGGAAGAGGGATCAGAAAGCTCTATTCTATATCCTTCAGTGTGTGGATGAAAGTGTATTTGAGAAGATTGTTGATTCGACGACGTCGAAAGAAGCATGAGATATACTGGTCAGATGTTATGGTGGTGACGTGTCAATAAAGAAGGTGAAGCTCCAGTCCCTGCGAAAGCAATATGAGAATCTTAACATGAAGAACAGTGAGAAAGTTTCTGAGTACATCTCCAGAATGATTCAGATCACTAATGAGATGAAAGCTTGTGGAGAAACACTTTTTGAATAGGTAATCATAGAGAAGATTCTGAGGTCACTTACTCCTCAGTTTGATTACATTGTTGTTTCTATTGAACATTCTAAAAATCTAGAAACCATGAGAATAGAAGAGTTGCAAAGCAGTCTAGAAGCGCAGGAGTTGCGTCTGACTGAAAGAACTTCTGAGAGGGAAGTGGAGAAAGCTCTGAAGGCTTCTTTTGTCAAGAAGGACCAGAAGCAGAATAGACGTGGTGATAAATTCCAGAAGTCAGAAACCTCAATTTCTGATGAAAAGAAATATCAGAAGGGAAAGGAAAGGCATGACAAGAAGAAGGTTCAATGTTACTGTTGTAAACAGTTTGGCAATTTTTCCAGAGATTGTAGAAACAGAGGAAGGAAATCAGAAGAAGCAAATATAGCCAGAGGAGATTATAATGATGAACCTGTGCTAATGATGGCTTCTGATTCTGATGGAAAGTTTTTAGAAGATTGGTGGTATATCGACATTGGTCGTTCAAACCACTTGACTGGGAACAAACAATGGCTGGTAGACTTTGACTCCAGAAGGAGAACAAAGATCAGATATGCTGATGATAAGCATCTTAATGCAGAAGGTGTGGGAAATGTCAAAGTCAGTGAAGAATGGAAAAAGCATTCTGATCAAAGATGTTTGGTATGTTCCTGGAATCAAAAGCAGTCTGATGAGTGTGGGTCAGCTCATTGAGAAAGGGTTCTCAGTTTTTATGAAGGACAACCTCTTGACGTTATATGATTCTAATCAGAAGTTGATTATGAAGTCTGAGCAGAGAAGCAACACAATATTCAAGGTGAATGTAGAAACAGTTGAAGCATTGTGTCTTAGTGCAGAAGGCGCTGGAGGTGACAGTAAGTTGTGGCACAAGAGGTTAGGGCACTTGAACTATAGAAGCTTAGGGCATCTAAGTTCTAAGAAGCTTGTACATGGCCTTTCTAAGATTGTGAAGCCTGAGAAGTCATGTGAGATATACATGAAAGGCAAGTAACCCAGATTTCCATTTGCATCAGAAGTAGCCCCCAGAGTGAAGCATGCTTTGGGAGTAGTATATTCTGATGTGTGTGGACCATTTCCAGTATCTTCACTTGGAGGAAACAAATATTTTGTGTCTTTTATGGATGAGTTCACAAGAATGACATGGGTAACACTCATCAAGTTCAAGCATGAAGTGTTTACTGAGTTCCAGAAGTTCAAGGTGAAGGCTGAGAAGCAGAGTGGTCAGAAGCTGAAGATTCTGAGAATGGATGGTGGAGGTGAGTATAACTCTACAGAGTTCCAGAAATTATGTGAGGAGAATGGAATAGAAAATGAGGTTACTGCTCCATATACTCCTCAGCACAATGGTCTTGCTGAAAGAAGAAACATAACTTTGCTTGATATGACCAGAAGTATGCTGAAAGAGAAGAAGCTACCTCACATGTTATGGGGAGAAGCTGTTGCCACGTCAGCATATTTTCGGAATAGGTGTCCAACGAAGAAGCTGAAGGAAATTGTTCCTTTAGAAAAGTGGACTGGAGACAAGCAAAGTGTTATCCATCTGAGGGTGTTTGGTTATGTATGCTACAAACACGTTCCAGAAGCTATAAGACAGAAACTAGATGATAGAAGCAAAGTAATGTTACTGGTGGGGTACCACAGTACATGTGCCTATAAGCTTTACTGTCCAGAAACCAAAAAAGGTGAAACCAGGAGAGACGTTATTGTGAAAGAGTCAGAAACATGGGATTGGAACAAGCTTCAATCAGATTCTGGTATAACGCCAACATCAGAGTTAGTTTCTGAAGATTCTTCAGAAAGTTCTAAAGACGGGTCAGAGTCAGAAGATGAATCTGAAGACTATGAAGATGAGTCATAATCTCAAGGAGATTCTGATAGTGGATCTGATTCTGATCCAAATTCTGATGATGATCCAGAATCTGATGGTGATTATATTTCTGGAAGGGAAAACTCTGAAGACATAGGGTCTGGAGGACAAGCTTCCAGAAGTAACTCTGAAGGTGGTAATTCTGAAGGAAGTAGTTCTGGACAAGGTCCAGAAGCTATCATTGTTCCGAGTTCTGGAGAAGCTTTAGAACAAGTTCAGAGGCCAAAGAGAATCAGAAAAATACCAAGTAGGTTTGCAGATTTTAGCATGTTGCGTGATACTGAAGTAGATTCTGAAGGAGAAGTCGTTCAATGTGCCATGTTAGTAGATTATGAACTAGTGGATATTGAAGAAGCTCTCAAGAAGAATGTATGGTTGAATTCCTTGAAGGAAGAACTTAAGACTATTGTAAGAAACAAAACTTGGAAGTTGACGAAGCTTTCAGAAAAGAAGAAAGCCATCAGCGTCAGATGAGTTTTCAAGGTGAAGCTTAATTCAGATGGATCAATTGGCAAACACAAAACGAGACTAGTGGCTAGAGGTTTTCTTCTGAAACCTGGGCTAGATTACTTTGAGGTGTTTGCGCCTGTAGCTAGACACGAAACAATCAGATTGGTGATTGCTATAGCTGCAAACACAAATTGGCCTTTGATACATCTGGATGTGAAGTCTGCATTTCTAAATGGCCCGTTACAAGAAGAGGTATATGTGTCATAAGACATCACCTTGCACCAACATACAAGACATTAATAACACAAGAGTATAAATCAGAGAAAAAGTAATACTCATTGTCAAATAATAATTCAATAATAATATTAACTAAAAATTATTATAACACCAAAGTCTCAAACACATCTATAATTTTCAAAACAAATATATAACTACTTTCATTACAGCATTTTAGACTTTAGGAAACAGAAAAATAGGTAACGGTTTAAAAACCATAGCAAAAAAAGTAACAAGAGTATACAAAAATAAACAAAAAGTTAAATATATGCTAAAAATATGAATTTTGTAACTGTTTCGGACTGACCATGTGTATTTTGTAATTATTTCCGATCAGCCAACTAGTTCAATATCGAGTTCAATCCATAATACTTTTGCAGAGGGGTGGCAGAATAATCATAAGACCACAAATTAAATCAGGACTGCTTGTTGATCATCGGTTGTTGCATCTAATTAGACGAACACACATATTTCACGTTGGGTCGGGCGACGGTGGTTTTAATCGCCTACCATATAAAAGCTCTTATACTGGTCTTAGTCGATACTTTATTACACTCTTGCAAAGTTACTCCTTTATGACCTCAACGACTTGGACATTTTAGTGCTAACCTTGAAAGTATATCTCCATTCCACCGCATCAGAGGTCCATTCCATTGAACCAGAGGGGCTCTATGTTTACATTTCACCAATCTCCTGCTTCTCACCAAAATAGTGACGTCTTCGGTGAGAATCATCCTGATTCAAGTGAACTTACCTAGAAATCCACCAAATCTTACTTATTGTGCCACCACAACTGTTCTTTCTTCTGATCTAATCCTCGTCATTCTCCCTGAGAGATTGTAATTTCCATGTAATCTCTGATAACCCCACATTGCAATGTCGGTGTTGCGATTGAAGTCGTCACACCAGCATATAAGGTATTGTCTTCTCCTATAAAGTAAACTAATCTAGTTCTTGTAACTCCTCCAACCATCTCATCAAGTTTCATTCACTCCTCCTATCGGACTAGACACTTTTCTGACTTTTGCGACCTTCCAACCATTCTAATAGTTTCTTTAAGGCCTTACCCTAGAGTGACGACAACCACAAACACAAGCTCTCGAACCAAGAGTGTTTTACAGCCTCCAACAACTCAAAACCACCTTTAAAATGCAATAAAGGAATGACTAATTAGTATGATTAGCAATTTGGTACAACAACAACCACACACTACCTAGCTGAAAGATTCCTATGAATCCAAGAAAATCAATAAGTTACTTTGTCTTGGAGGTCACACATTGTGGGAGGTAACACAACATGATAACTTTAAAGACCCACCTTAGTCGGTTCTTGGCAACACCGCCTCACATTACTAGGGTGTCCCCAAATCACCAAAGCATCTTATCCTTGAGCTCAATAATCTTCTTGTCACAGTTTCAGAGGTGGAGAAGTCAATCACACGTCACATGAGAATCCCCTTTCCTGAAAAGTATATATTGCATCACTCTTAGAGAAGAGATAAACATGACAACAAAACGCATGCCCTCTCTAACGGCAAGAAAAACCATGCTTTAAACATGTCCTTGATAAGACGATCCTCAAATCTCTTGAAAAGCCATCAAAGCTGGATAATTATGAGGGAATAAGGATTCATATGAGCATGTTAAAGGGCTTAACAAGCGATGATAGCAAAAAGAAAATCAAACTCACCCTCTAATCTTTATATATTGGCAATAAATAGCCTCAAGATCTACAACCAAAGATCGAGAAAAAGAAACAAACATAATAACAGTCCAAATTTAACCTCGACTTGATCACCATACTCGAGCACTGTAAAAAATACCACATGTCTCCTGAAGTCAAGAGTCATATGAAGAGGTTAAACTACAAAATATTTTAAATACAAATTTAATATCCATCAATGCGCGTGTTCTCGAGGTCCCAATCAACACATCTTCATTCCTTTTCGAGGTCACTACTCCCAATCTCAAAATTTTCACCACACTCCTAACTTCACACATGATTTAAAGAGTAATCGCTTATGTCAAGCTTCTACTTTAATAAATATGATTATATGTCCATTCACATTCACCTGCCTAGAAGTAAGTACTATGGTAGTATTAGGCAGGTGCTATTAATTATCTCTTCCTTCGGTTCACACATATTTGGAAACAAAGATCGTACACGATTAAGTCATTTTATATGGTCAACAAATGAAACCCTCACACACCCTTTACGACTGCCATGCACACCAATCACACTTATCTAGCTCGTATTATTAATAAACAAATCATATACTACTATTAATTAATTGATCCACCTGCTATCAACGACATTAACCTCAAATTTTCCCTTCATCACCATTTTTGACATATCACACTTATATATACATGTATATATCAAGTTAATCCTCTCCTGCTTCCAAAATCTATTCTTCTCAGAGTTTAATAATACATATAGTTAAATAAACATAAACCAATATATATTCTCCTAGAAAATAATCTGTAAGCTAATTATTGTTGTGTAAGAAAATATGGGAAACTGTTGCAAAGCAGCTTCGTCAATGGAGTGGGGTGGAGACGACTGGGAATCTTTGAAACAACCAAAGCCATGTTCATCATCATCAAGTAAGGTGTTTGACGAAGCTGCTTATCTTGATCATCATCACAATAAGGAGACTGATGTATTAGGAAAGCTTAGAGCTTCTTGTGATGGCAATGGTAAAGTCACGTTAAAGATTTCAAAGTGTGAATTAGCCGAACTATTGGAAGCGATAGAGAAGAAGAAGAAGGAATCAGCTTCAGGAGAACGAGTCCTGTTTCGGATAATAAAAGCTAGAGAGCATGAAACTGCGAATAAACATCACTGCAGTAGTCACTGGAAACCTATGTTAGACACCATTCCTGAATGTTAACTACTATACTAGTGTTCTGAGGTAAATTGGTGACAGCGAAAGACATGGAAGATAGGAATATTCTTTTAGTTTGAAAATGATATTTTCGTAGGTACGTGGACAAATCTTGTGCTTTTTAGTTGGTTTGAAAACCGTATCGTGATTTAGGTGTGTTCTTATTGCTCGGTGGAGATTGGTGTCGATTTTCACATGTGTGTGACTTGGGAGTTCTAACTTGTGACCCATTATGGTGTTTCTGGATTTTGGCTTCCATTTCACGTATTGGTTTTTTTGGTTTTCTTTGATTGGCTACTTTTAGTGTTTTTCCTTTTTTGGTGGTCGGTTCGAGTTTTTTTTTCTACGTTAGTTTTGGTATTTCTTGTACTGATTTTCAACTTATGTGTTGTATTCTAAACCTTTATGTGTTATTTTAAAAGAAAAAAAAACTATACCTATAACGATGACCATTTGGAAACCTTATGTAATCTCCTCTATCATTATATAAGTGAAGATGCATTAATTTGGTTGTTGGAAATTAAATATAATTTTTAATTTTTAAAAACAGTAAAATTGAATAATTTATATTGTATCAAAATTTTCATTGAAAATTAGGTTTTTTTTTACAAAAGCAAACTTAATTCATATTTGTGCTTGCGCGGAACAAATATCCGATCAACTTTTTAGGAGGTTGATAGGGAGATTCGGGAGTTAAGTCAATGAAACATGTGTCCTAAGATGAATGTATTGTTTATCCCTCTTGTGGGAGCTCTTTTATAGTGTTTATCTCTATGCCATCAAGAGTCTCCGTTAATGAGTGACTCTTGAGTCCCATAACCCTATAACCTTCGTCGTCTCCATAAATAGGAGAATCAAAGATGTGTAATGATGTAATCATCGCGCCGTCGAAGGTTACAGTCATTAATAGGTCGGGGTAATGACTGATTACGGGTAGGTGTGTCCCGGCTACCGCTTTATCCGGGTCGATGACGCCGACAGGTTGCCATCCGGGTTCAAAGACAATCTGATACTCCTTTCACCGAGTTGCACCCCGGGTACCTTCGCCATGGGCCGACTACTGGCTTAACCTCTAGTGTTGCCGACTATGTTACCCAGTCGAGCTTATTATTTCTGAGATGTACATAAGCCCCCCGAGTTCAAGTCCTTTATTGTAGGGACGTCGTATCCAGTCACGTAGTCGCGGAAGGTAATATAGGCGTCATCTGATTGTTGCTCTAATATGAACCATTGGGTGATGTTCCTCACGCCTAGTGTACCGTTTAATGGGCTCTATTAAAACCTTACCATCTTTTTTCCTTTTCTATCTTTGTTATTTCCAGAAGGTTTTATTTCTTCCAAGAAATAGTTCAATCTCCCTCAAGGGTTTCTCCATTTTTTCCAGGTATTCTCTTTTTACTCTTTCGTTTTCGTTTTACTTTTTAGGTTTGGTTATCATGAAAGAGTGTGACGGTGAGGAAAACATTGTGAAACCCTCTAAAGTCGAGGAAAGGAGAAATTTACGAACCAAATGCATGCGAGAGATGAAGGGCATTTTAGGTCAGGAGGAGTTTAATCGAGTCACAAAGGAGGTCAAAGATAACTCCAGGATAACATCACCTAGAGGATTTCTGAATTCGAATACCCTTTTCCTAGTTCGAGGTCAACTTACTGAACGTCAAGAACGTCACGCCTTCGTAACTCCTCCCTAACACATGGGGATTTATAAAGGCCTTTGAAATAGTTTTTGAGGCGATGGACATCGTTTCCACAGTCAGTCTGTTCTTCGCTTTTTACGAGGTAAAAGGGTCCGAGAAGCTTTCGTGGATCCAAGTTAATGGTCTTCCACACAGAAGTTTCCTCTAGGTGTATACTTCCAACTACAAGGGTTTCAAGGAGAGGTTCCTGAAGATGAAATACGGGTCGAGGTGGCCCTAGGTCTTGTACTCTTTGGGTGGGCAGACCCATTTTCCCTTCTATTGGACCCGTTACCCTTCTCCCATATCTGAGTTTACATTTGAGAAGTTGAGCAACTTGAAAGTATAAGCTCTGACAATTCTTGATTCTTTTCATATGATAAAGATCAAAGATTTATTGTCTCTAACCGTTAAAGAGATTCCTGACTTTCTTGGTAATAGTCTTTGTTTTTGTTTTAGCCAGCACATGCTCTTATACCATGCTTACACCGTCTTTTTCTTTTTTTACAGATAAAATGACAGACCTTTCTATGGCCGAGCAGAAGAGATTGATGATGGAGGCACGAGTTTCCCTGAGGGGTGCAGGTGGGGCCTCTATGATCAAGTCGGACTTGTCTGGACTAGAGACCCAGAATTTGAAGAAGCGCAAAGGGGTGGGATTTAAGGCTACTTCCAGCGCGACTGATCCCCAAGTTTCTACCCCAGTTATCCAAGAGGAGGTTCAGCAAGGTACTCCCAAAAGGATCAAGACCCTCATGAGCGATGAGGTTTACCGAGCTGATATAGAAATCACCTCCCTAATGGGAGGACTCGAGGATAGCCATGCTTCTAGAGACTTCAAGTTTTGGTCTAATAGCTTTGACAGACTCTGCTTTCTCTATGATCATCTCAATACCACCAAGGATATCAACAAGGTTAAGTCTGTTGGTAGACAGAAGATGACGCAGAATCCCAGTTCCTATCTTATAAGGTGTGCAATTCTGACCCGTGGTCTCTTTGAATCCGCTGATAATCATGACGAGACAGAAACGAAACTGAAGAAAGAGATAACCCGGTTGAAGGAGGCCCAAAAGGCTCATTCCGAGAAGTTGTCTGAAGTGGAGAAAGCCTTAGTTAAGGAGAAAGAGTGTCAGGAGAATCTAGAGTCTGACCATAATGTCACCCTTACCCAACTCAACGCGAGGTTGAAGGTAGATAAGGTTACCAACAAAGAGCTGAAGGCCACTACTGATGAGTTAAGGGATGCTCTTAAAAAGTCTCAGATGGAAGTTCTTTCTGGTGGTGATGAAGCCTTTGAGCGGGTCAAGGATCAAATATTGTGCCTTTATCCTGGCCTGGCTATATCGGAGATGGACTATTTTAAGGTGATGCAGGATGGTCTCCTTATAGATCTTGAAGAGATGAAGAAGACTCATTCTCCTCAACCGAATGCTGAAGATCCTGCTACCGAGGAGAATGTAAACAATGATGATGACGGGAAAGAGGGGTCGACTGCTTGATGATTTTTGTTTCTGTTAGTCATCCGATAAGGATGTGATTATGTAATTTTTTGTAAGGAGTGGTTCTCCTTCCTTTTTGTTTACTTTTTGAATTGTTTCCTCTGAGCTTTGTACTCCATATTGCTCTTTTGTGGCTTTATGTAATCGTTTCTTCTCGTTTACCTGCATCTTAGCTTTTTATGCATTTTTTAAAGATAATCCGGTATATGTATAAGCCACTCAGATATAAAGTCCATTGGGATGAACGTGTCTGATCATGTAATACCAGGCATTATCTTATAGGGTTACTTGGTCACTTTCCATGCCGTTTAAGAGTACCTCTTAAAACCGGACATTCCCGATTTAAGTCTATTGGCGTTTATGAACTCGACCCTGATGAGGGGAGTTAGTTTGTAGAACTCGGCCCTGAAAAAGGGAGTTAGTTTATAGAACTCGACCCTGATGAGGGGAGTTAGTTTGTAGAACTCGATCCTGATAAGGGGAGTTAGTTTGTAGACTAGACCCTGATGATGGTAGTTATTTGTAGAACTTGACCCTGATGAGGGGAGTTAGACGTAGAACTCGACCCTAATAAGGGGAGTTAGTTGTATAACTTGATCCTGATGAAGGGAGTTAGTTTATAGAACCCGACCCTGATGAGGGGAGTTAGACGTAGAACTTAACCCTGGTGAGGGGAGTTAGTTTATAGAATTTCTAGCTTTTTGAAATTGTTAAGTAGCTTACTTTATAGCCATTTTTCTCTAAGATCCCAGTTTATTCAAGGAAAGTGTTCAACATGAAAGTTTTATATAATGTTTCAAACTTTCCAAAAAGTCCAAGAGCATGAATTTATCATGCTTGAGCAAAGAGTTTCGAATTTATGAAGTAGCCATGGTGAAGATGTTATAAGGTCAGTTTTATGAAAAATTCTTGACAAATCTCCAAGCCATACCTTTTGATCTTACTTTGCAAGTTACTTTACCTCTAAATCTCTCCATAATCATAAATTTACACAAACCTTTAAGGAATTACACAAGAGCTTGAAGCATTACCCAATTCACACACCACTTTCGAAGCATTTTGCAAAAGCTACATTTCCATTTTTGATAAACAAGTTTTTTGCCAAAAAATCTTCATTTAAGCATGCACTTTGCTTCTAATCAGATCACAAGCAGTCTCTTATGCCAAGAAGAAACCCCTTAAGCTAGAAAACGCATGACAAACTCCTTGTTTCACTCCATCCTTTCATCATGACCAGACATGCATTTTTATGCAAAGTGAAACCAAGTGATCAAATTACCATTCCATGTGAACTAAGATCAACTTCATCAAGTTACATAGACCATTGAAAACTCTATAAATAGAAAAACAAGTCTCAAAGCAACACACACCAAAATTTACAAAAAAACTCCATTGTTGCCGGTTTTCTCACCATAAACTCTAAACTCACAACCCTTGCAAGTTCTTTGCAAACAAATCATTCAAACATATTCCATACATCATATAGATGCTACTACAACCTTAAGTCTGATTCTACAACCCAGTCCATACCTTCATTTCTCACTTTTTGAGTTTGCACTTTGAGTTGGTTAGAAAGTTTGAGCTTATTTCAAAGCAAAGTAAGCACATCAATGGCTTCATTAAAGTCCAAGGAAGCTAAGAGGATTATCCTTTTGCTACTGTAATCACATTTAAAGGGGCAACAAACTCACTCTGTTTGGTAATTTTTTCTTAACTTTAAACTCACAGTTTAAGCTACCATTTGCACTCATTTCTTGATACATTCATTTTCATATGATTGGTGTGATCTGAAGTCCTATGAAAATAGGCATTTCTTGAGTTTGTATATCATTTGATTCAACTTTGAAAAATGTTAGAGCTTATGGCCTCATCAAAAATTCATGAGCTACAGTCCATATTAATTTATGATGTTTACATAACCTTGTGAAAAAAATGAGCAACTTTGATCTTTACACTTTTGCATTTGGTTGAGAAATAAAAGAGTTACCATTTTTGGAAGTTTGAGCTTGAGGCTTGTGTTGCTGGAAAACTAGGGGAAATTGATTTTTTGCGGGAGAAATTGGTTTCCCAAAACACGCTAACTGGTTTCCAAGGATAAATTGTGTTCCTGCTTCAGGATGTATCAAAGAGGAAACCGGTTTCCCGGAACTGGGTAACTGGTTTCCAAACAGGATTTTTGTTTTATTTTGTTCCTTTTTTTCAAAATTCCCACTTGATTTTGTATAACCAAATCCACTCCTTTTGACTTGATTTTTTGCATGCTACTTTATTTATGTGGGTACTTGGATAATATTTGAAAAAATATGAAAAATATGTTTTATTTTATTTATTTTTTTAAAAATCCAAAAACATGTCTTTTATACTTTCTTGTTGATTTCTTGATTATTCCCAATTTGAATTTGTCTACCATGTCATGTTTTGACTCTTGCTTAATAATATGATGTTTGTGTATTTTCATTACCTCACATGATTGGTACTTGTGTCAAAAATCCAAGGAAAATGGATAATTTTGTTGACTTTATAAGTCATGTGCATATGCATTCCCCTTTGTATAAAAAAAACCCTTGTGGATGGTCATCCTATGTATTTTCATATACTCTAAAGAAACCTTTTAACCCTAAAAAACTCAAATTTTTTAACTATCACCTCTTTCATATAAAAACCTTGACTTTGTGTCATTGTATTTTCAAACTTTCTTTCTTTAATAAAAGCTTCAATATACTTACACATACCAAAACAAATTTCAAAAGACTAACAGTAATTCAACCTCACCCAAGTCTTTTTGCCACTTGACTTTTCAATTTGAATCATTTTCTCAAAGATATTTGATATACACCATCTTCATAGTTGAGATATGATTCTCCTATCCCCATAGTAATTGTTGAAGCAAATGTGATTCTTTACACATGAAGATGTTAAATGGAAACTTGTTTATCTTTATATCCAAGTTAGTGCCTTTCCTTCATGATGCTGCAAGATCCATGTTCTCATACTTGTGGTGGTATTAGTTGAGCTTTTATCTCTAAAAGATGATGAAATATCTCTTCTCCTAAAATAAACCACAACAAACCATTTTATTATTTTTACCATAAATTACGAGGTTTTGATCCTTAATTGGTATTTAGGTATAAGACTATGTCTTTCCAAACAAAAATATCCTAAAATATATTTCTTTTCCCATCTTCACACTCATTTAAACAAATAAACTATTTTAAATCAAAAACAAATTTTATAAGTGGTTCCAATAGAGTACTATAGATACATAGGGTGCTAATACCTTCCCTTTGTATAACCAACCCCCTTACCTTCGATCTCTTCCTTATTCTTTACTTTTATTATTTACTCCTTGCATTGCATGTTAAACAATATGGTTTCGATCTTTTCCCTTTTCCTTGGGAACAATAAAGTTCGGTGGTGACTTCTTAAGTCTTTATGAGTCAAGTTTCTCAATAGCTTGGTCTCCTATATTTTTCACAATTATAGTACCTAGCCCGAAGGATCTTCCTGGACAGTGCTCTCCCTTAGATATGGCTTCCGCACAAACCTTCATGAACTTCTTTCATAACCAACGTGATCTCTTCTTCTCTTACACATCTCAGCATGGGTGTAGACCTCCCCATTTTATACAGTCTGTCAGATACTATTATATAGCGAGTGACACTACTACAAATAACGCATGTAATGTCGGATGCAAAATGCGTTTTACCTCGGTATCAAAAGCAAGGTAAATAAGGTCGTCATGAAAAGTAAAGACTTATCACCTCGTTGTTTAAAAGACCGAGGGGTATTTTAATAGCGCATGGGTTTGATCCACAACGTTTGCATTTTTATTATTTTCAATAATAACGCCTCATGTGTCTCGGTTTTTAATAAAATTGAGGGGTAAAGTAGTAGTATTTTTTTAATTTAAACTTGTTACATTGTTGACATGGAAAATTAATAAAATCTTTTATTTACAAAATATAATGTTTATCCTGAATATTAAACTGGTTACATTGTTTACCCAGATTATCAATACAAAAATTAATTTTTCCATGAAGAACCATATGTTGGATCTTCAAATCCTTGATATCCTGGGAAGATCAAATGCTGGAAACAATATATTTTCTATTTCTTTTCATTGCATTTGTTTATGATATTAACAACAAAAAAATGTTAGATGAAAAAAGGGTTAGAGGAAAAAAGGGTTAGATAAATAAAGGGTTAGATGAAAAAAGGGATAAATAAATATTTAAGTACACAAACCTTAAACGCAAATAATTTTATGCTCTTTCAATCCATCATAAAGAACACTTCATAACAAAGACTCTTGCATTTCTTAAAGTGGAGGATAGTTTCAAGTGCTTCATATGGCGTTCTATTATCAATTTTTGATATTCAAAATATTTTTATAATGGAAGCTAACATAGTTTTCACGCGGATCACTAATGGAAGTGTCTTGACCGTTGATAGTCATGAAATAGATAACAGGAATTTAATAAAGGGCGGTGACAAATATCATCAACTTTAACGCTAAAATATCCCCTCGGTTTTGAAAAAACTGAGGTGCAAATAATATATTTTTAATTAGATTGTTTACCAAGAATATCATAAACACAATATATTACAACAAATTCCCACTAGTGCTCAAGGCTTGCTGAATTTAATAAAAGCATAGCCTTTATTCATCCCAATTCTGCAAATTAATAGTAAACCACACAAAATCATCAATCATCATTATTTTTAACGTAAAAACATTGAATGTTCTTAAGAAGGAATTTGGTAGCGTACCTGAAATCTATTGGCATGTTGACAAAATAAAAGGAGAAAGTGTTTTCAACAATAGATCTTTGGTGAAATCTAAATTTTGTTGCATACCTTTATGTTGGAAATTAAAAAAAAACCATAACTTACCCATCTTCGGATATGTTATTTTAATTTTTGCACTTGCAATCCATCTCTGAGATTTGTTCTTAAGCATATTTAGTTCAAAAAATTTCATGGCAATGAACAGTACTAAATATTTCATGTATCTGGTGCGGCTACATATAAGTTAGAATTAGGGTAAAATCTGATAAATTAAGGTATTTATATTAAAAGCTGACTCCTTTATCCCTCAGATTTAACTTATAACCGAGGTGTATTATATTATCTATCACCCCGACTTTATGGAAAAACCGAGCTGAAATGTTTTTTTTTTGGACTTACATTGTTTGCACAAAAAATTAATATAAATATTTTTAAAAACAAATCTTTGTTCTTTTGAATGAATATCTTCGCTGATATATTACCTATAACCTCAGTTTTATGGAAACACCGAGGTGAAATGTATTTTTTTTACTTACATTATTTACACAAAAAATTAAAATAAATAGTTTAAAAATAAATCTTTGATCCTTTGAATGAATATCTTCACTGATATCTATCATCCTATTAGTTAAACTCCCTTCCTTGGGTAATTTACAAAGAAGGGAGCTTAACTTCCTTCATTGTCTCCCTGAAGGGAGAATGAGTTTTCTGCACTTGCAATCTATCAACACCAACAACAACATCAACACCAACAACAACATCAACACCATTACATGAGATAGATTGCAAAGGAAGAAAAATGTTTAGTCCTATAAGAACATTGAAGGACTTTTCTGTCTTGCAATCCATCCCAAAGAATGATGCAATTTCGAGTTTGGTGCGGCTACAAATAAGTAAAGATTATGGTAAAAATGTGTTTTCTTTTTATAGTGTAATCTGATTAGTAGACCCCTCGGTTATATTGTAACATCGAAGGGTTAGTTAATTATTTAACAATTTTAATAAAAATAATACATAAACTACAAAGTTAGGATTCGAAGTGCGTCCAGAATAATTTTACCCCTCAGATTTATTAGAAACGGAGATAGGTTGATACTTTTCCAATTAAAAAATATAATACATGGCGTGCCTAGGCGTAATACATCATTGGTTTTCTGGTTGACTTGAAAGCTCCGTCGTGAAATGTGTTATTTATTATAGTGAAAATACCTTTTTTTATGTGCCTGGCTTCGTTGGTATCTTCGGGTAGGGTTCCCTGTGTTAGATATTGTCTTATTGGGGCCATCCATCTGGTGATGTGCTCAATCGGCATGGAACTTTCCTGCTCGATACTGGACCCTTATAGGATTTCTTGTATCACTGTTTTATTTATCCCCGACCCTTTGGTGCTAGCGATTCGGGATGGTACGTCGTCTCGTACATTCTCTTCCCTGGGATGTGATTAATCTAAAATTCTGTGGAGGTCTTTGATAGCCCATGCGATATATGGAGGTATTTCAACAACGCTGAGTCTTTTTCTTAGCATTCTCCTTTCATCTTCCCTGGTGATCAACTGTGAATCAGTGTTTGATGTCATATGGGTGACTCCCACTTATTTAGCTAACTTTATCCCACTATGAGAGCCTCGTATTCTGCTTGATTGTTGCTAGACTGAAAGTTGAAGCTTAAGGAGCACTCCAATACGAAGTTACCGGGTCCTTCAAGGACGACCCCGACTCCGCTTCCCTTAAGTATGGAGGAACCGTTAGCATGAAGAGTCCATTTTCCTGTATTTTCTTCGGGTATCTATTGCGGCTGTAAAGCGACAACCAAAAAGTAAAGTATTATTTTACCGGGTGTGATACGGTGGCAGAACTGACTGTTATACTAGTTTTGTGTTTGTGTTTGCAAAATGTTGCGGTAAGCAAGAGTCGCCATCGACTTTTCTTTTATCCAAATTAAGGAAAGGGTGAAAAGAACAGAAAAGACCTTTTCGAGAATTTTTTGAGTAAGGGGGGTAGATTATGGAAAGGGAAGGTGTTAGCACCCTTTCCATCCGTAGTTTTCTACGGGCTCTTAGATGTTTTGCTCATTTTTGGAATACCTTGTGCTTTTGTGTCTGTTGAAAAAGTAGTTTGAAAATGCCTTAGTGCCGTGATTTTCTTTATGATAACTCTTGTATCAGTCCTCAAGAGTGTTGACAAAGCATTTTTTGAAAGTATTTTGAAATGTTTTTTTGTATAAATGTGAAAATTTGTTTTGAGCAAGCATCTAAGAACTATCTACTTTTACTCGAAAAGGGTCGTTCTTTTTCTCCTATACTTTAGATAGTCCTATCATACTATTAGTGAGTAGGCATCCCTATCGTTGGATTTTTAAGGGACATTCGAAGGGACGTACACTCATAAAGGCAACATATATAGACGCTTTAGCAATTTTGTTTAAGGGACTAGATCATTTACCGAAAGTAAACACTGTAGGGTCATCGAGGGACTATGATCTTTTGATTCGAGGGTCTTTGCTAAAGCGTCCCTATTCTCGAGGGACATGACTGTTTTATTTTCCAAAAGGCAACCAAAGCGGGCGTACCCTAGAGGTGTATATGTGAAAGTGTGCTATATTCAGTTATTTTAGTCTTGTGTTGAGTTTGCTAATCGTTTAATTATTAGGCTCTTGTCATGCAATCCTATTAGTCTAGCAGTAATATATACAATAATTTAAAGTGCAGAAATTTAAATTCACATTATTACAATGCTTCGGGGAGGGGGATATTTACATGTCCAAAAATTTGGGAGGAAAATAAAGAAAAGCAGTAAAAGCCCTATTTAATTCAATTACATTCCATCAACAAATACATTAGTATAAAAAATGCGAAAATAAATAACGTGTGCGAAATGGAAAGAGACGTCTAAAGCCCTAAAAAATTTCTAAGTGAAATAAGAAAAATCTTTTGGTTTTTGTTTATTCTAAGAAAATACTTAAAATTAAATTAAATGAGAAAGACCAAATTTAATCCTAATTAATTAAATAAATAAAAGAAAACTAATTCTAATTTTTTTTTGTATTTTTGTTAAGAAAATATTTGAATTAAATAACCTATTTCTAATTGATTTTAAATTAATTAAAGCAAGTCAAAATAATTAAGTAAATTAAATTATGAAAATTAAATTAATTTGAAAAATCCTAAGTCTATTATTTTTTATGATTTTTTATTTTATATTATTCTAAAAAGCGATTAAAAGAAAAAAACAATTAAACAAATAAATAAAGAAAAAAGTAAATGGGTTTGACACAAGGCAGAAAGGGGGTGCAATCTGGAAAAAGTGAGGCCCAAATTAAGCTGGCCCAGAGGCTGTATTGGATCTGGTGAGAGGGTCCTTTGAATGCCCATGGTGGGGGTGCATATTTGTTGCGCTTGGATCTGGTTGCATTGACATTGGAAGGCATGGATCTGATGGCCTATGATGCGCATGTATAACCTGGCTGCAAAAAAGAATTGGAAAAATAATATGCAAGAGGCAGGGGTCAAACCCTTGACCTCTCACACACGTAATGTTGATTTGTCACATGCGCGCGCTTCAGTGGGGTCCAGATTTTTGAATGGACCAATCATTGTATCCCTTTTTGCCACGCCTCAGACAGCGTCAGTCAAGCCACCGGAGGTGGTGGCTCCGGTTATCCCCTCCAGTTGGCCAAAACCCTGAACCTGCAAAATTTCAAGAAAATAAGCATGGAAATAACCCTATTGAACTAATTAGACCCTTGCAAACACGATGGCATGGTTGGTTTGTCCTGTAGAGGTTTGTATTTTGAGATACAAAGCTTGGTTGAAGCTTTTCCCTAACAATGGCAAAGCTTCGTCCCTGCTTTAAATCAACCATGTGATGGCTCTAAACACACATAATTATCAGTATAAACATGAATATGCACATGGAAACAATTTATATTGCATAATAAAAAGTTTTGAGTTCAAGGAAATATACCGAACCGATGACACTCAGGGGAGTGATTCTGGGCACGTTTTGACTTGATCGAGGGTTGAAATAAACTCCTGGGAACCTTAGGGTGATGATATAACTCCTGGAACGGACTGAGTATGGTTGGATCAGTGGTTTTGAGTTTGACAACTTTATGAAATTTTTTGCAATTTTATTGGCTTAATTAGGCAGTGTGTATGTGTCTATAATACTTGCACATGGCTTGTATATATATAGGAGAGGAGGGAGCAAGGTTGTAAGGAAAGAATCCAAGGCATTAAGGTCATGTTTAAAGCCATTATTCTCATTTTTAAAAATTACCAAAACTTGAGATTTCATGCCATGTTGGGACTTGGATGTACCTGGACACTTCTTGCACGAATTTATGTGCTTCTAGGCAAGACAAAATATCATCCCAAATGCCAAAGCCCATCTCTATTTATTTTGTACAATTTATTTTATTTATTTGAAATGAATCAAAATAAATATTTATAAAATAAATCAAAATTATAAGGCAATGTAAAATTGAGATTAGAGGTCCCCTACAAGGTTAGGAAGATGTTTTAAGTCCAATAAATTAAGGCATTAACCTAAAAGTTTAAGTTTGCTCAATGCACAATTCTTGAAATTTCCAAAATTTTCCTAACTTGGGCAAGCCATAACTTGCTCAATGTTTATCTCATGATGATGATGTTGGACTTTTTGGAAATCCCAAGATGTCTACTTCAATCCCTGTTCTGATTAATTTTGAATTTGAAGACTTTATATTGATGTAAATGGTCTTGACAAAAAGTGTCTTTTGTTGACTTTCTGAAAATGACATGTAATGTATAAGCTTGTATCTTTCAAATGGTGCATCTCTTGAACTTGAGGACAAAAGATAAGTGGTAGGTAATTAGATTCTATCTAAAATGAGCTTTGGTTGGGGAAAATGGATGATATATGTGAAAGTTATGCCTGATCAAAGTTTAGTTGACTTTTCCTATAGAAACCCTAATTTAGCAATTCTTGACTTTTGATAGATTAAGAGAATTTCTTGAGGAATCATGATCAAACCTTGATAAAATGATGGATATCACTTTAAAATGTTGATGTTGACCAAAAATCAAGAATTTTGACTATATTTGGGTCACAGTTGACTTTTGACCTAGTACAGTTGATTTTCAAGCATTTGAGCAACTGACTGAGCAAACTTGTAGTATAGGGAATGAAATTTGGCATGGACAATCTTGAAGACATATTAGGACCATGGAAAACACTTGAGACCTTTGGACCTCACACATCTTGATGAAAAGTGAAACCCTAATTAGAGTTCATTGCTTAGGAGGAGAATTTGTCTGGTCAGTTCTTGGTCATCCTTGAGCAGTTGGGAACCTCAATGAGCATGTCTTGAGTAAAATGGGAGGGAAAGTTTTGGGGTACAACATCTTCCCCTGTTCAATCTTCTTAAACCTGAGGGTTTAGATTGGCTTTCCTGCTGTAGCGGTAGAAATGTTTAAGACTAAGCCATTGGATTGACTATACCTTATACAAATCAAAATAAAAATCGCCACCGCGCTTTATTGTTTCCAAAGGAATGGGAAAAGAGCGAATAACCCAAAAAGAGGGGGAAAGATTCAAGGTAAGGGGGTTGGTTATGCAAAGAGAAGGTATTAGCACCCTAAATATCTACGGCACTCCGCAGGAGCCTCTTTGTAAAATCTGTATATTTTGGCTATAAAAAATGTTGTATAAAAATGGATGGTGGAGGTGAGAAAAGAAATATATTTATTTTATAATTTTTGCACCCGCCGTGGTTGCGAACCTTTAGTGCCTACGTACCACCTTTTCGTGTAATAGGGGATCAGGGTACACGTAGTTCCTCTTTAAAAAATTTAAAACACAAATGTGTTGGTTAATTTTATGAGATAAAACATCATCTTCGTGGGGAAAACATACCTACTACCCACAATTATGAGAAAGGAGAATTTGCATCATCTCCAAGTGGAGGATATGGCCTGGATCTTAAAATCAACAATGCTTCACTCAACATCCAAGTGGAAAATATCTCTCTTAACTACATATTATAGAAGTATAGTTGTTTGTATCACTACAAGGATTGACAAGAGTTCAATCTTTTGAGAAAAGTTTAAAGATAAAAGCCAAAGTGGCAAAATGGTTTGAAATGAGATTGATTGACTTTTAGTCTTCTCACAAAAAATGTGAAGGCGTTATTAAGTTGATTGGAGTTTATTTATGAAAATGTTTTGAAAATGCATGGACATAAGTCCAAGTTCATTATGAAAGTGGTTCAAGTTTAAAAACAAGAAGAGTTTTCAAAAGGAGGAAGAAGATTTTTGAAATTAAAGAAGATGGGAGGAGAAGAAGGGACTATCCTAAAGCATAAGATAAAAGCTAGGGATAAGAACCATCTAACCAACAAGAAGTCAATACTTGACATTGTGAGCCAAGATAGAATTCCTATTCCTTGGATTGAAACCAATCAAGCAAAAAAATACTAGACCTCTTGAGAGAACCAAACTTCAAGTGTATTAAGTCTTCACAAAAATTGGGCAGAGTAACGGTTGTATACGGGTGAATTCCATATTACAAACAAATGGTGTAATCACAAAAACCTGCACATAAAAACAAACAAGCAACCCAATGTCTTGAGGTAAACCTCAAGAACTCCAGACAAAATAATCAGATAAGATCCCAAGGTCTCTAAGATAGGCCAAGGTTTCTAATCCTAAGTCCAAGAAAAGTCCCATACTCCATAATGCCAAGGATAGTAACCAAATAGTCCAAGTACCATTAAAGATTTTTATGGTTTATGTTGATTATTAAGTATCTTAAAAAAAGAAAAGAAAAGGTCAAGCGAGAAAAGTAAAAATGACAAGAAAGTAAATGCTCAAGTGAGCAAAGATGAAAATGGCATAAAATATAAATGCTAAAAGTAAATGGTACATAAAGCATAAAAAAAATAAAAGCATAAAGTAAAATAAGTAAATAATTAGTGGTTAGTTGGATGAACATCTTGAAGCTTGCATTTGGAACTCATTAGAGGATTGGTAGAACCAGAGCCTCCACACAACAAGTTGCATTTGCTTTTTGTCAAGTATATCATCCATTTGGAATTCTCACAAGTGTCATTTAATGATCAATGATGTTTAAGTGATCCGCGTTGACCAAAGGTGTTGTATATCCATTAGAGGATTGGTAGAACCAAAGCCTCCATACAATGAATCTCAAGGTTATTGGATCAAAGAGATCAAATTAACATACTTGGGCTTGTAAACATAAGTTTGGGCCATGAATGATCATTTATTCGAATCGGGACAAAATTTAGCGCTATGTTAAGCAATCGTAAGTGGACTTATATAGAAGTCACACCTATTTTGAGGCCGGTCAATAGCAATCTATGCACCACTTGTTTTGAGACATGATATAGATATCATGCTCCAACAACATTTAGTGCAATAAGAAGGGGATGAGATGAAGAGGGATGAAAGAGAATATACAAACCACTTTTGAATTAAATTTAATCAAACTATTATTAAAATCATTCATCCATTTTTGTGGAGTTAAACTCAACACCATGGATCCATTGATTTTAATAAAGTTTATGATCCAAATTTTAACCCAAGATCAGCCAGAAAAAAGTCACAAAATAATATTACATTTTAATATATACAAAAAGGTTTAAAAATAATGTTTAAAAATAGAAAGTAAAGAAAAAAAATACCAACTATGTTCAAATTAATCAAGAAATAAAAAGTAAGACCATAGAAAAATCAGGAAAAAGGCTCAAATAATCTTACAAGTTTTTTGGTAATTTTTAAAGTTAGAAACTATTTTTAAAATTAAAAGAAATGGGTAAAATAAACCAAAAATGATAAAAAATAGTAAAGTCAGAAAAAAAAAATAAAGTCACCAATATTTGTCACAATATCATTGGATCACTCCATAATTTTTTCAGAATTTAAAAATGTATAAAAGTATTTTTAAACATTTAAAACAATTCAAATAAAGTGTAAATTTATAAAAATTACAAAAACACAAAATTAAATTGTGAAAAAATAAAAATCAGAAAGAGAATAATCAAAATATTTTTTCATAACTTTTTCAGATTTTTTGGACTTAAAATGAATTTTCTATGATTTTTTGAAATTTAAAACAATTAAAATATAAAAATCAGAAAAGAAAAGAAAAGTAAAAATATGTGGACCATTGGATGAGAGTCAAAACGCATTAGTAATCAAATCCAAGGGATCTGGCGCGTTGTGTATGTCATGGTCATTAGTGAATAAAGTACATAATCAAATATAAATCAGATTTTCAAAAATAAGAAGTGGCGTGCCATCATTGGTTGGAAGATGACACGTAGGTCATCTTCAACCTCCAGCCAACGTGATTTATAGGTCTCTCAAACTGTAAAATCAGAAGCTCAGACCCATGACGTTCGCTTCGTCTCTTCAAGACGAAGACAACCACACCCTCACGCCAAATTTATATAAACTGTAGCTCAAGCAATTTGGAAGGGAAGTTTTAAAAAGCGATTTGAAATTTCATGGTCAAAACGTGTTTCCAGTTAAAGGTAAGTGTTGCGACTAGAACCAGGGTAATGAGAGCAACATAATGATATCCGAGTTTTGAAGAATTGATGAAGGAATCTACCTATTGAAGTTGAGTTGCAGAGCTCTGAAACTGGACTTCTATGGAGCAGTATAGGGCAATATTCTTGAATGTAATTATGTGGTTAGCTTCAGGGAAGATCAAGGAAGGTGAATTGATGGAAAAATTGGATCTAAAAAGGCTTGAGAATGGATTTTGAAGTTACTGAATTCTGAGTTGTGAAACAAGTTTGGCAAGGTGATTCTGGCTATCCAAGCTTAGGAAAATGAATGGGGAATGACCCTCTATTTATAGGGAATCAAATGGAATGTTCAAGCGTGTGAAATCATGAAGTTTGGAGGGAAATCGTGTGAAGTTACAAACAAGAAAAGTGTGACTTCAAACTTGACCAAAACTCATCCTAAACGCGCGTTTTGTTGTGCTAATCCATTCTAGAAGTTCACTAAATATGTTTAGAGGCAATAACGCGTGGAAAACTTGTGATTAGAAGCCAAAACAAAGATTTCAAAATCTGACTTGTGAGGAAACTTCAGTTCCAAGTTACCAATTTCAAAATCATGACATTCTCAGCTCAAGGGGTCTTAGGGCATGATTCTTGATGCTTTAGAAAGATGAGGTTACAAGCTTTTCAATGGAAAAATAATGGAATCAAGTGGATGTTTGAGCTGAAAGTTGCGTTGAGTCAAAGTTGGAGAAAAAGAGTTGACTTTCCATACTTAGAAATATTTCAAGTTCTTCTTCAAAAATGACCTATAATGTCTTGCATCCAAACATGGCCTTCCACTTGGAATTTGCTCTTGGCCAAAAAAAATGGCATGAAGTAGATCTCTTGAATGACATTTTGAATCTTGAACCATTCAAAATTTCCAAAAATTGAGAGAGTTATGAATTGTTGAAGTTGGAAAAAATCATGAAATGACCTATAATCTTTTGCATCCTTAAGGCAACTTCCATCCATTTTCTCACTTTGCACATAAAAGAAGGCATAAAGTTCACAACTCCAAGATCATTATGGAAAACGAATGGGCTCAAGGTGATAAAAATTGACCAAGTTATGATCATTTGAAGTCACACATGGAAAATTGGGGATTCATCTGGAGGACTTGTAATCTTTCTTCCTCATTAAGTCTCTTCCTCATGACAACTCCTTGAAACTTTTGAAGTGATTTGTTGATAACACTTTGAAGAGAAAGATGTCTTTATAATCACTAAAAAATACCAAGAGATGAGCAAGATATATTCCTTTGAAGTTCAAAACCCTAGCCCCTTAGATCAAGAGAATGCTTTGAGGAACTTTGACAATTTTGAACAAACTTCTTGTACCAACACACATGATTTGTAAACAGAAGTTGTTGAGGGTGATAATGAGAACTCATAGCCACCAAAACCACTTACATATCTTGAACATTGAGAGAAATATGCACTTGTGACCAAATGGAATAAAATCTTGTCCAACCATGACAACTTCTCCAATCAATCCCTTGTGCTTTTCAACCAAATTTGATAACCTTGAAATGTGATGACCTAAAACAACCTTGCCATTCCAATTCTTCCAAAACCAATAAAATGGTGAGGTTTGAACTTCTCAAGCTTTATTGACTAGGGCATGAAAATAAACTCATGAACCCATGGGGTAACTTGTTAAATCCCATTTCCTTTACCTACATGGATAACAAGCAAGACAAACCAATATTGCATTTTATTTAGTTAAAAGAAGAAATCAAGACAAAAACAATATTCATGATCACAAAAGAACATAAGTCAAGGTGCTTGGTGATTCCTCAAAAGGGAAAAGCTAAATATAGGGAGGAGAACCAAGAATCCTAGTGTGATCTTGTTGTGAATGAATCAATATGGTATGATGAAGGGATCTTAGGGGGAAAATTGGGGTACAACAGCTGCCCTTATTTAAGTTTCTTCTATCCGGAGATACGAAGGTTAAAAATCTTCGTGTCGACGCGATCAAAGATACTTAAATATAAAACAAACCCTATTTTTGGCCCTAAGATGCCACACAAATGTTTATGATCATGAATACACATGGACAATTCCAAAGGGACACAAATCACAACTAGGGAGGTAATAAAAGAAATAAATAAACAAAAGAGAAACCTGACCAGGAGAATAAATCACTGGTGGATCAAAAGACCTGAATCAAAGAGGATGGTAGAATGGTCAAAGGATACACCAACTTCTACCGAAGGCGAAACTACCGATGTTTACTGAAGGCAGAGAGAAAGATAACAAACATCGACATTCACTGCCGATGTCCTGCTGACTTTCACTAAAGGTAGAGAGGAAAGAAATATCATAGCACCACTGTTCACTGACGATGAACTACCAATGTTCATTGAGGGTAGAAAAAAAGATAACTAACATCGACGTTCACTTCCGATGTCCTACAAACTTTCACTGAAGGTAGAAAGAGAATATATCATAGCACCACCGTTCACTGACGATGAACTACCAACGTTCACTGAGGGTAGCAAAAAGATAACAAACACCAACTTTCACTGATGGTGATCTACCAACATTCACTGAAGGTAGAAAGAGAATATATCATAGCACCACCGTTCACTGACGATGAACTACCAACATTAACTAAGGGTAGCAAAAAGATAACAAACACCAACTTTCACTGATGGTGATCTACCAAATTTCACTGAAGGTAGAAAGAGAATATATCATAGCACCGCCATTCACTGATGATGAAATACCAACATTCACTGAGGGTAGCAAAAAGATAACAAACATTGATGTTCAATGCCGATGTCCTACCAACTTTCACTTAAGGTAGAAAGAGAATATATCATAGCACCGCCATTCACTAACGATGAACTACCAACGTTCACTGAGGGTAGCAAAAAGATAACAAACATCGACGTTAACTGCCGATGTCCTACCAACTTTCACTGAAGGTAGAAAGAGAATGTATCATAACACCTCCGTTCACTGACGATGAACTACCAACGTTCACTGAGGGTAGCAATAGGATAATAAACATTGACATTCACTGTCGATATTCTACCAACTTTCACTGAAGGTAGAAAGAGAATATATATCATTACATCGCCGTTCACTGATGATGAACTACCAACGTTCATTGAAGGTAGCAAAAAGATAACAAGTTTCCCAAAGATTCTGGAGTTTCACCTATAACGAGTCTCAACTTCTTCTTTAACCAAGGCACTCCGCCTAGAAAGGATAATATATAAGCTGTCTCAAATAAAGAGACTTCCACTTGCAAATATTTCACAACGAGCTATTTCTGTGATATTGGAAGTCTTGCCATCCGTTGGCGTAATCTAACAACAAACTGCGAACTATTCACTCATAGAGGTGATAGCAACAAAAAAGTTACGTCGACTTTTACAGAGAAGCACAAGTTACTCAAATAAAGAGACCTACTACTTGTTATCATGGAGGATTGTAAAAAGAAATGACTTTCTGGGGAGAGAAATATGACTTCCCGGAGAAAGAAATATGACTTCCTGGAGAGATGCCACGATATTCCTGCTGAGGAGATAAAGTCTTCTCGTGCAAAATAAATGCACCAACCAAAACTTAAAGTTTTTAGAAATCCAAAGTAAATAATATTGTGGTGGAACCACAGATTCAAACAAGAAATAAACTGGAACGAAATGGTCAACCGAAATACATCCTTTGAGAAATAAACTCAAGAGGGAAAACCAAATACATCCAAACCAGGAGCTGTACAGGAAGGCTAAAGCAAAAATCATCCACCAGGGACAACTCAGTGGGGAAATTGAAAGAATATACGCTTTCTGCTTAAGGCCAACACTCTATTAAAGAGAGGACAACGTAACTCTGCAAAACAGGATGATATATCAACAAAAATATTAACAAATGTCAATGATCAATTTTAGCTATGCATGATATATGTATGAATGTATGAGTGTTATCGTGCGTATGCTGAAAAAACTGATATACAACATTGGGAATAACCAGGAAAAACCACCTCGGGAACTAACAACACTCGGCTAAACTTCATCCAAGATGATCATTCCAAGAAAAAGTAAATGCCAACTAAGGAAACAAAACCTACTGGCTGCTTTAGCTTTACTGGGGAGCGACATAATCCGGAAGTAAGCAAAACAAAGTGACAGAATAGTACAAATACAGGGATAAAACATCCTTCTTCAGGCTTCACCGGGGAAACAAGTGTTTTTAAAAGTAACATTCCTACTGGAGATTTCAAAACCAATCTCAAGTAAAGCAGACTGACACCAAAACATTAAAACATTCACTGGGGAATTCAGGCCTAGTTCATTGGGGAGGTTAACACCACATCCACAAAGGGAAAACCACAATACGTCCTTCACTTAGAGAAACCAGGGACCTGCATTTTTCAAGAGTGGTTATGATACCAACTTCTCTGGAAAAAGAACTTCTATTAGGCCAAACAAAAACTTCACTGGAGAAAATGCGGATTGAAACTTCACATCATGAAAACTCAGAAAAGAGCAGAAATGAATCCAAACTTGACCGAGGATACTGGAATCATAAACCCAATACGGCAAAAATATCCTGCGTGAACCTTCCCGGGGGGGAACAAAAACTTCTCAAAACGACTGGAGTCTGTCCATTCCTGGGATCAGCATTTTTGTTGTCGTTGCTTCATCACAAATCCCAAAGTAAAAGCAAATTGTAAATTCTTTTTGAAAAATCGATTTTGTTATTTAATCTTTTGCTTTGAAAGTTATTATCAATAATAAATGGAGTCTTTACAAGCTAAATAAAATAAGAAATACAAAGAATTGGGTAAAAGCTCAAATTTCATTAATAGAATGGTAGTCTGCGAATGGCGAGACTCCATAGATGATTACAAAGTTAGGAAAATGGTAATATATAATGGAAAAGATACATTGAGATACAATGACCACTATCCCCTCTAACAACTTTTGAAATCCTGAGCAGCAGCTTCTGTTGAAGTATGGTGAGGATCCAAGAAGATTGTTGCTTCAACGATCAAGTCTTGCCTGATGTAGTTACTTGCCAAGAAAGTCCCTAACTTTTGCCTAAGCTGCCCTTGCAGGTTTTCAACTTAGCGGGAAATTTATTCTGTTTAGGTCTCTAATTTTTGCCCAGAACGCCCTTTCGGGTTTTCGGCCTACCGAGACGCTCCTTTTTTGCCTAAGCCGCCCTTCCAGGTTTTCAACTTAACGAGCTGTTCTTTTATGACCATTGCGCACAATCTGTTGCGCATTCTTCAGTGAGACCACATAATTCTAATTCTTCCTTATGTTGTCAATGGATAGGGCTTGGAACTGGGTTCCAACAGTAGCCCCATCCGCTTCTACAATACTAAAAGAGGATAGATGGGATATTAACAACGCCTGCTCCCCATTTACAATTACTACTTTCCCTTCACGCACAAACTTTAGCTTCTGATGTAGAGTTGAAGTGACAGCCCCTGCTTCGTGTATCCATGGCCGTCCTAGCAAACAACTATACGCGGGGATAATGTCCATTACCTGGAAAGTTATCAAGAACAAGTGTGATCCTATATGGATGGGTAAGTCCACCTCACCGATGAAATATTTCCTCGACCCATCAAAAGCCTTCACAATGATGCCACTCGGGCGCATAGGTGTTCCCTGATACTTTAACTTCATGATAGTACTTCTCGGTATAACATTCAATGCGGATCTGTTATCGATTAGCACATTGGACAGCAAATCATTCTTGCAATTCATAGATATGTGGAGGGCCAGGTTGTGATTCCTCCCTTCATCTGGTAACTCATCATCACAAAAACTCAAGTTGTTACACGATGTAATGTTTCCAATCACGTTGCTGAATTGATCCAACGACATGTCATTCTCTAAAAAAGCTTGGTCTAGTACTCTCATCAATGATTCTCTATGAGCGTAGGAGTTCATCAATAAAGCTAGGATGGATATCTTTGAAGGAGTCTGCAATAGCTGATCTACAATTTTGTCGTCACTCATTTTAATTATTTTCAAGATATCATCCACTTCTTTCTCCAATGTAGCTCCACTAGTCTCTCCTGCAACCTTCTTAGGCTCATGGTTCTCAGCAATTTTCTTTCCAGCAACAACATCTTTTCGAATAACTGGCGCAAACACACGACCACTACGGGTCACCCTGCTATTATCAGCTATATTTCCAATATCTGGCATTGGCTGGATGGGAACTTCCACCCCATCTTCCAAGATTGTAGCGTTGTATTTGTAAGGCACAGCCTTATCTGATTTATAGGGAACAGGTCATGGCAGACTAATTACCAATGGGGTAACAGCTGGTTTGCTATGGTACTCCACCTCAAGGTGAGCGGGTGCACCAAAACAAGGTACAATGACATTTACACCTTCCTCGACACAATCAACTTTCAACAGATCACTCCCGGCAAACAAATCTTCGTCTGAAGAGAAATACTCATCCGCGGAGGCATATTCTTCCTCTGACTCTTCTCCCATCAAACAAACTTTAACCATATCAACCTCGTGATAATCATCTCTCTGACCTGTGATCTTGATAGTCCCATTGTATAACTGCAATTGAACACCCTCTCTCACAACAAAACATCCTCGGGGGTCTTGGCAGCAAACTATGCAAGATCCATATTGGTGTTCCACCTGTCCAGCAGTACGGCAGAAAGTGGCATGCAACTGTACGAGATCTTCATTCAAATGTTCCATATCAAAAATTCTGAATTCACCAGAACATCCAGAAACCATATTCACTTCCTCTTCATACTCTGCCCTAGGCCTGATTATATGGATTAAACCTTCATCCATCATCTCCTGCAAATCAACCTTTATCTTCTCGCAACCCTGGATGTTTGTACTGCAAACAACACAACCGACGTGGTCATGCGTATAATAATTGAATTCATAGAGGTCTGTGTGCATCTTCAATAGATCCCCTCTAACCAGATTAATGTCAAAAATCCGGAAGTCAGCTGGACAACCAGCCACCATATTCACAACATTCACTCCCCCGTGTTTGGGTAAAGGATTGCCTTTCACATTAGGTCCCATGTCTTTGAAAGATAGAATTCTAGACTTCACTAACTTTTTCACTTCAGTCTTCAAAGGATAACAATTTTCAACGCTATTCCCTGGTGCTCCCTGATGAAAGGCACACGTCTGGTCCGCTTTGTAATACCAAGGCAATGGTGATGGTACTGCTGGAGGTGGTCGTGTCTGGACCAACTTCTTCTGAATCAATGCTGGTAGTAGCTCTGTATAGCTCATGGGAATAGGGTCATAGTTCTCCCTTCTCTGATTATTTCCCTGGTTCCCCTACTGGGACTGTCTTTGATAAGCAACGGTAGTTAGAGCGACATTTATAACAGGAGTCACTGAAGCAACTTGCTGGTGACACTGATAATTCCTTCTAGGAGCATTTACCCTCCTCTCTTGTATAACAGAATTGGCATCCCCTTCTTTCTTCTTTGTAAACCCATAAGCTGGCTTCTTCACACTTCCGGATCCTTCCCCCTTTGTCAAACGGCCTTCTCTTACTTCCTCTTCTAAGCGGATGCCCATTCCTACCGTTTCTGTAAAATCACTCGGGGCACTTTCTACCATTATTTCGTAGTAGAAAGCGCTTAACGTTTTCAGAAAAAATTTAGTCATTTCCTTCTCCTCCATAGGGGGAACCACCTATGCAACCACTTCGCGCCATCTCTGTGCGTACTCTTTGAATGATTCTCTATCTTTCTGAACCATGGCCCTAAGCTGGTCACAATCAGGCGCCATGTCCACATTATACTTGTATTGTTTTATAAATGCTTCTCCCAAATCATTAAAGGTATGGATGTTGGCGCTGTCTAGACTCATATACCATTTCATCGCTGCGCCGGTCAGACTATCTTAGAAAAAGTGAATCAGCAAACGCTGATCATCAGTGTGGGTAGAAATTCTTCTTACATACATCACCAAGTGAGCACGAGGGAAATTGTTGCCCTTGTACTTCTCAAACTCTGGGACCTTAAACTTAGCAGGCACTTTAACATTCGGGACCAAACACAGCTTATTCACATTCTGCCCAAATAACTCTTTTTCCCTAAGAGCCTTCATCTCTCTTTGCATTCTTTCAAACTGCTCTTGGAAATCATCCATTTTGTCATAAAGGCCCAAGTCTTCACTCGGCGGAGGGAAAGGACGACACACATCTTCATTAACAAACGGAACCAGATTCACCGAAGGAGGTGCAACATGAACAGTATGCACCACAGGAGGTGCTGGAGTAACAACATTTGGAACCACTGGAGCATCTTGGGGGCCCAAATTGGAACCTTCAGGTACAAGATTCTCTGGCATTCCCCACGGATAACCCTGAGGCATGCAGTTTTGAACAACAGTCGGAGTAGCGGATATAGGAACAACATGACCTTCAGCATTTGCCCTTGTTGATTAAGGTTGAACAGTCAGTGGCTGATTCTGAGCAACCACTAGAGCTTACATCAGAATAGTCAAATTGGCCAAGCCAGCCTTCAAAGCAGAAACTTCTTCGCGCAGCTCGCGATTCTCCTGTTCTAAGTTGTCCATCTTCTTTTTGAAGTTAGTCCGAGTGTTGTAGTGATGAGTCAACTTGCTGAATGAAGTAAAGAAGCTGGGTAAGGCACCTGGATATGCATAGTAAATGCAATAAATATGTGCAACATGATGCATGACATGCAATGCACATGATTATTTTTACTTTATCTTTTAATATTCCGAGGGATTTAACGTTTATAGACATATTGCAAACATCAAAATAAGAACGCATTTGAAATACTGAAAACTTTTATTATAATAACTTCAAAATGGGTTACAAGTTTCAATGATCTCAAGTACAAGATGAAAATACAATCTAAAATCCTGAGAAAAGGAACTGATAGAGATCAATCTGTACGCTGGCGCTTCCCTGTGAGCCTGGAAATCTGAGCTCTCAACCTCTGGTTTTCTTCCACATGTCTGATGAAAACCTCCTTCCAATCCTCTGAATCAGGAAGTGAACAAACAACACCTGTTTGAGGCTCAGGAGAAAATAAATCCCCTTGCCTCTCCATAGACTCCACCGCTCAGCTTTCAAGGATCTCGATCAAATCATCTTTCTCCTTCAAGTATGCTCTATAGGAACTCTCTAAAGTCTGGAACTTGTTCTTCCAAGCATCCCTTTCCTGTTGCATCCTAACCAAAGCGAGTTGCAGCTCTTCTAGATCATCTAATAAGGGAGGAGTGGTCTTCACAAATAGATCAGGCATGAGTGTCTCCCGAGTATACGACATCTTCAACTGAGTGGCTCTCGACCGGACCCACTGAAGGTATGGCTCCAAAGAAACAGCGCCCCTAGGTCCCAAATCCTTCCTGCTTTTCTTATGAATGTGACACCAGGCCTTCGCAATCTACTCCCTAGCTTCCCTGTGGTATTCTCCTTCCTTCAGAAAGAAACTACTCAAATGAATGTTGTTTGGTTTTTCCTTCATTGGATAACCAAGCTGTCGCCATGCAAGAACAAGGTTATAGTTAATTCCTCCCTTTGTACCAAGAAGAGGTACATTGGGGAAACTACCACATTCGTCAATAATCTCCACATCCTGATAAGCTCGATGATACCAATCAATATCCGAGTGAGTAAGTGCCATGATCTTAGGAGCCCAACGAGGTTCCTTCTTGACATCCCAAAAAGCATTAGACTGAGGCATATGAGAGATGAACCACCGGTACAACAAAGGCGTGCAACAAATAATCATTCCCCCATGATAAGAATTCCGAAGATGAACAAAGTAATAAACATCACCCAAAAGTGTAGGAACTGGGTTTCCAATCATGAAAATCCTGATAGCGTTAATGTCAAAAAATTTGTCCACATTAGGGAATAAGAATAATCCATAAGAAAGTAAAGAAAAGATGGCCTCAAAAGAAACCGTACTCTTCATCCTGGCAAAGTAACGAGCTTTCTCCAATAAGAACTGAGTTGGTAATCCTCTAATCCCTCCTTTAGTTGTCATATGGGCTTCCACCTCAGACTTCCCTAGATGAATCAAAGCAGCAATGTCATGTGGTTTTGGCTCACCCTCCAAACCAGTAAAAGGAACACGATCGGTAACGGGAAAATCCAATAGATAGGAATACTCCTCCAGTGTAGGAATCAACTGATAATCAGGAAAAGTAAAGCAGTGATACACCAGATCATAGAACTGGACCAAGGTTGAGAGAATACCCTCCGTCATCTTCAACTTCATGAGAGGAATAATGGATCCATACTTCTTCCGAAAGTCTGCAGAACACTCGATCTCTGGAATTAGACTGATCAACTCATCTATCTTGGGATCCTTGAAACTGTATTTCCCGGTCTTTCTCTTTCCAGAATCTATGGTTAACAGTACCTGAGATATTCACAAATAGTCAACCTTTAAATCCCTTGAAATATTATTTTCTTCAAAAGATGCTTATGAGTGCATGGATGCATGATGCAGCAATCACACACAAAATCACACATATAGGGTTCATAGGTTCAACGTCACGAGCATGAAGTCGAAGGTACTACCCATAAGGTGTTGGTCTAAAAAGTTATCACCTGTCGAACAAGGTTCTAGAGGTTCCCAGAGTCTACATCCTTCCTTTGGATATTACCAACTTCCTGATTAACGGTAATTAGTAATATTCTCAAGAAAGACTCGTCTGAGCATAGTATCGCGTGACAACTATTTCCGGATTACTCCGTCATAGCTTCTGTACTACACCTTAAAGGCCAAGATGGGTTTGGTATTCTACGGTCCTCAGTTTCAGCAGGCTCCCAGGTCGAAAGCAGTACGTCTTCCCAATTACTCGGTAAACGACACTACAGTCAAAGGGGCCTCGACTGAGTGGGGGATCTCATGTCTCCTTTTTTGGGATTACTCCCTCAAAGTTAACATGACTATACCGCCCATTCTATCTTAAAGTTTGCCCAAGTCCGGGTATAGGACTTATGAGTAATCACCAAGCACCCTGAAAACCAGGAAAATCCAAACAAACATATATAAGAGAATATAACACATAAACAACAATAACACATATACAGAAATAAACAACGATAGGCTTAACCCACTTAGGGATGGACCAGCAAGAGGTCAATCTGTCCCCAGTGAAGTCGCCATTTTTCTGTAGCGGTAGAAATGTTCAAGACTAAGCCATTGGATTGACTAGACTTTGTACAAATCAAAATAAAAATCTCCACCGCGCTTTATTGTTTCCAAAGGAATGGGAAAAGAGCGAATAACCCAAAAAAGGGGGGAAAGATTCAAGGTAAGGGGGTTGGTTATGCAAAGGGAAGGTATTAGCACTCTAAACATCTACGGTACTCCACATGAGCCTCTTTGAAAAATATGTATATTTTGGCTATAAAATGTGTTGTATATAAAATGGATGGTGGAGGTGAGAAAAGAAATATATTTTTTATGATTATTGCACCCGTCGCGGTTGCGAACCTTTAGTGCCTACGTACCACCTTTCATGCAATAGGGGATCAGGGTACACGTAGTTCCTCTTTAAAAATTTGAAACACAAGTGTGTTGGTTAATTTTAAGAGATAGGACATCATTGTCATTGTCCGTGTGGAAAACATACTTACTACCCACAATCATGAGAAATGAGAATTTGCATCATCTCAAAGTAGAGGATAATGGCCTAGATTTTAAAATCAACAATGCCTCACTCAACACCTAAGTGGAAAATATCTCACTTCACTATATATTGTAGAAGTATAGTTGTTTGCATCACTACAAGGATTGACAAGAGTCTAACCTTTTGAGAAAAGTTTAAAGATAAAAAAGCCAAAGTGGCAAAATGGTTTGAAATGAGATTGATTGACTTTTAGTCTTCTCACAAAAAAGTGTCAAAGTATTATTATATTGATTGAAGTTTATTTATGAAAATGTTTTGAAAATGTATGGACATAAGTCCAAGTTTATTATGAAAGTAGTCTAAGTTTCAAAACAAGAAGAGTTTTCAAAGGAGGGAGAAGATTTTTGAAATTAAAGAAGATGGGAGAAGTATCTAACAAACAAGAAGCCAAAGTTTGACATTAAGGGCCAAGGTGAAATTCCCATTCTTTGGATTGAAACCAAGCAAGCAAAGATACTAAACCTCTTCAAGTGTACTAAGTTTTCACAAAAATTATGTAGTGTAGCGACTGTATACGGGTGAATTCCAGATTACAAACAGAGGATGTAATCATAAAAACCAGCACAAAAAAAAAATAGGCAACCCAATGTCTTGAGGTAAACCACAAGAGATCCAGACAAAATAATCAGATAAGATCACAAGGTATCCAAGATAGGCCAATGTTTCTAATCCTAAGTCCAAGAAAAGTCCATTGCTCCACCATGCCAAGGATAGTAACCAAGTAGTCCAAGTGCCATTAAGAGTTTTTTAGGGTTTATGTTGATTATTAAGTATTTTGAGAAAGAAAAAGAAAAGCTCAAGTGAGCAAAGTAAAAAATGGCAAGAAAATAAATGCTCAAATGAGCAAAGATGAAAATGGCATGAAATGTAAATGCTAAAAGTAAATAGTACATAAAGCATAAAAGAATAAAAGCATAAAATAAGACAAGTCAATAATTAGTGGTTAGTTGGATGACCATCTTGAAACTTGCATTTGGAACTCATTAGAGGATTGGTAGGACCAAAGCCTCCACACAACAAGTTGCATTTGCTTTTTATCAAGTATATCATCCATTTGGAATTCTCATAAGTACCATTTAATGATCAACAATGTTTAAGTGATTCGCGTTGACCAAAAGTGTTGTAGATCCATTAGAGGATTGGTAGAACCAAAGCCTCCACACAATGAATCTCAAGGTTATTGGATCAAAGAGATCAAATTAACATACTTGGGCTAACAATCATAAGTTTGAGCCACGAATGATCATTTATTTGAATCAGGACAAAATTTAGCGCTATGTTAAGCAATCGTAAGTGGACTTATATAGAAGTCGCACCTTTTTTGAGGCCGGTCAATAGTAATCTATGCACCATTTGTTTTGAGACATGATATAGAGATCATGCTCTAGCAACATTTAGTGCAATTAGAAAGGGAAAAGATGAAGACGAATTAGGGTAAATAGAAAAAACCACATTTGAATTAATATTTAATCAAACTATTATTAAAATCATTCATCCATTTTTTGTGGAGTTAAACTCAGCACCGTGGATCCAATGATGTTAATAAAGCCATAACCAAAAAATCAACCCAAGACAGCCAGAAAATATTCACAAAATGATATAATATTTAATATATGTATTAAAGGATGAAAAATATTAAAATAAACTAAAAAATAATGGGGGAAATATCAATAATATTCAAATTAATCAAGAAATGAAAAATAAAACCATAGAAAAATCAGAAATGGGTCCAAATATTTTTATAAAAATTTTGGAAATTTTTAAAAGTCAGAAACTATTTTTAAAAATTAAAATAAATGGGTAGAATAAACAAAAATGGTAAAAAATAGTAAAGTCAGAAACAAAAATAAAATAAAGTCACCAATATTTGTCACAATGTCATTGGATCATTCCATAATTTTTTTAGAATTTAAAAATGTGTAAAAATATTTTTAATCATTTTAAACAAATCAAATAAATGCAAAATTCATAAAAAAATACCAAAACACAAAAATAAATTATGAAAAAATAAAAATTAGAAAGAGAAAGATCAAAAATAATTTTCAAATTTCTTCAGATTTTTTGGACTAAAAATGAATTTTCTATGATTTTTTTGAAATTTAAAACAATTAAAATATAAAAATCAGAAAAAGAAAATAAAAGAAAAAGATGTGGACCATTGGATGAGAGTCAAAACGCGTTAGTAATCAAATCCAAAGGATCTGGCGCGCTATGCATATCATGGTCTTTACTGAATAAAGCACTAAATCAAATATAAAATCAGAAATTAAAAAAAAAACAAATGGCACGCTTTCATTGGTTAGAAGGTGACACGTTGGTCATCTTCAACCTCCAACCTCACGAATTGCAGGTCTCTCAAACTGTAAAATCAGAATCTCAGACCTATGCCATTCGCTTCGTCTCTTCAAGACGAAGACAACCATACCCTCACGCCATATTTATATAAACTGTAACTCAAGCAATTTGGAGAGAAAGTTTTGAAAGGGGATTTGAAAATTCATGGTCAAAACGTGCTTCCAGACAAAAGTAAGTGTTGCGACTAGAACCAGGGAAATGAGAGCAACACAATGATACCAAAGTTTTGAATAATTGGTGAAGGAATCTACCTATTGAAGTTGAGTTGCAGAGCTCTGAAACTGGACTTCTATGGAGCAATGTAGGACACGATTCTTGAATGTAATTATATGGTTAGGTTCAGGGAAGATCAAGGGAGGTGAATTGATGGAAAAAATGGATTGAAAAGGGCTTGAGGATAGGATTAGAAGTAGCTTAATTCTGAGTTGTGAAGCAAGTTTGGCAGGGTGATTCTGGCTATCAAAGCTTGGGAAATTGAATGGGGGATGACCCTCTATTTATAGGGAATCAAATGGAATGCTCAAGCGTGTGGAATGATGCAAATTGGAGGGAAATCGTGTTAACCTGATACATGAGAAAAGTGTGATCTGATTTGCATCAAAACTCATCAAATCCTTGCGTTTCAAGGCTCTAATCCACTTTGGTAACTTGGTTAAACATGTTTAGATCACAAACGCGTGCTAATTTGATGTTTAAAGGCCAAAACATGGATTTCAAATTCTGACTTATGGTGAAACTTCAGTTTCAAGTTACCAAGTTCATTCCAATGGCATTTCAACCTCAAGGAGTCTTAGGGAAAAATTCTTGATGCTTTAGAAAGATGAGGTAACAAGCTTTGGAATGGAAAAAGAATGGAATCAAATGGATGCTTGAGCTGAAAGTTACATGGAGTCAAAGTTGAAGAAAAAGAGTTGACTTTCCATACTTAGAAATATTTCAAATTCTTCTTTAAAAATGACCCATAATCTCTTGTATCCAAACATGGCCTTGCACTTAGAATTTTCTCTTGACCAAAAAATATGGAATGAAGTAGACCTCTTGAATGAAATTTTGCAATTTGAACCACTCAAAATCTCCAAAAATTGAGCAAGTTATGACTTGTTGAAGTTGGCCAAAAATCATGAAATGACCTATAATCTTTTGCATTCTTAAGGCAACTTCCACCCATTTTCTCACTTTGCACATAGAAGAAGGCATGAAGTACACATCCTTAGGATCATCATGAAAAAATAATGGGCCCAAGGTGATAAAAATTGACCAAGTTATGACCATTTGAAGTCACATATGGAAAATTGGGGATTCATCTGGGTGACTTGTAATATTTCTTCTTCACTAAGTTCCTTCCACATGAAAACTATTTGGAACTTTTGAAGTGATTTGTTGGTAACTCTTTGAAGAGAAGAATTCCTTTGTAACCATTCAAAAATACCAAAAGATGAGCATGATATGCCCCTTTGAAGTCCAAAACCCTAGCCTCTAGATCAAGAGAATGCTTGGTGGAACTTTGCCAAGTTTGAACAAACTTTTTGTGCCAATATTCTTCCTTTGTGAATAGAATTTTTTGAGGGTGATGATGAGTACTCATGGCCACCAAAACCACTTCCATACCAACTTAAAAACAACTTCAATGGTGAGGTTTAGATCTCTCAAGATTTTGACTAGGGCATGGAAATAAACTCATGAACCCATGATGCAACTTGCTAAACCTCATTGCCTTCACCTACATTATTTACAAGTAAGACAAAACAATATTGTATTTTTTAATTTATAGCAAAATATCAAAGCAAAATATCCATGTTCACCAAAGAAAGTAAGTCAAGGTGCCTGGTAACTCCTCAAAGAGCAAGGTTAAAGGTGGGGAGAGGAACCAAAAGCCCTAATGTGATTTTGTGCTGATTGAAACAATATGGTATGATGAAGGGATCTTAGGGGAAAAAATTGGGGTACAACACATACTGGCCAGTTCTACCCTCGACTTTATTGGGAAGCAACTCCCACTCCCTGCAAGGAGGCAACCTCACTGCACGAGGATAAACCCAGTCAGTCTTCGGAATATCAGCGCCAGCCAGGAGGACCTCAAGGTCACCCTCCGATCCTCTCCTCGGCTAGGACTGATCCCCTCACACGACCTCGCGTCTGGAGGGGAGCATCCACGGCGAGCAGAAGAGCCTCACGAGCATCTCCTCATAGGGTTGACTATCAACGTCTCTAAATATCGCATATTCTTCGTGGCCTCGAAAAGACCGCATCCATATCCTCCTGATCTTGTGGAGGAAGTCATCCAGGTGGGAGACCACGTGCGGGTCCCCACTACTCACGTAGGACCTGGCAATCTCCACTTTGGACCTGCTTGACCAGCCTAATAAGGAGACCTTGGCCCAAAGTTGGGGGCTATATATACACTCTCTTTCGAGAGGGTCAGGTATTTAACATTTATCACTCTCTTACTTGCTTGCTCATTCCGAATCTCACTTTAGCATCGGAGTGTCTTGCAGGTACCCCGCACCTCAATCTCAAGTTCTGCTTGATATAAGTTGTGACGGTCCATTCTGGTCAGGTACGATCAATGGCACCGTCTGTGGGAATCATAGCTTCCCCGTCTTTCGTTCATCCAAGAAAAAAGCTAATCCAACTCCTTTTTGACTGTCATGGTTGATCTCACGGAAAAAACAACCTGAATGTCCATCCCGTCGACATCAACAACAACATCGCCAACCACAACACCGGAATCAACAACGCCGGTCTCGCTGGCCTCAACGCCGGTAACAATAACAATATTGGAAACAACAATGGCCACGATGCTGACATCCCCGACCCCTCAGAATATAGAGATAGACTGACTGCATCATCGTCATCACTATCCAAATGACTCGAGGATGATCTTCGTCCTCCTCAGAACTACCAACCAAACCAGTTCTAGGAGGTCCCAGTTCCTGAGGCCGCTGATGCCACGACCATGGAACTGTTCACGGTAATAAATAAAACCAACTACTTGATCTTTTTGCAAGGGGAGAGATTAAGGGTGCTCGAAGATTCTCGGTGAGCTCCCAGAAGTCATAGGAGGCCTGATTCTCCTCCTCCCCGTCAGATAGAGGACCTTCCCTAATCTCCCCCACAAAGACGCAGACGAGATGCCTCTCGAAGTCCCTCTTCCTGACGAACCGAGCAACGCCCCGCATTGGAGAGGGATCAGCCCATTGATACGGGGAGACGTGATCACATTCCCATACACCGAGAGAGAAGACCCCCCTGGAAACAAAAACAGGGTGAATAATGAACAACGACATCAGCCGAGGAATCCTCCCTACGACCAGGGCCGCCATCACGACCTCCATTACAACAGGTCGCCTTCTCGATCTCCAGATAGAAGCGATGAAGACGACCCACGCGGTCCCCTATCCCAGGCTATTATGGAGGCACCCATTCCACCGGGTATGGAGAAACCTCCCCATCTGGAGGAGTACAACGGCATTTCCGATCTAGTCGACCACATCGACAGGTTCGAGGCAATGCTACGCTATCATAACATCGGGGGACTGATCAAATGTCAGTTATTCCCCACAACTCTAAGGAAGACTGCGATGGACTGGTATAAGAGCCTCTCCCCGGGGTCAATTACGTCCTGGAAAAACTTGAAAAATCAGTTCATCAGCTCATTCACTGCCTCACGTCGACACCCGAAGACTGACGCAACCCTCGAGGCCATCGTCCAGAGAAGCGACGAGACCCTGAGGGATTTTATTGATCGTTTTAACCGTGAAGCCATTCAGGTTCCTTGCATCGATCATATGAAGAGATACCTGTCGAGAGGGGACTCCTCCCAGGCACGGAGTTCAGAAAAGTCGTTGGCATCAAACCACCGCGGACATTTGATGCTCTCCTCGAAAAGGCTAGGGCCTATATGGACTATGAGGAGAGGGAAGCGAACAATAGAGCCCGGGACCCAAGGAATCATGGATCAACCAGTAATCCGCGATAGCAAGATTCCAGCCCTCCTCGAAGAACGAGCGAGAAGAGGAGGGATGACAAACCATGGGATCCTCGCGAGAAAAGAGGGCCCACGGGGAGATTTACTGAGTACACTCCACTGACAGCTTCCCGCGAGAGCATATTGGTGGAGTGTGCTAATAATGAGTTCAAGGACGGTGGCGTTAGACCTCCTCGCTCTACTCCTACTAAGCTCGAGGCTGATTGGAGCAAATACTGCCAGTATCATCAAAGTCATGGACACCTGACTGAAGACTGTGTCCATCTCAAAGATGCTATAGAAACCCTTATTAAAGGGGGAAGACTCGGGTAATATCGGTGCGGCGACGCCCCTCGTCGAGATGCCCGCGACATAAAGGAGACTGAGGAGGATGCCTGACCATCAAAGGAGATGGTCCCCATCCAGACAGCATTCTCTGTTACGAGACCGGAGGATTTCTACGTCCCCGATGACATCGAAGAACCTATGTCCATGCACAGTAGGTGGGAAATATTCCCCTCCGCCATGGTCATAAATGGTAGGGGTTCAATGATATAACTATAAACTCCGCAAAGAGGAAAGTGGACGAACTGGTCGACACGGCCCCACTGCAAACATGACATTTGAGAGGGTCAAGGGCAGATCGGGATCGATCATATTCTACCTCAAAGAATTTCCCAGAGGGGTCTCTAACTCAAGCATCCCTCTTCTGGTTAGGGCGAGGATGGCTAATTTTGACGTTCATCGTGTCTTGGTCGACGAAGGGAGTTCCTTCGAGGTGATGTATAACCAACTCTTATGAATCCTACAGCTCGACGACACCCACCTTTCACCATACGTGGGGTCCGACCTGCAGGGCTTCAACAACTCGACCTCCAAACCATGGGGGTATGTGGAGTTCTTAGTCACCTTCGGCAAGGAGACCTCCACCAGGCAAGTCAAGGTACGGTTTCTGGTCATCGACTGCCCGTCTCTCTATAATTGTATTCTAGGGAGATCAACATTGGCAGAATTGACCGTTGTTCCCTCCACCATCCATCTGAAGATGAAATTCTATGCGAAGAGAGGACGTGTCGCCACCATCCAAGGCGACCTCGGAGCTGCCCAAAGATGCTTTAACGCAGCGTCAAAGGGATAGAGTATGGTCGAAACTAGAGCACGACCATCCAAGAGAGACGCTACTGCACGACCAGAGCCCTATCCCGTCAAGATGGAGGAACAAAGAGCTCCTCCAAAGGTCGACGCCATTTCGCTGGACATCCGCTTCGACCAGGATGAAGCACCCAACGGTGAGCAGGGACTCCTCCGACCAATCCCGGATGGAGACTTTGAGCTTGTCCCCCTCGGTGAAGACCCTCACAAAGGCGTGAAGATCGGAACTGAACTCCCCGGCCTTGAGAGAAAGCAGATAAAAGCTTGCTTGAGGGAGAATGTGGACCTATTTGTGTGGAGTGCTGCGGAGATGCCCCGTCTCGACCCCGAGGTTGCCTGCCACCAACTGGCCATTGATCCAGCCGCTAGGGAAATAGTACAACATAGACGTAGGCAGTCTCCCGAGAAAGAGAAGGCTGCTGAAAATATTGTAAAAGACCACCTAGAGGCAAATTTTATTTTCGAGGCTAGGTATTCAACTTGGTTGTCAAATGTTGTACTAGTTAAAAAGAATAATGGAAAATGGCGTATGTGTGTTGACTATACCGATCTTAAATGGGCATGGCCCAAAGATGCATTCCCCTTGCCTAATATTGACATGCTGGTTGACAACTCAGCCGACTATAAAATTCTATCTTTTATGGACGCCAACTCGGGCTACAACCAAATTCCAATGGCGATGAGCGACAAGCATTGCACCGCTTTCATGACAAGCTCAGGCAATTATTACCACAAAGTAATTCCCTTTGGTCTGAAAAACACATGGGCGACATAACAGCTGATGATGAATAAAGTCTTCTGCAACGAGATCAGAGATATGCTCTAGGTATACATGGATGACATGATCGTCAAATCTCGAGCCGACACTGACCATGCTTCCCACCTCTCGCAACCGCCAGTACTATCACGACCATTGGATGGGGAGACCTTGTTCCTGTATATAGTTGTCTCCGTCAAGGCCATGAGTGTGGCCCTCATTCGCGAGACCCCTGACAGACAAAAGCCAGTGTACTTCACAAGCAAAGCGCTTCAGGGACCCGAGGTCAGGTACCAACAAATCGAGAAGGTGGCATTGGTCCTCGTCAATGCGGGGAGAAGGCTTCGACACTACTTCCTGGCGTACACGATCATCGTACAGATAGACCAACCCATGAGACAACTCCTAGGTTGACCAGACATGGCAGGTCGAATGTTAAAATGGTCCTTGGAGCTTTCGGAGTTTGACATCCAGTACAAAAGTAGGAAGGCCCTCAAGGCCCAAGCTCTGGCTGACTTCATCGTGGAGATGACCGCTCACAACCCCCTACAGGAAAGGAGCACAAGTGGACCATATTTGTGGATGGAGCTTCCAACTCGATAGGAAGTGGAGCAGGGATCCTCCTCTAAAACGAGGAAGGTGTCATAATCTAACACTCTCTCACTCTTTCCTTTCCGGCCTCGAACAATCAGGCTGAATACGAGGCCTTGCTCGCAGGATTAAGACTGGCCGAGGATCTTGGCGCCTGAGAGATACACATTTTCACTGATTCCCAACTTGTTGTATCTCAAGTTCAAGGGGAATACCAGGCTAAGAACAATAACCTCACTGAATATTTGAACTTGGTTAGAGAACATATGAAAAAATTTGACCGAGCAAAAATCATACATGTGCCACGCGAATAGATCACGCGGGCTCACATACTTTCAAATATCGCGAGCACGAAGAAGAAAGGCGGGAACAAATTAGTTATACAAGAATCCCTATCTCGCCCGAGAATTGAAATCTCCATGGTGCCGCCCAAAGTGAATGCCATCGGGGACAACTCATGCTGGATGACCCTGGTATTCAACTTTCTGACAAAAGGGGAGCTTCCTCTAGACCAAAGAGAGGCAACCGCAACCAAACAACGAGCATGCTCGTACGTGGTACTCGAACACAAACTGTACTGTCGGGCATTCTCCATCCCACTCTTGAAATGTTTCGAAGAATACGTAATCCCTGAGATACTATGGGAAATCCACGAAGGAATCAACGCCCAGCACATGGGCATAAGATCCCTAGCACGAAAGGCGTTGAGAGTAGGGTACTACTGGCGACCATGCAACAAGAAGCCAAAGAGCATGTCAAGATATGTGAAAAATTCCAGAGGCACACTGACATGTACCTCACACCCCCGCACGAGCTAAATACACTAGGCTCCTCGTGGTCGTTTTCCTGCTGGGGAATGGACATCCTCGGACCTTTCGTGCAAGGGACATACCAGAAAAAATTCCTCATCATGGCCGTAGACTATTTCACCAAATGGATAGAGGCCGAAGCCCTAGTAAAAATCACTTCACACAACATCCTCCGTTTCTACAAACGAAACTTACTTTCTCGGTTTGGGATACCACGAGTGCTCATCACGGACAACGACACCCAGTTCACCGATCAATGTTTCCAAGGCTTCAATTCCAAACTCGGCACCAAACAAAATTTCACCTCGGTCGAACACCCCCAAACCAACGAGCAAGCCGAAGCGCAAATAGGGTCATCTTGCGAGGACTCAAATGCAGCTGGGCAAAGCAAAGAGGGGTTGGGTCGAAGAACTACACAACGTCCTATGGGCTTATCGAATAACGCCTCATTCGACGACTAGCAAGATGCCATTTTGACTAACCTACGACATCGAGGCCCTCATCCCGGTGGAAATCATAGAGTCATCCAGGCAAACTGAAATGCCTCTCGACAAGGAGATGAACGACGAGGCCCTCAGAGATGAACTCGACCTAGTCGAAGAAATTCGATCAGGAGCAGCTCTTTGCGAGGCTACACTAAAACAGCAGGTAGCCTACGTCATGACAATAGAGTCATAAAGCGCGAATTTTGGGTCGGCATCCTAGTCTTGCAAAGAAACCAAATGGATTCTCGCGAAGGTAAGTTGGTCGCAAACTGGGAAGGTCCTTACCGCATCTAAGGAGCTACGGGCACCAGAGCATATTACCTCGAACAATTAAATCAAGAACCACTACCTCGACCCTAGAATGATGCGAAGCTAAAACTATATTATATCTAAGTCCTTCACCCGCTAAGGGCATTAGCAGTCGACCAATCCTCTCTAACCGACGAAGGGACACGCTCGACCACGTAAGTGTCTAGGTACGGACATGACCTCCAAACAACAGCAAAAGTCGAAATTTGTTCAGTTCACAAGCAAGATCTTAGCTCGACAGGGACACCTCAATCAAGCTCTGCTGTCGAAGTACCCAACATGGAAGAACACCCAGCTCGCGATGGGCAGTTCATGCCATGGGTTTAAGATCCCGACCGCGATCTTACACTTGTTCCAGGGATCCCTACTCCGCCTCCTCGACACATCCCAACATGTACCGAACAATATGAGGGTCAAGCATACATCTTCGCACACGAAAAAAAATGAACTTGCTCGACCACAACAAAGGTCGAGCATACATCTCAACACGTGGAACTTACAAATATTCATGGAATAAATAAGTCAAAAACAGCGACGAGCAAAAAAATAGGCAAGCATCAGCAAAAATAAATAGGCATTGAAGAAAAGTAAAGCATTTATAAATGTCCACCGCCAGAGCCGACGATGTCTGAATGTTACAAAAAGTTACAGGCACGCAGGCCCAAATACAAATAGCTGAGTTACCTAAAAAATGTTAATCACTCCTCGGAGTGCCCACTTCGACCTCAGGAGAGTCAGGAGGAGGAACCACCCGGCCTTCAATCACCTGGGATAGAACCCCTGTTTCTTCTGTGTTGAGTCTTGGGTTCAACACGAAATTGGCGCGAGTGTGCAAATCAGTTACCCCCTCGGGTTCGCCCTTCATGGACATTATGGCAGCCTTCAGGTCAGCGAATTCCCTCTCCAGTCGTTCCCTTTTGCTCTCCTACAGTTCTTTGTCGAGCATGAGATAATCCTTTTCCCCGAGGGCTTTTTTAGCTCTATCTTTCTCCCCCTCCAGCGCACCGGCCTGCTCCTGAAACATCTCTTAACTTTGTTCGAGGGCGGTCTTTAACTTCTATGTCTTGGCCTGAAGAGTCGCTTTCTCCGACTACAGTTCCTTGACCCGACCAGAGGAGCTGGCCCCTTCGCCCACAAGGACCACAACCATTTCCGCCACCTTCATCATTCCGACCATACTAGAATCCAGATGCTTCCTTCGACCCTCTTTGTGATGCGGTGGGAGAACTGACTTGAGGATTTGCGTTTTATCGCAAATGTCGCGGTTAGCAAGAGTCGCCACCGACTTTTATTTTATCCAAAAGGAAAGGTGAAAAAGCACAGAAAAGACCTTTGAGATGTTTTCTTGAGTTCGGGGGGTAGATTATGAAAAGGGAAGGTATTAGTACCCTTTTCATCCATGGTTTTCCATGGGCTCTTAGTTACTTTCTTAGATCACTTGCTTTTGTTGTTTGAAATTGTGCTTGGTGTGGTTTTTTGAAAGTATTTTGTAAAAAAGGCCATTGTCTAGGCAATCTTTGTAATTTTTCTCGTTCGTGAGAATGTATACAAAGATGTTTGTCTTTTTGAAAATGTATTCAATGTTTGTAAGATGTTTGGAAATGTGTGTGTTTATTTTGAAAATAGCAAGGATAGTTGTTTGAAAATAGAGCAAGTAACTAGAAGCCATCTACCTACTCAAATGTCTTTCTTATGTATTTTCTATTCCTTTGACATTGTTGTCTTACCATTGATTTGGTAAGTAACCCTATCTTTGGATGTAAACGGGATGGGCGTGGGTCATCGTATAACCATGATTAGCAATGTTTGCAAAGTATCTTAGCATTTTTGAGGGACCAAGATCATTTTTGTAAGGCAACCTTTGAATAGAGTCATCGAGGGACTATGATCTTTATATTTGTTTGTTTTTCCAAGATACTTCGCATGCGTAACATGGCCATTTTTGTTTTAGGCAACCAAGTGGAGAAACCCTAAGGGTGCTTGTGTGCAAGTGTATCATTTTCATGCATGGATTTTGTCTTGTATTTAGGGTTTTCTATTTTTCTTTGTTTTGTTCTTGTCATACAAACCCTAATTACTAATCATGGCATATAAAGCGATAAATTGCGTAATGTAAATATTTCTAGGCTATTACAACAATTTATGGGAGGGGGGAATATAAATTTGAACGGGGATTTGCAAAAATATAAACCTAAATAAATTATTACAACCAAATCGAATTTGTACGAATTAAAAAAATACAATACAAAAAAGAAAATGCAATGCAATGTACATGTAAAAAAAAGATTTTTGTGTCTTGTTTTTATGTAAAAGAAAATTTAATCTAAACCTAAAAATATAAAGAAAAGGAATTGATTTTTAAAAGGGGTTTAACCCTAATTATTATTTAAAAGAAAATAAAGTTTTTATATGTATTATTTTATGTATCTTCTTGTATAAAATAATAAATAATATTGTAATAAAAATATAAAATTTTAATATATGCAAAAAATAAGTATTTGTAAGTGTGAAATAAAAAATAAATTAAACTAAATATGTTTAATTATATTTACAAGTTTATTAAGAAAATAAATGATGTCCTATTAAAATAAAATATATTTTTATGTGAGAAATAAAATAAAAATAAAATAAAAGTGCAATATTATTAATTCATATTTTTTAGGATTTTTATGCATTAGAGAAAATATTTAAAATATTAAATGTGAAAATAAACAAAATAAAAATAAAAATATAAAAGTTGGTAAAGGGGGGTAATGTAGTAGAACTGGTGGTAATGTGATAGCAAAAAAATCCTGGCCCAAGAGACCAAGCCCAACCTGCAAAAATATAGAAATGGAAAAGGGAAAATGTGAAAAAAATACAATAGTAGCGCGCAGGTTCGAACCCAGGACATGGGTCTCACTAGCGCGCTACTTTGCCACTGGGGTGGCTATACTTCCATTATCTTAAGTGAAACGAAAATAACATATCCTGAACCAAGTCCTTGCCCTGTTTCATCTTCTTCCTCAAGCTTGGCCAGACATCCTGTAACTCTCTCATACTTCCATAAAAATGAAAATTCATAACATGAAAGTTGTAGTACTTGAGCACACGATTCCAACCATATAAGTTATATAAACTATTAATCAAAGAACAAAGATAATTTTAACAGCCCTAAATCTTGACCTAATATTTCTAGAAATTTCAAGTTCCAAATTCTCTCAGCACAAATAAAATCAATGCAAGATAATGGTATGTACAACTTCGTTATGATGAGGACTACATTTTTTATTCACAAATCGTGGCCTATGGTTGCCTGTACAAAGAGATAGAGTGAGATTTTACCTCCTTCAGTTGGAATCATGGATGAAACTGGGATGAGTTTGATGGAGGCATGATGCTTGCTTGAGCTTCCTTGAACTTCTCTGGATGTATTCCAACCCTTGCCTTGCTCTGAAAGTAGCTGGAACTCCTTGGCCAAGTCAAACTGCAAGCTCTGAAGTCAACAATTACAAATGGTGGAAGAGTGATTACAGAACAGGGATGAAGGCCTGGATTGACTAGGTATCAAGTATGTAATATGTTTGAATGATCAAAACTCAAAACGCACGAGCCAAATTGAAGATGGATGTGCTTATGCAGAATCTGCAGTTTTGGACATATTTTTGGTGTTTTTCTGGTTGGGATTGTTTCAGGCCTTTTCTCAACGTGTATTGTGTTGCATAATGTTTGTATATTAGTATTGAAATGGTTTGATGTCAACCCTCTAGCAGTTGTGCCTGTTTTCACCTTTTTGCCACTTTTCTTGTATTTGAAGTAAAGTGATTAGACCAAACTTCACATGCTTGTACTGGATGGCTTAGGGTTGGTATTTCTTCTTTACAAGTTGCCTTAGGTATGTGGTACTTGTATGTGCCAAGGGGACAGGTCCAATGCTCAAGATTGTAACGTTTGCAAAAGTTGATCTTTTTCAAAATGGCAATGGAACCTTTTTGCCATAAATGGAATTGCAAGTTGGATAATGATCCTAAGGCATGGATAGAAGCTTTTTCAACTGAGTAAGCATTTAATTAAGGAGTATGGAATAAGTTTGGGACCTGTAAAGCATGGATTAGCCAGCATAGCTACTGATTGCAACTTTGTTCTTCATGAAATGGCTTGGACAAAAAGTGAGAAATTTCCAACTTCATCTCTTCGATTCTCCCTACTCAAAAATGATCTTGAGGATTTATTGGACATTTTGGAAAGCTTGAAATGTTCTATATAACTCATCTTTGAAATGCATTTTGAGATACCTCTTGGAACTAGGTAAAAAATTGCCATGAAGTTGGGTCCAAAACCTGCCTAAATTAGGGCAAAATTTTACTAAGTTATTTAGTTCATGACCATGTATTCACAAATTTATATCTTGAGATCCAAGCATCTTTAGGGAAAAGTGTGTGATGCAAAGTTGTAGATTTCATGAAGGTCTACAACTTTCATGTTGGGAACTTTCCTTTAATCATTATGCATCATGGTGAAAAAGTGGCCTAAAGTTGAGAAAAAATAAGAAATTTTCTATACTTAGAAAATTTTCTAAGTTAAGAAAACATTCAAATTCAAACCCTAATTTTCAAACTTGAATTTCTTGATGAACAAGTTTCACATTTTGACATGTTTTGATGAATTATGACCCTTGGTACTTGATTTTGACCAAAAAGTCAAAGTTTGACTTTTAGTGTACATTTGCCTTTTGATCAGTTGACTACAAATTTCATCTGTCAATCCAATGAAATTGAGATATTTTGAGCCATGTAATTAAGTCAAGATGATGCCATTGAATCCTTGAAATCATGCTTAAACTAAATTGGTCATTTACTAGGTTAAAAATCATAAATTGCCCTTCCTCAGTCAAAACCCTAATTTTGACCATTTTGCCCTTTTTGTGATTTGATCAAATTTCTTGAGGAATTGTGGTCCAAACTTGATCAAATGATACATATGAGTTTAAAATGTTGATGTTGATAAAAAATTATGAAGTTTGACTATAAATTGGCTATGGTTGACTTTTTCCCAAATACAACTGATTTTCAAGTCAACTATCCAATTGACTGATCAAAAATATGGTTCAAGGCTTGAAACTTGTCATGAGTGATCTTAGGGGTTCATAATGATGTTTGAAAGTCATATGAATCATTGATAGTCCAAAAATCCTTGTGCAAACTCAAACCCTAATTTTGGGTTATCAGTGCAAGATGAGATGTCTTGAGCTGACCAAACCCTAATCTATTCTTGAGTCAAAGAGATCTTGTGAGAAAAGTCTTGATAAATGAGAGGGAAAATTTTGGGGTGCAACACTCTTCTTCGAGTCGCCTTATGATGTCGGACTCATTGTCAGACACAGATAGAGGGAAGCCCTCGAAGAAATCCTTCTCCACGAAATAGGGTAGGAGGCTGAAGGCTCGGGAAATCACCCCTCCCCCAGTCACGTCAGCGACCCCACCTTAGGGGTGAATCCTTTTCTTGCTCAAAACAACAGCTTCCTGATTAGTGTCACGGATGCCCGATGACCCACTTGATTCATCCTTGATCGGTTCAGAGACTGAACCCATGAGTGTAGCCTGGTGCGGCATCACCAACGTCTTATGACTCTTTTTCTCTTGGGTCAGTTTCAACAATCTCTCACGATGCTCTGCCATGTTACCTGCAAAAACAAAAACGGTATCCTCGGGTCAGCCTCGACAAAAAAACAAAAGAAGTCAAGTCAAGAAGTAAAAATATAGTAAAATCAAGCAAGCAGAAACCTAAGAGATCCACGGTTTTCCCGTAAGAGCGACACTCGACGAGCGCCTTAGTGTTAATCAGGCACGCCTCGAAAGTCGACTCACCATATTCATCGAGGATGTCATGTCCTTCCCTTGTGACCCACCTGGCGGGGAAGAACCTGTCGACAAACCGATTAAGGACGTCATAGGCCTCTTCGTCCTCAGCGCTCATGCCGCCGACGGGAGTATGGTAATTCCAGGGACCATGATCTTAATGGCCCGAACACCAATGGATGGGAAACATTGAGATTCTCCCTATCTCCTTCTCACCATTCACATCATAGAACAGTTCACCGTCTTCATCCACGATAGGAGCCGGGTCAAACACGATGTCCACTGCAGCCTGAGAAGTAGGTCGCACGACAGACCATCCATCTTTAAAGTCATGGACAAAGTCCATGTACATCTTGAACAACCTCTTCGACTGTTTGAGGGAGACCCAGCTGTGTTTCCCACTCCAGGACTACCGCTGAAGATGAAAAACCATGAAGAACAAGGGAATGTTCGCCCCGATCCTCAGGAACCGACAAGTAATCTCAAATGCTTGGATGAAGGCAATGGTGTTGGGGTGAAGCTAAGAGGGTGCTAAGTTCAAGTGATTGAACACCCCCACCTAGAAGTCGTTGAAGGGAAAGCAAAGCCCCAAGTCTCTGAAAACTACCTCGTACATGGGGAAGCGGTCTTCCTCAAACTCTGAGCATATTCGACTGGTGGATGTCGGTCACAAGATTGTGAAGTTCCTTTGGAAACCTTCCTGATCATCGCCATACTCGATGATAGTATAATCCTATCTCCTGCTATAACTATATATTGAGGCTATTCCCTGACCCAAGCCAATGCAAGATCGCCAACCATGTCAACGAAGTTGACACCCTCCTCGGCTACACTGGTCTCTTCGGAGTCCACGTGCTCGGACGATTCAGGAGTGTCGACCATTTTACCTGTAAAGCAGAGGAAACCGGTAAATTCGACAGCAAATCCAAATCTATCCTTCCACGACGCAGGTGAAAGGGTTATGCGGCGCCCAAACCAAGTCTGCAGTCACTCGTGCAGAAGGGGTAATACTCGGCCTTCGACCAGGGCACGAAAATCATGCCAGTCTTATAAGACCATACATTAGTTATAACAAAGAACGCTCATTTTCATGAATACCCCGAGCACAGGAAGAATACAGCGAGAAAATTACGAATTTGTCGGCCAACCTCATGAATTCACCGGGGATCTCATAAATTTCTTGCGCAAAATTCATAAATTTCGTGGGGATATATGAAGACTACGGGGTAAATTCATCTAAGTGTCGGGGAAAAGATGAATATCACAGGCTCAATCACGAATAGTACGCATAAATACATGAATTCCCCGAGCAGACCCCCCCCCCCCCCCATTTGTGAAATTCTACAACTAAAACATCATCAAAGCCAATCTAAACAAAGAGTATCACAAAAAATACTTACTTGGACAAGATTAGATGAAGAATAACGAAGGAAATTGCACGGCGTTGGAGGTAGGAAGAGTGAAGAGCGCGGGAATGTAAACGTGTATAATGGGCCTTGGGGAACTATATATAGAGTTGATGTGGAATGCGAAACATCATGACAGGCAGGTCAACAATTGCCTTTCTCCTCGACACATACGCGCCCAGATAATGATGACCCATACTCCCTAGGCCACCATTACAATCCCAAAGGTCACGCCATGTGCCTACACCCCGCAGTTTTCTCCTCCCCACAACTAGAATTCTCCCATCTCGAGTCCATTCAGAATGCTGCTCGGGTAAACCCATATATTGATGACATTCTTCGTCAACACAATAAAAGATCCTCGTTGAGTAGCGCACCTCGTAAAAGAAAAGATGGACTTAAGTCATAACTCCTTCATCAAGAGCAACGACTTGGAGGGCTCATGTTCTGGACTGGGCCTGCCCTTGGCCCAACTCCATGCGAGGCACAACCCAATTATGTCTGTCAATGCATACTGGCCAATTCTTCCCTCGACTTCGTCGGCCATCAACTCTCACTCCCTGTAAGGAGGAAACCTACACGCACGAGGATAAACCCAATCAGTATTAGGAAGATCATCGCCAGTCAACAGGACCTCAAGGTCACCCTCTTATCCTCTCCCCAACCAGGAATGATCTCCTCACACGACCTCGCGTCTGGAGGGGAGCATCCACGACGAGTAGAAACACCTCACGAGCATCTCCTTGTAGGGATGACTATCAACGTCTCTGAATATCGTGGAGTCTTCGTAGCCCCGGAAAGACCACATCCATATCCTCTTGATCTTACGGAGGAAGTCATCCAGGTGGGGGACCACGTGCGGGTCCCTACTACTCACGTAGGACCTGACAGTCTCCACTTGAGGCCTACTTGACCAGCCCAATGAGGAGACCTTGGCCCAGTGCTGGAGCTATAAATACCCTTTATTTTGAGAGGGTCAGGTATTGAACATTTCTCACTCTCTTGTTTGCTCATTCCGAATCTCACTTTGGCATCCGAGTGTCTTGCAGGTACCCCCACCTCACTCTTAAGTTCTGCTCGACGTAAGCTATGATGGTCCATTCTGGTCAGGTACGATCAGTTAGGTATGGGTGGATATAGCGGATTTTAAGGCATTGAAGGATAGTATTCTGATGATGATGTTACAGGGTGAGGCGGCATTGATGATCAAGTACCTCACTCTGAATGTTTTAGCATTCGAACTGCTCCAAAAGGTGGTGAGTACTTGGAGGTGTCCCAATACTTGTACTTGTTCTCCTGAGAACCCAACCAAGGTTCCTTTGAAGGGTAACAACTCAGACGTATTAAATTCCATTCCCTTGAAGGCTTCCCAATAGAGTACATCTACTGACCTACCAGGATCCACCAACACCCTTTTCACTCTCCAATCTCGAATTTGTACCTTGATGACCATGAGATCATTCCCGTGGGCCATAATATCGAGCGCATCTTTTCTGGAGAACCTAACCGGGTTAAGGTCTTGTTCCCAGACCTTGGTTAGGTCCTCAAACGCGTGTATCACATTGCAAGGGTATTTCTTTCTGGCCGAACTAGTTTTGTCGTTGCTAGTGAACCCGTCGGTGATGGTATTTACAATGTGGCGAGCCGTTTTAGTCTAGTTCACTTCTTCGATACCCTTCCCATTATTTTGGAAGGGTTCCTCCGAGTCTGTGTCTTTTTTCTGAGCATCTCATTTACCAGTTGGGGTTTTTCCATCTTTGACATAAGTTAGCAGGTTCCCCATCTGTATCAACTTCTCAATTTCTTTCTTTAGCTGGAGGCAATTGTTAATATGATGTCCCCGAAGCCAGTGATAACTACACCAAGCCCCAACTTCATTCCCCAGCGCGACATCAAATTTCCATCTGCGGAGCACTTCCAGGATGAGGTTTAGTTGTGCTACCTCATGTAAGATTTCACCTCTCCTTGTGTTTAAGGATGTCTCCATGTCATTTGAGCTGAAGGGACGCTAGTTAGGTCTCTAAGTTGTGTGTTCCCGGGGCCTATCTCTCGAAGTCGCCCAGGAAGGCTCCTACTTCTTTCTCGACCCTTCATATTTGGTCTAACTTTTCTCTGGGGCGTTCCTGGACTGTTTTTCCAGGTTACTTTTCTCGCCCTTTATGTCGCATTCTGCTTTGGTAATGATTTCGTTCATGTTGGACGCGAGCTTCTGAGCTAAGGATTCATTGAATTGTCCTACTCGAAGGCCGTTTTGGAATGCTCCAACGAACAACTCCTGGTTTGGAACAAATTCTTTGATGGTCTCTTCGTTGAACTGGGCCAAGTATTCCCGGAGAGACTCCGCTTGACCTTACCAGACGTTGAACAAGGACGTTGTGGACACCTTACGATGTTTGTTGGCGGAGAAATGTTGGATTAACTTCTTCGTCATGTCTGGATAACTTTCCACGGATAGTCATGGTAGGCTCATGTACCATCATAGGGCCACGTCCTTGAAGGTGCTGACCATTATTTTACACTTTAGTGAGTCGATGGGGCCTATTATTTCCATTTGGTTGTTGATGGCAATAACATACTCCTGAGGATCAATTCTGCCATCATAGGCTGTAAACGATGGTGATTTGAATTTCTCTGGGACTTAGTCGTCCCAAATATCTTGAGATAGAAGTTGAGGTTCCAGAAGCTCCTCTTCCGGACCATCGTCCCCTACGCTTCTTTGCTGTAGGTTTGTGATGTTATCTTGCAGAGTTTCATTCTGCTGCCTGAGGGCCTCCACCATGGCTAGTAGCCATACCATGTCTGAGGGGTCTCCAGGTTACGACATTCCACAGAAGGTGAGTTGAGGTGCGGCCTGAGAATAATTTTACCAAGGCCTCATGGTGGGCGCCAATGTTCTTGCGTAGAACAAATATCTGACCAGCTTCCTAGGAGGTTGATAGGGAGAGCCTACCGGAGTAATTTTATAGAATGATTGGGGAATTTGGGAGCTACGCTAGTGAAATGTTTGTCTTAAGATGAATGTCTTGCTTATCCCTCTTGTAGGAGTCCCTTTATAGCATGTATCTTTGTGCCTGCCGACTATGTTACCCAATCGGTCCCATTATTTCCGGGATGTACAATATCATTAATTAAATGATGCTTAATATAAGGAGGTTTCAAGTGTTGTGTACTACACTTAGATCAAGAATTGGTTGTCTTTGGTAACGAGTAAGCCACCGAATTCGCTTGACATTTTATAAACTTCACCTCAAAGTTTGGACAATTAAGATGTAAAGAAAGTATAATAAGACTAAACTCAAAAGTACCCATATTTTTGGATTGGAGAGCTTGAACCACTCTCTGAGAGTCACTTTCAAAGATAACATTTTGCATATTCAAGGATAAAAAGCTACCTGAATAGCTTCTTTGAGGGCCTTGGCTTTGTTCCACGATAGATATACAACCAAAGTCCCATACATCATATGCAATGATAAATCTCCCAAGGTGATCCCGCACACACCATCCCCTATTAGTGGTTCCTTTCTGATAATTGAATCTAGCATCAACGTTTCACTTTGCCACCTAACATTAGGTGCTTCCCACTTCAAATTTTGACATTGCAAATTACCCTCCTCACGATCTTGTTGCACTTTAAACCAATCATACCAATTACATCATGTAATCATACCAGATTTTGTGGCATCCTTTTGTTCATCCTTCCACAACTTATCATTTCTATTTTTCCCAAGATTTTCTATCATAACTGCAACTATGCCTGCAACCTTCCTATCCACTCTGACTCAATGTCCTTCACGACTTAATCATAACATTTTTCCCTGCTTTAGATAAAGATTTAATTCTCCATGAATTGATTCTCTTCCAAATATGATCCTTTATAAAGGCGAAGGTGACCTTTTTGCTTATACCAATCATAGATGGCAGCCCCAAATACGTCCCAGTATCCATCACATGACGAACTCCCATTATATGAGCAAGATCCTCCTGAGCAGCATGGCTTAAGTTACATCTGAAGAAAACTTCTGATTTAGTCATATTGATTTCTTGGCCCGAAGCTTCAGCATAAAAATCCAGAATTTATATAAGATGACGCACCTCATCAAGATTAGTCTTGCAAAACAAAAACCAGTCAGCAAAGTGCAGATGGGACACACTTAGTGTCTCTCTACAGACCTGGACTCCATGGATGTCGCCTCTAGCCACTACCCCTTTTATAAGGGTGGTAAACCCCTCTAAGATGAGAATGAACAAGTTGGGCGGAAGAGGCTCCCCTTGCCTCAAGCCTCTTTCTGATTTAATAGGTCTAACACTCTCAAAACTCACAAGAACAGAGTACTGCATCGATGTAACACACATCATAACCCACATAATCCACCTCTCCGCGAAATCCGTCCTCCTAAGCATACCTCTCAGAAAATTCCAATCTACTCTATCACACCTCTTACTAGTATCAATCTTGAGGGCTAAGTGAACATTAATACTTTAGTTCTCTTTTTCAGAGCATGAATAATTTCAATGGCGATTGTGGCATTATCAAAAATGAATATTCCTTCTACAAAAGCTAATTGTTCCTCCGGCACACATTTCGTCAAGAAATTTTTCATTCTGTTAGCCATCACCTTCAAAAACCAATTTGTAGATCACATTGTAGAGCGAGATCGACCTTAAATCCTTCATATTATGCAGTTTTATACACTTGGGAATAAGGCAAATGTTAGTTTCCTTAACCGAAGGTGGGAAAAAGCCGCAATCTATCCAGTACACTACTACCTTGTATACATCATCACTACATAACTCCCAAAAGTTTTAATAAAATGTCGGGTTGAATTCGTTCGTTCCAGGCGATTTATCGGGGTGCATATCAAGTAAAGCCTCATGAATTTCACCCTTGGAAACCGACTTCAGCAACCAATCATTGTCTTCCACTGATATCGAAGGTTGAATCAGATTCAGAACTGGATCGTAGTTACCTTTCTTGGACTTAAATAGCTTGTCAAAATAATTCTCTGTCACTTCACAAAAGTCCTATTTGGTCTCTAACTTCTTCCACAATATCATTCACAAGCATTTCAATCTTCTTAGAATTTCTCCTAACCGTAGCAGACAGATGGAAGAATTTGGTGTTGAGATCCCCATCCATTAACCAATGCATTTTTTCCCTTTGCTTCTAGTAAATATCTTCCCTAATAAGAATCTTGTTGAATGTATTTTGGGTTTCACAAAACCGCTGTCCGGAAATCACGTCATGGTTACCACGCAACTGTTCCATCTTTGCTTTATGCGTACCTCGACTCTTTGACCACGTGTACTAGTGCCCTTCTAACGGAATATCTGTAAGATCACAATCATTGACTGCTTGTCTGAATCCAACACACAGCTAATTTGAATGGTCATGGTTCCCGCATTTGTCTTGTTGGGAAAGGCATTGACTGCTTGTCTGAATCCAACGCACAGCTAATTTGAATGATCACATATGTCCCACAACATGTCCCACGCTTGCTGTCTACTTCCTCTCTCCGGGTATCCATAGTAGCATGTAAGTCTTCAATCACCTTTCTTCTCATCTTAAATTTGTATGTTCACAAAGTTTCTTGTAAAATTAACAACACTACACCGAGTCTTGTACTTCCAAAGAACTGCAATACCTCTACTCCTTCCTACAATGTCAACCAAAACACGGGCTTCAAATTTCAGAACAACTCGAATTTGTTTCAACTTATGAGATTTGCATAGAGTTTCAAATAAGAAGAGAATATCTGGGTGGTTTGCCTGAGCTAACCTTTTAAGATTCGGAAAAGCTCTCAGGACGTGCCGATAAAAAATCTTGACTTTGTGAACTCTCCTCCCCTTCTTTACTGTCAACAGACTCTCTGCATCTTTTCTTTTCCACATGCTCTTCTCTGGCATGTTGATTTGTATTATTGGGCTCACTTGATAACAATATCATGTTGTTCACAGACCTTGGTATTACGGGTTCGAGAATGGTATTGGCTAAATTGTTTTTGGCATTTTGTTTCTGGTTCTGCATATGGTGACTTTGTTTGTGGTTCCCATTTTTGGTTTTAAAGTTGTAGGGTTTTCCGTTGAAAATCGTAGTTGTTTGGATAGTGGTACTGGTATTATCAATCAATGCATGGGAGTTTTGTTTGGTGGCATGCAAAACTTGGGTTAGCTTAAAATTTGCTGGCACGTGAAAGTTAATTCCGTGTGTAGAAGAGTGGGATTGGTTGGTTAATAAGGCTTTTGTATGAGTGTTGGTATTTGTAGCGTGTTCCTTTAGTGGGGTTAGAGTTAACAGGGGTTCAGAAAAAATGTAAGTTTCATGGGTTGCTGGTTGTGGGTGTGTAATGATTGGGTTACAAAATTTGTTGGTTTGGTCTCGAATAATATAACATGGGATTTCACGTGGCCCACTGGGATAGGGTCAACAACAATTGGGTTGTTTAAATTCAAAACTGCACCATTATTATTTCTGTAAAAATTAATGTGTTGTAACCACCACTATTTTTAGGAAATATTATGAGAGAATTGTAACCATCACATTATTGTCTTTATTTAGATTTATGGTAGAGTTGTATCATTAAAATTGAGAGAATCAAAGAGTCCTCATCTTGATTAGCAACCTATTTGTATTCTCTATCAGTTTCATTCAAGCCTATCTAAAGGCTTTGTAATGCTAAGATTAATATGTAGAAGTGTTTGGTGAATTAAAAAAAAGTAGAGTTTTTCAATGGTCATCCACCAGTAGAAGTATAGTACAAAAAGTGATGAAAAGTAGCTTTCTCTGCAGAATTCTACAACACTATAATTTTTAACATACCACCTCTAGAATACCGACGACAGATTGGTATCAGAGCTGCAGATCCTTGTAGCTGCAATAAAAATAACAACAGTTATGGCTTCCACAAACAACTCTTCTGTAACTTACAGCAATGTCAAAGTTCCTCTATTTGAAGGAGAGAACTATGATTTTTGGACTGTTAAAATGGAGATTCTATTCACATCTTTGGATGTTCTAGAGTATGTCAAAAACGACTATGAAGAACCGGCGCCAACAGAGGTTAAAAAATCAAAAGAAAAGGCTGAAGAATCAAGCCAACGGCTTGAAGAATTGAAGAAGAAGAAGATCACAGATGCTGGAGTTCTCGGGATGATTCAAAGAGGGGTCTCTCTATCCATCTTCCCAAGGATTATGAGAGCTAAAACATCGAAAGAAGCCTGGAGTATCCTACAACAAGAGTTCGAAGGAGACTCAAAGGTGCGAACGGTGAAGCTTCAATCTCTTAAGAGAGATTATGAAAATGAAAGGATGAAGGAGAACGAGAGCCTGAACGAATACTTCAACAGATTCTCCGAGTTGGTGAATCAGATGAAGTCACATGGTGATACGATAGAAGATCGTAGAATTGTTGACAAAATTCTGATCAGTTTGACAGCAAGATTTGACCCAATGGTGGGGGTAATAGAAGAAACCAAGGATCTATCAACCTTGACTGTTTAAGGGTTGATGGGGTCTTTGAGATCCTACGAGCAAAGGATGTTACGACATTCTGAAAAATCAATCGAGAGTGCCTTTCAATCTAAACTCAACATTCTGCCCAACAATGGTGAAAATAAGCCCCAAATACAAACTAGAGGTGAGTCTTCTAGAGGTGGCAGATTTGGAAGAGGCAGAGGCAGAGGTCGAAACTCACGTGGCAGGTCTGGAAGAAGCGCAAATGGCGGAAGATGGAATGGAGCATCAAACAAATGGTGCAAAATTTGTAACAGCGGTACTCACGACGAGAAGGATTGTTGGAACAAAGGTAAACCGCAATGCCACAATTGCAAGAGATTCGTGCACCTTCAAAAGGATTGTCGTCTTGAAAATCAATAACATTCTTCGTACGCAGAAGGAGAATCTGTTGAAGGAAATTTATTTTTTGCTTGTCAAAAAGCATTGCATGAAGAAGGTAAAAATGTATGGTATTTGGACAGCGGCTGTAGCAACCATATGACCGGACAGAAGGAAGCATTTATAAACATTGATTCTTCATTTGGCTCAAAAGTTAAATTGGGCAATGGAGAACATGTCGTAGTGAAAGGGAAAGGAAGCATTGGAGTCACCACAAAGCAAGGAAGCAAAGTCATACATGACACACTCTATGTACCAGAATTAGACGAAAATTTGCTTAGCATTGGACAACTTCTGGAGCACGGCTATTCTCTAAACTTTGAGAATAACGAGTGTAGAATTTTTGACTCAAAGAAGAAGTGTTTCCGTTGTGAAGATGACTAGCAACAGGAGCTTTCCACTATCTTTTAACTATGAGAAAAATGTAAGCATGATGGCCAGAGAAGAGAATGACATGTGTTTATGGCACAGGAGACTTGGGCATTTGAATTACGAAAGCCTCAAGTTACTCTATCAAAAGAAGATGGTGTATGGGCTGCCAAGAATCGAAGAAAAATCTGGTGTGTGTGAAGGTTGTGTGCTTGGAAAACATCACCGGCAACCATTTCCAAAGGAAGGTGCATGGAGAGCTAAACAAGTGTTAGAACTTGTACACACAGAGGTGTGTGGCCCTATGAATACCTTGTCTCATGGAAAAAATAGGTACTTTATCTTGTTTATTGACGACTTTACCCGCATGACTTGGGTATATTTCATGAGACAAAAATCTGAAGCGTTTGTAATCTTTAAGAAATTTAAAGCATTAATCGAAAAACAAAGTGGAAGATTTATAAAGATGCTGAGAAGTGATCGAGGGAAGGAGTACACCTCAAATGAATTTCATAAATTTTGTGAAGATGAAGGTGTTGAAAGACAACTCACTGTTGGATATACACCTCAGCAAAATGGTGTATCTGAAAGAAAGAACCAAACTGTGATGGAGATGGCGAAGTCTATGCTACTTGAGAAAGGTTTGCCTAAAACCTTTTGGCCCGAGGCCGTTAACACTGCTGTGTATTTGATGAACAGGTGTCCAACAAAGGCCGTGTGGAAAAAGACTCCATTTGAAGCCTGGAGTGGAAGAACACCTTCGGTGAACCATCTTAAAATTTTTGGGTGTGTTTGCTATGCTCAAATTCCTAAACAAAAGAGGACAAAGCTAGAAGAAACAAGTGAAAGATGTGTCTTTATTGGCTATAGTTCCATGTCAAAGGGATATAGACTTTACAACTTGAAGATAAACAAGGTGATCATTAGCCGGGATGTTGTATTTGATGAGAACGCTTCTTGGAATTGGGAAGAAGACAAAACGAAGGAGAAAACAGTCCCTATAATCATATTACAACAACAAAACCCAACAGCTGATAATGAGCAACCAGCTCCATGTACACCAAGTTCCTCATCCTCTCCAAGTTCACAAATTTCAAGTTCATCATCTCCCAGCTCAACTCCAATAAAATTGAAGGACTTGAGTGATATTTATGCAAGATGCAACTATTGTGTTGTGGAACCAGAAAATTTTGATGAAGCAATCAAAGAAGATGCTTGGAGGAATGCGATGCAAGAAGAAATAAATGCCATTGAGAAAAACAAAACATGGAAGTTAGTTGAAAAGCCAAATGACAAAGAAGCTATTGGAGTAAAGTGGGTGTACAAATTGAAGCATAATCCAGATGGGTCAATTCAAAGAGTCAAGGCTAGATTGGTAGTAAAAGGATATACACAACAGCCTGGAATTGACTATAGTCAAACTTTTGCCCCAGTTGCAAGATTGGATATTGTACGAACAATTATTGCATTAGCATCTCAGAAAGGGTGGAACCTGTACCAACTTGATGTGAAGCCAGCTTTCCTGAATGGAGAATTAAAAGAAGAGGTATATGTGCAGCAACCTCAAGGCTTTGTGACTAAAGGCCAAGAGGAAAAAGTTTACAAGTTGAAGAAAGCTCTCTATGGGTTGAAAGAAGCCCCGAGAGCATGGTATAGTGAAATTGACAGCTACTTTATTCAACAAGGATTTGAAAGAAGTCAAAGTGAGCATACCTTGTATATGAAGCATCAAGGTAAAGATGCTACCCTTCTTGTTGCCCTTTATGTTGATGATTTGGTGTATACGGGTAACAACAAGAAAATGGTTGAACATTTTAAAATAGAAATGATGAAAAAATATGAGATGAGTGATCTTGGCTTGCTGCACCATTTTCTTGGTATTGAGGTTTACCAAGATGAATATGGAGTTTTTATTTGTGAAAAGAGATATGCTGAAAATATTTTGAAAAACTTTGGCATGAATGGCTGCAAACCTGTTGATATTCCTTTATTGGTGAATGAAAATTTAAGAAGGAAGATGGTGGAAGATTAGTAGATGCAAGTATGTATAGAAGTTTGGTTGGAAGCTTGTTTTATCTTACAGCTTCAAGGCCCGATTTAATGTTTGCTGCTAGTTTACTCTCAAGGTTTATGAGTAAACCGAGTCACTTACACCTTGGAGCAGCAAAAAGAGTTCTAAGGTATGTCATGGGAACCATGGAACATGGAATCAGGTTTGAAAAGAATTTTAAACTCGAAGTTAAAGGCTACTGTGACAGTGATTGGGATGGAAGTGTTGATGACATGAAAAGCACTTCCGGCTATGTGTTCAACCTGGGTTCAGGAGTAATTTCTTGGTGTTTGAAGAAACAAGATACTGTAGCGCAATCTTCAGCTGAAGCATAATATTTGGCAGCTGGTTTGGCTACACAACAATCATTGTGGTTGAGAAGAATACTTGAAGATATCAGAGAAAAGCAAGAAGAAAGTCTGTTGCTTCACTGTGACAATAAATCAGCAATAGCCATGGCGAAGAATCCAGTTTTCCATAGTCGAACAAGACATATTAATATAAAGCACCACTTCATTCAAGTGTGATCGAAGATGGTGATATGCAGTTAGTGTTCTACAATTCACAACAGCAGCTTGCAGACATTTTTACTAAAGCACTACCAAGAGGAAGATTTCAGCAACTTAGAGAAGCAATGGGAGTTAAAGAGCAACACATTAAGGGGGAGTGTTAAAATTAATGTGTTGTAACCACCACTATCTTTAGGAAGCATTATGAGATAATTGTAACCATCACATTATTGTCTTTATTTAGATTTATAGTAGAGTTGTATCATTAAAACTGAGAGAACCAAAGAGTCCTCATATTGATTAGCAACCTATTTGTATTCTCTATCAGTTTTATTCAAGCCTATATAAAGGCTTTGTAATGCTAAGATTAATATGTAGAAGTGTTTGGTGAATTAAAAAAAAAGCATAGTTTTTCAATGGTCATCCACCAGTAGAAGTATAGTACAAAAAGTGACGAAAAGTAGTTTTCTCTGCAGAATTCTACAACACTATAATTTTTAACATACCACCTCTAGAATACCAACGACAATTTCCATCATTGCTATTAATTTCTTCCATCAAATCATGATCCAACACATCATTCCTTTCCCCACTTCATTGCACTGCAGGTTCACTCATCGCCTTTGATGATGGTGACTCACGCGCCCGCGTGTTGTTTTCATCTCTTTCTATGTTGATGCTGCCATGATCATCCTTCAACCATATAGACAATGGCCCTCCTCTATTCCGCCTATTATCCTCCATCAACTCATTTGACCACCCTCTTGTACCATCATCCTCTTCTATCATAAAGAGTATCTCGCATCTATTTTTTGAATGTCCTTGTATGCCACAGACAAAGTAAAAAAGATTAACCTTCTAATAATTCAAGTTTAAGATACTCTTTACCTTTGGTTTTGGTAAACAACGTTGGTTTCTTAACAAAAAGTTTATTGGAGAAATCAACCAAGAAATCTCAGTACAGTGCTTCAGTTTTCGAGTGTTTTTCACAAAGTATGTTCAAAAGGGTTCGTTTGACTAAGGCGAAGCGAATTTGAAAGCAATAAAACATGACTTGTAAAATAAAACAAAAGACATTTTAAACTGTAAAAATAGATGACATAACACCAAAATAGTTGAAAATGGGTTGATTCGAACGTACATTGCCCTAGCTTGACTCATTTCGCTCGTTCACTTGGATACTCTAAGTGACTAGCGTGTAGGAATGTGAAAGTTTAAACACTTGACACTGTGCACTAAGTGCTTTATTTATAATACAAAAAATAACTACTTTTCAGCAGATGTCACTTCTTCATAAGTCACGTGTTTCTTGTAACTTCCCTCCATGAACCCACGTTCTCCATCCCTGCTATCGAACCCACGTTCTTCACCTATAACACTTTGTTTTGCTAGTTATGCACTCTTTGGGCTTTTTAACATTCCTGGGCCCAATCTATTCCTCATGAGGCCTCTTTTCTTATTGATTGCATCCATAAGCCCGATTGACTATTTGTGAAATCTCTCACAGTCGACTGCTTCTGTAGTCGACTTCCTATAATTCAAAGTTCTCAAAGAACCTTTTTGGCTTTTGGTTGGATTGTAACCCTTTGTGAAAATCCTAGCCAACAAACTGCCCCCCAAAATATCCTTTTCGACTGCAAGAACAGAAACAGACATTTTAATCCTTTTTCTTAGTGCGAAGTGACGTCATCGTAATCATGACCTTTTCTCTCAAACGTTACATCAGTGATCACACAATCACTCCCCCTACATTCTAGCTTCAACTTCCTAGGATAATTGTGGCCTCCAACTAACCAACTCCTTTAACTCAGTCGCCACCTATTTGACACGTGCCGGTTGTGTAGCCACATTTTTTCCACTTTCTTCCTAAATATTTGGTTTCCTTGATGGTATAAATACCCCCTTTCATCTCTTCATTTTCCTCTCTACATTTTCTATGCATACTCAACCTCTTTGATTTTTGTACACAGAAGAAATTCTTACTTTCATTTCTACCCAAAAAAAACATTCCACCATCTTCATGGCCGCTTCAAGCCAAATCTCTGAGCACATTCAAACTCCCCAGGAAATTGAATTGGTTTCCAACATGAGTGATTTCTTTGTTCATGATCAAAATACCTTCGTTCTAGAACCAACGCTAACACGAAATCTCCAAACTTGTTGCTCCCAACTGTTGCTTCACTTCATCTGTAACAACATTGCTTACGCTCTATTGCGGACTATTCTTGATGAGATTAGGGAACTTAAACAATTGGAAAGTTGCTTCCCCACTCAAAAAAACTACAAAAACCCTGTGATACGGTGGGAGAACTGACTTGGGTATTTTGCATTTTATCGCAACTGTTGTGGATAGCAAGAGTCGCCACCGACTTTTCTTTTATCCAATAAAGAAAAGGGTGAAAAGAACAGGAAAGACCTTTTGAGATATTTTCTTGAGTTCGGGGGGTAGGTTATGAAAAGGGAAGGTGTTAGCACCTTTTTCATCCGTAGTTATCTACGGGCTCTTAGTTGCTTGCTAGATCATTTGAAAGTTGCTTTGTTTGAAAATATGTTTGTGATGGGTGAAAGTTTGAAAATATTTTAAAAAACGCCTTTGTTTCGGAAAAACTTTGTAATGATTCTCGTCTCTATAAGAATGCATACAAAGTGTTAGTTTTGAAAATAGTTCAAAAAGATGATTGTTTTTGAAAGATGTTTTGAAAGTGTAAGTGTGAAAATGGTTTTAGTTTGTGAACAAGAAATTACGAGCGTCCTACCTACTCAAAATGTCGATGTTCTTTTCCTCCTCCTTTAGATGTTGCTATCTTACCATTGATTTGGTAAGAAGTCCCATCGCTGGATGTGAAGGGACAGGCGTGGGTCATCATATAGTCATGAATGGAAATATTGTGAGATATCTTAACATTTCTCTTAAGGGACTAAGATCATTTGTAAGGCAACATTTGTGGCGTCATCGAGGGACTATGATCTTGTACTTTGATTATTTTTTCTAAGATGGCTGACATGCACATCATTACTATTTTTCTCAAGGCAACAAGTGGAGTTAACCCTAGAGGTGTAAGTGTGCAAGTGTTTATTTTTCTTGCATTGTCTTGTCTTGGGTTAGGATTTTCTAAGATTGATTTTTTATCTTACCATACACACCCTAATTACTAACATTTATTAAAGCTATAAAATTGCGGGAAAAAATATTCTACACTATTACATCATTTGGGGGATGGGGATACAAATGTACAAATGAGGATTGCAAGAAATTAAACCTAATTATCTATTACAAACCATATTGAATATCTATGAAGCAAATATATGAAATATGTAAAAAAAACAGCACAAAAGAGAGGAAAAAACAAATCTTTCGACATCATGTGTCGAAGCATGCTTATATGCATCGAAACGTATCCTTCTTTTGACCCTGTAATTCCAAATCGAAGCATAATGTTATGTTTCGAATCAAATACCCTTTTTTCCTTCAGTTTGGGTATGTAAAGAAGTATGTGTCGAAGCCTATGGCTTTGTGCCAAACCATACTGTAATTTTTTCACTCCAACATTCTTTTATGGTATGTACATGTTAGTTCTTAACATATAATTGACAAGAAAGGAAAAGAAACAAAAGGGTAGCTTCGAAGGCAATGATTATTACATGCTATCTTTGAAGATGAATCATCAATGATGATTGAAACGAAGGGTTTTGTTGTACCCTAAAATTTTCCCTCTCATTTTATTCAATACATGCCCATTGAGATCCTCAATTTTCTCAAGGTTGCCCAAGAGTTTACCAGACAAACTCTCTCCTAAGGCAGGGTGTCTGAAATTAGGGTTTCCATTTTTGTCAAGATAGGTGGACTCCAAAGGTCTCATATATTCTCCATGGTCCTAATATGATCTCAAGACCCTCTATGTCAAGTTTCATGCCTTGCACAAGAAGTTTGCTCAGTCAACTACTCAAATGCTTGAGAATCGACTATATTAGGTCAAAAGTCAACGGTGACCCACATACAATCACACTTAAAGATTTTTGGTAAAAATTAACATTTTGAAGTTACTTTCATCATTTGATCAAGGGTTGATCATGATTCCTCAAGGAATGCTCCAAATTCATCAAAACCCAAAAGTTGCTAAATTAGGGTTTCTCAATAAAAGTCAACCAAACTTTGACCAAGCATAACTTCCACATGCTTCATCATAAATTTTCCATCCAAAGCTCATTTTGAAGAGGATGCAATTCCCTACAGTTCATCTTCATCCCACAAGTTCAAAATATTCACTCATAAAAAGATATGAATTTCTGCATTATGGGTCCTTTTGAAAAGTCAACAAAAACACCTTTTGGGTCAAATCTTCTTACATGAACATGGAAGACTCAATTGAGATGAGACCAAAAAGATTGCTTAGGGGACATACTAAGCTTTCTAAAAAGTCCTAGAACACCTCTCTAGGGTTACAATTGGAGTAGATATGCCTTGTCAAAGTTGACCTTTTTTGCAAAATTGCCAAAAGTCAAATATGCTCAAAAATGCATTTTTTGCTAAATGGGCCTAACTTTTTATGCTTGCACCTCACTTATAATATGGTCCACGACCCAAATATTCACCCACACGTTATTTGATTAATTTTTCAAGTTATTTTGATTTTTTATTAATTAAAATTTGAATTAAATCAAATAATTAATGAATAATTGCAAAGATATGATTTGATTTGGTTTTTGGACAGGTTGGCAATCAAAATATACTGAGTTATCAAGACCAAAACGAATCAAGCATAATTGTTACAAGAAAGGGATGATTTGGCTCAAAATAGCAAGTTTACATGTAGAATGAAAATCAAATCAAATCTCTCATAATTGCAAAGATCCAATCCAAGTTTGTAACCCTAATCCATTCTAAGATATATAGGGAACATATACAAGGCATGAGACAAGGTTTTGCAGGCGTGAAAAGGAAGAACAAAGCTTGAATTTTTCAAAGAAAAGTGCAGATCCAATCTTGCTCCATAGGCCGTTTCAAGTGTTTCTAAAGATCAAGTCATCTCCCTAGGTACTCACTGAACCTGTAGCAAGCATTTGCAAGGCCTGAAACATCCAGAAATGCACGCAATCACTCCCACGGTTTGCTTATTTTTTCCAAATCGATTATTGAATTTCTTGCATCATTAGCATGTTTAAGTGATATATTTGTGATCATGGATGTGTTTGCAACTTGACTGGATGATTTAATTCTGTTTTTAACGCATATACGTGCCTTTGCCATTATTAGGGTTTTCGTGTGCGTTTTAGGGGTTTGTCACACAGGTTAAATTGGGCCAAAAGAAGAACACCATGATGTTCACGAGATCAAGACGAATTGATCCACATAACTGGAAGTAATTTATCATGTGTCTTGTGCATTTTGGAAATTCACAGGGCTATAGCTACGAACACATGACTATAGGTAAAAGGTATGCAGCTAAGACAACGAAGAAAGGTAGAAGAAGATTATATGCCAGCCAGCCATTGGAGCATTTGAAAATTCGCGCGTGTGGGATTCATTTATTTGTTTTCTTTATATTATATTTCGTTTGCATTATACTAACAAATAAAACGCGTAGTGCAGCTGGAAACAAGGCGTTGGTGCTAAGCATAAGGACCTGGGTTCGATCCCAGGTCCCATCATTCTCTTTATTTCATTTTCTCTCAACAGATCCAGCGTGTCCCACTCAGGCGCCTACCATACATCCTTGCATCCAGCCGCTTGATCAAGCATAGTATCAGATCTAACGCTCTTGCAGTGAGGGACCATGATGCACCCTCAAGTCAACGCTACAAGAAATCAAACGCTGACCGGGCTTGAAGGGTTATTGGGCCTGAAAATCCATAAACACACCCCCCATTTGCTAACAACATGCAGACCCAGTTTGTCTTTTCTTTTATTTTCTTTAATTAATTTCTTTAATTGTTTTAATTATTTAACACCAAAATTATTATTTTTTATAAAACTAAAAAATCACAAAATAAAGAATTAAATATTATTTATTCAAATTAACATTTTTGAAAATAAATTAGGTTAATTAGGTTTATTTGATTATTGGTTTTAATTAAAATTAAATAGAAATTAGGTTTTAAATTTTGTAATTAAATTGTTTTTTTTTCTCAAATAAAAAACCACAAAAAAACCACAAAATCTTTTTTTTGTAAAATATTTTATTTTCTTGAAATTATTTAATTTAGTTTAAATTAGGTTAATTTTAATTTCTTTTATAATTAAAAATAATTAGAATTAGGGTTTTAGTCGTACATAACCTAATTAAGTCTTTTCTCAAGAATTAGTTCAAATATTTTTTCAATTAGATTTTTAGGGTTTCAATTTCTCCTCGCATTTAATTTGCCGTGCGCATTTCGGTTCGTTTTATTATTATTGTAACTGTTTCGAGGATATAATAGTAACTAGGGTTTTAAGCTTCCTCATTTTTATTTTCCGTCAAGATAATTATGTAACTGTCAAAGCCTTGTAATAACTAAGTTTATTTTTCGCACTTTAAATTCCTGCAAATATTTAACTGTCTAGATGCATGCTAATAGGATTGTATGGGAAGATTACTTGAAATTAAAACGGTAGATCGCCTAATGTGCAAAGATTAAATAACTGAAACAATTCATATGCACATATTCACTTCTAGGGTTTACCTCACTTCAGTTGCCTTCGGTAAGCAGTCATTAAGCACAGGATATTTTAGTGGTTGCCCTCCTGTCTAAAAGATCAAAATGTCCCATTCGAATGTTGCCTCAGAAATGTTGCCTCGGAAATGTTGCCTCAGAAAGATCTTAAGACTCTAGGGTTACTACTAAAGTTTTCTAATTATTGCTTTAGTGATTGTACTTGTCCCTTTCGAATGTCCCTTACAAACTCCAACGACGGGATTTCCTACTCTTTAATAGTAGGATAGCGCTGTCTAAAGGAAACGAGAACGAACAATCTTTTTTCGAGTAGGTAGAATCTTAAGTACTTGCTTAATAAAAACTTTTCACACAAACACCTTTCAAAACAAATTTTCAAAATAAACTTCGTCACATCCTTGAGGACTGATACAAGGGTTATCACGAAGTAAAACATTTTCAAAACAAGCACGCACAAGCAATTTGAAAAAATGAGCAAGTACCTATGAGTCCATGGAAAACCATGGATAGAAAGGGTGCTAACACCTTCCCTTTCTATAATCTACCCCCGTACTCAGAACATCTCGAAAAAAAGGTTTTTTCTGTTCTTTTTCCTTTTCCATGATTGGATGAAATAAAAGTCGGTGGCGAATCTTGCTTACCACGACATTTTGCAAACAAAAAACGTAAAATACAAACCAATAAAAACAGTCGGTTCTGCCACCGTATTACAGAACTGGCGACTCCGCTGGGGAGTAAATAAGTGGGGTATACCTTAGGATCCAAGTCATGTTACAAAATTGCTTTCTTGTTTGTTTGCTTTATTCTTTTGAGGGTTTGTTTGGGGTTACTATAGATCCTACACCCGGATCTTGGGGCACTCATTAGGTAAACAACAATAGATCGTGGAGACTGTACGATGTAGACCGATATGGTTTAAGTGATGGCTGTGTTGGTGTGGCACTTTGGTTGGTACCGGTAGCCTTCGTGGGGAAACGAGGAGAATACGGGGCCGCCGTGTGGTGTCGTGAAGCACTAACGAACCTTAGAACCTTAGTTGAACAAAATTGGCCATTATAAAGTAGTGAGATATCCGGCCTCGGTGCAGAGCTGAGGATTGGTTAATACTCGATGCTACACTCATTGAGATCAGACTTTCGGGATATTTCGACCGCAAGAAAAGATTTCTTGAGCTGAGACAATGCCCGACAAAGGATGGTCAGTGATATTGAGATCCTCTAGAACCCGGTTACTTTTAAGACAAGTTTAAAACCAACTAAACTTCAAGAGGGTACTACCTTTAACCTCATGCAAGCCTTAAACCTAAGAACTTGGTGTGATTTGACTGTGTTTGCTATACCTGTGTTGGTTATACCCGCGGTTTATCATGACATCATGCATCATAACATAACATCAATTCTTATTGCACTAACCATTTCAAAGACCAAGAGAATTTATTTTTGTTCTGTTTTGTAGATTATGGCTTCCGTTCATAGAAACACTATCTGAATCAGCTTTGTGAAGATACCTTCCCAACTCAAAGAGTTAGCATCAAGGGTTTCCGAAACTTCTGCGTTCACTAAGAGACATGGTCAACTTCTCAATCTGGTTACTTCAAATTTTGATGAAAAGATGTCGAGTGTACTCTTTCAGTTCTTTGATCCCAAGCACCACTATTTCACCTTTCCAGATTATCAGTTGGTGCTTACCTTGGAAGAATTCTCTCAGTTGTTGGATATGCCCATTCTTGAATAGTTTCCCTTCTCAGGTCTAGAAGAAGTTCCTAATCCATAAGTCATTGCCTCAGCTTTGCATCTGATATTCTTTGGTGTTCTTGAGCTATGGAAAACACTGCTATTATTGACCGCTGCAAGGAGTACCCTAATGTCCCATTACTCGATATTAGAGGGGGTATAACCTACAATCCTTGTTTAGCTTTGCGACAATTTGGTTACGCTCGAAGGGATGGTCCCCATGATTTACTTATTGAGGGCATTGTATTCAATAATGAGGACGATGTTCACGAGTATCGCCGGAGGTTCATACGAGCTTGGGGCATGGTAAACAGATCTGGCGCCAAGGCTTTGGGGCTAAAGGCTTCCATTCCTATGGAACCTTACCTCCAATGGGTACGAGCTCGTGCCCAGAAGCTTATGATGCGCTATGTGGCCGTTTTACCAGATATTGTGGAATCCACTACTGAAGAATGTATTCCTTACACGATTCTCTATCCTTATATGCCCACTGATCTTGGAGAGCTACAGAGGTCTTGGATTTAGTTGATGAAGGAACGAGATACTTACAAGGATCAGTTCCATGCTCAGGAGAGGAAGGTTTTAGAACTCACAAAGCAACTACATGAAGAAAGAGGGCTCAATGATTATCTCGGCACAAAGAGGAAGCATCCATGGGAATTTTGATTTATTTTCTAGTTTTGGATTTATTTTTGTAACGCCTAAAAGGCATTTTGAACCTTCAAATTCAGCTAATAAAATCTTTGTTTATTTTGGTTTGCAAATTTAAATTTCCCGAAGTCTTTGAAATCATTGCATACGTATCCCATTCATGACATTGCATGTACATGTACCATTACAGGTTTCTCATCTTTTTCGCTGTTTATTTCAGCATGAAATGTCTTCCGAGCAAACCATCAAGGACCTTCAGGCACAGAATGCCCAGTTCCAACAAATGTTCATAAGTCTGGAAAAAGGGCAGGAGGATCTGAAAGCCTTTATCCTGAAAGAGAAGAAGAAAATGAAGAAGGCTGTCGGTATTCTGAATATGGGCAGAAGGTTTGGAGAGTGGTTGAAGCGACAAGTCGATCTGACCTTTTCATCCAAGGAAGGGGAGAATCAAGAATAAGAGAAGGACCCCAGTCCTGCAGTTTCCGACAATGATACTGATTACAATGATGAGCAATATCCTCCTGCTGAGGATAAATAAAAGCAATTGGAAGACCGTTTAAGCGCCATGGAAGTTCAGAGGATACCTAGACTGGATTTCGAAGAATTGGGATTGGTATCGAGAGTGGTCATCCCGCAGAAGTTCAAAGCCCTAGTTTTTTCTAAGTATGATGGGGTGTCCTGCCCAAAACTCCATCTCCGTTCTTATGTCAGAAAGATCCAGCCCCACACCGCTGATAGAAATCTGTGGGTTCATTTCTTTCAAGATAGTCTGTCAGGGACTCAGCTTGAATGGTTCTACCAGCCGGAGGGAGCAAATGTCCGAAACTGGGAAGATCTGGCTACTGCTTTCTACAAACAGTATCAGTACAATGCCGACCTTGCTCCTACTCATACTCAACTCCAGAGTATGTCCATGGGTGCAAGTGAAGGCTTTAAATATTATGCACAAAAATGGAGAGACTTGGCTGGGAGAGTTCAACCCTCATTATCTGATAGGGAGTTGGTTGATATGTTTCTGGGGACGCTATTTGGTCCATTTTTCAATCATTTAATCGGTAGCTCGTTAGCTGGTTTCACCGAGCTGATTCTAACCGGAGAAAGAGTAGAAGCTGGGATTCGAAGCGGCAAAATACATAAGGATGCCTCTTTGAGTTCAATAAAAAAGCCTTTTGCTGGTAAGAAGGAAGCTAATTCCATCTACAGCCCGAGGGGCCAAAACAGGGCTGAACATCGTCAGACAGTATGTGCCGTGATTATACCTAGACCTGCAGTTGCTCCACAATGCAACAATCAGCAAAGGGTGGAAATACCACAACGGCAGTTTACCCGCATCAACATGACATTGGCTGAAGTTCTACCTCATCTGCTGAGATCTAACTTGGAAACCTTGAAAGAGGCTCCCAAGAATCCAAATACTACATCTCCCTGATATAATCCAAATGCTCGGGGTGCCTATCATTCTGAGAGTCCTGGTCACGATACAAATGACTGTTGGGCTCTGAGGAATAAATTACAAGACTTGATTGAAGCCAAGGAAATATAGTTTGATGCTCTGGAGAAGCCAAATGTCATAACTTCTCCCATGCCTAAAGACAGTCATGGAGTTGATGTTGTTGACACTAATTTGTTCGTTACCTCTGTTGATGAAGTTTCTACTCCTCTCATGACTGTCAAGAAGAATTGGTTGTTGGCCGGTTTATTTCCGGGTTATGGCGAAGGTTGCCACACGTGTTCGTTTCTACCTTCTGGTTGCCGTTTGCTGAAATTAGGTGTTCAACGCCTGATAGATAGAAAAGAAATTTTGTTTGAGAAAACTTTGGTTCCCGTTATACCATCTGAATACGTTGCCATTATAACAATTTACGCCAATCCTTCCAAGGTCTCCTCGAGAAGACCTGTTAGGATTACATCTGCTCCAAGAATTTCTTTGCTGATAATCAATGTTCCTGGTATTGTCCCATATGTCCCGGACAAAGCTGTCAAATGGCATTATGGTGCTGATGTGTACTATCATGGCATCAAACAAGATTTGAAAGAGGAAGAAGTTGATCCTGATATTGGTAACATTGTCGGAACCAGCAAAGTTACCTGAAGTGGAAGGGTCTTCTCTCCCGAGATTTCCCCTAAGATTGTCAACAAGCCTATTGTCATTCCATCTGTTGTTCCTTCTAGTACATCAACTATTGTTCTATTCTTACTCTGGTTATTACTCTTGTCGGCGAATCGTCTGATACCCGTGGAAAGGAAATTATAGGTGAGCCTGCTCGGATAGAGGCACCTAGGAAAATCGTTGTGGAAGCCTCTAAGCAAGAAATGGAGGAAATACTGAAAATCATTAAGAAAAGCGACTATAATGTGGTAGAGCAGTTGGGGCAGACCCCATCGAAGATATCCATGTTATCCATGCTATTGTACTTCGAGGCCCATGCGAAGGCTTTGATTTCATTTCTCAAGACTGCGCATGTGCCACATGAAACTTCAGCTGATCAGTTCAAAGATTGTGTGGCCAGCCTGACTGCTGATAATGGGATGGGTTTTTCAGATGCGGATTTGACACCAAAAGGAAGGAAGCATAATGATGCTCTTCATGTCTCGATTGAATGCAGGGGAACCACTATGGCTCATGTGCTGGTAGATACTGGGTCTTCACTGAATGTTCTGCCGAAGAAGGCGTTTGACTGTTTGGATTATGAGGGTTTAACTCTAAAGCCTAATAACATTATGGTAAGGGCTTTTGACAGATCGAAGAGAATGGTGCATGGGGAGGTGGAAATCCCTTTCAAAATGGGTTCTCATACTTTTGGGTCCACCTTCTATGTGATGGATATTAGGCCTTCATATTCTTGTTTGCTGGGTCGCCCTTGTATCCATGAGGCTGGGGCAGTTACTTCCACACTCCACCAAATGCTGAAGTATCCGGTGAAAGGAAATATTGTCACAGTGCGGGGTGAAAAAGAGTATATGGTGAGCCATCTCAATTCCTTCCGCTACATAGAGATGACGGGGAATTAATAGAAACTCCTTGTCAGAACTTCGAAGAGGTCCCTCAGATCTTGGCATCAACTCAAACTACTACCAACAAACCTCCTTTGAAGATGGCTTCTCTCAAGGACGCCAAGGTTGTGGTTGAAGAAGGTGGGTGTACCAATTGGGGTCAGCTCCCTGATTTCACTCACAAAACTGACAAATTTGGTTTGGGCTTTACTACAGGGGCTCAAAGGGCTGTTAGACACGCTCGACATTTAAGCACATTTCGGAATTCGAAGTTGTTAGGGAGAATAGTGATCATTGTTTTTGTGTAACCCTTTTTATTTCATGTACTATTTCCCAAAAATTTTGTAAACCATTGGAGTCGCATTGTTAGCGAACTACCATCTTATTAATGAAATTTGAGCATTTATCTTTTTGTGGGCAAAATTTCAGCTTTTACGGCAATATTTGAAAAAAAGTTATTTAACGCATTCCTATTTTTAAATATGTCATTGAATAATGAAAGGAATATTAACAGTTGTTCCGAGGATGGTCAAGCCATAAAATGTAAAACAATACAGTAATTTATCCTTGCATGATGAACATGTTCTCTTTCAAAATCTTCATGAGATGTTGGTTGTGTAAACTTGCATTTCTAGTGGTACTAAGCTTGGTGACTCCCCAGCAATTCCGGTTAAGCTTTATTTCAGTTGTTTTATTTGAGCGAATTTCTGAAGTGTAGTATGTTTTGCATCATGTTAGTGATCTATTGGTGTCAGAAGATTGGATTTGAATACTTTTCTCCCCAGAAGACTTGAGCCTTGTAGCGTGATACGCTCTGACGTTGCTTTTTGGTTCCAGTTCCAGTTATTTTCCGTCTCTTTAAGATTGGCCGAGTATTTATTATTTCGTAATATCTTATCATCTTCAAGATATTCCATCTGTCTGTTTGGTCAGCATAACATTCATTTACTCGATTACACTTACATCACACATGCATATTCACATTTTGTCGTTTATTTTTGGGTCGTATACCTTGTTTATGTTTATTCAGACAGCGTACATGTTCTTTCCAAGAAGAATGTTAACTTAGGCAGAAAATGTGCTTCCTTTCAAAATTCCCCAACTGAGCTAATCCTCGTGGATGAATTTTTGATTTAGCATTCCTTGTCCATTTCTGGATAGGATGAATCCCCAATCGAGTTATTTTCTCATTGGGTGGAGTCTTGTTTGACTGTCTTCTCTCTGGTTTATTCCTGGAGGGAGTTTTTGTCTCTTGCATAGGCTATCTCGTGGTTTTCTCCAAGCTAAACAACCTAGATGAATTGCATTTATTTTTCACATTTAAGTATCTGATTTCCTCAAAAAGGATATATTCATGGTTCCCTTTGAAGAAGAATTTTATTCTCTGGTAGTGTTATCACAACTTTCTTCTGAAACATTTTTCGAAAACGGCAAGCGGCGGTCTCTTCATGAGCAGCTTGTGCGTTATTATTATTTTTGGAAAACGGCAAGCGGAGATCTCTTCATGAGCAACTTGTGCGTTATTATTTTTTGGAAAACAGCAAGCGGTGGTCTCTTCATTAGCAACTTGTGCGTTATTATTTTTGGAAAACGGAAAGCGGCGGTCTCTTCATGAGCAACCTGTGCATTATTATTTTTTGAAAACGACAAGCGGCGGTCTCTTCATGAGCAACTTGTGCGTTATTATTTTTGGAAAACGGCAAGCGGTGGTCTCTTCATGAGCAACTTGTGCGTTATTATTTTTGGAAAACGGCAAGCGGCGGTCTTTTCATGAGAAACTTGTGCGTTATTAATATTTTTGGAAGACAGCAAGTGGCGGCTTCTTTATTTGAGCAGCTTGCATGTTATAGTATTTTTGGAAGACAGCAAGTGGCGGCTTCTTTATTTGAGCAGCTTGTATGTTATAGTATTTTTGGAAGACAGCAAGTGGCGGCTTCATTATTTGAGCAGCTTGTATGTTATAGTATTTTTTGGAAGACAACAAGTGGCGGCTTCTTTATTTGAGCAGCTTGTATGTCATAGTATTTTTGGAAGACAACAACTGGCGGCTTCTTTATTTGAGCAGCTTGTATGTTATAGACATCCTTTGAAGACGGCAAGTGGCGACTTCTTTATTTGAGCAGCTTGTGTATCTACAACCATATTATTATTTCAGCATTAATTGGTATCCCTCCAAGAAAATCTCGTAGAGAAATTTGTTGTGAATTTTTGCCTTCAGAAGTCGGTATTCCGTTATCAGCGAAAATTTGATACATCTTTTTGTCTACCTTTGACTTTGAGTTGTGAACTTACCGTTATTTTGGGTCAATAATATGTTTTTGTGGCCTATGTAGGACGCCTTCTTTGTTAGAGTCAGAGGTCGTATTTTCCCAATTTTTTATTCGCTGTCAAGAGTCTATCATTCGAAGTCGATGACTTATTTCCCCAGTAGTGTATAATCTATGTTCCTGTGGTTTGTTGGTGCTTGGTTTCTACAACATTATTTTGTCTCATACAATATCACTCTCTATGAAGTTAAATACTACATTCATATCATAAACATAATGGCGGTATCTTAGGGCAAAAATTGTGCATTATGTATTTAAGTACCTTCAATCTTGTCGAGACGAAGATTTTAATCTTCATATATCCGGATAGAAGAAACTTAAATAGGGGCAGCTGTCATACCCCAATTTTTGACCTAAGATCCCTGCCTCATCTGCATTTTTTTTGTACACATCAAGGTCACAGAATACGGTAGGTTTCGAACGTTTCGCTTTCGAGCTGTGACTGTGTAGAGATTACCGAGTGTTGTGAGCATTTTATCTTATGAATGACTAACCACTAATCAAGCACGAAGTGTATGTTTTGCTGTTTTGTTTTCATGTGCAGAAAATAGGTCTGAAAGAAGAGCACCAGACGTTGTACGTCAATTAGGGTTTCGAGTCTCAGGACAGTAATGCTGTCGTTCGTTAATTTCCAAAAGACTGGTTCATCAAAGAATTTCAGAGAATTGTGCGTTTATTTCCACATTCTGTCCAGTAAATGGTCTCCATTTTCTCTGATTATTTTTTAGGAAGAACAGTTGAAATTCTACCGGCTTTGGTTCATGTGTGTTTCACATTATTCTAAAATACAAGGAAAACAGGTTATACTGTCATTTTTGATTTCTTGGACCAAAAGTCATATGTAAAATTTTCTCACGACGCGAGTTAAATTTCGCCGAAATGGGATAATTAAATTCAAAACCGTTCTAGAAGAATTTATTCGGAATATTCAGAATATTTGGAATTTTCTTTATTTAAATCCAAGTGATAATTAAAGAGGAGCTATTCAAGAGATTTCATTCAAGAATATTCATTTATCGCATGAAATATTTATTCAAGATTATTTTTGTGATTATTTTGGAGGATCTACATCATGGTTATTTAAATACATGAAGCATTATTTCAAGAAGTTAGTGAGGAATTCTATTTAATTACATGAGGAATTTTATTTGGTTACAAAATTAATCCATGTGATTTATTTGGATTTCTATTACAAAAGTGCAAGATTAAAGTCCAAGACTTGCATTATTATCTATTTTTCATTCAACAATTCATCCAAGTATTATTCAATTATTTCCCAAATTTAAATGGAAGATCTTGAATTTTTATCAAGATATATCAAGATTCATGTTTATATGAAGATTCAAGATTATTCATAACTACCAAAAGAGTGGAAATATATTGAAGAATACATGTTTGTTCATGTCACAATTTATTTTGAGTTTATTACAAGGTTGCAATGAAGCTACAAGTGTGTACAAATGTATTTTCAACATTAAAAAAAAACAGCAAAATTGCTAGTGCAGTCCACTTTGCAACCCATCTTCAAGCCCAATTTTGCTGCATTTTTGTTGGTTAACAATGCTCCTAACAGCCTGGAAAAAAAAAACAAAGGGAGATGTTGTAAAATGCTACAAACAGTAAAAAAAACAGCAACATACAGCAGCTCCAAGTGCTACCAAAATCTTCTCCAACCTGTATCAAAGTAGCAGCAATTTGCATCAAAATGGCTAAAATAATTTGTGTGAACAAAGCATAGAAACAACTTGCTAAAACAGTTCAAATTTCTATTGTTTTTCCCCCTCAAATCCCACATACTCCACTATAAATAAGAGCCTTTTTCAACACAAAATGGGAAGAGAAGAAAAAATTCAGCAGTTGAAGAAAACAGAAAAATTGGTGTTGTTCTAAAAAATTTTCAGCAAGTAAGAAAAACAGAAAAAATAGAGTCTTTGTTCTAAAAATCCAGCAAGGAAGAAAGCATAAGCAAATTTAAGAAAACTTACCATTTTGTTAGAAGCCCCATCGGAGAGGCTCCGATAGGTATTATTCTTTTTCTCCTCTCTATCTACTACTGCATATATTCATGCTTGAATCACTTGCTGTACCATTTTATTTTTGCCATGCAATATTTGCCTTATCATTCTTTTTTGTTGTACTGTATTTGAGTTGAGTTGCTGCATGATTGTTAGCATTTAAACATGTTAGTATTCATAAAATCGATAATAATAACAAGTGTAATAAAAAGCTTACTTCTTCCGTCGCGTAACACCAATTTAGAGCTTGCTGTCCGGTTTATACTTGTTATCCATTTTGCTGTTACAAAATCAAAAAAACACCTTTGTTATCCAAAACACCCTTGCTGTCCAAAAATATTTGTTATCCATTTTGCTGTTACAAAATCCAAAAATCGCTTGCTGTCCCAAAACTTATTATCCATTTTGCTATTACAAAATCAAAAAAACACATTTGTTGTCCAAAACACCCTTGCTGTCCAAAAATATTTGTTATCCATTTTGGTGTTACAAAATCCAAAAATCGCTTGCTGTCCCAAAACATGTTGTCCATTTGCTGTACAAAATCAAAAAAACACCTTTGCTGTCCAAAACACCCTTGCTGTCCAAATGTTTAACCCATCCAAAAACCAAAACTCAAGCTGTTCAAAACGGTATAACCTGCAAAAATCCCAAACACCAACTTAAAGTCAAAAAACCAATTTAAAAACCGCATAAAACCAGTTTAACCCTGTCAAATCTGTAACCGGTTTTGTGTTGTCAAACCTTAACATGTTAGCACCCAAAACCTGTCAAGAACATAAATGCTTGTCAAAGTATAAAAATCAGCATAAAAACTATTACCAAACGCTTGACATGTTTACAGAATAATAGAACTTGTAAACCAAAATCTGAGCACCTGTAAATCCGGATTCCACGTGTTCCGAAGAGAATAGGAGCCGAAACCTGAGGAACTGTTAAGGATGTGGATAGTAAAGCATCTAAGGAGTCTGACGAAGCTTCAGTTACTTGTAAATCTGAAACTTCCAGTAGATTATCTAATTCAAAGGAAGCGGAAGATGATTTTCCAAGAAATTGTTTTTTTAATAATCTTTCCTTTGAACGCGAGGCCGAAGAAGTGAAGAAACGTTTTTTTTCGCATTTGGGGTAGTAGAATTTTTTTCCGCCTTAGAACTCCTGCAGTTGGTTTTTTAACGTGATAGGAAGAAGGATTTGGCGTTTGGATTAGAGAGGGGAAGTGAATCCGTTTGAGATCTGTTTAACAAGGAAAAGGTCTTTTTGTTTTTTTTCTTTTCGTTTGACAGCAATGCATATAACTCTTCATAATAATAAAATATAATTTTGTGCCAACAGCATATGCTAGTATGTAGTAGCGCCTCCCTAGCTTTAGGTTTATTGTTGGTTTTTGTTTTTTTACAAAAATCACTTTACTGTCTTTTTTTTTGTTATTTTATTAAAAACATTATTAATAGTAATCTCTTTCTTCCTCTTCTCAATATAACAAATTATAATATATTTATTCTTCCTATTCCCAAAACAATATAATAATAATATATTTTCTCTTTTCAATAACAAAGCATATAATATAATAATTTTGTTGTTCTTTTCCATGCCAACAGTAACAACGCTGTTTTGTTTTTCCAAACCCACTTTACTGTTTCCTTTTTTTTGTTTTTTTATTGAAAACATATAATAATAAACCTATTCTTCCTATTCCCAATAATAAGCATATTAATAATAAATTTTGTTGTTCCATTTCCAATGCTTACATACAGCAAGCGGCGCCCACCTCTTAGCATTAGGGTACTTATTTTCTTGTTCCTTCCATTTCTTCTTTATTTAAAAAACATACTATTATTTTCCTGCTATTATAAAAAACACATAAAAAATGCTTAATTAAATTTCATCTTTTATTTAATTTTGTCAACATACTATTAAGTTCTATTTTATTTTTGTGTTGTTATTTATTTAATTATCCAAAAATATATGTTTCATGATTTAATTTTTGTTATGTGTTTAATTATTAAAAATCTATGATTTCGTAATTTAATTTTCATGTACTTTTGATTATTTATTTAATCATTAAAATGCATGCAAGTATGATTTAAATTTCATTAGTTAATTGTTCAATTGTAATTTTAATTAATCGATCGTTAATCCGCATATCTTTCGTCCGTCTCAAATCCAAGGGAATTGTTTAATTTTTGTCGACTTCATGTCATCAAACACATCGTGCGAATACCCTCATTCATCTTTCGTTTATTATTTTGTTAAAAACTTAAGATAATTTTCCCAAAATATTCAATTTTTCAAAAACTCACACTTTTTAAGTCAAAACTCCGATGTTAGGTCGTCGTATCTTCAAAAACTCGTCCATACCCATTTTTGGCCAAACAATTTATTTTTAATCAAACAAACTTTTTTAATAAACAGATATTTCAAAAGGTTCCTATAGAATACTATAGATGCATTGGGTGTTAATACCTTCCCATTGTATAACCAACCCCCGAACTCCATATCTCTTTTCAAAACGCCTTGTATTTTCATTACTTTTAAAGTATTATTTTACATTGCATACTTTAGGGTTTATTTCACTCTTTCCCCTTTTCCCTTGGAAATAATAAAGCGCGGTGGCGACTATTGCTTTTGTGAGACGAGTTAATTAATAGCTCGATCTCCGATTTACCCCGCTACATTTTTTATCGATACAGAAATGGTGTCTCTGCTGGGGAAAGATTGACCTCTTGCTGGTCCATCCCTAAGTGGGTTCAGCCTAGTTTGTCTTATCTGTTTTATTATTATTTATTTGATTTGTTTTATTATGTGTTTATATTGGGGTTGTTTGTGTTTTTTGCAAAGGACGAATCCTATACCCGGATTAAGTTACGCTTAAGAATAGGACGGGCGGTATAGTCATGAAACAGTTCGATGCAGGATTCTTAGCTGTCACTTCCTATCCACAATGGGTTGCCAATGTTGTTCCGGTACCTAAGAAGGACGATAAGGTACGGATGTGTGTTCATTACAGAGATCTGAACCGGGAAAGCCCCAAGGATGACTTTCCACATCCTCACATTGATGTTCTGGTCGACAACACCGTGTATCATAAAATCTTCTCCTTCATGGACGGTTTCTATGGCTACAACCAGATCAAGATGGCCCCCGAAGACATGGAGAAGACAACCTTCGTTACACAATGGGGCACCTCCTGCTACAAGGTGATGCCTTTTAGGTTGAAGAATGCTGGGGCAACCTATCAGTGCGCCATGGTCGCTTTGTTTCATGATATGATTCACCACGAGATCGAAGTTTATGTTGATGACATGATAGCTAGGTCTCAGACTAAGGAAGAGCACCTTGATCATCTCCAGAAGTTGTTCGACAGGTTGAAGACATACAAGTTAAGGTTGAATCCGAACAAGTGAACCTTCGGGGTAAGGTCTGGTAAGCTTTTGGGTTTCGTTGTCAGTGACAAGGGTATTCAGGTACACCCTACGAAAGTAAAGGCCATACAAGAGATGCCGACTCCCTGCACAGAAAAAGAGGTTAGAGGTTTCTTGGGACGTCTGAATTACATCGCCAGGTTCATTTCACATCTGACTGCTACTTGTGAGCCAATCTTCAAGCTTCTGAAGAAATATCAAGTGGTAAAGTGGAATGATGAATGCCATACCGCTTTTGAAAGAATCAAGGAGTACCTTCAAGAACCGCCAATTCTGATACCTCTAGTTGAAGGAAGACCTTAGATATTATACTTGACAGTGCTAGACAATTCAATGGGGTGTGTGTTGGGGCAGCATGGCGAGTCTGGTCGAAAAGAGCATGCAATATACTACCTTAGAAAAAAGTTTACCGACTGTGAGACACGATACTCATTGCTCAAGAAAACTTGCTGCACTTTGGCATGGGCTGCTCGCCGACTGAGACAGTATATGCTGACTCACACTACCTTGTTGATATCTAAGATGGATCCGATCAAGTATATTTTCGAGAAGCCCGCTCTCTCCGGAAGGATAGCAAGGGGCAGATGATCTTAACTGAGTACGACATACAATATACAACCCAAAAAGCAATAAAGGGGAGTGTATTGGCTGATCATTTGGCTCATCAGGCTATGGATGACTACCAGTTTATGAATTTTGAGTTTCTGGATGAGAATATTATGTTCGAGACTGACTACGAAGAACCTGGACCGGATGAATGACTTGAGGAGGGATCCCGATGGTCTATGTACTTTGATGGAGCCTCAAACGCACTGGGTAATGGCATTGGCGCTGTAATCATGTCTCCAAAGGGCTGTCATACTATATTCACTGCCTGATTATGTTTCAATTACACCAACAACATGGCGGAGTATGAAGCGTGCATCATGGGTCTTCGAGCATCTATTGACCTAAGGATCAAGTTATTGAGTGTATTTGGGGATTCCGCTCTGTTGATAAGTCAGATCAAAAGAGAGTGGGATACAAAGCACCCGAATGTCATTCCTTACAAAGAGTATGTACAAACATTTCTCCCACACTTTGAGGAGGTAACCTTTAAACATTTCCCACGAGAGGAGAACCAGTAAGCGGACGCGCTAGCTACCATGTCTTATATGTTCAAAGTCAGGTGGGACAATGAAGCTCCCCAAATCACCATTGAGAGGTTGGATGAACCAGCACACTGCTGAGAGATCGATACCAAAGAAGTGGCAGACAAACCCTGGTTTCACGAAGTCAAAAGGTATCTCGAAGTTCAGGAGTATCCTGAAGGGGCATCTGTCAATGATAAGAAGTTTCTGAGAAGCTTCGCTGCAAAATTCTTCCTCGGTAATGGAATCCTCTATAAATGCAACCATGACTCCACACTATTACGGTGTGTGGACAAGAGCGAAGCAGAGAGGATCATGACAAATCTACATGAAGACACTTTCGGAACCCATTCTAGTGGACATACCATGGCTAAAAGATCCTACGGTCAGGATACTACTGGTCCACTATGGAAGCCGATTGTTATCAGCACTCTCGAACCTGTCATAAGTGCCAAATCTACGCTGATAAGGTGCATGTGCCTCCGGTCCCCTTAAACATCTTCACTAAACCCTATTTCTTAATTTAAAAAAAAATCAATTTAGGGTTTTTAGGTTTTAATTAATCAATTTTATTTTAATTAATTAAATTAATTAAGTTATCAGGTTAATCATCAAACTTCTTTTTTATCAAGAAAAATCCCAAAATAATTTGGTTTTCCTTTTTACCGCTTTGTGTATTTTATTGCTTTCGCGTTTTTCCAATTATGTATCGGCTTACGGTTTGTAATAGTTAACTAGGGTTTTGATTTCCTCGCGTTTTTTTATTAATTGTACCCCCACTCCTGAAGTCTTGTAATAGCGTAGGATTTTAATTTTCTGCACTTATACTTTTAGGCTTTGTATATATTTAAATAATCTTCCATTGACTCAGACGACCTCATCTTGATTGAGGATAACTCTTTCAAACTTATCTTAGGCTGACCAGCATAAAATTGCTCATGAAATATACCCTTAAGTTATTCCCAAGTGCATATGGAATTTGGAGTCAATATCGTAAACCAAGTAAAAACATTTTTGGTAAATGAATTAGGAAAATATCTTAATTTTAAACCCTCATCGTTGGCGATATCGTCAGCTTCAGTTTAGTACCTAGAGATGAGATCAATGGTCGACTCATTGGCATTACTAGCGAACTTGGTAAATTTAGGTACCTTAAATCCCCTGGGTAATTCTGCCTGTCGAATGTAATCAGGAAAGGGCAAAGAGTAATTGGGCCTCCAAAGGCCAACATTTACCCCAGATCATAATAATACATCTTCTACTATATTTACTATGTTGTTATGCCTAACAGGGCATATCTTAACACTCGATCAACATCTTGGTTTCTCCTAACTACGACTGGCCTAGGTTCGTATTGTTCAACGAATTCTTCCTCTTCACAAGTGGGTGTTTCCACTCTCCAAGGTATAAAAGGATGATCATTGTTGCCCCTCTCTAGTTCTTAAAAAACTCTTAATGGCGTGTGGGGCATTTGAGTTGATTGGACTCCGCATGAGTCGATCAATCTACTTATTTGGTCAACTACACAATTGAGGGTAACTTACATTTGTTGAGTTAAGACATTTAGTAACTCTAAATTACTTTCATCCATCTATTTCTAGAAATCCATAACATAAGTAGTATTCAAAGATGGTGCTGGCTGAGGGACATAACTAACACCACCTGGTCGACCACTTGGGACATAATTGCCTTGGTTTCCAATGACCAATGTATTTTCTGTATATGTGGCCGGGTTCGACTGCAGCCCAACCATCATGGAATAAGGCATAACATATTGGTAAGGAATAAATGGTGACCCTGGACCCCCTAGAAATAGTGGTCGATTTGGGTCAAATGGTAATATGCCATGCCTAGGTTCTATCATTGTGACAGTTGTCACTGAACCATAAACAGTGGTCGATCTCACAGAAGATAAAACTGCCACACTTTGAGTTGTAGTACTTACTGGTATGACGTCCACATCTTATGTAGAAATTTGCGTATGTACAGTGTTTATGTCTGAGCGTGACATTCTAGACTTGGACAAAAGTTTACCACTTCTTAAATTTATACATTCACAAAGTAACTATAAGAAACTTTGTAAAATCACACAAAAAATACGAAATTATTAGCACTGTCCCACCAGGTGTGCCAATTTGTTTACCTCTGGTTTTGACAAACAACGCTGGTCTCTTAACAAAAAGTTTAATGGCGAGATCGACCAAGGAATCTCAGTATAATGCTTCAGTTTTTTCGAGTATTTTTTACAGAGTATGTTCAAAAGGGTTCGTTCGACTAAGGACAAATGAATTAGAAAGTAGTAAAGCAAGACTTGTAAAATAAAACAAAAAAATGTTTTTAACTATAAAAATAGATGACATAACATCAAAATAGTTGAAAATGGGTTGATTCAAATGTACACTGTCCTAGCTTGATTCATTTCTCTCGTTCGCTTGGGTACTCTGAGTGACTAGCGTGTAGGAATGTGAAAGTTTGAACTCCTGACACTATGCACTAAGTGCTTCATTTATAATACAAAAAATAACTACTTTTTAGTGGGTTTCGCTTCTTCATAAGCCACGTGTTTCATGTAACATCCCTCCATGAACCCACATTCTCTATCCTTGCTATCGAACCCACGTTCTCCACCTATAACACTTTGATTTTCTAGTTATGCACTCTTTGGGCTTTTTCATATTCCTGGGCCAAATATGTTTCTCATGAGACCTTTTTTCTGGTCGACTGCGTCCACGAGCTCAATTGACTATTTGTGAAATCTCTCCTAGTCGACTACTTCTGTAGTTGACTTCCTACAATTCAAAGTTATCAAAGAACCTTTTTAGCTTTCGGTTGGATTTTAACCCTTTGTGAAAATCCTAAGACAACATACACATCATTTGTTGCCTTTATTTTTAACCCTCGTCTATTTTTTTAAGGGTTGTTGTACATCAATCCGAACTCGCAGCCGCATATAATTCCTCCCGAAACTAGTGTTATTGTTATTATCATATTCAACAAAAGTCCCAATATAGTTAGCAATGGTTCAGTCCACCTTCTCTAACATCAGGCACATCGGTAGATTATGGATCTACACCCAAAAATCTACATGAAATAACGGGATATTCTCGATTTGAACCCCCACACAAACCCTCTCCAAAATTAGTAGATGTCCATCAAACATCTATGATCCTCCTTTGATAGTTTCCTCCATATATAAGTTGTGATCAAAGTGGAGCAAAGACAAATCATTTGCCGCTTCTTTGATATTAACTCACTTCACCGGCCTCTAAATGTCAGCAACTCTTCCTTTCATCGATTTCACATGGATAGGCCTATCACATAAGAACCTCCCAACAAGGCACCATTGTAGATGTGTCATTTCCCCTCCTTCCTTCTCCATATCAAAACAGAAACTCCATCCTCTCCTTCATCTTGCAATGATAGACTAGCTATGTTAGGGATATCCATCATATTCTTGGCACTCGATAGGTTGGCCGTAAAAAACCATAAGAAACTTGATAGCTTCTCAAAAGAGAAGAAAATAACGAAACCCTATCATACTAGGGAAAAAAACTCCGTGACTATAAAATTAGATTATTTATGCTTAACTATCAAATCTATGATAAAAAAGAAAGACAATGCTTCGAATCAAAATACACATGTTTTTTAACATAAAAGACCTCACACTTTTGATAATCAATGACTTGGATATTAGAGTATTTAGAGATATTTGACATTGGACCGAGATATTTATTACATAAAATAAACCACAAATCATAAATACATTCTAAAATATGAATTTATTATTCTTTCCATGAGTATGTCGGGTCTACACGAGAACAAGAAACATAAACATAAAGTTGTTTCATCCCTGTTGGAACAAAGGATTCAAGAAAGATGAATGTAGTGAAAAACAAGAAGAAGAAGAAGAAGAGAGACATTGTTGAGTTAGTTAGTGTAACTAACTCTTTAAAACTGAATTTGTTATTTGTTATAGCAGTATATGTGGATTAAAGTGATGACCCTTTATATAGGCAACAAGTCTAGGCTCAAATACAAACTAAAGCCCAAATAGCAACTAACAAGAATTAACCAACTAACACAACCCCTTAATTCATGTTATCAAGACTTCTCATCACAATGCCTTTCTTCAACTCTTCGAATCTCACTTTCTTCAGAGGTTTGGTGAATATGTCAGCTAGTTGCACTTCCATCTTGCAATGTTCTATTTCAAGATTCCCTTTGTTTACTTGATCTCTCAGAAAATGATACCTTCGTTCAATGTGCTTACTTTGACCATGACACATTGGGTGAGTCACAAGATTTATTGCTGACTTATTATCAACAAACAGATTCATCATCGACTCCATTATAATGAGCTCTTCAAGTAGCATTTTGATCCATGCTGCTTGGCATGCAGCATATGATACAGCCACATATTCTGTTTCGCATGAAGACAAAGCCACAATGCTTTGCTTCCTCGAACTCTAGGAGATTGGAGCTCCTTCGATCATGAAGATGTACCCTGCAGTACTCTTTTTTTCATCTTGATCTCCACTGAAATCTGAGTCAGTGTATCCATGCACTTCAACCTCTGTACTGTTCTTCGATCCTTTTAGCAATAACACACCATGATCAACAGTTCCCTTGATGTATCTCAACACCCTCTTTACTGCTATGAGATGACATTCCTGAGGCTTCTCCATAAATTTTCTCAACAATCCCACACTTTGGCAGATATCTTCTCTAGTATTGCAAAGATACCTCAATGATCCAATGATTTGTTTGTAAAGGGTCGAACTTACAAAATCATCATTTGATTCCTTCTTCAGCTTTGCTCCAGTCTCTAATGGAGTAACAGGTTCCTTACAGTTGCTCATATTGAACCTCTTCAATATATCTTGAGCATACTTCGTTTGATGCAAGAAAACTCCTCCTTCGATGTCTTTGAATTCCATTCCCTGGAAGTAGGAAAGATTCCCTAAATCATACATTTCGAATTCCTACATTAATTTTGACTTTACCTTCATTATCTCAGCTTCATCTGCTCTTGTAAAGAGTAAGTCATCAACATAAAGGCATAAAATGATTCGATTGTGACTTTAGACATCATTTACATACACTCCATGTTTAGAGACACACTTTATGAACCCTGCTTCGATTAGGAAGTTATCTATCCTTTTATTCCAAGCACTGGGAGCTTGCTTCAAGCCATATAGAGCCTTCCTCAATCTGTAAACCTTTGACTCCTGCCCTTTGACATTGAAGCTTGGCGGTTGAGTGACATAGACTTCTTCTTCCAGAGGCCCATTCAAGAATGTTGACTTCACATCAAGTTGGTGCATTTTCCATCCTTTATATGCAGCTATCGAAACAACAATCCTGATTGTTTCGATCCTAGCAACAGGCGCATACACTTCATCGAAGTCAATACTTGGTAGTTGTAGAAAACCTCTGGCCACCAGTCTTGCCTTGTACTTTGTAATTTCACCATCTGGCCTTCGTTTCACCTTGTAGATCCATTTCACATCAATTGGTTTCTTGTTGGTTCTTTCGAAAAGTTCCCAAGTGTTGTTCTTCTCAATGGCTCTAAGTTCTTCTTTCATGGCTTCACACAAATTCGAATTGTTCAAGGATTCACCCAAGTCAATTGGTTCTCCTTCAGCCATCATCATGGCTTCTTTGATTAAGTCACCATCAACATCTATTGCTTGATCTGGAAACCTCTCATATCCAGTCAGCCTAGTTGACTCAGTTCTTGTTCTTGTGGATCTTCTTTCGTTATGCACAAGTGGTTGTTCATTTCGACCAGTCGAAGTAGCACATTGTTCATTTTGACTTGTCGAAGCTTCATCTTCTTCGAACGCAGTTGTGATTGTGTCTGATTCTTGTCGAACTGCACTTCGATTCCAAGCCCATCCTTTTCTTTCATCTACAAGAACATCTCTACTGATCACTACTTTGTCTTCGATTGGTGAATATAACTTGTATGCACCAGTCGAATGATAACCTATTAGAACCATGACTTCACTTTGATCATCCAGCTTCTTTCTCAATTGTTCAGGTACATGCCTGAAATACACTGATCCAAAAATTCTAAGATGACTTACATTTGGCTTCGACCCTGTCCAAGCCTCATGTGGTGTCTTTTCGACCATCTTCTTTGTTGGGCATCTGTTTAGAATGTATACAGCTGTTGAAGCTGCTTTAGCCCAAAAACTCTTAGGCATATTCTTAGCTTTCAACATACATCTGGTCATGTTCAGTACAATTCTATTCTTTCTCTCAGCGATGCCATTATGCCGAGGCGTATAGGGTGCAACAATCTCATTCTCTATACCTTTCTCATTGCAAAATCTGGAAAATTCTGCTGAAGTATATTCACCACCACCATCAGTTCTTAACTTTTTCAATTTGCAGCCACTTTGTTTCTCAGCATGCAACTTGAACTTCTTGAACTGCGTGAATACCTCAATCTTCCTTTCAATGAGGTAAATCCACATATGTCTGGTGAATTCATCAATGAAAGTAAGGAAATACCTGTTACCTCCATTGGATTTTACTTCGAAAGGTCCACACACATCTGAATGACTCAACTCCAATTTTTTCCTTGACCTTATAGGCAAATCAAATTTGAATTCCTTCCTTGCCTTTCTTAGCTTTGCAACATTCTTCACATATCTTCTTTGGTTCCTCCACATACGACAACCCAAGCACCATTTTCTTTTGATTGAGCATACATAAACTTTTGAAGTTTAGATATTCATACCTGTGATGCCATAGCCAGTTCTTGTCTTCTTCTACATTTGAAGCAATACATTTTTCATCTGATATGTTGAGTTCGAATTTGAAGGTTTTGTTCTCCGCTAATGGTGCTTTCATGATTAGCCTCCCACCAGCCCTATATACCTTCATCTGATTATTCTCCAACTTCATATTGAAGCCTTTTGCAAGTAATTGACCTACACTTATCAAGTTACTTGTCATCGAAGGTACATACAGAACTTCAGTGATAGTAGCCTTTCGACCATCCTTCCTGATAATCGAAATGTCTCCTCTACCACTTGATTTGATATGCCTACCATCTACAAACTTTATCACCTTTTCGACTGACTCATCTAACTTGGTGAACCAGTTTTTATTGCCAGTCGTGTGGTTGTTACATCCTGAATCCAGATACCACATGTTGTTTTTCTCAGTGTTCGATTGAGTGTTCACCAACAACAATACATCATCAGAATCACTACTTCCAGCTCTTGCATATTGAGCTTCATCACTATCTTTTGATCTTGCATCTTTCTTGCTTCGACAATCTCTAGCATAGTGGCCAAAACATTGACAATTGTAACACTGCACCCCTTTCGTGTCAACTTTTTTTCCAGAATACTTGTTGTACACTCCTTTCGAATCAGTATTCTTGCTTGACTTCTCATCACCAGCAAGATTCTTATGCTGCTTCGATTTCTCTTTTTCAGCTTTCTTGCTAAATCTTGATTGCATTGCTTGTTCAGCTGTCTTCTCCCTTTCTAAGTTTCTTTGCTGCAGCCTCATTTCATGAGCCTCCAAAGAAGCTTGAAGTTCTTCCAACTTCATCTCAGATAGATTCTTGGCCTCTTTGATTGTTACAACAAAGTAATCAAAATCTGCAATTAGAGATCTTAATACATTTTCTATCTTCTGCAGATCCGTTAATGCTTCACCACACGCCTTCATCTGGTTTGTCAACATCACCACTCTTGAGAAATATGCTGAAATGGATTCATCATCTTTCATCTGCAGCACCTCATACTGCTTTCTCAGAGTCTGGAACTTTACTTTCTTCAGTTTCTCATCTCCACCATACAAAGACTTCAGCTTTTTCTAAGCTTCTTTTGCTGTTTCTTCTTCAATTATCTTCTCAAACACATCACAATCCACACAGTGGTGAATCAAGAACAACGTCTTGCCATCTTTCTTCCTTTGATCTTTATGCGCAGCTTTCTGTGCTTCCGTAGCATATTTCTCCAATTGTGACATTCCATCATTCATGATTTCTACAACATCATGAAATCTGAAAATAATCTTCATTTGTGCCACCCATCTTTGATAGTTTTCACCTTTGAAAACCGGAAGATTTGTTGGAAATTGTGTTAAGGTTGTTGATCCGTTTGTCATTAGATTCTCTCTGAATCGCAAACAAGCTTTGATACCAATTTGTTGGAACAAAGGATTCAAGAAAGATGAATGTAGTGAAAAACAAGAAGAAGAAGAAGAAGAAGAAGAAAAAGAAGAAGAAGAGAGATTGTTGAGTTAGTTAGTGTAACTAACTCTTTAAAACTGAATTTGTTATTTGTTATAGCAGTATATGTGGATTACAAATAATGACCTTTTATATAGGCAAAAAGCCCAAGTCCAAATACAAACTAAAACCAAATAACAACTAACAAAAAATTAACCAACTAACAATCCTGTGTACTGCGTTAATAAACAAAATTGTTCATAAAAAGAATTAGGATACAAGAGCACTGCGAATTCAAACTCTATGACTTTAGTTTCATTGATAAAAGCACATTATTAATTTCATACCTGAGCATATGTTTTCTTAGGATGTTTACGATTTGCATATTAATTAATCCATGTGTTTTAGACGGACTTTTATGACAATTCGTTATTCTGATCAGGGATCAATTCTCTTTAGCTGTTTGTCGTTATCTTAACTTTTTTCTCTGCAATGCTTTGTCGACCAAGAAAAGGTGGTTCATCTTTTGTCCTTTTTCGTGGAATCCCACGTTATTCAAATGATTTTCATAATCTATACGATATGTTAAAATCGTTAAATATATTGTAATTCTTTTAGCTAGTTTGCAGAAGATTTTTATGTTTTCATTGGTAAAAAGAGAACAATGAAGTTTCCAGTATTTTTCCAACTGCTTCAAATATAATATTGATTTGTTGTCTGTTTAGCTTGTATTTATGCATAAACTCATTGAAATATTGATTATCTTATACTATAAGACATATGACACGCGAATGATAATTCTTTGTATAAATTAACACGCATATCATAATTATTATTGATCAATACTATCTTTGTACAGCTTTAATATTATGAAATATTAATGCATGACTATGATCAGGTTTCATCTTAACGTTAGTTATGACTATTTGTCAATTTTCAGAACGACAAGACTTTAATACATTTAAGATTTATTTACTTTTTGATATATAGAATAAATCTTAAGAAAAAATATAGATCTAAAAAACATAACATTGTTTTGTGTGATTTTGATTTCTTTATAGAAGATGTATTGTCTCTAGTGTTATGGAATCAAAAGTGTCAATTGTAAATGATATAAAAGCATGTTGGTGTCATAACACGATTTCTCGTGTTTGTCCAATTTGATTGAAGCGGCTTTGAAGGATGTTTCATCAACCGTAAAATACATTGTCTACCCACATGTGCATCAGTACACCTATTTTCCTAAGTGTCAATTTTCTCTCTCGTGAGTAAGTCAAGAAATTTACATTCTTTTTTCTTCATATATACTAATATCCGCCAAATATATATAAAAAAGAACACCGCAAACAAAATCATATTTCTATTTGAATTCTATAAGCTCCTTTAAAGAACTACGTGCTCTCAAAAGATATTCAATTATGTCTTACGACAAATAAGAAAACGTCATAAATAAGAAACAATGGAATCATGAGACTTTACTAGAGAAAAATATGGAAATCTACTAGTGACATATTTTGGCATAACCATCGATAGAAATAGTTAGAAAAATTCATGAGCATATGTTGCTCGCGAACACTAAAATTGACTTTATGTCTTCGAGTTATGTCAAATATTATTTCTATGTTTTGAACACTTTTATTAAAATGGGAACACACCAAAACATGTTGGGTTTTAGGGGGAACGGTGACCTTTCTAGTCAAACTATCAAGGTCAAATTCTAGAATTTAACCATAAAGACCATCCAAAACACTAAAAATTAAAGCTCATACCACATATCTCAGTGTATTTCAATATATATAGTCATGCAATATTCGAGATTGGCCACTGAAAGCCACAAACACTTATGAGTCAACCTCTATTGTAAATAATAAATCCAACCCCTAATGATAATAGGTAATTAATACACCAAAACGTGTCTTTATTGCATGGTTTTCAATGGCCAAGAAACCTAAAAATTGAACCAAATCAAATTTCCCACATTGGCTAAAAGTTCCTTATTTACATGTACCAAAAACTACAGTAAGAAACAAAGGCAATATGATTAATTCAAACAAGACTAAGGACGACTCTGACAACAAAGTATCATTTTTATTCGGAGAAAAAGACTTCAAGCTAATGACATTAAACGAATTGTTGGATGAGAGACAATCCATCATAATCAAATAAATCAGAGATATAAAGATAACAATGGCAGAAGGGCAAAAATAGAATATTTTGAAAATTTTACAATCAATAGCACCAGGGTCAGCCTAAGGACCAAGCCACCTATACAAGGGCTTTAGGCCTCAAACATTTGGGCTTAAAAAAGATCTCAAATTTCTTTTATTTAGTTATAATAATATATAATGACATTGTCTACCTCTGGTTTTGAAAAACAACGATGGTCTCTTAACAGAAAGTTTACTGGCAAGATCGACTAGGGAATCTCAGTACAGTCCTTCAGTTTTTGAGTGTTTTCACAAAGTATGTTCAAAAGGGTCGTTCGACTAAGGCGACACAAATTTAAAAGCAATAAAGCAGGAAATGTAAAATAAAACAAAGAGGTTTTGAACTGTAAAAATAGATGACATAACATCAAAATATTTAAAAAAGGGTTGATTCAAACATACATCGCCCTTGCTTGGCTCATTTCACCCGTTCGCTTGGGTACTCTGAGTGATTAGCGTGTAGGAATATGAGAGTTTGAACCTTTTACACTATGCACTAAGTGCTTTATTTGTAATACAAGAAAATAACTACTTTTCAACAGGATTTGCTTCTTTATGAGCCACGTGTCTCTTGTACCTTCCCTCCATGAACCCATGTTCTCCATCCCTGCTAGTGGACCCACGTTCTCCATTCCTGGTATCGAATCCATATTCTCCATTCACAACACTTTGCTTTTCTAGTTACACCCTCTTTTGGGATTTTTAAAACTCATTGGCCCAGTTTATTCCACATGAGGCCTCTTTTTCTGGTCGACTTCGTCCACAAGCCCAAATTAGCCTTTTATGAAATCTCTTTCGGTCGAATGCTTCTGTTGTCGGTTTCCTATAATCCAAAGTCTTCAAAGAACCTTTTTTGCTTTTTGTTGGATTTTAACCCTTTGTGAAAATCCTAGCCAACAAATTGCCCCCCAAAATGTCTTTTTCGACAGAAAGAACAGAAATGGACATTTTAATCCTTTTCTCTTAGTGTGAAGTGACGTCATTGTAATCATGACATTTACCCTCAAACGTTACATCAGCGACCACACAACCACTTCCCTATTTTATAGTCTCAACTTCCTAGGATAATCGTGGCCTCTAACTCACCAACTTCATCAACTAAGTTGTCTTCTGTTTGACACGTGCCCGTTATGTAGCCACGATTTTTTTCCATTTTCTCCCCAACATTTGGTCTCCTTGATGGAATATATACCCATTTCATCTCTCCAATTTCCTCTTTAAGTTTCTTTGCATACTCAAGTTCTTTGTCTTTGTACACCACATAAACTTTCATTTTCATTTTTACCCAGAAAAAATTTCCATCATCTACATGGCCGCTTCAAGCCAAATATCTGAGCACATTCAAACTCCCCAGGAAATTGAACTGATTTCCAACACGAGTGAGTTCTTTATTCAAGATCAAAACACTTTTGTATTAGAACCAATTCCAAAACGCAATCTCCAAAATTTTCACTCCCACCTATTGCTTCCCTTCATCTGCAACAACATTGCTTACGCTCTATTTGGGCCTATTCCTGATGAGGTTCGGGTACCTAAACACTTGGAAGGTTGCTTCCTGTTTACCTCTGGTTTTGGTAAACAACGTTGGTCTCTTAACAGATTTACTGGCGAGATCGACCAGGGAATCTCAGTACAGTGCTTCAGTTTTCGAGTGTTTTCACAAAGTATGTTCAAAAGGGTTCGTTCGACTAAGGCGAAACGAATTTAAAAGAAATAAAGCAGGAATTGTAAAATAAAACAAAGACGTTTTAAAATGTAAAAATAGATAACATAACATCAAAATAGTTGAAAATGGGTTGATTCAAACATACATCGCCCTTGCTTGACTCATTTCGCTCGTTCTCTTGGGTACTTTGAGTGACTAGCACATAGGAATGTGAAAGTCTGAACCATTTATATTGTGCACTAAGTGAGTTATTTATAATACATGAAAATCACTAATTTTCAGTGGGCGTCGCTTCTTTATGAGCCATGTATCTCTTGTAACTTCCCTCCATGAACCCACGTTCTCCATCACTGCTATCGAACCCACATTCTCCATTCTTGCTATCGAACCTGTTCTCGATTCACAACGCTTTTCTTTGCTAGTTATGCCCTCTTTTGGGCATTTTAACACTCCAGGGCCCAATCCATTCCTCATGAGGCTTCTTTTCTGGTCGACTGTGTCCATAATCCAAAATTTGCCTTTTATGAAACCTCTTTCGATTAAATGCTTCTGTGGCCGATTTCCTATAATTCAAATTCTTCAAAGAACCTTTTTTTTCTCTTTTGGTTGGATTTTAACTCTTTGTGAAAATCCTAGACAAGAAATTGTCCACCTAAAATCTGCTTTTCGACTGAAAGAATAGAAATGGACATTTTAATCCTTTTCTCTTAGTGTAAAGTGACGTCATTGTAATCATGAACTTTTCCCTCAAACGTTACATTAGTGAACAGACAACCACTTCCCTATTTTCTAGTTTCAACTTCCTAGGATAACCTTGGCCTCCAACTCACCAACTTCTTCAACTCATTTGCCATATGTTTGACACGTGTCAGTCGTGTAGCCACAATTTTTTTCCATTTTCTCCCTAATGTTTGGTCTCCTTGGATGGTATGAATACCCCTTTCATCTCTCCAATTTCCTCTTTATGTTTCTTTGCATACTCAAGCTCTTTGTCTTCAAACACCCAGAAAAATTTTCCATCATCTCCATGGCCACTTCAAGCAAAATCTCTAAACACATTCAAAGTCCCCAGGAAATTGAACTTGTTTCCAACCTGAGTGAGTTCTTCGTTCATGATCAAAACACTTTTGTCTTAGAACCAACGCCAACATGAAATATCCAAACTTTTCTCTCCCAACTGTTGCTTCCCTTCATCTACAACAACACTTCTTACGCTCTATTGGGCCCTATTCTTGATGAGGTTAGGGGTACCTAAACACTTGGAAGGCTGCTTCCCAACTTAAAAAACCACCAGACCCCCTATCAACAGAGATTGCCCTATAGATTTTTCACACATTTACCGTACGTCTAAAGTCTTCCGTTCCACCCCTGCTGTCAACCAAGATTACATTGCATGGTTGAATAAAGTAGAGAAAGTGACGGGTGACGTTTGGAAGGATAAAGGCTTTTTTAACTTGATTCAGCTTTCTAGGGTTTGCCCTAGTTATTGCAATCACATGCTGATTTCCTCACTCTACTTCTAGGAAGGCTCTACAAACACCTTCCATTTTGATGTTGGGATGCTTACTTCCACCCTGTTTGACATTGCGACCATCACTGGTCTCTGCCCTACAAGTGAAGCGTTTCTTCCCACTGAAGCAGACGAAAACGTTATTCCTTTTGAAAAGGACATTGCTGGCTTCACCAAATATATGGAGCATTTTCATGCCAAAGGTGTCGACATTGTGTCTGATGAAGAACACATTTCCTTCTTGGCCTTGTGACTTTCCAAGTTTGTTTTCTACAGTCAATCTCTGAAGGTAGCTAAATGATTCATTGTGTTATCTCATAACCTTCATCTGGGTCGACACATATGCTTGAGCAAACTTATTTTGGGGTCACTCTATGAATCACTCAGCGTGGGGGTCGATCATATGACCTCACTTTCATCTACTGCAAGCTATATGGTTATTGGGCCTTTCTGGCTGCTTCAATTGTGGTTAAATGCCACTTTTGTGAGCCAGCTCAAATTGCGCCTCTCTGAAGCACGGGAGACTACATTCGCCCAATGTGCCAACGAAAGCCTTCGTCTTGCTACAATGACGCCTTATAGCAATGACATGACTCAAGAGGATTAAACTGAGAAATACTTGAAGTTTTTCTTTAGGTACACTTCTTTTCATCCAAGCTCGGCACCCTTTTCCTCTAGACCACATGGTCCTGAGTGGTTCACACGACTATTTCCTCCTATCGATCCTACGCAGGTCCCTGAATCTAAATCCATTTGGAAATCTTTCTTAACCCCTAGGATCATAGCATCTAGGTTAGGAGTTACTCATAAAGTGAAACTCCTGTGTTATCAGCCTAACCTGGTGGCTAGACAGTTTAGCTTATGCCAACATTTGCCTCGCAGCTTTTATAAGCCATCAAATGAATTGTATCTTTCATCTACCAGCTACAGTTAGGGAGAATATGCTCAATGTTGGAATGGTATAGCGGCAAGCAACAAAATGTTTGAAAATATTTATCCGGTAATTTATCGTGTCCATAGAGATTGGTTATTGATATGTCGTTCAACAAATCTCTTGTTAATGAGTTTGGGGATAAATGGGTTTGTAAAGAAAATATTATCAACAGAAAATAAATGTAAACAAAAGTAAAAACTAAGGAAGAAATTATTAATCCTGCATATAATCTACTCATCACAGACTTAAATTTATCGACCAGTTACATTCAACCTAACAATACTCATCAATGTCACTATGTGTCACTCATAACCTAAGTCATTTCTAACCCAAATTGAGAGACCGATTGTATCATCAAGAAAATGATCTCTCTACCTCCTCAACAACACATAAGACAACTTATGTAATCGCACTGACAATCTCTCAGTACAACACAAGCACACAGAGGCATTAAGCTATGATACCCAAGTATATGTCAGCTCTAAATCTATCTCTAGATTTCAGAAACTAACAGATAATCATCCTAGATAAGAATCTAATCAGTATATGTCTGTAACAACTCAAATCCCTAGCACAGAGCAAAAATCTAGGACAAAAATCAATAAATATTTGTAAAGCAAGTTTAATATAACGCCATGGGCGACAAATATACATAAGTTCAGAGTAAATACATGTACAAACTCAACACGTAAAGAATACACAAAGAGGAAGAGAAATAAACCACAAATCTACCGGTTTATCAGTGCCGATTAAATTATAATTCATCTCGAATCATCCGTATGCAAGCTTCAATGTTGTTTTCTAATCTAATCCTATCAAAAAATGAAGGGTGATGGAGTTGGGATCAAAAATACCCAAAACCATACCCAAAAAATGTGTTTTTACACCTAAAAACGCATTTTTGACTATCCAGCATCGCCTAGCGACCAAAAAGCGTCTCTCGGAGACCAAAACAACATTTTTCCCATGCTACAGCTTGCCTAGTGTCGCCCTGCGACCAAAAGCATCGCGCGGCGACGAATGACAAAAAGTTGAAAAACCAGCATATCATTCTACATTATTTCGGCCATAACTTTTGAACCGTAACTCTGATTCGCGCCCAGTTCGAAGAGTTAGAAAGCTTATTAAATTCTATTTCTAACAATGACAAAATATAAACCAAATTTATGATTTCTTATTCTTTTATTTTGAGCCTTATTCATTGACGAGTTACTTAAAATCGCCCGTTTGAAGTCGTGTCTTCGACACTTTATTGCCATGCTCCAAATACACTTCAATACCTATAAAATGAATGGAAAACTATCAAACGATACACTTTATACATGAAAATGCATTATACACAAACTAAACATATTTATACACAAAGTTAGGTTATTCAACTGATATTAACAACCAAGAGTCGATAAGTGCAACAAAAAGCATATATAAAATAACTACACTTTTGCACTTATCACTCAACGAATTCAACATTTTGCTGTTGATGTACCCATGATAACTCATGTCACCTTAGAAACCCTATTCTATACCACTAAGGAGTTCTATGATTGGGGGAATATGCACTTTATGCAAAGTAATTGGAGTCTCAAGTCCTTCAAAGCTGGAATGAACCATGTTTTTGAAGCCGTGCAACAAAAGTTTAGGAAAGGTATGACTTACTATTGTAACCGTCAGTAGCCTTCTTGTTTATGATTTGACTTCTAACACTCTGTCTTATGTTATTTCCTTATTCAGTGGTTGAGCACAAGAAACGTGCCAGGGAAGCTATCAGTGGTGTGATTGTTTCTCCCTCAGCTAATGAGGCCTTTGGAACTTCTTCTCAAGTAATCTACTAACTTGATAGTTCACTAGCTGTTTGCGTTCTATTTCTAACCCACTGATTATGTTGACACGTTCGTAGGCCCCCGAAGATAACATCATCGTCCCTCCTGAATCGTCCCCAAAGAGACAGAAACACTCTTCTAATTAAGCGAAATGAACAGACAACGCGTCTTCGCCTGCCATCTCCAAAAAATCCAAAAATTCCCAGTCGACTCGATCCAAGGTTGCCTAAAAAAAGTCCACTTCCGTCACTGTTCCTTCTCCGGTGATAGGAAGAGAACAAGTTTTACAGCTTGTGCCACCCCATCCAGAAAGCATTAACTCTAGTTCTAAAGGAGACCATCAGGTACCTTCTTCTTCAAAGACTCTTTATCTTTTAAATCGTTTGTCCTTTTGATGATTCTTTTCTCACTTGCCTTTATTGTTTAAGCAACTGGCAGTTAAAACTAAAAAATTCCCCACTAAGATTGTCTTGAAATCTCCCAAGACCAAAAGGAAACCAATTGTGGTCTAGACTGATTGTGAGCCTTTTGGGAGCGACCTCAACTCTCCTATCACCCTGGGTACTTCTCAGTATTCTCCCATCAGTGAGGGATTGGATGATGATGTAAATAATGACAGCTCAGGATAGGTATTGGAGATTATGGCTTAAAGTATCATGAACATGCTGCTGCTGTTGATGTCACCACAAATGCCAACAAAAATCTCTTCCAAATGAAAGAAGTGACTCTTCAGGCACCAGCCTTTTTTGGCACCATATCGACCCCTCCCAACACGATTCCTGCGACCAACACCATGTCGCCCAAACAAGTAGCTGCTCTGAGGAAAACCAACCCCTTGGAGTATTTAAAATTTTTGGTGAACTTCAGGAACCGTTCGACTGAAGGAGGCTTCAGTACTTCTGCTACATCTGGAGGTATCTCTTCTCTTGGGACTCAAGAAGAAGTTCTTAATCGTCTCAAAACCATGCTATTTCATATTGATTTGATCACCCATTTGGAGGCGTATTCCTCTGATGGTATTAAGATTAAATAAATTATGAAGAAAGTTAATGTTCAAGCTCTTCTCCTTTAGTCCTAAATTTCATGGCTGAAGCGTATACCTTCCTTGACTAGCTTTTAGTCGACTTGGCTGGAAAAAAAAGAGACCTAGGAAACACGCCTTCCCATGGAGAAAGAGTGCACTACTGAATTGGATTTCGTGAATTCTTCCATGGCTTCTAGTGAAGAATTGAAGGAGACTGCTGATAAAGAAAGAGCAGACATTAACACCAGGGCCACAATTATTTCCGAATGGCAACAAGAGATCGTAAGGATGAAGCAACAAATTGAAAGGCTGGAGAAACAAATTGATGAGGTAGATACTTTTCAAGATGATGGGTTTCACGCAGTTGAACATGCATTGAATCATGAATCTCTAGTTGGGATCGCTCATCTGGATCGTGTTGGCATGTTGGATATTGAGTTAGCCGACCTTGATACCTTTATCTCCTTAACCAATGCTCGTCTGGAACTTGCTCGAGAATTCTATATAACCCTCAAGAATAATGTGCCTTTTTAGCCTTTCGATTATACATGTAATTTGAATTTGTTCTTTCCATAATTCTTTATAATGCTTAATTCAAATTTCAGGCCCCTTGGTGGCCTCCTTATTATGCAATAAATTTTATCCTCTGTTTATCATAATTTCTTGCAACATAGGCCTACACCTCTTTAAGTATTTGTCATTTACTCATAGTATTAGACCTTCTGGTGTGAGCTCCTCAATCTCATAAGCATTGTTGGAAATAACTTGCACTACTTGAAATGGTCCTTCCTAGTTTGGTGACCGTTTTCCAAGGACTATATCCCTCCTATGCATAGGCAGGATCACTTTCCAGACCATATGTCCAAAGACGAGCGCATTTGCATTCACCCTTTTATTATAGGACCTTGATACTTGTTCCTTCTTCTGAACAAAGTATCTAATGCGGCTGTGTAGCGGTAGAAATGTTTAAGACTAATCCATTGGATTGACTTGACTCATACAGATCAAAATAAAAATTGCCAATGCGCTTTATTGTTTCCAAAGGAATGGGAAAATAGTGAATAACCCAAAAAGAGGGGGAAAGATTCAAGGTAAGGGGTTGGTTATGCAAAGGGAAGGTATTAGAACCCTAAACATCTATGGTACTCCGTAGAAACCTCTTTGTAAAATCTGTATATTTTGGCTAAAAAATGTTGTATAAAAAATAGATTGTGGTGATGAGAAAAGAAGTATTTTTTTTTAAAATAATTTTTGCACCTGCCGCGATTGCGAACCTTTAGTTCCTACGTATCACATTCCATGCAATAGGGGATCAGGGTAATCGTAGTTCCTCTTTAAAAATTTAAAACACAAGTGTGTTGGTTAATTTTAGGAGACAAGACGTCATTGTCATTGTCCGGGTGGAAAGCATACTTACTACCCACAATTATGAGAAAGGAGAATTTGTGTCATCTCAAAGTGGAGGATATGGCTTAGATTTTAAAATCAATAATTCCTCACTCAACACCCAAGTGGAAAATATCTCACTTCACTACATGTTAAAGAAGTATAGTTGTTTGCATCACTACAGGGATTGACAAGAGTCTAACTTTTTGAGAAAAGTTTTTTAAAGATAAAAGCCAAAATGGAAAAATAGTTTGAATAAGATTCATTGACTTTTAGTCTTCTCACAAAAAATGTCAAGGTATTGTTAAAAAATAAATTTTGAAAATACATGGACATAAGTCAAAGTTTATTATGAAAGTGTTCAAGTTTTAAAAATAAGCATATTTTTCAAAAGGAGGGAGAAGATTTTTGAAATTAAAGAAGATGGGGGGAGATGAAGAGACTATCCTAAAGCATAAGGTAAAATCTAGGGAAAAAGAACCATCTAACAAACAATAAGCCAACATTTGACACAATGAGTCAATGTAGAATTCTCATCATTTGGATTTGAAACCAAACAAGCTAAGATGATAAACCTCTTAAGAAAACCAAGCTCCAATTGCATTAAGTTTTCACAAAAATTAGGCTGAGTAACAGTTGTACACAGATGAATTCCAGATTACAGACAAAGGGTGTAATCATAATAACCTGCACATAAAACAAACAAATAACCCAATGTCTTGGGGTAAACCCCAAGAACTCCAGACAAGATAACAATCAAGGTCAAAAGGTCCCAAGGTAGGCCACAACTTCTAATCCTAAGTCCAAGAAGTCCATCACTCCATAATGCCAAAGATAGTAACCAAGTAGTCCAAGTAACATTACAGTTCTTTAGAGTTTAAGTTGATTATTAGGTATCTTCAAAAGGAAGTGAAAAGCTCAAGTGAGCAAAATAAAAATGACATGAAGATAGAGGCTCAAGTGAGCAAAGATGAAAAGAGCATGAAATGTAAATGATAAAGTAAATGGTACATAAGTAAAACCATAAAATAAAAGCATAAAAATAAAGTCAATTGTTAGGAATTAGTGGTTAGTTAGATAACCATCTTGAAACTTGTATTTGGAACTCATTATAGAATTGGTAGAACCAAAGCCTCTCAACAACATGTTACATTTGCTTTATGTCGACTATATCATCCATTTAAGAATTCTCAAAATAACACTTAATGATCAATGATGTTTAAGTGATCCACTTTAACCAAAATTGATGAATTTACATTAGAGGATTGGTAGATTCAAAGCCTCCTAACAATGGATCTCAAGGTTATTGGATCAAAGAGTTCAAATTAACATACTTGGTCTTGCAAACATAGGTTTGGGCCACGAATGATTATTTTCTCAAATAGGGACAAAATTTAGCGTATGTTAAGCAATCGTAAGTGGACTTATATAGAAGTTGCACCTATTTTGAGACCGGTCAATAGAAATCTATGCACCTAATGTTTTGAGATATGATATATAAATCATGCTCCGATAATATTTAGTACAATAAGAATGGGATAAGATGAAGAGGAAAGGGGAAATGAATAAACTATATTTGAACCAAAAAATTAATCAAACTATTATTAAAATCATTCATTTATTTTTATGGAGTTAGACTCAACACCATGGATCCAATGATGTTAACAAAGTTCATGATCAATATTTCAATCCAAGATCAGCCAGAATATTGTACAAAAATAAAATTGTATTTGAAAATAAAAGAAAATGGTTTTTTAAAAATGATTATAAAATGGAAATAAGAGAGAAAAATAGAAACTATATTCAAATTAATCAAGAAAAAATAAGTAAGACCATAGAAAAATCAGAAATGAACTCAAATATTTTTATAAAATTTTACGTAATTTTTTAAAGTCAGAAACTATTTTTAAAACTAAAAGAAATAGGTAAAATAAACCAAAAATGATTAAAAATAGTAAAGTCAAAAATAAAAAATAAATGAGGTCACCAATATTTGTCACAATATCATTGGATCCTTCCCTATTTTTTTCCAGAATTTAAAAATGAATAAAGGTATTTTTAAACATTTAAAACAATTCAAATAAAGTTAAAAATTATAAAAAAAAATATCAAAACACAAAATAAAATTGTGAAAAACTAAAAATCAGAAAGATAATTTCCATAATTTTTTTAGATTTGTTTGAGTTAAAATGAATTTTCTATGAATTTTTGAAGTTTAAAACAATTAAATATAAAAATCAGAAATAAAAAATAAAGTGAAAAATATGCGGACCATTGGATGAGAGTTGAAATGCGTTAGTAATCAAATACAAGAGATTTGGAGCGCTGTGCATATCATGGTCATTGTTGTACCCCAATTTTTAGCCCTAAGATCCCTTCATCATACCATATTGATTCAATCACAACAAGATCACATTAAGCTTTTAGATTTTTGATCACATCGCGCTAGGTCCACTTGATCTGTTTACTAACGCATTTTGACATTGATCAGATGACCCATATTTTTTTGGTTTGATATTTTATTTTCTGATTTTTATTTTAATTGTTTTAAATTTCAAAAAATCATAGAAAATTCCTTTTTAGTCCAAAAAATCTGAAAAAAATTATGAATTTTTTTTTTGATTTTTCTCTTTCTGATTTGTATTTTTCAAAAATTTATTTTGTGTTTTGATATGTTTTAATAAATTTTCACTTTATTTGAATTGTTTTAAATGTTTAAAAATACTTTTATACATTTTTAAATTCTGAAAAAATTATAGAATGATCCAATGATATTGTGACAAATATTGGTGACTTCATTTATTTTTTATTTCTGAATTTGATATTTTTGATCATTTTTGGTTTACTTTACTCATTTCTTTTAATTTTAAAAAAATAGTTTATGACTATAAAAAAATACCAAAAATTTTATAAAAATAGTTGAGTCCTTTTCTGATTTTTCTATGGTCCTACTTTTTATTTCTTGAATAGTTTGAACATAGTTGATATTTTTCTCTTTTATTTTTATTTTAAAACATTTTTAAAACCTTTTTTAATATATATATTAAATGCAATATTATTTTGTGATTATTTTCTGGATGATCTTGGTTTGAATTTTTTATTATGAACTTTATTAACATCATTGGATCCATGGTGTTGAGTCTAACTGCATAAAAATGGATGAATGATTTTAATAATAGTTTGATTAAAATTTAATTCAAATGTGGTTGGTATATTCTTTCCCACCCCTCTTCATCTTATCCCTTTCTTATTTCACTAAGTGTTATTGGAGCATGATCTCTGTATCATGTCTCAAAACAAATGGTGCATATATTGCTATTGACCGACCTCAAAATAGGTGCGACTTCTACATAAGTCCACTTACGATTGTTTAACATAGCGCTAAATTTTGTCCCGATTCGAATAAATGATCATTTATGGCCCAAACTTATGTTTTCAAGCCCAAGTATGTTAATTTGATCTCTTTGATCCAATAACCTTGAGATTCATTGTGTGGAGGCTTTGGTTATACCAATCCTCTAATGGATCTACAATACGTTTGGTCAACGCGGATCACTTAGACATCGTTGATCATTAAATGGTACTTTTGAGGATTCCAAATGGGTGATATACTTGACAAAAAGAAAATGAAACTTGTTGTGTGGAGGCTTTGGTTCTACCAATCCTCTAATGAGTTCCAAATGTAAGTTTCAAGATGGTCATCCAACTAACCACTAATTATACAATTGATTTTACTTTATGTTTTTATTTTTTATGCTTTATGTACCATTTAATTTAAGCTTACATTTCATGCTATTTGTATTTTGCTCACTTGAGCATTTATATTCTTGTTATTTTTTATTTTGCTCACTTAAGCCTTTCTTTTCTTTTTCAAGATACCTATTAATCAACATGAACCCTAAAAAACCCTTTAATTATACTTGGACTATTTGGATACGATCCTTGGCATTATGGAGTATTGGACTTCTTGGACTTAGGATTAGAGACCTTGGCCTATGTTGGAAACCTTGTGACCTTAATTGGTATTTTATCTGGAGTTCTTGAGGTTTACCTCAGGATATTGGGTTGTTTGTTTGTTTTGTGTGCAGGTTATTGTGATTATATTCTTTGTTTGTAATCTGAAATTCACCCGTATACAGCCGTTACTCTGCCCAATTTTTGTGAAGACTTAATACACTTGAAGCTTATTCTCTCAAGAGGTCTAGTATCTTTTCTTGTTTGGTTTCAATCCAAGGAATGGGAAATCTATCTTGACTCATGATGTCAAGTATTGGCTTCTTGTTGGTTAGATGGTCTTTATCCCTAGCTTTTAACTTATGCTTTAGGATAGTCTCTTCTTCTCCTCCCATCTTCTTTAATTTCAAAAATCTTCTTCCTCTTTTTGAAAACTCTTCTTGTTTTTAAACTTGAACCACTTTCATAATAAACTTGGACTTATGTCAATGCATTTTTCAAAACATTTTCATAAATAAACTTCAATCAACTTAATAATACCTTGACATTTTTGTGAGAAGAGTAACAGTCTATCAATCTCATTTCAAACCATTTTGCTACTATGGCTTTTTTAATTTAAAAAAAAAAACCTTTCTCAAAAGATTAAACTCTTGTCAATCCTTGTAGTGATGCAAACAACTATACTTCTACAATATATAGTGAATAGAGATATTTTCCACTTGGGTGTTGAGTGAGGCATTGTTGATTTTAAAATCCAAGCCATATCCTGCACTTTGAGATGATGCAAATTCTCCTTTCTCATAATTGTGGGTAGTAAGTATGTTTTCCACACGGACAATGACGTGATGTCTTATCTCATAAAATTAACCAACACACTTGTGTTTTAAATTTTTTAAAAGATGAACAACGTGTACCCTGATCCCTTATTGCACGAAAGGTGGTATATAGGAACTAAAGGTTCGCAACTGCGGCGGGTGCAAAAATCATAAAAAATACTTCTTTTCTCACCTCCACCATCTATTTTACATACAACATTTTATAGCCAAAATATACAGATATTTTCAAAGAAGTTCCTGCGGAGTACCATAGATGTTTATGGTGCTAATATATTCCCTTTGCATAACCAACCCCCTTACCTTTAATTTTTTCCCCTCTTCTTTTGGGTTATTCGCTCTTTTCCCATTCCTTTAGAAACAATAAAGCGCGGTGGCGATTTTTATTTTGATCTGTATAAGTATAGTCAAACCCAATGACTTAGTCTTTAACATTTCTACCGCTACAGAAAAAATGGCGACTTCACTGGGGACAGATTAACCTCTTGCTGGTTCATCCCTAAGTGGGTTGAGCCTATCTTTGTTTATATCTGTATATGTGTTATTGTTGTTTATGTGTTATATGTTGTATATAAGTTTGTCTGGATTTTCCTAGTTTTCAGGGTGCTTGGTGATTACTTATAAGTCCTATACCCGGACTTGGGCAAACTTTAAGATAGGATGGACGGTATAGTCATGTTAACTTTGAGGGAGTAATCCCAAAAAAGGAGGCATGAGATCCCCCACTCAGTTGAGGCCCCTTTGACTTTAGTGTTGTTTACCGAGTAATCGGGAAGACGTACTGCTTTCGACCTAGGAGCCTGCTGAAGTTGAGGACCATAGAATACCTAACCCATCTTGGCCTTTTAGGTGTTGTGCGAAAGCTATGACAGAGTAATCCGGAAATAGTTGTCACGCGATACTATGCTCGGATGAGTTTTTCTTGAGAATATTACTAATTATCGAGTTAATCGGGAAGTTGGTAATATTCGAAGGAAGGATGTAGACTATGGGAACCTCTAGAACCTTTTTCGGCATGTGATAACTTTTTGACCATACCTTATGGGTAGTACCTTCAACCTCATGCTCGTGGCGTTGAACCTATGAACCCTATATTTGTGATCTTGTGTGTGATTGTTGCATCATGCACCCATGCACGCATAAGCATCTTTTGAAAGAATTTCATTTTAAGGGACTTAAAAAGTTGACCATTTGTGAATATCTCAGGTACGTTTTGGCCATGGATTCTGGAAAAAGAAATACCGGAAAATACAGTTTCAAAGATCCCAAGATAGATGAGTTGATCAGTCTAATTCCTGAGATTGAGTGTTCCGGAGATTTTTGGAAGAAGTATGGATCCATCATTCCTCTCGTGAAGCTTAGGATGAAGTAGGGCATTCTCTCGACCTTGGTCCAGTTCTACAATCCGATGTATCATTGCTTTACTTTCCCTGACTATCAGTTGATGCCTACACTGGAGGAGTATTCTTATCTGTTAGAATTACCTATTACCGATCGTGTTCCGTTTACTAGTTTAGAGGGTGAGCCAAAATCACATGAGATTGCTGCTTTGATTCATTTGGGGAAGTCTGAGGTTGAAGCCCATATGACTACTAAAGCAGGGATTAGATGATTACCAACTCAGTTCTTATTGGAGAAAGCTCATTACTTTTCCAGGATGAAGAGTACAATCGCTTTTGAGGCCATCTTTTCTCTACTTGCTTACGGGTTAATCTTATTTCCTAATGTGGACAAGTTTGTTGACGTTAATTCTATCAGGATCTTCATGATTGGAAACCCAATTCCTACATTGTTGGGTGATGCTTATTACTCTATTCATCTTCAAAATTCTTATCATGGGGGGATGATTATCTGTTGCACGCCTCTGTTGTACCAGTGGTTTATCTCTCATATGCCTCAGTCTGATGCTTTCTGGGATGTCAGGAAGGAACCCCGTTGGGCTCCTAAGGTCATGGCACTTACTCACTCGGATATTGATTGGTATCATCGAGCTTACCAAGATATATATATTGTTGATTGTTGTGGTAGTTTCCCCAATGTACCTCTTCTTGGTACAAAGGGAGGAATTAACTACAACCCTGTTCTTGCACGATGACAACTTGGTTATTCGATGAGGAATAAACCAAATAGTATTCATTTGAATAGTTTCTTTCTGAAGGAGGGAGAAGACCATAAGGAAGCTAGGGAGCAGATTGCGAAGGCCTGGCGTCACATTCATAAGAAGAGTAGGAAATATTTGGGACCTAGGGGGGCTGTTTCATTGGATCCATATCTTCAGTGGGTTCAAGTGAGAGCTATTTAGTTGAAAATTCCATATTCCCGGGAAGCACCTATGCCTGATTTGTTTCTGAAGACCACTCCTCCCTTATTGGATGATGTGGAAGAGCTACAACTTGCTTTAGTCAGGATGCAACAGGAAAAGGATGCTTGGAATAATAAGTGCCAAACTTTAGAGATTTCCTATAGAGCATACTTGAAGGAGAAAGACGACTTGATTAAGATTCTTGAGAGTCGGGCTGTAGAGATGATGGAGAGGCAAGGGGATTTATTTTCTCCTAAGCCTCAGTCAGTTGATAGTTGCTAACTTCCTGATTCAGGTGATTGGAAGGAGGTTTCCACCAGATATGCTGAAGAAAACCAGAGGTTGAAGGCTCATATTGCCAGGCTTACAGGGAAGCGTCAGCGTATAGAGTGATCTCCATCAGCTTTGCTTCTTAGGGTTTTAGACTTTATTTTCATCTTGTACTTGGGATCGTTTAAACTTGTAATCCATTTTGAAGTTATTATAATAAAAAATTTCAGTATTTCAAATATGTTATTACTTTGATATTTGCAATGTGTCTATAAATCTTTAAGTCCCTTGAAATATTAATAAAATAAATCATGTGCATTGCAAATCATGCATAATATTGCACATATTTATTGCATTTCTTGGCATATCCAGGTATCTTACCAAGCTTCTTTACTTCAATAGCAAGTTGTCTCACCACTACAACACTCGAGCTAATTTCAGAAGGAAGATGGACAACTTAGAACAAGAGAATTGCGAGCTGGGCGAGGAGGTTTCTGCTTTGAAGGCCGGCATGGCCAATCTTACTGCTCTGATGGAATCTCTAGTGGCTACTCAAAATCAGCCATCGAGTATTCAACCTCAACCAACAAGGGCAAATACTGAAGCTCCAACTGTTCCTGCGTCTTCTACTCTAGCTGTTTTTCAGAGTCGCATGCCTCAAGGTTAGCCATGGGGAATGCCAGAGAATTTTGCACCTAAAGGTTTCAATCTTGGTCCTCAAGAATCTTCAGTTGTTCAGAATATTGTTACTCATGCACCTCCTGTGGTTCATGCTACTCCCGCTGCACCTCCTTCGGTGAGTATGGTTCCAATTGTTAATGATGATATGTGTCATCCTTTTCCTCCACCAAGTGAAGTCTTGGGTCTTTATGATAGAATGAATGATTTTCAAGAGCGGTTTAACAAGATGCAGAGGGAGATGAAGGCCCTCATGGGAAAGGAATTGTTCGGGCATAATGTGAATGATTTATGCTTGGTCCCGAATGTTAAGATACCTGTGAAGTTTAAGGTCCCAGAATTCGAGAAGTACAAGGGAAAAACTTGCCCTCGTGCTTATCTTGTGATGTATGTAAGGAGAATGTCTACCCATACTGATGATCAGCGTCTTCTGATTCACTTTTTTCAGGATAGTTTGACCGGTGTTGTGTTGAAGTGGTATATGAGTTTGGACAATGTCAATATCAATACTTTTAATGACTTAGGAGAAGCATTTATCCGACAATACAAATAAAACGTCGACATGGAGCCTGACCGTGATCAACTCAGGGCCATGGTCCAGAAGGATAAGGAATCATTCAAAGAATATGCACAGAGATGGCGTGAGGTAGCCGCCCAAATGATTCCTCCCATGGATGAGAAGGAGATGACTAAGATTTTCTTGAATACTCTGGGTGCTTTCTACTATGAGAGGATTGTAGCGAGTGTGCCAAGTGACTTTACTAAAATGGTAGGCATGGGTATCCGCTTAGAAGAGGCTGTAAGAGAGGGTCGTTTAACAAAAAGTGAAAGTTCCGAAAGTGCGAAGAAGCCATCCTATGGGTTTGCCAAAAAAAGGAAGGAGATACAAACACTGTCATGCAAGAAAGGAGGGTTAATCCTCCTAGAAGAAATTATCAGCGTCATCAGCAAGTCGCCTCAATTACTCCAGTTGTTGGTGTAGCTCCTACCACCGTTGCTTATCATAGACCATCGCATCAAGGGAATCACGAGTTTAATCAGAGAAGGGAGAGTTATGACACTATTCCTATGAGTTATACAAAATTATTCCCGATGTTAATTCATAAGAAGTTGGATCAGACCCGACCACCTCCTGTTGTACCATCACTGTTGCCTTGGTATTACAAGGCAGACCAAACATGTGCTTTTCATCAGAGAGCACCAGGGCATAATGTTGAGAATTTCTATCCTTTGAAGACTGAGGTATAGAAATTGGTGAAGTCTGGCATTCTATCTTTCAAGGATGCGGGCCCTAATGTGAAAGACAAACCTCTGCCCAAGCATGGAGGAGCAAATGTTGTGAATATGGTGGCCGGTTGTCCAGGCGACTTCCAGATTTTTGATATTAAATTGGTTAGAGAGGATTTGGTAAAAATGCATGCAAACCTCTGTGAATTTAGCTACTATACGCATGACCATGCCGGTTGTGCTATTTGCAGTATAGATATACAGGGTTGTGACAAGATAAAGGCTGATTTGCAGGAGATGATGGATGAGGTCCTCATCCACATAATCAGGCCTAGGGTAGAGTATGAAGAGGAAGTAAAAATGGTTTTTGGATGTCCTGGAGAGTTAAGAATTTTTTATGTGGAGTATATGAATGAGGACCTTGTGCAGTTGCACGCTACTTTCTGCCACATGAATGGTCAGGTGGTACACTAGTATGGATCTTGCCGAATTTGCTATCGGGGCTCCCGAGGATGTTCAATTGTAAGGAAAGGTGTTCAGTTGTTGTTGGATAATGGAAACATCAAGGTTACAGGCCAAAGGAATGATTACCATGAAGTGGATATGATTGAGGTTTGTTTGGCTAAAGAAGAGTCGGATGATGAGTATGCCTCTGCAGATGAGTATTTCTCCTCAGATGAGGATTTGTTTTCCAAAGATGACTCTGTAATGACTGATTGTGTTGAAGAAGGAGTAAATGTTATTGTGCCTTGTTTTGGTGCACCTACCCATTTTGAACTTGAATATCATAGCAAGCCAGCTATTACTCCATTGGTGATTAGTTTGCCGGATCATGTCCCTTACAAGTCAGACAAGGTTGTAACATATAAATATAATGCTACAATTTTAGAGGATGGTGTGGAAGTTCCCATCCAACCGATGCTTAATGTTGGAAATATTACTGAGACTAGCTGAGTGACCCACAGCGGTCGTGTATTTACACCATTTGTTCGTGGAGATGTTAGCGCTGGAAAGAAAATTGTTGAAAATGTTGAACCCAGGAAGGCTACAGATGAATCTATTGGTGCTACACTAGAAAAGGATGTGGGTGATATTTTGAAGATAATCAAGATGAGCGACTAGAGAATTTTAGATCAGCTACTGCAAACTCCTTCAAAAATATATATCTTGGCTTTATTGATGAACTCCTCTGCTCACAAAGAATCTTTGATGAGGGTATCAGACCATGCTTTCGTGGAAAGTAACATGCCTGTAGATCAATTTAGCAGTGTAACAGGGAACATTACCTCATGTAATAACCTGAGTTTCTGCGATGATGAATTTCCCAACAAAGGAAGGAATCACAACCTGGCCCTCCACATTTCTATGAACTGCAAGAATGATTCACTATCCAGTGTGTTGATTGATAATGGATCCGCATTGAACGTTATATCGAGGAGCACACTTATGAAGTTGAAATATCAAGGAATGCCCATGCGCCCAAGTGGCATTATTGTGAAAGCGTTTGATGGATCAAGGAAATCCATTATTGGTGAAGTGGACTTGCCTATTCATAAAGGCCCACATTTGTTTCAGATTAATTTCCAAGTCATGGATATTGTACCCGCTTATAACTACTTGCTGGGACGGCCGTGGATACATGAGGTAGGAGCTGTCACTTCGACTTTACACTAGAACTTGAATTTTGTACGTGAAGGAAAAATGGTAATTATAAATGGAGAATAAGCATTATTGATATCTCATTTGTCCTCTTTCAGCATTGTAGATGCGGATGAAGCTGCTGTTAGAACCCAGTTCCAAACTTTATCCATTGACAACATAAGAGGAAATGAGAACTCTATAGCTTCATTTAAGGATGCGCAACAGGTTATGCGTAAAGGCCATAGTGAAGTATGGGGACAGATTGTTGATCCACCTGTAAAAAATAATAGAGCTGGCTTGGGGTTCTCTGTGAAGAATGATGGGGGTAAGAGCATGAAGCCAAGGGATGCTGCAGGCAAGTATCAAGACATCTTTCATAGTAGGGGTTATCTTCATCCAACTGTTTCCGAGATTAAGGCCATTGTGGAAGATGAAGCAGAGCCAGAAATGCCAAATTATGTGATGCACGGAGTTAGGGTTCAGAACTGGATCACCATTGATGTTCCCTCTTGCATACATGTTTCAAAGTAATTTGTTTTGTTAATCTTTTTGAAAAGCGTTCACTATGCCCAAGGTGAAAGTATTAATATTGTATGGGCTTATCTGTTTGTTGTGACTTTTAAAATCAATAATAAAAGTTTCCTTTGTTTCCCAAATTATGTCTTTATTTTCTGCTTTTTCTTGGAAAATGGTAATCAGAAAAAAAAACTTTCAAAATAAATAATAACTGAAATTTAATCTGCATGATCACTTATTATACGTGTCAGTTTCTAAAAGCAATCATAAATCATATGTGCAGATTAATTAAAAAAACCCGTTGAATACAATGACCCTGCACCCTCTCTCAACTTTGAATGTCTTATGTATGGGGTCGAAGAAGAAGACTATGATGAGATTCCAGAAGAGGTCTCACGGTTGCTTGAGCGTGAGGAAAATGTAATTCAGCCATATAAAGAGCCATTGGAAGTAATCAATTTGGGTTCAGAAGAAGATCTGAAGGAAGTTAAGATTGAAACATTGTTGCATCTTGATGTGAAGAGCAGGATGATTGAGATGTTGAAAGAGTATGTGGATATTTTTGCTTGGTCTTACCAAGATATGCCTGGTCTAGATACAGATATTGTAGAGACCCGTTTGCCACTGAAGCCAGAGTGCCCGCAAATTAAACAAAAGTTGCAAAGGACTCACCCAAATATGGCAGTGAAGATCAAAGAAGAAGTTCTAAATTAGATTAATGCTAATTTTCTTGTGACATTAGTGTACCCTCAGTGGATTACCAATATTGTCCCAGTACTGAAGAAAGACGGAAAAGTTTGCATGTGCGTAGATTACAGAGATCTAAATAAAGCTAGTCCAAAAGATGATTTTCCATTGCCACACATTGATATGTTAGTGGTTAGCACATCAAAATTCAAAGTTTTCCCGTTCATGGACGGATTTTATGGGTATAATCAAATAAGGATGGCGCCTAAGGACATGGAAAAAACAACGTTTATCACACCCTGAGGAACATTCTGTTACATAGTAATGCCCTTCGGGTTAAAGAACGCTTATGCAATGTACCAGAGGGCTATGACAACCCTATCCATGATCTGATGCACAAGGAAATTGAGGTATATGTTGATGATATGATTTCTAAATCCCAGGCTGAAGAAGGGCATGTAGAAGATTTGTTGAAGTTATTTCAGCGTTTGAGGAAGTACCGTCTCCGCTTGAATCCAAATAAATGTACCTTCGGTGTTCGATCAGGGAAATTATTGGGTTTCATTATTATCCAGAAAGGGATTGAATTTGACCCTGATAAAGTCAAAGCAATTCAAGAGATGCCAGCGCCGAGAACTGAAAAGCAAGTCATAGGGTTCCTCAGGCTTTTGAATTATATTTCCAGATTCATTTCCCACGTGACTGCAACGTGTGAACTGATCTTTAAGTTGTTAAAGAAAGATAAAGGTTGTGTGTGGACATATGACTTCCAAATGGCATTCGAAAGTATTAAAGAGTGTTTGCTCGAACCTCTTATCTTGCTCCCTCTTGTTGAAGGAAGACCATTGATTATGTATCTAACAGTGTTATATAATTCCATGGATTGTATTCTGGGACAACAAGATGAAACAGAGAAGAAAGAGTATGCCATTTATCATCTCAGTAAAAAGTTTACTGATTGTGAATCGCGGTATTCCATGGTTGAATAGATATTTTATGCTCTGGCCTGGGCGGCAAAACGTTTGCGGCAGTATATGTTGAATCACACTACTTGGTTGATCTCCAAGATGGATCCAATCAAGTAAATTTTTGAAAAGCCTGCTCTTACTGGGAGAATTTCCCGCTGGCAGATGTTGTTATCTGAATATGATATCAAATACCGCACTCAAAAATCTATTAAAAGTAGTGTGTTGGCATATTATCTTGCTCACCAACCAGTTGATGATCATCAGTTTGTCAAGTATGATTTCCCCGATGAGGATGTGATGTTCTTGAAAGTGAAAGATTATGATTAACCATTGCCTGAGGAAGGTCCTGATCCTGAGTCTTATTAGGGCAAGATATTTGTTGGAGCTATGAATGCTTATGGTAAAGGAATTGGTGTTGTGATTGTCACTCCACATGGATCACACATTCCTTTTACTGCAAGGTTAACATTTGATTATACTAATAATATGGAAGAATATGAGGCTTGCATCATGGGTCTCGAAGAAGCTATTGATCTCAGAATTAAAATTCTAGATATGTATCGCGATTCAGCTTTGGTGATAAATCAGATTAAAGGAGAGTGGGATACTCGTCACCCCGGCTTGATCCCTTACAAAGATTATGCTAGAAGATTGTTACCATTCTTTAATAAATTTGAATTCAATCACATCCCCAGAGACGAAAATAAAATGGCGGATGCTCTGGCAACTCTGGCTTCTACGTATCAAGTGAATACTTTGAATGATATACCTCGAACTATAGTTCGGCGACTAGATAGGCCCACTCATGTGTTTACAATAGAAGAGGTAGCAGATGAGAAACCTTGGTATTATGATATCAAGCATTTTATTCAGACTCAGGAATACCCAATTAGTGCTTCGAATAAAGATAGAAAGACATTGAGAAGATTGGCAGGCAGTTTCTTCCTAAGTGAAAACGTGTTGTACAAGAGAAGTTATGATATGGTCTTGCTCAGATGCGTGGATAGACACGAAGTAGACATGTTGATGCATGAGGTTCATGAAGGTTCATTTGGAACTCATGCCAATGGACATTCGATGGCTAAAAAGATGCTAAGGGCAAGTTACTATTGGCTGACAATGGAATCTGACTGTTACAAATTTGCAAAGAAGTACCATAAATGCCAGATCTATGCGGACAAGATTCGTGTGCCTCCTACACTTATCAATGTTATTTCTTCCCCGTGGCCCTTCTCTATGTGGGGTATTGACATGATTGGAATGATAGAACCCAAAGCTTCGAATGGACATCATTTTATTTTGGTAGCAATTGATTACTTCACCAAATGGGTGGAAGCTGCTTCATATGCTAACGTTACCAAGCAGGTGGTTGTACGCTTCATTAAGAATAATCTTATATGTCGGTATGGTGTGCCAAGCAGAATTCTCACCGATAATGGCTCGAATTTAAACAAAAAGATGATGACAGAACTTTGTTAAGAATTCAAGATTGTCCATCACAACTCATCTCCGTACAGGCCAAAGATGAATGGGCTGTTTAAGTTGCTAATAAGAATATCAAGAAGATCATCAAAAAAGATGGTTGTTACTTATAAATATTGGCATCAAATGCTCCCTTTTGCTTTACATGGATATCAGACATATGTCCCCACTTCAACAAGAGCAACCTCATTCTCCCTTGTGTATGGAATGGAAGCGGTACTCCCAATTGAGGTTGAGATTCCCTCTTTGCATGTGATAATGGAAACCAAGTTGTCAGAGGCTGAATGGGTCCAGAACAGTTTTGACCAATTGAATTTGATCAAAGAGAAGAGAATGACGGCTTTGTGTCATGGGCAGTTATATCAGAAGAGGATGAAGAAAGCTTTTTGATAAGAAGGTCAAACCTCGTGAATTCATAGAAGGCGACCTCGTGCTCAGGAAGATCATGTATTTTAACGTTGATTCTAGGGGCAAGTGGACTCCCAATTTTGAAGGCCCATATGTTGTCAAGAAAGCCTTCTTTGGAGGTGCATTAATTCTTGAATCTATGGATGGAAAGGAGTTCCCACGTCCCATGAATGCTGATGCAGTCAAGAAATACTTCGCCTAAAGAAATAAAAGAACAGCTCGCTAAGTTGAAAACCCGAAAGGGAGGCTTAAGCAAAAAGGAGCGTCTTGGTAGGCCGAAAACCCGAAAGGGCGGTCTAGGAAAAAGTTAGAGACATAAACAGAATAAAATTTCCTGCTAAGTTGAAAACCAGCAAGGGCAGCTTAGGAAAAATTTAGGGACTTTCTTGGAAAGTAACTACATCAGACAAGACTTGATCATTGAAGAAACAAACTTCTTGGATCCTCACCATACTTCAACGGAAGCTGCTGCTCAGAATTTCAAAGTTATTAGAGGGAATAGTGGTCATTGTATCTCAATGTATCTTTTCCATTATATATTACCATTTTCCAAACTTTGTAATCATCTGTGGAGTCTCGCCATTTGCAGACCACCATTCTATCAATAAAATTTGAGCTTTTTACCCAATTCTTTGTATTTCTTATTTTTATTCAGCTTACAAAGACTTCATTTATTATTGATAATAATTTTCAAAGCAAAAAGATTAAATAAAAAAGATATTTTTCAAAAAGAATTTACAACATACTTTTACTTTAGATTTTGTGATTCAAGAGGAAAACAAAAGTGGTGATCCCAGGAATGGACGAACTCCAGTAATTTTGAGAAGTTTTGTTTCCCCTGAGAAGGTTTTCTCAGGAAAATTTTGTTCGTATGCGTGTGATTTTTGTATATTGAAAACAATATTAATTGGCGTAAGGTGAAGTATTGGGTTTGTGATTCTAGTGTCCCCAGTCAAGTCTTGGTTCATTTTTCATTTTTTTTTGAGTTTGCATGATATGAAGTCTTAATCCAAGATTCTCCAGTGAAGCCCTATCTTATTTGATAGAAGTCCTTTCTCCCTAGAGAAGTTGGTGCAATAATTATTCTCGAAGAAGAACGTATCTCCGGTTTCCCTAGTGAAGAGCGTATATTGGTTTCCCCTCGATGAAGTGGTATTGACCTCCCCAATGAAGTCAGCACCAAGTCCCCCGTTGTTATTTTGATGATGAAGCATTATCTCCCTTAGTGAAGTCTGTATGATTTTTCTCCTTTAAAGTTTGCCTGAATTCCCCAGTGGATGTTTTGATAATTTGGTTTCCATCTGCCTAATTTGAAATCAGTTTTGCAATCCCTAGTAGAAGTGCTACACATGAAAATATTTATTTCCCCGTTTAAGTCTGAGTGCTATTCCCTGGTGTGATACGGTGGCAGAACCGACTATTTTGGAAAATGCTGGTTTGCGTTTTGCGTTTTTATTCGCAAAATTTCGCGGTAAGCAAGAGTTGCCACCGACTTTTATTTTATCCAACCGGAAAGGAAAAAAAGCACAAAAAAATCCTTTTTTCGAGATTTTGAGTAAGGGGGGTAGATTATAGAAAGGTAAGATATTAACATCCTTTATATCCATGGTTTTCCATGGGCTCTTAGATACTTGCTCATATTTTAATATTTCTTTTGTGTGTTTGTTTTGAAAAGTTTTGTTTTACTTCGTTTTAACCCTTGTTTTTGGCCTCAAGAGTGTTACGAAGTTGTTTTTGAAAACATTGTTTGGAAAGTGTAAGTGTGAAAAAGTTTGTTTTGAGCAAGTACCTACTAGCATCTACCTACTCAAAAAAGATCGTTTATGTTCTTGTTTCCTTTAGACAGCACTATCCTACTATTAAGGAGTAGGTAGCACCGCTGTTGGAGTTGTAAGGGTCAATTTGAAAGGGACGTACGATCACTAAAGCAATGTTAGGACGTCTTAGTAATAACCCTAGAGTCTTAAGATCATATTCGAGGCAGCATTTCCGAGGCAACATTTCCGAACAGGACTTTTGATCTTTGATAGATAGGAGGGAAACCACTAAAACACCCTATACTTAATGATCGTTCACCGAAGGAAACCGAAGTGAGAGTATACCTAGGAGTGTGCATGTGTGAGTGATTTGATTTCAAGTTATTATCTTTGCACATTAGGGTTTTCTAGTCATTTTAAATTATCATGCAATCTTGTCATACAATCCTATTAACATACATCTAACAGTTAATATTTGCGAGAATTAAAATGCGAGAAATAAAACCTACGCTATTACAAGGCTTCGGGGGAGGGATTAATTTACATAGCCAAAAACCCGTAAAACGATAAATAAAAGAAAATCCTAATTAAACTATTACATACCGTGAGCAGTTACATTAATATCGCAAAAATTATAAACGCACGCGATGAATTGAAAGCGAAAGATTTAGGGTTTTGACCTCAACTACCTAATTGCAAATTAAAAGAAAGAAAATCATTTTTTTGTGGTTTTTGCTATTTTTGAGAAAATAAAGTTTTAATTGAATAAATAAAAACCTAATTACTAATTAATTCAAATTTGAGAAAAATAATTAAATTAACCTATTTTTGTATTTTTTAATTTTTATTTGAGAAAGAAATAAAAATTAAATCAAGATAACCCTAATTTTTCTAATTGATTTTAAATATATGAAAAAGTTAGAATTAATCCTAAATTAAATTAATATTAAATTATATTTGATAAAATAATAAAAAAAACCTAAATCTAAATTTGTGAAATTTGATTTTATGATTTTTGTGAAAAAGGAAATTAATTTTGGTTAGAAAACAATTTAAACAAATTAAATAAAAAAACAAATTAGAGAAAAGAAAGAGAAAAGGGCCTGGTGTTATGCTAGCAAAAAGGGGGGTGAGACTTGCAATTCTGAGCCCAATAACTCCTGGCTTGCTTTGACTTTTTCAATCTTGTGTGCACGCTTGACCTATGCACACGGTGGACCCTCACTGAAGGAGCCTTGGATCTGGCTTGTTGATGGATGGAATGGTTGGATACTGAGGACGTACGGTAGGCTCATTGGATGCTAGCGCGCCTGGATATGTAAGAAAAAATAACACGAAGCAAAGTTGGGACCTGGGGATCGAACCCAGATCCTTGAGCACTATCACGCTACATGCTTACCATCTGAGTTGGCCACGTTATTTGTACAAATAACAACAAACAAACATTATATGATAAAACAAATGGTTAAACTCAAACAGCGCGCGAAATTTGAATGGGCCATTCACGGCATGCCACACCATCATCTTCCTCGTGGCTTCTGTCGTTTTAGGCAACAGACTTTTACCTACGGACACTAGGCGTAGGTACAACCCTTGTCCACTCCAAAATCTTGTCCCTGTATGATAAATCACAACCAATGGTACCAATCAACTCGTTGCAATCTCACGAGCATCATGGTACCATTATCCATGGCCAATTGTCCCTGTACAGAAAAACCCTAAACGCGAAGCAACAACCCTAACTATGGTATCTTGGTGTATAGTCAGTAAGAACGCAATTGGATATAATCAATAGCTTACAAATAACTCAAGGATCATAAATGTACCAATCAAACATGCTAAAAGTTCCAGAATTAACGTATTTGATTTCAAGAAAATATGAAAGTCGTGTGAAACTTACATCGTGTTTCAAGGCTTGAGGAAGTTTGCTAAGGGTTGCAACGTGATCCAGGGATATCCAGCAAGCGATTGGGATGCTTAGAATGGCTTGAGATAGCTTGAATCCTGAAAATTGATTTGCAACTTTTCTTGAATTTTTGCAATTTTGCTTTCTGTTTTGCACGCCTCCAACCTCCTTGTTTTTGGTCTTCAATCCTTCCTCATGTATCCAAGAATGAATTAGGGTTGCAAACTTGTATCAAATCTCTCCAATTATGATTATTGATTCATGATTTGATCATTGTACAAAATCTTTCCAAATCAAGCAAAATGCTATCTTTTTGTATCCATATGAGTCTTGCACGATTTGGTTCCATCTCTAGCTGTATAATAGACCTAAAAATAAACAAAATCTCAAGCTTTGATTAGTTTTTGATATTTTCATGATTTTATTTTGATTTTATTTGATTTAATTGAAATAAAATCAAAATAAATGACAAAAATAAAAGAATGACAAGTGGGAGAGATCATGGGTCGTGGGTCACATTACAAACTCAATCCAAACATAAAAAGTTGGGGCCATTTTACAAAAAAATGCAATTTTGGCCACATTTGACTTTTGGCAATTTTGCAAAAAGGGTCAACTTTGCCAATGCATAACTCCTTCAATTTTGACCCTAGAGAGGTGTTGTTTGACTTTTTAGAAAGCTTAAGATGTACTTTAAGCAACCTTTTTGTTATCATCTCAATTGAGTCTTCCATGTTTATGTATGAAACTTTGACCTAAAAGGTGTTTTTGCTGACTTTTCAAAATGACCTATAATGTCCAAATTCATATCTTCTTGTGAGTGCATATTTTGAACTTGGGAGATGCATATGAATTGTAGGGAATTACATCCTCTTAAAAATGAGCTTTGGATGGGTCATTTCTGATAAAGTATGAGAGAGTTATGCTTGGTCAAAGTTGAGATGACTTTTCCTACAAAACCCTAATTTAGCAACTTTTGGGTTTTGAAGAATTGTGAGCAATCCTTTAGGAATAATGATCAAACCTTGATAAAATGATGAATAATACTTCAAAATGAGAATGTTGACCAAAAATCTTGAGGTTTGACTGCATGTGGGCCATAGTTGACTTTTGCCCTAACACAGTCGATTTTCAGGCCTTTGAGCAATTGATTGAGCAAACTTCCTCTACAAGGCTTGAAACTTGACATGGATGATCTTGAGAACATATTAGTACAATGGCGAGCATTTGGGATCCTTTGGACTCAAACATCTTAATGCAAAATAAAACCCTAATTTGGGGTATGCTGCCTTAGGAGAGAGTTTGTCTGGTCAACTCTTGGACTTCCTTGAGCAATTTAAGGACCTCACTTTGACAGATATTGAGAACTATGGGATGGAAAACTTTGGGGTACAACAGCTTCCCCTGTTCAATCTTCTTAAACTTGAGGATGTAGATTGGCTTGTCTGCCTTTCGTGAACCGAAGGTTGAAGATGATTAAACACTAGAGTGCCCAGAAATTTGCACTCACATGAAGTGGTACTTGTCTTGCGATATCGGGAATGGGCTTATAGATGCCATTTAGAGGTTGATGTCGGAAGATGGGCTTAAAGATGCCATCAGAAGAAGTGTCGATCGCATAAGAGATTCCTTTCCGAGAGCCCGTATACCTGTTGTTGAGGAGAACTTTGTTGGGGAATGCTGGTCTCTATCTTGAGAGAAATAGAGTTTTAGGAGCTTCAGTTGTCCGTTACTCTACTGGGGAGTCATATCTTAGTCGAGGAGGTGAAGGTGAACTGCTATCTGGTCGTGTTCCAGGCTTTACAGTGAAATGCTGAGGAAAATAAGACTGACTGCTATCTGGTCGTGCTCCAGGCTCTACAGTGACTTACTGGGGAGATGAGATTAGACTTTCTATCTGGTCGTTCTCCAGGCTTTGCAATTTCTCAATTCTTATCTGATCGTGCTCCAGGCTTCAGAAGTAATCAAGTGGTTATCCGGTCGTATCCGGGCTTCCACTTGAATTTAAGGCCTACTAATATCTGGTCGATTTCCGGGCTTCATAGTAATTGGCCGAGTAAACTGCTATTTGGTCGAATTCCAAGCTTCGCAGTACCTTATACTATTATCTGGTCGTGTCCCAGGCTTCAGTATCCTTTGTCGTTATCTGGTCATGATCCAGTCTTCGCAGCGTCTTATACCATCATCTGGTCGATTCCAGGCTTCATGGTATCTTATATTGCTATCTGGTCGATATACAGGCTTCACAATAACTTGATGAGGGTTAAGCTGTTTTCCAGTCGATTTCTGGGCTTCATAGCTTGTATTTAAGATATACCACTATCTGGTCGATTCCAGGCTTCGTAGTATTTTGGAGAAATCAAGATATTATCCAGTCGATTTCCGGGCTTCATAGCTTGACTTGGAATAGAAATCTTAGTGTCGATTTGACTGAACCAGAGAAAACTCGTGAGAACTTGATGGTATCTTTCCCTAAAAGGTAAAGAGTTAGTCGTATGTAATGTCATGAGGTATGAAATGTATTGAGTAATGATGTTCTCAAAATAAATGAGATTGTGTTGTATGATGCATATGCATATTCCAAGATGTATGGATATGCAATGTTCTTGTGATATTCTCTGGCTGGGGAGAGTGACCGAAGATGATTAACTAGAGACTTGCGTCTGTTCTTCTTGAGAATAATCTACCGGGAGAGACTCTGTTTGAGAATAACCTTGTGGGAGACTGACTTTGCAGGGAAGAGAGATACTCTATTGGACGATCTTCCGATTTGGAGAAACCACTCCACTGGGGATGAATTACCGTCGTTGGTGATAATGAACTCTGTCGGGGATTGAATTTTTGCCTGTGGGAGCAATAGACCCAACTGATGGTGAACTTCTATTGCTGGTGGTAGATAAATTCTGCTTGGGGAGAATTAACACCACTGTCTTCAGATACTTCCTATTTTGAGGGGAGTGTATGTATCTTTAGTCATATTCTCAAGCTGGCTCTATCCCTGTACCTGGTGGGTAGAGCAACTTGTAAGGTTTGGACACTTCTTGTTTGCCCTTGTTCCTGGAATTACGAGTAATCGTCTTTTGTTTCTTATGTAAATATTTATGAGCAACAATTATTTTCAAATGCATATATCAAAAATGAATCATTGGACGTTTCTTGAAAAACAAAAAAGAAAAACAATTTGAAATTTATTGTGGAAATGAATTGTATTGATTTTTGAAGTTGGCCTGTAATAGGTGTTTTATACAAAGAGGCTGACGTCCTAGTAATATAACGCCGCCGAAGAATATAAATTATACAATTTGTGTAAAATAAAAATAGCTATGTGAAGCAATCCCATCAGGTTCCAACTCTGCTATTGCCTTTATATCTTCAAGCGTCTCATCACTTTGCTACTTGGTTGAAGGTAGATTAGATTGATTGGCACCGTCCGAGCTTGATAGTTGATACCGAAGTCTGGTTGCAAGATGATCCAATGAGACATAGTGTTACGCTTCAATCCCTAATTTTTGCCTGGACCGCCCTTTCAGGTTTTCAGTCCACCGAGATACCCTTTTTTGCCCAAGCCGCCTTTTCAGGTTTTCGACTTGCCGGGTGTACAGTTTTTTCATTTTCATCCCTTACTTTTGCTTGAACCCTTTTGGTTCGCCGGGAAGCCCTTATTTTTGCCTAGGCCAGTCAACCTAGCGGGTCTTTGATTATGCGTAGTATCTTTTCACTATGGCTGCATTGACGGGGTGAGGAAGGTTGTCACCATCCATGGTGGTTAGAATCATAGCTCCTCCCGAGAAAATGTTCTTAACTACAAATGGCCCTTTGTATGTGAGGGTCCATTTTCCCCTGGGATCACCTTGCGGCAAAATGATGCGTTTGATCACCAGATCCCCGACTTGATATTCTTGACGCCTGACTTTCTTGTTAAAAGCCTTGATCATTCGCTTTTGATACACCTGACCGTGACAAATAGTAGTAAGTCTCTTTTCATCGATTAAATTCAGCTGATCAAGCCTGGTTTGGATCCAATCGTCTTTGCTCAAACCCGCATCCTTCATAATCCGGAGAGAAGGTATCTGGACTTCGATGGGTAGGACCGCCTCCATGTCATACACCAGAGAGTAGGGTGTTTCCCCTGTCGACGTTCGTGCTGAGGTATGGTACCCATGAAGAGCGAATGGTAACATCTCGTTCCAGTCTTTGTACGTCACTGTCATCTTCTGCACAATCTTCTTGATGTTCTTGTTAGCTGCTTCAACAACCCCATTCATCTTAGGCCGGTAGGGAGAAGAGTTATGATGTTGTATCTTTAACTGTTTGCAGAGCTTGGTGATCATCGTATTGTTGAGATTTGTACCATTGTCAGTGATGATTCTCTCCAGTACACCATATTGACAAATCAAGTTGTGTCGGATAAACCACGCCACGATGTTATTGGTTACTGTAGCAAAGGAAGCTGCCTCAACCCACTTTGTGAAATAATCAATTACTACCAGAATGAAGCGATGCCCGTTAGACGCAGTAGGTCTGATCTCTCCAATCATGTCGATGCCCCACATTGCAAAGGGTCAAGGAGCTGTCAGAACATTCAGAGGAACTGGAGGTACATGCACCTTATCAGCATAGACTTGACACTTATGACAGGTTCGTGAATGCTGGTAACAATCGGCTTCCATAGTGGACCAATAATACCCAGACCGTAGGATCTTCTTTGCCATAGTATGTCCACTGGAATGAGTTCCGAAGGTACCTTCATGTAACTCTGCCATGATCCTTTCTGCTTCACTTTTGTCCACACATCGCAGTAAGGTTGAATCATGATTACGCTTATAAAGGATCCCATTGCTGACGAAGAACTCTGCGGCGAACCTTCTCAAGAACTTCTTATCATTAACAGATGCACCCTCGGGGTACTCTTGAGCCTCAAGATACCTATTTACCTCGTCAAACCAGGGTTTATCTGCTACCTCTTCAATCTCAATGTCACAGCAATGTGCGGGTTTGTCCAACCTCTCGATGGTAATCTGGGGAGCTTCATTGTCCCACCTGACTTTGAACATAGAAGACATGGTAGCTAGCACGTCCTCTAACTGGTTCTCTTCTCTGGGGAAGTGTTCAAAGGTTATATCCTCAAAGTGTGGTAGAAATGTTAGTATATACTCTTTGTAAGGAATAAGATTTGGGTGCTTCGTATCCCACTCGCCTTTGATCTGACCGATCACTAGAGCAGAATCTCTGAATACACTTAAGAACTTAATCCTCAGGTCAATAGCAGCTCGAAGACCCAGGATACATGCTTCATACTCCGCCATATTGTTGGTGTAGTTAAAACATTATCGGGAAGTGAACGGAGTATGACAACCCTCAGGAGATATGATCACATCGCCAATGCCATTACCCAATGCGTTTGATGCTCCATCAAAATACATAGACCATCGAGATCCTTTCCCAGGTCCTTCATCTGGTCCAGGTTCTTCACAGTCGGTCACCAACATGATGTTCTCATATGAGAACTCGAAATTCATGGACTGGTAGTCGTCCACGGTCTAATGCGCCAAATGATCCGCCAATACACTCCCCTTGATTGCTTTTTGGGTTGTGTATTGGATGTCATACTCGGTTAAGATTATCTGCCATCTTGCTATTCTTCTGGATAAGGCAGGCTTTTCGAAGATATACTTGATTGGATCCATATTTGATATCAATAAGGTGGTGTGAGTCAGCATATATTGTCTCAGCCGGTGAGCAGCCCATGCCAAAGCACAGCAAGTTTTCTCGAGTAATGAGTATCGGGTATCACAGTCGATAAACTTTTTGCTAAGGTAGTAAATAAGATGCTCTTTTTGGCCAGACTCGTCATGCTGCCCCAGCATGCACCCCATTGAATTATCCAGTACTGTCAAGTATAAGATCAAAGGTCTTCCTTCAACTGGAGGCATCAAAATAGGCGATTCTTGAAGATATTCCTTGATTCTTTCGAAAGCGGTCTGGCATTCGTCATTCCACTTTACCACTTGATCTTTCTTCAGCAACTTGAAGATTGGCTCACAAGTAGCGGTCAAATGTGAAATGAATCTGGCAATGTAATTCATACATCCCAAAATATCTCTAACTTCATTTTCTATGCGGGGAGACGGCGTCTCCTGTATGGCTTTTACCTTGGCAGGGTCCACCTAAATACCCTTATCACTGACGATGAAACTCAGTAGCTTACCAGACCTTACCCTGAAGGTGCACTTGTTCGGGTTCAACCTTACCTTGTACGTCTTCAACATGTCAAACGGTTTCTGGAGATGTTCAAGGTGCTCTTCCTCAGTCCGGGACCTTGCGATCATGTCATCAACATAAACCTCAATCTCACAGTGAATCATGTCGTGAAATAAAGTGACCATGGCGCGATGATAAGTTGCCCTAGCATTCTTTAACCCAAAAGGCATTGCCTTGTAACAGAAGGTGCCCCACTGTGTAACGAAGGTTGTCTTCTCCATGTCTTCGGGAGCCATCTTGAACTGGTTGTAGCCAGAAAACCCATCCATGTAGGAGAAGATCTTATGCTGCACGGTGTTGTCGACCAAAACATCGATGTGAGGTAGTTGGAAGTCATCCTTAAGGCTCTCCCTGTTCAGATCTCTATAGTCCACACACATCCGTACCTTACCATCCTTCTTAGGTACTGGACCAACGTTGGCAACCCACTGCGGATAAGAAGTGACAGCTAAAAATCCCGCGTCGAACTGTTTCATGACCTCAGCTTTGATTTTCTCAGACATCTCAGGGTGCATTCGACAAACCTTCTGCTTTACCGGAGGACAATCTTCTTTGGTTGGTAGGCGGTGTACCACAATATCAGTATCCAAACCAGGCATATCTTCATAGGACCAAGCGAAGATCTCAACATAGTCGCGTAACATTTGTATCAACCGTTGTTTGACACTAGGTTCCAGATTCGCACCTATCTTAACCTCTTTCCTGTCTTCCTCTGTACCCAAATTCACTGATTCAACTGGCTCTTCATGGGGGTGTATGGTCCTTTCTTTCTGTAGTAACATTCTAGCAAGCTCTCCGGGAACCTCACAATCATCCTCACCTTCGTCCTCAGCTTGGTTGATCAGATTTTAGAAGTCATAATTGGCAGTAGCAGAGTTGTTATCAATGGGATCCAGAGTGGATATGGATCTGCATTATGATACGTGAGTGTGTGTAAGAGAATAGCTGCTTTAATAGAGTGAGAAACAGAAAAGAAAAACAAGGAGCGCAAAATTTGTAATGCAAGAAACGTCCCATGCTTTATTAATGATATATGAAAATGACAAATAATAAGCCCTCACAAGCAAGGCCAAGGTGCTTCGGGCAAGACACCAGGTCGTAAAGTTTCAAACTGTTTATTACAACTCTTAAAACAAAAGTCAATTATTATGGAATAAAAGAAACAGGTATGAAGTCTTTCGCCGTCCAGTTATTCAATCCCCCATTGGTTGTAGGGTAGATCAAACTGTTGATATTTGAATCCTCTTCACCATCTTCAATTGCATTTACTCCCTGACTATTGATGTGCAGAGGAGGTCTTCCAATCCATGCTCTCCTAACATCCCTTTGAGCCCCTGTAGTAAAGCCCAAACCAAATTTGTCAGTTTTGTGCGGGAAATCAGGGAGCTGACCCCAATTTGCACACCCACCTTCTTCGATTACAACCCTGGCATCCTTGAGAGAAGCCATCTTCATCGGAGGTTTGTCAGTAGCAACTTTAGTTGACGCAAAAGTATGAGGGACCTCTTCAAAGTTCTGACAAGGGGTTTCGATGAACTCCCCATCCATCTCCATGTACAGAAAGGAATTGAGATGACTCACCCTGTACTCCTCTTCTCCCCATACCGTGACAATCTTCCCCTTTACCAGATATTTCAGCATTTGATGGAGCGTGGAAGTCACTGCCCCAACTTTATGAATCCAAGGACGACCCAGTAAGAAAGAATATGATGGTCTGATGTCCATTACATAGAAGGTGGATCCAAAAGTCTGAGAGCCAACTTTAACAGGGATGTCCACCTCCCCGTGCATCATCCTTTTTGACCCGTCGAAAGCACTGACCACAATATTACTCAGCTTCAAAATCAAATCTTCACAATCCAGACGGTCTAATGCTTTCTTTGGCAGAACATTCAATGAGGACCCGATATCCACCAATACATGGTCCATAGTAGTGCCCCTGCACTCGATCGAGACATGCAGAACATCATTATGATTCCTTCCTTTAGCAGTCAGGCCTGCATCTGAGAAACCCAACCCATTGTTAGCAGTCAGGCTAGCTACGCAATCTTTGAATTGGTCGGCTGAAGTTTTCTGTGGCACATGCGCAGTCTTGAGGAATGCAAGTAGAGCCTTTGCATGGGCCTCAGAACACAACAATAAGGACAACATAGAGATTTTTGATAGGGTTTGCCCCAGTTGCTCGACTATGTTGTAGTCGCTCTTCTTGATAATCTTCAATATTTCTTCTATCTCTTGCTTCGAGGTTTCTACAACGATCTTCTTAGGTGCCTCCGTCCGGGCAGGCTCACCTGTGATTTATTTGCCCCGAGTCCCAGATGGCTCGGCGACAGGGGTGATAATTGGAATATGAACTGGGATAGTAGCTGGTGTACTAGCAGATGGAATGACAACAGGTTTGTGGACATCCAGAGGGGAAATCTCGGGAGAAAAGAGTCTTCCACTTTTGGTGTCTTTACTAGCCCCGGTAATATTGCTGACATCAGTATCAACTTCTTTACTTTCCAACTCTTGCTTAATACCATGGTAATACACATCAGCCCCATAGTGCCATGGGACAGCCTTATCCGAAGTGTATGGGATAGGACCAGGGACAATAATTATTAACGGAGTAATTCTTGGGACGGATGTAATCCTAACAGGCTTTCTCGAGGAAACATTGGAAGGATTGGCGGAAATGGTTATGATGGAAACATCTTGAATTAGAACCAACGGAATTAAAGTCTTTTCAAACAGAATCTCTTTGTTATCCATCAAGCGCTGAACACCTGATTTCTGTAAGTGGCAACCAGCAGGCAGAATTGAACACATGTGGCAACCTTCACCACAGCCCGGAAATAAACCGGCCAACAACAAATTCTTCTTAACTATCGTTAAAGGAGTAGATATTTCTTCCATAGAGGTTACAAATAAATCATCGTCTACAACATTTACTCCATGATCGTGTTTAGGCATGGGAGCAGTTATGACGTTGGGCTTTTCCGGAGCGTCAAACTCAATCTCTTTGGCTTCGATCAAATCTTGCACTTTGTTTTTCAAGGCCCAACAGTTGTTTGTATCATGACCTGGACTTTCAGAGTGATAGACGCAGCGGGCATTCGGGTTATAGTGGGGGAGAAGTGGTGTTGGGGTTCTTCAGGGCTTCCCTCAGAGTTACCAGATTGGTCTTCAATAATTATGGTAGAATTTGAGACAAGGTCATATTACGCCGAGTGTACTGCCTTTGTGGTCTTTCCACCCTTTGTTGATTGTTGCCTTATGGAGCAACTGTGGGTCTTGATATCACTACCGCATTTACTGCTTGACGATGTCCAGGTCTGCTTTGGCCCCTCGAGCCGTAGACTGCACTAGCTTCTTTCTTACTGGTGAAAGGCTTCTTCACCGCACTTGATGAAGTATCCTTCTGTATTTTACCACGTCGGATACCAGCTTCTACTCTCTCTCCAGTAAAAATCAACTTAGTAAACCCAGATGACGAACTGCCGATCAAATGATTGAAGAATGGACCAGATAGCGTCCCTAGAAACATGTCAACCAACTCCCTATCAGACACAGGGGGTTGGACTCTTCCGGCCAAGTCTCTCCACTTTTGAGCATAGTCCTTAAAACCTTCACTTGCATCCATTGACATACCCTGAAGCTGAGTACGAGTGGGAGAAAGGTCGACGTTATACTGATACTATCTGTAAAAAGCAGCAGCAAGGTCTTCCCAGTTTCGGACATTGGCTCCTTCCAACTAATAAAACCATTCAAGTTGAGTCCTTGACAGACTATCTTGAAAGAAATGCACCCATAAATTTCTATCAGCAGTGTGGGGTTGGATTTTCCTGACATACGAGTGGAGATGGAGTTTTGGACAAGATACTCCATCGTACTTGGAAAAAATTAGAGCTTTGAACTTATGAGGGATCACAACTCCTGATACTAGTCCCAGTTCTCCGAAATCCAAACTAGGGATATTTTAAATCTCCATAGCACTCAACCGGTCTTCTAGTTGCTTGTACCTATCCTCGGCATGAGGATATTGCTCATCATCAAAATCAGTATCCTTATCAGAAACTGCAGGATTGGAGCCCTTTTCTTCTTCTTGATTTTCCCCATTCTTGGACGAGGAGATCAGATCAGCTTGCTGTTGCAACCTATTCCCAAACCTTTTGCCCATACTCAGAAGAACGACCTTCTTCTTCTTCTTCTTCTTCTTCTTCTTCTCTTTCAGAATGAGAGTCTTCAAATCCTCTTGCCCTTTAGCCAAGCTCAAGAACAACTCTTGGAATTGGGCATTCTGTGCCTAAAGATCTTTGATGGCTTGATCAGAAGACATTTCTGCTGAAATAAACAGCGAAGGAGATGAGAAACCTGTAATGGTACCTGTAATGATGTGCATGATAATGTGATGCGTATGTAATGATTTCAAAGACTTTGGGAGATTTAAATTTGCAAACCAAAAATAAACAAACTTTATTAGATTAACTTGTAAAAGGTTCAACAATGCCTTTGAGGCGTTACAAAGAAGTAAATGAAAAACAAATCTAAAACTAGAAAAGCAAAAATCAAAAATCCCATGGACGCTTCCTCTTTGTGCTGACGTGGTAATTTATCACTCTATCTTCCTCGAGCTGCCTGGTGAGCTTTAAAATCTTCCTTTCTTGCTCATGGTACTTCTCCCGGTAAGTATCCCTTTCCTCTTTTAGCTGAGTCCAAGACCTATGCAATTTCCCGGGATCAGTAGGCATGTAAGAATAAAGAATTGTGTAAGGAACGCCTTCTTCATTAGTGGGCTCCACAATCACAGGCAATACAGCTTCATAAGGCATCCAAAGCTTCTGGGCGCGAGCTCAGACCCATTGGAGGTAAGGCTGCACAGGAAGGGAAGTCCTTGGTCCCAACTCTTGGGGGTCAGATATGTTCACCATGCCCCAAGCTCGTATAAACCTTCGGCAGTGCTTGTCAACATCTTCCTTGTAGTCAAAGGTAATATTCTTAAGAAGTAGCTCATGGGGATCGTCTCTCCGAGCACGGCCAAATTATCGCAAAGCTAAACAAGGATTGTAGGTTATACCCCCTCTGATTCCAAGAAAAGGGACATTAGGGTATCCCCCACATTAATCAATGACAACAGTGTCTTCCATATCCCAGGAACACCAAAGAATGTCTGTATGGGCAGGTGACATTATTCTGTAGGACCAACCCAAACCTTCTTCGTTCTTCAGCACAGACTTAGGGAGGTGCAAAATAAACCACTTCAACAACAACGACATACAACACATAAGAGTCCCTCTTCTTTGCACAATACGAGTGTAGAGGGCATGCAAGATATCACCCAGTAGAGTAGGCACAAGATTGCGAGAAAGGAAAATCTTGACAGCATGCACATCTACAAAGGAATCCGGATTCGGGAAGAGAACTAAACCGTAGATAAGGAGAGCCAAGACATCTTCAAAAGCCTGAAAATCCAAATTATCCCAGAATAGCTGAGCCTAATCTATCAGAAATTTGGCTAAGAACCCTTCGACCCCGCTTGGTGTTTCCCAATTGGATACTACATCAGCCCGTTTCAGATGCAGAGCTGAGGCAATGTCTTATGGTCTAGGAGTCTCTTCCATACCTATGAAGGGCATCTGTTCAAGGATGGATATGCCCAATAAGTGAGAAAACTCTTCCAAAGTGGGAACCAGCTGATAATTTGGGATGGTGAAGCAATGATGCACAGGATCGAAGAACTGGAAAAGTACACTCATCATCTGCTCATCAAACTTTGAGGTAACCAGGCTAAGAAGCTGACCATGTCTCTTAATGAACGTAGAAGTCTCAGAAACTCTTGAGGCTAACTCCTTAAGTTAAGCAGGTATTTGCACAATGTTAACTCAGATGGTATTTCTGCGCACGGAAGCCATAATCTGCAAAACAGAACAAAGATAAATCCCCTTGGTCTTTGAAATGGTTAGTGTAATGAAGTATGCATGCTATGTTATGATGCATGATGTCATGATAAAAGCAACATGTATAGCAGATAACAGGCATGGCAAAGGCAAACAAGTCACAAAAAAACCCTTAAGTTTAAGGCTTGCATGGAGTCAAAGGTATTACCCTCTTGAAGTTCAGTTGGTTTCAACCTGTCCTAGAAAAAGTAATCGGGTTCTAGAGTTTCTCAATATCAATGACCATCCTCTATTGGTCATGGTTTCAGCTCACACAATCTTTTCTTGCGGGCGGAACTATCTCGAGAGTATGGTCTCAATGAGTGTAGCATCGAGTATCAACCAGTTCTCAACTTTATATAGAGGCCGGCTATCTCACTACTTTCTAATGGCCAAGTTGGTCGATTAAAGATTCTAAGGTCAGTTGATGATTAACGACACACATAGGAGCCTCGTATTTTCCTCGTTTCTCCACAAGGGATATCAGTACCAACAAATGTGCCACATCAACGTAGCTATTGTTTCAACCATATTAGTCTACGCCGTACAGTTCCCTAACAGTTTATTGCTACTTACCTAAAAGGTGTCCCCAGATCCGAGTTAGGATCTATGGTAACTCCCAAACAAAACCCTTAAAAGTAAAGCAACCAAAACAAACAAGAGAAGCAATTTATGTTGAACTAAGTCCTAAGGTATACCCCACTTAAAACTCCCCAGCAGAGTCAACAGTTCTGTGATATGGTGGCAGAACCGACTGTTTTGGAAAATGCTGGTTTGCGTTTTGTGTTTTTATTCACAAAATTTCGCGGTAAGCAAGAGTTGCCACCGACTATTATTTTATCCAATCGTAAACGAAAAAAAGCACAGAAAAAAATCCTTTTCCGAGATTTTGAGTACGAGGGGTAGATTATAGAAAGGGAAGGTATTAGCACCCTTTCTATCCATGGTTTTCCATGGGCTCTTAGGTACTTGCTCATCTTTTAAAATTGCTTGTGTGTGTTTGTTTTGAAAAGTTTTGTTTTACTTCGTTTTAACCCTTGTTTCTGGCCTCAAGAGTTTTACGAAGTTGTTTTTGAAAACTTTGTTTGGAAAGTGTTAGTGTGAAAAAGTTTGTTTTGAGCAAGTACCTACTAGCATTTACCTACTCAAAAAATATCGTTTATGTTCTTGTTTCCCTTAGACAACGCTATCCTACTATTAAGGATTAGGTAGCACCGTTGTTGGAGTTGTAAGGCTCAATTCGAAAGGGACATACGATCACTAAAGCAATGTTAGGACGTCTTAGTAATAACCCTAGAGTATTAAGATCATATTCGAGGCAACATTGCCGAGGCAACATTTCCGAACGGGACTTTTGATCTTTGTTAGACAGGAAGGGCAACCACTAATACACCCTATACTTAATGATCGTTCATCGAAGGCAACCGAAGTGAGAGTATACCCTAGGAGTGCGCATGTGCGAGTGATTTGATTGCAAGTTATTATCTTTGCACATTAGGGTTTGGTAGTCATTTTAAATTATCATGCAATCTTGTCATACAATCCTATTAACATACATCTAACAATTAATATTTGCGAGAATTAAAATGCGAGAAATAAAACCTACGCTATTACAAGGCTTCGGGGGAGGGATTAATTTACATAGCTAAAAACCCGTAAAACGATAAATAAAAGAAAATCCTAATTAAACTATTACATACCGTGAGCAGTTACATTAATATCGCAAAAAATATAAACGCGCGCGATGAATTGAAAGAGAAAGATTTACGGTGTTGACCCCAACTACCAAATTGCAAATTAAAAGAAAGAAAATCATTTTTTTGTGGTTTTCGCTATTTTTGAGAAAATAAAGTTTTAATTGAATAAATAAAAACCTAATTAATAATTAATTCAAAATTGAGAAAAATAATTAAATTAACATATTTTTGTATTTTTTATTTTTTTTGAGAAAGAAATAAAAATCAAATCATGCTAACCCTAATTTTTCTAATTGATTTTAAATATATGAAAAAGTTAGAATTAATCCTAAATTAAATTAATATTAAATTAAATTTGATAAAATAATTAAAAAAAACTAAATCTAAATTTATGAAATTTGATTTTATGATTTTTGTGAAAAAGGAAATTAATTTTGGTTAGAAAATAATTTAAACAAATTAAATTAAAAAACAAATTAGAGAAAAGAAAGAGAAAAGGGCCTGGTGTTATGCTAGCAAAAAGGGGGGTGAGACTTGCAATTCTGAGCCCAATAACTCCTGGCCTGCTTTGACTTTTTCAATCTTGTGTGCACGCTTGACCTATGCACACGGTGGACCCTCACTAAAGGAGCCTTGGATCTGGCTTGTTGATGGATGGAATGGTTGGATACTGAGGATGTACGATAGGCTCATCGGATGCTAGCGCGCCTGAATATGTAAGAAAAAATAACACGAAGCAAAGTTGGGACCTGGGGATCGAACCCAGGTCCTTGAGCACTATCACGCTACATGCTTACCATCTGAGTTGGCCACGTTATTTGTACAAATAACAACAAATAAACATTATATGATAAAACAAGTGGTTAAAATCAAACAGCACGCGAAATTTGAATGGGCCATTCACGACATGCCACGCCATCATTTTCCTCGTGGCTTCTGTCGTTTTAGGCAACAGACTTTTACCTACGGACACTGGGCGTAGGTACAACCCTTGTCCACTCCAAAATATTGTCCCTGTATGATAAATCACAACCAATGGTACCAATCAACTCGTTGCAACCTCACGAGCATCATGGTACCATTATCCATGGCCAATTGTTCCTGTACAGAAAAAACCTAAAAGCGAAGCAAGAACCCTAACTATGGCATATTGGTGTATAGTCAGTAAAAACGCAATTGGATATAATCAACAGCTTGCAAATAACTCAAGGATCATGAGTGTACCAATCAAACATGCTAAAAGTTCCAGAATTAACGTATTTGATTTCAAGAAAATATGAAAGTCGTGTGAAACTTACATCGTGTTTCAAGGGTTGAGGAAGCTTGCTAAGGGTTGCAACATGATCCAGGGATATCCAGCAAGCGATTAGGATGCTTAGAATGGCTTGAGATAGCCTGAATCCTGAAAATTGATTTGCAACTTTTCTTGAGTTTTTGCAATTTTTCTTTCTGTTTTGCATGCCTCCAACCTCCTTGTTTTTGGTCTACAATCCTTCCTTATGTATCCAAGAATGAATTAGGGTTGCAAACTTGTATCAAATCTCTCCAATTATGATTATTGATTCATGATTTGATCATTGTACAAAATCTTTCCAAATCAAGCAAAATGCAATCTTTTTGTATCCATATGAATCTTGCACGATTGTATTCCATCTCCAGCTGTATAATAGACCTAAAGATGCACAAAATCTCAAGCTTTGATTAGTTTTTGATATTTTCATGATTTTATTTTAATTTTATTTAATTTAATTGAAATAAAATCAAAATAAATGACAAAAATAAAATAAGGACAAGTTGGAGAGATCATGGGTCGTGGGTCACATTACAAACTCAATGAAAACATAAAAAGTTTGGCCCATTTGACAAAAAATGCAATTTTGGCCACATTTGACTTTTGACAATTTTGCAAAAAGGGTCAACTTTGCCAATGCATAACTCCTTCAATTTTGACCCTAGAGAGGTGTTCTTGGACTTTTTAGAAAGCTTAAGATGTCCTTTAAGCAACCTTTTTTTTCTCATCTCAATTGAATCTTCCATATTCATGTATGAAGCTTTGACCTAAAAGGTGTTTTTGCTGACTTTTCAAAATGACCTATAATGTCCAAATTCATATCTTCTTGTGAGTGCATATTTTGAACTTTGGATATGAAGATGAATTGTATGGAATTACATCCTCTTCAAAATGAGCTTTGGATGGGTCATTTCTGATAAAGTATGAGAGAGTTATGCTTGGTCAAAGTTGAGTTGACTTTTCCTACAAAACCCTAATTTAGCAACTTTTGGGTTTTGATGAATTGTGAGCAATACTTGAGGAATCATGATCAACCCTTTACAAAATGATGAATAATACTTCAAAATGAGAATGTTGACCAAAAATCTTGAGGTTTGACTGCATATGGGCCATATTTGACTTTTGTCGTAACACAATCGATTTTCAGGCCTTTGAGCAATTGACTGAGCAAACTTCCTCTGCAAGGCTTGAAACTTGACATGGATAATCTTGAGAACATATTAGGACAATGGTGAGCATTTGGGATTCTTTGGACTCAAACATCTTGATGCAAAATGAAACCCTAATTTGGGGTATACTGCCTTAGGAGAGAGTTTGTCTGGTCAACTCTTGGACTTCCTTGAGAAATTTAAGGACCTCACTTTGACATATATTGAGAACTATGGGAGGGAAAATTTTGGGGTACAACACCTGGTGAAGCCTGTAGAAGGATGTTATATCCTTGTATTTGTACTGTTTTGTCGCTATGATTGTTTCTCCCCAGTAAAGTTCAACCATGTAGTATGACTTTGTTTCCTTAGTTGGTGCTTATTCTCTTTTGGAATGATCGTCTTGGATGTGATTTAGGTGAGTGTCTTGTGCGACCGAGTTGGTTTTGTTTGTTTATCCCCAGTATTATATGTTTGTTTGGTCAGCATATGCACGATAACCCTCATACATTCATTAGTACATCATGCATAGCTAAACTTAGCAAATAATTGCTCATTCATATCCATTAATGACTTGTTGACATATTACCCTGTTTTGCAGAGTTTTGTTATCCTCTCCCCAATAGAGTGTCATCCATAAGCAGAAAATGTATATTCTTTCAATTTCCCCACTTATTTATCCCTCGTGGAAGATTTTTGCTTTAGCCTTCTTACACAGCTCTTTGTCTGGATGATTTGGGTTTCCCTCTTGAGTTTATTTCTCAAAGAATGTATTTTGGAAGACCTTTTTATTCCAGTTTATTTCTGGTTTGAATCCTTGATCCTCAGCAATATTATTACTTTGGATTTCTGCAAGCTTTGAGTTTTGGTTTGAGAATGTGCATTTATTTTGCACGAGAAGACTTTATCTCCTCAGCAGGAGTATATTTGCATTTCCCTATGAAGTCATATTTCTTTCCCCAGGAAGTCATGATTCATTCCCCAGGAGGTCATATTTCTTTCCCTAGGAGGTCACATTGCTTTTCCCAAAAGTCATTTTTACAATCCTTCCTATAACAGCAAGTAGCAGGTCTCTTTATTTGAGCAACTTGTAATTCCCCATAAAAGCCGGTGTTATCCTTTTTTGCTATCTTCTCTATGAGTGGATAGTTCGCAGTTCGTTGTCAAACTACTCCCGTGGACGGCAAGTATTTCAATATCGCAGAAACATTTCATGGTGAAATCTTTATAAGTGGTAGTCTCTTTATCTTAGACAGCTTATTACCCTTTCCGGGCCGAATGCCTTGGTTAAAGAAGAAGTTAAGACCCGTTCTAGGTGAAACGCCAGAATGTTGAAAAAACTTGTTATCTTTTTGCTACCTTCAGTGAACGTTGGTAGTTCATCGTCAGTGAACGGTGGTGTTATGATATATTCTCTCTCTACCTTCAGTGAAAGTTGGTAGGTCACCATCAGTGAAAGTTGGTGATTGTTATCTTTTTGCAACTTTCAGTGAACATTAATAGTTCATCATCAGTGAACGGCGGTGCTATGATATATTCTCTCTCTACCTTCAGTGAAAGTTGGTAGGTCACCATAAGTGAAATTTGGTGATTTTTATCTTTTTGCTACCTTCAGTGAACGTTGGTAGTTCACCGTCAGTGAACAATGGTGCTATGATATATTTCATCTCTACGTTCATTGAATATTGGTAGGTCACCATCAGTGAAAGTTGGCGATTGTTATCTTTTTGCTACCTTCAGTGAACGTTGGTAGTTCATCGTCAGTGAACGACGATACTATGGTATATTTCCTCTCTACCTTCAGTGAAAGTTGGTAGGTCACCATCAGTGAAAGTTGGTGATTATTATCTTTTTGCTACCTTCAGTGAACGTTGGTAGTTCATCGTCAGTGAACAGTAGTGCTATGATATATTTCCTCTCTACCTCAGTTAAAGTTGGTAGGTCACCATCAGTGAAAGTTGGTAATTGTTATCTTTTTGCTACCTTCAGTGAACGTTGGTAGTTCATCGTCAGTGAACAGCGGTGCTATGATATATTTCCTCTCTACCTTCAGTGAAAGTTGGTAGGTCACCCTCAGTGAAAGTTGGTGATTGTTATGTTTTTTCTATCTTCAGTGAACGTTGGTAGTACATTGTTAGTGAACGACGATGTTATGATATTTCTTTTCCTTCTACCTTCAGTGGAAGTTGGTAGTTCATCGTCAGTAAACGTCGATGATTCTTTTTGCTATCTTCAGTAGATGTTGGTAGCTCACCAGCAGTAAACGTCATTGTTGTTATTTCTTTCCTATTTCTATCTTCAGTGAACGTTGGTAGTTTCACATTCAGTAAAAGTTGGTGTATTCGTTGATCTTTTACCATCCTCTGTGAGTCGAGTCTTTTTATCCACCAGTGATTTATTTTCCTGGTTGGGTTTCCCTTTTGATCTTTATTTCCTTTGCTATATTCTCAATGGTTTTTTGTGTCCTTTCGAAGATTGTTCATATGCATTCATACTCATAAGCACTGCATGGCATCTTAGGGCCAAAAATAGGGTTTATTTTATATTTAAGTATCTTCGATCGCGTCGACACAAAGATTTTTAACCTTCGTATAACCAGGTAGAAGAAACTTAAATAAGGGCATCTATTGTACCCCAATTTTTTCCCCTAAGATCCCTTCATCATACCATATTGATTCAATCACAACAAGATCACATTAGGGTTTTTGGTTCTCCTCCCTATCTTTAGCTTTTCTCTTTGAGGAATCACCAAGCACCTTGACTTGTTTTTCTTTTGTGATCATTCATGTTTGGTTTTGACTTTCCTTTTAATTAATAAAATGCAATGTTGGTTTGTCTCACTTGTAAACAATGTAGGTAAAGGCAATGTGGCTTAGCAAGTTGATCCATGGGTACATGAATTTATTTCCATGACCTAGTCAATAAAGCTTGAGAAATTCAAACCTCACCATTGAAGTTGTTTTGGAAGAAATGGAATGGCAAGATTTATTTTGGTTCACTATATTTCAAAGTTATCAAAATTGATTCAAAAGTAAAAGGGGTTGATTGAAGTTGTCATGGTTGGACACGATCTTGTTCCCATTGATCACAAGTGCATATTTCTCTCAATTCTAAAGATATGGAAGTGGTTTTGGTGGATATGAGTTCTCATTATTATCCTCAATAACTTCTATTTACAAATCAAGAGTGTTTGTACAAGAAGGTTGTTCAAAATTTTCCAAGTTCCTCAAAGCATTTTCTTGATCTAGGAGCTAGGGTTTTTAAGTTCAAAGAAGTATATCTTGCTCATCTTTTGGTATTTCTGAGTGATTCCAAATACATCCGTCTCTTAAAAGGGTTATTAAAAAATCACTTCAAAAGTTTCAAGGAGTTTTCATGTGGAAGAAACTTGATGATGAAGAAATATTACTAGTCCTCCAGATGAACCCCCAATTTCTCATGTGTGATTTCAAATGATCATAACTTGGTCAATTGTTATCACCTTGAGCCTACTCTTTTTACATAGTGATCTTGAGGATGTGAACTTTATTTCTTCTTTTATATGAAAAGTGAGAAAATGGATGGAAGATTCCCTAAGGATACAAAAGATTATAGGTCATTTCATGACTTTTTTCCAACTTCAACAATTCATAACTCTCTCAATTTTTGGAGATTTTGAATGGTTCATGTTTCAAAATGTCATTCAAGAGGTCTATTTCATGCCATCTTTTTTCAGCTCAAACATCCATTTGACTCCATTCTTTTCCCATTGCAATGCTTGTAACCTCATCTTTCTAAAGCATCAAGAATCATGCCCTAAGACCCCTTGAGCTGAGAATGCCATTGATTTGAACTTGGTAACTTGGAACTGAAGTTTTTTCAAAAGTCAGAATTTGAAATCATTGATTTAGCTTCTAAACACTTTATTATTGTGCGTTTTTTCTTCTAAACATGTTTAGTGAACTTCCATAAGTGATTAGCATAGCAAAATGCGCGTTTTGAATGAGTTTTGATCAAATTAGAAGTCACACTTTTCTTGTTTGCAATTTCACACGATTTCCCTCCAAACTTCATCATTTCACACGCTTGAACATTCCATTTGATTCCCTATAAATAGAGGGTCATCCCTCATTCATTTCCTCAAGCCTGAATAGCCAGAATCACCCTGCCAAACTTGCTCCATAACTCAATTTTCTGTAACTTCGAAATCAGTGTTCAATCCTTTTTCAATCCAATTTTTCTATCAATTCACCTTCCTTGATCTTCCCTGAAGTTATCCATACAATTACCTTCAAGAGTCGTGCCCTATATTTCTCCATAGAAGTCTAGTTTCAGAGCTCTGCAACTCAACTTAAATAGGTAGATTTCTCCATCAATTCTTCAAAACTTTGATATCATTGTGAAGCTCTCATTGCCCTGGTTCTAGTTGCAACACTCGCTTTTATCTGGAAACACATTTTGACCATGAAATTTCAAATCCCTTTTCAAAACTTTCCTTCTAAATTGCTTGAGCTACAGTTTATATAAATTTGTCTCAAAGGTGTGGTTGTCTTCGTCTTGAAGAGAAGAAGCGAATGACATAAGTCTGAGCTTCTGATTTTACAGTTTGAAAGACCTGCAATTCACGTTGGCTGGAGGTTGAAGATGACCAACGTGCCATCTTCCAACCAATGAGGGTGCGCCACTTGTTTTTTTTTTTAAATCTGATTTAATTAATGATTCAGTGCTTTATTCACTAAAGTTCATATCATGCACAACGCGTCAGGTTCACTTGATCTGTTTACTAACACATTTTGACATTGATCAGGTGGCCCATATTTTTTTGGTTTGATATTTTATTTTCTGATTTTTATTTTAATTGTTTTAAATTTCAAAAAATCCTAGAAAATTCATTTTTAGTCCAAAAAATATGAAAAAAATTATGAAAAATATTTTTTATTTTTCTCTTTCTGATTTGTATTTTTTTCACAAATTTATTTTGTGTTTTGATATTTTTTTATAAATTTTCACTTTATTTGAATTGTTTTAAATGTTTAAAAATACTTTTATGCATTTTAAAATTCTGAAAAAATTACGGAATGATCCAATGATATTGTGATAAATATTGGTGACCTAATTTATTTTTATTTGACTTTGTTATTTTTTATAATTTTTGGTTTATTTTACTGATTTCTTTTAATTTTAAAAAATAGGTTCTGACTTTAAAAGAATTACCAAAAATTTTATAAAAATATTTGAGTCCTTTTTTGATTTTTCTATGGTCTTACTTTATATTTCTTTATTAATTTGAACATAGTTGATATTTTTCTCTTTTATTTTTATTTTAAAACATTTTTATAATCTTTTTTAATGTATATATTAAATGCAATATTATTTTGTGATTATTTTCTGGATGATCCTGGGTAATTTTTAATTATAAACTTTATTAACACCATTGGATCCATGGTGTTGAGTCTAACTCCATAAAAATGGATGAATGATTTTAATAATGGTTTGATTAAAATTTAATTCAAATGTGGTTTGTATATGCTTCCCCACCCCTCTTTATCTTATCCCTTTCTTATTGCACTAAGTGTTATTGGAGCATGATCTCTATATCATGTCTCAAAATAAATGGTGCATAGATTACTATTGGCCGTCCTCAAAATAGGTGTGACTTCTACATAAGTCCACTTACGATTGCTTAACATAGCGCTAAATTTTGTCCCAATTCAAATAAATGATCATTTGTGGCCCAAACTTATGTTTGCAAGCCAAAGTATGTTAATTTGATCTCTTTGATCCAATAACCTTGAGATTCATTGTGTGGAGGCTTTGGTTCTACCAATCCTCTAATGGATCTATAACACTTTTGGTCAATGCGGATCACTTAAACATCATTGATCATTAAATGGTACTTTTGAGGATTCCAAATGGGTGATATACTTGACAAAAAGCAAATGCAACTTATTGTGTGGAGGCTTTGATTCTACCAATCCTCTAATGAGTTCCAAATGAAAGTTTCAATATGGTCATCCAACTAACCACTTATTATACAATTGAACTTAATTTATGTTTTTATTTTTATGCTTTATGTACCATTTACTTTGAGCATTATATTTCATGCTATTTGCATTTTGCTCACTTGAGCATTTATATTCTTGTTATTTTTTATTTTGCTCACTCGAGTCTTTCTTTTCTTTTTCAAGATACCTAATAATCAACATGAACCCTAAAAAACTCTTTAATGATACTTGGACTATTTGGTTACTATCCTTGGCATCATGGAGTATTGGACTTCTTAGACTTAGGATTAGAGACCTTGACCTATGTTGGAAACCTTGTGACCTTAATTGGTATTTTGTCTGGAGTTCTTGAGGTTTACCTCAGGACATTGGGTTGTTTTTTTGTTTTGTTTGCAGGTGTTGTACCCCAAAATTTTCCCTCGCATATTTCTCAAGACATTGCAAAAATAATTTCCAAGTTGCTCAAGATTGCTCAAGAGTTAGACAGTCAAATCATCTCATAAGGCAGTCAATCTCAAATTAGGGTTTTATGTTTCATCAAGGTCCTTACATCCAAATGACCTCAAGTGCTCCCCAATGTCCTAATATGTTCTCAAGTTCATCCATGTCAAATTTTAAGCCTTGTAGAGGAAGTTTGGTCAGTCAATTGCTCAAAGGGTCCCAAAATCGACTATGCTAGGCAAAAGTCAATTGTGACCTACAAATAGTCAAACCTCAAGATTTTTTGTCAACATTCTCATTTTGAAGGATAATTCATCATTTGATCAAGGTTTGATCATGATTCATCAAGGATTTCTCAAAATTCATCAAGATTCAAAAGTTGCTAAATTAGGGTTTTGCAGGAAAAGTCAACTCAACTTTGACCAAGCATAACTTTCTCATACTTTATGAGAAATGACCCATCCAAAGCTCATTTTGAAGAGGATGTAATTTCCTACAATCCATTTTCACACCCCCCTTTGGTTATTTCTTTCTATTTATTTTTTAATTCATTTTATTTATTTGTTTTGTTTAATTATTATTATTATTATTTAAACTAACCAATTAATCTTTTTTCTCACAAGATCAAAAACAAAAAATATATTTTATTTATTAAAATTAAACTCAAGACTTTATTTTTTGTAAATAAGTTAATTCAATTAATTTAGTTTAATTAGGTTTAACTTTTAATATTTTTTGCAATATTTAAAATTAATGTAGGAAATTAAGTTTTTACTAACATTAATCAATTTTATTCTTATTTCTTTAAATACCCAAAAAATCCAAAAATATATTTTTTAATTAATTAATTAATTAATTTATTTAACTTAGATTTAATTCCTTTTAATGCAAAATAAAACCAAAAAATGCTTTCTTTTCGAAAAGGGTCAAAACCCTAAAAAATTCCGCATCCGATTTAATTTCTCGCACGCGATTCATTTGATTCCAATATTGTAATTGCTTCCGGAATGTAATAGCTTTTAATTAGGACTTTATTTTATTGCTTTTCTTTTATTTTCCGCAAATTTAAATTCTGCAACTATACACTGTTAGATGTTTGATAATAGGGAATGCATGACAAGATCAAATCTTTAACCTAAAATCAACGTATCTCACCATTGACATGTACAAAGATAAAATTAACCGAAATAACACACTCGCACATGCGCACTCTTAGGGTACACCTCGCTTGGTTGCCTTCGAACGTGGTCATTGAGTATAGGAAGTTTTAGAGGTCGCCCTTTTGTCCAAAGATCAAAGTTTCCTCGAAACGGTTGCCTCAGAAAAATGATCTAAGATATTAGGGTAACGACTAAGGCGTCCTAACATTGCTTTAGTGACCACACGTCCCTTAATCGAATTGACCCTTAAAACTCCAACGATGGTGCTACCTACTCCTCAATAGTGGGATGGCATTGTCTAAAGGACATTTGTATAGATTAATTCCTTTTTCGAGTAGGTAGATGGTTCTTAGGTACTTACTCATTCTAAAACAAAACAAAAACTTTTCGCACTCACACCTTTCAAACAAAAAACTTCTTTCAAACCCACAAACACGAAGAAAAGCAAATTTTGAAAACATATGAGCAAGTACCTAAGAGCCTGTGGATAACCACAGATAGAAAGGGTGCTAACACCTTCCCTTTCTATAATCTACCCCCAGGACCCGAGAAACATCTCGAAAAAGGAATTTTTCTGTGCTTTTTTCCTTTCCTTGTTGGATAAAATAAAAGTCGGGGGCGACTCTTTCTTACCGCGACATTTTGCAAAAACAAACGCAAAACACAAACCAGCATTCCAAAAAACAGTCAGTTCTTTCCCACTGTATCACAGAACTGGAGACTCTGCTGGGGATACTCTTTATAAGTGGGGTGTACCTTAGGATTAGATCATTGTGTTTTCAATTGATTTCTTTGTATGCTTTAATTTTGTGGGCTTGTATCGGAGTTACTATAGATCCTAACCCGGATCTGGGGATACCCTTTAGGTAAGTAGCAATAAACTGTGAGGGAACTGTACGATGTAGACCAATACGGTTGAAGCAGTAGCTACATTGGTGTGGCACTTTAGTCTGTACCGATATCCCTTGTGTTGGAACGAGGAGAATATGGGTCTTCTAAGGGGTCATTAAGCACCAGCTGACCTTAGAACCTTTAAATTGACCAACTTGGCCATAGAACAGTAGCAATATGATACACTCATTGAGACTAAACTCTCGCGATGATTCCGACTGCAAGAAAAGGTTGCTAAACTGGAATTATGACCGATCGAGGGTAGTCAATGATATTGAGATCCTCTAGAACCCGGTTACTATTTCTAGGACAGGTTGAACCAACTAAATTGAAAGAGAGTAATACCTAAACTCCATGCCAGCCTAAACTTAAGGCTGTTTGTGTGACTTGTGTGCCTTCAAATTTGAACTACTTGCACATTCTTGTTATCTGACAACATGAGTTCTTTGCAGGTTTAGTTTACAGTCCTTATCCAATAATTTGGATTTATTGCAGGGTTTACTTATATCACCTCACACTTTTGCTTAAACGCATATCATACACATCATAACATCATGCCTTAACATTTCCTTAACCATTTCAAGGATCTCAAGGGCTTGTGATGCAGGTTATGGTAAATCAAATGTCCGGCAAGGGGCAAAGGGGACTTATTATCCTATGGCCAATGCCATCTAGAGATCAAAACACGATAACTTGAGTCAAGGGCTATGACCCACTCGATATGGTGAGCTTGACTCTTGAAGAAGGATTCTTAACAACACGAAGTTCTTCAATCAAGTTGCAATCAAATTCTAACAGTTTCTTGTTTACCCTGCGAGATCCTTGAAAACATTGCATACATATATCATACATATCATTGCATAATAGGTCTCCCAGTACAGGGATCTCATGTTCTCGCTGTTTATTTCAGCAATGGCTTTCCAACAAGACAAACAAGATCTTCAAACTCAAGAAGCTCAGTTCAGGGACGTATTCCTAAACCTATCCAAGGTGCAGGAAGAGTTGAAAACACTCCTCGTTGGGAACTTGGTCAAGAAAAATCCTGAAGACAATAAGGACGAACGACTGGAATAGCTGCAAGCTGAGTTAGGTTCCATGAAAACCCAGATGCTGGGGCAGATGCCTCTTATCCAAGGCTTAGCTCGGGAACAAGAAAAGTTGAGAACCATTATCAACCAGCTTTATCAAGACTGATATAACAACATGAAGCAAACAGTCAAGGCCGGGGACCAAGTCATTAATCAACTTCCGAGAAGTCAAAGGTTTGGTTTGATGAAGAACAGACCTCTCCTAGTTGCTACTACACAGGTCCAACAACAACCTTGCCATAAACAGCGGGTTAATCCGAGTAAGCCGGATACACCCAGGAGGCAGTTTACCAAGCTCAACATGTCGTTGTCTCAGGCTTTACAACACCTGTTGAGATTGAATCTGGTGACGTTAAGGGACCCTCCTAAGAATCCCAACATAGCCTCCCCAAGGTACAATCCTGATGCAAGGTGTGCATATCACTCCAACAGCCCGGGGCATGATACTAACTTCTGTTGGGCATTGAGCAACAAAATTTAAGACCTGATTGATGAAGGAGCATTGGAACTCACACAAGATGGTCAGGCTGAGTTCTTCTACCATCCCTCCAAGGTTCACCATTTAAGGTGACAAGTACTGAGACGAGAAGACTTTTGTTCATTAGAATTTTCAAGTTGTAATTTTCTTTTGATTGTTCGAACATTTATTCATTTCAAACTTTGTTACTTTATCAATGCATTGCATATGTCTGTTTTGAATCAGTCCATTCGTATTCACTATATTCAAATTGCTTTCATTTTTGTGATGTTCAACTCTCGATTAAAAAATTCTAAGCCTTTTGAGGGAGGATGACGAAAATGATATCAAAATCTCTACAGTATGCTTTTGAACAGACCCCGCTGACGAGGTACATGCATTGTTTCAAATCCCAAACAGTGGAGTTATAAGGAAGATAATCCCTAGTCAACCCCTTTGAGCCAAAGAAGTTGGAGTTTTTCTTTTCACAAATTAAAACCCTTAATTATAACCTGGGGTAGGGTAGTTTTCTCAGTTGATCCAGGTGCACAATGAATGGCATCAAAGAAGTCCTTCCGAAACAAAAGATGGTGTTGGTTCCGTATAATCGTAAGGACATGCATTCATTATCTCTCAAAATAAAAGCCCAATAAGTCAAAACCTGTGAAGGAGACTTAAGAAAAACTGGGGCATCCCGCTGACTGTAATCACAAAAGAAACAATTCAGGCAAAAAGACAGGGATAACGAAATCAAAAAGAAAGAGGTCCTACAAACTCTCATAAAAATGACTGTCTATTCAAAATAAACTGTCAGTATCCGAACCATCACCGAAATATCAGAGCAAAGACTCAAACGGGATCTAAATGCACAATTAGCTGAGTTTAGGATCGAAGAACATCACGAAGAGCGGGTGGGTACTAATAAATTTTGAGCCTTTATCCTTTGTTTCTTAAACTGTGAACCAGGCCACGTTATAACCCTTAAAATTCCTAGCTGAAGCATGGGTTAGTTCGAAAGCATACTGTTACAAAGGTATCCTGACTCCTGTAGGGCTTGTTGTACATCCTGAGTTGACATCACCTTTTACAAAATTTGCTTGTTTTACTGAAAAATGCATTTTCAAAAACTTCAAGACAGACATAAGATTTGCATTCTTAAAATAACATTGTTTGCATATGACTATTTATTCAAACAGCAGAGAAATTCACACGATGAATATCTAGTGATCAAAAACCTTTTCAATAAAAAGGGTCACCTCAAGTGGAAAAAACACCTCCAACCAAGGGGTACGGCATGAGCATTGTCCATCATCCGAGGCAGTTAAGTCAAGATTCAAGGAATCTCTCAAAATGCCAAATAGCCAGGGGCAAATCTCCATCTGAATCAATTGGAGCATTGGACATGAATTCCAGCAACGAATCTTGCATGATCAAACGAAGATATTCTGGTAGTATGGCAACACAAAACTACCGACAGTGACACCTCCCTACATCCTGAGAGCGTGAACATAGTCAAAAAGTACTACGCATAATCAAAGACCCTCTAGGTTGACTGGCCTAGGCAAAAATAATGGCTTCCCGACGAACCAAAAGGGTTCGGGCAAAAATAAGGGATGAAAATGAAAAAATCTATACACCCGGCAAGTCGAAAACCTGAAAAGGCGGCTTGGGAAAAAAAGGGTATCCCGGTGGACTGAAAACCCGAAAGGGCGGTTCAGGAAAAAATTAGGGATCAAAGCATACGACTATGTCTCGTCATCTCGTCATTGGCCTACCAGAAGAAGACTTGTCATTTTGACCGAAAGATACCAGGAACCTCATAGGTGGGGGTAATACTCGATCCACAAGGCCTCCGCATGCACCTTTTCCCGTAGAAACAAGGGCAAATAAGAATTGTCCAAACTGTACAGTTGCTTTGACCACCAGGTACCGAGGTAGATTCAGCTAAAGAATATGGCTAAGATACCTTCACTCCCCGCAGAGTAAGACAATAATGGTAGCTCTCCCAGAAGAGACTTGCAACTATGAACGAATCAGCAATACTCTCCCCAAGCAGAGTTGGTCTACCATCAACACTAAAAAGGTCTTAATATTCCCCAGCGGAGTATAAGAATATTCCCGAGCAAGCATAAGAGTATTCCCAGCAGTCTTAATATTTCTCAACAGAGTATAAGAATGTTCCCCGGCAAAATACAAGATACCCCAGTGGAGTCCATATCTCCCCAGCACGGTATGAAAAAGCTTCCCCAACGGAGTTGAATCATCATCCCCAATAGGCTCTGGAAATTTACCCCCAGCGGAGTACAAAAATAAATCTCCCCAGCCAAGTTCAAAGGATCATTCCCAGCAGAACTCAGAGGTTTATCCCCACAAAAGTCTAACAGGGTTATCCCCAGCAAGTTACAACTGAGAGTACCCAAGCGGAGTTCCTTCCTTTTACAAGCAGGAATTCAATCCTCAACAGATTCGGTATCACCAGCAACGGTAATCCATCCCCAGTGGAGTTTATCATTGAAATCCCCAGCGGAGTTTATCAGCGGAATCCCCAGCGGAGTTTATCGTTAAAATCCTCAGCAGAGCATCTCTCCCCCACAGAGTAATTCCCCACAGAGCAATCTTGTCATCAGTTTATTCCCCAACGAAGTTATCTTCTCCTACAGGATTATTCTCACAGTCATCTTCGTTCACCATCCCCAGCGGAAACGAAGAATTCAACTCTATTCTCCAGCAGCTATCCGGGATTTATTTTCCCCAGCTAAAACATAAAATTTCTATACATCATAATACATGCATAGACGCATAATACCATACAATATCATTTATGTTGAGAACATCATTGCTTGATCCATATCATGCATTGTATATGACTGACCTTTACCTTTTAGGAAAGATGCAGTTAAGTTCTTAACTATGTCAAAGGAGACAAGACAAGTTAAATCGATTCCTAAAGATTTTTCTGATAACAATCCAGTCAAAAGAGACAAGACCAGTTAAATTGATTCCTAAAGATTTTTCTGAGGCCAAATCAGTCAAAGGAGAAAAAACCAGTTAAATCGATTCCTAAAGATTTTTCTGAGGCCAAGCCAGTCAAAGGAGACAAAACCAGTTAAATCGATTCCTAAAGATTTTTCTGAGGCCAACCCAGTCAAAGGAGACAAGACTAGGTAAATCGATTCCTAAAGATTTTTCTGAGGCCAACCCAGTCAAAGGAGACAAAACCAGTTAAATCGATTCCTAAAGATTTTTCTGAGGCCAACCCAGTCAAAGGAGACAAAACCAGTTAAATTGATTCCTAAAGATTTTTCTGAGGCCAACCCAGTCAAAGGAGACAAATCCAATTAAATTGATTCCTAAAGATTTTTCTGAGGCCAACCCAGTCAAAGGAGACAAGACCAGGTAAATCGATTCCTAAAGATTTTTCTGAGGCCAACCCAGTCAAAGGAGACAAAACCAGTTAAATCTATTCCTAAAGATTTTTCTGAGGCCAACCCAGTCAAAGGAGACAAAACCAGTTAAATCGATTCCTAAAGATTTTTCTGAGGCCAACCCAGTCAAAGGAGACAAAACCAGTTAAATCGATTCCTAAAGATTTTTCTGAGGCCAACCCAGTCAAAGGAGACAAGACCAGGTAAATCGATTCCTAAATATTTTTCTGAGGCCAACCCAGTCAAAGGAGACAAAACCAGTTAAATCGATTCCTAAAGATTTTTCTGAGGCCAACCCAGTCAAAGGAGACAAAACCAGTTAAATTGATTCCTAAAGATTTTTCTGAGGCCAACCCAGTCAAAGGAGACAAAACCAGTTAAATCGATTCCTAAATATTTTTCTGAGGCCAACCCAGTCAAAGGAGACAAAACTAATTAAATCGATTCCTAAAGATTTTTCTGAGGCCAACCCAGTCAAAGGAGACAAGACCAGGTAAATCGATTCCTAAAGATTTTTCTGAGGCCAATCCAGTCAAAAGAGACAAGACCAGTTAAATCGATTCCTAAAGATTTTTCTGATACCAATCCAGTCAAAGAAGACAAGACCTCCTCTGGTTCAGTCAGGTCGCCGATGAGATCTCCCTGATTCCTATTCCAGTCAAAGTTCAGACCACCTACCAACAATATCCAAATGGCATCCGTAAGCCCATTCCCGTCATCACCAGGCTGATACCACTTCATGCGAGTGCAAATTTCTGGGCACTCTAGTGTTCAATGATCTTCCACCTTCGGATCACGAAAGGCCCGAAAGCCAATCTATATCCTCAGGTTTAAGAAGATTGAACAGGGGAAACTGTTGTACCCCAAAATTTTCCCTCCCATATTTCTCAAGACATTGCAAAAATAATCTCCAAGTTGCTCAAGATTGCTCAAGAGTTAGACAGTCAAATCATCTCCTAAGGCAGTCAATCTCAAATTAGGGTTTTGTGTTGCATCAAGGTCCTTACATCCAAATGACCTCAAGTGCTCCCCAATGTCCTAATATTTTCTCAAGTTCATCCATGTCAAATTTCAAGCCTTGCAGAGGAAGTTTGGTCAGTCAATTGCTCAAAGGGTCCTAGAATCGACTATGCTAGGGCAAAAGTCAACTGTGACCTACAAATAGTCAAACCTCAAGATTTTTTGTCAACATTCTCATTTTGAAGGATAATTCATCATTTGATCAAGGGTTGATAATTATTCATCAAGGATTGCTCAAAATTCATCAAGATTCAAAAGTTGCTAAATTAGGGTTTTGCAGGAAAAGTCAACTCAACTTTGACCAAGCATAACTTTCTCATACTTTATGAGAAATGACTCATCCAAAGCTCATTTTGAAGAGGATTCAATTTCCTACAATTTATTTTCACACCCCCCTTTGGTTATTTCTTTCTATTTCTTTTTTATTTCATTTTATTTATTTGTTTTGTTTAATTATTATTATTATTTAAACTAACCAATTAATCTTTTTTCTCACAAGATCAAAAACAAAAAAATATTTTATTTATTAAAATTAAACTCATGACTTTATTTTTTGTAAATAAGTTAATTCAATTAATTTAGTTTAATTAGGTTTAACTTTTAATATTTTTTGCAATATTTAAAATTAATGTAGGAAATTATGTTTTTACTAACTTTAGTCAATTTTATTCTTATTTCTTTAAATACCCAAAAAATCCAAAAATATCTTTTTTTAATTAATTAATTAATTTATTTATTTAACTTAGATTTAATTCCTTTTAATGCAAAATAAAACCAAAAAATGCTTTCTTTTCGAAAAGGGTCAAAACCCTAAAAAATTCCGCATCTGATTTAATTTCTTGCACGTGATCCATTTGATTCAAATATTGTAATTGCTTCCGGAATGTAATAGCTTTTAATTAGGACTTTATTTTATTGCTTTACTTTTATTTTCCGCAATTCAAATTAAAAGGTTGTTTTTGGCGATGTAAATACCCGACGCCTTGTAATAGTTTAGATTTAATTTCCGTAAATTTAAATTCCTCAACTATACACTGTTAGTTGTTTGATACTGGGGAATGCATGACAAGATCAAATCTTTAACCTAAAATCAACGTAGCTCACCATTGATATGTACAAAGATAAAATTAACCGAAATAATACACTCGCACATACGCACTCTTAGGGTACACCTCGCTTGGTTGCCTTCGAACGTGGTCATTGAGTATAGGAAGTTTTAGAGGTCGCCCTCTTGTCCAAAGATCAAAGTTGCCTCAAAATGGTTGCCTCAGAAAAATGATCTAAGACATTAGGGTTACCGCTAAGGCGTCCTAACATTGCTTTAGTGACCACAGGTCCCTTAATCGAATTGACCCTTAAAACTCCAACGACGGTGCTACCTACTCCTCAATAGTGGGATGGCATTGTCTAAAGAACATTTGTACAGATTAATTCCTTTTTCGAGTAGGTAGATGGTTCTTAAGTACTTTCTCATTCTAAAACAAAACAAAAACTTTTCGCACTCACACCTTTCAAACAAAAACTTCTTTCAAACCCACAAACACAAAGAAAAGCAAATTTTGAAAACATATGAGTAAGTACCTAAGAGCCCGTGGATAACCACGGATAGAAAGGGTGCTAACACCTTCCCTTTCTATAATCTACCCCCCGGACCCGAGAAACATCTCGAAAAAGGAATTTTTCTGTGCTTTTTTCCTTTCCTTGTTGGATAAAATAAAAGTCGGTGGCGACTCTTGATTACCGTGACATTTTGCGAAAACAAATGCAAAACGCAAAACGCAAACCAGCATTCCAAAAAACAGTCAGTTCTTTCCCACCATATCACAACAAGTTATTGTGATTACATTCTTTGTTTGTAATCTGGAATTCATCCGTATACAGTCGTTACACTGCCCAATTTTTATGAAGACTTAATACACTTGAAGCTTGGTTCTCTCAAGAGGTCTAGTATCTTTGCTTGTTTGGTTTCAATCCAAGAAATGAGAATTCTATCTTGACTCATGATGTCAAGTATTGGCTTCTTGTTGGTTAGATGGTCCTTATCCCTAGCTTTTACCTTATGCTTTAGGATAATCTCTTCTTCTTCTCCCATCTTCTTTAATTTCAAAAATCTTCTTCCTCCTTTTGAAAACTCTTCTTGTTTTTAAACTTGAACCACTTTCATAATAAACTTGGACTTATGTCCATGCATTTTGCAAAATATTTTCATAAATAAACTTCAATCAACTTAATAATACCTTGACATTTTTGTGAGAAGACTAAAAGTCAATCAATCTCATTTTAAATCATTTTGCCATTGTGGCTTTTTCATTTATAAAAAAACCTTTCTCAAAAGATTAGACTCTTGTCAATCCTTGTAGTGATGCAAATAACTATACTTCTACAATATATAGTGAAGAGAGATATTTTCCACTTGGGTGTTGAGTGAGGCATTTTTTATTTTAAAATTCAAGTCATATCCTCCACTTTGAGATGATGCAAATTCTCCTTTCTCGTAATTGTGGGTAGTAAGTATGTTTTCCACACGGACAATGACGATGTTGTCTTATCTCATAAAATTAACCAACACACTTGTGTTTTAAATTTTTTAAAAGATGAACCACGTGTACCCTGATCCCCTATTGCATGAAAGGTGGTACGTAGGCACTAAAGGTTCGCAGCCGCGGCGGGTGCAAAAATGACAAAAAATACTTCTTTTCTCACCTCCACCATCTATTTTACATACAACATTTTATAGCCAAAATATACAGATTTTTTCAAAATGGTTCCTGCGGAGTACCTTAGATGTTTAGGGTGCTAATACCTTCCATTTGCATAACCAACCCCCTTACCTTGAATCTTTCCCCCTCTTCTTTTGGGTTATTACCTCTTTTCCCATTCGTTTGAAAACAATAAAGCGCGGTGGCAATTTTTATTTTGATCTATATAAGTCTAGTCAAACCCAATGACTTAGTCTTTAACATTTATACCGCTACAGTCATTACTGAATAAAGCACTGAATCAATTATAAAATCAGAAATTCAAAAAAATCCAAATGGCACTGTTTCATTGGTTAAAGGATGAAGACAACTACACCTTCGTGAAAAATTTATATAAACTGTAGCTCAAGCAATTTGGAAGAGATGTTTTGAAAAGGGATTTGAAATTTCGTGGTAAAAATGTGCTTCCAGTTAAAAATAAGTGTTACAACTAGAACCAAGATGATGAGAGCTTCACAATAGTATCAAAGTTTGAAAGAATTGGTGAAAGAATCTACCTATTAAAGTTAAGTTGCAGAGCTCTGAAACTGGACTTGGCTAGCACGATTCAGGGAGTTTTAGAGCTTAATTCTTCTTTTGTTAGCTTCAGTGAGGATCAAGGAAGGTGAATTGACAAAGAAACTGGTTGAGAAAGGTTGTAAGAGGAAATTCGAAGTTGCATAAAATTGAGTTCAAGATGAAGTTTGGAAGGGTGGTTCTAGCTTTTTGAGCTTGGGGAAATGAATGAGGGATGGCCCTCTATTTATAGGTAATCAAATGGAATGCTCAAGCGTGTAAAATGATGAAGTTTGGAGGGAAATCGTGTGAAGATGCAAACAAGAAAAGTGTGACTTCTATTTTGATCAAAACCCATCCAAACTTTGCGTTTTAATGTGCTAATCATTTCTGGAAGTTCACTAAACATGTTTAGACGCAAAAATGCGCAGCAATTTTGTGATTAGAGGCCAAAATAAATATTTCAAATTCATGACATGGTGAAAAATTCATTTTCAAATTGTCAAATTCAAACCAATGGCATTCTCAACTCAAGGGGTCTTAGGACATGATTCTTGAAGCTTTAGAAAGAAGAGATTACAAGATTTGCAATGTTCAAAGAATGGGAACAAATGGTTGCTTGAGCTGAAAGTTGCAATGAGTCGAAGTTGGGAAAAAGAAGTTTACTTTCCATACTTAGAAAATTTCTAAGTTTTTCTTCAAAAATGACTTATAATGTCTTGCATCCAAACATGGCCTTCCACTTGAAATTTGCTCTTGACTAAAAAAGATGGCATGAATTAGAATTCTTGAATGGAATTTTGAAACTTGAACCATTCAAAATATCCAAGAAGTGAGAGAGTTATGACTTGTTGAAGTTGGCCAAAATTCAAGAAATGACCTATAATCTTTTGTATCCTTAGAGCATCTTCCATCCATTTTCAAGATTTGCACATAAAAGAAAGGTTTAATTTAACATCTTCAAGATCATTGTGGAAAAATAATGGGCTCAAGGTGATAAAAATTGATCAAGTTATGGTCATTTGAAGTCATATAAGTGAAATTGAGGGTTCATCTAGAGGACTTGTAATCTTTCTTCACCATCAAATTTCTTCCATACAAAATTTCCTTGAAACTTTTGAAGTTATTTGTTAAAAACCATTTAAAGAAAAGGATGTCTTTTGAATCATTCAAAAATGCCAAAATATGAGCAAGATATACCCATTTGAAGTTCAAAACCCTAACTCCTAGAGCAAGAAAATGCTTTGGGAAACCTTTGCAATTTTGACCAACCTTCTTGCACAAATACTTTTGTTATGTGATTATAAGTTGTTGAGTATGATAAGGAGAAACCATTTCAATATAAACCACTTCCAAATCTTGGGGATTGACGGAGATATACACTTGTGATCATTGAAATCAAAGACTTGTACATTTGAGTCAAACTTCTTCAATCAACCCTTGTACCTTTGAATTGAATTTGACAACTTGAGTCATGATGAATCATAAAAGACTTTGTCATGACATTACTTTAAAACATCTTTAATGATAAGGCTTGAGCCTTAATGAAGTTTTGTTGATGAAGGGACAGAAATGAACTCATGAATTCCTAGATCAATCTTGATGGAATGCATTGTGGTTTCACCTACAACATCAATAATTGGGGCAAATACTCATTGCATTTATTAGTTAAAGGATAATCAATACAAAACATAAATGATCATAAAATACAAGTCAAGGTACTTGGTGATTACTCCTAGAGAAAAATCTAAAGATAGGGAGAAGAACTAAACCCTAATGTGATCTTGTTGTGATTGAATTGAGATGATATGATGAAGGGATCTTAGGGGAAAAATTGGGGTACAACAGGCTGGCCTATGTTCTTCAACATCTACCAATGTATCATACATCATTCCCCAGTAATATTTAGTAGGAATATCTGATTGCCATTGCACTTTGACTGATTAGAGATGAATCTCTAGAGGCAATACTTCTTCGTGCCCATAAACTAAGTTAAAAGGCGTTGTGTTAGTCGACTCTTTTGGCGAATTTCGACATGCCCATAATGCATGGCCCAAAGATATATTCTAACTTCTAAGTTTTTGGCCAACATGTTTTTTTATAAAACTTATAATGACCTTGTTTGTTGCTTCGACTTGACCATTCGCATGGGCGTAATACGACGTTAATGTTAACAGTTTGAACCCCATATCTGCAATGAACTAGGCTACCTTTCGACCTACGAACATGGACCCTTGGTCCGTTGTTATAGTTTATGGTATTCCAAACCTATGTATGATTTGGTTTTGAATGAAGTCCATTACTTCCTCTTGATCCACTTTAACCAAAGCGACGGCCTCTACCCATTTTGAAAAATAATCAGTACCCACTAAGATATACTTATGGCCTTTAGATGGAGTATGTTTGATTTCTCCTACAATATCTAAAGACCATCCCCTGAAAGGCCAAGGTGTGACAACATAATGTAATTCCCTAGCTGGTACATGTTGAATTCCATAATTGTTTTGTCATTCTTGGCATCTTTTGACGAACTCAATGCAATTTTTAACATGGTCGACCAATATACTCCTATTCGACACAACAACCATTTCATTTTCTGTCCTGCCGGATGTGTACCACAAGCTCAACTATGTAGTTCAGATGTTTCTACATATGCTTCATTTTCTCCTAAGCATTTTAACAACATTCCTTCAGGCATTTTCCTAAACAATTTATTTCCCATCAATCTGTAACTTAATGCCTTGTACTTAACTTTGAGATTCGGTGGATGTACCGACCAAACTTCTTCAGGTGTCTTCATATCTAACACAGTCGAAGGACATCTGTTTATCACACATGTTGTTATCGAAATAGCCTCATCCCAAAACAGCTTCTTTAATCTAGCACTATACAATATGCATCTAACTCTCTCATAAATAGTTCGATTAAACCTTTCAGCCATACCATTTTGTTGTGGAGTACCTATAGTAGTTTTGTGCCTAGCAATCCCAGAGGCAGCATAAAAGTTGTCGAATGCCTCATTACAGAACTCAAGGCCATTGTCGGTTATCAGCCTCTTCACTTTATTTTCGACCAGAGTCTTCCAACTTTTGTAATTATCAAACGTTTCATCCTTAGTCTTCTGGATAAATACCCATAACTTTTTAGAATAATCATCTATTATGGATAGTAAATACCTTGCTCCTGAATATGATGGACACCTTGGAGGCCCCCAAAGATCAGCATGGATGTAATCAAGGGATCCTTGTGTTCTTTGTTTTCCTTTGTTGAACTTTACTCTACAAGATTTTCCAAGTATACAGGGTTCACAAAACTTCATCTTTTCGACTTTGTCTACACCAAGCAAATTTTGTTTTCTTAATTCGACCAGACCCCTTTCATTGACATGGCCCAATCTCATGTGCCAAATTTTTGTCTTCGACAAAGGTTTCGTGGATGCAACATTTGCCAAACTACTTACAACTTTAGCCTTAAGGGTATATAAGCTTTATTTCTTCACGCCTCTTAAGACTTCCTTCTAACCCTTCATGACTCTTAGGATACTTTTCTCTCCTTAGAAAACATATCCTTTCTTGTTAAATTCACCAAGAGAAGTCAAATTTCTCTTCAAATCAGTTACATACCTGACTTCAGTCAATAACCTTATTGACTAATCATGGAGCTTGAATCTCACAGATCCAACACCTGTAATCTAGCAAGCTTTGTTGTTTCCCAGCAATACAGATCCATCATTTTAATCACATAATTCCTCGAACAAGTCTTTGTTTGGAGTTATGTGCCAAGTTTAACCTGAATCGATATCCACTCTTTTCTTGAGTCACTTGTTGAACATATCTAACTGCTCAGCCAATAATTTTTCTTCAATCATCTTGAATGAATACAAAGCTTGCTTCAGGTAGAGTCGCTTAACCATCAATTTGGTCATGTACAAACTTTCAAGTTTCACCCTGTTGTACCCCAATTTTTCCCCCTAAGATCCCTTCATCATACCATGTTGATTCCATCACAACAAGATCACATTAGGATTCTTGGTTCCCCTCCCTATATTTAGCCTTGGTCTTTGAGGAATCACCAAGCACCTTGAATTGTGTTCTTTTATGATCATGGATATTTTTCTCTTGATTTCATATTTTAATTAATAAAATGCAATGTTGGTTTGTCTTGTTTGTTACCCATGTAGGTAAAGGCAATATGACTCAACAAGTTGCTCCATGGGTTCATGAGTTTATTTCCATGCCCTAATCAATAAAGCTTGAGAAGTTCAAACCTCACCATTGGATTTGTTTTGGAGGAAATGGAATGTCAACATTTTTTTGGTTCACCACATTTCAAGATTATCAAATTTGGTTCAAAAGTACAAGGGGTTGATTGAAGAAATAGTCATGTTTGGACAAGACTTTGTTCCATTTGGTCACAAGTGCATATCTCTCTCAATTATCAATATATGGAAGTGGTTGTGGTTGCTATTAGTTCTCATTATCATCCTCAACAACTTATATTTATAAAGCATTTGTATTGGTACAAGAAGTTTGTTCAAAATTATCAAAGTTCCTCAACGCATTTTTCTTGATCTAGGAGCTAGGGTTTGGAATTTCAAAGAGGTATATCTTGCTCATATTTTTTTATTTTTGAGTGATTCCAAAGGAATCCTTCTCTTCAAATGGATATCAACAAATCACTTCAAAAGTTCCATGAAGTTTTCATGTGGAAGAAGCTTGATGAAGAAGAAAGATTACAAGTCCTCCAGATGCGTCCCTAATTTCTCTAGTGTGAATTAAAATGATAATAACTTGGGAAATTTTTATCACCTTGAGCCCATTATTTTTCCATAATGATCTTGGGGAAGTGAACTTTATGCCTTCTTTTATGTTCAAAATGAGAAAATGGATGGAAGTTTCCTTAAGGATACAAAAGATTATAGGTCATTTTATGATTTTTTTCCAACCTCAACAATTCATAACTCTCTAAATTTTTGGATGTTTTTAATGGTTCAAGTCCGAAAATACCATTCAAGAGGTCTATTTCATGCCATCTTTTTTGTTCAAGAGCAAAATCGAAGTGGAAGGCCATGTTTGGATACAAGACATTATAGGTCACTTTTGAAGAAAAATTTGAAATATTTCAAGTATGGAAAGTCAACCATTTTTCTCCAACTTTGACTCAACACAACTTTCAGCTTAAGCATCCATTTGATTTCATTCTTTTTCCATTGCAAAGTTTGTAACCTCATGTTTCTAAAGCATCAAGAATCATGCCCTAAGACACCTTGAGTTGAGAATGCCATGATTTTGAAATTGGTAACTTGGAACTGAAGTTTCATCATAAGTCAGATTTTGAAATCTTTGTTTTGGCTTCTAATCACAAGTTTTCCACGCGTTTTGCCTTAAAACATGTTTAGTGAAGTTCCAGAATTGATTAGCAAAACAAAACACGCGTTTTGGATGAGTTTTGATCAAATTAGAAGTCACACTTTTCTTGTTTGCAACTTCACACGATCTCCCTCCAAACTTCATCATTTCACACGCTTGGACATTCCATTTGATTCCCTATAAATATAGGGTCATTCCCCATTCATTTACTCAAGCTTGGATAGCCAAAATCACCCTGCCAAACTTGTTCCATAACTCAAAATTCAGCAACTTCGAAATCTATTCTCAAGCCATTTTCAATCCAATTTTTCCATCAATTCACCTTACCTTGAATCTTTCCCCCTCTTTTTGGTTATTTGCTCTTTTCCCATTCCTTTGGAAATAATAAAGTGCAGTGGCGTTTTTTATTTTTGATCTGTATAAGTCAAGTCAATCCAATGGCTTAGTCTTAAACATTTCTACCGCTATAGACAAATGGCGACTTCACTGGGGAAAGATTGACCTCTTGCTGGTCCATCCCTAAGTGGGTTGAGCCTATCTTTGTTTATATATGTGTATATGATATTTTTGTTTATGTGTTATATGTTGTATACATGTTTGCCTGGATTTTCCTGGTTTTCAAGGTGCTTGGTGATTACTCAAAAGTCCTATACCCGGACTTGGGCAAACTTTAAGATAGGACGGGTGGTATAGTCATGTTGACTTTGAGGGCATAATCCCAAAAAGGAGGCATGAGATCCCCCACTCAGTGGAGGCCCCTTTGACTGTAGTGTCATTTACCGAGTAATCGGGAAGACGTACTACTTTTGACCTGGGAGCCTGCTGAAGTTGAGGACCGTAGAATACCTAACCCATCTTGGCCTTTTAGGTTTAGTGCGGAAGCTATGACGGAGTAATCTGGAAATAGTTATCACGCGATGCTATGCTCAGACGAGTCTTTCTTGAGAATATTACTAATTAACAAGTTAATCAGGAAGTTGGTAATATCCGAAGGAAGGATGTAGACTTTGGGAACCTCTAGAACCTTGTTCGGCAGGTGATAACTTTTAGACCAATACCTTATGGGTAGTACCTTCGATCTCATGCTCATGAAGTTAAACCTATGAACCCTGTATTTATGATCTTGTGTGTGAATGTTGCATCATACATCTATGCACTCATAAGCATCATTGAAGAGATCATATTTCAAGGGATTTAAAAGTTGACCATTTGTGAATATCTCATATACTTTGTAACCATGGATTCTGGAAAAAGAAAGACCGGAAAATATAGTTTCAAGGATCCCAAGATAGATGAGTTGATCAGTCTAATTCCCGAGATTGAGTGTTCTACAGATTTTTGGAAGAAGCATGGATCCATCATTCCTCTCATGAAGCTGAAGATGAAGGATGGTATTCTTTCGACCTTGGTCCAGTTCTATGATCCTATGTATCATTGTTTTACTTTTCCAGACTATTAGTTGATGCCTACACTAGAGGAGTATTCTTATCTGTTGGATTTACCCGTTACCAATTGTGTTCCTTTTACGGGTTTGGAGGGTGAGCCAAAGTCACATGAGATTGCTGCTTTGATTCATCTGGGGAAGTCTAAGGTGGAAGCCCATATGACTACCAAAGGAGGGATTAGAGGATTACCAGCTTAGTTCTTATTGGAGAAAGCTCGTTACTTTTCCAGGATGAAGAGTACAGTCGCTTTTGAGGCCATCTTTGCTCTACTTGCTTACGGGTTGTTCTTATTTCCTAAGGTGGACAAGTTTGTTGACGTTAATGCTATCAAGATCTTCATGATTGGAAACCCAATTCCTACCTTATTGGGTGATGCTTATTACTCTATTCATCTTCCGAGTTCTTATCATGGGGGGATGATTATCTATTGCACGCCTCTGTTGTACTGGTGGTTTATCTCTCATATGCCTCAGTCTGATGCTTTTTGGGATGTCAAGAAGGAACCCCGTTGGGCTCCTAAGATCATGGAACATACTCACTCAAATATTTATTGGTATCGTTGAGCTTACCAGGATATAGAGATTATTGGCAGTTGTGGTATTTTCCCCAATGTACCTCTTCTTGGTACAAAGGGAGGAATTAACTATAACCATGTTCTTGCACGCCAACAGTTTGGTTATCTGGTAAGGGATAAACCAAATAGTATTCATTTGAGTAGTTTCTTTCTGAAGGAGGGAGAAGACCATAGGGAAGCTAGGGAGACGATTGCGAAGGCATGGCATCACATTCATAAGAAGAGTAGGAAGGATTTGGGTCCTAGGGGTCCTATTTCTTTGGAGCCATATCTTCAGTGGGTCCAAACGAGAGCTATTCAGTTGAAGATGTCGTATTCCTGGGAAACACATATGCCTGATTTGTTTGTGAAGACCACTCCTCCCTTATTGGATGATCTAGAAGAGCTACAACTTGCTTTAGTCGGGATGCAACAGGAAAAGGATGCTTGGAAGAACAAGTGCCAAACTTTAGAGATTTCTTATAGAGCAGATTTGAAAGAGAAAGAAGACTTCATTGAGATTCTTGAGAGACGGGCTGTAGAGACCATGGAGAGGCAAGGGGAATTATTTTCTCCTAAGCCTCAGTCAGATGCCATTTGCTCACTCCCTGATTCAGGTGATTGGAAGAAGGTTGCCACCAGATATGCGTAAGAAAACCAGAGGTTGAAGGCTCAGATTTCCAGGCTTACAGGGAAGCGCCAGCGTATAGAGTGATCTCCATTAGCTTCGCTTTTCAGGGTTTTAGATTTTATTTTCATCTTGTACTTGGGATCATTGAAACTTTTAATCCATTTTGGAGTTGTTATAATAAAATTTTTTCAGTATTTCAAATGCGTTATCACTTTGATATTTGCAATATGTCCATAAATTTTAAATCCCTTGAAATATTAAATAATAAAATAAAATAATGTGCATTGCATATCATGCATCATACTGCACATATTTCTTGCATTTGTTATGCATATCCAGGTGTCTTACCAAGCTTCTTTACTTCGTTCAGCAAGATGACTCACCACTACAACACTCGGGCTAATTTTAGAAAGAAGATGGACAACTTAGAACAAGAGAATCGCGAGCTGCACGAGGAGGTTTCTGCTTTGAAGGCCGGCATGGCCAATCTTACTGCTCTAATGGAATCTCTGGCGGCTGCTCAGAATCAGCCACCGATTGTTCAACCTCAACCAACAAGGGCAACTACTGAAGCTCCAATTGTTCCTGTGTCTGCTACTCCAGTTGTTGTGTAGAATCGCATGCCTCAAGGTTATCCATGGGGAATGCCAGAGAATTTTTCACCTAAAGGTTTCAATCTTGGTCCTCAAGATACCCCAGTTGTTCAGACTATTGTTACTCCTGCACCTCCTGTGGTGCATGTTCCAGCTGCACTGCCTTCGGTGAATATAGTTCCATTTGTTAACGATAATGTGTGTCGTCCTTTTCCTCCACCAAGTGAAGACTTGGGTCTTTATGACAGAATGGATGATTTTCAAGAGCAGTCTGAAAAGATGCAAAGAGAGATGAAGGCCCTCAGGGGAAGAGAGCTATTCTGGCAGAATGTGAATGAGTTATCCTTGGTCCTGAATGTTAAGATACCTGCTATGTTTAAGGTCCCGGAGTTTGACAAGTTCAATGGAAACACTTGCCCTCGTGCTCATTTGGTGATGTATGTAAGGAGAATGTCTATCCATACTGATGATCAGTGTCTGCTGATTCACTTTTTTCAGGATAGTTTGACCGGTGTTGCGCTGAAGTGGTATATGAGTTTGGACAGTGTTAACATCCATACTTTCAATGATTTGGGAGAAGCGTTCATCAAACAATACAAGTACAATGTGGACATGGCGCCTGACCATAATCAACTCAGGGCCATGGTTCAGAAAGACATGGAATCATTTAAAGAATGTGCACAGAGATAGCGTGAGGTAGCCGTCCAAGTGATTCCTCCCATGGAAGAGAAGGAGATGACTAAGATTTTCTTGAAAACTCTGGGTGCTTTCTACTATGAAAGGATGGTAGCGAGTGCGCCAAGTGACTTTACTATAATGATAGGAATGGGTATCCATTTAGAAGAAGCTGTAAGAGAGGGTCGTTTAACGAGAAGTGAAGGATCTGGAGGTGTGAAGAAGCCATCTTATGGGTTTACCAAGAACAAGGAAGGGGATGCAAATTCTGTTATGCAAGAGAGAAGGGTCAATTCTCCTAGAAGGAATTATCAGCGTCATCAGCAAGTCGCCTCAGTTACTCCAGTTGTGGTTGTAGCTTCAACTATCGTTGCTTATCAGAGACCGTCCCAACAGAGGAATCAAGGGTATAATCAGAGAATGGAGAGTTATGACCCTATTCCTATGAGCTATCAAGAATTACTACCAACATTGATTCAGAACAAGTTGGTTCAGACCCGACCACCTCCCGCTGTACCATCACCATTGCCTTGGTATTACAAAGAAGACCAAACATGTGCTTTTCATCTGGGAGCACCAGGGCATAATGTTAAAAATTGTTATCCTTTGAAGACGGAGGTGCAGAAATTGGTGAAGTCTGGTATTCTATCTTTAAAGGATATGGGCCCTAATGTGAAAGACAATCCTCTACCCAAGCATGGAGAAGTAAATGTTGTGAATATGGTGGCCGGTTGTCCAGGCGACTTCCAGATTTTTTGATATTAATCTTTTTAGAGGAGATTTGGTGAAAATGCATGCAGACCTCTGTGAATTTAGCTACTATACACATGACCATTCCAATTGTGCTATTTGCAGTACAAACATACATGGTTGTGATAAGATAAAGGCTGATTTACAGGAGATGATGGATGAGGGCCTCATCCGCATAATCAGGCCTAGTGCAGAGTATGAAGATGAGGTGAATATGGTTTCTGGATATCCTGGATAATTCCGAATTTTTGATGTAGAGTATATGAATGACGACCTTGTGCAATTGCATGCTACTTTCTGCCACATGGCTGGTCAGGTAGAACACCAATATGGATCTTGCCAAATTTTCCGTCGAGACTCCCGAGGATGTTCAATTGTGAAGGAAGGTGTTTAGTTGTTGTTAGATAATGGGACTATCAAGGTTATAGGGAAAAGTTATGATTACCATGAAGTTGATATGATTGAGGTTTGTTTTCCTGAAGAAGAGTCGGATGAAGAGTACGCCTCTGCAGATGAGTATTTCTCCTCAGATGAGGATTTGTTTTCTAGAGATGACTCAATTATGACTGATTATGTTGAAGAAGGGGTAAATGTCATTGTACCTTGTTTTGGTACACCCGCCCATTTTGAAGTTGAGTATTATAGCAAGCCAGCTGTTACCCCATTGGTGATTAGTTTGTCGGGTCCTATCCCCTACAAGTAAGATAAGGTTATTCCTTACAAATACAACACTACAATCTTAGAGGATGTAGTGGAAGTTCCCATCCAGCCAATGCCTGATGCTGGGAATATTGCTGAAAATAGCGGGGTGACCCACAGCGGTCGTGTGTTTGCACCCGTTGTTCGAGGAGATGTTAGTACCAGAAAGAAAATTATTGAGAATATTGAACCCAAGAAGGCTACGGGTAAAACTAGTGGAGGTACATTAGAGAAAGAAGTGGATGATATTTTGAAGATAATCAAAATTAGTGACTATAGAATCGTAGATCAGCTACTGCAGACTCCTTCAAAAATATTTATCTTGGCGTTATTGATGGAATCCTATGCTCATAGAGAATCCTTGATGAGGGTACTGGACCAAGCTTTTATGGAGAGTGATATGCCAATAGACCAATTCAGCAGCGTAATAGGGAATATTACATCATGTAATAACCTGAGTTTCTGCGATGATGAATTACCAGATGAAGGAAGGAATCACAACCTAGCCCTCCACATCTCTATGAATTGCAAGAATGATTCACTATCCAATGTGCTGATTGATAATGGACCTTCTTTGAACGTCATACCGAGGAGCACTCTTATGAAGTTGAAATATCAAGTAACGCTTATGCGCTCGACTGGCATCATTGTGAAAGCGTTTGATGGATCAAGGAAATCCGTTATTGGTGAAGTGGACTTGCCTATTCATATAGGACCATATTTTTTCCAGATAACTTTCCAGGTCATGGACATTGTTCCTACTTATAGCTATTTGTTGGGACGACCGTGGATTCATGAGGAAGGGTATATAACTTCAACTTTACACCAGAAACTGAAATTTGTACGTGAATGGAAAGTAGTAATCATAAATGGGGAACATGCATTATTGATATCTCATTTGTCCTGTTTTAGCATTACGGAGGCGGATGAAGCTGTTGTTGGAACTCAATTCCAAGCCTTATCAATTGGCAACATAAGAGGAAATGAGAATTCCATGGTTTCCCTTAAGGATGCGCAATAACTTGTGCCAAAGGGTCATAGCGAGGTATGGTGACAGATTGTAGATCCACCTGTAAACAAGAACAGAGCCGCTTGGGGTTCTCTTTGAAGAATTACAAAGGTAAGAGCATGAATCCAAAGTCTGCTGCAAGCAAGTATCAAGACATCTTCCATAGCGGGGGTTATCTTCATCTAACAGTTTCCAGGATTAATGCCATTGTGGAAGATGAAGCATAGCAGGAAATGTCGAATTATGTGACGCACGGTGTTAGGGTTCAGAACTGGATCACCATTGATGTTCCCTCTTGCATACATGTTTAAAATTAATTTGTTTTGTTAATCTATTTGAAAAGGTTTCACTCTGCCCAAGGTGGAAGTATTAATGTTGTAGGGCTTATCTGTTTGCTGTGACTTTTTAAAATCAATAATAAAAGTCGTCTTTGTTTCCCAAATTGTGTCTTTATTTTCTGCTTTTTCTTGGAAAATGGTAATCAGAAAAAACACTTCAAAATAAATAACAAATGATATTCAATCTGCATGATCACTTGTTATATGTGTCAGTTTCTAAAAGAAATCATAAATTATATGTGCAAATTAATTGAAAAGATCGTTGAATACAATGACCCTGCTCCCTCTCCCAACTTTAAATATCCTGTGTATGGGGCCGAAGAAGAAGATTATGATGAGATTCCAGAAGAGGTCTCACGGTTTCTTGATCACGAGGAAAATACCATTCAACCATATAAAGAGCCATTGGAAGTGATCAATTTGGGTTCAGAAGAGGAACCGAAAGAAGTCAAGATTGGAGCATCGTTGCATCCTGATGTGAAGAGCAAGTTGGTTGAGTTGTTGAAAGAGTATGTGGATATTTTTTCTTAGTCTTATCAAGATATGCCTGGTCTAGATACAGATATTGTAGAGCACCGTTTGTTGTTGAAGCCAGAGTGTCTGCCAATCAAACAGAAGTTGAGAAGAACTCACCCAGATATGGCAATGAAGATCAAAGAGGAGGTTCTAAAGAAGATTAATGCTGGTTTTCTTGTGACGTCAGTGTATCTTTAATGGATCGCCAATATTGTCCCAGTACCTAAAAAATACGGAAAAGTCCGCATGTGCATAGATTACAGAGATCTAAATAAAGCTAGTCCAAAAGATGATTTTCCATTACCACACATTGATATGTTAGTGGATAGCACAACAAAATTCAAAGTTTTCTAGTTCATGGATAGATTTTTCGGTTATAATCAAATAAGAATGGCTTCGGAGGATATGTAAAAAATAATGTTTATCACACCCTGGGGAACATTCTGTTATAGAGTGATGCCCTTCGGGTTGAAGAACGCTGGTGCAACGTACCAGAGGGCTATGAAAACCCTATTCCATGATCTGATGTACAAGGAAATCGAGGTATATGTTGATAATATGATTTCTAAATCCCAGACTGAAGAAGGGCATGTAGAAGATTTGTTGAAGTTGTTTCAGCGTTTGAGGAAGTATCGTCTCCGCTTGAATCCAAATAAATGCACCTTCAGTGTTTGATCAGGAAAATTGTTGGGTTTCATTGTTATCCAGAAAAGAATTGAAGTTGACCCTGACAAAGTCAAAGCAATTCAAGAGATGCCAGCACCAAGAACTGAGAAGCAAGTCAGAGGATTCCTCGGGCATTTGAATTATATTTCCATATTCATTTCCCACATGACCGCAACATGTGAATCGATATTTAAGTTGTTAAAGAAATATCAAGGTTATGTGTGGACGGATGACTGCCAAAGGGAATTTGAAAGTATTAAAGAATATTTGCTTGAACCTCCTATCTTGATCCCTCCTGTCAAAGTAAAACCGTTGATTATGTATCTGACAATGTTAGATACTTCCATGGGTTGTATTCTGGGACAACAGGATGAAACATGGAAGAAAGAGTTTGCCATTTATTATCTCAGTAAAAAGTTCACTGATTGTGAGTCGCAGTATTCCATGCTTGAAAAGACATGCTGTGCTTTGGCCTGGGCAGAAAAGCGTTTATGATAGTATATTTTGAATCACACCACTTGGTTGATCTCCAAAATGGATCCAATCAAGTACATCTTTGAAAAGCCTGCTCTTATTGGGAGAATTGCCCGCTGGCAGATGTTGTTATCTGAATATGACATTGAATACTGCACTCAAAAAGCTATTAAAAGTAGTGTGCTGGCATATTATCTTGCTCACCAACCAGTGGAGGATCTTCAGTCTGTAGAGTATGAATTCCTTGATGAGGATGTGATGTTCCTGAAAGTAAAAGATTGTGATGAACCATTGCCTGAGGAAGGTCCTGATCCTGAATCTCGCTGGAGTTTGATATTTGATGGAGTTGTGAATGCTTATGGTAAAGGAATTGGTGATGTGATTGTCACTCCACATGGATCACGCATTCCTTTTACTGCAAGGTTAACATTTGATTGTACTAATAATATGGAAGAATATGAGGCTTGCATCATGGGTCTCTAAGAAGCTATTGATCTCAGAATTAAAATTCTAGATGTGTATGGTGAGTCAGCTTTGGTAATAAATCAGATTAAAGGAGAATGGGATACTCGTCATCCCGGCTTGATCCCTTACAAATATTATGCTAGAAGGTTGTTACCCTTCTTTAATAATGTTGAATTCCATCATATTCCAAGAGATGAAAATCAAATGGCAGATTCTCTGGCAACTCTAAATTCTATGTATCAAGTGAATACTTGGAATGATATTCCTCGAATTATGGTTCGGTGACTGGATAGGCCCGCTCATATGTTTACAACAGAAGAGGTAGTAGATGAGAAACCTTGGTATTATGACATCAAGCATTTTCTTCAGACTCAGGAATACTCGATCGGTGCATCGAAGAAGGATAGAAAGACGTTGAGAAGATTGGTTGGCAGTTTCTTCCTCAGTGAAAATGTGTTGTATAAGAGAAATTATGACATGGTCTTTCTCAGATGTGTGGATAGACACGAGCAGGCATGTTGATGCATGAGGTTCATGAAGGTTCATTTGGAACTCATGCCAATGTACATTCGGTGGCTAAAAAGATGCTAAGGGCAGGTTACTATTGGCTGACAATGGAATCTGATTGTTACAAATTTGCAAAGAAGTGTCATAAATGTTAGATTTATGCAGCTAAGGTTCATGTGCCTCCGACACTTCTCAATGTGATTTTTTCCCCGTGGCCTTTCTCCATGTGGGGTATTGACATGATTGGGATGATAGAACCCAAATCTTCGAATGGACACTGTTTCATCTTGGTAACAATTGATTACTTCACCAAGTGGGTGGAGGCTGCTTCGTAAGCCAATGTTACTAAGCAGGTGGTTATGAGCTTCATCAATAATAATCTTATATGTTGGTATTGTGTGCCGAGAAGAATTATCACCGACAATGGCTCGAATCTGAACAATAAAATGATGACAGAACTGTGCGAAGAATTCAAGATTGTCCATCATAATTCCTCTCCGTACAGGCCAAAGATGAATGGGGCTATTGAAGCTGCTAATAAGAATATCAAGAAGATTATCCAGAAAATGGTTGTTACTTATAAGGATTGGCATGAAATGCTCCCTTTTGCTTTGCATGGATATCGAACATCTGTCAGTACTTCAACAGGAGCAACCTCGTTCTCCCTGGTGTATGGAATGGAAGTTGTACTCCCAATCGAGGTTGAGATTCCCTCTTTGCGTGTGATGATGGAAACCAAGTTGACAGAGGTTGAATGGGTCCATAACAGGTTTGACCAATTGAATTTGATCAAAGAGAAGAGAATGACAGCTTTGTGTCATGGACAGTTATATCAGAAAAGGATGAAGAAATCTTTTGATAAAAAGGTCAAACCTCGTGAATTCAGAGAAGGCGACCTCGTGCTCAGGAAGATCATGTCTTTCAACATTGATTCTAGGGGCAAGTGGACTCCCAATTTTTAAGGCCCATATGTTGTCAAGAAAGCCTTCTCTGGAGGTGCATTAATTCTTGAAACTATGGATGGCAAGGAGTTCCCCTGTCCCATGAATGCTGACGCAGTCAAGAAATATTTCGCCTAAAGAAATAAAAGAACAACTCGCTAAGTTGATAACCCGAAAGGGCGGCTTAGGCAAAAAAGAGCATCTCAGTAGGCCGAAAACCCGAAAGGGCGGTCTAGGAAAAAATTAGAGACATAAACAAAATAAATTTCCCACTAAGTTGAAAACCCGCAAGGGTAGCTTAGGAAAAATTTTGGGACTTTCTAGGCAAGTAACTGCATCATGCAAGATCTGACCATTGAAGCAACAATCTTCTCAAATCCTCATCATACTTCAACGGAAGCTGCTGCTCATAATTTAAAAAATTATTAGAGGGGATAGTGGTCATTGTATCTCAATGTATCTTTTCCATTATATATTACCATTTTCAAAACTTTGTAATCATTTATGGAGTCTCGCCATTCACAGACTACCATTCTATTAATAAAGTTTGAGCCGTTACCCAATACTTTGTGTTTCTTATTTTATTTAGCTTGCAAATACTCCCTTTATTATTGATAATAACTTTCAAAGCAAAAAGATTAAATAACAAAATTGATTTTTCAAAAAGAATTTACAATTTTCTTTTACTTTGGAATTTATGATGAAAAAAAAACAAAAATAGTGATCCCAGGAATGGACAAACTTCAGTTGTTTTAAGAAGTTTTTGTTCCCCTCGGGAAGGTCTACTCAAGATGATTCGCCGTATTGGGTTCGTGACTCCGGTATCCTCGGTCAAGTTTGAATTCATTTCTTCTCTTTTCTTAGTTTTCATAATTTGAAGTTTCAATTCGAGATTTCTCCAGTGAAGTTTTCGTTCAGTCTAATGGAAGTTCTTTTTCCAGAGAAGTTGGTACCATAATCACTCTTGAAGAACGCATGTCCCCAGTTTCTCTAGTGAAGAACGTATTGTGGTTTTCCCTTTGAGGATGTGGTGTTAACCTCCCCAATGAAGTGGGCCTGAATTACCCAGTGAATATTTTGATGATTCATTGTCCATCTACTTTACTTGAGATTGGTTTTGCAATCCCCAATTGAAGTGTTACTTTTGAAAACATTTGTTTCCCCGGTAATGCTTGGAGAAGGATGTTCTATCCCTGTATCTGTACTATTTCGTCACTTTGTTTGGTTTACTTCCGAATTATGTTTCTCCCCAGTAAAGATAAAGCAGGAAGTAGGTTTTGTTTCCTTAGTTGGCATTTACTTTTTTTGGAATGATCATCTTGGATGTGATTTAGCCGAGTGTTGTTTGTGCCCGAGGTGGTTTTTCCTGGTTACTCCCAGTGTTGTATATCTGTTTGTCAGCATACGCACGATAATACTCATACATTCATACATACATCATGCATAGCTAAAATTAGCAAATCATTGCTCATTAACATTTGTTAACATTTTTGTTGACATATCACCCTGTTTTGCAGAGTTATGTTGTCCTCTCTTCAATAGAGTGTTGGCCTTAAGCAGAAAGCGTATATTCTTTCAAAATTCTCCACTGAGTTATCCCTCGGGGAAGATTTTTGCTTTAGCCTTCCTGTACAGCTCCTTGTTTGGATGGATTTGGTTTTCCCTCTTGAGTTTATTTCTCAAAGGATGTATTTTGGTTGACTGTTTCATTCCAGTTTATTTCTGGTTTGAATCTTTGGTTCCACAACGATATTATTTACTTTGGATTACTGAAAGCTTCGAGTTTTGGTCTGTGCATTTATTTTGCACGAGAAGACTTTATCTCCTCAGCAGGAATATCGTGGCATTTCCACAGAAAGTCATATTTCTTTCCCCAGGAAGCCATATTTCTCTCCCCAGAAAGACATTTTTTACGATCCTTCATAAAAAGCAAGTAGCAGGTCCCTTTATTTGAGCACCTTGTGCTTCCCTGTAAAAGTCTATCTTTTTTTTGCTATCTCCTCTATGAATGGATAGTTTGTAGTCTGTCGTCAGTTTTCTCCAGTGGATGGCAAGACTTTCAAATTCGTAGAGACAGTTCATTGTGAAATCTTTGCAGGTGATAATCTCTTTATTTGAGACAATTCATATATTACCCTTTCCAGGCAGAGTGCCTCGGTCAAAGAAGAAGTTGATGATTGTTATCTTTTTGCTACCCTCAGTGAACGTTTGTAGTTCATCGTCAGTGAATGGCGGTGCTCTGATATATTCTCTTTCTACCTTAAGTGAAAGTTTGTAGATCACCATCAGTGAAATTTGGTGTTTGTTATCTTTTTGCTACCCTCAGTGAACATTGGTAGTTCATCGTCAGTGAACGGCGATGCTATGATATATTCTCTTCCTACCTTCAATGAAAGTTGGTAGGTCATCGACAATGAACGTCGATGATTGTTATCTTTTTGGTACCCTCAGTGAACGTTGGTAGTTCATCGTTAGTGAACGGCGGTACTATGATATATTCTCTTTCTACCTTCAGTGAAAGTTGGTAGATCACCATCAGTGAAAGTTGGTGTTTGTTATCTTTTTGCTACCCTCAGTGAACGTTTGTAGTTCATCGTTATTGAACGGCGGTGCTATGATATATTCTCTTCCTACCTTCAATCAAAGTTGGTAGGTCATCGGTAGTGAACATCGATGATTCCTTCTCTTTGCCTTCAGTAAATGTTGTTAGCTTCACCTTCAGTGGAATTTGGTGTATCCTTTGACCATTTTACCATCCTCTCTGATTCAGGTCTATTTAATTAGCCAGTGATTTATTTTCCTGGTTAGGTTACTCTCTTGTTTCTTTATTTTTTGTTACGTCCCCAATGGTGTTTTGCGTGTCTTTGGTCTTGTTCATATGCATTCATGCTCATAAGCATTGCATGGCATCTTAGGGCCTAAAATAGGGTTTGTTTTCAATTGAAGTTTCTTCGATCGCGTCTGTTAGAACATAGTTTGATTCTACAACCCTCAGTTAGAGTTTTGATGATAACAAAATACAAGTTTAAATTAATTATGAGTTTTATATATGACATAGATGCTACCTAAAAATTATGTTGTGTATTTACAGGAAACTCTGATGGAATCAGCATCAGAACATCAGTATCAACATCAGCATCAGAAGATATGTCTGCATCAGAAGATCAGTACATGTGCTTACGCTGTAGTCTGATGAACAGAATTTGCGCTCAACATACTCTGACTCTGATCAAGATCCTAATCATGTCATCAGCATTCAGAAGCGCCGGAATAAGCTAAAGCCAAGAACACTCTTACTTTCATTAAGCAGAACATTCTGAAGTGTCAACGTTACTACATTCAAGGCAGATTAATTACCAACGAATTTATTCCAAGACAAAGATCTTCTCAAAAAGGAAAGAATGTTATGAGCATTGAAATGGAATTATTGACAGCAAAGTATCTATTTCCAAGGCTACTTAAACAAATCAGTGAGAAGAGAAATGGCTAATACTCAACAATACTCTTTCACGCACATACGCATAAGCTAATCATCTCCATGTTCTCACTCATCCAGTTTTGCTAAAGCTCTCAACCACTTACTCTATAGTTCTAGCAAACTAGTTTCACATAAGCTTCATTTTGTGTATTATCACAGTTGTGATATATAGTTTTTCTAGAAACATCAAACACACATTTTGTTCATTTATCTGCAAAAGAATTTCCTTGAGAAACCGGTCTGTGGTTAGACTCAAGAAGGCTTTAGAAGTTGTTAAAGCAGTTTTGTATTCAGTTGAATATAGTGGATTAAGACCTCGTTGGAGAGAGGTGAAATCACCTTGACGGGTGGACTGGAGTAGTTTGAGATCAAACGAACCAGGATAAAAATAACGTGTTGTCTGCATTTGATTTCAAGTTTTAACAATTAAACCCCCCTTCTTGTGTTTTTCACATCTTCAATTGGAATCAGAGTGCCTGGTTCTGAGCTTATAACACTTAACCGTGTCAGTACAAGATCCATCATTGAAAAACACTATGGCAGGAACACATCACAACATCAGCAATGACAACAATGAAGAAAGAGACAGATTCAGTGGCAAACCTCCAGTCTTTGATGGATAGAACTTTGATTACTGGAAAGACAGAATTGAAAGCTTCTTTCTAGCCTACGATGCTGATCTGTGGGATATGGTGACTGATGGATACAGCACCCTGTGAACGCAAGTGGTCAGAAGATTGACAGGAAAGCAATGTCTGATCAACAAAAGCGTGATTTCAAAAACCATCACAAAGCCATAACTATTCTTCTCAGTGCTATCTCTTACTCTGAATATGAAAAGATATCAAACAGAGACACTGCAAAGAACATGTTTGACTCTCTGAGAATGACGCATGAAGGCAACCTTCAAGTTAAAGAAACTAAAGCTCTTGCGCTCATTCAGAAGTATGAGGCATTCAATATGGAAGAAAGTGAATCTATTGACAATGTTCTCAAGATTTCAGATTCTGGTTGCTGGTCTCAAAGTTCTGGACAAAGGGTATTCTACTGCTGATCATGTTAAGAAGATCATCAGAAGCTTGCCAAAACAGTGGAGGCCAATGGTCACAACGCTGAAGCTAGCTAAGGATCTCAACACAATCTCTCTGGAGGAACTCGTCAGCTCCCTCAAAAGTCACGAGATAGAGATAGAAGATGATGAACCTCAAAAGAAAGGTAAGCCATTAGCTTTAGAATCTAACAAAAAATCTGACTCCAATGTTTTGCAGGCTATTGAAGAAACCTCAGATGGGTCATCATCAGAAGAAGATGAACTGTCTCTCCTCTCCAGAAGGGTGAACCAACTGTGGAAGCAGAGGCAAAGAAATTTCAGGAATCCCAGAAGATCTGAGAACCAGAACGAATCCTCCTCCAGATACAGAAGGTCAGAATCCTCCTCTTGACACCGAAGATCTGAAGGCTCTTCAGGAAGCAGAAAGCCAAACAACAAGGACATCATCTGCTATGAATGCAACGAGCAAGGACACTACAAGAGTGATTGCCCAAAGCTTCAGAAAGAAAAGCCCAGAATAAAGTTTGGCAAGGAAAAGAAGAAAAGTCTCATGGTCACATGGGATGATTCTGATACATTTGAAGCTGACTCAGAATCAGATGATGAGAGAGCAAACATAGCTCTCATGGCAAACATATCAGAAGACAGTGAAGCTTCTGAATCAGACTCTGAATCAGACACAGAAGAGGTATTTCCTGACTTTGCTATTAATTTTACTAAGGCTGAACTTGTTGAAAGCTATAATGAGATTCTGGAAAGATATCAGCAGATCAGAGTCAAATTCATAAACCTGAAAAAGGATCTTGCTTCTGACTCTGATAAAACTGAGAGTCTCAAATTGGAAAATTTTGAGTTGAAAAATAGAATTTCAAAATTAGAAAATCTTTTACAAAACTCTCAGAAGGAAACAATTCTTGAAACTCCCAGTAGTGCTGATGAGATCATCAAGGAGTATGATCACAACTTTCAGAAGTTTCTTGCTAAAAGCATAGATAGAAGCAAGATGGCTTCAATGATCTATGGAGTTAGCAGAAATGGCAGAAAAGGAATAGGATACCAAGGTAAGGTACCTACACCAAAGAATGCCATGGATTTAGTTATTAAACGAACTCCACTTAAGCCACACTTTGTATATGGGCACACACACGACATCAAATATACTAGTAGTAATTATTCTGTCAAACCAAAATTCAACCAGAGTTTTGGTAAAACTAACAAATCAGGACCCAAGAAAATATGGGTACCTAAGGATAAAATAATACATGTTGCAGATATCTTTAGCAGCAAAGCAGAAACACCAGCCATGGTACCTGGACTCTGGCTGCTCACGACACATGACGGGAAGAAGGCATATGTTCCAAAGCCTGGAACTTAAGCCTGGAGGCCATGTAGGCTTTGGAGGAAATCAGAGGGGAAAGATCATTGGCTCTGGAACAGTAGGTAATGGAAATCTTCCCTCTATCAGTAATGTCTTATTAGTAGATGGATTAATGCATAACCTGTTATCCATAAGTCAATTAAGTGATAACGGTTATGATATAATCTTTAATCAAAATTCATGTAAAGTTGTTAGTCAGAAAGATGGGACTATCCTATTTAATGGAAAGAGGAGAAACAACATTTACAAAATCAAACTTTCTGAACTGAAAAGTCAGAATGTAAAGTGTCTTCTGTCTGTTAACAACGAGCAATGGATCTGGCACAGAAGATTGGGGCATGTTAGTATGAGAAGAATATCTCAGATTAACAAACTCAATCTGGTCAGAGGACTTCCTAACCTGAAGTTCAATTCAGATGCTCTGTGTGAAGCATGTCAGAAAGGCAAGTTTGCAAAACCAGCTTTCAAATCTAAAAACATTATTTCCACCTCTAAGCCATTAGAACTTCTGCACATTGACTTATTTGGACCAGTTAAAACTGCTTCAGTCGGTGGCAAGAAGTATGGGTTAGTAATCGTAGATGACTATAGCAGATGGACATGGGTAAAGTTCTTAAGACACAAGGACGAGTCACACTCTATGTTTGTCACCTTCTGCAACCAAGTTCAGAATGAAAAGGATCTTAGAATCGTCAAAGTCAGAAGTGATCATGGTGGAGAATTTGAAAACAAAGATTTTGAATCATTTTTTAATGACAAAGGCATTCTGCATGATTTCTCTTGTCCTAGAACTCCCCAGCAAAATGGAGTTGTAGAACGAAAGAACAGAACATTGCAAGAAATGGCCAGAACCATGATCAACGAGACTAACATTGCTAAGATCTTCTGGGCAGAGGCGATAAACACAACGTGCTACATTCAGAATAGAATCTCCATAAGACCTATTCTGGAAAAGACACCATATGAATTGTGGAAGAACAGAAAGCCCAACATTTCATATTTTCATCCATTTGGATGTACTTGCTTTATTTTGAATACTAAAAATTATTTGAACAAGTTTGACTCTAAAGCATAGAAGTGTATTATGTTAGGATACTCTGAACGCTCAAGAGGGTACAGAGTATACAATACAGAAACACAAATTGTGGAAGAATCAATCAGTGTTTGTTTTGATGATAAGCTTGACTCTCAAAAGTCAAAGCAAAATGAATTACTTGCAGGTGTGGAAGTTGAATTCACAGGTACTGAAGACAAGTCATCAAAAGCTCTTAACAGAGACACTCCCTCAACATCAGAAAGAGGCACTGCAAGCAATCCAGCATCTTCTGCTGATCAACCTCAGAAAAGACCATCCAGAAGCAGCATGGATCACCCAGAAGAAACAATCTTAGGAAGAAAGGAAGATCCAATCAGAACAAGAGCCAACTTCAGAAACTCTGAAGAATCCCTCGTGGGACTTATTTCTCTGATTGAACCATCTTCAATTGATGAAGCACTTTTGGACAATGACTGGATTCTAGCAATGCAAGAGGAGCTGAATCAATTCACAAGGAATGACGTATGGGATCTAGTTCCTAAACCAAAAGGATTCAACGTCATTGGAACTAAATGGGTGTTCAGAAACAAACTGAATGAACAAGGTGAAGTCATCAGAAACAAGGCACGATTGGTAGCACAAGGTTATAGTCAGCAAGAGGGGATAGACTATACAGAAACCTTTGCTCCAGTCGCCAGGTTAGAATCTATCATACTTTTAATTTCTTTTGCTGTTAATAAAGGCATCACTCTGTATCAGATGGATGTCAAGAGTGCATTCTTAAATGGTTATATAGAAGAAGAGGTATATGTGCACCAACCCCCTGGTTTTGAAAGTTCAAAATATCCAGAATATGTTTTCAAACTGAAGAAGTCACTGTATGGTCTGAAACAAGCTCCCAGAGCTTGGTATGAAAGACTAAGTAACTTCCTGTTAGAAAAGGAATTCACCAGAGGGAAGGTGGACACAACCTTATTCTGTAAGACAGTTAAGAATGACATCTTAGTCTGCCAGATTTATGTTGATGATATAATATTTGGATCTACTAATCCCTCTCTGGGAAGAAAATTTGCTAAGTGTATGCAGGCAGAATTTGAGATGAGCCTAATGGGGGAACTAAAATTCTTTCTGGGCATTCAGATCAATCAAACCCCAGAAGGAACTTACATTCATCAGAGCAAATATGTCATAGAACTTCTGAAGAAATTTGATCTGTCAGAATATAAGTGTGATCGGTGGAAATAGAACTGACTGTTTAAAGCTGGTTCGCGAAATGTCGCGGTAAGAAAGAGTCGCCACCGTATTTTATGTTCTCCAACAAGGAAAGGACAAAAGCACATCAAAATTCCTTTTCGAGATGTTTCTCGGTTCGGGAGGTAGATTTATAGAAAGGGAAGGTTTTAGCACCCTTTCTATCCATGGTTATCCACGGGCTCTTAGGTACTTGCTCTTATGTTTTCAAAAATGTTTGCTTTTCATATGTGTGTGGGTTTTGAAAAAAAGTTTCGTTTGAAAAATTTCTAAGTAACTCTTGTATTTGTCCTCAAGAGTGTGTGAAAAATTTGTTTGAAAACTTTTGAAAGTGTGAGTGTGAAAAGTTGTTTTTGTTTGTTTGAAAGAGCAAGTACCCACGAGAATCTACCTACTCTAAGGAATTAGGCTGTGTAAGAGTCCTTTAGATAGTGCTATCCCACCATTGAGAGGTAGGTAGCACCGTCGTTGGAGGTGTTCGGGTCAATTCGATTAAGGGACAATGTGGTCACCGAAGCAATTGTAGGACACCTTAGAAGTAACCCTAATTTCCTAGATCCTTTTTATCTGAGGCAACCGTTTTGAGGCGACTGGATCTTTAGACAGGAGGGCGACCTCTAAAACACCCTATACTTGACGACCACTTTCGAGGCAACCAGTGAGGCGTACCCTAGGAGTGGCATGTGCATGTGTGTTGTTTTTCAGTTAATGTTTATCTTTGATCATGCATTTGTGAGCCACGGATTAATTTTATTTGGCATACAGTCTTGCAGGCATAATTAACAGTTAAGAGTGCGGAAAATAAAGTGCGGAAATATGAATCTACGCAATTACAAGGCGCGGGTCTATACATCGCCAAAAACATAACCCATTTTGGAAAATAAATGCGGAAAGTAAAGAAAGCGGTAAACCCTAATTAACTATTACATCCTTTGAGCAGATACATAAATAATTAAGAATAATGATAATGCGCGAAAGAAATTAAATCAGGACGTCCTTAGGGTTTTTGACCCTTTTGAGAAATAAAGAAATTTTTAGTCTTGTCCTTTTTGCAATTAATCAAATATTAAACTTAAACCTAATTAATTAATTAATTAAAAGAAAAGTGTTTTTTGTGTTTTTTAAGTTTTTAATAAAAATAAGATAAAGAAATTAAAAGTCAAATGAAACCCTAGTTCTAAATTTATTTTATTAAAAAAAGAGTCAAAATTGAACCTAATTTAAACTAATTTATTTGTTAGTATTTTATTTACAAAATAAATTAAAGTGAAATTAATAATTAATAAAAAATAAATAATATTTTAAGTTCCTGATTTTATTATAAAAAATAATTTATGAGTTAAACTAAATAATAATAATAGTTATAATAATTAAAAAAAGAAAATAAAAAGAAAGAAAAAAAGAAATAGAAAGAAAACCAGGGGGGGTGTTGGACCCATGGGAGGTAAAAAATGGAAATCTTAGGCCCAATAAGCCAAGCCTACACTGACTTTCTTGAATTGTCCAGAGGCACTTTGACTAAGGAGCATGGTAGTCCCCTTTTCTTAGCCTTCAGATTGTTGATTGGGACACATGGCATGATGACGCCTGGAGGCATATGGTGGACATTATTGCAAAGCCTGCACATGAACACATTAGGAAAAATATAATCAAAGGTTTGGGGGGACCTGGGAATCGAACCCAGGTCCCAGCGATTGCCAGACACGTCCTCTTCCACTAAGCCATTGCGTTGTTTTTGTTAATATACTGATCAATAAATAATATATTAAGAAACTAAACAATTATGCCATAAAGCAAAACGCGCGCATATTATTTGAATTATCCAATCACGCTCTTCCACGAGTCGTCTTCTTCACTGAATGCCTGTAAAAGATAAACAATTAGCGGGGGTTTTTAACCCCCACAAAGTGAAACTGTCAATAATAGCGAATAGAAATCCAAGCCATATAAATATGGCCTGAGGTGTCCATTGTATTCGTCACGTTCAGTCGGTTTCAAACTTGGGCATGGGAGGTTCCAATTTTACTTATGCTGTAAAGCCCCAATTGAGAGCTTCGAAAACCCTAGAATTCAACAATGGTGGTTTACGTTTCAGGGTGCCATAATGCAATTCAATCACACTAATAGCTTCGTATGAGTCCTATAAACACAACACACTCAATAAAAGATGTTAAAAATGCATGAATCGATGATTATGATTTTGAAAAAAAGTGGTAAACCGTATGACTGTGTAGAACGATTATTTGAGTGTTAAGGCTTGTTTGTGATTGCAATAGGTTCCTGAGTGTCCCAGCAACGTGTTTGAATCTAGAAATATCCTTGAAAGGGCCTGGAAAGGGGAATTCAGTTTCAAGCTTTCTTGGAAATTTTTCAATTTGATAAGGGTTCTTTGCAGCAGTTTTGCACATGAATGAATTTAGGTTTAGCTTCAGTATTTGTATTGGAATGAATTAGGTTAAATCTTTTGTCCAAGAATCCATGGAATAATGTTTTGCATCTTTGATTTCCAATCAAATATTTTTGCATCTTTTGATTGAGAAAACTTGCTAAAATTGGATGATTTTATCTCCTTGATTGATACATGAAATCTTCAGCATGTGTTGAGTTTATTTGCATCACAAAAAGATTTGAAAACCATATCTTTTGAATTTTCCTACAATTAAAATCAATTAAATGAATTAATATTAATAAAAATTCAATTAATTAATTAAAAATAAGAAAATAAATCAATTTAAGCTTAATGGGTCGTGCATAGGCCTTGGGCAATGTTTCAAGAAAGAATTTGACGCCCATTAGCAAAAATGAAGTGTTTTGGGCAAAGTTGACTTTTGCAAATTCCCAAAAATTTCCCAACTTCTCCAATGCACATCTTGCTCAATTTTGATCATATGAACATGTTCTTGGACATTTTGGAACGGTCTTGAAGTCCTCTAACCAATTCCTTTGGTCCCATGTCATTTTTATTTACCAATATCAAGTTATGGTCTTTGACTTAAAGTGCCTTTTTGTTGACTTTTGAAATTGACCTATAATGTAGAAATTGATAACTTTTTGTGAGAGCATTTCTTGGACTTGGAATGTGCAGATGAGTTGTAGGAAATGTCATCCCCTTCAAAATGAGCATTGGATGGGATTTTTCTGATGAACCATGCAAATGTTATGCCCTGGTCAAGTTACAGTTGACTTTTCAGCTGTCCAAAAATAGTAACTTTTGGCATCTTGATGATTTTTGAGCCATGCTTGAGGAATCATGATCAAGACTTGATCAAATGATGATTGTGGCTTCAAAATAATATGTTGACCAAATTTTTTTGACTTTTGACTATAAAATGACCATTTTGCCCCTGCAGTTGATTGTGAACCAAATAGGGCTTTTGACTGTGCAACTTGATGCTGTGAGCTATGACACTTGACATGTAGATGCTTGACAATGTATATAGGCATATATGGCTTGATTGAGCCCTTTAAAACCTCAAATTCACTGAAGGAACCAAAACCCTAATTTGACTGGCTTAGGAGGATGTTTGGACTGTGCAATCCCTTGAGAAATCTTGAACCATTGAGATGGTGCTTGTCAAATCTTGAAGAATATGGGAGGGAAAATTTTGGGGTACAACAGTTTCCCCTGTTCAATCTTCTTAAACCTGAGGATGTAGATTGGCTTGCGTGTCTTTCGTGATCCGAAGGTGGAAGATGATTGAACACTAGAGTGCCCAGAAATTTGCACTCGCATAGTAGAGTATCAGTAGTGTGATGGCGGGAATGGGCTTACAGATGCCATTTGGAAAGATGGTGGATAGGAGGATGGGCTTATAGATGCCATCTGGAGGTGTGACAGAACCTTGTCAAGAATAGGCTTATAGATTCCATTTGGAAATGTCGATCGCGTAAGAGATTCCTTAGCGAGAACTTGCGTACCTGAGAAAGAAAGATGATTACCTGGCCGGTTACAGGTGTTGATCTTCAAACTCTTCATGTAGATATGCCCTGGCTAGATACAGGTATCGAATCCATAATCAATCGCTTACAGATATGCCCTGGCTAGATACAGGAATCGAATCTGGAACTTCAAAAGGTTGCTTACAGACGTGCCCTGGCTGGATACAGGAATCAAATCTACAAACAATCGCTCACAGATGTGCCCTGGCTAGATACAGGTATCGAATCCGGAACTTCAAAAGGTTGCTTACAGACGTGCCCTGGCTGGATACAGGAATCAAATCTCTAAACTCTTCATGCAGATATGCCCTGGCTGGATACATGTGTCGAATCTATAATCAATTACTCACAGATGTTCCCTGGCTAGATACAGGAATCGAATCTGGAATTGGTCGTCTACAGATGAGCCCTGGCTGGATACAGGAATCGAATCTCTAAACTCTTCATGCAGACATGCCCTGGCTGGATATAGGTATCGAATCTACAATCAGTTACTCACAGATATGCCCTGGCTAGATACAGGAATTGAATCTGGAATTTGTCGTCTACAGATATGCCCTGGCTGGATACAGGAATCGAATATCTAAACTCTTCATGTAGACATGCCCTGGCTAGATACAGGTATCGAATTTACAATCAGTTACTCACAGATATGCCCTGGCTAGATACAGGAATCGAATCTGGGATTCTTCGTCTACAGATATGCCCTGGCTAGATACAGGAATCGAATCTGGGATTCTTCGTCTACAGATATTCCCTGGCTGGATACAGGAATCGAATCTCTAAACTCTTCATGCAGACATGCCCTGGCTGGATACAAGTATCGAATATACAATCAGTTACTCACAGATATGCCCTGGCTGGATACAGGAATCGAATCTGGAATTGGTCATCTACAGATATGCCCTGGCTGGATACAGGAATCGAATCTCTAAACTCTTCGTGCAGATATGCCCTGGCTGGATACAGGAATCGAATCTATAATCAGTTACTCACAGATATGCCCTGGCTAGATACAGGAATCGAATCTGGAATTGCGAAAGTTGATGGTAATCGTCTTTTGATTGACCTTTTCCTGAAAAGGCAAAACGTTAGTCGTATGCAACGTCATGATGTATGAAATGCATGATGTCATGATGTTCTCAGGGAGAAATGAGATTGTGTTATATGCATTTTGTCATGTATGTAAGCAGGATGTATGAAATGTGATATGTTTATGAATGTGTTTTTGTCTAGAAAAATAAATCCTTAACGAATGCCAGGAGCTTGTTAAATCTTGGGCTGATGTTTGAAGAGTAGAGTTCTTCATTTCCGCTGGGGAGGATGGTTTCAAGAATAAACCGGTAGGAGAAGATGACTCCATTGAGGAATAAACTTGTTGGAGAGATTACTCTGTGGGGAATACTCTGTGGGGAGGAGATGCTTCGCTGAGATTTTGATGATAACTCCGCTGGGGATACCGTTGATAAGCTTTGTTGGGGATTTTAATGATGAACTCCGCTGGGGGATAGGAAGGACTTCGTCGAGGACGATCTTTCCGTGGCAATTAGCTGAGGATAACCCAGTTATAAGCTCTGGTGGGGAGTAACCTTTGAATAAAGTCGGGGAGAGATGTATGTACTCTGCAGGTGATAGGCTTCCAGAATCTACTGGGGATAAGCTTCCAGAATCTACTGGGGAGGATAATTCAACTCTCCTGGGGAAACTTTTGAAATGTACTGGGGGAGTGGCTCCACTGGGGTGTCTTGTATTCCGCAGGGGAACAATCTTATATTAAGACTGCCAGGGATGCTTGCTTAGGAATATCTGTATACTCCGCTAGGGAATATTGAGATCTTCTGGGGATACCCAACTTTCTTAAGGCTGACAGTAGGCTAACTCTGCTTGGGGAGAGTGTTGCTGACTTGCTGGAGATACTGTGCCTTTTTAGGGATGATGGGAAACCAACTCTGCTCGGGGGGAGAGTATTGTTGAGTCTTGTCTTACTCTGCGGGGAGTGGAGGTAACTTGATCATATTCTTCAGCCGAACCTACCTTGGTACCTCGGTGGACAGAGCAACTAGATTGCTTAGACAACTCATTATTGCCCCTGTTTCTGATGTCACCTGTAATTAGTCCTTTGTTTCGCATGCAAATATTTATGAGTTAGCAATTAAAGTCAAATGAATATATCAAAAATGAACATTGGACGTTCTTCACAAGACAAAACAGAAAAAGGAAAAATAGTTGGCAATTTGTCTGGAAAAGTGAATTTATATTGATTTTTGAATTTGCCTATAAATAGGCGTTTTGTGTACAGGAGGCCGACGTCCTAGTAAGAGAACGTCGCCGAACAACATAGAGTTTATACAATTTTGTGAAAAGAAAAACAAAACAGCTATGTGAAAAATCCCACTAGGTTCCAACTCTGCTATCGCCTTATGTCTTCAAGCGTCTCATCACTTGGCTGCTTAGTTGAAGATGAAGCTGACTGATCGATGTCGTCTGAACCTGATAGTTGATGCCGAATTCTGGATACAAGGTGATCCAATGAGACATAGTGTTACGCTTTATCCCTAACTTTTGCCTGGACCTCCCTTTCGGGTTTTCAGTCCACCGGGATACCCATTTTTGCCCAAGCCGCCTTTTCAGGTTTTCGACTTGCCGGGTGTACAGATTTTTTTTCATTTCATCCCTTATTTTTGACCGAACCCTTTTGGTTTGCTAGGAAGCCCTTATTTTTGCCTAGGTGTGTCAACCTAGCGGGTCTTTTATTCATGCGTAGTATCTTTTTACTATGTCTGCATTGGCGGGGTGAGGAAGGTCGTCACCATCCATGGTGGTTAGAATCATCGCTCCTCCTGAGAAGATATGTTTAACCACAAATGGCCCTTCGTACGTAGGGGTCCATTTTCCCCTTGGATCACTTTGAGGAAGAATGATGCGCTTGATTACCAGGTCTCCGACTTGATACTCTTGTCATCTGACTTTCTTGTTAAATGCCCTGATCATCCGTTTTTGGTACGTTTGACCATGACAAATAGCGGTGAGCCTCTTTTCATCAATTAGGTTTAATTGATCAAGTCGAGTCTGGATCCAGTCATCTTCGCTCAAACCTGCATCCTTCATTATCCAGAGAGAGGGTATCTGGACTTCGATAGGCAAGACTGCCTCCATGCCATAGACCAAGGAAAAGGGTGTTGCCCCTGTTGACGTCCGTGCTGAGGTACGGTACCCATGAAGAGCGAACGGTAACATCTCGTGCCAATCTTTGTAGGTCACTGTCATCTTCTGCACAATATTTTTGATATTCTTATTCGCTGCCTCTACAGCCCCATTCATCTTCGGCCGGTAGGGAGAAGAGTTGTGGTGCTGTATCTTGAATTGCTCGCAGAGCTCAGTGATCATCTTGCTGTTGAGATTGGTACCATTGTTCGTAATGATCCTTTCTGGTACACCGTATCGACAAATCAGGTTGTGCCGAATGAACCGTGCAACGACGTTCTTGGTTACCGTAGCGTAGGAAGCTTCTTCCACCCACTTCGTGAAGTAATCAATTGCTACCAGGATGAATCGATGCCCGTTAGATGCCGTAGGTATGATCTCGCCGATCATATCAATACCCCACATTGCAAAAGGCCAAGGTGCTGTCAAGACGTTCAGAGGAACTGGAGAAATGTGCACCTTATCAGCATAGATCTGGCATTTGTGGCACGTCCGAGAATGTTGGTAACAGTCAGCTTCCATTGTGGACCAGAAATATCCTGCCCGAAGGATTTTCTTTGCCATGGTATGTCCACTGGAATGTGTTCCGAAGGTACCTTCATGTAGCTCTGCCATGATCCTTTCTGCTTCTGTCTTATCCACACAACGCAGTAAGGTTGAATCATGGTTTCGCTTGTATAGAATGCCATTGCTGAGGAAGAACTTTGCAGCGAACCTTCTTAGGAACTTCTTCTCATTAACAGATTCACCCTCGGGGTATTCTTGAGCTTCCAAGTACCTCTTCACTTCATGATACCAGGGTTTTTCGGTTACTTCTTCAGCCTCGAGATCACAGCAATATGCAGGTTCATCCAGTTTCCAGATAATGATCCGGGGAGCCTCGTTGTCCCATTTGAATTTGAACATAGAAGACATCGTAGCCAGCGCGTTCGCCAACTGATTCTCCTCTCTTGGGAAGTGTTCAAAAGTTATCTCCGTGAAGTGGGGGATCAATGTCAACACACACTCTTTGTAAGGAATAATATTTGGGTGTTTCGTATCCCACTCGCCTTTGATCTGATTGATCACAAGAGCGGAATCTCCGAAGACACTCAGAAACTTGATCCTTAAGTCAATTGCAGCTTGAAGACCCATGATGCAAGCTTCATATTCTGCCATGTTGTTGGTGCAGTTGAAACATAGTCGGGCAGTAAGTGGAGTATGAGTGCCTTTAGGGGATATGATCACAGTGCCGATACCATTACCCAAAGCGTTTGAGGCTCCGTCAAAGTGCATAGACCATCGGGATCCTTCCTCAGGTCCTTCATCCGGTCCAGGTACTTCACAATCAGTCACTACCATGATATTCTCTTCTAGAAATTCAATGTTCATGGACTGGTAGTCATCCACTGCCTGGTGTGCCAAATGGTCTGCCAATACACTTCCCTTGATTGCTTTCTGAGTCGTGTACTGGATGTCGTATTCTGTCAAGATCATCTGCCATCTTTCTATTCTTCTGGACAGAGCAGGCTTTTCGAATATGTACTTGATCGGATCCATTTTAGAAATCAACGAAGTAGTGTGAGTCAACATATATTGTCTCAGCCGGCGAGCAGCCCATACCAAAGCGCAGCAAGTTTTCTCGAGCAGTGAGTATCGGGTCTCACAGTCGGTAAACTTTTTGCTAAGGTAATAAATGGCGTGCTCTTTTCGGCCAGACTCGTTATGCTGCCCCAGCACACACCCCATTGAGCTGTCAAGAACTGTCAAGTATAGTATTAGAGGTCTCCCTTCAACCGGTGGCATAAGAATGGGTGGCTCTTGGAGATACTCTTTGATTCTGTTGAAAGCGGCCTGACATTCATCATTCCAACGTACTACTTGATCTTTCTTCAGTAGCTTGAAGATTGGTTCACAGGTAGCAGTTAGATGTGAGATAAATCGAGCAATATAATTCAGCCGTCCTAGAAAGCCTCTGAATTCTTTCTCTGTCTTGGGAGTCGACATCTCTTGTATGGCTTTTACCTTGGCAGGGTCCACCTGAATACCTTTGTCGCTCACGACGAAGCCTAGCAATTTTCCAGATCTTACTCTGAAGGTGCACTTGTTCGGGTTCAACCTCAGCTTGTACAACTTCAGACAATCAAACAGCTTCTGCAGATGGTCAAGGTGTTGCTTCTCAGTTTGGGACCTTGCAATCATATCGTCGACATATACTTCGATTTCATGATGGATCATGTCATGAAACAAAGCAACCATGGCACGTTGGTAGGTTGCCCCAACATTTTTCAACCCGAAAGGCATGACCTTGTAGCAAAAGGTGCCCCACTGAGTAACAAAAGTAGTCTTCTCCATGTCTTCAGGAGCCATCTTGATCTGATTATAACCTGAGAACCCATCCATGAAGGAGAACACCTTGTGCTGAGCAGTATTGTCAACCATAACGTCGATATGAGGCAGAGGGAAATCATCCTTGGGGCTTGCCCTGTTCAAATCCCTGTAATCAACACACATTCAGACCTTACCATCTTTCTTTGGCACTGGAACCACGTTGGCAACCCACTGAGGATAAGAAGTCACTGCAAGAAACCCGGCATCAAATTGTTTCATAACCTCAGCTTTGATTTTCTCGGACATCTCTAGACGCATACGGCGGACCTTTTGCTTTACCGGAGGGCAGTCTTCCTTTGTAGGCAGGTGATGAACCACAATGTCGGTATCCAACCCAGGCATGTCTTCGTAAGACAAGGCAAATATTTCCACATAATTATGCAGCATTTGAATCAACCGTTGTTTCACGCTGAGCTCTAGATTGGCACCAATCTTAACTTCCTTTCTGTCTGTCTCAGTACCCAGATTTAACGTTTCCACTGGCTCTTCATGTGGCTGAATGGCCCTCTCTTCCTGGAGTAACAGTCTTGCAAGATCACCAGGCACTTCGCAATCATCTTCACCTTTGTCTTCGGCTAAGTTGATCGAATTTTCGAAGTCATAACTGGCAGTAGCAGAGTCGTTACCAGTGAGATCCAGAGTGGATTGGAACCTGTATAGGTGAGTGTGTGTAAATATAGCTGTTTTGCAATATATAAAGAAATAAAGGGAGCACAAGATTTGAAATGCGAAAAACGTCCAATGCTTTTATTCATGATATATGAAAATGACAAATAATAAGCCCTCACAAATGAAGCCACGGTGCCCCGGGCAAGACACCGGGCCATAAAGTTTCAAATTATTGTTCGTTACAAATTTAAAACAAAGGAGTTCATTACTGAGTGACAAAAGTAATAGGTATGTAGTCTTTGGCAGTCCAGTTGCTTAGTCCACCGCTGGTCGTTGGGTAGATCCAGCTATCGAATTCAGATTCTTCCGCTTCGTGTTCAATAGCATTCACTCCCGGGTTGGTGATGAGCACAGGAGGTCTTCCAATTCTTGCCTTGCGAACAGCCCTCTGAGCTTCTGCAGTGAAACCCAAACCAAACTTGTCAGTCTTCGGAGTGAAATCAGGAAGTCGGCCCCAGTTTGCGCACTCACCCTTCTCAATAACAGCCCGGGCGTCCTTTAAGGAAGCCATCTTCTAAGGAGAGCCCTCTTCAGTTTCGGCTGACGCCAGTGTCTGGGGCACCTCTTCAAAGTGTTGAAAGGGGGTCTCAATGAATTCCCCATCCATCTCTATGTACCGGAGCGAGTTAAGGTGGCTGACCATATATTCTTCCTCCCCATGCACTGTAACGATCTTCCCTTTGACCGGGTATTTCAGCTTCTGATGTAATGTGGAGGTCACAGCTCCAGCCTTATGGATCCATGGACGACCCAGCAAACAAGAATAGGATGGTCGGATGTCCATCACATGAAATGTAGAGTTAAAGACCTGAGAGCCAACCCTGATTGGAATGTCAACTTCACCATGTACCATCCTTTTGGACCCGTCGAAGGCCCGAACAACAATGTTACTTGGCTTGAGCTCTAAACCCTCACAATCCAGCCTGTCTAGAGCTTTCTTGGGTAATACATTTAATGAAGAACCAGTGTCAACCAGCACATGGGCAAGAGTAGTGCCCCTGCATTCAATGGAGACATGCAGGGCGTCGTTATGGTTCTTTCCCTTGGCAGTCAGATCGGCGTCAGAGAAACCCAACCCATTATCAGCAGTCAAGTTGGCCACACAATCGGTAAATTGACCAGCAGACGTTTCTTGTGGCACATGGGCCGTCTTTAGGAAGGAAATCAGGGCCTTGGCATGGGCCTTTGAACACAACAACAGTGATAGCATAGAAATCTTAGAGGGGGTGTGCCCCAGCTACTCAACTACATTGAAGTCATTCTTCTTGATAATCTTGAGAATCTCTTCCATCTCTTGCTGGGAAGCTTCAACATTGGTTGTCTTCGGTGCCTCCGTCTGGGCAGGCACATCAGTAGCAATCCCTTTGCCCCGAGCGTCAGATGACTCAGCAGCAGGGGTAGAAACAGGAACTTGGTCAGGAAGGGAAGCAGGCACACTGGCAGGTGTGATGACAAGAGGTCTTTGAATAACTGGTGGCGCAATATCAGGTGAGAACAGCCTACCACTACGAGTGACTTTGGCAGGCCCGGTGATGTTACTGACACTGGTACTAGTATCAAACTCTTGTTTCACTCCAAGCACATAAACATATGCCCTATAGTGCCAAGGGACAACTTTGTCAGATGTATAAGGGAGGGGCCCCGAAACAGTAATGATGATAGGTGCAATTTTCTGAGCAGACATGATTTGGACATGCCTCTTTGAGGGAACCTTAGGAGGGTTGTTGAAAATAGTGACAATAGAAACTTCTTCAGCAGGGACAGCAGGAACAGCAATCTTCTTGAACAAGATCTCCTTGCTATCCATCAGGTTTTGGACGCCTGACTTCAGCAAAGGACAACCAGCAGGCGAAACAACACATAAATGGCAACCTTTACTACATCCCAGAAATAAACCGGCTAGCAACAGGTTCCTTTTGATAGTCAACAATGGAGTAACAATATGTTCCACAGAGGCTACATACCGGTCTTCTTCCACAGCACTCACTCCATGCTGGGGCATGGGAGCAGTCACAACATTGGGCCTCTCGGGCGCCTCAAACTGTATTTCCTTAGCATCAATAAGGTCCTGAACCTTATTCCTTAAAGCCCAACAATCATCCGTATAATTCCCCGGGTTATCAGAGTGATAAGCGTAGCGGGCATTGGGGTTGTACTTTGGAGATGTCGTGTTCACTACCTTCGGAGCTTCCTTGATAGTTACCAGATTAGTTGACAGCAGTTGCGGCAAGATCTGAGACAAGGTCATACTAAGCCGAGTGTACTCCCTTCTGGGTCTCTCACCCCTTGGTTGGTTATATTGCCGAGGAGCGGCAGCAGGCTTTGAAATTACCACCGTGTTGACAGCTTGGCGGCGTTCCGGTTTATTCTGTTTCCTCGACCCATAAACAACACTAGATTCCTTTTTGAAGGGTTTCTTTTCAGCACTTGAGGATGCACCTTTCTGTATCTTCCTTGACTTAATACCAACTTCTATCCTCTCACCAGTTAAGATCAAGTCTGTAAACCCAGCAGAAGAATTACCAATCAGGTGGTTGAAGAAAGGACCAGACAGGGTCCCCAAGAACATGTCCACAAGCTCACGGTCAGTCAGAGGTGGCTGCACCCTTCCAGCCAGGTCTCTCCATTTTTGCACGTACTCCTTAAAACCTTCTCCCGATCCTAGCGACATACCCTGGAGTTGGGTACGTGTAGGAGCGAGGTCGGCATTATACTGATACTGCTTATAAAACGCAGTAGCCAAGTCCTCCCAGTTCCAAATACTGGTTCCATCCAGTTGATAGAACCACTCGAGTTGAGCCCCTGAAAGGCTATCCTGGAATAAATGGATCCATAAGTTCTTGTCTGCAGTGTAAGGTTGGATCTTCCTTACGTATGATCTGAGATGCAGCTTAGGACAAGATGCCCCGTCGTACTTCGCAAAAGAAGGTGCCTTGAACTTGTGTGGGATCACCACCCCAGAAGATAAACCTAGATCTCCAAAATCCAACCCAGGCACCTGTTGAATTTCCATAGCACTCAGACGGTCCTCTAATTGCTTGTACCTGTCTTCAGCAGGAGGGTACTGTTCATCATTGAAATCTGTTTCGTTGTCAGAGACCACAGGACTAGGAACCCTTCCCCCTTGGGGACTATCTTTCCCTACAGATGAGGTAGCTTGATCAGCCTCATTTTGCAGTGTATTTCCAAACCTCCGTCCAGTGTTGAACAGCACAGTTCTCTTCTTCTTCTTCTTCACCAGCAGAGCCTTCAATTCCTCTTGACCTTGGGCTAAGCTCATGACCAGCTCTTGAAATTGGGCGTTCTGGGCCTGGAGGGCCTTGATAGCTTATTCGTTGGATGATTTAGGATTCATGATGACTGCTGAAATAACCAGTGAAGAAGATTAAGCAACCTGTAAAAAGGAGTATCTGTGATGCATATGATGAATGGAATGCGTATGATTTATGTTTTCAAAGACAATCGGGATTCAACTTTGTAAACAAAAAGGAAACACACTTTATTAGATTTAACTTTAAATTGTTCAAGAATTTGCCCTTAGGCGTTACAAGAATGAAAATATTGAAAAGGAAATAAAAGCTGTAAAAGAAACATCCAAAGCTCATCAGTGCTCCCATGGCCTCCTCTTCTCAGTACGGATATAGTCAGTCAGGGCTCGTTCGTTCTCCAATTGCTTAGTCAGCTTCAGGATTTTCTGTTCCTGCTCGTTGAACTTTTCCCGATAAGAATCTCGTTCTTCCTGTAGTTGCGCCCAATACCCCTAATGATAGGCCTAACAGCTTCGTATGGCATACCTAACTTCTAAGCACGGATGCGGACCCATCTGTAGTAGGGTTCCATAAGTAGATAAGTCTTCGGTCCCAACTCATGTGGGTCAGCCTTGTGAATTCGGTCCCAAGCCTTGATGAATCTACGACGCAGCTCATCACTGTCTACCTGAAACTCAAAACTGATGTGAGGTACCAACATCTCATGAGGCCCTGCTCTTTTGGCCCTTCCAAACTGACGGAGAGCTAAACAAGGATTATAAGAGATTCCTCCCTGAGTACCGATCAATGGAACATTAGGATATTCTCCGCAACGATCAATAACAGCTACCTCATCCAAACCTCTGAGAGTCCAAATGATGTCATTATCAGTGAGAGACATTAACCTATGAGCCCAACCTCTTCCTTGTTTGTTCTTCAGCACGAACTTAGGGAGGTGTGAAATAAACCACCTCACTAACAAAAGAGCACAACACCACAGAGTTCCCTGTCTTCGGGCAGTACGAGCATAAAGTTGTTGTAGGATATCACCCAAGAGAGTGGGCACAGGATTCCAAGACATGAAGATCCTTATGGCATTGACATTAATGAAGTTATCAGGATTTGGAAATAGAACCAGACCATAGATTAAGAGAGCCAAGATGTCTTCATACGCCCTGAAGTCTAAGTCATTCCAGAAACTGTTATCTTTACCAATCAGAAACTTGACCAAAAAGCCCTTAACTCCGCTTCTAGTCACCCAATTATCCAGTACCTCTTTGTTGGTCAAAGGAAAGGCTGCAGCAATCTCCTCAAGCCTAAGAGTCTTTTCCCAACCAGTGAAGGGAGTCTGTTCCAAAACAGGGATACCAAGCAAGTCAGAGAATTCTTCCAGGGTAGGGACCAGCTGGAAGTCTTGAAAGGTGAAGCAATGGTACAGGGGATCATAAAACTGGGTCAGGACACTCATCAGTTGTTGGTCCCACTTTGAAGTGACTAAACCGAGAAGAGAACCATGCCTCTGGATGAAGGAAGTAGTGTTTGGAATTCTGTCAACCAAATCTTTAGGCAAATCAGGTGGGTGAACAAAGTTGAGCCGGATAGTATTCCTTCGCACATGCATCTTAATGTCCAACAAAACAGAGCAAAGATGAAACCCTCTTGTCTTTGAAATGGGCCAGTCCTTATGCAGGATGCATGCAATGGTATGATGGCATGATGGCATGATAAAGCACACCACAAATATTCACAAAAGCAAACATGGTAAGGCACACAAGTCACACAAGACAGCCCTTAGAGTTTAGGCCAGCATGAAGTTTAGGTACTACCCTCTTTCAGTTTGTTTGTTTAGACCTGTCCTATCAAAAGTAACCGGGTTCTAGAGGATCCCAATATCACTGACTACCCTCAATCGGTCATAACTCCAGTGTCGCAATCTTTTCTTGCAGCCAGAACCATCGCGAGAGTTTAGCCTCAATGGGTGTAGCATACTGCTACTGTTCTATGGCCAAGTTGGGTCATTTTAAGGTTCTAAGGTCGGTTGGTGCTTAATGACTCCTCAGAAGACCCATATTCTCCTCGTTGCAACACAAGGGATATCGGTACAGACCAAGGTGTCACACCAACGTAGCCACTGTTTCACCCGTGTCGGTCTACGCCGGACAGGTCCCTCACAACTTATGCTACCTAAAAGGGTATTCCCCATATCTGGGTTAGGATCTATGAAACTCCGTTGCAGCCCACAATGATAAAGCAAACAAAACATTCAATTGAAAACATAAGTATGATCTAATCCTAAGGTACACCTCACTTTATAATCTTCCCCAACAGAGTCGCCAGTTCTGTGATCGGTGGAAATAGAACTGACTGTTTAAAGCTGGTTCGCGAAATGTCGCGGTAAGCAAGAGTCGCCACCGTCTTTTATGTTCTCCAACAAGGAAAGGACAAAAGCACAGCAAAATTCCTTTTCGAGATGTTTCTCGGTTCGGGAGGTAGATTTAGAGAAAGGGAAGGTGTTAGCACCCTTTCTATCCATGGTTATCCACGGGCTCTTAGGTACTTGCTCTTATGTTTTCAAAAATGTTTGCTTTTCAAATGTGTGTGGGTTTTGAAAAAAAGTTTCGTTTGAAAAATTTCTAAGTAACTCTTGTATCTGTCCTCAAGAGTGTGTGAAAAATTTGTTTGAAAACTTTTGAAAGTGTGAGTGTGAAAAGTTGTTTTTGTTTGTTTGAAAGAGCAAGTACCCACGAGAATCTACCTACTCTAAGGAATTAGGATGTGTAAGAGTCCTTTAGATAGTGTTATCCCACCATTGAGAGGTAGGTAGCACCGCCGTTGGAGGTGTTCGGGTCAATTCGATTAAGGGACAATGTGGTCACCGAAGCAATAGTAGGACACCTTAGAAGTAACCCTAATGTCCTAGATCCTTTTTATCCGAGGCAGCCGTTTCGAGGCGACTGGATCTTTAGACAGGAGGGCGACCTCTAAAACACCCTATACTTGACGACCACTTTCGAGGCAACCAATGAGGCGTACCCTAGGAGTGGCATGTGCATGTGTGTTGATTTTCAGTTAATGTTTATCTTTGATCATGCATTTGTGAGCTACGGATTAATTTTATTTGGCATACAGTCTTGCAGGCATAATTAACAGTTAAGAGTGCGGAAAATAAAGTGCGGAAATATGAATCTACGCTATTACAAGGCGCGGGTCTATACATCGCCAAAAACATAACCCGTTTTGGAAAATAAATGCGGAAAGTAAAGAAAGAGGTAAACCCTAATTAACTATTACATCCTTTGAGCAGATACATAAATAATCAAGAATAATGATAATGCCTGAAAGAAATTAAATCAGGACGTCCTTAGGGTTTTTGACCCTTTTGAGAAATAAAGAAATTTTTAGTCTTGTCCTTTTTGCAATTAATCAAATATTAAACCTAAACCTAATTAATTAATTAATTAAAAGAAAAGTGTTTTTTGTGTTTTTTAAGTTTTTAATGAAAATAAGATAAAGAAATTAAAAGTCAAAAGAAACCCTACTTCTAAATTTATTTTATTAAAAAAAGAGTCAAAATTGAACCTAATTTAAACTAATTTCTTTGTTAGTATTTTATTTACAAAATAAATTAAAGTGAAATTAATAATTAATAAAAAATAAATAATATTTTAAGTTCCTGGTTTTATTATGAAAAATAATTTATGAGTTAAACTAAATAATAATAATAGTTATAATAATTTAAAAAAGAAAATAAAAAGAAAGAAAAAAGAAATAGAAAGAAAACCAGGGGGGGTGTTGGACCCATGGGAGGTAAAAGTTGGAAATCTTAGGTCCAATAAGCCAAGCCTACACTGACTTTCTTGAATTGCCCAGAGGCACGTTGACTAAGGAGCATGGTAGTCCCCTTTTCTTGGCCTTCAGATTGTTGATTGGGACACATGGCATGATGACGCCTGGAGGCATATGGTGGACATTATTGCAAAGCCTGCACATGAACACATTAGGAAAAATATAATCAAAGGTTTGGGGGGACCTGGGAATCGAATCCAGGTCCCAGCGATTGCCAGACACGTCCTCTTCCACTAAGCCATTGTGTTGTCTTTGTTAATATACTGATCAATAAATAATATATTAAGAAACCAAACAATTATGCCATAAAGCAAAACACGCGCATATTATTTGAATTATCCAATCACGCTCTTCCACGTATCGTCTTCTTCAATGAATGCCTGTAAAAGATAAACAATTAGCGGGGGTTTTTAACCCCCACAAAGTGAAACTGTCAATAATAGCGAATAGAAATCCAAGCCATATAAATATGGCGCGAGGTGTCCATTGTATTCGTCACATTCAGTCGGTTTCAACCCTGGGCATGGGAGGTTCCAATTTTACTTATGCTGTAAAGCCCCAATTGAGAGCTTCAAAAACCCTAGAATTCAACAATGGTGGTTGTTGTACCCCAAAATTTGCCCTCCCATATTCTTCAAGAATTGCAAAGTCAAGCTTCAAAATCTCCCCAAAGGTTGCACAGTTCAAGGGCCTCCTAAGCAGTCAAAATTAGGGTTTTGGTTTTGATCAAGAAAATGAAGTTTCCAAGGGTCCAATCAAGTCCCACATGCCTATAAACATGATCATGCATCCTCATACAAAGTTTCAAGACTTTCAGCACAAAATTGCACAGTCAAAACCCTAATTGCACTACAGTCAACTGTAGGGGCAAAATGGTCATTTGACAGTCAAAAGTTCAAATTTTTGGTCAACATCTCATTTTGAAGCCACAAACATCATTTGATCAATGCTTGATCATGATTCTCAAAGCTAGGCTCAAAAATCATCAAGATGCAAAAGTTTCCTTATTTGGACAGTTGAAAAAGTCAACTGTAAATTGACCAGGGCATAACTTTCACATGGATTATCAGAAAAATTCCATCCAAATCTCATTTTGAAGAGAAAGACATTTCTTACAACTACTCTTCATACTCCAAGTCCAAGAAATGCTCTCACAAAAAGTTATCAATTTCAACATTATAGGTCATTTTCAAAAGTCAACAAAAAGGGACTTTAAGTCAAAGGCCATAACTTGAGATTGGTAAATCAAAATGACATGGGACCAAAGACATTGGTTAGAGGACTCAAAGAACTTTCCAAAATGTCCAAGAACATGAGCAAAGCTTAAAAATTGAGCAAGTTATGCCTTGTGGAAGTTGGGAAATTTTTGGATATTTTGAAAAGTCAACATTGATTCAAATGACCTAAAATTGCTAATGGGCTTCTTTTTCTTCCACAATTCATTATCCAAAGCATGCACACGACCATTTGGCCCAAAGGGAAGTTTTTTATTATTTTTATTTATTTATTTGAATTTTTTATTACAATTAATTCATTTAAACTAAATAAAATATGAAAAAATACTAAACTAATGAAATCAAATCTTTTTGTGCAGAAAATACTCTCATTGGACACTCAAGATTCGTGCATAATCATTTTTGGAAGGTTTTGTCATGATTTGATATCAAATAGCATGAAAAAATATTGAAAAAAGATCTTGAAAAATCAAATCTTACAAACCATGAATGCAAAGGTTTTGGATCAAGTTTTCAACCCTAATCACTCTCCTATACATACACAAGCAAGACCTAATGCCTCAGAACCAAAAAGCTGCGCCAGAAATCCTTACACAAACTTGGAATTTTTCAAGAAAACTCCAAATCTGAAAACCTAGATCTAGGACGATTCAAGGCCAAGTAATTGTTCCATTAGCTTCCTGAGGCGTCAAGGGAAGTTTTCCAATCAAAATCAATCATCCCAACACCCAGAATTGGTATACAGAAATCAAGTTTTCTCACTTTTTTTGCAGAATCGTGTTTTGAGATTTAAACATTTTCATTGCATAATTTTAATGGATTCTTACTAAATGATGCATTCTGAAGCTAACCACATGGATTAATTGCGTTTTTATACAATGTATGCGAATTTACCATTGTTGCTTTTTAGGGTTCTTAAGTTTTCGAATTGGGGGTTTTTAAATATGGAAAAATTGGAGCTTGAAACCTAGACCATCCAACTCAGTGCGCTTGGACGAAGAGAATAAGACCATCGCGCCTAATTTATGAAGCCCCAGGGGCTATTCGCTATTTTTCAGAAAGGTGCCTATGGGGACATTTGAAAAACCGTTGCTAATGGTATTTTGTTTCAGGAAAAGAATAAAGCCAACGAGGAAGACGCTTAGGTGGCTATCAGCGGTTGGCCCGTTTGAAAATTCGCGCTAAAAATCCACTAACGCGTTTGTTTTGTTTTATATTGATTGCTTATTATATATTATACAAAGAAAACAAAGTGGCGCATTTGGTAAAGCACAAGACTGGTAAACCATAGGACCTGGGTTCGAGCCCCAGGTCCTCACTCTTTCCCTATTATTTTTCAACTAATGTTCCTATGCAGCGTCAATACTAAAGCATGCCATGCGCTCACGCTACCAAACGTCCACGCGTCCCACTAGATTCAATCAAGGGTCATGATCTGGAGAGCACGGTGAACTCTAGTCAACGCGTATACGTGCTGGCACAAAAGTCCACCAGGCCAAGGATAGATGGGCTCAAATTGCTAAAGAAAAGCCTCACAACTGGGGACAACACCCCCCTGAGGTTTGCAATATTTTTCTTTTTTTTCATTCTTTTTTACTTTCAATTATTATTTTTAATTAATTCTGTTAATTCAATTATTTTCATAATATATAAAAAACACCAAAAAAATCAGAAAAGATAAAAATAATAAATATTTTATTTAACTAGTATTTTTTGTAAATAAATTACATTAATTAACTTTAGTTATTAAATTAGGTTTAATTGCAATATTTTCTTAATTAATTTAAAATTGGTAGAACTAGGGTTTAATTAATTTTTTATCCCTTTTTCTTTTCTTCCATAATAATTAAATATTAAATATTTATTTTTTGTAATTAAATAGCATGTAAATTAATTAGGGTTAATTTTAGGTTAAACTTTAACATGTTTTCATAATAAAATAAAAATTGTAGAATTAGGTTTAATTTTAATTAATTCTTTTTCATTTAAATCTTAAAATACCAAAAACAAATTTCTTTTCCTTTTAATTTTATTAATTTAATAATTGTTTAATTTAATTTAATTAAAAAGGGCCCAACACCCTCGTTTCAACTTTAATTCCAATTCGCATATTTATTTTTTATTCTTTATAATATTTATGTATCTCTCCCAAGGCCATGTAACATTTTTATCTGTCGCACTTTTAATTCTTTATTTTTCTGTCAAATCGGGTTCTGGAAATTTTGGCGATGTGGACCCGCGCCTTTTGTAATAGCTTTAGAACTTTTATTTTTCGCAATTTTTAACTGCTAAATCAATGCATGCAAGAATGAATGGACAAAAATAAAAACGAACGCATAGATCACCCATAACCTGACAAGACAAAAATAAATGAATCTGACACACAAATCACACACCACCCCTAGGGTACGCCTCACTGTTGCCTTGCCTCGAAAGGTGATCGTCGAGTAGAGGATGTCTTAGTAAGTCCTCATGATCCGGGAACCTGGCATGAGGGTAGCTTCTAAGGTGTCTTCCCATTGCTCTGGTGATCACCATGTCCCTACAAACTCGAATTGACCCGAACACCTCCAACGGTGGTGCTACCTACCTCTCAATGGTGGGATGGCACTACTTTAAAGGACATTTACACAGACGAATTCCTTAGGGTAGGTAGACGACTCGTGGATACTTGCTCCAATTCAAAACAAAACAAATCAAAAATACTTTTCACACCAACACATTTTCAAAAAGCTTTCGAAAGCAGTTTTTCAAACACTCTTGAGGACCGATACAAGAGTCGAACTGAAATTTTCAAAGAAACTTTTTAAAACCCACAGTTGAAAAGAAAACAAACCATTTTTGAAAACACAAGTGAGCAAGTATCTAAGAGCCCATGGATAACCATGGATAGAAAGGGTGCTAACACCTTCCCTTTCTATAACCTACCTCCCGAACCGAGAGCAATCTCTTTAAGGAATTTTTCTGTGCTTTTGTCCTTTCCATGTTGGAGAAAATAAAAGACGGTGGCGACTCTTGCTTCCGCGACATTTCGCGAACCAGCGTTAAACAGTCAGTTCCAGATCCACCAATCACAGAACTGGCGACTCTACTGGGGACTTAACTTAAAGTGAGGTGTACCTTAGGGTTAGTTCATAACTGTGTTTTCAATTGCTTTCCTTGTGTGCTTTAAATTGTGGGTTGCTTGGGAGTTCTATAGATCCTAACCCGGATCTGGGGGATACCTTCTTAGAAAGTAGCAACAAGACTGTGAGGGAACTGTGCGGGGTATACCGACATGGTTGAAACAGTCTGCTACGTTGATGTGGCACTTTGGTGTGTACCGGTAACCCTTGAGTTCAGTCAAGGAGAGTACGGGGCCTCCACGTGGTGTCGTGAAGCATCAACAGACCTTAGGAACCTTAATTGAACTATCTTGGCCTCTTTAGGGTAGTGAGATAACTGACTTTGGTGCAGTCCGAGGTTGGTTGATACTCGATACTACACTCAATTGAGGGTTGCTTTCCTGGAATATATCGGTCGCCAGTTCAGTGGCTAAATCGAAACGATGAACAATGAAAGCAATCCCGTGACATTGGGACCCTTAGAACCCGGTTACTTCTAATAGGACAGGTTGAGCCCACCAACTTCAAGAGGGTACTACCCAGACCCCATGCTGGCCTTAAACCCTAAGGGCTTGTCTTGTGTGCCTTGTGTGCCTTACATGTTTGTCTTTGTAAATATCTGTGGTGTGTTTAATCATAGCATCATGACATCATCCAGCATCATATGCATTGACTAACCATTTCAGGGGTTCGAATCTTCATCTTTGTTCTTTGTTTTGTAGGACATGGAAACTGTTCGTAGAAAGACAATTCAAGTCAGCCTTGTAAGGGTCCCTCCTCAGCTTAAGGAACTTATATCCAGGATTCCCGAGAACTCATCATTCAGTGAAAGACAGGGAAGTCTCATTATCTTGGTCAATACCAACATTGAGGAAGATATGATCAAGGTCCTGTTCCAGTTCTTTGACCCCCTACATCACTGTTTCACCTTCTTGGATTATCAGCTGGTACCTACATTGGAGGAGTTCTCCCGTCTCTTGAAGATCCCTATCCTTGATCAACTTCCCTACAGCGGTACGGAAAAGGAACCCAAGCTTGAAGAGATTGCTAAAGCCTTACACCTGCAGTCATCTGACCTCAAGGGACATTGGGAAGTTAGAAGTGGTATCAAAGGGTTCTTAGCCAGGTTTCTGTTTGAAAAAGCCCATGAATGTTGGAACTCCCTTGACTTACAAGCTTTTGAAGAAGTTGTGGCCCTCCTTGTCTATGGTTTGGTGTTGTTCCCTAACCCATATCAGCTTATAGATATCAGTGCGGTCCAGATCTTTATGTCCAGGAATCCTATACCTACATTGCTGGGGGACATCCTTCACTCATGTTACACTCGAACCATGAGAAAAAGAGGTGTCCTTATGTGTTGCACTCCTCTCCTGGGAAGGTGGTTTATTTCGCACCTCCCACAATCGGTTTTGAAGAATGAGCGGGGTTTGAGATGGTCACAACGGTTGATGACTCTTACACATGCAGATATACATTGGTGCCCTAGGTCCAGAGAGGATGTCACTATCATTGATCGTTGCGGAGAGTACCCTAATGTTCCTTTACTTGGAATCCGAGGAGGTATTACTTACAACCCATGTCTGGCTTGGAGACAGTTTGGTTATGCTCGGAGGGATGGTCCTCATGACATGTTAATTCCTGACATAGTTTTTGACTTCGACAACGATACTCAAGGACTTCGCCAGAGATTTATCAGAGCCTGGAGGATGCCAAGTAGGATAGACAGTAAGACACTAGGGCACAGGAACTCCATCCCGTTGGAACCTTATCTCAAGTGGGTACGAGCCCGCTCCCAGAAGTTAGTGATGCCTTATCCTCATATGCTCCCTGTGATCAAAGAGCCAGTCTTGGAAGGAGAAGTGTCCTACACTATTCAGCACCCTGATATGCCCACATCCTGGGAAGAGATGCAGAAGAGCTGGATCCAGCTTAAGGAGGAACAGAATTCTCTTGAGACCAGTCTACATGCCAGTGAAAAGAAGGTCTTGGAGCTCACCCGCCTGTTGCATGAGGAGAGGAATCTCAACACTTACATAGCTCCAAAGAGGATGCGTAGTATATTTTGGGATTGATTTGCTTTTATATTATTTTGCCCATGAGGCTTTGATGTATTGAACAATTACTTCCTTAATGATAATGTGTGTTCTTTTTTGTCTACAACAAATTTGAACTTTCGAACCCCTGAATGCATTGCATAAACACATCTCATTCATCATGTGCATAGCAGGTTTTCTTCTTTTCAGGTTGCTTACCGTTCTTCGCTGTTTATTTCAGCATCATGAATCCTGACTCATCATCAACTGAGACATCCATCAAAGCTCTTCAGGCGCAGAATGCCCAATTTCAGGAATTAATCATGGGCTTGGCTCAGGGCCAAGAAGAGCTGAAGGCTCTGCTCCTGAAGAAGGAAAAGAAGAAGAAGAGAAGGACTATTTTGTTCAGCTCGGGCCGAAGGTTCGGCAATACTTTGCAGAATGAAGAGGCTGGTTCTTCCATTGGCAAGAGTACTCCTCAAGCAGAAAAGGGTCCTAGTCCGGTAGTCTCCGACAACGAGACTGATTTTGATGAAGAGCAATATCCTCCGGTAGAAGACCGTTACAAGCAGCTGGAAGACAGGTTGAATGCTATGGAAATACAACAGGTACCTGGGCTGGATTTTGGAGATCTGGGTTTGTCTACTGGTGTGATCATTCCTCGGAAGTTCAAAGCACCATCTTTCACTAAATACGACAGGGCGTCTTGTCCCAAGCTACATCTCAGGTCCTATGTTCGGAAGATTCAACCGTACTCAGCGGATAAGAATTTGTGGATCCACTTCTTCCAGGAGAGTCTTTCAGGGACTCATCTCGAATGGTTCTATCAGCTGGATGGGACCAAGGTTCGTAACTGGGAGGAGTTGGCTACTGCTTTCTATAAGCAGTATCAATATAATGCCGACCTTGCCCCTACACGTACCCAACTCCAGGGTATGTCGTTAGGTTCAAGTGAAGGTTTTAAAGAGTACGCTCAGAAGTGGAGGGATCTGGCTGGCAGGGTGCAGCCTCCGTTGACTGATCGGGAGTTGGTAGACATGTTCTTGGGGACCCTATCTGGGCCATTTTTTAACCATCTTATCGATAACTCGTCTGCAGGGTTTACTGATCTTATCTTGACTGGAGAGAGAATTGAGGCTGGGTTGAAGTCTGGTAAGATTCCAAAAGGTGCATCTACAGGTTCAGAGAAGAAACCCTTCAAAAAAGAGGCCAGTATGGTGTATGGGCCTAGAAGGCAAGACAAACCAGAGCGCCACCAATCTGTCAGTGCGTTAATGATTGCCAAGCCTGCTGCCGCTCCTCGGCAAGCTAACCAACCCAGGGCTGAAAGACCCAGAAGGGAATTCACCCGTTTGAGCATGACCTTGTCGCAGATCTTACCACAGTTGCTCTCAACCAACTTAGTGACCGTCAGAGAGGCTCCGAAGTTTGCAAATACTACATCTCCTAAGTACAATCCAAATGCCCGTTGTACTTATCACTCCGATAGCCCGGGGCATTCCACTGATGACTGTTGGGCATTAAGGAACAAGCTGCAAGACCTTATTGACGCCAAGGAGGTACAGTTTGAGGCATCTGAGAATCCTAATGTAGTGACAGCTCCCCTGCCCGCTCATGGAGTAAATGCTATTGGGGACGAGGATGAAGTGGATGAAGCTGAGTTTGATAGCTGGATTTACCCGGCAACCGACAGTGGACCTAACAATTGGAGTGCAAAGGACCATTTATCTGTTTCTCTTGTTACTGAGTAATGAATTCCCTTGTTTTGGTATCTGTAATAAACAATAAATAAACTCTATGGCCCGGTGTTTTACCCGAGGCACCGTGGTTCTATTTGTGAGGGCATATAAATTGTCATTTCATATATCATAAATGAAAATCTTGGACGTTTTCTCGCATTACAAATCTTATGCTCCTTTTCTGTCTCTCTTTCCTTTACATATATTTCAAAAACAGCTGTATTTACACACACACTCACTCATACAGGTTTCAATCCACTCTGGATCTCACTGGTAACGACTCTGCTACTGCCAGTTATGACTTCGAAAATCCGATCAACTTAGCCGAAGACGAAGGTGAAGATGATTGCGAAGTGCCTGGCGAGCTTGCAAGATTGTTACTTCAGGAAGAGAGGGCAATTCAACCACACGAAGAGCTAGTGGAAAAAATAAACTTGGGTACTGAAGAAGACATGAAAGAGGTAAAGATTGGTGCCAACCTAGAGCTCAGCGTGAAGCAACGGTTGACTCAGATGCTACATGATTATATGGAGATCTTTGACTGGTCCTTCGAAGACATGCCCGGGTTGGATACCGATATTATGGTACATCACTTGCCTACTAAGGAAGACTGCCCTCCGGTAAATTAAAAGGTACGTCGTATGCGTCCAGAGATGTCTGAGAAGATCAAAGCCGAGGTTATGAAACAGTTTGATGCCGGGTTTCTTGCAGTGACTTCTTACCCTCAGTGGGTTGCTAATATGGTGCCGGTACCTAAGAAGGACGGTAAGGTCAGAATGTGTGTCTACTATAGGGATCTGAACAGGGCCAGCCCCAAAGATGACTTCCCTCTACCTCACATTGATGTCCTTGTTGATAATACAGCTCAGCATAAGGTGTTCTCTTTCATGGATGGTTTTTCAGGTTACAATCAGATCAAGATGGCACCTGAAGACATGGAAAAGACTACATTTGTTACTCAGTGGGGCACCTTCTGTTACAAGGTCATGCCATTCGGGTTGAAGAACGCTGGGGCAACCTACCAACGTGCCATGGTTGCTTTATTTCATGATATGATCCATCATGAGATACAAGTGTATGTCGACGACATGATCGCAAGGTCCCAGACTGAGGAAGAGCACCTAGATCATCTGCAGAAGTTGTTTGACCGGTTGAAACTATACCAGCTGAGGTTGAACCCGAACAAGTGCACCTTCGGGGTAAGATCTGGAAAGCTGCTAGGCTTCGTTGTAAGTGATAAGGGCATTCAAGTGGACCCTGCTAAGGTTAAAGCTATTCAAGAGATGCCGGTTCCTAAGACAGAGAAGGAAGTCAGAGGCTTTTTAGGACGCCTGAATTACATTGCTCGCTTCATCTCACACCTAACTGCTACCTGTGAGCCAATCTTCAAGCTGCTGAAGAAAGATCAGGTAGTACGTTGGAACGATGAATGTCAGGCTACTTTTGACAGAATCAAAGAGTACCTCGAAGAACCACCCATCCTTATGCCACCGGTTGAAGGGAGACCTCTGATATTATATCTGACAGTACTTGATAATTCAATGGGGTGTGTGCTGGGGCAGCATGACGAGTCTGGCCGAAAAGAGCATGCCATTTATTACCTTAGCAAAAAGTTTACCGACTGTGAGACCCGATACTCACTGCTTGAGAAAACTTGCTGCGCTTTGGTATGGGCTGCTCGCCGGCTGAGACAGTATATGCTGACTCATACCACCTTGTTGATCTCAAAGATGGATCCTATAAAGTACATATTCGAAAAGCCTGCTCTGTCTGGGAGGATAGCAAGATGGAAAATGATCTTGACGGAATACGACATTCAGTACACGACCCAGAAAGCCATCAAGGGAAGTGTATTGGCAGACCACTTGGCACATCAGGTCGTAGATGACTATCAATCAATGAACTTCGAGTTTCCGGATGAAATCATCATGATAGTAACTGATTGTGAAGTACCTGGACCGGATGAAGGACCTGAGGAAGGATCCCGATGGTCTATGCACTTTGAAGGAGCCTCCAACGCTTTGGGAAATGGTATCGGCGCCATAATCATATCTCCACAAGGTACTCATACTCCACTCACTGCCCGGCTATGTTTCAACTGTACCAACAACATGGCGGAGTATGAGGCGTGCATCATGGGTCTTCAAGCTGCGATCGACCTAAGGATCAAGTTTCTAAGTGTCTTCGGGGATTCCGCTCTCGTGATCAATCAGATCAAAGGAGAGTGGGATACGAAACATCCGAATCTTATTCCTTACAGAGAATGTGTGTTGACCTTAATCCCCCACTTCACGAAGATAACCTTTGAACACTTTCCGAGAGAAGAGAATCAGCTGGCGGACGCGTTAGCTACAATGGCTTCTATGTTCAAAGTTAAATGGGATAATGAGGCTCCCCGGATCATCATCTGGAAACTGGACGAACCGGCATACTGTTGCAATCTCAAGACTGAATTGGTGATTGAGAAGCCTTGGTACCATGAGGTAAAGAGATATTTGGAAGCTCAGGAATACCCTGAAGGTGCATCTGTCAACGATAAGAAGTTTCTGAGAAGGTTCGCAGCGAAGTTCTTCCTTAGCAACGGCATCTTGTACAAGCGAAACCATGATTCAACCTTACTGCGTTATGTGGATAAGACTGGAGCAGAAAGGATCATGGAAGAGCTACATGAAGGGACCTTTGGTACACATTCCAGTGGACACACTACGGCTAAAAAGATCCTTCGGGCAGGGTATTATTGGTCCACAATGGAAGCTGACTGCTACCAACATTCCCGGACATGCCATAAATGCCAGATTTATGCAGACAAGGTGCATGTTCCTCCGGTTCCCCTGAATGTTCTGACTGCGCCTTGGCCGTTTGCAATGTGGGGCATAGACATGATCGGTGAAATTAAACCTATGGCATCCAATGGGCATCGCTTCATCCTAGTGGCGATTGATTATTTTACGAAGTGGGTCGAAGCAGCATCCTATGCTACAGTAACCAAGACTGTTGTGGCACGGTTCATTCGGCATAATCTGATCTGTCGGTACGGTGTCCCGGAAAGAATTATTACAGACAACGGTACCAATCTGAATAACAAGATGATCACTGAGCTCTGCGAGCAGTTCAAAATACAGCACCACAATTCTTCTCCTTACAGACCGAAGATGAATGGGGCTGTAGAAGCAGCAAATAAAAATATCAAGAAAATCGTGCAGAAGATGACAGTGACTTATAAAGATTGGCACGAGATGTTACCGTTCGCTCTACATGGGTACCGTACCTCAGCCAGGACGTCAACCGGGCAACTCCTTTCTCCCTGGTCTACGGCATGGAGGCAGTCTTACCGATCGAAGTGCAAATACCCTCTCTCCGGATAATGAAGGATGCAAATCTGAGTGAAGATGATTGGATCCAGACACGACTTGATCAGTTAAACCTTATCGATAAGAAGAGACTTGCTGCTATCTGCCATGGTCAGACGTATCAGAAACGAATGATCAGGGCATTTAACAAAAAGGTCAGACCACAGGAATATCAAGTTGGGGATCTGGTAATCAAGAGAATCATCCTTCCTCAGAGTGATCCAAGGGGCAAATGGACCCCTACGTACGAAGGGCCATTTGTGGTTAAACATGTGTTCTCAGGAGGAGCCATGATTCTAACCAACATGGATGGTGACGACCTTCCTCACCCCGCCAATGCAGACATAGTAAAAAGATACTACGCATGACAAAAGACCCGCTAGGCTGACATGCCTAGGCAAAAATTAGGGATTCCCGGCGAACCAAAAGGGTTCGGGAAAAATGAAGGGATGAAATTGAAAAGAAATCTGTACACCCGGCAAGTCAAAAACCTGAAAAGGCGGCTTGGGCAAAAAAGGGTATCCCGGTGGACTAAAAACCCGAAAGGGCGGTCCAGGCAAAAATTAGGGATAAAGCGTAATACTGTGTCTCATTGGATCACTTTGCATCCAGAATCCGGTATCTACATCAAGTTCAGACGGCATCGATCAGTCAGCTTCACCTTCAACCAAGGTCATCAAGTGATGAGACGCTCGGAGTTATAATGACAATAGCAGAGTTGAAACCCAGTGGGATCATTCATTTCACACAGCTGTTTTATTTTCTTTTGTACAAAATTTATGTAAACTCTTTTGTTCGGCGACGTTCTCTTACTAGGACGTCAGCCTCTTGTACACAAAACGCCTATTTTCAGGCCATTCAAAAATCAATACAAATATATTTTTCAGTTAAACGTGCCAATTGTTTTTCTTTTCTGTTTTGTTTTGCGAAGAACGTCCAAGGTTCAATTTGTGATATATGCATTGACAATAATTTGCCAACTCATAAATATTTGCATACGAAACAAAGGATTAATTACAGGTAACATTAGAAACAAGGGCAATAAAAGAGTTGTCTAAGCAATCTAATTGTTCTGTCCTCCAAGGTACCAAGGTAGGTTCAGCTAAAGAACATGACCAAGACACCTTAATTCCCCAGAGAGTGAGCCAGCAAGTCAGTGCACTCTTCTCCAAGCAAAATTATCAAATCTTAAGGAAGTTGGGTATCCTCCATCAGATATCAACATTCCCCAGCAGCATATATGCATTCTTAACAAGCATCCCCGGCAGTCTTGGTCTAAAGATTGTTCCCCGGTGGTATACCAAGCATTCATTGGAGTCACTTCCCTAGCATCTCAAAGCTTCCCCAGGAGAGTCCAATCTAGTTCCCCAGGAAAGTTGGAATCCATTTCCCCCAAGCAATAAGCTTATCCCCAGTAGAGTCTGGAAGCTTATCCTCGCAGAGCACGAACGCGTCACCCGGCTTTATTCAAAGAGTTATTTCCTTACCAGGATATAACTGGGTTATCCTCAGCCAAAAGCCAAGGAAAGGTCGTCGTCAACACAGTCTTCTTATCCCTAGAGAAGTCTATTCACACTTCCAATACAACAAGGGTATCCCCAGCAAGTTATTATCAACAACTCAGCAAAGCATCGCTCTCCCCACAGAGTATTGCTTCCCAGCAAGATTGCTAGAGTACTTTGCTCCCCGCAGAGTAATCCATTCGCCAGGTTTATTCCCCAACGGAGTTATCTTCTCCTACCGGTATACTTGCAACTATCATCCCCGGAGGAAGCAAAATCTATTCTCCAACATCAGCCCAGGAGTGACTTCCCGGCACCCGTCAAGGATTTACTTTCCTAGACGAAAAAAAATACATTCATAAACATCTTCATACATTATAGCATGCATACACGCATCATGAACATACAATCTCACGTATTCAGAGAGCATCTCGTATGTCATACCACATGACATCGCATACAACTAACGCTTGTCTTTTCAGGACAAAAGTACAAAAATGATTACCATCAATGGTCGCAACTAAAGATCTGATTCCTGAATCTTGCCAGGGTGTATCTGTTGATGACCAATTACCAGATCCGATTCCTGTATCTTGCCAGGGTGTGTCTGAAGAGTTCGAGGATCCGATACCTGAAGCTTGCTAGGGTGTATCCGTTGAAGACTAACATTACCAGATCCGATTCCTGTATCTTGCCAGGGTGTGTCTGAAGAGTTAGAGGATCCGATACCTGAATCTTGCCAGGGTGTATCCGTTGAAGACTAGCATTACCAGATCCGATTCCTGTATCTTTCCAGGGTGTGTCTGAAGAGTTCGAGGATCCGATACCTGAATCTTGCCAGGGTGTATCCGTTGAAGACTAGCATTACCAGATCCGATTCCTGTATCATGCCAGGGTGTGTCTGAAGAGTTCGAGGATCCGATACCTGAATCTTGCCAGGGTGTATCCGTTGAAGACTAACATTACCAGATCCGATTCTTGTATCTTGCCAGGGTGTGTCTGAAGAGTTCGAGGATCCGATACCTGAATCTTGCCAGGGTGTATCCGTTGAAGACTAGCATTACCAGATCCGATTCCTGTATCTTGCCAGGGTGTGTCTGAAGAGTTCGAGGATCCGATACCTGAATCTTGCCAGGGTGTATCCGTTGAAGACTAGCATTACCAGATCCGATTCGTGTATCTTGCCAGGGTGTGTCTGAAGAGTTCGAGGATCCGATACCTGTATCTTGCCAGGGTGTATTCGTTGAAGACTAACATTACCAGATCCGATTCCTGTATCTTGCCAGGGTGTGTCTGAAGAGTTCGAGGGTCCGATGCCTGAATCTTGCCAGGGTGTATCCGTTGAAGACTAGCATTACCAGATCTGATTCCTGTATCTTGCCAGGGTGTGTCTGAAGAGTTCGAGGATCCGATACCTGAATCTTGCCAGGGCGTATCCGTTGAAGACTAACATTACCAGATCCGATTCTTGTATCTTGCCAGGGTGTGTCTGAAGAGTTCGAGGGTCTGATGCCTGAATCTTGCCAGGGTGTATCCCTTGAAGACTAGCATTACCAGATCCGATTCCTGTATCTTGCCAGGGTGTGTCTGAAGAGTTCGAGGATCCGATACTTGAATCTTGCCAGGGTGTATCCGTTGAAGACTAGCATTACCAGATCTGATTCCTGTATCTTGCCAGGGTGTGTCTGAAGAGTTCGAGGATCCGATACCTGAATCTTGCCAGGGTGTATCCGTTGAAGACTAGCATTACCAGACTCGATTCCTGTATCTCGCCAGGGCACGTCTGAAGAATTCAAAGATCCGATTCCTGTAACCAGTCAGGACATATCTACACAAAGCATCTGAAGACCAGCTCCTGCAACATGTCAGGTACTCATTTTTCCTTTGCAGGTACGCAAGTTCTCGCTAAGGAATCTCTTACGCGATCAACATCCAGATGGCATCTATAAGCCCATCATCCTATTAATCAATCTCTAAATGGCATCTATAAGCCCATTTCCATCACACTGCTACTATGTGAGCGCAAATTTCTGGGCACTCTAGTGTCCAATCATCTTCTACCCTCGGATTACGAAAGGCACGTCAGCCAATCTGCATCCTCAGGTCTAAGAATATTGAACAGGGGCAACTGTTGTACCCCAAAATTTGCCCTCCCATATTCTTCAAGAATTGCAAAGTCAAGCTTCAAAATCTCCCCAAAGGTTGCACAGTTCAAGGGCCTCCTAAGCAGTCAAAATTAGGGTTTTGGTTTTGATCAAGAAAATGAAGTTTCCAAGGGTCCAATCAAGTCCCACATGCCTATAAACATGATCATGCATCCTCATACAAAGTTTCAAGACTTTCAGCACAAAATTGCACAGTCAAAACCCTAATTGCACTACAGTCAACTGTAGGGGCAAAATGGTCATTTGACAGTCAAAAGTTCAAATTTTTGGTCAACATCTCATTTTGAAGCCACAAACATCATTTGATCAATGCTTGATCATGATTCTCAAAGCTAGGCTCAAAAATCATCAAGATGCAAAAGTTTCCTTATTTGGACAGTTGAAAAAGTCAACTGTAAATTGACCAGGGCATAACTTTCACATGGATTATCAGAAAAATTCCATCCAAAGCTCATTTTGAAGAGAAAGACATTTCCTACAACTCCTGTTCATACTCCAAGTCCAAGAAATGCTCTCACAAAAAGTTATCAATTTCAACATTATAGGTCATTTTCAAAAGTCAACAAAAAGGGACTTTAAGTCAAAGGCCATAACTTGAGATTGGTAAATCAAACTGACATGGGACCAAAGACATTGGTTAGAGGACTCAAAGAACTTTCCAAAATGTCTAAGAACATGAGCAAAGCTTAAAAATTGAGCAAGTTATGCCTTGTGGAAGTTGGGAAATTTTTGGATATTTTGAAAAGTCAACATTGATTCAAATGACCTAAAATTGCTAATGGGCTTCTTTTTCTTCCACAATTCATTATCCAAAGCATGCACACGACCATTTGGCCCAAAGGGAAGTTTTTTATTATTTTTATTTATTTATTTGAATTTTTTATTACAATTAATTCATTTAAACTAAATAAAATATGAAAAAATACTAAACTAATGAAATCAAATCTTTTTGTGCAGAAAATACTCTCATTGGACACTCAAGATTCGTGCATAATCATTTTTGGAAGGTTTTGTCATGATTTGATATCAAATAGCATGAAAAAATATTGAAAAAAGATCTTGAAAAATCAAATCTTACAAACCATGAATGCAAAGGTTTTGGATCAAGTTTTCAACCCTAATCACTCTCCTATACATACACAAGCAAGACCTAATGCCTCAGAACCAAAAAGCTGCGCCAGAAATCCTTACACAAACTTGGAATTTTTCAAGAAAACTCCAAATCTGAAAACCTAGTTCTAGGACGATTCAAGGCCAAGTAATTGTTCCATTAGCTTCCTGAGGCGTCAAGGGAAGTTTTCCAATCAAAATCAATCATCCCAACACCCAGAATTGGTATACAGAAATCAAGTTTTCTCACTTTTTTTGCAGAATCGTGTTTTGAGATTTAAACATTTTCATTGCATAATTTTAATGGATTCTTACTAAATGATGCATTCTGAAGCTAACCACATGGATTAATTGCGTTTTTATACACTGTATGCGAATGTACCATTGTTGCTTTTTAGGGTTCTTAAGTTTTCGAATTGGGGGTTTTTAAATATGGAAAAATTGGAGCTTGAAACCTAGACCATCCAACTCAGTGCGCTTGGACGAAGAGAATAAGACCATCGTGCCTAATTTATGAAGCCCCAGGGGCTATTCGCTATTTTTCAGAAAGGTGCCTATGGGGACATTTGAAAAACCGTTGCTAATGGTATTTTGTTTCAGGAAAAGAATAAAGCCAACGAGGAAGACGCTTAGGTGGCTATCAGCGGTTGGCCCGTTTGAAAGTTCGCGCTAAAAATCCACTAACGCGTTTGTTTTGTTTTATATTGATTGCTTATTATATATTATACAAAGAAAACAAAGTGGCGCGTTTGGTAAAGCACAAGACTGGTAAACCATAGGACCTGGGTTCGAGCCCCAGGTCCTCACTCTTTCCCTATTATTTTTCAACTAATGTTCCTATGCAGCGTCAATACTAAAGCATGCCATGCGCTCACGCTACCAAACGTCCACGCGTCCCACTAGATTCAATCAAGGGTCATGATCTGGAGAGCACGGTGAACTCTAGTCAACGCGTATACGTGCTGGCACAAAAGTCCACCAGGCCAAGGATAGATGGGCTCAAATTGCTAAAGAAAAGCCTCACAACTGGGGACAACACCCCCCTGAGGTTTGCAATATTTTTCTTTTTTTTCATTCTTTTTTACTTTCAATTATTATTTTTAATTAATTCTGTTAATTCAATTATTTTCATAATATATAAAAAACACCAAAAAAATCAGAAAAGATAAAAATAATAAATATTTTATTTAACTAGTATTTTTTGTAAATAAATTACATTAATTAACTTTAGTTATTAAATTAGGTTTAATTGAAATATTTTCTTAATTAATTTAAAATTGGTAGAACTAGGGTTTAATTAATTTTTTATCCCTTTTTCTTTTCTTCCATAATAATTAAATATTAAATATTTATTTTTTGTAATTAAATAGCATGTAAATTAATTAGGGTTAATTTTAGGTTAAACTTTAACATGTTTTCATAATAAAATAAAAATTGTAGAATTAGGTTTAATTTTAATTAATTCTTTTTCATTTAAATCTTAAAATACCAAAAACAAATTTCTTTTCCTTTTAAATTTATTAATTTAATAATTGTTTAATTTAATTTAATTAAAAAGGGCCCAACACCCTCGTTTCAACTTTAATTCCAATTCGCATATTTATTTTTTATTCTTTATAATATTTATGTATCTCTCCCAAGGCCATGTAACATTTTTATCTGTCGCACTTTTAATTCTTTATTTTTCTGTCAAATCGGGTTCTGGAAATTTTGGCGATGTGGACCCGCGCCTTTTGTAATAGCTTTAGAACTTTTACTTTTCACAATTTTTAACTGCTAAATCAATGCATGCAAGAATGAATGGACAAAAATAAAAACGAACGCATAGATCACCCATAACCTGACAAGACAAAAATAAATGAATCTGACACACAAATCACACACCACCCCTAGGGTACGCCTCACTGTTGCCTTGCCTCGAAAGGTGATCGTCGAGTAGAGGATGTCTTAGTAAGTCCTCATGATCCGGGAACCTGGCATGAGGGTAGCTTCTAAGGTTTCTTCCCATTGCTCTGGTGATCACCATGTCCCTACAAACTCGAATTGACCCGAACACCTCCAACGGTGGTGCTACCTACCTCTCAATGGTGGGATGACACTACTTTAAAGGACATTTACACAGACGAATTCCTTAGGGTAGGTAGACGACTCGTGGATACTTGCTCTAATTCAAAACAAAACAAATCAAAAATACTTTTCACACCAACACATTTTCAAAAAGCTTTCGAAAGCAATTTTTCAAACACTCTTGAGGACCGATACAAGAGTCGAACTGAAATTTTCAAAGAAACTTTTTAAAACCCACAGTTGAAAAGCAAACAAACCATTTTTGAAAACACAAGTGAGCAAGTATCTAAGAGCCCATGGATAACCATGGATAGAAAGGGTGCTAACATCTTCCCTTTCTATAACCTACCTCCCGAACCGAGAGCAATCTCTTTAAGGAATTTTTCTGTGCTTTTGTCCTTTCCATGTTGGAGAAAATAAAAGACGGTGGCGACTCTTGCTTCCGCGAAATTTCGCGAACCAGCGTTAAACAGTCAGTTCCAGATCCACCAATCACAGTGGTTTACGTTTCAGGGTGCCATAATGCAATTCAATCACACTAATAGCTTCGTATGAGTCCTATAAACACAACACAATCAATAAAAGATGTTAAAAATGCATGAATCGATGATTATGATTTTGAAAAAAAGTGGTAAACCGTATGATTGTGTAGAACGATTCTTTGAGTGTTAAGGCTTGTTTGTGATTGCAATAGGTTCCTGAGTGTCCCAGCAACGTGTTTGAATCTAGAAATCTCCTTGAAAGGGTCTGGAAAGGGGAATTCAGTTTCAAGCTTTCTTGGAATTTTTTCAATTTGATAAGGGTTCTTTGCAGCAGTTTTGCACGTGAGTGAATTTAGGTTTAGCTTCAGTATTTGTATTGGAATGAATTAGGTTAAATCTTTTGTCCAAGAATCCATGGAATAATGTTTTTCATCTTTGATTTCCAATCAAATATTTTTGCATATTTTGATTGAGATAACTTGCTAAAATTGGATGATTTTGTCTCCTTGATTGATACATGAAATCTTCAGCATGTGTTGAGTTTATTTGCATCACAAAAAGATTTGAAAACCATATCTTTTGAATTTTCCTACAATTAAAATCAATTAAATGAATTAATATTAATAAAAATTCAATTAATTAATTAAAAATAAGAAAATAAATCAATTTAAGCTTAATGGGTCGTGCATAGGACTTGGGCAATGTTTCAAGAAAGAATTTGAGGCCCATTAGCAAAAATGAAGTGTTTTGGGCAAAGTTGACTTTTGCAAATTCCCAAAAATTTCCCAACTTCTCCAATGCATATCTTGCTCAATTTTGATCATATGAACATGTTCTTGGACATTTTGGAAAGGTCTTGAAGTCCTCTAACCAATGCCTTTGGTCCCATGTCATTTTGATTTACCAATATCAAGTTATTGTCTTTGACTTAAAGTGCCTTTTTGTTGACTTTTGAAATTGACCTATAATGTAGAAATTGATAACCTTTGATGAGAGCATTTCTTGGACTTGGAATGTGAAGATGAGTTATAGGAAATGTCATCCCCTTCAAAATGAGCATTGGATGGGATTTTTCTGATGAACTGTGCAAAAGTTATGCCTTGGTCAAGTTACAGTTGACTTTTCAGCTGTCCAAAAATAGTAACTTTTGGCATCTTGATGATTTTTGAGCCATGCTTGAGGAATCATGATCAAGACTTGATCAAATGATGATTGTGGATTCAAAATAAGATGTTGACCAAAGTTTTTTGACTTTTGACTGTAAAATGACCATTTTGCCCCTGCAGTTGATTGTGAATTAAATAGGGCTTTTGACTGTGCAACTTGATGCTGTGAGCTATGACACTTGACATGTAGATGCTTGACAATGTATATAGGAATATATGGCTTGATTTAGCCCTTGAAAACCTCAAATTCACTGAAGGAACCAAAACCCTAATTTGACTGGCTTAGGAGGATGTTTGGACTGTGCAATCCCTTGAGAAATCTTGAACCATTGAGATGATGCTTGTCAAATCTTGAAGAATATGGGAGGGCAAATTTTGGGGTACAACAGTAAGCCATCAAAGATTCCAATGCATCCCACGTGCATTCTTGAAAGAGAAGAGGTAAGAAAAAAGGTAGAACAGAAGGTCTACAGAGGTATGATTGGTTCTCTTCTTTATCTAACAGCCTCAAGGCCTGATATTTTATTCAGTGTATGCATTTATGCAAGATTCCAATCAGATCCTAGAGAATCTCACTTAACAACTGTTAAGCGAATTTTCAAGTATATGACAGGTACTACTAATCTGGGTTTGTTTTATTGAAAATCTAGTGATTACAGCTTAGTAGGTTACTGTGATGTTGACTTTGCTGGAGACAGAGTTGAACGTAAAAGCACTTGTGGAAGCTTCCAGTTTCTGGGAGAAAATTTGATCTCGTGGTCCAGTAAAAGACAATCCACCATTGCTCTATCAACAACAGAAGTTGAATACATAGCAGCAGCTGGATGCAGCACACAAATGCTATGGATGAAAAGTCAACTTGAGGACTTCCAGATTTATGAGAGTAACATTCTTATACTCTGTGAAAACACCTATGCTATTTGCTTAAGTAAAAATCCAATTTTGCATTCTAGGGCTAAGCATATAGAAATAATACATCATTTTATTAGGGACTATATTCAGAAAGGAATCTTAAACTTAAAATTTATTGATACAGACCATCAATGGGCTGATATCTTTACAAAACCACTTTCTGAAGATAGGTTCAACTTCATTCTGAATCATCTCAGCATGAAGCTCTGTCCAGAATAAAACTGTTTTAATTTTATATATTAACCTTCAGAATTATGTTTATTTCTCTGTGAACTTCTGATCAATCCTCTTTCAGAACTTTTAGAAATGCAGATTGTATCAGAATCTATCCATGAAGCTCTGAGCTCTTCAGTTCAAGGATAGAAGTGATGTTCACTCAAAGCAAACAAGTGTCATCCAGTCATCAGCTTTTTCCTGAGGCTGAACACGCGTTCACGCTTCTGAAAAGGCAAAGCGCTGATTGGATGCATTGAGACACATGTCACTGGTAACCGTTTAAGTATCTTTCTGAAATCCCCTAAAATCAGCCATCATTAAATGCTATTAATCATGATTTATTTCTCTCTCTTAACCGTTTATGTTTTCAAAAACTTTTTCGAAATCTATTTAAACACCATTCACAACTTTTACCCTAACTTTCGTTTTCAATCAATACTTCTGTTTTTTGTGTTCTTCTTTCTCAAGAAACCCCTTAAAGCTTTTTCAAAAAATCCTCGTGTGAACATGGCTTCTAGCAGCAATCTTTCATCAGGTTCCCAGAAAGATGCATCAGTTGAGAAATATGAAGTTCCTCTCAGAATGCTACTCACTCCAGTCAAGAACCTTGAAGTTCTGTCAGAGATAATAGTAGATTTCAATAGTCTGAAGGAAAATGGTTTTGATTTATCAGAAGAGATTCAAGCTCAAGGATGGGAGAAATATTTCGACAGGCTGGTGGGTCCAACTTTTCCTATCTTGGTTAAGGAATTTTGGATTCACGCCTCTTCCTCAAATCACCAAGTCACTTCTTACATCATGGGGAAGAAGATTGTGATTACTGAAGACCTAATTGCAAGACTCATTGGGTACAATGGTGGTGGTATTCGCTGTATAGACATGGCAGAAAGATGCCCAGATGTTGCAGTTATAGCAAGGGAAATTTTCACGCTGGGGCTTCCCTCCAGCAAGATAAGGGATTTGAGAGATAAGCACAGAATTTAGGCAAAGATTATTCTGGGATGTTTCAACCACAGGAAGCCTACCAGCTCTCCTTATTACATAAACATAGATCAGCAGTTTCTGATCTATTTTATTTCTCAGAGGGTAAATATTAATCTAGCTCATCTTCTGTTCAACCATCTGAGAACAAGTGTTAAGGAGACAAGAGAAGATGAACGCACTAAAAGGGATTGGATACCCTTGGGAAGATTGATATCAGATATTCTGACTGAGAATAGGCTTATTGAACATTTGACAGAGGCACACGAGATCAGCACCCTGGAACCTTCTATTGGCAAGCAGCTGAATGCCAAGAATCTAAAGAAGATGAAGCTGATAGAGAACATTAAGAAGGAGCCCAACATCACTCCTTTTGCTGAAATCTCCAGCAAGAGAGTCCCTCTGGACGATTTCCCTATGTTCTCAGAGATTGACTCCAAGCCTCAAATCATTCTGAGATATTTGGATGTGTGCAAAGCTGATGGTACAACACCTAATCTAAATATTCAAGATCTTCAGCAGAAGGCACCAGAGGTTGCTCTAAAGAAGACAAAGAAGAGAAAAGCTGCTCCAGAAGGATCATCACAACAGACTCCAAAGAAAAGAGGTAATCCTGTTTCTGTATCTGTTTTAAATTCAACTGTTGTTTCCATATCTATTCCTACACCCATTCCAACTCCATCTGATATCCCAACACCCTAAACCTTTGAAGATTTTGACACTGACTTTGACCCTTCTGAGTCATTAACTCTCAGAAGATCCCTCTCCAAACCATAAAATCCAAACACTACAACCATACCAGAACCAGAACTTGTGCAAGTTCTTTTTGATACAGAACAACACTCTTCCGCTCCCCAAACAATCAATCCAAATCCAAACTCAGAAATTCCCATTTCTCCATAACCTGACATCCCACTTTCACCAATACCAGAAACTCCACTCTCTCCAATACCTGAACCAGAAATCCCACAACCTTCCTCTCCTCAACCAGAAAGTAATCCACCATCTCCTCAACATGCACAATCCCCACAACCTGAGACTCAAAACTCTGAGGCTCAAACCTCTGAATCTCCTGAACCACAACCTTTGGCCATTCAATTGCCTTATGGTACAACTGTTAATATGTCTCAACTTCCCTCCTCACCAGAAACAACTCCTCCAAACACCCCATCAAGTCCAATCGTTATTTCTGATTCTCTTACTCCCTCACCTAAGAAAAATACAGTAAACCACGGCAAGACAGTCATTTACCTAACAATCCTTGAACGCCTTGCTGCAATAAACCAGAAAACTGCCATCCCTAAACCGAAACAACCAGATGTTGGTTCCAGCATTTTGAACTTTGAATCAGATATGCAGAAGTGGATCACTTCTTTGAAACAAGCAAGTCTGGAAGTGGTTGATCTTGCTGTATCAGATCATCTATGGACTCAATTCAGAAGATGGGTATGCGCTGAAACCTTCAAGCTGCAAGACCAGAGCTATGGACAGGCTCAACAGAACTTCAGCAATCTGCTGAAGGAAATGGAAGTTCCAGTTCTGAGCAAGCTGCTGAAGGAAGAAGTTCTCCATCTGGACAGTGAGCCTTGGTCTGAAAAGCATCCAGCATCTAAAGTTCAACCTGCAGAAGAACAGATAATTCAAGATGAAGACTTGGGTCAAGCAAAAGAAACTACAGAACGCTCTGAGAAGCAGCCTGTATCTGAAGATCCTCAAGGTTCCTCTCTTAACAGGCAGACTCTAGAAGATTTGAAGAGATTAGATATGCTGATGAATGAACGGATGGACAAGCAGGATATTAAGATTGATTCTATAGAAAACATGGTATCTAAGCAAAACTAAACCAGCGAACAAATCAAGAGCGTGTTGAAAGCTCTGTTCACACGACTTCCTCCTTCTTCTTAGATTTTTTCTTATGTTTTCCTTGTTTTCTTTACATGTTTGTCTGTAATATTTTTACTTGTTCTAAACTATCATTGCTTCTGTTTTAATACAAACGTGTTTTGCTCTAATCTTTTTAACTCTGATTAACTATGCTTTTTGATAGCTGACAAAAAGGGGGAGAAAGAATGATATTTTTCAATAACGGTTTACTGAGACAAAAGTCTCAAACATTCTAACATTCTTATATATTTGAATGTCCTTGTTCTGAAAAGCTTACAGGTACAAGAATCTGAAGAACTCTGATAAAGCAAAATTCTGATGCTCAAAGAAAGGTTCAGTAAAGTTCTGATGCTCAAGGTCTCAAGGAATCAAAGGGAAATAATCAACTCAGGGGGAGTTTTTCTCATCACTACTCTGATATTTTTATTCCCTATCCTCTTAGCTCTGATACTTTTATTCATTATTTGATTATCTCTGATATGATTTCCTCTTTATTCTTAAAATCTGATACTCTCATCATTCTATTTTAATTGAAAAAAATCTAGTTTTTGTCATCATCAAAAAGGGGGAGATTGTTAGAACATAGTTTGATTCTACAACCCTCAGTTAGAGTTTTGATGATAACAAAATACAAGATTAAATGAATTATGAGTTTTATATATGACATAGATGTTACCTAAAAATTATGTTGTGTATTTACAGGAAACTCTGATGGAATCAGCATCAGAACATCAGTATCAACATCAGAAGATATGTCTGCATCAGAAGATCAGTACATGTGCTTACACTGTAGTCTGATGAACAGAATCTGCGCTCAACATACTCTGACTCTGATCAAGATCCTAATCATGTCATCAGCATTCAGAAGCGCCAGAATAAGCTAAAGCCAAGAACACTCTGACTTTTATTAAGTAGAACATTCTGAAGTGTCAACGTTACTGCATTCAAGGCAGATTAATTACCAACGGCTTTATTCCAAGACAAATATCTTCTCAAAAAGGAAAGAATGTTATGAGCATTGAAATGGAATTATTGACAGCAACGTATCTATTTCCAAGGCTACTTAAACAAATCAGTGAGAAGAGAAATGGCTAATACTCAACAATACTCTTTCACGCACATACGCATAAGCTAATCATCTCCACGTTCTCACTCATCCAGTTTTGCTAAAGCTCTCAACCGCTTACTCTATAGTTCTAGCAATCTAGTTTCACATAAGCTTCATTTTGTGTATTATCACAGTTGTGATATATAGTTTTTCTAGAAACATCAAACACACATTTTGTTCATTTATCTGTAAAAGAATTTCCTTGAGAAACCGGTCTGTGGTTAGACTCAAGAAGGCTTTAGTAGTTGTTAAAGCAGTTTTGTATTCAGTTGAATATAGTGGATTAAGACCTCGTTGGAGAGAGGAGAAATCACCTTGACGGGTGGACTGGAGTAGTTTGAGATCAAACGAACCAGGATAAAAATAACGTGTTGTCTGCATTTGATTTCAAGTTTTAACAATTCAACCCCCCTTCTTGTGTTTTTCACATCTTCAGCGTCGACATGAAGATTGTTAACCTTTGTATCTCTGAATAGGAGAAACTTAAATAAGGGCCGTTGTTGTACCTTAATTTTTTCCCCTAATATTCCTTCATCATATCATGTTGATTCTATCACAGCAAGATCACATTAGGATTCTTGGTTCCCCTCCCTATATTTAGCCCTGCTCTTTGAGGAATCACCAAGCACCTTGAATTGTGTTCTTTTATGATCATGGATATTTTTGTCTTGATTTCTTCTATTAATTAATAAAATGCAATGTTGGTTTGTCTTGTATGTTACCCATGTAGGTAAAGGCAATAAGATTCAGTAAGTTACTCCATGGGTTCATGAGTTTATTTCCATGCCCTAATCAATAAAGCTTGAGAAGTTCAAACCTGACCATTGGATTTGTTTTGGAGGAAATGGCATGGCAATCTTATTTTGGTTCACCACATTTCAATATTATCAAATTTGGTTCAAACGTACAAGGGGTTGATTGAAGAAATAGTCATGTTTGGACAAGACTTTGTTCCATTTGGTCACAAGTGCATATCTCTCTCAATTATCAAGATATGGAAGTATTTGTGGTTTCTATGAGTTCTCATTTTAATCCTCAACAACTTATATTTACAAATCATTTGTATTGGTACAAGAAGTTTGTTCAAAATTGTCAAAGTTCCTCAAGGCATTTTTTTAAACTAGGATGTTGTACCCCAAAATTTGCCCTCCCATATTCTTCAAGATTTGGCAAGATCAATCTCCAGATGGTTCAAAATCTCTCAAGGGTTGCACAGTCCAATTGCCTCCTAACACAGTTAAAATTAGGGTTTTGGTTCTTACAAGGAAGTTGAGGTTTCCAAGGGTCCAATCAAGTCCTACATGCCTATTGTGATACGGTGGGAGAACTGACTAGGGTTTTGCGTTTGTTTTCGCAAATGTTTCGGTTGAGCAAGAGTCGCCACCGACTTTTTATTTTATCCTAAGGAAAGGTTTAAAAATCACAACAAAAACCTTTGAGATTTTTCTTGGGTTCGGGGAGTAGATTATAGAAGGGGAAGGTATTAGCACCCCTTCTATCCATGGTTATCCATGGGCTCTTAGATACTTGCTTAGATCAACTTGCCTTGGTTTTCAATTGTTTGAAATGGTGCTTTGTGTATGGTTTTGAAAATGTTTTTGAAAAGATGCCTTGTATAGGCTACCCTTGTAACAATTCTTTACTCGAATGTTTTACAAAAGGTGTTTTGTCTTTTAAAAAGATGTTTCAAGGTTTTTGAAAGTTTGTTTTAAAAGTGTTTGTGAATTGGGTTTTGAAATAAGGCAAGTGTTTTCTTGGAAAGTTGACAAGTACTTAAGAGTTCATCTACCCTAAAATTTTCTCAAAGATTTTTGTTTATGTTTCAAACCTTTTGACAATTTTGTTCCACCATTGCATTTGGTGGACAATCTTGTTTTAGGAGTTTAAAGGGACGGGCGCGGGTCATCGTTTAGACCATAGTTGCAATTTGTGTTAAATGTCTTTGGGCAATTTTCTTTAAAAGGGACTTGATCATTCATTTAAGCAACATTTTGTGGGACTATGATCATTTTGATTGTTTGTTTTTACCCAAAGAAATTCAACATACAATATGGCCCAATTATTTGAAGGCAACAAAGTGGAATACCCTAGGGGTGCAAGTGTGAAATGTGTTGTCCATTTTTCATGCTCATTTATCTTGTATTAGGTCCCACTATTTTTGTTCGTTTTTATTCGCATACAAAACCCTAATTCTAGCATAGTATGTTTAGAAAGCGATAAAAGTGCGAAATTTAAAATCGTACGCTATTACAACATAATAATATGGGGAGGGGGGTACAATGTTTCAAATGGGGATATTTAGACAAGAAATTGAAACCTAAGATTATTACATCAATTTTGAATTTATACAATTTAATGTACAATAGTTAAATAAAAATGGAATAAAATATGTAAGATGCAAAAATGTTTTGTATGTATGAAAAAAAAGTATTATTTATGTGAAATAAACAAGAAAATAAAAAAGATATTATTTTGGAGTATTTTTGAATTTAGGGCAAAACCCTAATTTTTTTAAATCAAAGGGGTATTAATTAATTAATTCATATAATATCTATTATTTACATACAAAAGTAAAATAAAATATGGTATATTTGTAAAAAGGCATTTTTTCAGTATTATATATTAAAAATATGTACATTTTTTTTGGTATTTTTATCCTAAGTATATTAATATACCTATTCATTTATATTATTTATAAAAATTATGTTTTATACACATTAATTAATAATATTCAATATAAAAAGTATTTATTATTTTTTTTATGAAATATTTTCAGGAAGTAAAAATAAGATAAAAATATGTACAAAAATATATTTGGTATTATCTTAATATTTTAAACAAAAAAAAAGCATATATATGTATATTTTATTTATTTATGTACAAACAAAAGAAATAATCAAATAAATATGCAATAAATTCAAAAAATGATGGAAAAAATATTTTTATGTTTTTAATATGCTGAGAAAAAATAAATGAACCAATCACAAAAAGGCAAAAGTCAAAAATATTAAAAATGAAGCAAATGGGCTCAGGGGTGCAAAACCAAAAAGGGTGGTGTGAAAAGCAACTCAGAAGCAAGCCCAGCCCAAAATCACCTTTCTTCAACCTTTGAACAAAAATGTTCAGAAAACACGCGCCAAGAGCTCCATTTGAATGTCCTGATTCTTTGATTTTTTGAACAAACTTCCAACACAAAAAATGTTAAGCATGAAACCACGATTCTAACCATATGCATAACTTGATCTAACTCTCTAAGATGAGGGAGAATTTCTCCTCCCCCAAATTTTAACCTAGTTTTTCTGCCATTTTCAAACTCCAAATTCTCACAACTCAAGCAAAAGAAATGGAAAGTAAAAACATGTACATATTCAGTGGCATGAGTAGAACCTTGTTTCTTCACAAACTTAAAGCTAATGATGCCTAATAAGAGAGATACGGATTCAAAATTTTACCTATTCAGTTGAACTTCTATCTGGAGATGTAGGAACTTTCAGTGCAAGGTGATGATTGGAGAAGCTTCCTTGAGGTCCAGGGATGCTATTCCAATGTTTACTTTGTCTTGAAAGCTTCTGAATCAAGCTAGAGAACTTCACCTGCAAGTCAGAAATGTGAAAATGGTGGAAGTGGTTAGAGCAATTACAGGTCGTGCCTTAGCTTTTGGATAGCTTGCATAGGTGGTAAGGAAGGTATATGAACTGGTTTTGGCAAGAATGCTTGAGAGAAATAGAAGTTGGCACTCAAACTGCAGAGGCAACTCTGTTTTTGCAGTTTGATGGTGTTTTTTGGTTTGATGATGTTTTGGAGGTAAATGGCTCGTGCAAAGGCTTGGTTATGATGTGTGTAGTGTGTTTGATAACTTAGTTCTTGTGTGTATATGCTGAGATGGAAGTTGTGTTATGTTATGGCACTTTTCTTCACTCTTAAGCAACAAAATGCAACTTGATGTTTTAGGTCAGTAGGGGACCTCTAATCCTGCTGCAAAGCTTCTCTTGATCAGAGTAATTTGTCCATAATCTTGTGCCAAAGAGATTTAGTTTGTACTTGCTTGATGTTCAATTTGACATAAAGTGAACTTTTGCAAAAATGGATAGTTTACTTTTTCCAAATTGGGATTAATCCTCTAGACAAAGCTTGAACTCAAAGAACTTGGTCTTGGCACAAAGAATATGCATTAAATTTATGAGTGTAACTTGGTTTAAGGACCTGTAATCTAATCTAAAGCATGCTGAGTTCAAATTGCAAGGTTATGAATATGTAACTTGGTCATGAACAAAGTGGTTTTTTGCTATATTGTGAAATTCGATTCTCTCTAACCATGAGGTTGTTTGAGAAGTTCTTGGACATTTTGGAAAGCTTGGAATGTGTACTACAATCCATATTTGAAGTGCAATTTGAAATTCAAAGTGGAAGTGTATGGAAAATGGCCTTGAAGTGGGGTAGAAAACCTTGTCAAAATAGGTCAAAAATTCACTAAGTTAAGAATGGTTTAGTGCTCTTATTCAAAAATTTGTAACTTGAGATACAAGCTTCAAATGAGAAAACTTTGTGAATCAAAGTTGTAGATCATGCAACAAACTACAACTTTCATGTTTTGACTTTTGTTTGAATCCAAATGAATCATGGTGAAAAACTGGGGCAAAGTTGGGGAAAAAATTAGGGTTTTCCATAACTTAGAAAAATTCTAAGTTATGAAAAATTCCATTTTAAACCCTAATTTGCATTTTGTGATTTCTTGGTGAACAAGTTTCATGATTTGGTATGTTTTGATGAAAAATGAATCTTGACTCTTGATTTTGACCAAAAAGTCAAAGTTTGACTTTTCAGTATACAGTCAAAATTGATCAATTGACTGGGAAATTCAACTGTCAATCCTGTGTACTTGGGATCTTTTGAGTTTGTTGATCATGTCAAGATAATTCTATGGGGTCCTTGAGTCCATGTGTGAGCTTGGTTTGCCATTGGCTAGGTCAAACAGTCAAAAATTGCCTTTGTGCAGTCAAAACCCTAAAAATAACCATTTTGCCCTTTTGGTGATTTGATCAAATTTCTTGGGGAATTGTGATCCAAACTTGACCAAATGATTAATATGAGTTCATAATGTTGATGTGGGTCAAATTTCATGAGGTTTGACTGTCAATTGGCTACAGTTGACTTTTTTCCCCAATACAGTTGATTTCTAGGTCAACTGTCCAATTGATTGGGCAAAACTTGGAATCAAGACTTGAAACTTGATATGGGTAAACTTGGGAGTCCAATATGAAGCATGAAAGTCATCTTAGGCATTCTAGGTCAAAACATCTTTGTGCAAACACAAACCCTAATTTGAGTCAACAGTGCAAGGAGAAGTCTTGAGCAGATGAAATCCTAGCTGGGTCTTGAGCTTCAAGGGCTTTGTGGTGAGAAATCAATGAGAAGTGGGAGGGAAAATTTTGGGGTACAACAGTTGCCCCTGTTCAATATTCTTGAATCCGAAGAGTTAGATTGGCAAGTTTGCCTTTCGTGACTCGAGGGTAAAAGGAGATTGGACACTAGAGTGCCCGGAAATTTGCACTTGTCAAAGCAATGGATGCGGGAATGGGCTTAGAGATGCCATTTGGAGATGGGCTTAACGATGCCATCTGGGAGAGTGACAGAAATCTTGTCGGGGATGGGCTTAGAGATGCCATCTGGAAGGGAATACCAGGAAGGTGTCCAAGCTTTGGACCATCTCTGAACTGGGAGTCTGAACAAGCAATAGATTGACATTCGTTGTTGGGAGGAATCTGTAAACTTTTTTCAGTGGTTTGGAGAAGAAGCTGAACAAGCGATAGGTTAACATTCGTTTACTTGGAGAACCCGTGAACTGTTTTCAGAAATCTTGAAGTTGAATAAGCAATAGAGCAGCATACGTTGTTGGGAAGCGTCCGTGAACTGTTTTCAGAAGTTGCATCTGAACAAGTCGATAGATTAACATCCAATGTTGGTAAGAATCCATAAACTGTTTTCAGAAGTCTTGAAGAAGATTCTGAACAAGTGACAGGTTAACATCCATTAACTTGGAGAACCCGTGAACTGTTTTCAGAAATCTTGAAGTTGAATAAGCAATAGAGCAGCATCCGTTGTTGGGAAGCGTCCGTAAACTGTTTTCAGAAGTTGCATCTGAACAAGTTGATAGATTAACATCCGTTGTTGGGAAGAATCTATGAACTGTTTTCAGAAGTCTTGAAGAAGAATCTGAACGAGTGACAGGTTAACATCCGTTTACTTGGAGAACCCGTTAACTGTTTTCAGAAATCTCGAAGTTGAATAATTTTAGTCTGTCGACTGATCTTTCCTGAAAAGGTAATGAGTTAGTTGTATGCAATGTTATGATGCATGATGCAATATACGTGACATCAATGTTTATGACACGAATGCGATGAATGCGCGTGTAAGCTGACGAGCTATCTTGCTGAGGATAAATGAATCCGAGGTGGCTGAAGATAAAAGCATCTTGACTGCTGCCCGGGAAAATAAATCCTTGGCTGCTGCTGGGGAAGAGAATTCCTGATGACCTCTACTGGGGAGTATCAATCTAGTAGGCTCATGCTGGGGAGGTAAGACTGATAATCCTCAACTTGATGGGAAGTAATTCTGGCGATTTCACTGGGGAACTCAAGATTTCTCTTCCTAAAACTCTATGGGGAGAAGGCTCATTAGTCTGGCTCCGCTGGGGATATTGGAAATTTGCACTCTGAGAAAAAATGAGTTCTGGAGGATCCTCTGGATGGTGATAACAAAGATAAGCTCCTCTGGGGATCATATTGATAAGCTGTGTTGGGAAACTCTTGATGAACTTCGCTGGGGATAGGAAGAATTCTGGCGAGTGCGATCTTCTGTGGCTGTTAGCTGAGGATAACCCAGTTATAAGCCTCTGTGGGGAATAACTTTGAATAAAACTCGGGAGAGACGTTCGTGCTCTGTGGGGAGATACTTTCCAGAATCTTACCGGGGATAAGCCTCGAGAGTCTGCTGGAGATAAACCTCAGGGTTCACTAGGGATGTGGATTCCAAATCTCTTGGGGGGTTTCCTTCGAAAGGGTGTCAAGATATCAATCTGCACCTTCATCCTATCAGTAATCCTCCTTTTTTAGGTTCATCTAGGGAGTGATTATGTTTCAAATGCATATGCCTATTTAACAAAACATTGGACGTTTCTCAAAATAAAACAAATAGTGCAAGAGAAAAAGAAAAGGGAAATGACACAAATTTCTGGGGAAAGTATTTGTATTGATTTTCTTTGAGTATGTTTGTACAAAGGAGACAATCATCCTAGTAAGAGGATTCTGTCGTAAATATTGAAAGATTTATACAAAATAAAGGATGGCTATGTGAAATAATTCCATGGGATTCCATTCCGCCATAGCTTTCACAACCCTGAATATCTGTCCATTCAATGCTTCACTTGACGATGACGGGATTGATCAGAAGCCTGGAACCGGTTGATGAAGAGATTGTCTTTGAATTGATCCGACGAGACATAGTCATATGCTCCAATTCCCTAACTTTTGCCTGAATCGCCCTTTCGGGTTTTCGATCCACCGGGAAACCCCTTTTTGCCCAAGCCTCCCTTTCGGGTTTTCGACTTGCCGGGTGTACAGATTTTTTTGTTTTTATCCCTAATTTTTGCCTGAACCGCCCTTTCGGGTTTTTGGTTCACCGGGATGCCCATTTTTGCCCAAGCCGCCCTTTCGGGTTTTCGACTTGTCGGGTTATTTTATGCGTAGTATCTTTTGACTATGTCTGCGTTTGCAGGGTGCGGCAAATCGCCGCCGTCCATGGTGGTCAGAATCATTGCACCAACAGAAAATATGCTTTTGATCACAAATGGTCCTTCATATGTAGGAGTCCATTTTCCCCTGGGATCACTTTGCGGCAAGATAATCCGCTTGATTACGAGATCCCCGACTTGATACACTTGACGTCTGACTTTCTTATTGAAGGCCTTGATCATCCGCTTTTGATACGTCTGACCATGGCATATAGCAGCAAGTCACTTCTCGTCGATCAGATTGAGTTGATCAAGTCGGGTCTGCATCCAATCATCTTCATTCAAACCTGCATCCTTCATAATCCTTAGAGAGGGGATCTGGACTTCCATAGGCAAAACAGCTTCCATGCCATAAACCAAAGAAAATGGGGTTGCCCCAGTTGAAGTACATGTCGTCGTACGGTATCCATGCAGAGCAAACGGTAACATCTCATGCCAGTCTTTGTAAGTGACTGTCATTTTCTAAATGATCTTCTTAATGTTTTTGTTCGCAGCTTCAACAGCACCGTTCATCTTCGGCCGATAGGGAGATGAATTGTGATGATAAATCTTGAACTATTCGCATAATGCAGTGATCATTGTGTTATTCAGATTTGTACCGTTGTCTGTGATGATCCTGTCTGGAACACCATACCGACATATGAGGTTTTGCTTGATGAAGCGGGCAACCACATTTTTAGTAACAGAGGCGAAGGAAGCTGCTTCGACCCATTTAGTGAAGTAGTCAATGGCGACTAGGATGAAGCGATGTCCGTTGGAAGCCGTGGGCTTGATCTCTCCAATCATATCAATGCCCCACATTGCAAAGGGCCACGGAGCAGTCAGGACGTTGAGGGGAACCGGAGGAATATGAACTTTGTCAGCATAGACTTGACACTTGTGACAAGTACGGGAATGTTGATGGCAGTCAGCTTCCATGGTAGACCAATAATAGCCTGCCCTTAGGATCTTCTTAGCCATTGTATGCCCGCTCAAGTGAGTGCCAAATGTGCCGCTGTGTATATCAGTCATGATCAATTCTGCTTCAGCTTTATCCACACATCGGAGTAATACACAATCATGGCTTCGTTTGTAAAGGATGCCGTTTCTCAGGAAGAACTTAGCAGCGAATTTCCTTAAGAACTTCTTGTCATTTACGGAAGCTCCTTCAGGATAATCTCTGGTCTCGAGATACCTTTTGATTTCATGGAACCAAGGTTGTTCCACTACTTCTTCGGTATTAATCTCGTGGCAATGTGTCGGTTCATCCATTCGCTTGATGGTGATTTGGGGAGCCTCGTTATCCCAGTTGAGTTTAAACATGGAGGACATTGTGGCTAGAGCATCGGCTAGCTGATTCTCTTCTCGCGGGAAATGCTCGAAGGTAATTTGCTCGAAATGCGGCAACAATGTCAGGACATGTTCTTTGTATGGGATAAGATTAGGATGCTTAGTATCCCAATCTCCTTTGATTTGGCTGATGACCAAAGCCGAGTCCCCAAATACGACCAAAGATTTGATCCCCAAGTCTATAGCAGCCTCGAGACCAAAGATGCAAGCTTCATACTCAGCCATGTTGTTTGTGCAGCTGAAACAAAGTCGGGCCGTGAAAGGAGTGTGACAACCTTCCGGAGAAATGAGTACTGCGCCAATGCCGTTTCCAAGTGCATTTGAAGCACCATCAAAGTACCGGGTCCATCGGGATCCCTTTTCGGGTTCGTCATACGGTCCGTCACTTTCAACGTTGTCCAAATTCATGATGTCCTCGTCTGGGAAGTCAAATCTCATGGGTTGATAGTCTTCGATAGCCTGATGAGCCAGATGGTCAGCTAGTACACTCCCTTTTATAGCTTTTTGGGTGGTGTACTGGATGTCATACTCGGTTAAGATCATTTGCCATCTAGCTATCCTTCCAGATAAAGCGGGCTTCTCGAAGATATACTTGATAGGATCCATCTTGGAAATCAACAAGGTGGTATGAGTCAACATATACTGTCTTAGTCGGCGAGCAGCCCATACCAAAGCGCAGCAAGTTTTCTCGAGCAGTGAGTAGCGAGTCTCACAGTCGGTAAACTTTTTACTAAGGTAATAAATAGCATGCTCTTTTCGACCAGACTCGTCATGCTGGCCCAAAACACACCCCATTGAGTTATCCAAGACGGTCAAATACATGATCAACGGTCTTCCTTCGACGGGTGGCATCAGAATAGGAGGTTCTAGTAAATACTCCTTGATTCTATCAAAAGCAGCTTGACAATCATCGTTCCATTCAACTACCTGATCTTTCTTCAAGAGTTTGAAAATTGGCTCACAGGTAGAAGTCAGATGCGAGATGAATCTCGCAATATAGTTTATGCGCCCCAAGAATCCTCTAACCTCCTTTTCAGTACGGGGTGCAGGCATCTCTTATATTGCTTTCACTTTTGCCGGATCAACTTCAATGCCTTTGTTGCTTACAATGAATCCCAGGAGTTTACCAGACCTAACTCCAAAAGTGCATTTGCTTGGATTCAGCCTGAGCTTGTACTCTTTTAACCTGGCAAACAGCTTCTCCAGATGTTCAAGGTGTTCTTCCTCTGTTTGTGATCGAGCTATCATATCGTCTACGTAAACTTCAATCTCATGATGTATCATGTCATGAAATAAAGCTACCATGGCGCGTTGATAAGTTGCCCCTGCGTTCTTCAGTCCGAACGGCATCACTTTGTAACAGAAAGTGCCCCATTGTGTAACAAAAGTTGTTTTCTCCATATCCTCGGGAGCCATTTTGATTTGGTTGTAGCCCGAGAATCCGTCCATGAAGGAAAACACTTTATGCTGAGCTGTATTGTCGATTAAGATGTCAATATGAGGTAGCGGGAAATCATCTTTAGGGCTGGCCCTATTCAAATCCCGGTAGTCCACACACATTCTGACTTTGCCATCTTTCTTTGGTACTGGTACAATGTTAGCGACCCATTGAGGATAGGACGTAACTGCCAGGAAGCCAGCATCGAATTGCTTCATTACTTCTGCTTTGATCTTTTCGGACATGTCAGGCCTCATTCGGCGAACTTTTTGCTTCATAGGTGGACAGTCTTCTCTTGTGGGGAGACGGTGAACCACGATGTCGGTGTCTAGACCCGGCATGTCTTCGTAGGACCAAGCGAAGATTTCAACATACTCATTCAGTAACTGTACCAAGCGCTCCTTGACTTTTGGTTCCAGGTTGGCACCCACTTGCACCTCCTTCCGATTCTCCTCGGTTCCCAAATTAACAGCTTCCAATGGCTCTTCATGCGGTAAGATGGCCCTTTCCTCTTGTTGCAGAAGTCTGGCTAGTTCCCCGGGTACTTCACAACCTTCGTCATCTTCATACTCGGCTAGATTGACCAGATCTTCAGAGTTATTGAAAGATACAGCAGAATAGTCACCCATGGAATCCGGAGTGGATGGGTACCTGCATCGGTGAGTGTGGGTGTGTGTAAGGGATAGCCATCCTTAAACAAAAATGCAAAAGGAAAGAAAATGAACATAAGCAGTTTATCAAATGAAAAACGTCCAATGAATCATTAAACATGGCATATGAATATGAAAAATAGTCAAAACCCTTACAAGTGGACCTACATGCCCCGGGAAAGGCAGGAGGTGGAAAGATAGTGTACGGATTGTTTGAAAGTAAAATATTACAGACCAAATAAGAAATGTTTAACAGATAAATTACTGATGAATAAAAGGGATGGGGACAAAGTCTTTAGCCTCCCAATTGCTCAATCCTCCTCTGACGGTTGGATAAATCCACTCTTCAATGTTGCTTTCCTTGTCTTCATCTTCCAGGGGGTTGATTCTGTATGGAGAAATTTTGACTGGCGCTCTTTCAATATTTGACTGGCGCATAGCTTTTTGGCCAGCGGCTGTGAAACCTAATCCAAACTTGTCAGTCTTATGCGGAATGTCAGGTAACTTCCCCCACGTTGAATTCTTCCCTTCTTTGATTGCGGCTCTTGCATCCTCCAGAGATGCCATCCTGGCCATCTGTCTTGGTGCTTCAGCTGCCAACTTTGTTACTGCTATTTCAGGAAGAACTTCTTCGAAATGTTGAAACGGCGTCTCAACGAACTCTCCTTCAACCTCCACATACCGGAAAGAATTTAAGTGGCTAATCATGTACTCTTCTTCGCCGTGGATAGTGATGATCTTTCCCTTGACAGGATACTTCAGCATTTGATGCAATGAGGAGGTGACTGCCCCAGCATGGTGTATCCAAGGTCTACCCAGCAGGCAGGAGTATGATGGACGGATGTCCATTACATAGAAAGTGGATTTAAACACCTCAGTACCTATCTTGACGGGAATTTCAACTTCTCCATGGACCATTCTTTTCGACCCATCGAAAGCTCTGACGACAATATCACTCGGCTTCAATTCCAACCCTTCGCAATCTAGCCGGTCCAGGGCCTTTTTAGGCAAAACATTCAGCGATGAACCGGTATCAACCAAAACATGTGCAAGGGTGGTTCTGCGACACTCGATTGAAATATGCAACGCATCATTGTGGTTTCGGCCTTTAGGGGTTAGGTCGGCATAAGAAAAACCTAATCCATTGTCCGCAATCAAGCTAGCCACGCAATGTTGAAATTGATCCGCAGAGGTTTCCTGGGGCACATGAGCTGCCTTCAGAAACTTAATCAAAGCTTGAGCATGCGCTTCTGAGCAAAGCAATAGTGCCAGCATGGAGATCTTGGAGGGGGTTTGCCCCAATTGTTCCACCACGTCGTAATCACTTCTCTTGATTATCCTCAAAATCTCGTCCATTTCTTTCTTGGATGCTTCCGGGATTACCAAGGGTTGAGCCCTCGTCCTGACGGGCTCATCTTGTACTCCTTTTCCTTTATCAGCAATGGTAGGAGAGACAACACTAGGAACAACAACTTCTTCAATCAAAGGAGTTCTAGCGGAAAGTTTTACTGGTGCAGGGATGACTTCTTTAGCTGATGAGGGTCCAAAGACTGCTCTTGGAGGAGCAATCTCTGGAGAAAATATTCTCCCGCTCCTGGTGATTTTGCTGGTGCCCGCAATGTTACTAATGCTGGCTCCTTCATCATCCGAACTATCTTCAATTACCTCGACTTGCTTGATACCATGGTAGTAGATGTCACCGCCATAGTTCCAAGGTATCGACTTCTCAGAAACATAGGGAACAGGCCCTGGCATTGTTATCTTCAAAGGTACAGATTTTGCAGCTGGTGTAATCTTAACAGGCTTTTTGACGGCCTTGGAAAGATTGGCGTGAATGGTTATGATTGAGACATTTTCAACATGAACTGGAACAGTAGAAACTTTTTCGAACAAAATTTGTCGGCTATCCATAAGGCCTTGGATGCCTTTCTTTAATAGCGGACAATCAAACGGCAGAGAGTGGCAACAGTAGCAGTCTTCTTTACATCCCGGGAAGATCCCGACCCTTAACAAATTCAACTTAATGGTTAGCAATGGAGTAGTCAGATCACTGACGTCAGCAACATACAAATCCTCCTCGATGGCATTGATATTTCAGCCGTGCTTCGGCATAGGTGCAGATATCACATTAGGCTTTTCTGGAGCGTCAAACTCTACCTCCTTAGCCTCTATCAAGTCTTGGATTTTATGCTTGAGTGCCCAACAATCATTGGTGTCGTGTCCAACACTGTCTGAATGATAGGCGCACTTAGCATTGGCATGATAATACGGGGAGGATGTATTTACATTCTTTGGCGCCTCCTTGATGGTGGCAAGATTCAACTTCAACAGATGGGGAAGCACTTGCGCTGGAGTCATATTAATACGGGTGAACTGCCGTTGTGGCCTTTCCACCCGTTGCTGATTTGATCTGGACTGGTTATAGCGAGGCTGCTCACTCGGAGTGTTTTGAATCATTACGGCCCCCACAGTTGGCCGATGCTCCAACTTCCCTGCTCTTCTCTGAGAATATACCATAGTTGTCTCCTTCTTAAAAGGCTTCTTCTCAACACTTACAGCAACGCCCTTCTGAATCTTTCCTGACTTGATGCCAGCTTCTATTCTTTCACCTGTTAAGATAAAATCGGTAAACCCCGCGGAAGAGTTACCAATTAGATGATTGAAAAATGGCCCAGATAGGGTCCCAAGAAACATATCAACGAGCTCACGATCGGTTAAAGGAGGCTGCACCCTGCCAGCCAAAGCCCTCCATTTTTGTGCATATTCTTTGAATCCTTCACTTGTTCCTAGTGACATACCCTGAAGTTGGGTACGAGTAGGAGCAAGATCAGAATTATACTGGTATTGTTTATAGAAAGCGGTGGCCAAATCTTCCCAATTTCTGACACTGGTTCCTTCTAGCTGATAAAACCACTCCAACTGGGCTCCCGATAGGCTGTCTTGAAAGAAATGAATCCAGAGATTTGTATCTGCCGTATAGGGTTGAATTTTTCTCAGGTAGGACCTGAGATGCATTTTGGGACAGGACAGCCCATCATACCTCACAAACACTGGCACTTTGAATTTTGGGGGAATCACAATTCCGGCAACCAAGCCCATGTCTTCAAAATCCAAACCCGGTACCCTTTGCAATTCCATGGCAGCCAATCTGTCTTCTAAACCCTTGTACTTATCATCAGCTGGAGGATATTGCTTGTCAGAATAATCTTCATCCTCTTCAACCTCTTCCTCCTCTGCATCAGACTCGGAAGGCACCGCAACTCGATCTCTTTTACTAGTCCCTTCATCAGAAGTAGGAGGAAATTCAAGCACTCTCCGAGCTTCTCTGTCAAATCTTCTCCCCAAAGTAGCCACTCTGACCCTCTTTTTCTTCTTCACTGGGTCCTTATTCTCCAGATGAGCCTTGATATCCTCTTGACTTTTAACCAAAGTCATCAAGAGTTGCTGGAACTGTGCATTCTGGGCTTGTAGGTCTTTGACTGTTTGCTCGAGATCCATCCTACTGAAATAAACAGCAGACAGATAAGGAAACCTGGGGTGAGACCTGCTTATGCACATGATGAATGGTATGTTGATGTATGCAATGCATTCAAGGATTTAGGACATTCAAAATTGTTTCAGACAAAGAAGAACGCACGTCATATTAATAAGAAGAAATTTGTTAGTACATAAATGCCCCATGGGCCAAATGTTACAAAATAAACTTCTTAAGGCAGAAAGACATTGCGCATCCTCTTCGGTGCGATGTAGGTGTTGAGGGCCTCTTGCTCGTGGAGTCGGCGGGTAAGCTCTAGAACCTTCTTTTCACTGGCGTAGTAGCTAGCTTCAAAAGTGTTCCGTTCCTCCTTGAGCTGAATCCAACTTTTCTGCATTTCCTCCCATGATGTAGGCATGTCTGGATGTAGGATAGTGTAGGGAACCTCTCCTTCATTGACGGGCTCTTTAATCATAGGGAGAACATGAGGATAAGGCATCATTAGATATTGGGCTCGGTCTCGTACCCACTTGAGATAGGGCTCAAGAGGGATGGAGTTCTTGTGTCCCAGAGTCTTGTTATCAACCTTGTTGAGCTTTCCCCAAGCTCTGATGAATCTTTGGCGAAGTCCTTGCGCATCGCTGTCGAAGTCAAAAACTAGGCTAGGAATCAACATGTCATGAGGGCCATCCCTCCGTGCATATCCAAATTGCCTCAAAGCTAGGCAAGGGTTGTAGGTGATACCTCCCCTAATTCCAAGTAAAGGAACATTAGGAAACTCTCCGCAACGATCGACGATGATGACATTTTCTCTGGACCGAGAACACCAATGCACATCAGAATGAGTAAGAGTCATCAATCGTTGGGACCACATTGTACCTTGGTCATTCTTCAAGACAGATTGTGGAAGGTGCGAAATAAACCACCTTGCGAGGATAGGAGTACAGCACATGAGAACACCCCTCCTTCTCATTGTTCGTGTGTAAAATGAGTGAAGGATATCCCCAAGCAATGTTGGTATTGGATTTCTGGACAAGAAGATTTTGACGGCGTTGACATCTACCAATTGGTCAGGATTTGGGAACAAGACCAACCCGTAGATAAGGAGTGCCACAATCTCTTCAAAGGCTTGTAGGTCCAATGAGTTCCAACATTCTTGTGCCTTCTCAAACAAGAATTTTGCTAAGAACCCTTTGACGCCACTTCGGGTTTCCCAATGCCCCTTGATGTCGGATGGTTGTAGATGTAATGCTCGAGCAACATCTTTCGGCTTTGGTTCCTTTTCCGTACCGTTGAAGGGTAGTTGATTAAGGATAGGGATTCTTAGGAGTTGAGAAAACTCCTCCAAAGTGGGTACCAACTGATAATTAGGGAAAGTGAAGCAGTGGTGAAGAGGGTCAAAGAACTGGAATAGCACTTTCATCATGTCTTCTTCAATGTTGGTGTTGACAAGGCTGAGCAGTCTACCATGTCTTTCACTGAAGGATGAATTTTCCGGAATTCTTGAGGTGATCTCCTTGAGTTGAGGAGAGATTCTCACAAGGTTGACTTGAATGGTATTTCTGCGAGGGATTTCCATGTCCTACAAAACAAGAACAAAGATGAAGATCCAAAACCCTTGAAATGGTTAGTGAATGCATATGATGTTTTATGATGTTTATGATGTATGCACAAAACATATGTACAAGCAAATCACACCAAACCCTAATTTCAGGCTTGCATGGGGTTTCATAGGTAAGTACCCTCTTGAGTGTAGTTGGCTTAAAAACCTGTCCTATAAATAGTAACCGGGTTCTAAGGAGCTCAATATCACTGGATTGTTTTCATTGTTCATTGTTTTGGTTTAGCCACTTAACTAGAGACCAAAATATTCCAAGAAAACAACCCTCAATGAGTGTAGTATCGAGTATCTACCAACTTTGGACTGTACCAAAGCCGGTCATCTCACTACCCCTAATAAAAGGCCAAGATGGTCAAGTAAGGTTCTAGGTCATTAGTGCTTAGTGACATCACTCAGCGGCCACGTACTCTCCTTGATTGAACTCAAGGGTTACCGGTACTCACAAATATGTCACACTAATATAGCTATTGCTTAGACCGTGTCGGTATACCCCGCACAGTTTCCACAACGTATTTCTATCTATGAATGTTTTCCCAAAATCCGGGTGGAGGATTGTAAACCCAAACAATAGAGCCAAAGTATAAAGCAAGCAAATCAAACAATTAGTCATGCAAAGGGGGCGATCTAAGCCCTAAGGTTACTCCACTAAAAAAACATCCCCAGCAGAGTCGCCAGTTCTGTGATACGGTGGGAGAACTGACTAGGGTTTTGCGTTTGTTTTCGCAAATGTTTCGGTTGAGCAAGAGTCGCCACCGACTTTTTATTTTATCCTAAGGAAAGGTTTAAAAAGCACAGCCAAAACCTTTGAGATTTTTCTTGGGTTCGGGGAGTAGATTATAGAAGGGGAAGGTATTAGCACCCCTTCTATCCATGGTTATCCATGGGCTCTTAGATACTTGCTTAGATCAACTTGCCTTGGTTTTCAATTGTTTGAAATGGTGCTTTGTGTATGGTTTTGAAAATGTTTTTGAAAAGATGCCTTGTATAGGCTACCCTTGTAACAATTCTTTACTCGAATGTTTTACAAAAGGTGTTTTGTCTTTTAAAAAGATGTTTCAAGGTTTTTGAAAGTTTGTTTTAAAAGTGTTTGTGAATTGGGTTTTGAAATAAGGCAAGTGTTTTCTTGGAAAGTTGACAAGTACTTAAGAGTTCATCTACCCTAAAATTTTCTCAAAGATTTTTGTTTATGTTTCAAACCTTTTGACAATTTTGTTCCACCATTGCATTTGGTGGACAATCTTGTTTTAGGAGTTTAAAGGGACGGGCGCGGGTCATCGTTTAGACCATAGTTGCAATTTGTGTTAAATGTCTTTGGGCAATTTTCTTTAAAAGGGACTTGATTATTCATTTAAGCAACTTTTTGTGGGACTATGATCATTTTGATTGTTTGTTTTTACCCAAAGAAATTCAACATACAATATGGCCCAATTATTTGAAGGCAACAAAGTGGAATACCCTAGGGGTGCAAGTGTGAAATGTGTTGTCCATTTTTCATGCTCATTTATCTTGTATTAGGTCCCACTATTTTTGTTCGTTTTTATTCGCATACAAAACCCTAATTCTAGCATAGTATGTTTAGAAAGCGATAAAAGTGCGAAATTTAAAATCCTACGCTATTACAACATAATAATATGGGGAGGGGGGTACAATGTTTCAAATGGGGATATTTAGACAAGAAATTGAAACCTAAGATTATTACATCAATTTTGAATTTATACAATTTAATGTACAATAGTTAAATAAAAATGGAATAAAATATGTAAGATGCAAAAATGTTTTGTATGTATGAAAAAAAAGTATTATTTATGTGAAATAAACAAGAAAATAAAAAGATATTATTTTGGAGTATTTTTGAATTTAGGGCAAAACCCTAATTTTTTTAAATCAAAGGGGTATTAATTAATTAATTCATATAATATCTATTATTTACATACAAAAGTAAAATAAAATATGGTATATTTGTAAAAAGGCATTTTTTCAGTATTATATATTAAAAATATGTACATTTTTTTTGGTATTTTTATCCTAAGTATATTAATATACCTATTCATTTATATTATTTATAAAAATTATGTTTTATACACATTAATTAATAATATTCAATATAAAAAGTATTTATTATTTTTATTATGAAATATTTTCAGGAAGTAAAAATAAGATAAAAATATGTATAAAAATATATTTGGTATTATCTTAATATTTTAAACAAAAAAAAAGCATATATATGTATATTTTATTTATTTATGTACAAACAAAAGAAATAATCAAATAAATATGCAATAAATTCAAAAAATGATGGAAAAAATATTTTTATGTTTTTAATATGCTGAGAAAAAATAAATGAACCAATCACAAAAAGGCAAAAGTCAAAAATATTAAAAATGAAGCAAATGGGCTCAGGGGTGCAAAACCAAAAAGGGTGGTGTGAAAAGCAACTCAGAAGCAAGCCCAGCCCAAAATCACCTTTCTTCAACCTTTGAACAAAAATGTTCAGAAAACACGCGCCAAGAGCTCCATTTGAATGTCCTGATTCTTTGATTTTTTGAACAAACTTCCAACACAAAAAATGTTAAGCATGAAACCACGATTCTAACCATATGCATAACTTGATCTAACTCTCTAAGATGAGGGAGAATTTCTCCTCCCCCAAATTTTAACCTAGTTTTTCTGCCATTTTCAAACTCCAAATTCTCACAACTCAAGCAAAAGAAATGGAAAGTAAAAACATGTACATATTCAGTGGCATGAGTAGAACCTTGTTTCTTCACAAACTTAAAGCTAATGATGCCTAATAAGAGAGATACGAATTCAAAATTTTACCTATTCAGTTGAACTTCTATCTGGAATGTAGGAACTTTCAGTGCAAGGTGATGATTGGAGAAGCTTCCTTGAGGTCCAGGGATGTTATTCCAATGTTTACTTTATCTTGAAAGCTTCTGAATCAAGCTAGAGAACTTCACCTGCAAGTCAGAAATGTGAAAATGGTGGAAGTGGTTAGAGCAATTACAGGTCGTGCCTTAGCTTTTGGATAGCTTGCATAGGTGGTAAGGAAGGTATATGAACTGGTTTTGGCAAGAATGCTTGAGAGAAATAGAAGTTGGCACTCAAACTGCAGAGGCAACTCTGTTTTTGCAGTTTGATGGCGTTTTTTGGTTTGATGATGTTTTGGAGGTAAATGGCTCGTGCAAAGGCTTGGTTATGATGTTTGTAGTGTGTTTGATAACTTAGTTCTTGTGTGTCTATGCTGAGATGGAAGTTGTGTTATGTTATGGCACTTTTCTTCACTCTTAAGCAACAAAATGCAACTTGATGTTTTAGGTTAGTAGGGGACCTCTAATCCTGCTGCAAAGCTTCTCTTGATCAGAGTAATTTGTCCATAATCTTGTGCCAAAGAGATTTAGTTTGTACTTGCTTGATGTTCAATTTGACATAAAGTGAACTTTTGCAAAAATGGATAGTTTACTTTTTCCAAATTGGGATTAATCCTCTAGACAAAGCTTGAACTCAAAGAACTTGGTCTTGGCACAAAGAATATGCATTAAATTTATGAGTGTAACTTGGTTTAAGGACCTGTAATCTAATCTAAAGCATGCTGAGTTCAAATTGCAAGGTTATGAATATGTAACTTGGTCATGAACAAAGTGGTTTTTTGCTATATTGTGAAATTCGATTCTCTCTAACCATGAGGTTGTTTGAGAAGTTCTTGGACATTTTGGAAATCTTGGAATGTGTACTACAATCCATCTTTGAAGTGCAATTTGAAATTCCAAGTGGAAGTGTATGGAAAATGGCCTTGAAGTGGGGTAGAAAACCTTGTCAAAATAGGTCAAAAATTCACTAAGTTAAGAATGGTTTAGTGCCCTTATTCAAAAATTTGTAACTTGAGATACAAGCTTCAAATGAGAAAACTTTGTGAATCAAAGTTGTAGATTATGCAACAAACTACAACTTTCATGTTTTGACTTTTGTTTGAATCCAAATGAATCATGATGAAAAAGTGGGGCAAAGTTGGGGAAAAAATTAGGGTTTTCCATAACTTAGAAAAATTCTAAGTTATGAAAAATTCTATTTTAAACCCTAATTTGCATTTTGTGATTTCTTGGTGAACAAGTTTCATGATTTGGTATGTTTTGATGAAAAATGAATCTTGACTCTTGATTTTGACCAAAAAGTCAAAGTTTGACTTTTCAGTATACAGTTAAAATTGATCAATTGACTGGGAAATTCAACTGTCAATCCTGTGTACTTGGGATCTTTTGAGTTTGTTGATCATGTCAAGATAATTCTATGGGGTCCTTGAGTCCATGTGTGAGCTTGGTTTGCCATTGGCTAGGTCAAACAGTCAAAAATTGCCTTTGTGCAGTCAAAACCCTAAAAATGACCATTTTGCCCTTTTGGTGATTTGATCAAATTTCTTGGGGAATTGTGATCCAAACTTGACCAAATGATTCATATGAGTTCATAATGTTGATGTGGGTCAAATTTCATGAGGTTTGACTGTCAATTGGCTACAGTTGACTTTTTTCCCCAATACAGTTGATTTCTAGGTCAACTGTCCAATTGACTGGGCAAAACTTGGAATCAAGACTTGAAACTTGATATGGGTAAACTTGGGAGTCCAATATGAAGCATGAAAGTCATCTTAGGCATTCTAGGTCAAAACATCTTTGTGCAAACACAAACCCTAATTTGAGTCAACGGTGCAAGGAGAAGTCTTGAGCAGATGAAATCCTAGCTGGGTCTTGAGCTTCAAGGGCTTTGTGGTGAGAAATCAATGAGAAGTGGGAGGGCAAATTTTGGGGTACAACACCTATACACATTGTCAAACACCCATATGTCAAGTTTCAAGACTCACAGCATCAAGTTGCACAGTCAAAAGCCCTAATTGCTTCATAGTGAACTACAGGGATAAAATGGTCATTTGACAGTCAAAAGTCAAAAATTTTGGTCAACATCTTATTTTTAAGCCAAATAATCATTTGATCAATTCTTGACCATGATTCCACAAGCATGGCTCAAAAAGTCTCAAGAATCAAAAGTTTCTATTTTTGGTTAGGTGAAAAGTCAACTGCAAATTGACCAGGGCATAACTTTTTCATGGTTCATCAGAAAAATCCCATCCAATTCTCATTTTGAAGGGGATTACATTTCCTACAACTCATCTTCACACTCCAAGTCCAAGAAATGCTCTCACAAAAAGTTATCAATTTCAACATTATAGGTCATTTTCAAAAGTCAACAAAAAGGCACTTTAAGTCAAAGACCATAACTTCAGATTGGTAAATCAAAAGGACATGGGACCAAAGGCATTGGTTAGAGTACTTCAAGACCTTTCCAAAATGTCCAAGAACATGTTCATAGCTTCAAAATTGAGCAAGATATGCATTGATGAAGTTGGGAAATTTTTGGGAACTTTCAAAAGTCAACTTTGCCTAAAACATTTTATTTTTGCTAATGGGCCTCAAATTCCTTCTTGAATCTTTGCCCAAAGCCTATGCACGACCCATTGAACTTAAAATGATTTATTTTATTATTTTTAATTAATTAATTGAATTTTTATTAATATTAATTCATTTAATTGATTTTAATTGTAGGAAAATTCAAAAGATATGGTTTTTTGATCTTTTGTGAAGCAAATCTGATCAGGGCAAGCTGGCAATCTCGTTTCTCAATCAAAAAGGCAAAATCATCCATGTTTGGCAAGTTTTATCAATAAAAAAAAGTTGGAAAAGATTTGATTAAAATCAAATATTGAAAACATAATTTCATGGACTTTTGGGCCAAGATTTACCCTAGTTTTGATTCCAATACATATGCTGAAGCCAACCCTAGTGTTAACAACGAACAACTGCTGCAAAAACTCCATAGCCAAATTGCAAAAATTCAAGAAATAGTGTCAAACTGAATTCTTATTTGCAGCGCAATTCAAAGCCTAAAAAAGATTCAAACACCTTGCCTGAGTCTCCAGGAATCCATTGCCATCAAGAACAAGTCCAAATACGCAAAGAATCAAAGAACACAAGTCACTCGGTTTGCATTATTTTCTAAATCCGCATATCATAATTCATGCGTTTTTAATCCATTTTCTTGATTGGTTTGTGTTGTTAGGAACATTCTGAAGCTAATGGGATAGTTTAATTATGTTGAAACTTCCTGAATCGAAATCCACCATGGGAGATATCTAGGGTTTCGAAGTTTGAAAATTAGGGCTTTGCGCATAAGGAAAAATTGGACCTTGAGACAAGCATGGTTGAATTCGTCAAGGCCAGACGAATTCAACCAGACCCTCGCGCTCTTTTTATGTGACCTGTGTGCCTAATCGATATTATTGACACTTTTGTTTTGTGGGGGTTTAAAACCCCCGCTACCTGTTCTTTATTTTGCATGAAAAGATGAAGAAGACAATGCGTGGCAACATGTGGTTGGGACATTCAAATCTACGCGCGTGTTTTCTGAATTCCAGCATAGCTATTATTATTAACATATATTGTTTGTTGGTTATTATTATTACAAATACAACGCGATGGTTGAGTGGTTGTGGACGTGGCTTGCAATCGTTGGGACCTGGGTTCGATTCCCAGGTCCCCCATATAATTGTTGATCTTTTTTCCAACATATTCCAATGCAGCACTCATCAAAAGTTCCAAAATAAGCCTCATATTCCAGCGTGCCATGTGTCCCCAGCTTCCATCCAGTGGCCAGGAGATGAAGACCATGGTGTATTCCAGTCAACAAGCAGGCACATGATTATGAAAGTCAACGTGGCTTGGAATTTCAATGGGCCAGAATTGCTTCATAAAACCTCCATATGGGCCAACATACCCCCCTTGGTTTGCATTTGTATTTTTATTTTCTTTTCTTTTAAATTTCTTTTAATTATTATTATTAATTCACAACAAATTAATTTTTCCTAATAAAAATCAGAAAATAAAAATTGTGAATATGTTTTAATTATTTATTAATTTCATCATTAACTTATTTTTGTGAATAAATTCTAAACAATTAATTTAGTTTAATTTAGGTTTAAATTTTAATCTTTTTCTCAATAAATAAAATTATGTAGGATTAGGTTTAGCATTGTCATCCATATTTTTATTAATTATTGTTATTTATTAATTATTATTATTTTGTAAATAACATGTAAATTAATTAATTAGTTTAAATTAGTTTAACTTTAACATTTTCATTAATAATTAAAATAAACTTAGAACTAGGGTTTTCTTTTGATTTTAATTTATTTTATTATCATTAAATACAAAAACATAAAAAACATCTTTCTTGTAAATAATTAATTAAATAATTAGGTTTAATTTTAATTTAATGCAAAAGGACAAAAAACTCATAATTTCTCAAAAGGGTCAAAACCCTCGGACGCTCCAGTTTAATTCTTTTCGCGCATTATTTTTTTACTTGATTATTATGTAACTGTTTCCGGAATGTAATAGTAATTAGGTTTATTGCTTTTTTTACTTTCCGCATCTTTATCAAAAACGGGTCTTTGTTTTTTGGCGATGTATAGACCCGCGCCGTGTAATAGCGTAGCTTTTACCTTTCCGTATTTTATTTTCCGCACTCCTAATTGTTAAATTGCATGAAAGAATGTATGATAATTAAAAACAACTCGTAGCTCACAATTGCATGATCAAAGATAAATGTTAACCTGAAAACAACACACAATGCACCTGCCACTTCTAGGGTACGCCTCACTCGTTGCCTCGAACGTGGTCGTCAAGTATAGGGTGTTTTAGCGGTCGCCCTTATGTCTAAGATCCAGTTGCCTCGAAATGGTTGCCTCGGATTAAAAAGGATCTAGGGCATTAGGGTTACTTCTAAGGTGTCCTACTATTGCTTCGGTGACCACACTGTCCCTAAAATCGAATTGACCCGAACATCTCCAACGGTGGTGCTACCTACCTCTCAATGGTGGGATGGCACTACCTTAAGGACTCTTACATAGCCTAATTCCTTAGGGTAGGTGGATGACTCATGGGTACTTGCTCTCTTTAAAAAACAAACAAAACAATCTTTTCACACTGACACTTTCAAAAGTTTTCAAACAAATTTTTCAAACACTCTTGAGGACAGATACAAGAGTTACTTAGAAATCTTTCAAAACGAAACTTTTTTCAAACCCACTCACATTTGAAAAGCAAACATATTTTGAAAACATAAGAGCAAGTACCTAAGAGCCCATGGATAACCATGGATAGAAAGGGTGCTAACACCTTCCCTTTCTATAAATCTACCTCCCGAACCAAGAGACATTCTCAATAAGGAATTTTGTTGTGCTTTTGTCCTTTACATGTTGGAGAACATAAAAGATGGTGGCGACTCTTGCTTACCGCGACATACGCGATCAAGCTAAAAACAGTCAGTTCTATTTCCACCGATCACATAGGAGCTAGGGTTTTGAATTTCAAAGAGGTATATCTTACTCATATTTTGGTATTTTTGAGTGATTCCAAAGGCATCCTTCTCTTCAAATGGTTATCAACAAATCACTTCAAAATTTCTAAGAAGTTTTCATGTGGAAGAAGCTTGATGAAAAAGAAAGATTACAAGTCCTCCAGATGAATCCCCAATTTCTCATGTGTGACTTCAAATGATCATAATTTGATCAATTTTTATCACCTTGAGCCTATTCTTTTTAAATAATTATATTGATGATGTGAAATTTATTCCTTCTTTTATGTGCAAAATGAGAAAATGGATGGAAGTTTCCTTAAGGATACAAAAGATTATAGGTCATTTCATGATTTTTTGCCAACTTCAACAATTCATAACTCTCTCAATTTTTGGATATTTTGAATGGTTCAAGTCCCAAAATGTCATTCAAGAGGTCTATTTCATGCCAACTTTTTTGGTTAAGAGCAAAATCCAAGTGGAAGTCCATGTTTGCATGCAAGACATTATAGGTTACTTTTGAAGAAAAATTTGAAATATTTCTATGTATGGAAATTCAACCCTTTTTCTCCAACTTTGACTCAACACAACTTTCAGCTCAAGCATCCATTTGATTCCATTATTTTTCCATTGCAAAGCTTGTAACCCCATCTTTCTAAAGCATCAAGAATCATGCCCTAAGACACCTTGAGTAGAGAATGCCATGATTTTGAAGTTGGTAACTTGGAACTGAAGTTTCATCACAAGTCAGATTTTGAAATCTTTGTTTTGGCTTCTAATCAAAATTTTTCCACATGTTGTTTCCTCTAAACATGTTTATTGAAGTTCCAGAATTGATTATCACAACAAAACTCGCGTTTTGGATGAGTTTTGATCAAATTAGAAGTCACACTTTTCTTGTTTGCAACTACACACGATTTCCCTCCAAACTTCATTATTTCACACGCTTGGACATTCCATTTGATTCCCTATAAATAGAGGGTCATTCCCCATTCATTTCCTCAAGCTTGGATAGCCAGAATCATCCTGCCAAACTTGTTCCATAACTCAAATTTCAGTAACTTCGAAATCTATTCTCAAGCCTTTTTCAATCCAATTTTTCCATCAATTCAACTTACCTTGAATCTTTCCCCCTCTTTTGGGTTATTCGCTCTTTTCCCATTCCTTTGGAAACAATAAAGTGCGGTGGTGATTTTTATTTTTGATCTATATAAGTCAAGTCAATCCAATGGATTAGTCTTAAACATTTCTACGGCTACACACACATAACCATGTCGTCGTCGTCTCCTTTGATACCTGTTGAAGAACCTTATCTCTATTGTGGTCAACTTCTCAGCTTCTTTTAACATCGTGTTCATGGCTGCCTCTCCCTTTAACGCTTCCAAACAACCCTGCCGAACCAGTAGGGCTTTCATCTTCAAGCGCCACAGACCGAAATCGTTCACTCTAGTGAACTTTTCAATCTCATACTTTGTTGAAGGCATCTTCTCCATGCTCACCGCAACAATTTGTTGTGAAAATGATATCTTTAAAACAAAGCATAAACTGTTTCTTTATGATCAAGAAACACACAAGGGTAGAAAAGATGAAAAACAAGAAGAACACAAGAAATTGGTTATAATTGTTATTCTTTACTTTCTCTTTAAATCATATTACAAGTACTCAAGAATAACAAATAACCCTCTCATCCTAAATTAGGCTTTGTGTTATCCAATGATGAGAGACTAGAATGTTATTTATAATAAACTTAACATACTAAACTAATGGGCTTTATCACAAATACCCATTACAAGCTAACATAGTGTACAAGCTAACTTAAAAAATTGGACATAACAAACAGGCAAGCATTCTTCGACCAATGCATGCTTGACCCTTCTTCGAATAAATCATATAATACTTTGACACCAGCATGTGAGCAACCTTCGACTGCATGTTATAACTTTGTCGAACTATCGAAACTAAGAAGCTACCTTCGACCAACTAGAGTTCGATTCTAATAACTCAGATACTCGTTGATTAAATCTCTCATCGCTTAATTTTGTGACTTGTTGGGAAAAACAAACAAATGAGAAAAAAGAGAAACAAAATAAAAACATAAGAAATTAAAGAGGAAATTCAAAAACTGGTGAAAAAACCATGACCGTTGTCAAATGGACGACCAAAGAATATCACTGTGAAAATTGTGACAACACATGAACTATCCTTAACCACCTAAGGCCTCAATACACCCATACTCTTTAAAGCAAATATTTAACCACCCCTCACAACACTCTAAATTATGATAGTATAAGAGAAAATATAAATAGTCAAAGTGAAGCTTAATGTGTTTTTGACTGGTACGTCTTGTAAAGAAAAATTTGAATCTTATATATAGTCTTGGATTATCTATTTCATCACTAAACTAAGCGATGTGAGACGTAGAAGAACTTTAATCCTATATATAGTGTTGGACTCCCTTTTCCTTCACAAAACTAATTAATGTGGGACTTCTTTAACATGTATATTTTCAATTAACCAATGTGGGACTTCTTCAACATGTATATTTTCAACCAACCTCAACAATATTCACATTGATTAAATATGATACATAAGCTTTCATTGTCTTCACCGACAATCATACTCCATCATAAAGAGTATAGTCACTTGAACCTACACTACTCCAAGAATTTTCACGTTGTCTTTAATGACAATCATAGTTTGAAAAACTATAATAATCCACCTAAAGAAGAGTATACTTCACTTGAAGCTAAACCGCTTCAAGAATTTTTGCATGCTTGAAACCAGGTTGAAACTTTATAGTGAAACTTCCATGGTTTTAGGATTGACAATAATTTTTCTAAAATTGGTTCTATGCAAGATGTTAGGATAAATGTTCTGGCATGCTGAACAAATGTTACTGAAGACACAGGTTGTGACAGATGTTGCAACATATTATACCAGAACATCAGTTCAGTTCCAGTTTTTAAATCTTTGTAGATTGGCTTAATAAATTTGAAGATTTGGTATGTTTTGGTTACTCATGCACTCGCATCCAATCAAGTATATTTTGGGAACTTTACTAATTTGTTTAAGTTTCATAAAAAGAATCTTTGAGCCTTTTTAGGAAACTTTGTTTTTTAGTTCCTATTATTGTGGAAAAGATTTTTCAATTGATTTACAGCTGGAAGATTGGATTTGCGGGAAGAGTACAAGCCCATGATTGCGGAGTCTATTTAAGAAGACATTCCAAACCTAAAGAACTTGGAGAAGCCATGGAAAAACATTGTTTATGAGATAAGGGTTTAGGGTTTTTAGTTTGTATTTGTTGATTGTGATCCTTTCTATTATCTTTTGATATTAGAGGTGGAATGTTTAGTTTGTCAATCACTCAGAAGCTTTTAAGCAAGAGTGAATTGTAGGTTAAGTTACCTTTTGTTCATCAGTCAAAAGCTTTTAAGCGGAATTGATTTTGTCTTTGAAGAGTGTCTTCTTTATTTTGGTTATCGTTAAGGGATTGTCAGAGGGTTGTGACTATTAGGAAGTGAGAAGGGTCCCATATCTAGGATGGTCTTAGATAGAAATTACACAGGGAGAAATTAGGAGAGAAGGTTGTAAACAAGGGGTTGTTTAAAGTTTCAGATTGATTCTATTTTAGAGGATTTCCTCCCTGGCTTGTTAGCACCCATATATAGGTGAAGTTGCGTCGAACTGGTTTAACAATTGCTGGTTTTATTTACTTTCTAAAACTCATCTTAATTGCATAATTGTTTTTATTGTGTTTACTAATTTAATCTCAGTGTCACAACATCTGGTTAAACATTTGGAATCTGTGTGTCAGAATTTCAATTGGCATTAGAGCAGGAACCTTGTTCTGCTTAGGGTGAGCTCTAGGGAAGTTACTTTCTGGCACCATGGACAAGGAAAGAGGATTTAACAACAGACCACCAGTTTTAGATTGCACCAACTATTACTATTGAAAGGCTCACGTGATAGCATTCCTGAAATATTTGAAAACAAAACATTGAAAGTTGTCATAAAGGGTTAGGACCATCCAGTTGTGAAGGACAAAGATAGGATTGAAACTTTGAAGCCAGAAGAAGATTGGTCTAAAGAAGAATATGAAATTTCTTTTGGAAATTCCAAAGCCTTGAATCCCTTATTCAATGGAGTTGACAAAAACATGTTCAGACTAATAAACAATTGTACTGTGGCCAAAGATGCTTGAGAAATTCTCAAAAATACTCATAAAGGCACATTGATAAGTAGTTTTTGCATATTTTTTTATTTGATATTTTACTTCACTACTTTATCGCTTTTATTCGATTTTCCTTCATTTTTCTATGCTTCATGCTATGGTATTGTGTTTCTATTGATTTCAGGCCTTAATAATTACTCTGGAAGTAAAAAGATCAAATCGAATGAATTATGAAGAAAATGAAAAAGTCAAAAATCTCTAGTACTAAAAACAGAGCTCCATTACGGGTTCCCGTAACACATGTTACGTCCTGTAATTGACCCCAGTCTGAAGGAAATTGTTTTCAGACTCTAACACAAATTTTTGTGGCCTATTACGGGTGCTTGTAACGCATGTTACAGCCTATAAACAGGAATGCAACTGGTGCTTCCCATTGCGTGTGCCCAATACATAGAACCATGGCTGATTACAGGCGGCCGTAACGCGTGTTACGACCCGTAATTGGCGTGCGAAGCCTCCATATTTTCTTTCCTTTTATGGATCAATTGTGTTGTTTTGGTAGTTCTGGCATTTGAAGATTTGATTTGATTTGCACTTAATGTCCGTGATCTTTTTATTTAGGGTTATTTCTCTATTTAAGAAGGATAACATTGCAAGGTTTTAGCAGTCAAGTTTTCATCGTACAATTCAATTTTTTTACTTTTGCAACTTTGACATTCCTCTGTACAAGTCTCCGTTTGAGAAATTGGATCTTAATTTTATTCAAGTATTTTGTTTTATTAGGTTTTTATTCCATTGTCTCTTTCTTTATAATTTATTAAATCATGTATATTATTGCTATGCTTTATTTGATTTCTTACTTTTTCACCATGAGTGAGTAGTTGTATAAGGACTAAGGGTCATGAACCCTATCAATGGTTATCCGTAGAAATTAGCTTAAGTCATTTACAATAATTTCATCATTTGAATATTTTAAAAACTGAGTGTTGATTTAAACATCTCTATGAAAGCAGGTGTGTTTTAGGTTTTTATCTTGATCCGAGAGAATAAGTGTAAAAATCGGAAAACAGTTTTTAAAGAATCAACTCTGAATTCATGAAAGTGATTAGAGGAGATTTAGAGATTAGTTCATTTAAATATTTGTGCAACACAATGATCACTGACGAGCGCTTCTGCGCAAGCAAAAGTCTACGAGCGTCTCGTTTGTCATAGGTAGTGCAGTTCACTTACGAAAGTCGAAATTGGCCTCAACAATATATTTTTCTATAAAATTGTGTCAAAATTCTCGTAATAAAAATGCTAGACCCTATGAAGAAGTCATAAATATTAGTCATGACCCTAAAGTCCTGTTTGTTTTTATTAATTCTCAAATTATTTGCAATTAAGTTGTTTTCAAAAAGTGCTTTTGAAAATAAATTGTTTTTACTTTAGTTGTTTTTCACTTAAGTTTGTTTTTCCCAAACTCTTTTATTTCTCTAGCTTTACAATGATAAAATAGAAATGGTAATTAACCATTCGTCCTTGTGGTTCAATAACTCTTTTTACTACTCTGATATAGTCATGCGCTTGCGGCGTGTCAAGTTTTTGCCACCGTTGTTAGGGACCAATTGTGTTAATATTGAATTTCTATTTTATCATCGTAGAGACAAGAGTTTTTTTCTTTATGCAATGAACAGGTCTTACGGACAATTTGGTCGAGCCTATTGATGAGATCGAGTGTTTCTTGTGAGAAAGACTCTGAGCTCGAAAAAGATTGATAATGGTTGCACATGTTGTTGATACAAAACCATTGAAAGATTATGCAGTTCCTACAGAAGAGGAACCACATTGAAGTATTGTTGTCGTACCCCAAATCTCCCTACCCCGATGATTTTATTTTTTAAGATTTAAATAAAATAAATATATAATAAAATATGATATAGCAGTATCTGATGGCCCGTCTTTACTCAAGACGATTAGGGGGTGTATTTTAACTCGGGGAAATGGGGCTTTCTAAATCAGAAAGACTCATAAACCCATTTGCGTAGCATGTTGGCCAATGGCCCATGCGATTCGAAAGAAAAACTATTCAAATACTTATTAAGCTAATAGTTGTTATTAATTAAAAGGGAGGTTAAAATTAAAAAAATAGTTAAGCCCATTTAAATGTTATGTGGTGTTAAACAGTGAATATGGGGTGTATCAATAACTAAGGCTCATGTAAGTATTACTATTTTAGTAAAAGAAAGGGGGTGAAATTGCAATCTAAAATCCCTTAGAATACATGTTGGCCCATTTTTGTTTAAGTCAGGAAAAGTAAAGAGGGGGTATGCTTATCAATTTATAGGCCCATTAAGATTTTTTAAATAAAACTAATTCATTTTGTGGTCTTGCATTATTACTGTTTTAGAAAAAAGGACATTATTATTAAAACCTCTTCATTATCAAAAATATTTCTTTATGAATTATATTTTTTTGTTATTATAGATTGAATTATCTTCTAATTGATTAAAGGTTTGTTATATAGTGATGACTTATATCAAACATTTTTTAAAGTTTTTTGTTTTAAAGAGAAAACCTATTGGACCAGATTACTAAAGCCAATTAGGCCCAGCCCGAAAAGAATGTTTGGTTGCGGACATAAACATTATTTTACAATAGAAGGCCCAATTAAGTAGATAACGCAAGGCCAAGGAATCCTTATGTTATGCAAATTTTGTTTGAAACGGACAGGCCCATTGCTTGAAATTGTCACTATACGAATCACCCTGGATTTAACACATGCTTTGGCCCAAATAACATTTACTGTTTGAATCTAATGAAAATAATATCTTTATTTTACAACAAAATAATACAAAATAGAATTCAATCAAAATAAAATCTTCTAAAATCTAAAATCCAGCCCAGGAATCTCTTTTACAGCATAAAATGAATGATACATAATCAATAATAAGATCAAAAAAGCCCAGAATTGCTAAAATTATACATAAGTAATATTACAGATCCAACTTCAATCTCTATTACACATAACAAAATCCACCAAATCTCTATTACAGCAAATTGAAAATCTAAACAAAATCCAATATATCTTTACAGAATCAATGAACCAAAATTACAGAGGCATGTATTAGGACGTTACATATTCACAAAATCTAAATCACAAAAGTTACATAGAATAAATCAAATCTTACGATTTGATTACAGAGAAAATCAAGCACAAATCTGCTAAAAATGCAGAAGTCTATAACTCATTACAGGAAAAAAACAATCTCAGTACAGATTACAAAACAAGTTTGGAAATAAGTTATAAGATTTACAGTGCAGGCCCTGAAGCAAATCCAATCTCGGAAGCACATAGTCAAGTCACTATTGTAAAAAATAAAGAAACAGATCTTCATCAGATCTTTGCAAAACCGTAAATCTTCAATTTTAGTAATCACAACAAAATCAATTGTTACTGCAAAATCGCATATCACAGAAATTTGGTTTCAATCTAAGTTTATAATAGATCAAATCTCAGAAAAAGGAATCAATTACATTAATTGCTAAATCCCTAATTGATCTAAATAAGCCCTAAATCTAAGTAATTAAACGAATACGATAAAAATACTAGATCCTATAAATACAGAAGGAGAAGAATAAAGAAGGGGTCGAAGAAATTGAGATCGAAGAACATACGTTGTAATTCGTGGAAGAGAAGAAAAAAAGGAATTAGGGTTTCATGATCTGAAACCCTAATCTTATCTCCGCCGCTGATATTTCAAACATCCTTGGAGCTTCCATTGCTACTGTCTCTGGATAATACCGGACCTGCAAATTGAAATAACAAGGGGAAATCAGCTTCGGATCAGACACACGCTTGAAGTCAGAATACAACACGAAAAGGGTAAAACAAATACTTAGCTTTCTTTGTGTTTGGGTCTTGATTGGGAGTATCGGTTTGGGTTTACAAGAGGAAAGGGATTTTGTTCTTGCGCTGCCACGGGTAGCATAAGATTAGGGTTGAGAAGTGGAAGGGTCTGTTTGCGAAGGGAGAGAGAAGGAGAACCGAGTTTGGTTGATTAACGAAGGAAAACGAAAATAAAAAATGTAAATGAAATTTATATTCTGAATAATCCAGTATGGGCGCGCTTACAGTAATTATCATGTTGCCTCAAGTGTCATCCATCATATCCTCGGTGGACGACTTAGAGGCCATGTCCACCATAAGCCTCATACCCCTTTCGCGTATACGATCCTACCAGGCCCCTTCCCAGCGCGTAACAGGCCAAGCCCAATTATTTTCGCACCCCCTTTGCCTATATTTCCTAAAACGCAAAATAATCAGCACCCCCCTGTCCGGACTTGTTTTGGGGCCTAGCCAGTCAGTTTTTCACACCCCCTGCTTTTGCTATTGAACTAAAACTGCACCCCGCTTTAGAAAATCATATTATTTTTCTATTTTTCTTTTGTTTTTCTTATATTTTCTTTTATATCATTTATTTATTGTTATAATAATTATTAATATAGTAGTTTTTATATTATTTATGTAATACTTTATTTTATTTTATATTATCATTATTATTTATCACCATATATAAATTATTTTATTTAAAACTCATGAATATATTTTTGATATCGCATTATGTTTTTAATCATGCATTAAACAAGACGTTTTGCAATTAATACGGTAAAAAACACAAACAAACATCAAACTATTTTCGCGAACAAATTAAGCTAATTAACCATTCCTTTTTTGCAATTGGGTTTCGAAATAATTTTGGCTTAATGTTGAAACCACGCGGCCGGAACCTCTCATCTGGATGTTGATGAAACATCAATGAAGTCGCCAACGAACGCATTTTATCCCGCCGAAAGGGAAAGGTAAACATCGAGAAAACTTGGAAAGGGAGAAATCACGGTCTTTCGACCGAGATATCGGGTAAGGGAGTCTGTTACACGAGGGGAAGGTGTTAGCACCCCACACGCCCGTAGTACTCTACGGTATCCATTCTTGTTGTCTAATTTAATGGGTATGGACAAATCCTATGTCTATGGCTTAAAACTGAAAAGGGAATGCATGCGAAAGAAAAAGAAAACAATGCAGGGAAAATAAAAGTTGTGCTCGAACGGGCCCTACCCCAATGCCTACGTATCCCTTTTAAGGAATCAGAGCAGCCGTAGTTCGGCTTATATGTTTTGGTTGGTTTGTGTTTTTTAGTTAAGACAACAAAAACAAATAAGACGGCGAAACATCAAATAAAACAACAAACAAATGAGATGGTAGGACATCGACTAAATAATAACAAAGTAACATGTTAAAGATGGCGAAACATCAAGTGATAAAACAACTCACCTAACAATGACATTGAGAGTCAAAGCAGGATAATAACATGTGCGATGGCGAAACATAGGCTTCAAACAAATGTGCAATGGCAAAACATCGGCTAAGAGGTAGTAAGATATCATGGCAAAGATGACGAAACATCAATAATACTGATAACAAAATATCACACCTAACAATGATATTGAGAATCAAAGTAGGGTAACAAACATGTGCGATAGCGAAACATCGGCTTCAAACAAATGTGCGATGGCAAAACATCGGCTAAAAGGTAACAAGGTAGCATGGCATGGTAAGGATGGCAAAACATCAATAATTTGGATGACGAAACATCACACCTAACAATGATATTAGGAATCAATGTAGGATAACAAACATGTGCGATGGCGAAGCATCGGCTTCAAACAAATGTGCGATTGCAAAACATCGGTAAACCAGGTTTAAAAGCAAAGCCAAGAGGCACATAAACAAATAGGATTGGTTTATATCTTTTACCTTGAATAAGGTTTTGAGTTCATTAGAGGTGCTTTATGATTTTCCAAGAAAACAATTTTTGTTTTAAGATGCAAAATGCAAAGGAAGGAAAAACAACTAAGGGAAACTAGCCTAGCACTATCCCTAATGTTATCATACAATGATTGATCCTAAGGTTAAGGATAAAGGAAAACCCTACCCTAATTAATGTTAAAGGAAGCTTAACAAAATTATCCTATAGGGAACATGCAATGAGAGCAAAGTCATGATCTTAATTTCTAAATTGAGTGACTCATCGATCAACAATTAAAGAAGAAAAGCAATAAACATCTTATAGGGAACATGCAATGAGAGAGAAGTCGTGATCTCAATTTCTAAATTGAGTGACTCATTGATCAACAATTAAAGAAGAAAATTAATAAACATCCTATAGGGAACATGCAATGAGAGAGAAGTCGTGATCTCAATTTCTAAATTGAGTGACTCATCGATCAACAATTAAAGAAGAAAAGCAATAAACATCCTATAGGGAACATGCAATGAGAGCGAAGTCGTGATCTCAATTTCTAAATTGAGTGACTCATCGATCAAAAGCAAATACAACACATGCATCAGACAAAAACCAGAGGGCCTCCTAACATATATCAGCAACAGAGGTCCTATCATGCAATCAGAGAGCTATGCAAAATGAAGATGGAAGAAAGGAAATAGTGCAATACCAAACGGATAACTATCCGTAGCAACTGAGCAAGAATAAAAGAAACCCAGAGAACTTCAAGCAAGTTGGCATCAGTAGACAAATCAAGTCAGAAATTACACCATCAGGATGTAAGTAATTTATCAGATATGAACAAATCCCATGGGCAATGTATAACATTCACAATCATATGTATATATATATCCTACATAAACCATCAAACATGCCAAGCACAAGAATGGTGCCAATACAATAAATTGTGTTCCACGAATAAAGTGAAACACAATAGCCTCAAACTAAAAGTGGAAACTTTCTCAAAGTACCTCGCACATTCAACAGACAAGTTAGTATTCCATAAGGTGAATGATGACTCACATAAGGGATGGATGAAACATGGTGAAGTGAGAAAAACATGATGACAATTATCAAAGCATTAGGTATGATAGACAAAAGGAAACAGGCACATGCACAATTAGGTCAAAAGAATTAGAGGAATGTTGCTCCTTTCTATCACCATATTTAATTGACAATTGAATATCAATCAAGATCGTAGGAGCTTGAAAATAATACAATCAAAGACCATGGAGGTCAGGGGAAAACACATTTCAATCTTGTACAATTAATTCAACCACAACTCACAAGCAAAATAGAAGATGAATCCCACACAATGCATTAGAAGGTTCAAACATTCAAACATGAGGCATTAAATGAAATGACTTGAGCTATCATGGATAATAAGAATCAATATGATCATTAGGTGCCCAATTATAGGCCTCACTCAAGCTCATTGGCCATCAAACAAATTGCAACAAGATATGCAACATTAATTGGGTACCTTCACGTCAAAAATACATCAAAAAATAGAAACAAGGATACATAATTCAAACCAAAAATATCTTAGCATCTTTTAAGTGTGTAGAAGTCAGAAAGCAAGTCTTATGTTCATGAATGATTAAGGAGGGGATCAAATGAGGCCCAAAGTTTAAGACTAGTTGGCAAAACTACCAAACTAGACAAGTTTTCAAAATAATTTGTGGAAAAATGTCAAACCAAGTTAAATAATTAAATAAAAATGGTTTTCAAATCCTCAACACATTCATGAACCCTTATCAAGACTTTAATTCTATTGAAAATCCAGGGCATGGTGGTTTTGAAAATGAAACTTGCACCATAAGCAACAAAACCCCAATTTTTTTTACTTTTAATCCTGAATATTGATTAAGTAAGATCAAAATTCAAACAATTTAAACCAATTAAATGAAATGACTTGAGCTATCATGGATAATCAGAATCAATATTATCATTAGGTGCCCAATTATAGGCCTCACTCAAGCTCATTGGCCATCAAACAAATTCAAACAATATCATACAAATCACCAAGAAACCCTAAATGTCAGAAAACATATTTTTTCACATTTTTTGAATTAAGGAAAAGTCAAAAATTAAATTAAATTCAAACAATTATTCAATTAACAAATATTCACATCTCAAAATAACATTTTAATCAAAAATTCAGAAAAATGTCCAACCAAAATTAGATTCAAATATTAGAATTAAAAACACACATCCCTGATTTTTTTTGGAATTTTTGAATTGAAGGAGATATTAAAATAAAAATTAAACAAACATTTAACAATTAAACCATTACTTAAGGGGAAAAATGCAAACCCTAACCAAAAATCACAAAAATGGCAAAAAAAAAATATGTTCAGATTCTATGATTAAAAACAAGCTTGCATGATTTTTTTGAGAATTTTTGAATCAATGGAAGTATTAAAATAAAAATTATAAATAAAAAATTCAAAATAAACTTCTCAAATTAAAATTCTAATCAAAAATAGAAAAATTATTAAACCAAAGTCAGAATCAATTTCTGCATTATTTTGTGAGCTCAAAATATTTTTTGTGGAATTTTTTAGATCAAAGAAATATTAAAACAAAAATAATCCCTAAACAAACAATTATTTAAATTCATTAATTTTTAAACCAATCAACACATTTTAAAAAACTCCAATAAAATTACACAAGATAGTAGAGATTATTTTGAACTTGTGATAATTTTTTTAGAATTTTCTAAATTGTTTTGATCAAGAAATAAAAATCATAAAAATCAATTAAAACAAAAATATGAAAAATGCATGATAATTTGAAACAGGCCAATCACAGCGCGCCACCTCACTTCATCTTCAACGTCCAACATAGGGAAAAATGCGTGCAATATCACAGTTCATGAGCCTATGTTCAGATCCATCATTCATGCTCTTTTCTTAACCAAAATCAATGAAATCAAGTTCAAATTAAAGCTAGCATATCATACTACATGATGCAATTTGAATCAAACTCAAAGATTAAGCATAGATCAAGAAATAAAGTCTCAAAAACTGAAAAAACTCACTGTAAACATCAAAGTCATGAACATGATTTCAACAATTTTGCTTGAATCAAAGCTCAAATATACATCAATCCTAATGATTGGCCAGCTGGCAACTCAATGAACATGATTTTCATCCTCAATTCAAGTTGAAACACATTAATCAAAGTTCAAGAATCTTACATGGATGTGAAATCTGGAAACACGATTCCTTCACTCCAGAAGCAATCCAGTGGTGCAGGCTTGATCTCCCTACTTCACTGAAGCTGAATCACCAAGAATTTTGAAGAATGATCCAAGGAGAAGAGAGATTTGAAGCAATTTGCAGAGATGCTTTCAAGATGTTTAGATTTGCAATGTAGCGGTTATGAGCCTCCTCTTCTACAAATGAGCCTTGATTCTTGTTATATAGCACCAGGGTAAGAGGATAGAAGTGGTATTTGGCACTCAAAACTGATGGAGGGTAAGTTTGGAAGTTTTGGCCAAAAAAGAGGATGCACGTGGAATCTGTGTTTCACTCATGCATTTGCTTGCCTTTTGTGCGTTTTGTGAGCCAATGAAGTCAGAATTACATGCCCAAAGTTCTAGCTCATGATTGTTTGAAATGAAGAAGTGTTGCTGATTTTGCAAAATTGAGCATGTTTTGTATTTTTTCATCCAAGCAAGTTCATGAAGCATAAGGGCATGAAATGATGAGTGTAATGGGCCTCAGCATGTCACAAATTACTCATGGGCTTGATTAGAAGCAAAAGGAATGGCTAAAACTTGAGTTTGCAAGAAATGGCCATTTTGCATATTTGTCAAAATTCAATAAAATGCCTCAAAATTCCAAAGTCCATAACTTGCTCATACTTTTGAATTTTGACACAAATGAGTACAATTTGGAAAGGTATTGAAAAGATCTACAATCCCTTAGTTTTTAGTTTTTCCAATTGAATCTATTAAGTTTCTCAAATTTGAGCTTGAAATTCACTAAATTTGGAAAATGGCCTATAATTTTGTGACTTCAAGAGACCATAATTCTTGATTCCTTGCCAATTTGGACATGAGACCAAAAGGAGATGAAATATCATCCTCTTAGCTTTCCAAGCATACTTCATTTGCATTTTTTGGATCAAAGGTGAATAAAATGTGAATTTTTGAAATTAAGTCCTTATTTTAAAAAATGAGAAACTTTTAGGGTTTCTTCAAGAACAAGTTTCAACCCAAACCTAAATCTCTTTGATCCAATGATCAAAATGGACTTGAAATATGAAAAGTACATCCTTGAATTTATGGTTGGCCAAAAGTTTCACTTCAAAATTCTCAAGAATTCCTGATAAAAACCCAAACCTTAATTTTGGTTAACACCTTAGGAGACTGATGAATCATCTTCAAAACTTCAAATCCTCTGGGAATCTTTACCAATTCCTTGTGCAAAGATTTTCAAATGCCAATGAGATGTTGTAACTTCCAAATCAAGACTTGTACATTGATCAATAGCCTTAATCATGCAAAACCCTAATTTGACTGGTGAATCAAAGGAGTGATTCCCTCTTATAATCAAACACAAACTCCAATCCTCTAAAGATCCAAAGAGATGGATAAAACATCTTGAGATATGCAATAACTTTTTAGCTTGAAAGATCCATAGGTTTAGATGATAAGGTTCTACTTGAGCAACTTGTCAATGCAATCAACCTTCAAAGCTTGAGGAAAACTTGATAACCAAAGTACTTTGATCCCATCATAATGTATGAATGCAATGCAATATGATTTTCATGATGAAGCATAAGCCTAAATCAATAGGGTAAATTTTAGGGTGCAACAGCTGACCCTATCCAAATATTTTCAACATGATAAGTGAGAAAAGTGATAACTTTCGAGCGTACAAGGTTGAAGATGTTTGAATACAAAAGAACCCGAAAATTTACACTCTTGAAGAAGAAAGAAACAGAAACAGAAAACCCCCAAGACATGCGTCAGAATGAAGCTGTAACACAGGTTGAAACAAAAATAAAGAAGAGTAGATGCGACTAAACTTCTGGACAGATGTGCCAGGGAAAAACTGGGCTTCAAAAGGGGTGAGACAAAACTCAAACCACTGATTATAGGCAAAACTAAGCTCTGGAAAAGAAAACATACGCGGGTGAGGAGGCGAAACTTTGAGCTCGACTTAAAGCAAAAGTGGCTAGAGTGCGCGATTCTATGAGCACTTGCTAATGTCAAGTAAGATAGACAGTACGAAGGAACTGAAAGAATCTTAGAAATGAGGAATAAAAGCGAGACGAAACTCGACTCAAAAACCAGTTAGACGAAACTAGACCAGATGAGTACCAGGACAAAATTGGATTTCACGCACGGGTAATGAGGTGAAACTCGACCCAAAGCAAAGTGATGAGAGTGCATGTTTCTCAAAACACTTGCTGGTCTCAGGTCAATGGATAAACAGTGACGAAAACTGATAGAAGCATCCAAGGAACAAAGGAGACTGATCTCAAACCAGGGACGCAATACGAACACTGCACTCGGTAAACAAACATCGTCAAAGGGTCTAAGGTATGAAAGCAAAGACGAGACGAAACTCGACTCAATAACTAGTTAGGCGAAACTAAGCTAGATGAGTATTAGGATTAAACTGGATTTCATGCACAGGCGACGAGGCGAAACTCGACCCAAAGCGAGGAGATTAGGGCGTACACCTAAAAACCTACTGAAAGCGAATATCAGGACGAAACTGGTATTCGAAAGGTGCATCAATAGACATGGGGATGAACTGGAGAGGGTAGTGAAGACTAAACCTGAGAAGACCGTGCCAGGGCGAAACTGAACTATAGTCAAAAGTAGACACTCAAACAAACAAAATATTGACGTCAGAAGGATATTGGTATGGGGAGGAAACTGAGATAATGAGGACGAAGACCTCGTTGGGGATTTAATCTGAAGCATTAGAAAAATCACTGGGGATGATGGAAATAATAATGGCTTATGTTCCGATGTATGTTTGAATTCTTTTTATATAGCTCAATGCTCCATATAATGGAATTGCTACGCGTTTAGGTAGATGCAATGTAATGATGCATGTTTAAAAGTTTCACTAGGGAATGGCCAATTGAGAAGCCAATAACCAAGAAGTCAAAATCTGACATGACTTGCAAAAATAGGTTACAAAATCCAAAGGAGAGGAGAAGATACGGGGAACCGCTGGAGAGGGAACCTCGAAGAAATAAAGCTTCGCGAGGAATAACCACCGAGCAACCAGTAGAAACTGGCCACAAACAAAGAGAGGAGCTGCAAAAATAAATTACAAACACCAAGAGAAGATCAGATCGACACTGTAGCTTCTGGAGAAGGACGCCATCTGAAGATCAGGCATTGAGAGAGAAGATTAGTGTAAGACTGTAATCTCTAGGAAAGACAGCGTGCGGCCGTGTTGAGGACGATACCAAGACAACAAACCCGACGTGAGAGGTGAAAACCTCTGCTGGGGGAACAAAGTTCTGCAGAGGAAGCGGGACTTCGTCGGGGATACAAAACTTTGATGAAGTTTTTTGTTGGGGAGATATATCTTTCCTGGAATGCAACCATTGGATGGATCATGCAGATAGTCACACAGTATTGACCTTACTGGGGATAAGGAGATACCTTAACATAAGGATGCTCCAGTCAGCAGATCGGTTGGGAAATGAGAGGTCATGGAGAGGGATCTCTGTTGGCAATTCTGTTGGGGAGTTAAAACTTCTTCAGAATGTGAGTTCCCATTTAAACAACTCCACGGGGGTTGTGTGACATATCCAAACTTGAAGTCTTAGAATGAAGCCTTTTTTAAAATAAGATTCCTGGGGCAACAAAACTTCGCTGCAGAAACAGAACTTCACTGGAAATACGAAACTTCCCTGGGGATAAGTAAAGTCCTAAACATACACAGGTCCTGTCTAGCAGAAGAAAACTGAATTTCCCTTCTTGACAATCATTACGCTCTTTACAAGTGTTCAACGTGTAAAATCTCTTTTGAAGTCAAACAAATATTTTGCATGCAGGAAGATGTTTATTTTGAGAATGTTAGACCTGATGCGATGATTATTTAAGCCTTGAAGTTGAAAAACTTAACAAAGTGTTGCATCTCTATTGTGAATGAATAACTTGCTAGAGCGCAAAACTTTTCTCCCTCTTCCCCTTTTTTTTTAAGAAAAATGAGTCAAAATGCGGGTGGTAAGATACCAACATGGATATGTAACACATATTTGGGAGTTTTAAGCAAAGCTATCCTGTTGTAGTATGCTTTTGAGTTAAACCCTTGTTTTAGTTAGGACTTTTAAAGGTTGTAACGTGGCCTGGTTCGAGGTTTTTTAGGAAAAAAAAGTTTTTCAAGTCTCAAGTTATTTGGTGCCCACCCCCTTCGTGATATTCTCCTATCCTAAGTTCAGCTGACTTATCACAAGCATTCATCTTTCAAAAGGATTTGTAATGGTTGAGTGATCACGACAAATTCTCCAACATGATTGTCACTTAACTCTTGCTGCTTTTTTTTTTAATATTATTGTTCCTCTTCTTTTGATGAAAATTTTATTGAATAATCTTTTTTTTTCTTTTCCCTAACTCTTGCCTGGACAAAAATCTTTTGAATTTCAAATTTGGGAGTCCAACGGGATGCCCTAACTTTTGCCTAAGTGACTTGTTTTCAAGTTTCGACTTAGCGGGGCTTTTTGTTTCTTTCTTATTCATACTTTCCACTTTGAACAAGTCAATATGACTTTAGGTCTTTGAACTTTTTCTTTATTTCTCTCTTTTTTTTGAAGAAAACAAATGCCTCATTCCTTGGTCGGCGAGGGATAGCCATTATTGTATCGATTCGACCTCGACCTCAGGACTTTGTGAGTAAATGAACATCGTGGTTTAGACATTTTTTTTTGATCTTATGATGCGAAAGATAGAATGTGGTGATCCTCAGATGGGACATTCCTTCTGAAATTTGAATGCCTGGTCAAATTAACTAAACATCTACCCTGCCCTGGGTTAAAAAAGGTTTTTTTTTTAACGGAAAAGATACTCCTACTTCGAAGGCTCAGAGGGGTTAACGAGGGTCTAACTCCCTTATATCTCTGGTGTTTGGGGATTGAAACAATGCTTGTACATCGTCAACGGGGTTCTACTCAAAAGCATACCACTACAGTCATCGTTTTCAGCTAAACTCTTTCCTTTAAACTCTTGGCTAAGCAAAAGAATTGGCACAGTTGGTATCAAAATTCCCGAAAAATCAATTGAAGAGTGATATTGGATGGATTAAGTAAAATGAAACAATTTTTTTCAAGGCAAAAATATTCAACGCATCGAGACTGACATACGGCTATAAACAAAATCCTATATGCAGACAATGCTTAAAACAATCAATCAAGATGACACATGAAAGTGCAGCAAAGAAACATAATAAAAGCCATTATGGGGAAGAAATGTCTCTGTTGTACCCCAAAATTTTCCCTCCCATATTTCTCAAAACATTTCAAGAAATATCCCCAAGTTGCTCAAGGTAGTCCAAGGGTTGGCCAGACAAGCTCTCTCCTAAGGCAGTCTACCTCAAATTAGGGTTTCATGTTGCATCAAGATACTTGAGTCCAAGGGATCCCAAATGCTCACCAATGTCTTAATATGTTATCAAGATCATCCATGTCAAGTTTCAAGCCTTGTAGAGGAAGTTTTCCCAGTCAATTGCTCAAAGGCCTAAAAATCGATTGTGCTAGGGCAAAAGTCAATTGTGGCTCACATACAATCAAACTTCAAGATTTTTAGTCAACATTCTCATTTTGAAGGATATTTCATCATTTTATCAAGGGTTGATCATGATTCATCAAGGATCGCTCATAATTCATCAAGACTCAAAAGTTGCTAAATTAGGGTTTTGTAGGAAAAGTCAACTCAACTTTGACCAAGCATAACTTTCTAATACTTTATGATAAATGACCCATCCAAAGCTCATTTTGAAGAGGATGTCATTCTATACAATCCATCTTCAGCTCCCAAGTTGAAAATATGCACTCACAAGAAGTTATGAATTTGGACATTATAGGTCATTTTGAAAAGTCAACAAAAACACCTTTTTTGTCAAAGCTTCATACATGAGCATGGAATATTAAATTGAGATGATACCAAAAGTGCTGATTAGAGGACATATCAAGCTTTCTAAGAAGTCTAAGAACACCTTCAAAGAGTCAAAATTGAGGAAGTTATGCATTGGTGAAGTTAACCCTTTTTGCAAAATTGCCAAAAGTCAACTATGCCTAAAACATCAAATTTGCCAAATGGGCCCAATCTTTTTCACTTGTTTTGAGTTGGCAACATAGTCCACGAGCTCTAGCCCTTTCCACTTGTCATTATCATGTTTTTATTATTTATTTTGATTTTGATTTGATTTAAATCAATTTTAATCAAAATAAATCATGAGAAAATCTAAAGCATTGAAAACTCAAGATTTTATACTTATTTCAGGTCACAAATCCAGTTGGCAAGTATTTGAAATCGTGCAAGGAATTGGGGTGGACAAAAAGATTTATTTTAGGCCAATTTTGGAATGATATTCAAGAGAATCAAATCACAATCAAATTCAATAATAGAAGAAGATTGAGTACATTCTATCAACCCTAATCCATTCCTTGATACATATAGACGCGAGGCAGACCAAAAAAGGCTGGAGAAAGAAGCGCAACAAGGAGAACCAAAATTGAAAAATCACAACAAAAGTGTTGGATCGAATTCATTGTCCCAAGCATCCTCAAGGCATTCTAGCAATCTCAATCACTTCCTGAGATTCCCAACAAGCGAAAGCAATCGAAATCAAGTGTTTCCAGGCCCTATAACGCACTGTAAGGCATTCACGACACTCACCTTTTCTTGAATTATGTTTGCATAATTCTTGCACATTCAGCATATATAATCATAGATTTTTGTTCACCATGACAATTGCAAGCTTTCTATAATACCCAGTTGCATTTCCATAGACTGAATTGAGAATCGCCATTGTTAGGTTTTTAGATTCCGTTTTAGGGTTTTTGCTTGCAGGTAAAATTAGCTTTCATGAATGGTACCATCATGTTCAGAATGACAAGACGAATCCAACCATGGCACTAGAAGTCATTTATCATGCCCATGGAGAATTTTGAGAAGAACCAGACTTGTAGCTACGGACAAACGTCCGTAGGTAAAAGTTTGGAACTTTTACCCACGGAGCGAGGTCAGGGATGACCTATGTGTCACCTTTCCATTGGCGTATTTGAATCCTGGCGCGCTTTTTATTTGTGCCCCACTAACTTCTTTTATTTTCCATATTATTATTATTACTTATTTTATGTACAGAAAGAACAAGTGGCGCAGTTGGTGAGTGTGGCGTTGGTAATTGCTTCAGGACCTGGGTTCGAATCCCATGTCCACCAATTTCTCCATATTATTTTCTTTTTCAGGATCCAATGCGTTTGTAAGTTCAAGGTCTACCATATGGCCTCACCATCTAACATGCCAAGTGGCCAATTGGCCAGATCCAAGAGCCAACAATAGAGGAGTATCATAAGCCAAGTCAAATGCAGAGCATGTGATCTGGGAAGTCAAACGTGGACATTCTTCTTGGGCCCATAAATGCTTCTCACACCCCCCATAATTGCTCAGGCCCAAATCCCTTTCTCTATTCTATTTTTATTTTATTTTATTTATTTATTTGTTTTAATTAATTTATATTTATTTACTAACCAATCAACTATTTTCTTTTTTATCAAAAAATCACAAAAATATTACTTTTCATAAATTAGGTCTAGATTTTATTTTTATTAAAAAATTAGTTAAATTAATTAGATTTTAATTTTAGACAATTTTAATTCTTTTTGCACATAATTAAAATTAATTAGAACAAATAGCTTTTATTTCTAATTTAATTATTTTCTTTTTCTTAAAAATAATAAAAACACAAAAATAGGCCATGTAATTATTTTTATTAATTAATTTAATCACTAATTAATTTTCATACTTAATTCAGAAAACTTAATTCTTTTATTAAAAACAACAAAAACAATTTTTCTTTTGATTAGGTTAAAAGGGTCAAAACCCTAATTTTTTCTTATCATCTTAATTTCATCGCGCGCTTTATTTTTATTATTTATCATATTGATGTAACTGCCTACAGTTTGTAATAGTTTAATTAGGACGCTTATTTAAATTTATCGCTTTAATTTCAAAGGGTTTGTTTTTGGCTATGTAAATACCTGAAGCCTTGTAATAGCATAGTTTAATTTCCGCACTTTAAATTCCGCAAAATATTGAACTGTTAGATGTATGATATTAGGATGCATGACAAGAATGTATGTAAAACTTTAAAACAATTAGCGAACCCTAAATGTGAAAAGATAAATAATCTAAAATTGAATCACTCGAACATACGCACTCCTAGGGTACACTCCCACTTGGTTGCCTTCGGTAAACGGTCATTGAGTATAGGATGCTTTAGTGGTCATCCTTTTGTCCAAAGATCAAAGTTGCCTCGGAAAGGTTTCCTCGGATATTGTTGCATCAGATAATTGATCTAAGACATTAGGGTTATTACTAAGACGTCCTAACATTGCTTTGGTGACCGTACGTCCCTTTCGAATTGACCCTCAAAACTCCAACGACGGTGCTACCTACTCACTAATAGTGGGATAGCACTGTCTAACGGAAACGAATACAAAACGATTCTTTTTTTTTCGAGTAGGTAGATTAGTTCTTAAGTACTTGCTCAATCCAAACAAACTTTTTTACACTTACACTCCTTTACAAACAAAGTTTTCAAAACACTTCATTACACTCTTGAAGACAGAAGCAAGAGTTAAATCGAAGTCAAAACAAAAACTTTTCAAATCACGCAAACACAAAGAAAACAATTTTGAAAATGATGAGAAAGTACCTAAGAGCCCGTAGATAACTACAGATAGAAATGGTGCTAATACCTTCCCTTTCTATAATCTACCCCCCGTACTCAGAAATATCTCGAAAAAGGAATTTTTCTGTGCTTTTTTCCTTTCCTTGTTGGATAAAATAAAAGTCGGTGGCGACTCTTGCTTACCGCGACATTTTGCAGACACAACCGCGAAACGCAAACTAGCAATTCCTTAAAAAGGGAAACCATGTCCCGGTTCTGGCCCCCGTATCACAGTCTCTAACTAGGTTCGCCGATCTCGCCGACCTGCCGTAATCTTGACATTACCCTGACCCATGACCTTTACCAACAGCACGGGGCTTTGAAACAAAATGGCAAGGCGTCCACCAGTAAAGTGAAAGAGAAATCAAACAAACATAGAACCAAACATGCCCCTTGCACAGTATTAGTTGTGTTTGTTACCCGTATTTCAAGCGATCAACCAACCATGACTTGTATTACCATTTTCGTGTAAGGCCCACGAAGTTTATATGCACATGCTTACCAAAATATTGGACGTTTTTGCTAACAAAATAGTAAAACGAAAAAAAAAGAAAAGCATACATATACTTGAGAGAAGATATTTTATTGATTTTGAGAAATCATCCTGTGAAAAAGGCATTTACAAATGGAATCAAGAGATTACAAAATTAAAGCAAACAAGTGTTTACAAATGGCAATGTGAATGTGAATATCCATCAAGTCCCAACTCTGCTATGACTCTTGTGACTTTCACACTTCCTTCTTTCAGATAGATCAATCTTGCATTAGCCTCGAGCTTATGCAAGGTGACGGAACAAAGAAAAGAAACCAAGGAAATCATGTTGAGCATAGTCATTTGCTTTAAGTGCCTAACTTTTTTCTGAATCGCCCTTTCGGGTTTTCGATTCACCAGGACACCCTCTTTTTGCCTAAACCTCCCTTTCGGGTTTTCAGTTTAGCGGGTTTTTTTTATGCAAAGTAATTTCTAACTACGTCAGCATTCACAGGGAAAGGGAAGTACTCTCCATCCATAGTTGTGAGCATCATCGCTCCTCCAGAGAAAACTTTTCTGACCACGAAAGGACCTTCATAAGTCGGAACCCACTTGCCCCTGGGATCTCCCTGGGGGAGAATTATCCTTTTTAGCACAAGGTCACATGGCTTGTAACACTGAGGTCGTACCCTCTTATCAAAAGCTTTCCTCATCCTCTGTTGGTATACCTGACCATGACATACAGTCGTCAACCTCTTCTCATCAATAAGTTCCAACTGATCCAGCCGATTCTGTACCCATTCACTTTCATCCAGCTCAACATCTCTCATGATCCTAAGAGAAGGAATCTCGACTTCTATTGGAAATACCGCTTCCATGCTGTAAACCAATGAAAATGGGGTTGCCCTAGTCGAAGTACGCACGGTGGTGTGATAACCATGCAAAGCGAAAGGCAGCATCTCATGCCAATCTTTATAGGTTACCACCATCTTCTGCACGATTTTCTTGATATTCTTATTGGCCGCTTCGACAACACCATTCATCTTTGGCCGGTATGGGGAAGAGTTATGATGCTTGATTTTGAAGGACTCACAAAGCTCCTTCATCATTTTATTGTTCAAATTAGACCCATTATCAGTAATGATCTTTTCAGGCACTCCGTAACGACAGATAATATTGTGCTTAATGAACCGAGTTACCACTTGCTTTGTGACATTGGCATAGGATGCTGCTTCGACCCATTTTATAAAATAATCGATGGAAACCAAAATGAAACGGTTCCCGTTGGACGCAGTCGGTTCAATTTTGTCGATCATATCAATTCCCCATATCAAAAACGGCTAAGGGGAAGTCAAGACATTCAAAGGTACTGGCAGCACATGCACTTTATCAGCATAGACTTGACATTTGTGACAAACCCGTGCATGATTGTAACAGTCGGTCTCCATGGTGGACCAATAATAAACTGCTCGCAAGATCTTTTTATCCATGGTATGCCCGTTTGATTGGGTCCCGAAATCACCTTCATGTATCTATTCAATGATTCTTGTTGCTTCTTTCTTGTCAACACATCTGAGCAGTAAACCGTCATGATGCCTTTTATACAACACACCACCACTGAGAAACTACTTGGCTGAAAATATTCTCAAGAACTTCTTATCTGTGACGGATGCCCCTTCAGGGTACTCTTGTGTGTCAATATATCGTTTAACATCATAAAACCAAGGGTTACCATCTGATTCCAAACTAGCCTCAAAACAGAAAGCTGGCTCACTCAAACTTCTGATGGTAATGGAAGGTGCCTCATTAGCCCACTTAACCTTGAACATGGAGGACAAAGTTTCCAGTGCATCAGCTAGATTGTTTTCTTCTCTGGGAATATGCTCAAATGTGATCTCTTCGAAGTACGGAATCATCTTCATAACATGCTCACGATAGGGAATTAGGTTCTAATGGAGAGTCTCCCAGTCTCCATTTATCTGGATGATAACAATATTGGAATCCCCGTAAACTTTCAAATTTTTTATGCGTAGGTCGATCGCCGCTTCAATTCCATAAATGTAAGCCTCATATTCGGCCATGTTGTTAGTGCAATCGAAACAAATACGAGTCGTGAAAGGAATACGGTATCCCTCAGGAGAACTGATAATAGCTCTGACGCTATTGCCCATGGCATTGGAGGCACCATCAAAAACAAGCATCCAACATGATCCCGGCTCGGGTCCTTCGTCTGGGTCTGGTATGTTACAATCCCGAATATACACAATTTCCTCATTTGGAAAATCAAACTTCATCGGTTCATAATCGTTCAAGGGCTGATGAGCAAGATGGTTGGCCAGTACACTACCCTAATTGCTTTTTGAGTAGTGTATTGGATATCATATTCAGTGAGTATTATCTGCCAACGAGCTACCCTGCCTATAAGAGCTGGCTTCTCAAAAATGTACTTGATTGGATCCATTTTGGATATCAAGTAGGTGGTGTGAGTTAACATGTACTACCTCAAACGTTTGGCGGCCCAGGAAAGCGCACAAAAAGTCTTTTCCAGCAATGAGTACCTCGACTCGCATTCCGTAAACTTCTTACTCAAGTAGTAAATGGCCTACTCTTTCTTCCCTGTCTCGTCGTGCTGGCCGAGGACACAACCCATGGAGCTCTCCAACACAGTTAGATACATGATTAGTGGCCTTCCTTCCACTAGAGGCATGAGTATCGGAGGTTCCTGCAAATACTCCTTTATTTTTTCAAAGGCCTTTTGACAATCCTCATTCCATTTCACTGTCTGACTTTTCTTCAACAACTTGAACAAAGGTTCGCAGGTGGCTGTGAGATGAGAAATAAATATAGAAATGTAATTCAACCATCCCAAGAAACCCCGTACTTCCTTCTCTGTCCTTAGCTCAGGCATTTCCTGTATCGCTTTTACCTTGGTCGGGTCCACCTCGATACCTTTGGTGCTTACAATAAAACCCAACAACTTGTTAGATCTCACCCCGAAGGTGCACTTATTCGGATTGAACCTCAGCAACAACTGCCTCAGTCTCTCGAACAATTTTTCCAGATGAAGAAGATGTTCCTCTTCCGTGTCAGACTTAGCAATCATATCATCCACATATACCTCAATCTCTTTGTGAATCAAATCATGAAAGAGAGTTACCATGGCGCGCTGATATGTTGCCCCGGAATTTTTCAAACCAAACGGCATCACTTTATAGCCGAAAGTTCCCCAAGGAGTGATAAATGTTGTCTTCTCCATATCCTCCGGAGCCATCTTAATTTGATTGTAACCCGAAAAACCATCCATGAACGAAAACACTTTGGAATGAGTAGTATTATCAACCAACACATCAATATGCGGAAGAGGGAAGTCATCTTTAGGGCTAGCCCTGTTCAAATCCCTGTAGTCCATGCACATCCTGACTTTACCATCCTTCTTGGGCACAGGCACAATATTTGTAATCCATGGCGAATAATTGATGACCTTTAAGAAATTCGCCTCCAACTGCTTCTGGACCTCCTCCTTGATCTTCATGGACATCTCAGGATGAGTTCTTCAGAGCTTTTGCTTGACAGGAGAACAACCTTCTTTGACCGGTAATCGATGCACCACTATGTCTGTATCCAACCCAGGCATATCCTCATAAGACCAAGCAAAGATATCAGAATACTCACGGAGTAGCTCAATCAATCTGGCCTTTATATTTTCTTCGAGATCTGCCCCTATCTTGACTTTACTTCTTACCTCTTTTGTGCCAATATTCACCACCTCAATTGAATCCTGATTCGGCTGGATAACCTTTTCCTCATGTTTTAACAATCTTGCTAATTCCTCAGGAAGATCACAATCCTCATATGCTTCTTCTTCAACTTGATAAATAGGAGTATCAAAGTCATAATGAGCCATAGCAGAGTCGTTATCAATATGATCGGTGGTGGAAGTGCATCTTCATGAATGACATTTTGGCATTTTTTAGTGACAGTGTGTGAAAAGAGAAACATTGCCATTCAAAATATAAAAAAAAAAGAAATGGAGCAAAAATTTGAATGCAAAAACGTCCTTTATTTCATGATAAACTTGAAAATAAACATGGTGGCCCTACACAAATGATTCACCATGCCTTGTACAGAGCGTAGGAATTATGACATGATAATAAAAGAAACAAGAAAATTACTCCTCAGCGCTTGAAACTTGGATAACATCCACAGAAGTCCAATTGTTGAGTGTATGTCCTAGAATATTCTGATGAATCCAATCTTCGACATTGTAGCCATCAGCCCTATCATCGCTGTTGTACCTCAAAATTTTCCCTCACATATTTCTCAATACATGTCAAGAATCATCTCAAAGTTGTTCAAGATGGCTCAAGAGTTGGACAGTCAAATCATCTCCTAAGGCAGTCAATTCAAAATTAGGGTTTTGTGTTGCATCAGGGTCCTTACATCAAAATGACCTCAAGTTCTCCCCAATGTCCTAATATGTTCTTAAGTTCATCCATGTCAAATTTCAAGCCTTGCAGAGGAAGTTTGGTCAGTCAATTGCTCAAGAGACCCAAAAATCGACTGTGCTAGGGCAAAAGTCAACTGTGACCTACAAAAAGTCAAACCTCAAGATTTTTTGTCAACATTCTCATTTTAAAGGATAATTCATAATTTGATCAAGGGTTGATCATGATTCATCAAGTATTTCTCAAGATTCATCAAGATTCAAAAGTTGCTAAATTAGGGTTTTATAGGAAAATTCAACTCAACTTTGACCAAGCATAACTTTCTCATATTTTATGAGAAATGACCCATCCAAAGCTCATTTTGAATAGGATGAAATCTCATACAATCCATCTTCACACCCCAAGATCAAGAAATGCTCTCACAAAAAGTTACAAATTTGGACATTATAGGTTATTTTTGAAAGTCAACAAAAACACCTTTTTTCCAAAGCATATAACATGATCATGGAATATCAAAATGATATGAGACCAAAAGTGTTGATTATAGGACATCTATAGGTTTCTAAAAAGTCCAAGAACACTTCCAAAAGTTCAAAATTGAAGAAGTTATGCATTGTTGAAGTTGGGAATTTTTCTAAAATTGCCAAAAGTCAACTATCCTTAAAACTCCAATTTTGAAAAAAGGGCCCACTTTTTTCCACTTGATTTGGTCTTTTCACACCACACACGTGTCCCGTCTTTAATTTCATGTCCATTCATTAATTTTTCTATTTTATTTAATTTTTATTGATTTAATTCATTTTAAATCAATATTAATTCAAATAAAATCTAAAAATTGATGGAATGAGATCTTTGTGATCATTACAGCTTTCAAATATCATGATTCACATAATCAAATTCGTATCAAGCATTGTTGTGCACAAAAAATCAGATTTGGTACAATTTTGGAAACTTGTTAATGGAAGATCATATCAAATCTCCAATCTTCGATTCTCATGGATTCAAGGCCCAAAGATTAACCTAATTCATTCCCATATACACACACAAGCTGTACACATCAAGAACACGAACTAAGCACTGCAAAAACGGCCAGACAAATCTTGAAAAAAGCTTGGAAAAGGTGGAATATGAAAACGATCTTAGGGCTTGATTCAAAGCAAAAACTTGACACTAATCTCTTGCTGGACGTCTGCTGAAGCGTTTGGAATCAAAACCAAGTCCTAAAACCTCCTAAATCGCACTGTAAGTACTCAAGAACGTGGCCCTGAACACGAAATCCAAACCTCTGATTCTTGCATCCTCTCACTAAAATATTTGCATATTTGTGTTTGTCGCTTCATTTAGAACATTTTTGCAATATTTAATTTTGTTTTGATAGCCTGTACAGCCATGCCCAAAGCTAGGGTTTTGGTCTTTTCTTTTTAGGAGTTTGAGTTACAGGGAAAATTGGAACAAGCCATGGCCATGGATGGATTTAGGAGAACGAAACGAGCATGGGGATGACTTTAGTTTGCATTTATGTTGCCTGGAATTTGTTTTAGAAGGAACCTACGGATCTTGCTGCGGATAACAATCCGCAGGTAAGAAACCAGTGGCTCAATGAAGAAGACAATGACGCGTCTCCCTCCCATTCGCTAGTTCAAATGCTTCACGCTTTTTATTTTTTATTCCAGGCGTGTTAATTGTTTTCCAATATTATATTTAGTGCTTATTCCATTAACAAAGAGATGTTGTGGTTGAGTTGGTAAGGGAAGCGTGTCAAAGTCCATTGGGACCTGGGTTCGAATCCCAGGTCCCCCAATATTTGTTATGATTTTTCTCCAGGCAATTGTATGCAGCACCATAGGCGTGGACCATCATGTTCTTCCAGATCTCAAACGCCAAGTGGCCCACAAATCAAATCCAATGGCTTAGGTTGGACATCCACCATGGTCTGTGGTCAACAGGCGCATATGGAATCACAGAGGTCAACAAAGGCCAACGTTAATGGGCATGGAGATTTGTTGATTTCACCTTCAAATTGGGCCCAGCACCCCCCTTGGTTATTTCTTTCCTTTTAATATTTTATTTATTTACTTGTTTTTATTTTTATTATTCTTAATTAATTGCTAATCAAAATAATTAATAATTTTCCTCATAAAATCAGAAAACATAAAAAATAATATTTTATTAATTTCACTATTTCACTATTTTTGTAAATAAACTTTAATCGATTAATTTAGTTTTAAATAGGTTTAACTTTTAACATTTTTTTTCAATAAATTAAAATTAATGTAGAATTAGGTTTTTAATAATTTTAATCATTTTTATTTTATTTCCTTAAATATAAAAAAATCCAAAAATGTCCTTTTTTTGATTAATTGATAATTAGTTTAGGTTTAATTTAATTAAATTCAAAAATAGAAAAAATCTTTTCTTTAAATAAAAAAAAGGGTCAAAACCCTAAAAATGCTCCGATTTAATTTTCTCGCACGCGTATTATTTTTATCCAATATTTTAATTACTTCTAGTATGTAATAGTTTTAATAGGACTTTAATTTATCGCTTTTATTTACTTTCCGCAATTTAAATTAAAGGGTTTGTTTTTGGCGATGTAAATACCCGACGCCTTGTAATAGCTTAGATTTAATTTCCAACAATTTAATTTCCGCACAATATTAACTGTTAGATGTTTGATAAATAGGCAATGCATGACAAGATCAACCTTTAACCTAAAATCAATATAGCTCACCATTGACATGTGCAGACAAAATTAACCGAATTAACACACTTGCACATGCAACTCTTAGGGTACACCTCACTTGGTTGCCTTCGAACATGGTCATTGAGTATAGGAAGTTTTAGAGGTCGCCCTCTTGTCCAAAGATCATAGTTTCCTCGAAACGGTTGCCTCGGAAAAATGATCTAAGACATTAGGGTTACCGCTAAGGCGTCTTAACGTTGCTTTAGTGACCACACGTCCCTTAATCGAATTGACCCGAAAACTCCAACAACGGTGCTACCTACTCCTCAATAGTGGGATAGCATTGTCTAAAGGACATTTGTATAGATTAATTCCTTTTTGAGTAGGTAGATGGTTCTTAAGTACTTGCTCCTTTTAAAACAAAACCAAACTTTTCGTACTTACACCCCTTTCAAAACAAAAACTCTTTCAAACCCACAAACACAAAGAAAAGCAAACTTTTGAAAACAATATGAGAAAGTACCTAAGAGCCCGTGGATAACCACAGATAGAAAGGGTGCTAACACCTTCCCTTTCTATAAATCCACCTCCCAAACCCGAGAAATATCTCAAAAAGGAATTTTTCTATGCTTTTTTCCTTTCCTTGTTGGATAAAATAAAAGACGGTGGCGACTCTTGCTTACCGCGACATTTTGCAAAAACAAACGCAAAACGCGAACCAGCATCCCAAAACAGTCAGTTCTCATTCCCACCGATCACAGAACTGGCGACTATGCTGGGGATATTATAAGTGAGGTGTACCTTAGGATTAGATCATTATGTTTTCAATTGTATGCTTTAATTTTGTGGGCTTGTATCGAAGTTTCTATAGATCCTAACCCGGATCTGGGGATACCCTTTAGGTAAGTAGCAATAAACTGTGAGGGATATGTACGGCGTAGACCGATAAGGATGAAGCAGTAGCTACATTGGTGTGGCACTTTAGTCTGTACCGATATCCCTTGTGTTGGAACGAGGAGAATATGGGTCTTCTAAGGGGTCATTAAGCACCAATTGACCTTAGAACCTTAAATTGACCAACTTGGCCATAGAACAGTAGCAGTATGCTACACTCATTGAGACTAAACTCTCGCGATGATTCCGGCCGCAAGAAAAGGTTGCTAAACTAGAATTATGACCGATTGAGGGTAGTCAATGATATTGAGATCCTCTAGAACCCGGTTACTATTTTTAGGACAGGTTTAAACCAACTGAACTGAAAGAGGGTAGTACCTAAGCTCCATGCCAGCCTGAAATCTAAGGGCTCTCAGTGTGACTTGTGTGCCTTTACCATGTTTGCTATTTGTGGATACTTGTGGTGTGCTTACTAACATGACATCATGACATCATAACATTGCATACATCTTGCATAAGGACTAACATATTTCAAAGACAGGAGGGTTTCATCTTTGCTCTATTTTGTAGGTCATCATGATGCCCATGCGTAAGAATACTATCCGGATCAACTTTGTCCAAGTCCCTACCTTGCTTAAAGAGTTGGTTGCCAAGATGCCTGACACTACTTCCTTCATCAGAAGGCATGGTTCTCTTCTCAGTTTGGTCACCTCCAAATTGGACGAACAGATGATGAGTGTCCTGGTCCAGTTTTATGATCCGTTATACCATTGCTTCACTTTTCAAGACTATCAGCTGGTTCCTACCCTAGAAGAGTTTTCTGAGCTGCTCGGTATCTCTGTTCTGGAGCAGACCCCGTTTACTGGTTGGGAGAAGACTCTTAGGCCCGAAGAAATTGCTGCAGCCATTCACTTGACCAAAGAGGAGGTAATGGCTAACTGGGAGACTAGAAGTGGAGCTAAGGGTTTTCTGACTAAGTTCTTGGTTGGAAAGGATAACTACTTCTGGGATAGCCTAGACTTTAAGGCATTCGAGGATATTCTGGATCTCTTGATTTATGGCTTGGTATTGTTTCCGAATCCTGACACTTTTGTTGATGTTAATGCCATAAAGATCTTCATCTCTCAGAACCCTGTACCCACTCTCTTGGGTGACATTCTTCATCAGCTCTATGCTCGTACTGCCTGAAAGTGGGGAACCTTGATGTGTTGTGCTCCTTTATTGTCGATGTGGTTTATTTTGCACCTCCCTAAGTCAGTGTTGAAGAACAAAGAAGGAATGGGCTGGGCTTATAGGGTGATGTCTCTTTCTCATAATGACATTATTTGGACTCTCAAGGGTATGGATGAGGTGACTGTCATTGATCGCTGTTGTTGTACCCCTAAATTTTCCCTCCCCTGAATTCCTCAAGACTATAGGAGTTTCAAGGGGCAGGTAAAAATTAAGAAGAAATTCAAAATCAAATCTCTTCAACAATGTGCAAGAATTAGGGTTTGAGTTTTCTTCAAGAACATGGCTTCTACAAGACCTCAAATGAGCTCCATATGGTCTTATACATCCAAGACAACTCATTTTCAAGTTCACAAGGTGCTCAGCAATGCAAGAGCATCACAAGACTCTTCAGGTCAACCATCTCCTAAGTAGTAGACAGTTGAAATTAGGGTTTTGTTTCTTTCAAGGAATTTGGGGTTTTCAATGGTTCAATCAAGTCTCATAGGCCTATATACATTCTCAATCACCTACATGCCAAGTTTCAAGACTCACAGTGCCAGTTTGCACAGTCAAAAGCTCCATTTGATCTACAGTCAACTGCAAGGGCAAAATGGTCATTTTGTAGTCAAAAGTCAGAATTCTTGGTTAACATCTTATTTTTGAGTTCACAATCATCATTTGATCAAGTCTTGATCATGATCCCACAAGAGTAGCTCAAAAATCATCAAGATGCAAAAGTTACTATTTTTGGACAGCAGAAAAGTCAACAAAAGTACACTTTGAGTCAAAGGCCATAACTTGAGATTGGTAAATCCAAATGACATGGGACCAAAAGCATTGGTTAGAGGACTTCAAGGGCTTTCCAAAATGTCTAAGAACATGGTCATATGATCAAACTTGAGCAAGTTATGCATTGGAGAAGTTGGGCAATTTTCATGAATTTGCAAAAGTCAACTTTGCTCAAAACACCTTCTTTTTGCTAATGGGCCTCAAATCTCTTTTTAAAACTTCACCATGACCTATGCACGACCCACCAAGTTAAATTGGATTTATTTTCTTAAATTTATTGCTTAAATGGATTTTTAATACATATTAATTCATTTAATTAATTTAAATTATAAGAAAATAAAAGATTTGATTCTTAAATCTATTTTTGAACAAAATGTGATCCAAATATGCTGACCAAGCAATGCCAATTCGTGCACAAGCTAAAAGATACAAAAATATCTAATTTTGGCAACTTGTTCAATCATGAAAAATCAAGAATATTTGATTTGTCAATCATCATCAATATTCAATATTCAAAGTTAAAAGACCATTCAAGAGCATATATATACATACACAAGCCAAGCAAAACCTAATACACACACAAAACCTTGCAGAAACGGCCATACCAATTTCAAGAAACTTCAAGAAAAATCAAAACTTGTTCTTGCAATCTAGGCCAATTCAAGGTGCCTTGTCCATCCAAACACATTGTAGGAGGTACAAGGAGTGATTTGCAATTAAATTCAAGCACCAAAGCTCAAGGAATCACGAAACACCATCTCACGGTTTGCACTTCTGATTCAAAATCGTATCTCTTAATTCATATGCATTTGACATGTTCTTGTGATTGATTTGCGTTGCTAGAGGTTATACAAAGCTAATGGAATGAATTAATTGAACCATAGTGACCTAAACCGAGAGATGCCATGATTGAGTTTCTAGGGTTTTCAAGCTTTCAAATAGGGCTTTCCGAACCATGAAGAATTGGAACCAATGGGATACATGGTTGAATTCGTGAGACCAAGACGATTCCAACACATACCTCGCGAAATATTTCTTTTTGCTCTGTGTCTATTCGCTATTTTTCGTGCAGGAGATAGAGGAGGTTAAAAACCCCCGCTATCTGATTCTATTTATGCAGGACAAAGGTTGAAGATGATGACGTGTTGTCATCTGGTTTGTGTGTTTAAATTACGCGCTTTTAATTTATTTTTTCAGGCATATTAGTTTGTTTCATATATAATCATTTCTTCTTATTTCTATAACAATTGAAGCAGCTTGGTTGGGTGGTAAACGCGTTGGCCTGTGAGCATTGGGACCTGGGTTCGAATCCCAGGTCCCCCAACATATTTGCTTTTATTTTCTTGCAGTTGATTCAACGCGTCTCAGCAAACGTAGTCCACCATGTGATTCAAATCTCAATACGCCAAGTGGCTTCAGGCCAAGATCTAAAGGCCAGATTGGAGCATCCACCATACTCCCTGGTCAACGAGCATGCAGGGAATCACAAGGGTCAAACAGGCTGGGCACTAATGGGCCTGGGAATTGCAAATTACACCACAAAGTTGGGCCCAACACCCCCTTATGAGTTTATTGCTTTTCCCCTTTTTATTTTTCTTTCATTTAATTATTTTTATAATTATTATTTATATTACTAACAAATTAATATTTTTTCCATAATAAAATCAGAAAACCATAAAAATATTATTTTTCATTAAATTCATCACTTGTTATTCTTTGTAAATAAATATTAACCAATTAATTGACTTAGTTTTTTAATTAGGTACAATTTTAATATTTTTGCAATAAATTAAAAGTAAATTAGAATATTAGGTTTTAACAACTTTAATCATTTTTATTTTTATGTCCTTAAATATTCTAAAAAATCAAAAAATATATTTTTCATTTAATTAATTAATTAACTTAATTTAATTTCCATTTAATTCAAAATAACAAAAATCTCCTTCTTTCTTAAAAAAGGGTCAAAACCCTAAAAATTCTCCGATTTAACTTTTCTCGCGCATATTATTTTTTTTATCCATATAATTGTAATTGCTCCGAGGATGTAATAGCTTTAACTTAGGATTATTTACCGCTTTTATTTACCTTTTCCGCATTTACTTTTTCAAGGGTTTGTTTTTGGCGATGTAAATACCCGACGCCTTGTAATAGCTTAGTTTTATTTTTCCGCAACCATTAACTGCTAGATGTATGAATAATAGGCTATGCATGACAAGATCTATCTTAACTTAAAATCAACCGTAGCTCACCATAACCTGTACAAAGATAACATAACTGAAAATTGACACATTTGCACATGCCACTCCTAGGGTACGCCTCACTTGGTTGCCTCGAACGTGGTCATTGAGTATAGGAAGTTTTAGAGGTCTCCCTCTTGTCCAAAGATCATAAGTTGCCTCCAAACGGTTGCCTCGGATAAAATGATCTAAGACATTAGGGTTACCGCTAAGGCGTCCTAACATTGCTTTAGTGACCACATGTCCCTTAATCGAATTGACCCGAAAACTCCAACGACGGTGCTACCTACTCCTCAATAGTGGGATAGCACTGTCTAAAGGATACTTGCACAGTTTAATTCCCTTTTGAGTAGCTAGAGGTTCTCAGGTACTTGCTCTTTCAAAACAAAACAAATTTTTCGCACTTACACTTTTCAAACAAAGTTTTCAACAACACTTCATACACTCTTGAGGACAGAAACAAGAGTTAAATCGAAGTTTCAAACAAAACTCTTTTCAAAACCCATGAACACAAAGAAAAGTAAACTTTTTGAAAACACAATGAGCAAGTACCTAAGAGCCCGTGGATAACCATAGATAAAAAGGGTGCTAATACCTTCCCTTTCTATAATCTACCTCCCGAACCCGAGAAACATCTCGAAAAGGAATTTTTCTGTGCTTTTGTCCTTTCCTTGTTGGATAAAATAAAATACGGTGGAGACTCTTGCTTACCGCGACATTTTGCAAAAACAAACGCAAATGTGAACCAGCATTCCAAAACATTCAGTTCTATTTCCACCGATCACAGAACTGGCGACTCTGTTGGGGACACTAAATAAGTGAGGCGTACCTTAGGATTAGATCACTTGTGTTTTCAATTGTATGCTTTAAATTTTGTGGGTTTGTATCGGAGTTCTATAGATCCTAACCTGGATCTGGGGATACCCTTTAGAAGTAGCAACAAACTGTGAGGGAACTGTGTGGGGTATACCGACATGGTTGAAGTAGTAGCTACGTTGATGTGGCACTTTGGTGAGTACCGGTAACCCTTGAGTCAAGTCAAGGAGAGTACGGGGCCTCTGCGTGGTGTCGTGAAGCATCAACTGACCTTAGAACCTTACTTGACCATCTTGTCCTTTTTAGGAGTAGTGAGATGACCGACTTCGGTGCAGTCCGAAGTTGGTAGATACTCGATACTACACTCATTGAGGGTTGTTTTCTTGGAATATTTTGGTCGCCAGTTAAGTGGATAAATCAAAACAATGAACATAGAAAAAAATCCAATGATATTGAGCTCCTAAGAACCCGGTTACTATTTATAGGACAGGTTTTGAGCCAACTAACTTCAAGAGGGTACTTACCTACGAACCCCATGCAAGCCTAAACCTAAGGACTTGTTTGCTTTGTGTGAATATGACTGCCTGTATATACGCTTGCTTACTTTTGCATACATGTGCATAACATCATAAAGCATCATATGCATCTGCTAACCATTTCAAGGGTTTGGATCTTCATCTTTGTTCTTGTTTTGTAGGACATGGAGTCTCTCCGTAGGAAAACAATTCAAGTCAACCTTGTAAGGATCCCTCCTCAACTCAAGGAGCTTACATCCAGGATTCTCGAGAACTCTCTCTTCAGTGAAAGACATGGTAGTCTCCTCAGCTTGGTCAACACCAACATTGAAGAAGACATGATGAAAGTTCTCTTCCAGTTCTTTGACCCCCTACACCACTGTTTTACATTCCCTGATTATCAATTGGTGCCTACTTTGGAGGAATTTTCTCAACTTATGAGAATTCCTATTCTTAGTCAACTACCCTACAACGGTACGGAAAAGGAACCAAAACTTGAAGATGTTGCTCAAGCATTACGTTTGCAACCATCTGACATCCAGGGGCATTGGGAAATCAGAAGTGGTATCAAGGGATTCTTGGCAAAGTTTATATTTGAGAAGGCACAAGAATGTTGGAATTCTCTTGATCTACAAGCCTTTGAAGAGGTTGTGGCACTCCTTATCTATGGGTTGGTGTTGTTCCCAAATCCTGATCAACTTATAGATGTGAATGCTGTCAAGATTTTCATGTCCAGGAATCCCATACCTACATTGCTTGGGGACATCCTCCACTCATTTTACACACGAACAATGAGGAAAAGAGGTGTTCTCATGTGTTGTACTCCTCTCCTGGCAAGGTGGTTTATTTCTCACCTTCCACAATCAGTTTTGAAGAATGAGCAGGGTTTAAGGTGGTCACAACGATTGATGACCCTCACACATTCTGATGTACATTGGTGTTCTTGGTCCAGAGAAAATGTCACTATCATTGATCGTTGTGGGGAATTTCCTAATGTTCCTTTACTTGGAATTAGGGGAGGCATTACCTACAACACCTGTCTAGCTTTGAGACAATTTGGATATGCTCGGAGGGATGGCCCTCATGACATGCTGATTCCTGACATAGTTTTTGACTTCGACAACGATGCGCAAGGACTTCGACAAAAGTTCATCAGAGCTTGGAGGATGCCTAACAAGGTGGATAGTAAGACACTGGGGCACCAGAATTCCATCCCCCTTGAGCCTTACCTCAAGTGGGTACGAACCCGCTCCCAGAATCTTATGATGCCATATCCTCACATTCTCCCCTTGATCAAAGATCCTGTTATGGAAGGAGAGGTTCCATACACCATTCTACACCCTGACATGCCAACATCATGGGAAGAAATGCAAAAGAGTTGGATCCAACTCAAGGAATAACGGAATGCTTTTGAAGCCAGCTTACACGCCAGTGAGAAGAAGGTTCTGGAGCTCACCCGCCGACTTCACGAGGAAGAGACCCTCAACACTTACATCGCTCGAAAAAGGATGCGCAATGTCTTTTTACATTAAGTATTTTGTAATATTTCTCCCATGAGGCACTTATGTACTAAACAAACTTCTTCTTAATATGATGGGTGTTCTTTTTTTTGTCTGCAACGAATTTGAATTTTTGAACCCTTGAATGCATTACATAAATAGCATACCATTCTTCACATGCATAACAGGTACCCTTTTACAAGTCACTTATCTTCTTCGCTGTTTATTTCAGCAATCATCATGTCTACTGAACCTTCCACTGAGCAAGCTATCAAGGCCTTCCAGGCCCAGAATGCCCAGTTTCAAGAGTTGGTTATGAGCCTAGCTAAGGGTCAACAGGACTTGAAGACCCTGATTCTGAAAGAGAGGAAGAAGAAGAAGAAGAGGATCATCCTGTTCAACACTGGACGCAGGTTTGGAAATGGACTGCAGAATGAGTTCGATCTGACCACCTCATCTGGAGGGAAAGACAATCCGCAAGAGAGAAGGGTTCCTAGCCCTATAGTCTCCGACAACGAGATGGATTATGATGAAGAATAGTATCCTCCTACTGAGGATAGGTACAAACAGTTGGAAGACCGCTTGAGCGCTATGGAGATATAGAACGTGCCCGGGCTGGACTTCGGAGACCTAGGTCTATCCTCTGGGGTGGTGATTCCCCATAAATTCAAGGCACCTGCCTTTGCCAAGTATGACGGAGCTTCCTGTCCAAAGTTGCACCTCCGGTCATATGTAAGGAAGATCCAGCCTTACACAGCTGATAAGAATTTGTGGATCCATTTCTTTCAGGACAGTCTTTCAGGGACTCATCTTGAGTGGTTCTATCAGCTGGATGGAGCCAGTATACGTAACTGGGAAGATTTGGCTACTGCATTCTATAAGCAGTATCAATATAATTCCGACCTCGCTCCTACGCGTACCCAACTCCAGTGTATGTCAATAGGGACGTGTGAAGGATTTAAAGAGTATGCTTAAAAGTGGAGAGATCTAGCCGGAAGGCTGCAGCCACCTTTAACTGATCGTGAACTGGTTGATATGTTTTTGGGGACCCTGTCTGGTCCATTCTTTAACCATTTGATCGGAAACTCTTCAGCCGGGTTTACAGACCTTATCTTGACTGGTGAGAGGATTGAAGCTGGTGTCAAGGCTGGGAAGATACAGAAGGGTGCCTCATCGAGCACTGAGAAGAAGTCGTTCAAGAAAGAATCCAGTGTTGTCTATGTTTCAAGAAGACAAAATAGACTTGAACACCGCCAAGCCGTCAACGCGTTTGTCATTTCAAAACCTGCTAGGGCTCCTCAGCATCACAACCAACAAAGCGGCGAGAGACCTCGAAGGCAGTTCACTCGTCTCAGCATGACCTTGTCTCAGATATTGCCGCAGTTACTGACGACCAATTTGGTGACTCTAAAAGAAGCGCCGAAGATTTCAAACACAACATCCCCAAAGTACAATCCTAACGCCCGCTGCGCTTATCACTCTGACAGCCCGGGGCATAATATGGATGATTGTTGGGCTTTGAAGAATAAGGTTCAGGACCTAATCGATGCAAAGGAGATTGAGTTTGAGGCGCCCGAGAGGCCTAATGTTGTGACTGCTCCCATGCCCAAACATGGAGCAAATGCTGTAGAGGAAGACTTGTTTGTAGCCTCTGTGGATGACATTGTTACCCCGCTGATGACCGTTAAGAGGAACCTGTTGCTAGCTGGTTTATTTCCGGGATATGGTGAAGGTTGCCATATGTGTTCTGTTTCACCTACTGGTTGCCCATCTTTGAAGTCAGGCATCCAAAACCTGATGGATAATAAGGAAATCCTGTTTGAGAAGATTGTTGTTCCTGCCACCCCTACTGAAGAAGTTTCCATTATTACCATTTTCAACAATTCCCCCAAGGCTCCCTCGAGGAAGCCTGTCAGAATTACGCCTGTTCAGAAGATTGCACCCATAATCATCACTGTTCTGGGGCCTATTCCCTACACCTCTGAAAAAGTTGTCCCTTGGCATTATGGGGCATATGTTTATGTTCTTGGAGTTAAGCAAGAGTTTGACACTAATACCGACGTCAGCAACATTACCGGGCCTGCTAAAGTCACCCGCAGTGGTAGACTTTTCTCACCTGATATTGCGCCACCAATTGTCCAAAGACCTATTGTCATCACACCTGCAAGTGTGCCTAATGCCATTCCTGATCAAGTTCTTAGTCCTACCCCTGTCGCCGAGTCATCTGACGCTCGGGGCAAAGAGATCACCACTGATATGCTTGCCCAGGCGGAGGCGCCAAAGACAACCACTGTTGAAGCTTCCAAACAGGAGATGGAAGAGATTCTAAAGATTATTAAGAAGAGTGATTATAATGTAGTTGAGCAACTGGGGCAAACCCCATCCAAGATTTCTATGTTATCACTGTTGTTGTGTTCAGAGGCCCATGCCAAGGCTCTGATTACCTTCCTGAAGACGGCCCACGTGCCACAAGAGATGTCAGCTGATCAGTTTACCGATTGTGTGGCCAACTTAACTACTGATAATAGTTTGGGTTTCTCCAACGCTGATCTGACTACTAAAGGGAAGAACCATAACGATGCCCTGCATGTCTCCATTGAATGCAGGGGCACTACTCTTGCACATGTGTTGGTTGAAACTGGTTCCTCATTGAACGTTTTGCCCAAGAAAGCTCTAGACAGGTTGGATTGCAAAGGGTTGGAGCTAAAGCCAAGTAACATTGTTGTCCGGGCCTTTGATGGGTCTAAAAGGATGGTGCATGGTGAAGTCGATATTCCAATTAAAGTTGGTTCTCAGGTCTTCAATTCTACATTCTACGTGATGGACATTCGACCGTCCTATTCTTGTTTGTTAGGTCGTCCATGGATCCATAAAGCTGGAGTTGTGACCTCCACACTCCATCAGAAGCTGAAGTACCCGGTCAGAGGGAAGATTGTGACAGTACAGGGGGAGGAAGAGTACATGGTCAGCCACCTCAACTCGTTCTGGTACATAGAGATGGATGGGGAGTTCATTGAGACCCCATTTCAACACTTTGAAGAGGTTCCTCAGACACTGGCATCAGCTGAGACTGTGGTTGAAGATTCTCCTTTGAAGATGGCTTCCTTAAAGGATGCCCGGGCTGTTATTGAGAAGGGTGAGTATGCAAACTGGGGCCGACTTCCTAATTTCACTCAGAAGACTAACAAGTTTGGTTTGGGTTTCACTGCAGAAGCTCAAAGGGTTGTTCGTAGTGCAAGGATTGGAAGACCTCATGTGTTCATCAGCAACTCGGGAGTAAATACCATCGAAGATGACATGGAGGAATCTGAATTCGACAGCTGGATCTACCCTACGACCAACGGCGAACCAAACAACTGGACAGCAAAGGACTTCGTCCCTATTACTTTCTTTACTCAGTAATGAACTCTTTTGTTTTGAATTTGTAACAGACAATATTGTGAAACTTTATGGCCCGATGTCTTACCCGGGGCACCGTGGCTTCATTTGTGAGGGCTTTTGTGTGCCATTTTCATATATCATTAATAAAAGCATTAGACGTTCTTGCATTTCAAATTTTTCGCTCCTTGTCTTTCTTTATTATATATTTCAAAACAGCTATTTACACACACTTACATATACAGGTCCCAATCCACTCCGGATCTCACTGGTAACGGCTCTGCTACTGCCAGTTATGACTTCGAAAATCCGATCAACTTGGCCGAAGACGAAGGTGAAGATGATTGCGAAGTGTCGGGTGAGCTTGCAAGACTGCTACTTCAGGAAGAAAGGCCATTCAGCCACATGAAGAGCCGGTGGAAACGGTGAATCTGGGTACTGAGACAAAAAAAGGAAGTCAAGATCGGTGAAAACCTGGAGCTTAGTGTGAAACAACGATTGATTCAGATGCTGCATGACTACGTGGAAATCTTTGCCTAGTCTTACAAAGATATTCCTGGGTTGGATACTGACATTGTGGTTCATCGCCTGCCTACCAAGGAAGACTTCCCTCCCGTAAAACAGAAGGTTCGCCGTATGTGCCCAAAGATGTCCGAGAAAATCAAGGCTGAGGTTATGAAACAATTTGACGCCGGTTTTCTAGCAGTAACTTCTTACCCTCAGTGGGTCGCCAATGTGGTTCCAGTGCCAAAGAAAGATGGTAAGGTCAGAATGTGTGTTGATTACAGAGATTTGAACAGGGCAAGCCCTAAGGATGACTTCCCTCTGCCTCACATCGACTTTTTGGTTGACAATACTGCTCAGCACAAGGTATTCTCCTTTATGGATGGTTTCTCCGGTTATAATCAAATCAAGATGGCTCCTGAAGACATGGAGAAGACCACTTTCGTTACTCAGTGGGGCACCTTTTGCTACAAGGTTATGCCTTTTGGGTTGAAAAATGTTGGGGCAACATACCAACGTGCCATGGTTGCTTTGTTTCATGACATGATCCATCATGAGATTGAAGTATACGTCGACGATATGATTGCGAGATCCCAAACGGAGGAGGAACACCTTGACCATCTACAGAAGCTGTTTGACCGGTTGAAGTTGTACAAGCTGAGGTTGAACCCAAATAAGTGCACCTTCGGGGTGAGGTCTGGCAAACTGCTAGGTTTCGTCATGAGAGACAAAGGTATTCAAGTGGACCCTTCCAAAGTGAAAGCCATACAAGAGATGCCAGCTCCCAAGACAGAGAAAGAGGTCATAGGCTTCCTAGGACGTCTGAACTACATTGCCCGATTCATCTCACATCTAACTGCTACTTGTGAGCCAATCTTCAAACTGCTGAAGAAAGATCAAGTGGTACGTTGGAACGATGAATGCCAGGCCGCTTTCGAAATAATTAAATAGTAAATCCAGGAGCCACCCATTCTGATGCCACCAGTTGAAGGGATACCTCTAATCTTATACTTGACAGTACTTGACAACTCAATGGGGTGTGTGCTGGGTCAGCATGACGAGTCTGGTCGAAAAGAGCATGTTATTTATTACCTTAGCAAAAATTTTACCGACTGTGAGACCTGATACTCACTGCTTGAGAAAACTTGCTGCGCTTTGGCATGGGCTGCTCGCCGGCTGAGACAGTATATGCTGACTCACACTACTCTATTGATTTCAAAGATGGATCTAATCAAGTATATCTTCGAAAAGCCTGCCTTATCCGGAAGAATAGCAAGATGGCAGATGATCTTGACTGAGTATGACATCCAGTACACAACTCAAAAAGCAATCAAGGTAAGTGTATTGGCAGACCATTTGGCACATCAGGCAGAAAATACCAGTCTATAAACTTTGAATTTCCAGACGAGAATATCATGGTAGTGACTGATTGCGAGATACCTGGACCGGATGAAGGACCTGAGGAAGGATCCTGATGGTCTATGAACTTTGATGGAGCTTCAAACGCTTTGGGTAATGGTATTGGCGCTGTGATCATATCTCCTAAGGGCTCTCATACTCCGCTCACTGCCCGACTGTGTTTCAACTGCACCAACAACATGGCGGAGTATGAAGCATGCATCATGGGTCTTCGAGCTGCAATTGACCTAAGGATTAAGTTTCTGAGTGTCTTCGGATATTCCGCTCTCGTGATCAGTCATATCAAAGGAGAATGGGATACGAAACACCCAAATCTTATTCCTTACAAGGAGTATGTATTGATGTTGCTTCCCCATTTTGAGGAGATAACCTTTGAACATTTCCCAAGAGAGGAGAATCAGTTGGCGGGCGCGCTAGCTACAATGTCTTCTATGTTCAGAGTCCAATGGGACAACGAGGCTCCCCGGATCATTATTTGGAAATTGGATGAACCTGCACATTGATGTGATCTTGAGACCGAAGAGGTAACAGAAAAGCCTTGGTATCATGAAGTAAAAAGGTACCTTGAAGCTCAAGAATACCCCGAGGGTGCATCTGTTAATGACAAGAAGTTTCTGAGAAGATTCGCGACAAAGTTCTTCATCAGCAATGGCATTCTTTACAAACGTAACCATGATTCAACCTTACTGCGTTGTGTGGATAAGACTGAAGCGGAAAGGATCATGGCAGAGCTGCATGAAGGTACTTTCGGGACTCATTCCAGTGGACATACCATGGCAAAGAAAATCCTTCGGGCAGGATATTACTGGTCCACGATGGAAGCCGACTGTTATCAGCATTCTCGGACATGTCACAAGTGTCAGGTCTATGCTGATAAATTGCACATTCCTCCAGTTCCTTTGAACGTCTTGACGGCACCTTGGCCTTTTGCAATGTGGGGCATTGATATGATCGGCGAGATCCAACCTACGGCATCCAACAGGCATTGTTTCATCCTGGTAGCGATTGATTACTTTACAAAGTGGGTTGAAGCAGCTTCCTTTGCCACCGTAACCAAGAACGTCGTCGCATGGTTCATTCAGCACAACCTGATCTGTCGATACGGTGTACCAGAGAGGATCATTACGGATGATGGTACCAATCTTAACAACAAGATGATCACTGAGCTCTGCGAGCAATTCAAGATACAGCACCACAACTCTTCTCCCTACCGGCCGAAGATGAATGGGGCTGTAGAAGCAGCTAATAAGAACATTAAGAAGATTGTGCAGAAGATGACAGTGACCTACAAAGACTGGCACGAGATGTTACCATTTGCTCTTCATGGGTACCGTACCTCAGCACGGACGTCAACAGGGGAAACACCCTATTCCTTGGTATATGGCATGGAGGCAGTCCTGCCCATTGAAGTTCAGATACCCTCTCTCCGGATCATGAAGGATGCGGGTTTAAGTGAAGACGACTGGATCCAGACCCGGCTTGATCAATTGAACCTAATCGACGAAAAGAGACTCACTGCTATTTGTCATGGTCAGACGTACCAAAAACGGATGATCAAGGCATTTAACAAGAAAGTCAAACGACAAGAGTATCAAGTCGAGGACCTGGTAATCAAGCGCATCATTCTACCTCAAGGTGATCCCAGGGGAAAATGGACCCCCACGTACGAAGGGTCATTTGTGGTTAAGAACATCTTCTCAGGAGGAGCGATGATTCTAACCACCATGGATGGTGACGACCTTCCTCACCCCGTCAATGCAGACATAGTAAAAAGATACTACGCATAATCAAAGACCCGCTAGGTCGACTGGCCTAGGAAAAATAAGGGCTTCCCGGCGAACCAAAAGTGTTCGGGCAAAAATAAGGGATGAAAATAAAAAAAATCTGTACACCCGGCAAGTCGAAAACCTGAAAAGGCGGCTTGGGCAAAAATGGTTATCCCGGTGGACCGAAAACCCGAAAGGGCGGTCCAGGCAAAAGTTAGGGATAAGCGTAACACTATGTCTCATTGGATCACCCTACATCCAGACTTTGGTATCAACTATCAGGCTCGGACGGCACCAATCAATCAAATTCATCTCCAACTAAGCAGCAAAGTGATGAGATGCTTGAAGATATAAAGGCGATAACAGAGTTGGAACCCAGTGGGATTATTCACATAGCTGTTTTGTTTTCTTTTTACAAATTGTATAAACCCTATTTGTTCGGCGGCATTCTCTTACTAGGACGTCAGCCTCTTGTACAAAAGCGCCTATTTACAGGCAAACTTCAAAATCAATACAAGCTCATTTTTCAGACAAATTGCAAATTGTTTTTTTTCCCTTTATCTGTTTTGTTTTGCAAAGAACGTCCAATGTTCATTTTTGATATATGCATTTGACATTAATTGCTGCTCATAAATATTTGCATGTGAAACAAAGGACTAATTACGGGTGATATCAGAAGTAGGGGAAATAAGAATTGTCTGAGAGGTCTAGTTGCTCTGTCCACCAAGGTACCAAGGTAGGTTCAGTTGAAGAATATGACCAAGATATCGTCACTACCCGCAGAGTAAGACAGTAATGGAAGCTCTCCCCATTGAGACCTGCAACCATAGACGAATCAGCAATACTCTCCCCCAAGAAAACTTAGTCTACCGTCAGTTCCGAAAAAGCTCGGTATTCCTAGAAGGTCTTAATATTCCCCAGCGGAGTATAAAGATATTCCCCAGCAAGCGTAAAGAGCATCCCCAGAAGGCTTAATATTCCTCAACGAAATATAAGAATGTTCCCCGGTGGAATACAAGATACCCCCAGTGGAGCCATTTCCCCAGCGCAGTCTGAAAAAAAAAAGGGTTTCCCCAATATAGTTGAATCATCTTCCCCAGTAGATTCTGGAAGCTTATCCCTTGCAAATACAAATATATCTCCCCAGCCAAATTCAGAGGCTATCCTCACAAGAGTCTAACTGGGTTATCCTCAGCAAGTTGCAACTGGAAGATCATCCCCAGCGAAGTTCTTTCTATCCCCAGCGGAGTTCATCATCAAAATCCCCAACAGAGCTTATCAACGAAATCCCCAGTGGAGTTTATCATTAAAATCTCAGCGAAGTATCTCTTCCCCGTAGAGTAATTCCCCGCAGAGTAATCTCTTCACCGGGTTTATTCCCCAATGGAGTTATTTTCTCCTACAGGTTTATTCTTGCAACCATCTTCGTTCACCATCCCCATCAGAAACATTCTGAATAATGTTTGAAGACACACATACTCTTCAACAGCAGTCCAGGATTTGACAAACTCCCCGACATTTGTCAAGGATTTATTTTCCCAAGACGAAAATACATTCATAAACATTTCACATTTCATACCTCCTATTTACATACATTACAAAGTGCATACGACATGGTATCATTTATTTTTGAGAATATCATGACATCATGCATTTCATACATCATGACATTGCATACAGCTAATGTTTTACCTTTTTCAGAAAAAGGTCAATCAAAAGATGGCTACCATCAACCTTTTCAAGTCCCAGTTTAATACCTGTAACAAGCCAGGAAAATTCTGTGGACGAGTGATTGTAGGTTAATACCTGAAACCAGCCAGGAAAACCACCTACATGAAGAGATTGAAGATCAATACCTGTAGCAAGCTAGGAAGACCATCTTTCTTTCTCAGGTCAGAGATTAATACCTGAAACCAGCCAGGACAACTATCTCATCGGCCAACCTTTTCAAGTCCCAGTTTAATACCTGTAACAAACCAGGAAAATTCTGTGGACGACTGATTGTAGGTTAATACCTGAAACCAGCCAGGAAAACCACCTACATGAAGAGATTGAAGATCAATACCTGTAGCAAGCCAGGAAGACCATCTTTCTTTCTCAGGTCTGAGATTAATACCTGAAACCAGCCAGGACAACTATCTCATCGGCCAACCTTTTCAAGTCCCAATTTAATACCTATAACAAACCAGGAAAATTCTGTGGACGACTGATTGTAGGTTAATACCTGAAACCAGCCAGGAAAACCACCTACATGAAGAGATTGAAGATCAATACCTGTAGCAAGCCAGGAAGACCATCTTTCTTTCTCAGGTCAGAGATTAATACCTGAAACCAGCCAGGACAACTATCTCATCAGCCAACCTTTTCAAGTTCCAGATTAATACCTGTAGCAAGCCAGGAAAATATCTGTGGGCGACTGATTGTAGGTTAATACCTGAAACCAGCCAGGAAATTATCTACATAAAGAAATTGAAGATCAATACCTGTAACAAGCCAGGAAGACTTCCTTTCTCAGGTCAGAGATCAATACCTGAAAACCAGACAGGACAATTATCTACTTGACCATCATGAAGCAACCCTACACCGGTTCCTTCTCAATTTCAGATGAAGTTTTACACGGACTCATCATCAGGCAACCCTACACAGGTTCCTTCCTTCCAAGATGAAGTTTTACACGGACCCATCATCAGGAAACCCTACACTGGTTCCTTCTCTTTCAGATGAAGCTTTACACGAACTCATTCCAAGGTAACCTTACCCAGGTTCCTCCAGAAGTTTTACACGAACTCATCCCAAGGTAACCTTACCCAGGTTCCTCCAGAAGTTTTACACGAACTCATCCCAAGGTAACCTTACCCAGGTTCCTCCAGAAGTTTTACACGAACTCATCATCAAATAACCCTACCCAGGTTCCTCCAGAAGTTTTACACAGACTTATCACAAAGTAACCTTACCCAGGTTCCTCCTGAAGTTTTACCCAAACCTATCCCGAAGTAACCTTACCCAGGTTCCTCCTTACAATTTCCTGATGCAGTTTTACCTAAAATCCTCATGAAGCAGCCTTGCCTAGGTTTCTTCCCGGTTCAGATGCAGTTTTACACGGACTCATCATCAGGCAACCCTACACAGGTTCCTTCTTTCAACTTACAAAATTACAATTCAACAAACAATCTCCAGATGGCATCTATAAGCCTATCCTCCTACCAACAATCTCCAAATGGCATATGTAAGCCCATTCCCGACATCACATTGCTGATACTACACCATGCGAGTGCAAATTTCTGGGCACTCTAGTGTTCAATTATCTTCCACCTTCGGATCACGAAAGGCTCGAAAGCCAATCTATATCCTCGGGTTTAAGAAAATTGAACAGGGGCAACTGTTGTACCCCAAAATTTTCCCTCCCATGAATTCCTCAAGACTATAGGAGTTTCAAGGGGCAGGTAAAAATTAAGAAGAAATTCAAAATCAAATATCTTCAACAATGTTCAAGAATTAGGGTTTGAGTTTTCTTCAAGAACATGGATTCTCCAAGACCTCAAATGAGCTCCATATGGTCTTATACATCCAAGACAACTCATTTTCAAGTTCACAAGGTGCTCAGCAATGCAAGAGCATCACAAGACTCTTCAGGTCAACCATCTCCTAAGTAGTAGACAGCTGAAATTAGGATTTTGGTTCTTTCAAGGAATTTGGGGTTTTTAATGGTTCAATCAAGTCTCATAGGCCTATATACATTCTCAAGCACCTACATGCCAAGTTTCAAGACTCACACTGCCAGTTTGCACAGTCAAAAGCTACATTTGATCTACAATTAACTGCAAGGGCAAAATGGTCATTTTGCAGTCAAAAGTCAGAATTCTTGGTCAACATCTTATTTTTGAGTTCACAATCATCATTTGATCAAGTCTTGATCATGATCCCACAAGAATAGCTCAAAAATCATTAAGATGCAAAAGTTACTATTTTTGGACAGTAGAAAAGTCAACAAAAGTACACTTTAAGTCAAATGCCATAACTTGAGATTGGTAAATCCAAATGACATGGGACTAAAAGCATTGGTTATAGGACTTCAAGGGCTTTCCAAAATCTTCAAGAACATGGTCATATGATCAAAATTAAGCAAGTTATGCATTGGAGAAGTTGGGAAATTTTCATGAATTTGCAAAAGTCAACTTTGCTCAAAACACCTTCTTTTTGCTAATGGGCCTCAAATCTCTTTTTAAAACTTCACCCATGACCTATGCACGACCCACCAAGTTAAATTGGATTTATTTTCTTAAATTTATTGATTAAATGGATTTTTAATACATATTAATTCATTTAATTAATTTAAATTATAAGAAAATAAAAGATTTGATTCTTAAATCTATTTTTGAACCAAATGTGATCCAAATATGCTGACCAAGCAATGCCAATTCGTGCACAAGCTAAAAGATACAAAAATATCCAATTTTGGAAACTTGTTCAATCATGAAAAATCAAGAATATTTGATTTGTCAATCATCATCAATATTGAATATTCAAAGTTAAAAGACCATTCAAGAGCATATATATACATACACAAGCCAAGCAAAACCTAATACACGCACAAAACCTTGCAGAAACGGCCATACCAATTTCAAGAAACTTCAAGAAAAATTAAAACTTGTTCTTGCAATCTAGGCCAATTCAAGGTGCCTTGTCCATCCAAACACATTGTAGGAGGTACAAGGAGTGAGTTGCAATCAAATTCAAGCACCAAATCTCAAGGAATCATGAAACACCATCTCACGGTTTGCACTTCTGATTCAAAATCGTATCTCTTAATTCATATGCATTTGACATGTTCTTGTGATTGATTTGCATTGCTAGAGGTTATACAAAGCTAATGGAATGAATTAATTGAACCATAGTGCCCTAAACCGAGAGATGCCATGATTGAGTTTCTAGGGTTTTCAAGCTTTCAAATAGGGCTTTCCGAACCATGAAGAATTGGAACCAATGGGATACATGGTTGAATTCGTGAGACCAAGACGATTCCAACACATACCTCGCGAAATATTTCTTTTTGCTCTGTGTCTATTCGCTATTTTTCGTGCAGGAGATAGAGGAGGTTAAAAACCCCTGCTATCTGATTCTATTTATGCAGGACCAAGGTTGAAGATGATGACGTGTTGTCATCTGGTTCGTGTGTTTGAATTACGCGCTTTTATTTTATTTTTTCAGGCATATTAGTTTGTTTCATATATAATCATTGCTTCTTATTTCTATAACAATTGAAGCACCTTGGTTGGGTGGTAAACGCATTGGCCTGTGAGCATTGGGACCTGGGTTCGAATCCCAGGTCCCCCAACATATTTCCTTTTATTTTCTTGCAGTTGATTCAACGCGCCTCAGCAAACATAGTCTACCATGTGATTCAAATCTCAATACGCCAAGTGGCTTCAGGCCAAGATCTAAAGGCCAGATTGGAGCATCCACCATACTCCCTGGTCAACGAGCATGCAGGGAATCACAAGGGTCAAACAGGCTGGGCACTAATGGGCCTGGGAATTGCAAATTACACCACAAAGTTGGGCCCAGCACCCCCTTATGAGTTTATTTCTTTTCCCCTTTTTATTTTTCTTTCATTTAATTATTTTTATAATTATTATTTATATCACTAACAAATTAATATTTTTTCCATAATAAAATCAGAAAACCATAAAAATATTATTTTTCATTAAATTCATCACTTGTTATTTTTTGTAAATAAATATTAACCAATTAATTGACTTAGTTTTTTAATTAGGTACAATTTTAATATTTTTGCAATAAATTAAAAGTAAATTAGAATATTAGGTTTTAACAACTTTAATCATTTTTATTTTTATGTCCTTAAATATTCTAAAAAACCAAAAAATATATTTTTCATTTAATTAATTAATTAACTTAATTTAATTTCCATTTAATTCCAAATAACAAAAATCTCCTTCTTTCTTAAAAAAGGGTCAAAACCCTAAAAATTCTCCGATTTAACTTTTCTCGCGCATATTATTTTTTTACCCATATAATTGTAATTGCTCCGAGGATGTAATAGCTTTAACTTAGGATTATTTACTGCTTTTATTTACCTTTTTTCGCATTTACTTTTTCAAGGGTTTGTTTTTGGCGATGTAAATACAAACTGCTAGATGTATAAATAATAGGCTATGCATGACAAGATCTATCTTAACTTAAAATCAACCGTAGCTCACCATAACTTGTACAAAGATAACATAACTGAAAATTGACACATTTGCACATGCCACTCCTAGGGTACGCCTCACTTGGTTGCCTCGAACGTGGTCATTGAGTATAGGAAGTTTTAGAGGTCGCCCTCTTGTCCAAAGATCATAAGTTGCCTCGAAACGGTTGCCTAGGATAAAATGATCTAAGACATTAGGGTTACCGCTAAGGCGTCATAACATTGCTTTAGTGACCACATGTCCCTTAATCGAATTGACCCGAAAACTCCAATGATGGTGCTACCTAATCCTCAATAGTGGGATAGCACTGTCTAAAGGATACTTGCACATTTTAATTCCCTTTTGAGTAGGTAGAGGTTCTCAGGTACTTGCTCTTTCAAAACAAAACAAATTTTTTGCACTTACACTTTTCAAACAAAGTTTTCAACAACACTTCATACACTCTTGAGGATAGAAACAAGAGTTAAATCGAAGTTTCAAACAAAACTCTTTTTAAAACCCACGAACACAAAGAAAAGCAAACTTTTTGAAAACACAATGAGCAAGTACCTAAGAGCCCGTGGATAACCACGGATAGAAAGGGTGCTAATACCTTCCGTTTCTATAATCTACCTCCCGAACCCGAGAAAAATCTCGAAAAGGAATTTTTCTGTGCTTTTGTCCTTTCCTTGTTGGATAAAATAAAATATGGTGGCGACTCTTGCTTACCACGACATTTTGCAAAAACAAACGCAAACACGAACCAGCATTCCAAATCAGTCAGTTCTATTTCCACCGATCACAGCTGTGGAGAGTATCCTAATGTTCCATTGATAGGAACCCAAGGAGGAATTTATTACAACCCATGCTTAGCTCTCTGTCAGTTTGGAAGAGCCAGAAGAGAAGGACCTCATGAGATATTAATGCCTCATATCATCTTTGATTTTCAAGGGGATAGTGACGAGCAGCGTCGCAGATTCATAAGGGCGTGGGACAGAGTTCACCAATCTGACCCACATGAGCTGGGCCCAAAGACTTCACTTCCGATGGAGCCATATCTTAGATGGGTTCGTATCCGTGCCCAGAAGCTGGGTATGCCTTATGAAGTCGTCCGGCCTGTCACTCTTGAAGTTGCTAATGAAGAAGGAGTTCTTCCAACCATTCTCCATCCTTATATGCCCACTGACATTGGGGAACTGAAGAGATCTTGGATGCAACTGAGGGATGAACGGGATTCTTACCGAGAGAAGTTCAACGAGCAAGAAAAAAGGATCCAGAAGCTGACTAGGCAGTTAGAAAACGAGCGGATTCTCAACGACTATGTCCGCACTGATAAGAAGAGACCATGGGATCGTTGATTTACCTTTGATGATTTCCTTTCCAGTTTTTATTTACTTTTCAGTATTTCCATTCTTGTAACGTCCTGAGGGCATCAGTTGAACAATTTGAATTACCAAGTTTATCTAATAAAGTGTGCTTCCTTTCTTGTTTACAAATTTGAATCCTGATTGTCTTTGAAATCATAAATCATACGCATTTCATCCCATGAACTTCATAAACAGGTACCCTTTACAGGTCTCTCATGTTCCCGCTGTTTATTTCAGCAATGGCTCTCCAACAAGACAACCAAGATCTCCGGGCTCAAAACGCTCAACTTCAAGAAATGTTCTTGAACTTATCCCAGGGGCAAGAAGAAATAAAAGATCTCCTCACAAAGGGCTTGGTCCTAGGGAATCCAGGCGGCATCAGGAATGATCAGTTGGAAGGGCTACAAATCGAGTTGGCAACAATGAAGATCCAGATGATGGGACAACTGGTGGGCCAGATGGCTCTCATTCAAGACCTAGCTCAAATACAAGAAGAGCTCAGGGTCCTCGTCAATAAGCTGCTTCAAAATAACCAAGTGGGGCAAACAACTAGGGTTGAAGATCAAATCATCATTCAACCTCCTTTGAGACAAGAAGACAAGGGAAAAGCTCCCCAGCTTGCTTCAGGGTCACAAGCCTAGCAACAACCTCGCCAACGGGGCAATCGGCGTAAGCAAAATGCATCTGGAAGACATTTCTCTGAGACTGATATACCATCATCTCTAATATTGAAACGCTTGTTGGAGGTCAATCTGATTACATTAAAGGATCCTCCCCGGAATCCCAATACCTCTGCTCCTGGCTATCGTCCCAACGCATTTTGTGTATACCACTCCCATAGTCCTGGACATGACACCGACGATTGTTGGACTTTGAAAAACAAGATCCAAGACTTGATTGACGGAAGAGTGCTGGAATTCATGACGGATGGCGAGATGAAAATCTTCCACTGAGGGTTCTCCACCTGAGATGACTAGTTCAAACTAAGAGACTTTTGTTCATTTGAATTCTGAAGTTGTATTTTTCTTTGCTTATTCAAACAATTATTATCATGTCAAACTTTTTTATTTCATTAATGCATTACACGTGTCTGTTTTGAATTAATTGTTTTCACTATGCTTAAATTGCTTCATATTTACTTTTTGCTATGTTCAACTCTCGATTAAAAAAAAAACTCTAAGCCTTTAGAGGGAGGATGACGAAAACGATACCACGATCTCTATAGTATGCTTTTGAATAGACCCTGCTGACGAGGTACATGCATTGTTTCAAATCCAAAACAGTGGAGTTATAAGGAAGATAATCCCTAATCAACCCCTTTGAGCCAAAGAAGTTGGAGTTTTTCTTTTCATAAATTAAAACCCTTAATTATACCCTGGGGCAGGGTAGTTTTCTCAGTTGATCAAGGTGCACAATGAATGACATCAAAGAAGTCCTTCCGAAACAAAAGACGGTGTTGGTTCCGTATAATCGTAAGGACAAGCAGTCATTATCTCTCAAAATAAGAGCCCAATAAGTCAAAACCTATGAAGGAGACTTAAGAAAAACTGGGGCATCTCGCTGACTGTAATCACAAAAAGAAACAGTTCAGGCAAAAGACAGGTGTTGTACCCCAAAATTTGCCCTCCCATATTTCTCAAAACATTTCAAGAAAAATTCACAAGTCCAACCCGGCGCGTCATATTCAGGTGTTCTTTCATCAAGATATCTCTGATAACGTATTCTCAAATTCAGGTTCGGCTCAAGAGTCAATTCTTTAAAGAAGGTATCCGAATGTGCGAGTTTTCTTGAAGAAATATGGTGAAAAAGTGTGCTGAAAGTGCAATTTTTACGCGCTAAAAAATTTATAACTTGAAGATCGTGGCTCGTTTTGAACTCGTTCCGGTGGCCTAAATTCCGTCTTGACATTATCTACGTTTTCATCTCTCACGGATGGAAGCCAATTTCGATCAGAAGGTCTTCAAAAATGTGGATTTATCAAGTATTTTCATACAGAAAATTTGTGACAAGTTTATTTGCGTCATGTTCAAAAAATCATAACTTGGTCGATTTTCATCGTATCGAGCTGGTTCCGGCGCCAAAATTTCACAAATGGAGTAGGCTACATTTTCACAGAAGGTATTGAGTTCAAAAAGTATACAAAAGGCATTCGTTTTTTGCTCAGAGTGCGTGACACGCTGAAAATCCTGAATGCTGAATATTATTTCGTCTGGGCCGAAACTTCGAAAATTCATAACTCGGTCAATTTTTATCGGATTGGGCTCATATTTTTACACAAGGTCCCTGACTCATAGATCTACAACTTTGCTTCAAAAGTCGAGACCAGATTATGCTCCGATCAATACCAGTTTTTCATTGAAGAACGTGTCAGAGTCGATACTGGAGCCCAAAATAAGTTTGTCTGAGCTGAAACTTCAAAAATTCATAACTAATTCACCGTTTATCCGATTGAGCCGATTTTTGGACAGGAGTTAGTTCTCGATGCCGGCTACATTTTGTTTTCACATTTCAACTTCAAAAATTGCACTTAAGTCCCTACGATTTAGCCTGGAAAGTGACGAACTCAAGTGAACATTGGAGGCCCAATTGCACATTCAAAGCCCATTTTCTTTACCCTAATTTCCATTATATAATCACCTTCTTTTCACACAAACCAGGGAGGAGGAAAAGAGAGAAAAAACCTTTCCACAACACTGTTAGAATATCAAATTCTTTCAAGAACCCTAAAACCTTGAAATTCTTATTACAAATCTCTCTCTCACTACAAACAAGCCGTCACAGTTACAAACCAACACCTCACTATTTCTTCAGTAAGGATAAGACTGGCTTGATCTCCATGATCCAAAGGGCATAAAAGCATTCAGCTCACTAATTTTCCAGTAAGGGTAAGATTGATTTGATCTCCATGATAAAAAGGGTATAATCATTCATACATGTCATATTGTGCCTAAACATTAAATTTCTTCATATATTGGCTTTATTTGCATTTTATGATTTTATTTAATGTGTTCATGAGATTCAACACTGTAGATTTATACAGGATCCCATACAGGTTCATTAAGGAACGTTGAGGCCAAAATACAAATGGCCAAAAGCCAAAATACAAATGGCCAAAAGCCAAAAGCCAAATGGCCAAAAGCCAAAAGCCAAATGGCCAAAGAATGCAGACCACAGTACTCAGGAGTCAATGAACACGCACGTGATGCCAGAAAGTCAAACAAGGCTTTTTGTCTAATGGGCCAGAATACTTCAAAAAAACCTCCCCTTGGGCCTGAAACCCCCCTTGGTTTGCATCCTTTTAATTTTATTGTCTTTTCTTTTCTAATTCTTTTTTTAATTGTTTTGATTGTTTTTCTCACCATAAAATAATTTTCTATAATAAAAAACAGAAAAATCAAAAAAATACAAATATATTTAATTTCTTCACTAATTAATTTTTGTAAATAAACTCTAACAATTAACTTAATTAATCTAGGTTTTAATTTTAACACTTTTTCTTAATAAATAAAAAATATGTAGAATTAGGTTTTGACATTTTCATTTTTTTCTTAAATAAATTATTAATCATCATTATTTATCATTATTATTAATTATCATTAATTTTGTAAATAAATATGTAAATTAACTAATTAGTGTAAATTAGGTTAACTTGGATATTTTTCATTAATAATTAAAGTAATTTAGAACTAGGGTTTTCTTTAATTAATTTTCTTTATTTTCATAAATACCAAAACATAAAAAACACTTTCTTTTTAAATTAAATAATTAATTAGACTTTAATTTAATTTAATTTCAAGCAAAGGGTCCAACACCCTCGGACGTTCGATTTTATATCTTTTTTTTTTTCGCGCATTATTTTCTTTTGAATATTATGTAACTGCTCAAGGATTGTAATAGTAATTAGGTTTACCGCATTTATTTACTTTCCGCATTTTTATCAAACGGGTCTTTGTACTTTGGCGATGTATAGACCCGCGCCTTGTAATAGCATAGGATTTTACTTTCCGCATTTAAATTCCCGCACCTTTAAACTGCTAACTTGCATGAAAGAATGTATGGCCTAAATTAAAAACAAGCGTAGATCACCATGATACATGTACAAGATAAAACATAACATGAAAATAACACACAAATTCACACACCACTCTTAGGGTACGCCTCACTGTTGCCTTACCCTCGAAACGTGGTCGTCGAGTATAGGACGTTTTAGTAAGTCCTTATGTCCATAACATGATCCAGTTGCCTCGAAACGGTTGCCTCGGAATTAAAAAGGATCAATGGCATAAGGGTAGCTTCTAAGGTGTCCTACTGTTGCTCCTGTGACCACACTGTCCCTACAAACGAATTGACCCGAACACCTCCAACGGTGGTGCTACCTATCTCTCAATGGTGGGATGGCACTACCTTAAGGACATTTACATAGCCTAATTCCTTAGGGTAGGTGGATGACTCATAGATACTTGCTCTCTAAAAAACAATCAAAACTCTTTTCACACCGACACTTTCAAAAAGCTTTCAAAATAATTTTTCAAACACTCTTGAGGACTGATACAAGAGTTATTCCGGAGTTTTAAACGAAACTTTTTCAAACCCACTCACATTTTGAAAAGCAAACAAATATTTTGAAAACACAAATGAGCAAGTATCTAAGAGCCCATGGATAACCATGGATAGAAAGGGTGCTAACACCTTTCCTTTCTATAAATCTACCTCCCGAACCGAGAAACTATCTCATAAGGAATTTTGCTGTGCTTTTGTCCTGTCCATGTTGGAGAAAATAAAAGACGATGGCGACTCTTGCTTACCGCAACATTTCGCGAACCAGCGTTAAACAGTCAGTTCCAGATCCACCGATCACAACAGGGATAATAAAATCAAAAAGAAAGATATCCTACAAACTCTCAACAAAAATGACTGCCTGTTCAAAATAAACTGTCAGTATCCGAACCATCACTGGAATATCAGAGCAAAGACTCAAACAGGATCTAAATGAACGGTTAGCTGAGTTTAGGATCGAAGAACATCACGAAGAGCGGGTGGATACAAATAAATTTTAAGTCTTTATCCTTTGTTTCTTAAACCGTGAACCAGGCCACGTTATAACCCTTAAAAGTCCTAGTTGAAGCATGGGTTAGTTCGAAAGCATACTGTTACAAAAGGTATCCTGACACCTGTAGGGCTTGCTGTAAAATCCTGAGTTGACATCACATTTTACAAAAATTCGCTTGTTTTATTGAAAACTGAATTTTCAAAGAACTTCAAAACAGACATAAGCTTTGCATTCTTAAAATAACATTGTTTGCATATGACTATTTGTTCAAACAACAGAAAAATTCGCACGACGAATATCTAGGGAACAAAAAACCTTCTCAATAAAAGGACCACCTCAAGTGAAAAAAACACTTCCAACCAAGGGGCACGGCATGATCATTGTCTATCATCTGGGGAAGTCAAGTCAAGATTCAAGGAATCTCTCAAAGATGTCGAATAGCCAGGGGAAAATCTTCATCTGAATCACTTGGGGCATTGGACATAAATTCCAGCAACGAACCTTGCATGATTAAATGAAGATCTTCTGGTAGTGTGGCAACACAACACTACCGACAATGACACCTCCCTACATCCTGAGAGCATAAACATAGTCAAAAGAAGTACTATGCATAATCAAAGACCTGCTAGGTTGACTGGCCTAGGCAAAAAAAATAATAATAAGGGCTTCCCGGCAAACCAAAAGGGTTCGGGCAAAAAAAATAAGGGTCGAAAATGAAAAATCTATACACCTGGCAAGTCGAAAACCTGAAAAGGCGACTTGGGCAAAAAAGGGTTTCCCGGTGGACTGAAAACCCGAAAGGGCGGTCCAGGCAAAAATTAGGGATCATAGCGTACGACTATGTCTTGTCATCTCATTACTGGCCTACCAGAAGAAGGCTTGTCGTTTTAACCGAAAGATACCAAGCACCTCATAAGTGGGGATAATACTCGATCCACAGGGCCTCCGCAGGCACCTTCTCCCGCAGAAATAGAGGGAATAAGAATTGTCTGAACCGTGTAGTTGCTTTGTTCACCAGGTACCAAGGTGGGTTCAGCTGAAGAATATGGCTAAGATACCTTCATTCCCCGCAGGGTAAGACAGTAATGATAGCTCCCTAGCTGAGACTTGCAACCATGAACGAATCAGCAATACTCTCCTCAAGCAGAGTTAATCCACCATCGAGTGCTAAAAAGGTTTGGTATCCCCAGAAGGTCTTAATATTCCCCGGCGGAGCATAAGAATATTCTCCAGTAAGTACAACAGCATCCCCGACAGTCTTAATATTCCTCAACGGAGTATAAGAATGTTCCCCGGTGGAATACAAGATACCCCTAGTGAAGCCATTTCCCCAGCGCAGTCTAAAAAAGCTTCCCCAACAGAGTTGAAGCATCATCCCCAGTAGATTCTGGAAGTTTATCCCCGGCGGAGTACAATAAACCTCCCCAGCCAGGTTCAAAGGAGCATTCCTAGCAAAACTTAGAGGTTTATCCCCATAAGAGTCTAACAGGATCATCCCCCAGCAAAGTTCTTTCCCCAACATGAATTCAATCCTCAACAGATTCGATATCACCAGTAACGGTAATCCATCCCCAACGGAGTTCATCATTAAAATCCCCAACCAAGTTTATCAGCGTAATTCCCAGCGAAGTTTATCGTTAAAATCCTCAGCAGAGCATCTCTTCCCCACAGAGTAATTCCCCTCGGAGTAATCTCTTCATCAGGTTTATTCCCCAATGGAGTTCTTTTCTCCTGCAGGCTTATTCTCACAATCACCTTCGTTCACCATCCCCAGCGGAAACGAAGAATTCAACTCTACTCTCCAGCAGCTCCGGGATTTATTTTCCCCAGCTAAAATATTACATGTCCATACATCATGATACATGCATATACGCATCATACCATACAATCTCATTTTTTTTATAACATCATTGCCTGATACATATCATGCATTACATACAGCTAACCTTTACCTTTCAGGAAAGATACAATCAAAATTCAAGTTATGAAGCTCGGGTACGACCAGGATAGTATCTTGATTTCTACAACATATTGTGAAGCCCGGATTACGATCGGAAAAAAATATTAGACTACCGCGAAGCCTGGATTACGACCAGATAGTGACATCTCTCAAAAGCAATCTATGAAGCCCGGAGAACGACCAGATAATAGTTTATTCCCCAGTGAGCCGTGAAGCCCGAATTACGACCAGATAGCAGCTCAGTAAGCACCATGAAGCCTGGATTCGACCAGATAGTGGTATATCATAAACACAAGCTGTGAAGCCCGGATCACGACCAGATAACAGCTTAGCAAGTTATTGTGAAGCCTGGATTACAACCAGAAAGCAATACAAGACCATGAAGCCTGTATTACGACCAGATAATGGTAGAAGATATTGTGAAGACTGGATTACGACCAGATAGCAACCAAGAGTACTACGAAGCCTGGATTTTGACCAGATAGAGGTATGATACATCGTGAAGCCTGGATTACGACCAGATAGCGTTAAGGGACACTGTGAAGCTTGGATTACGACCAAATAACAGTTTACCCAGCCAGTTACTATGAAGCCCGGATTCGATCAGATACTAGTAAACCCAACAGTCAAAGGGAAGCTCAGATGCGACCGGATAACCACTTGATTTGTTCTGAAGCCTGGATTTCGACAAGATAAGAAGTGAGGTATTGTGAAGATTGGATTCGAACAGATAGCAGTACGCGACACCATGAAGCCTAGATTCGACCAGATAATGGTATAACACATCGAGAAGCCTGGATTATGACCAGATAGCGGTACAAGGCACTGTGAAGCTTGGATTCCGACCAAATAGCAGTTTACATGTACAGTTACTAAGAAGCCCGGATTCGGCCGGATATTAGTGTGCCCTAAATTCAAGTTGAAGCCCAGATGTGACCGGATAACCACTTGATTTGTTCTGAAGCCTTGATTTCGACCAGATAAGAAGTGAGGTATTGCAAAGCCTGGATTACAACCGGATAGCAAGTTTAATCTTATCTCCCCAATAAGTCACTGTAAAGCCTGGATTACGACCAAATAGCAGTCGGTCTTATCACTATGAAGCCTGGGTTACGACCAGATAGTAGTTCACTCTAACCTCTTCAACAAAGATGATTCCCCAGTAGATAATGGATGACCAAAGCTCCTAATGTTCTATTTCTCCTAAGACAAAGAACAACATTCCCCAGCGGAATCTCCCTCAACAACAGGTATACAAGCTCTCGCTAAGGAATCTCTTACGCGATCGACACTCCTTCGGATGGCATCTTTAAGCCCATCTCCCATCATCAATCTCCAAATGGCATTTGTAAGCCCATTCCCGACATCACAAGACAAATATTACTACATGCGAGTGCAAATTTCTGGGCACTCTAGTGTTCAATCATCTTCCACCTTCGGATCACGAAAGGCCCGAACGCCAATCTATATCCTCAGGTTTAAGAAGATTGAACAGGGGCAACTGTTGTACCCCAAAATTTGCCCTCCCATATTTCTCAATACATGTCAAGAATCATCTCCAAGTTGTTCAAGATGGCTCAAGAGTTGGACAGTCAAATCATCTCATAAGGCAGTCAATTCAAAATTAGGGTTTTGTGTTGCATCAGGGTCCTTACATACAAATGACCTCAAGTGCTCCCCAATGTCCTAATATGTTCTTAAGTTCATCCATGTCAAATTTCAAGCCTTGTAGAGGAAGTTTGGTCAGTCATTTGCTCAAGAGACCCAAAAATCGACTGTGCTAGGGAAAAAGTCAACTATGACCTACAAACAGTCAAACCTTAATATTTTTTGTCTACATTATCATTTTGAAGGATAATTCATCATTTGATCAAGGGTTGATCATGATTCATCAAGGATTGCTCAAGATTCATCAAGATTCAAAAGTTGCTAAATTAGGGTTTTGTAGGAAAGGTCAACTCAACTTTGACCAAGCATAACTTCTCATATTTTATGATAAATTACCCATCCAAAGCTCATTTTTAATAGGATGCGATCTCCTACAATCCATCTTCACACCCTAAGATCAAGAAATGCTCTCACAAAAAGTTACAAATTTGGACATTATAGGTCATTTTTGAAAGTCAACAAAAACACCTTTTTTTCCAAAGCATATAACTTGAGCATGGAATATCAAAATAAGATGAGACCAAAAGGATTGATTAGAGGGCATCTCAAGGTTTATAAAAAGTCCAAGAACACTTCCAAAAGTTTAAAATTGAAGAAGTTATGCATTGTTGAAGTTGGGAATTTTTCTAAAATTGCCAAAAGTCAACTATCCTTAAAACTCCAATTTTTGACAAAAGGGCCCACTTTTTTTCACTTGATTTGGTCTTTTCACACCACACACGTGTCCGATCTTCAATTTCATGTCCATTCATTAATTTTTCTATTTTATTTAATTTTTATTGTTTTAATTCATTTTAAATCAATATTAATTCAAATAAAATCTAAAAATTGATGGAATGAGATCTTTGTGATCATTACAGCTTTCAAATATCATGATTCACATAATCAAATTCGTATCAAGCATTGTTGTGCATAAAAAATCAGATTTGGTACAATTTTGGAAACTTGTTAATGGAAGATCATATCAAATCTCCAATCTTTAATACTCATGGATTCAAGGCCCAAAGATTAACCTAATTCATTCCCATATACACACACAAGTTGTACACATCAAGAACACGAGCTAAGCACTGCAAAAATGGCCAGACAAATCTTGAAAAAATCTTGGAAAAGGTGGAATCTGAAAATGATCTTAGAGCTCGATTCAAAGCAAAAACTTGACACTAATCTCTTGCTGGACGTCTGCTGAAGCGTTTGGAATCAAAACCAAGTCCTAAAACCTCCTAAATCGCACTATAAGTACTCAAGAACGTGGCCCTGAACACGAAATCCAAACCTCTGATTCTTGCATCCTCTCACTAAAATATTTGCATATTTGTGTTTGTCGCTTCATTTAGAACATTTTTGCAATATTTAATTTTGTTTTGATAGCCTGTACAGCCATGCCCAAAGCTAGGGTTTTGGTATTTGCTTTTTAGGCGTTTGAGTTACAGGGAAAATTGGAACAAGCCATGGCCATGGATGGATTTAGGAGAACGAAACGAGCATGGGGATGCTTTTAGTTTGCATTTATATTGCCTGGAAGTTGTTTTAGAAGGAACCTACAGATCTTGCCGCAGATAAAAATCCGCAGGTAAGAAACCAGTGGCTCAACGAAGAAGACGCTGACGCGTCTCCCTCCCATTCGCTAGTTCAAATGCTTCGCGCTTTTTATTTTTTATTCCAGGCGTGTTAATTGTTTTCCAATATTATATTTAGTGCTTATTCCATTAACAAAGAGATGCAGTGGTTGAGTTGGTAAGGGAGGCGTGTCAAAGTCCATTGGGACCTGGGTTCGAATCCTTGGTCCCCCAATATTTGTTATGATTTTTCTCCAGGCAATTGTATGCAGCACCATAGGCGTGGACCATCATGTTCTTCCAGATCTCAAACGCCAAGTGGCCCACAAATCAAATCCAATGGCTTAGGTTGGACATCCACCATGGTCTCTGGTCAACAGGCGCATATGGAATCACAGAGGTCAACAAAGGCCAACATTAATGGGCCTGGAGATTTGCTGATTTCACCTTCAAATTGGGCCCAACACCCCCCTTGGTTATTTCTTTCCTTTTAACATTTTATTTATTTACTTGTTTTTATTTTTATTATTCTTAATTAATTGCTAACCAAAATAATTAATAATTTTCCTCATAAAATCAGAAAACATAAAAAATAATATTTAATTTCACTATTTCATTATTTTTTTAAATAAACTTTAATCGATTAATTTAGTTTTAAATAGGTTTAACTTTTAACATTTTTTGCAATAAATTAAAATTAATGTAGAATTAGGTTTTTAATAATTTTAATCATTTTTATTTTATTTCCTTAAATATAAAAAATCCAAAAATATCCTTTTTTTGATTAATTGATAATTAGTTTAGGTTTAATTTAATTAAATTCAAAAATAGCAAAAATCTTTTCTTTAAATAAAAAAAAGGGTCAAAACCCTAAAAATGCTCCGATTTAATTTTCTCGCACGAGTATTATTTTTATCCAATATTGTTATTGCTTCCACTATGTAATAGTTTTAATAGGACTTTAATTTATCGCTTTTATTTACTTTCTGTAATTTAAATTAAAGGGTTTGTTTTTGGCGATGTAAATACCCGACGCATTGTAATAGCTTAGATTTAATTTCCCACAATTTAATTTCCGCACAATATTAACTATTAGATGTTTGATAAATAGGCAATGCATGGCAAGATCAATCTTTAACCTAAAATCAATATAGCTCACCATTGACATGTGCAGACAAAATTAACCGAATTAACACACTTGTACATGCCACTCTTAGGGTACACCTCACTTGGTTGCCTTCGAACGTGGTCATTGAGTATAGGAAGTTTTAGAGGTTGCCCTCTTGTCCAAAGATCATAGTTGCCTTGAAACGGTTGCCTCGGAAAAATGATCTAAGACATTAGGGTTACCGCTAAGGCGTCCTAACGTTGCTTTAGTGACCACACGTCCCTTAATCGAATTGACCTGAAAACTCCAACGACGGTGCTACCTACTCCTTAATAATGGGATAGCATTGTCTAAAGGACATTTGTACAGATTAATTCCTTTTTAAGTAGCTAGATGGTTCTTAAGTACTTGCTCCTTTTAAAATAAAACCAAACGTTTCGCACTTACACCCCTTTTAAAACAAAAACTCTTTCAAACCCACAAACACAAAGAAAAGCAAACTTTTGAAAACACAATGAGCAAGTACCTAAGAGCCTGTGGATAACCACGGATAGAAAGGGTGCTAACACCTTCCCTTTCTATAAATCTACCTCCCGAACCTGAGAAATATCTCAAAAAGGATTTTTTTTGTGCTTTTGTCCTTTCCTTCTTGGATAAAATAAAAGACGGTGGTGACTCTTGCTTTCCGCGACATTTTGCAAAAAAAAACACAAAACACGAACCAGCATCCCGAAACAGTCAGTTCTCATTGCCACCGATCACAATCGCCAACTGCATTGGTGTGTCCTTCTTAAGTAGCACAAGGGCGGGAAAACTTCACAGGAGTAGATAAACTAGATGCTCTAGGAGTTATACTCTACTGACCTGGGCTAAAACCAAGACCAAATTTATCAAATTTTGGAGTAACGTCCAGCACCTGACCCCAACCTTCAGGGTTACCACCTTCCACCACATCTCCCGCATCCTTGAGAGAAGACATAACCGTTTCAGGTTTCCTTTTCTGCTCTGGAGTAGGAAAATTGACAGCATGAACTGTCTCAAATGCCTGAAATGGAGTCTCATGTATCTCGCCTTCAACTTCAACATAGCTGAATGATGTCAAATGACTCACGATGTACTCTTCCTCGCCGCACACAATTATCACCTTTCCCTCTGCAGGATACTTGAGTTTCTGATGAAGAGTAGAAGTGACTGCTCTTGCTCTATGAATCCATGGACACCCCAACAAACAACAATACGCTGGCTGTATATCCATCACAAAAAAAGTATCCGTGAAGGTGCGAGGACCAACCTTGATTGGTAACTCCACCTCCCCAAATACTGACCTTCGAGACCCATCAAACGCCTTCACTATCAAATCACAAGGGCACAGTTCCAGTCCAGAATAATCAATCTTCATCAATGTTGACTTGGGCAACACATTTAAAGACGACCCTGTGTCCACCAAAACCCAGGATAAAGTAGTGCCCCTGCACTCCATTTAAATATGCAACACTTTGTTATGGTCTGGCCCCTCTGGAGGAAGATCAAAATCTGTGAAGCCCAGACCATTCCCGGCAGATATGTTAGCACAAACATTCTCAAACTGGTTGACTGTTATCTCATGTGGCACAAAGGCATTCTTTAACAACTTCATCAAAGCATTTTTGCGAGGTTATGAATAAATCAAAGGAGACAAGATAGACATCTTAGAAGGAATATGGCTCAGATGATCAATTATGCTATAATCACTCTTTTTGATAATTCGCATCAACTCTTCAACCTCATCGGGAACTGAATAAGCTTCTGGTATTGGAATTGATTGAGTCACGTTGGCTGGCGTAACCCTTGGATTACCAATTATCGCCGGTTGTTTTCCTTTTTCTCTTACAGAAGCATCTTCCGCATCTTGCACTTTGGAAGGACCAAATATTCTCCCGCTTCTAGTCATTCGACCCACACCAGAAAAGTTATGAACTTCCTCTTCATTACCTTCAACATGTTCTTCTTCAGACGAACGGGTACTTACCTCCTGCTTCACCCCATGGTAATAAACATCAGCACCGTAGTGCCATGGGATGACCTTCTCACTGGTATACGGCATGGGACCAGGTACCGTAATCATCAAAGGAGATGCCCTAGATAGGGCAGGAATGCGCACAGGGGTGTAAGGAATAGATACCACAGCAACATCTTCTTCGGTAACCTTACGGTAGCTCAGTTTTCTGTCTAACTGCAGGGAACCCTCCTTTATCATCAACTGGATACCGGCTTTTAAGTCATCACAACCCTTTGGTTGCTCTCTACACTTGCCACACTCTGAAGTACAACCTGGGAAAATAGAATTGTCAAGCAAATACCTCTTAACATACCATAACGGGGTAGTTACCTGTTCGACATCCACGATCAAATTCAATATCTCACCATTATCATCAATCATATTAACAACACCCCCTCCATGCCTAGGCATTGGGTTCTGAGTAACATTCGGACCAGTCACTGGAGTAAACTCGATTGCCTTAGCATCCAACAAGTCTTGTACATTGCACTTTAACGCAAAGAAATTGTCAGTAGAATGACCAACTCCGCCTGAATTGAATTCACATCTTGCGTTAGCATCATAGTTAGGAGGAAGTCTTGCGGGTGGTGGTGGCATATTTCTCAAACTGATCAACTTCAAATCGAGCAAATGGTGGAGTGCTTCAGTAAGAGATACTGGCAAGGGATCAAATTTTCTCGGCTCTCTCTGCTGTTGATTATTATACTGACGGGGAGCATCTTGATGTCTTTGTTGTTGAGGCACTGTATTTGGTCTCTGCTGCGGAGGAGCATTAATAGGAATAGAAACAACATTGATTTGTTGGTGCTGACGATCCTCTCTTCTTCTTCTATGAGAGTAAACTGCGCTTGCGTCGCCTTCCCTTTTCTTAGGGTAAGTGTTGAATGGTTTCTTGCTTCCCCCTGATGAGCCACTAGAACCTCCAATCTGAATTTTCCCTAATTTCAAAGCTACCTCAATTCTTTCACCAGCCATAACCAGGTCTGCAAATCCTGCCGAAGTACTTCCTATCATGTGCTCATAAAAAGGCCCTTCCAGGGTACTCATAAACATATCAATGAGTTCCCTCTCCATGAGTGGAGGTTGAACCCTTGCAGCGAACTCACGCCACTTCTGAGCGTATTCCTTGAAAGATTCTTTTGGTCCCTGTGACATATTCTGTAACTGGGTGCGATTAGGCGCCATATCCATATTGTACTGTTAATGTTTGACAAAAGCCCGAGCAAGATCATTCCAGCAACGAATATGAGTTTTCTCCAACTTCATGTACCACTCCAGGGATGCCCCAGATAGGCTATCTTGGAAAAAGTGAATTAAAAGCCCCTGATCCTCAGTATGCACCAACATCTTTCGGAAATAAGCAGTTGCATGAGTAACAGGACATGACATTCCGTTGTACTTTTCAAATGTTAGAGGCTTGTACTTTGGAGGAACTTTCACCCCAGACACCAACCCGAGATCATTAGCATCCATACCAAGGACTCCTTGCCCTTCCACAGCCTTCAAACGTTCTTCCAACAAACGATACTTCATATCCTCAACCTGAACCTCCCGCTCTAAACGCTGAACAGAAAACTGATCTTCATCCTGATCAAAGTCATAATCCTGCTCCTGATAGTTCCTTACACCGGCTTGATTAACTCTTCTGTTCCCCACAAGACAAGGTCCAGGAGACGGGGGAAATTGCCCTACATTGTGCACAAAAGGGTTTTCGGGCATCTCGTGAAAATTTCCAGCAGGCTGATCTTGCACATCCCTCAATCCTCCATAAATGTCCTGATAGAGCCCTTGATTTCCACCATCCCCTGGATAGCGACGCTGGTTGTTGACAATGGCAACCAATTCCTCCTGTCGGCGATTCACATTGGTGATGACCTCCATGAACTGGGTCATCTGAGTAGCCATCTGGGCCCTCATTTCAACGAGTTCAGCTTGAACCTGTTCCATCTGTCTTGGCAAATTGTTTCTAGTGGAATACCGATGAGTAGTCATCTTGAATTCTGAATAAGAAAAGCAGAAGAATAAGAATACCGTCTTGAGATAACCTGTAATATTATAAAATGCATGATGTGCATGATATGTTTGTCATTTCCTGGTATTCAAGAGTCCTTTTATGCATCAGTAATGGTGCGCAACCAAAGATAATCAAGCATACAATCAAAGGGAAAAAGGACAATAAGAAAAACACTTCAATTATTTACAAACAAATGAGACGACGTTCGAGTAATTTTGGACACTTAAGAATGTAATGATAAACAATATAATACACTAAACAAAAACTGAATAATAAAAACAAACAAAGGGTCCTTTCCAACAATTCTGGGGGTGACCAAATACATCACAAGTAAGTAACAAAAACTAAATTTCCGGAACAAGACATGCTTCAAGGTGTTGACAATACTCTTCAATCCTGGCTTTCTCCTTCAAAAATTGTAATGCGACTACTTTACTTTCTTGAAACCGATCCTCTACGACACGCCTCTGGGCTACTTCCTTCTTAAGCTGAGCATCTTTGTCTTTGAGATGTTTCTCCAAGCTTTGAATCTTCTTCCTGTAGCCATTCTCATATGCCTGAAGCTTCTGACACTCTTGCTGGGTTTTACTCAACTCTTCTTCCATTTCAGCATGAGACCTCTTCCTAAAACTGGTCGCATCAAAAGTTTCCCCTTGAGCTTCTTTGAGTTTGCGAGCTAAGTCGGCCCTTTTTTGATCTACCCAATATAGTTTCATCCCTGCCTCACGGCCTTTTGCACGAAGTTGAATATTCTCTACATGAACCTGGGTAAACACCTCGGTAGGCACCGTGTTACTCAAAACATTAGGAGGCTTCTCACATATAGGAGCCGACCTTGCGAATGGTAACCGTAAAATCTTAATCCTGGCTCCAATCCATTCCAAGTAAGGAACCCTAGCAATAGGAACCTTCTTGCCCAAAGTAGTTCTATCCTTCTTGTGAATTATCTTCCAAGCACTTGTCACTCTTTTCAACATCACAGGATCACTTCCTCTAACAAAATACACTGACTCAGAGACCTCTTCAACCTTTGGCGGTCCATCCATTGCATATCCCAATTGACGATAAGCAAGCACGGGATTATAGTTGATACACCCCTTAGTTCCTATGAGGGGAACATTAGGGAAATCTCCACAGCTAGTGATAATACTTCGTACTTCCCCCATGTCATAATTCCACCGGATATCAAATGAAGTAAGGTTGACAAGTCTTGAAGACCATCAGAGAGAAAGTATGGTATCCACGAAAGGGCCGCTTACCGGTAGGTGCAACTTGAACCATTGATACAACATATAATGATATAAACTTACATTACCTCCTTTTCCATGCCTGAAATGAATGGTCTAAAGAGTATCTGCCAATTGTTGGTACTGGGTTCTTGTTTCTAAAAACACAAATAGCCGTCAATCCACAAAATTTCTCTTGCGAGGGAAGAGGATGATCCCGTATATCGTGAGAGCAAACAGAGTGTTGAAGTCAATCCAATTCCCTTTCTTTGCCCAGTCCTCAGCTTTCTTCACTAGAAAATCCAAATAAAACCCTGTAGTATCCTCACTTGACTTCCAGTTGTCTTTCACCTCTTTCCTACTCAAATGAAGAATTTCAGCAATAACTTCAAACTTCGGCTTCTCCGGCACTTGGATAAAAGGAACTTCATCGGACAACTTGATATTAAGTAGGTACGCGTACTCTTCTAGTGTGGGAACCAGTTGATAATCTTGAAAAGTAAAATACCGTAATTCCTTGTCATAAAACTGGAAGAGGGTGATCAAAGCCATTGGGTCAACTTGAGTGTTAAGGACTAGTAACAAATTGCCATAATTTTTGTTGAAATTATTCAGAACATCACCCTTCAGATAAGAACTCAACCTCTTCAACTCGGACACATCAATAGTAGGAATCTGATAAGAGAAAGTATGTCTGGTGGGCTCTTTAACACGAACTGAATCAAACTCAACTGACGGGAGGCTAGCCATTTTTGATAGAAAGAAGACTCTTGAATGTCCCTGGAAAATGACATGTGCATGCTAGTTTTTTTTTTATACATCATTTTTTAGAAATAAATATGCTATGATGCAACATGATAGGATCAAAGTTTCACACTGGATCATGGTTGGACCATTACACAACAGCACCACTCAAGATCAAAAGAAAAATCCCAAAGCTTCAAAACTATCATGGGAACCTGAGTCACCTTCGCAACACAAAGTCACCAACAATACCTGTACCTGTAAGAAAAGTTTTCCCGCCCCTCTCACGGGTGTAGTCTAGGTCAAGGTAAGGTTAAAAGCCAAATCAGAGTATGAGAGCTTGAATGTCGGTATCATCATACGATAACACCTATCCGAACTACCTCTGAAGTCATGGGTCTCATGGCCAGGTCTACAAAGCATCCGCCTCATAGCCGCCATGGCTACTCTATTCCTAGTTCCTATGGAATTCACTCATAGCCTGGGTATGGGGCCTTTTACCTCATGGAACAACCCACCCACCAAGAAATCCAGAATCCAAACAGTCCATCCAAATCCAGTATCCAGAAAGTAAAGCACACATAGGATGCAATGCAAACAGATAAATATGCAAAGCGGTAAAATAAACACCCAAAAAGAAAACAAACAAGAGCTAGGATCGACTCCGGGATGGACCAGCAAGAGGTCAACCTATCCCCAGTGAAGTCGCCAGCTGAAACCACGCGGCTGGAACCTCTCATCTGGATGTTGATGAAACATCAATGAAGTCTCCACCGAACGTCTTTTATCCCGCCGAAAGGGAAAGGTAAACATCGAGAAAACCTGGAAAGGGAGAAATCACGGTCTTTCAACTGAGAGATCAGGTAAGGGAGTCTGTTACGCGAGGGGAAGGTGTTAGCATCCCACACGCCCGTAGTACTCTACGGTATCCACTCTTGTTGTCTAATCTAATGGGTATGGTCAAATCCTATGTCTATGGCTTAAAATTTAAAAGGGAATGCATGCGAAAGAAAAAGAAAACAATGTAGGGAAAATAAAAGTTATGCTCGATCGGGCCCTACCCCAATGCCTACGTATCCCTTTTAAGGAATCAGAGCAGCCGTAGTTCGGCTTATATGTTTTAGTTGGTTTGTGTTTTTTAGTTAAGACAACAAAAACAAATAAGATGGCGAAACATGAAATAAAACAACAAACAAATGAGATGGTAAGACATCGACTAAATAATAACAAAGTAACATGTCAAAGATGGCGAAACATCAAGTGATAAAACAACTCACCTAACAATGACATTGAGAGTCAAAGCAGGATAACAACATGTGTGATGGCGAAACATAGGCTTCAAACAAATGTGCAATGGCGAAACATCGGCTAAGAGGTAGTAAGTTATCATGGCAAATATGACGAAACATCAATAATACGGATAACAAAATATCACACCTAACTATGATATTGAGAATCAAAGTAGGGTAACAAACATGTGCGATGGCGAAACATCGGCTTCAAACAAATGTGCGATGGCAAAACATCGGCTAAAAGGTAACAAGGTAGCATGGCATGGTAAGGATGGAAAAACATCAATAGTTCGGATGACGAAACATCACACCTAACAAAGATATTGAGAATCAAAGTAGGATAACAAACATGTGCGATGGGGAAGCATCAGCTTCAAACAAATGTGCGATGGAGAAACATCGGTAAACCTGGTTTAAAAGCAAAGCCAAGAGGCACATAAACAAATAGGATTGGTTTGTATCTTTTACCTTGAAGAAGGGTTTGAGTTCATTAGAGGTGCTTTATGATTTTCCAAGAAAACAATTTTTGTTTTAAGATGCAAAATGCAAAGGAAGGAAAAACAACTAAGGGAAACTAGCCTAGCACTATCCCTAGTGTTATCATACAATGATTGATCCTAAGGTTAAGGATAAAGGAAAACCCTACCCTAATTAACATGTTAAAGGAAGCTTAACAAAATTATCCTATAGGGAACATGCAATGAGAGCGAAGTCATGATCTCAATTTCTAAATTGAGTGACTCATCGATCAACAATTAAAGAAGAAAAGCAATAAAAATCCTATAGGGAACATGCAATGAGAGCGAAGTCGTGATCTCAATTTCTAAATTGAGTGACTCATCGATCAATAATTAAAGAAGAAAAGCAATAAACATCCTATAGGGAACATGCAATGAGAGCGAAGTCGTGATCTCAATTTCTAAATTGAGTGACTCATTAATCAACAATTAAAGAAGAAAAGCAATAAACATGCTATAGGGAACATGCAATGAGAGCGAAGTCGTGATCTCAATTTCTAAATTGAGTGACTCATCGATCAAAAACAAATACAACACATGCATCAGACAAAAACCAGGGCCTTCTAACATATATCAGCAACAGAGGTCCCATCATGCAATCAGAGAACTATGCAAAATGAACATGGATGAAAGGAAATAGTGCAATACCAAACGGATAACTATCCGTAGCAACTGAGCAAGAATAAAAGAAACCCAGAGAACTTCAAGCAAGGTGGCATCAGTAGACAAATCAAGTCAGGAATTACACCATCAGGATGTAAGTAATTTATCAGATATGAACAAATCCCATGGGCAATGTATAACATTCACAATCATATGTATATATATATATATATATATATATATATATATATATATATATATATATATATATATATATATATATATATATATATATATATATATATATATATATATATATATATATATATATATATATATATATATATATATATATCCTGAATAAACCATCAAACATGCCAAGCAAAAGAATGGTGCCAATACAATAAATTGTGTTCCACAAATAAAGTGAAACACAATAGCCTCAAGCCAAAAGTGGAAACTTTCTCAAAGCACCTCGCACATTCAACAGACAAGTTAGTATTCCATAAGGTGAATGATGACTCACATAAGGGATGGATGAAACATGGTGAAGTGAGGAAAACATGATGACAATTATCAAAGCATTAGGTATGATAGACAAAAGGAAATAGGCACATGCACAATTAGGTCAAAAGAATTAGAGGAATGTTGCTCCTTTCTAACACCATATTAAATTGAAAATTGAATATCAATCAAGGATAATAATAGCTTAAAAATAATACAATTAAAGACCATAGAGGTCAGCGGAAAACACATTTCAATCATGTACAATTAATTCAACCAAAACTCACAAGCACAATAGAAGATAAATCCCACATAATGTGTTAGAAGGTTCAAACATTCAAACATGAGGCATTAAATGAAATGACTTGAGCTATCATGGATAATCAGAATCAATATGATCATTAGGTGCCCAATTATAGGCCTCACTCAAGCTCATTGGCCATCAAACAAATTGCAACAAGATATGCAACATTAATTGGGTACCTTCACGTCAAAAATACATCAAAAAATAGAAACAAGGATACATAATTCAAACCAAAAATATCTTAGCATCTTTTAAGTGTGTAGAAGTCAGAAAGCAAGTCTTATGTTCATGAATGACTAAGGAGGGGATCAAATGAGGCCCAAAGTTTAAGACTAGTTGGCAAAACTACCAAACTAGACAAGTTTTCAAAATAATTTGTGGAAAAATGTCAGACCAAGTTAAATAATTAAATAAAAATGGTTTTCAAATCCTCAAAACATTCATGAACCCTTATCAAGACTTTAATTCTATTGAAAATCCAGGGCATGGTGGTTTTGAAAATGAAACTTGCACCATAAGCAACAAAACCCCAATTTTTTTTACTTTTAATCCTGAATATTGATTAAGTAAGATCAAAATTCAAACAATTTAAACCAAGATTATACAAATCACCAAAAAACCCTAAATGTTAGAAAACATATTTTTTTCACATTTTTTGAATTAAGGAAAAGTCAAAAATGAAATTAAATTCAAACAATTATTCAATTAACAAATATTCACATCTCAAAATAACATTTTAATCAAAAATCACAAAAATGTCGAACCAAAATTAGATTCAAATATTAGAATTAAAAACACACATCCCTGATTTTTTTTGGAATTTTGGAATTGAAGGAAATATTAAAATAAAAATTAAACAAACATTTAACAATTAAACCATTACTTAAGGGCAAAAAATGCAAACCCTAACCAAAAATCACAAAAAAGGCAAAACAAAAATATGTTCAGATTCTATGATTAAAAACAAGCTTGCATGATTTTTTTGAGGATTTTTGAATCAATGGAAGTATTAAAATAAAAATTATAAAGCAAAAATTCAAAATAAACTTCTCAAATTAAAATTCTAATCAAAAATAAAAAAAATTATTAAACCAAAGTCAGAATCAATTTCTACATTACTTTGTGAGCTCAAAATATTTTTTGTGGAATTTTTTAGGTCAAAGAAATATTAACACAAAAATAATCCCTAAACAAACAATTATTTAAATTCATTAATTTTTAAACCAATCAAAACATTTTTAAAAATTCCAATAAAATTACACAAGATAGTAGAATTTAATTTGAACTTGTGATAATTTTTTTAGAATTTTCAAAATTGTTTTGATCAAGAAATAAAAATCAGAAAAATCAATTAAAACAAAAATATGAAAAATGCATGATAATTTGAAACAAGCCAATCACAGCGCGCCACCTCACTTCATCTTCAACCTCCAGCATAGGGAAAAATGCGTGCAATATCACAGTTCATGAGCCTATCTTCAGATCCATCATTCATGCTCGTTTCTTAACCAAAATCCATGAAATCAAGTGCAAATTAAAGCTAGCATATCATACTACATGATGCAATTTGAATCAAACTCAAAGATTAAGCATAGATCAAGAAATAAAGTCTCAAAAACTGAAAAAACTCACTGTAAACATCAAAGTCATGAACATGATTTCAACAATTATGCTTGAATCAAAGCTCAAATATACATCAATCCTAATGATTGGCCAGTTGGCAACTCAATGAACATGATTTGCATCCTCAATTCAAGCCGAAACACATAAATCAAAGTTCAAGAAACTTACATGGATGTGAAATCTGGAAACACGATTCCTTCACTACAGAAGCAATCCAGTGGTGCAGGCTTGATCTCCTTACTTCACTGAAGCTGAATCACCAAGAATTTTGAAGAATGATCCAAGGAGAAGAGAGATTCGAAGCAATTTGCAGAGATGCTTTCAAGATGTTCAGATTTGCAATGTAGCGGTTATGAGCCTCCTCTTCTACAAATGAGCCTTGATTCTTGTTATATAGCACCAGGGTAAGAGGATAGAAGTGGTATTTGGCACTCAAAACTGATGGAGGGTATGTTTGGAAGTTTTGTCCAAAAAAGAGGATGCACATGGAATATGCGTTTCACTCGTGCATTTGCTTGTCTTTTGTGCGTTTTGTATGCCAAATGAAGTCAGAATTACATGCCCAAAGTGCCAGCTCATGATTGTTTGAAATGAAGAAGTGTTCGTGATTTTGCAAAATTGGGCATGTTTTGTATTTTTTTTCATCCAAGCAAGTTCATGAAGCATAATGGCACGAAATGATGAGTGTAATGGGCCTCAGCATGTCACAAATTACTCATGGGCTTGATTAGAAGCAAAATGAATGGCTAAAACTTGAGTTTTCAAGAAATGGCCATTTTGCATATTTGTCAAAATTCAATAAAATGCCTCAAAATTCCAAAGTCCATAACTTGCTCATAATTTTGAATTTTAACACAAATGAGTACAATTTGGAAAGGTATTGAAAAGATCTACAATCCCTTAGTTTTGAGTTTTTGCAATTGAATCCATTAAGTTTCTCAGATTTGAGCTTGAAATTCACTAATTTTGGAAAATGACCTATAATTTTGTGACTTCAAGAGACCATAATTCTTGATTCCTTGCCAATTTGGACATGAGACCAAAAGGAGATGAAAGATCATCCTCTTAGCTTTCCAAGCATACTTCATTTGCATTTTTTGGATCAAAGTTGAATAAAATGTGAATTTTTGAAATTAAGTCCTTATTTTCCAAAATTAGAAACTTTTAGGGTTTCTTCAAGAACAAGTTCACTTGGTCAACCTTGACTTTGACTGATTTGACCAAAATGACCATTTTTCCCCTTTGAATCAATTGATCCACTTCCCTTCAAAATTGATGATCAAAACTTCAAACATATGATCTTCCAAATATATAGAGGCCATGTACAAAGTTTCACTTCAAAATTCTCAAGAAATCCTGATAAAAACCCAAACCCTAATTTTGGTTAACACCTTAGGAGACTGATGAATCATCTTCAAAACTTCAAATCCTCTGGGAATCTTAACCAATTACTTGTGCAAAGACTTTTCAAATTCCAATGAGATGTTGTAACTTCCAAATCAAGACTTGTACATTGATCAATAGCATTAATCAAGCAAAACCCTAATTTGACTGGTGAATCAAAGGAGTGATTCCCTCTTATAATCAAACACAAACTCCAATCCTCTGAAGATCCAAAGAGATGGATAAAACATCTTGATATATGCAATAACTTTTGAGCTTGAAATATCCAGAGGTTTAGATGATAAGGTTCTACTTGAGCAACTTGTCAATGCAATCAACCTTCAAAGCTTGAGGAAAACTTGATAACCAAAGTACTTTGATCCCATCACGATGTATGAATGCAATGCAATATGATATTCATGATGAAGCATAAGCCTAAATCAAGAGGGTAAATTTTGGGGTGCAACAACTGCGTACTCAGTCAAAATTTCCGCAATCACTACTCCCGACCGAGTGCCAAGTGATTCAAAATATGTTCATAAACCCCTAAAAAAACACCAACTCATACGAACTACGAATTGGGACTCTGATTCCTCTTAAGAGGATATGTAGGCACGTGATTGAAAATTGTGGCGAGTCTTGCTAATTAAAACTTAGAAACTTATTTACCCTAAACCTAGAGCTTAATATCCTTGTGAATAAGCTGGATGAAAGGTGCCTAACACCTTTCTTTCATCCAACTAAGTTCGTAACCTAGAATCTCTGTCTGCGAATTAGGGTTCCCTATTAGATACACTTCCTTAGGATAGAAACTAATAGTGGCGACTCTTGATTTAAAAACCAGTCACAACAGCTGGCGAATCTGCTGGGGACTCTCCTTAAACCCTAGGTTTTAGGTCTCTTTTGGGTTTTTGTTTTTGTTTTTTTATTTGCATTAATTTATTTATTGCATTTTATATTTTCTTATCTGTTTATTTATTATTATATATTTGCTATGTGGCAGGTTTTATCTCAAAAAAAATGTATTTCCAATAAACCTTAAGAAAGAAGGTTCGTCTATTAGCTTAGGGGGTATATCATCCCTGTGAGTTTACGTGACGACTTCGCCTAGAGTCGGTGAACTTCTGAAAAAGGAATACTTATCCAGAGATATCCTCTTGACGAGTAGGACTTTGGAAGGTCACCCATGACTCTTTGTAATGACCTTAACCCAAAATCTCATGACAAGACCTTTCGCGACTTTGAGACGAAAGTTTCAGTCCGTAAAGAGGCTCTACCTAAGGGAGGCCCTTGTGCCTTGTCCCTCTGGTATTATTCATGATACCCTTAAGGAAACCACCTTGTGGGATGGTAGACTAACCACATGTCAAAATTAAGGAACCTACCTTCTAAGGGTATTTATCAAAAAATCCCGTTACTCACCTATACTTTCATTGCATTCATGTATATCTCATGTTCATCATTTGTTCCTTTTATCTGTCTTATTCACAGGGTACAAAATAAAAGATAACAAAATCAAGATTTTTGGTGACTGTCTTAAAAATGGATGCCAAAGGGAAACAACTTGTCTGCGTCAATGCTTGCAAGCCTTACCTCTCTGAAATCAAAATGATAAAAGGTAAATTGTTCGAAAGAGCTCTGAAGATGTACACTCGCCGTTATGAGGATACCCTAGATTTGACTAAAGTAGAAGTACAGATGGATGCAGTCTCTGCCCTAATTCAGTTTTATGACCATCCATTAAGATGTTTCACTTTCCAAGACTTCCAGCTAGCACCGACTCTGGAAGAATTTGACAGAATCCTGAATTTCTCCAAAGAAAATGCCTGTGTGGGTATTGGGCAAACTATTGAAGTCAAAGCTTTGGCAAAAGGCCTAGGGATCCCCTATCCTGAGTTGATGCCGAATTACTGAAGAGAAGGTCTGATACAAGGAATCAAAAGGATATACCCAGAAGTTAAGGCAATAGAGTTTTCTAATTATAAGGAGTGGGAATCTTGTGTTGACTGTTTAAGGCTGTTGGTATTTGGTGTAACCTTATTTCGTTAGAATATGGACTATATTGACCCTGCAGCCATTAGCATATTTTGGGGAGCGAAAGTCTTTAATATGGATCCTACTCCCATCTTGCTTGCCGATATTTATTACACTTTGCACATGATGTATGAAAAAAGAAGAGGTACGCTGAGTTGTTGTATCCCGCTTCTATATACTTGGTTCATGACTCACCTCTACAAGGAAGACTATATGATCCTAGAACTGACTAGATGTGAGTGGCCACAGAAATTAAGGTCTCTCACTGCAAATTCAATATTATGGTATGCAAGAAAGTTGGATATTGGTGACATCACTGTTAGCTGTGGGGACTTTCCTAGCGTCCCTTTGATTGGAATGCAAGGCTGTATTAACTACAACCCTACTCTAGCCCTACAACAGCTAGGGTATCCTTTGGAGGACAAACGTCCGGATGAACAACTCCGACCATTTATCATCCACAATATGGGTATAGAAGATCAAGGATTGCTCAACAAGGTTATTCGGGCTTGGAATAAAGTTAACAAAAGGAAGGCGGAAATAATGAATGCCATAGCGAGAGAACCGTACATCAAATGGGTCCAGGATAGGGAACGAACTATCAAGCGGCCATTCAAGAAGGATCCAAAGTACAAGTCAGAGGTCCCAGAGATAACACCTATATCTTTGGAAGAAGTCGACAATCTGAAAAATTCCTTAAAGAAAGCTCAAAGAGAGAAAGAAGCACTGGAAGTTGACCTCCTCAATCTGACCAAAGAAAAGAAACAGATGCAACTTATACTTGAGTCAAAGGACGAGCAAGTTGATAAAATTCAAAAGGAACTGGAGAAAGAAAGTCTCAAATGAAAGCGTACAATGGAAGGGCTGTTAAGTGCAATGTTCAACATAGATTCCCATAACCAAAGGTTAGAAGAGGCCGCTGCGGAAATCGGGAGGTTAACTAGGTGGTATGAAAAGGCGACACATGACAAAAAGGTGCTAGAGGAAAGTTTGAGAGCCCAAATTCAAAGTCTGGCACAAGCTACCTTGTATCAAAAGGAGCAAATAAAGTATCTCGCCACCGAACTCAAAGACAGCCATGAATCAGAGGTCAAGGCACGCCTTGAGAGGATAGAAGTAGATAAACTTTTATCTAAGAGGACTCGAGAATATGAACATGTATATTTAGAGCTGCAGAGTCTTCAAAAGGATTTTCTCATCCAACTGAGATTTTACACAGAAATGAGGGGTGAAAAGATGTATTGGGAAGAGAAGTACACTAAGATCGCCCAAGTGGGGAGGGATAACCACAAAATAATCCCACATCTTTACCAGGAATACAGGCACTACAAAGACAAACATGAAAAGCTAGTCTTCTTAGCCAACAATCTCATAGAGGACATCCCTAGAAGTTTAAGGGATGCAGAGAATGTGATGGTTCCTCTTCCGAAGGACGTCGAAGACTTTATATATCTCTTTCAGGCAATGGTTGATGGCTTCAGAGCACACATCCACAGGCGTGCCTAGGAGATTTAGTTTTTTTTTAATTATGTTTACTCAAACAAGTTTCGAGTTCAGTTTGTAATATTTTTCAATATATGGATTGGGTTACGCTTAATAAAGGCGTTTTGTTTCCCTATCTCGAAGGCGTATCTATTTTTAAGCTGGTCACCAAATAAAATAATAAGTGGATACAAATACGTACCATAATAAATAAAACAGTTAAAATAAAAATCATTTCATAATCATACATCTTCATCTGCACGCATGCATTTATAAAACACTTGCATGCCATTTTAAAGAAAAAACTCATTCGCTTTGAAAATATCTCCAGTTAAGCCATTGGTAAAAGAAGACCTCCACCTCCTTGGCCCCCATATCAAACAAGGGCCCATCAATAGAAAACAATGGAACAGATCGAGGAGACTCAAGTTGTGTTCAAAGAGGATCTTGATCAGGTGAGGGGTGACGTAAGCTCAATGAAAGGAGATTTGAGCCAAGTTCTTCTAGCCTTGAAGAACATTATCGACAGGCTGGATCAAATCCCTAAGGTAGCCTTTGAAGAGGTAGCCCAAACCGTTGGAGCATCGAGCGGTCACCAACTGAGGAAAGAGCCGGAAGCAGGACCCCAAAAGTCCGCCATGGCCCAGCAAGAGGTCGATACTGAAGGATTCATCCCACCACCGTCAAAAGTAGGGGCATAACACACCCTACAAATCCAAACTAATAACGTTGATAATTACCTAGACTTGCAGTACGAAGATCATGACCCAGAGGATGCTCCCCAGGCAACTTTGAAAGCAACGGGTGCTCAAGCTGCGGATAAACCACTGGTAATGAATCAGTATAAAGCCTTGGAAGAAAGACTAAAGGTTGTGGAGGGCTTCGACGCTTTCGAAGTAGACGCTCTGGAAATGGGTTTAGTCCCTGATGTGTTGATACCACCAAAATTCAAAGTACACGACTTTAGCAAGTATAAAGGGCTCACTTGTCCGAAAATCACCTTCGTATATACTGCAGAAAGATGCATGCCCACGCCCATGATCAGAAACTGATGATCCACTGTTTCCAAGATAGTCTAAGTGGGGCATCTTTGGAATGGTACATGCAGTTGGAACGAACACATATCTGAACTTGGGTGGATCTCGCTAATGCTTTATTAAAGCATTACAAGTATAACTTGGACATGGAGCCTACACGCCTGCAACTCCAAAACCTGTCCCAAAAGAAGGATGAGTTCTTCAAAGAGTACGATCAAAGGTGGAGGGAAATAACATCGTGTGTGCAACCCCCACTGCTGGAAAATGAACTGGTAGATATGTTCATAGGAACCTTACAAGGGCTTTATTATGATAAAATGGTGGGAAGCGTCACGTCAGGATTTTCAGACTTAGTAACTATTGGTGAAAGAATCAAAACTGGTTTGAAGAGTGGAAAGATATCAGGGGGATCGTCAAGCACCCCTTACAGTTCGAAAAGACCAGCTTCAAAATTTCCAAGAAAGAAGGAGGGAGAAGTCAACGATGTGTCCTCACAACAAAGGACAACACAACCATTGGTGATCCCGCAAGGACAAAGGCAAGACAGGTTTAAAAGGGCACCTAGAAATTTTGATCCACTTCCCATGCCACCAAGCCAATTATTACAACACTTGGTTAAGGCATCCCTGGTGTAAATCAAGCTTTTATCTCCTCCAGTCAGGCCACTCCCGCAAAGATACAATGTCAACGCTAGGTGTGAGTATCATGCAAATTCTCCCGGGCATACCATAGACCAATGTTGGGCCTTTAAGCATAAGGTTCGAGATTTTCTAGAGTCTCAAGACATCAACTTCGACAAGCCTAATATCAAATCAAACCCCATGCCTCCGCATGGTGGACCGACAATAAATGCAATCGAGGTGGTCACCGACTTTGGGGAAACCATAAAGGCAAAAACCCCTATCAAATTGTTGAAGAAATATCTGTTCGAATGTGGGATCCCATTAGAGCATAATAAAGCTTTTGAAACAACTTTGGAATGTTTGGTGGGTCAGGGGATAGTCCAATTCAGACTATACCCTGAAGAAAAATATGTAGCCACAATTGGAGGGAAAAAGCCACTGGTAATCCCTTACCAAGCTCCAAGCATTACCAAGAAGACTCTAGTCATTCCATGGGAAGAATCGGTAGAAGTCACTAGATGGGTGCTTAGAAGACCCTCTTAATACCTACTACTACAAAAGCTACGATGGTAATTAAGGGACCGTACATCTTCAATATCACTTTTCAGGTCATGGACATCAAACCAGCATACACTTGTTTACTAGGGAGACCTTGGATCCATGCGACAAGGGCAGTAACCTCGACCCTGCACCAAAAGTTGAAGTTCCTAGTAGAATGGAAGTTGATCATAATTGACAGCGAAGAAGACATTTTTGTAAGCCATATTGAATCGTACAGATATATCAGTGCTGATGAAGATTGCGTACCTACCCCATTCCAGGATTTGGAAATTGCTTTGATGGTAACATTACCGGTTGAGAAGTGTAACAAGACTAAAGTGACGTCATGGAGAGATCTGCAAATGACTATGGGGATGATGCCTCGAAGCACTGGGGAAAACTCCCAGAAATTCCTAAGAAAAAGAATCGATTTGGTTTGGGTTACAAATTGTCAAAGGCTACTCCAAGTGGCAAATCATGTTTTCCTCTGATCCGGGAGACGTTCATCAGTAAAGGAACGGAGCATGGCAGACACGTGGCAATGATATCAAGCAAGACCAATACTAGAAGGGAAATTGACTTCATCAGAGAGGGCGCCCCAGGAGAAGAGCTTAAAGGATGGACTGCTGTGGAGATTCCCGAGATATCTTTCTTTTCTAAGTAATTTTTCTTGTTTTGAAAGAACCTATGTCGAACCCGAGGCATATGGGTTGCTTGTAAGGGTTTTCTTTGTTTCCTATTTCAGACAATATTTATAATTAATAAAGTTATATTTTGTTTTCAATTAAGATTATTGTCTTTCTTTTGCATTTACCTATTAAATATAAAAATGGCAATACTTTCTTTGCATATACATTTTTCAAATTCCAAGCGCTAAAATATGCACGAAAACATGATAAATGTGCAAATCCATGCCTAAAATTACCGATAACACTACTGCTACAACCCGATATAATTTTGATGTTCCTATCCACCAAGCCGAAGAGGAAGATGATGAAGATCTTCAACTCTCCGAAGAAATGGCGAGGGAAATAGAGCGAAAGGCTAATAGCATACAATCGTATCAAGAGCCTATTGAGACCATTAACCTGGGCACGGAAGGAGATCCAAAAGAAATCAAGCTAGGGGCAATGTTGGAGCAGAGCACCAAAGACAAGCTAATCAAGTTGTTGCACGAGTATGTGGATATATTCGCTTGGTCCTACAGGGACATGCCAGGTTTGGATACAGACATCGTGGTGCATAGATTACCTCTCAAGGAAGGTTATTCTCCAGTCAGGCAAAAGCTCAGAAGAACCCGTCCAGATATGTCCAGCAAAATCAGGGAAGAGGTTCTCAAACAGTTTGACACAGGGTTCCCAACAGTGGTAGACTATCCACCTTGGATAGCTAACATTGTACCAGTACCCAAGAAGGATGGCAAAGTACGCATGTGTGTAGATTACCGGGACCTAAACAAGGCAAGTCCCAAAGACGATTTTTCGTTGCCTCACATAGTGTCTTAGTGGACAATACAGCTCAAGCCTCAGTATTCTCATTTATGGACGGTTTCTCGGGCTATAACCAAATCAAAATGGCGCTTGAGGACATGGAAAAGACTACCTTCATGACACCCCAGGGAACTTTCTATTACAAAGTAATGTCGTTCGGTCTCAAGAACGCAGAGGCAACTTATCAGAGGGCATTGGTCACATTATTCCATGACATGATCCACAAAGAGGTTGAAGTATACGTCGATAATATGATTGCCAAACCCCATACGGAGGAGGAACATATCACACATCTGCAAAAGTTATTTGAGCGGCTACGTAAGTCCAGACTAAGCTTGAACCCAAATAAATGCACCTTCGGCATCAGATCAGGCAAATTGCTAGGTTTTATCGTAAGCCAATGAGGCATCGAAGTGGGTCCAGACAAGGTAAAAGCCATACAAGAAATGCCCGCTCCAAGGACAGAAAAAGAAGTACGTGGTTTCTTAGGGAGGTTGAACTACATCTCAAGGTTCATATCACATCTAACAGCTACGTGCGAACAAATACTCAAGTTGTTGTGGAAGGATCAGACGATAGTATGGAATGACGATTGTCAGACAGCCTTCGAAGAAATAAAACAGTATCTGCAAGAGCCACCGGTCTTAATACCACCAGTTCCCAGAAGGCCACTCATCATGTACTTGATAGTGCTCGAAGGGTCAATGGATTGTGTTTTGGGACAACAGGATGAAATTGGTATAAAGGAGCATGCAATTTATTACCTCAGTAAAAAATTCACCGATTGCGAGACCAGATACTCACTCCTGGAGAAGACTTGTTGTGAATTGGTTTGGGCTACCAAGAGGTTGAGACAATATATGTTAACCCATACTACATGGTTAATAGCAAGAATGGACCCTCTAAAATACGTGTTTGAAAAGCCAGCCCTCACCGGAAGAATCGCACGACGGAAGATGTTACCATCAGAATATGACATCCAATATGTCACACAGAAAGCCATCAAGGGTAGTGTACTAGCTGATCATCTAGCTCACCAACCGCTATCGGAATATCAGCCCATGAGGTTCGACGGGGCTTCAAATGCACTAGGTCACGGTGTAGGGGCAGTGTTAACATCTCCCAAGAATCACCACCACCCCTATACAGCCAGGTTATGTTTTGACTGCACCAACAACATTTCTGAATACGAAGCCTGTATACTAGGGCTAAAAGCTGCCATCGATTTAAGAATAAACCACCTAGAAGTGTTCGGGGATTCTGCGTTAGTCATATACCAAGTTAATGGCGAATGTGATACTAAACACCCTAAACTGATTCCATATCGGGATCATGTTTTAAAGTTAGCTGTGGAATTTACAGAAATCACTTTCAGGTGCATTCCACGAGAAGAAAATCAAATGGCAGATGCCCTGGCAACCCTATCAGCTATGTTCAAAGTGACTTGGCCAAATCACTAACCACATATTACGATTAGACATTTCAAAGAACCTACACATTGCCTCACTATTGAGGAAGCACCCGACACTAAACCTTGGTTTTATGACATCAATAAGTACTTAGAAAGGCAGGAATACCCGGAAAATGCCTCTATCATAGACAAGCAAACCTTGCGCATGTTAGCTTCCAAGTTCTTTCTAAGTAATAGAGTGGTATACAAAAGAAATTACGATATGGTATTACTCAGATGTGTGGAAAAGCAAGAAGCAGATACACTCATGAGAGAAATCCACGAAGGCACCTTCGGGACTCATACAAACGGGCACGCCATGGCTAGAAAGATTCTGCGAGCAGGGTATTACTGGTTAATAATGGAAGTTGATTGCTATCACTACACAAAGATATGCCATAAGTGTCAGATCTACGCCGACAGGATAAATGTACCACCAACTCCTTTAAACGTCATGAGCTCCCCTTGGCCATTTTCAATGTGGGGAATTGATATGATTAGTATGATCGAGCCGAAAGCATCAAACGGACACCGCTTCATATTGGTAGCCATCGACTACTTCACGAAGTGGGTGGAGGTAGCATCTTACGCCAACGTAACAAGCCAAGTGGTTGCACGCTTTATCAAACAGAATATCATATGCATATATGGTGTCCCAAGTCGGATAATTACAGATAACGGGTCTAATTTAAACAGCAAGATGATGAAGGAATTATGCGACGACTTCAAAATCGAGCATCACAATTCTTCACCATACAGGCCAAAGATGAACGGAGTCGTTGAAGCAGCCAACAAAAATATTAAGAAAATCATCCAGAAAATGGTGAATACATACAGATATTGGCACGAAATGCTTCCCTTCGCTCTACACGGTTATCGCACTTTTGTGCGCACATCAACAGGCGCAACTTCTTTTTCAATTGTGTACGGCATGAAGGCAGTACTCCCGATGGAAGTTGAGATACCATCACTCCGAGTCCTGAGGGAAACAAAACTGGAAGAGGCATAATGGGTGCAGGTTCGACTCGATCAGCTCAACCTCACTGAAGAAAAATGATTAACGGCTTTGTGTCATAGTCAATTACATCAGGAGAGAATGAAGAGGGCCTTCGACAAGAAGGTACGTCCTCGAATATGCAAAAAAGGGGATCTTATGCTCAAAAAGATTTTACTACCCCGTCTCGATTCACGTGGTAAATGGACACCTAACTACGGAGGTCCATTCATAGTCAAAACTACATTCTCTGGAGGTGGTCTCATCCTTACAACAATGGATGGGGAAGAACTATCACATCCAACCAATGCAGACATAGTCAAAAAATACTATGTATAAAAAGGTTGCTAAGATTGAACCTCCAAAAGGTACGACTTAAGCAAAAAAGGAGCGTCTCGGTGGATCAAAAATCCTAAAGGGCGATCCAGGAAAAAATTAGGGGCATACGAAAATTCTTATCCCGCTGGATTGAAAACCCGAAAGGGTAATCCAGGAAAAAGTTAGGGATTTTATATAAAGAAATAAAGGACAAAAAGACTGCGATCTGGTAGCTACGACTACAACCACGGAGGGGAGGATATATTGAAATCATACAACTCAGAAGCCAAGGGGATAAGAACATCAAAGTATATACGGGAACGACAGTAGCAATTATCATTTTCATTGCCATTTACTGTTTTAAGACTTTCTGTAATTACCTCTTTCTAGGAATTACACCTTGTATTCTCACCCACTATGGGACATATCAATAAAATATTGGTTTTCATTATATTTGTCAAATCATGCTCTTACTTTATCAGACTTGCTTACAGAATACTATGATTGTTACTCATAAATATTGTCTCGAAATATTTGGAGAATTAACAGAATAAAAGCATCTGACAAATATAAAAAATTACTTGGGTTAGAAAAATAACGAAGGAAGATCCACGCATACATCCATACACATAGCCACTTTTACGTCTTGCAACATAAAATCTATTTACACTTGTATCTACGCATATCTACACCCAAGTCCACACACATGTCTGCGCCTATGATTATATTAGACAATACAAAGTCTATTCATATATCTACGCGTCCCTACGTGACGGCGGCGTCCATGTCAGCACCTCTGCATAACTTGCAACATGAGGTCGACGTTCGCACGCGTTAACGCACATATGTATTCCTGTCAATTCTACATACGTCTATGTCAACGTCTATACCTGCGCTCATAATACATAATCAACATTCAAATTTTTCTAACGCTTTTTCACCGCATACAAATCGAATTTAACAAAGCTACGATGACACAACATACAATGCCAGGGATTGGTAACTCTAAACCAATGGTTAAAAGGAGGGAATGCCAGAAATAGTCTACATAACACTTAGAGGCATACGCGCATCTTATACGTACATTGTGCATGTCTAAAGCATACATACAACATCCTTGCATGCATCCAGGGTTCCATATCAATGTCAAAACACCATACATTTTGCATACATACAACATTCAATACGCATGCATACACATGTATCACATAGCAAACAGACAAACGACTTCATCCTCGATTCAACTATCTAAGGATCGACCAACGCAATACATCCCTTACGATTCAACTCGTCACCTTGGTCTTCATGCCATGACGCATTCATCCCATCACCTAGGTCTTCCCGCAGTGGTGAGATCCTTACAAGTCCCACTACATTGCCTCTAAGCCGCAATGTATCTCTCCAGACCAGTATATGGCCTCTAAGCCGTAATATACCGCCCGACTCAAACCCATTGCCTCTAAGCCTCAATGAATTCCCAACTCCGCACATTGCCTCTAAGCCGCGACGCATGCTCGAAAACCCATTGCATTGCCCCTAAGCTGCAATGTATCTTTTCTGGATCAACATATTACCTCTAAGCCGCAATATATTATCCAGGTCAGCACATTGCCTCTAAGCCGCAATGTATTTGCAAAATAAAAAATCAACACATTGCCTCTAAGCCCCAATGTACCTCTCCAAATCAACACATTGCCTCTAAGCTGCAATGTATTATCCAAACTCAACATATTGCTTCTAAGAGGCAATGTATTATCCAAACTTAGCACATTGCCTCTAAGCCGCAATGTATTATCCAAACTCAGCATATTGCTTCTAAGCCACAATGTATTATCCAAACTCATCACATTGCTTCTAATCTGCAATGTATTATCCAAACTCAACACATTGCCTCTAAGCCGCAATGTATTATCCAAACTCAACACATTGCTTCTAAGCCGCAAGGTATTATCCAAACTCAACACATTACTTCTAAGCCGCAATGTATTATCCAAACTCAACACATTGCCTCTAAGCCGCAATGTATTATTCACACTCAACACATTGCTTCTAAGCCGCAATGTATTATACAAACTCAACACATTGCCTCTAAGCCGCAATGTATTATCCAAACTCAACACATTGCTTCTAAGCCACAATGTCTTATCCAAACTCAACACATTGCCTCTAAGCCGCAATGTATTATCCAAACTCAACACATTGCCTCTAAGCCGCAATGCATTCTCCGAACTCAAAACACATTGCATCTGAGCCGCAATGTATTCACACTCGAAACAGCGCCTCAGTCTTCAAGCATCCATTCACCATCAAGTGTTGTTCATCCTCCAAATGGGTGAATAAACCAAGACATACGAGACCATGCTTTTAAGATCAAAGATTATCTTCCTCGTTATCAAACCCTGGTAACCGATACATCATCAACTCTTCCTACTTCCTTGAGACTCGTAAGGGTATGCTATATCAGTGTAACCTTATGTTTGTCGGACAAATTTTGGGATACTTAAATTATTCAATAAAATTACAATCAGAATGCGCAAGACTCGAGTTTTCTCACGCTATTCGACTGGAAGATAATTGAATAGGGGCAGTTGTCGTACCCCAAATTTTCCCTACCCCGATGATTTTATTTTTTTAATATTTAAATAAAATAAATATGTAATAAAAGATGATATAACAGTATCTGATAGCCCATCTTTACTCAAGACGATTAAGGGGTGTATTTTAACTCGGGAAAATGGGGCTTTCTAAATCAGAAAGACTCATAAACCCATTCGCGTAGCATGTTGGCCAATGTCCCATGCGATTCGAAATAAAAATTATTCAAATACTTATTAAGCTAATAGTTGTTATTAATTAAAAGGGAGGTTAAAATTAAAAAAATAGTTAAGCCCATATAAATGTTATGTGGTGTTAAACAGTGAATAGGGGGTGTATCAATAACTAAGGCCCATGCAAGTATTACTGTTTTAGTAAAAGAAAGGATGTGAAGTTGCAATCTAAAATCCCTTAGAATACATGTTGGCCCATTTTTGTTTTAGTCAGGAAAAGTAAAGATGGGGTATGCTTATCAATTTATAGGCCCATTAATATTTTTTTAATAAAACTAATGCATTTTGTGTCTTGCATTATTACTGTTTTAGAAAAAGGACATTATTATTAAAACCTCTTCATTATCAAAAATATTTCTTTATGAATTATATTTTTTGTTATTACTGATTGAATTATCTTCTAATTGATTAAAGGTTTGTTATATAGTTATGACTTATATCAAACATTTTTTAAAGTTTTTTGTTTTAAAGAGAAACCTTATTGGATCAGATTACTAAAGCCAATTAGGCCTAGCCCGAAAAGAATGTTTGGTTGCGGACATAAACCTTATTTTACAGTAGAAGGCCCAATTAAGTAGATAACGCAAGGCCAATGAATCCTTATGTTATGCAAATTTTGTTTGAAACGGACAGGCCCATTGCTTGAAATTGTCACTGTACGAATCACCCTGGATCTAACACATGCTTTGGCCCAAATAACATTTACTGTTTGAATCTAATGAAAATAATATCTTTATTTTACAACAAAATAATACAAAATAGAATTCAATCAAAATAAAATCTTCTAAAATCTAAAATCCAACCCATGAATCTCTTTTACAGCATAAAACGAATGATACAAAATCAATAATGAGATCAAAAAAGCCCCTAAAAGTATACACAATTAATATTACAAATCCAATTTCAATCTCTATTACAGATAACAAAATCCACCAAATCTCTATTACAACAAATTTCAAATCTAAACAAAATCCAACATATCTTTATAGAATCAATGAACCAAAATTACAGAGGCATGTATTAGGACGTTACAGATTCACAAAATCTAAATCATAAAAGTTACATAGAATGAATCAAATCTTACGATTTGATTACAGAGAAAATAAAGCACAAATCTTCTAAAAATGTTGAAATCTATAACTCATTACAGAAATAAAAAAACAATCTCAGTACAGATTACAAAACAAATTTGGAAATAAGTTATAAGATTTACAGTGCAGGCCCTGAAGAAAATCCAATCTCGGAAGCACATAGTCAAGTCGCTACTGCAAAAAAAAAGAGAAACAAATCTTCATCAGATCTTTGCAAAACCGTAAATCTTCAATTTTAGTAACACAAAAAAATCAATTGTTACTGCAAAATCGCATATCACAAAAATTTGGTTGCAATCTAAGTTTATAATAGATCGAATCTCAGAAAAAGGAATCAATTACATTAATTGCTAAATCCCTAATTGATCTAAATAAGCCCTAAATCTAAGTAATTGAACGAATATAGTAAAAACCTTAGATCCTATAAATACAGAAGGAGGAGAATAGAGAAGGGGTCGAAGAAATTGAGATCGAAGAACATACATTGTAATTCGTGGAAGAGAAGAAAAATATGAATTAGGGTTTCAAGATCTGAAACCCTAATCGTATCTCTGCCGCTGATCTTTCAAACATCCTTGGAGCTTCCATTGCTACCGTCTCTACACAATACCAGACATGCGAATTGGAAGAACAAGGGGAAAGCAGCTTCAGATCGAACACACGCTTGAAGTCAGAATACGACATGAAAAGGTTAAAACAAATACTTAGCTTTCTTTGCATTTGGGTCTTGATTGGGAGTATCAGTTTGGGTTTACAATAGGAAAGGGATTTTTTTCTTGCGCCGTCGCCGGTAGCTTAAGATTAGGGTTGAGAAGTGGAAGGGTCTGTTTGCGAAGGGAGAGAGAAGGAGAACAGGGTTTGGTTGATTAACGAAGGAAAACGAAAATAAAAAATGTAAATGAAATTTATATTCTGAATAATCCAGTATGGGCGCGCTTTCAGTAATTATCTTGCTGCCTCAAGTGTCATCCATCAGATCCTCGGTGGACGGCCTAGAGGCGATGTCCACCATAAGCCTCATACCCCTTTCGCGTATACGATCCTACCAGGCCCCTTCCCAGCGCGTAACAGGCCAGGCCCAATTATTTTTGCACCCCCTTTGTCTATATTTCCTAAAACACAAAACAATCAGCACCCCCTTGTCCAGACTTGTTTTGGGGCCTAGCCAATCAGTTTTTTCACACCCCCTGCTTTTGCTATTGAACTAAAACTGCACCCCCCCCTTAGAAAATCATATTATTTTTCTATTTTTCTTTTGTTTTTCCTTATATTTTCTTTTATATTATTTATTTATTGTTATAATAATTATTAATATAGCATTTTTATATTATTTATGTAATACTTTATTTTATTTTATATTATCATTATTATTTATCACCACATATAAATTATTTTATTTAAAATTCATGAATATATTTTTGATATCGCATTAAGTTTTTAACCATGCATTAACCAAGACGTTTTACAATTAATACGGTAAAAAACACAAACATCAAACTATTTTTGTGAACAAATTAAGCTAATTAACAATTCCTTTTTGCAATTGGGTTTCGAACTAATTTTGGCTTACTACGTACTCAGTCAAAATTTCCGCAATCACTACTCCCGACCGAGTGCGAAGTTATTCAAAATATGTTCGTAAACCCCTAAAAAAACACCAACCCATACGAACTATGAATTGGGACTCTGATTCCTCTTAAGAGGATACGTAGCATGCGATCTAAAATCGTGGCGAGTCTTGCTAATTAAAACTTAAAACCTTATTTACCCTAAACCTAGAGCTTAATATCCTTGTGAACAAGGTGGATTAAAGGTGCCTAACACCTTCCTTTCATCAAACTGAGTCTGGAACCTAGAATCTCTGTCTGCGAATTAGGGTTCCCTATTAGATTCCCTTCCTTAGGATAGAAACTAATATTGGCGACTCTTGATTTAAAAACTAGTCGCAACAATTATGCATCCGACTATCAAAGCAAAAAATTTAAAAATGAAGCCCTCATTGATAGGCATAGTCCAACATAATCAGTTTTCAGGCTTTCCTTCAGAAAATATGAATCTGCATTTGTCTATCTTTATGGATAATTGTGGCACAGTTAAGGCAAACAGTGTTGATCAAAATACTATCCATTTAAGTTTGTTTCCATTCTATTTGAGAGATCGAGAAAGGGCTTGGCTCCAATCCTTGCCCTCCAATTATATTACTTCCTGGACACAGTTGAAAGCTGCTTTTCTTGCCCGATATTTTCCTCCAAGCAAGATAGCCCAAGTTAAGAATGATATAAATAATTTCAAGCAAGATGATGGAGAATCCTTGTTTGATGCATGGGAATGCTTTAAATACTTGTTAAGGCTCTGCCTTTTTAATGGGCTTGAGAGAGTGTATGGTAATTCATACTTTCTACAATGGTCTCCTTTACTCTACAAAAATGACCCTTGATGCAGCTTCTGGCGGAGCTCTGATGAATAGCCCTCATGATGCGGCTTATAATCTGATAGAAGAAATGGCCAAGAACCATCATTCTTGGGGAAGTACACGACAAGTTTCCGCAAAAACAACTGCTAAAACTGGGGGAATGCATGAAGTGAGTGTTTTTGACCACATGAATGCAAAGTTTGATGCACTTTCTAAAAAAATAGATGAATTGAGCGTTACATCGACCATTCCCACTCTTGTTGTTGTTGCTGCCCTTGCTCCTCTAAACTGTGAAACCTGTGGAGTGAATGGTCACCATGCTAAAGATTTACAAACGATTCTAGTAGGAGGATCTAATCAAGAAAGTGTTAATTACTTGAATAATCTGAGGAATAATCCTTATTCGAACACTTACAACCCAAGTTGGAAAAATCACCCCAATTTTTCTTACAAAAGTAACCAACCACAACAAGCTGCAACACCGCCTGGTTTTCAAGATGTTACCCCTCAAAAGTAGTCTAATCTCGAATTGATGATGGAAAACTTTATCGCAACTCAAGCTCGCCAAAATGAAGATTTCAAAAATTAAAATCTCCACACGAATGAAGTACTCAGGCAAATGAACAGAAAAATTGAAGGCATTCTCATTCATTCTAAAATGCTAGAAACCCAAATCTCCTAAGTTGCTCAATAACAAGCATCAGCCTCCATTCCTCTAGGAGCCTTCCCAGGGAAACCCAAGAAAAATCCAAGGGGTAAGTTGAACGCCATAACCATTTTGAGTGTTGATCAAGTGAACAAACTTAAGAAGGAAGAAGTTGTTCTTACTGAGAATTTTAGGAAAAGAATTAACAAGCTCAAGAAGGAAGGTTATGAATTCCCTTGAATAAAGACAGTTGAAATTAAGGAAGAATCACACTACAAGAATCCCATAGATTTGCTAAAGAAGCTCTGCAATCACATTCCCCTTTCTGAGTTCCCATCTTGGATATCCTCTCGCCTGGGAACTATGAGAACCATTACCTCCAAGAAATGAAGAAACATGGGATTATTAAGCTAACTGTTATGTGTAGTACCTTGATACAAAATGGGATCCCACCTAGCTAGAAGACCCCGGGGACTTTTCGATTCCCTGTGAGATTGGTGATGTAAAAGCTGAAAAGGCTCTTTGAGATCTTGGCGCATGCGTCAATATGCTCCCCAGTGCTTTTTATAGGAAGCTTCACTTAGGAGAGCTCAAACCCTGTGATGTGTAGCTACAACTTGTTAATGGATCAATCAAGAAAGTATTATGGCTCCTCGAAGATGTCCCAATTAAAGTTGGAAGCCTTTGATATCATGCCAATTTTGTAGTGATGGATATAAATGAGAACCTTCAGGTTCTCGTGATCTTAGGGACACATTTCATGGCTACAGCATCAACAGTCATTTATGTCAAAGGAATGATAACCTTCGAGATAGAAGGAAATAAGATAGGGTTCTTTATCCCTGATGATCAGACCATCTCTAACCCTCTAAAACCTTGTCAATACCTTAGCTTTGTCCAACAAGATGTCACATGGAAAAAAATGAAAAAAAGGGAAAAGAAAAAGATAAAGCTACTGAAAAGATGAGTACTAGGAGAGAACGGCCATAAATAAAGAGAAGGATTTGATGTTTAGCATGGATAAAAAGGATCGAATGGAAACCCAAGCCAACTAAGAAGAAGACTTCATATCTGACTTCGAAGGAAGAACAATCTTGAGTGGTAACACTTGAGGACCGTCGAGCCATGTGACGTTAAATGAAGCACTTATTGGGAGGCAACCCACCATTTTTTATGCTAATCATTTTTGTTTTGCTTTATGTTGTTAATAAACAGGTACTCATAAAGGAAGGCATCCAAAATTGTTGAAAAATATGAGAAGGATGAGCACATGAAATCAAAGCTAGAAAAATTGAGCCAAATATTAAGAAAATGAAGAATCCGGTAGAGAAACTAGAGGCTCATTACGGGCGCCCGTAACACACATTACGGTTCGTAACAACCCCAAGTGCAAGATTTTAAATTTCCCTTGAAAATTTCATTCTCCTTGCCGCCTTCACCTCCTCGACAAGGGTCTTTGTGAGTTCTCCACACTTTCTTTTACAAAAACATTGAGGCCAATGTTTGGTTTAAGTTTAGGGGGATTTACCTATTTTACTTTTATTTTTGTTAATTTATTTGTTTCGTGTTTACATTCATAAAACCAGTTCTCGAATTTTTTCGGAATTATGATCTGTGAAATTTTTTCCAAGAGAGTTTTGATTGTGAAGCAACTTGGAAAGTATATATAGTTAGAAAAAAAATCGGAAAAGTTTGATGAAAATGACTTTTACTTGAACACCCTGAGCCTCCCCAACAGTGACACAAGTCTGACATGTAGAGTTATACCATAGTACTTAGACCCTAAGAAGTACCTCTCAATTAGTTTAATTTGACAGTCTGGCATAAATTAGATTTTCATGAAAGGAATGATTCATTTTGAAACAAGGAGAAATTTTGTATCAAAAAGACAAAAAGGCGGTAAAAGGCAACCGAAAGAGATTGATCCCCAACGTCGTCCTAAGCAGAGGATAATATATAAGCTTGAAAAGGCTTTGAAAATTTCGTCAACACCAAAAAAGATGAAAAGGTGGTAAAAGGAAACTGTCCCTCTAAGTCGGATAACTCTCACACGGTTGTTCAGCCCAACAAAAGTTGATCCCAAAATGTCGTCCTAAATAAAGGATAATATATAAGCTTGAAAAGGCTTTGAAAATTTCATCGGTGGATAAAAATTGTTGCATACATAAAAAAATTCCCAATTGACCATGTGCATGCGATGATTATCATATACTTTAATCGCCTTAATTTGATTGTCCGAATGAAAGGGGAGAAAAGTCAGAAAGAGACTTAAGTATAATGCATAGTCAGAGAAGTGTCTAAGTAAGGAAGCTTGGGTCCATAGTTTCATCTTGGTTTGTGTTCTTATAAATACTCTTGGAGTCTGACAACTATCGAAAGAACAAACCGAAGACCTTCTGTGTAAGCTTTGTTTCTTGAAGGAAAGCAACGGTTTAAGCTTGGGGGAGTTTGATAAGTGGTTTTTGCATCATTTTTATTTGATGTTTTACTTTGTTACTTTATCACTTTTATTCTCTTTTCCTTCATTTTGCTATGCTTTATGCTTTGGTATTGTGTTTCTGTTGTTTCTAGGCCTTAACAATCACTATCGAAGTAAAGAAGATCAAATCAGATGAATTGTGAATAAAATGCAAAATTCATAAATCTCGAGTACTAAAAATAGAGCTCCGTTACGGGTTCCCGTAATGCATGTTACGACCCATAATGGACTGCAGTTTTAAGGACAATGTTTTCACGTCCAACACAAATTTATGTGGCCTGTTACAGGAGCCCATAACACATGTTATGGTCCATAACTAGAATGCAGCTGACACTTCCCATTCCGCGTGACCAATACAAAGACCAGTGGCCGATTATGGGCGACCGTAATGCATGTTACGACTCGTAATCTCCGTGCAAAGCCTCCATTTTTTCTTTCCTTTTCTGGCTAAATTGAGCTATTTTGAGAGTTATGGAATTTGAAGATTTGATTTGATTTGCACTTAATGTCCTTGATCTTTTTATTTAGGGCTATTTTTCTATTTAAGTAGGACAACATTGCAAGGACAACATTTTGCGTGACCAGTATAAAATTCTATTTTTTTTCTTTTGCAACTTTTACATTCCTCAGTACAAGTCTCCATTGGAGCAATTAGATCAAAATTTTATTCAAGTATTTTGTTTTATCAGGCTTTAATTCTACTATCTCTTTATTTATAATTTATTAAATCATGTATATTATTGTTATGATTTATTCGATTTATTGAATTTTCACCATGAGTGAGTATTCGTATAAGGACTAAGTGTCATTAACCCTATCAATGGTTTTCCATAGAAATTAGCTTAAGTCAGTTACGAGAATTTCAGCATTTGACTATTTTAAGAATTGAGTATTGATTTAAACCTATCTATAAAAGTAAGTGTGTTTTAGGTTTTTATCTTGATCCGAGATGATTAATGTAAAAACCAGAAAATAGTTTTTAAACAATCAATTCTGAAGTCATTAAAGTGATCAGATGAGATTTATAAATTATTTCATTTAAATATTTATGCAAAACAATAATCAATGACGAAGTCTTCTGTGCGAGCGAAAGCTGACGAGCGTCTCGTTCGTCAGAGGTAGTGCAATTCGCTGGTGAAAGTAGGAATTTCCCACAACAGTATATTTTTATATAATATTGTGTCGAAGTTCTCGTAATAAAAATGCTAAAGCCCTACGGAGAAGTCATAGATAGTAGTCATGACCTTAAAGTCCTGTTTATTTTTATTAATTCTCAAATTATTTGCAATTAAGCTATTTCAAAAAGTACTTTTGAAAATAAGTTGTTTTTACTTAAGTGATTTTTCACTTAAGTTTGTTTTTCCTAAACTATTTGATTGCTCTAGCTTTAAAATGATACGATAGAAATCAGTAATTAACCGTTGGTCCTTGTGGTTCGATAACTCTTTTTACTACTCTGACATAGTCGTGCATTTGTAGCGTGTCACACATTTAAAGTCAAAATGTCTAAACTTCATCTTCTTAATACCAAGTTCGAGAATTTAAAGATGAATGAGGATGAAAGAATCCATGACTTTTATATGAACATCCTTGACATATCAAACTGTTTTAATGCCTTGGGAGAAAAGATGACTGAAGAGAAACTGGTTAGAAAGATTCTTATATCTCTTCCTAATAGATTTGACATGAAGGTAACAACCATTAAAGAAGCCTAAAACATTTGTAGTATGAGAGTGGAGGAATTGGTTGGGTCGCTTTAAACATTTGAATTAGCAATCAATGGCAACTCTGAGAAGAAAATCAAAAGCATAGATTTTGTTTCCAACACTGAAGTGGAAGAAAGTCAAGGTGACCTAGATATTGAGGAACGAATGTCAAATTCCATTGTACTACTTAGGAGGCAATTTAATGAAGTGCTGAAGAGATTGGACAGAAGGGAGAGACTAAATGTCATGAACATCTCATCTAACAACAGCAGAAAATTTGATTTTCAGAGGAAAACCGGAATTGAAGAGAAGTCCAATCTTTATAGAGGTATCCTATGTTTTGAATGTGAAGGCTTTGGTCACATTAAGTCAGAATGACCCACCTATCTCAAGAAACAAAAGAAGGGTTTTTTTGTAGCTTGGTCGGATGATGATGAATTAGAAGATGATTCTAAAGTTGAGACAGAAAAACGGGTGACTGCTCTCACTAGCAGATAGAAATTTGGTGTGGAATCTTGTGATGAAAATGTTTCATATGAAGACATGTTTGTGTCTTACAAGGAACCATGTGTCAGGTGTGAAGAAAGCTGTAAAACAGAGGAAAATCATAGGAGAATCATAGCTCAATTAAAGACTGAAAAGGAGAATCTTTTGTGCTTTATGTCTGATCCTCCAAATAAGGTAAATATCTTGAATCCCAAACTTGACAACATGACCAAATCCTTGAGAAGGATGAACAATAGCACTAATTTAGTGAAAGAGGTTGAAAATATAAGTGATAATGATCAATCTTCTGATCAACAAGGTAAAGTGCATATAGAGAAGTTCACTACTTCTGAAAAGAAGAAAGTGATCACCATGTCTAACCACATGTTACAACATCCCGACAGACATCATAAAACTTTGACTTAAGACAAGTTCTTACCATGGAGATGTCACTATTTTTGTGCGTATGGTCATTTAAAGCCTCTTTGTTACATACTATATGAGGTTCAAAAACCTTTAACTTATTCTAGGGCTAATCCTTTAAGTGGAAAGAGAAGAACTCAAGACAGGGATACCAACAGCATATCCCATTCTTCTTTGAAAACTTCATCTACATAAGTTTGGTACCTTGACAATGGATGTCCTAGGCATATGACAGGGGTTCAAAAGTTGTTGGTGAATATCATATCTTATTCCAAAGGTTTTGTCACATTTGGTGATGGATCTAAAGGAGAAATCAAAGGACTTAGAAAGTTAGTTTGTACTAGCTCTCCTAGCCTAAAATATGTTCTTCAAGTGGAAGGACTAACTACTAATCTTATTAGCATTAGTCAGTTGTATGATCAAGGTCCAATAGTCATCTTTACAAAATTAGAATGTTTGATCGCAAATGAGGAAGATATTATTCTGGTGAAGGGAATCAGGTCTAAAGACAATTGTTATTTATGGGTACCTCGAGGAACTATCATCTCTTTGTCATATTCAATAACCAAGAAGGGTGAGGTGAAGCCATGGGACCAAGAGCTTGGACACCCATATCATAAAGGTATCAAGAAGTGCATATCTGAGGAAGCTATTAGGAATATACCAAGTCTCAAGATTAAAAATATTAAAGGTTGTTATATGTCTCAAATTAGGAAGCCAACCAAGATGTCACATCCAAAGATGTAACATCAGACTATGTTCAAGGTGTTAGAACTTATTCAAATAGAGTTAATGAGACTTATGTAGGTTGATATGTTTAGTGGAAAGAGATATGTTTGTAGATGTACTAAAGTGAACCTTGTCAAAGAAAATTCATATATCCTTAAAGTCTTTAAAAATATTTGCAAATGCACTCAAGAATAACAAAGGAGGAAGATGGATTTCATAAGAAATAAAGGGATATGTATGGGTTACGCTATACATAGCAGAGCTTATAGAAATTTTAATTCCAGAAATGAAGTCATAATGGATGCTAAAAAATATTATGATTGATATCTTTATAATTCAAGAAGTGGCTGATGTCAAGACAGATGGTGTAACATCATTTAAGCAGACTGGTGATCCAGGACATGAGGAAGACATTGAGTCAAACATTAAGCCTAAAGGATATTATAATTAAAATTGGGTAGAATATATTTATGGTAGAAAGGGGGCTTCTGGATGATGGTTCTTCTTGGAGAATAATATCGACTCTTGGTTCAGCAAGCAGCTAAACTACGATGAGGCTAAGTTTATTATAGCAGAAAGCAACTCCTCTAAAATGATCTGGATGAAACAGATGATACATGATTAATATGTCAAGAAAAATGTCATGACATTTTATTGTGATAATATGAAAGCAATCAATGGATCCAAGTATTCCATTCAACATAGTGGGAAAAAATATGTTTACACTCTTCATCATGTTATTATGGATAAATTCTCAAGCGTTCTGAATGCAGATCAGTTTGAAAAATCAAGGGGTAAATTGGGTATTCTTATTGTCAAGGAATTATAACAATTATAGAGATGGAGGCGTACAAATAATTACCTTCCTTATATTCATTTAGTGGTTCACGAAACTCCAGGAAATTTCATGTCTAAAAATGGTAGATTTGACAAAGTCCTAGCCCAATCTAGTATGAATAAAGTTGTGAATGAATTTGTGGATGTTACTAATAACACCACTGATGAAAGTGTCCAATTGGTTGTTTTGAAATTTTTGGTTCCTGAACCTAAGACTGGTGTTAAATAGGATGTTCTACACATCTTGTCCACTTCAAAAATGGAAGTTGTATTATTGAATAATGTGATTGGAAACTATCATAAGATGTTTGTAAAGGAGTTCATGGAGAACATTCCTAAAGAGTATGATAGAAAGAAAAGCAAGGAGAATAATAAGGTGTATAATAGAGGAAAATGATGAGGATTTTTCTTCTGAACTGAATATCAGGTTTGGGTAAATTTAGTTACATTGTTATAACCAAAAACTTGTTTAATTGTGGGTTTTTTTCTATTATTACTTTTGTTGTAAAGATGCTTAGTACCTTCTCCTCTCTGATTTGTGGTGTATTTTTAAGTCAGCGTCATAGTATTTTGGTTAGTTCAGTGGTTGCAAGTAAGAGGGAATCTCCCTTTTCTTTGAACTATAGGTTGAGAGACATGCAATCAACATCCAATGTCAAATCATGTGTGGTTATTGTAAGTGTTTGTTGGCAGCAATTTTGGTAAAACACTGCTTTGATAATGTTTTTCTTAATGTCTTGACATTTGAAGTAAAGCATCTCAAATATTTTTGAATGATGTCAAAGAAAATGTCTTAACATCTGCCTTCTGATCTGAATGTGTTTTCAGATTTTCTTTTTCCTATTTTTAAGCGTGCCTTATTCAGGTTTTATGGTTTATAACTTGCGAAAAATATGGAGGAATATTTTTTGATCTGTCTCATCTTTATGGATTGTCTTGGCCTACTTTCATGGAGATAGTCAAGGGATTCAATATATTGAAATATTTGTTTTTTAGCCCAAGCCCATAAAGAAGCAGTTGCGCATTTATAAGGACTTGCATCCTTATTCATAGAAATGCAACAATTAAAGAAAAATATACTTTGTGTGTTTTAGAAGTCTGAACCTTTTAATTGTAATACACTCTAGTATTGTTTCAATATTTGAGTTGTAATTTGAGTTGTAAATTATGGATCATTCATAAGATTTTAAGTATTGAAAGATTGAGGTTTTTCAAACTTAATAATTCTGTTGGTTTTTCACTGTTAGTGATTGAATGTATTTAAGGAGGGCCTCATACCTAGGTGTGTCTTAGGTATAAGTATAGCACGAGTAGTGATTAACTTATTAGATTGTAAACTGGTTGTTTATTGATGGTCTATGAATTGATACTATTTAGTGGACTTATCCCTGGCTTTGTAGTCCCTAGAGTAGGTGTTGTTGTACATCAAACTGGGTTAACAATCCCTTGTGTTTTTACTACTTTTATATTGTTGCATTTTATATTGTCCTCGGATATTTGTGTCGTGACATCTCCTTCGACATCACATATCTGATACAAGAATTTCAATTGGTATCAGAGCAGGAATTCTTCTCTGTATCTGGGTGAGATCCAGGGAAGATACTTTCTGGTACTATGGACAAAGAAGGAGGATTTGTGAATAGACCACCCATTCTGGATGGAAGAAATTATGACTATTGGAAACCACGTATGGTGGCCTTTCTAAAATCTCTGGATAACAGGGCTTGGAAAGCTGTCTTAAAAGGATGGAAACACCCTGTCAAATTGGGAGAAGATGGAGAACCTACTCGTGTTAAAGCTAGAAGAAGATTGGTCTAAATAAGAGGATGAAATTTCACTTGGAAATTCTAAACCGTGAATGTTATATTCAATGGAATTGACAAGATCATTTTCAGATTATTAAACACATGTGAAGTAGCTAAGGATTCCTGGGGGATTCTTCAATCTACCCATGAAGGCACATCCAAAGTTAAGATGTCAAGACTTCAGTTGCTCACCACCAGATTTGAAAATATGAGAATGAAGGATAATGAAAGTATTAATGACTTCCATATGAACATTCTTGAGATTGCTAATGCATTTAGTGCTTTAGGAGAAAAAATACCCAAAGACAAATTGGTGAGAAAGATGCTTAGGTATCTCCCAAATAGATTTGATATGAAAGTGACTGCCATAGAAGAAGCATAAGACATTAACAAGATGAGAGTGGATGAACTTGTTGGATACCTTCAAACATTTGAATTAAACATAAATGAAAGATCTGAAAAGAAGAACAAAATCATAGCTTTTGTAACTAACACTGAAGATGAAGAGGAGGATTGTGATCTGGATACAGATGAAGGATTATCTAATGCTTTAGTTCAGCTTGGAAGATAGTTTAAAAAAAGTGATAAAGAAGATGGATAGGAACCCAAGATAAAATTTAAAGAACATCTCATCTAACATCCATAAGTCAAATGATTTTGGAAGAAAAAGGGATGAAGAAAAATCCACTCAAGGGGAGGGAATACAGTGTCATGGATGTGAAGTTTTTGGTCACATCAGAGCTGAATATCCTACATATCTTAAGAAACAGAAGAAGAATCTATATGTTACATGGTCTGAAGAGGACTCTGAGAGTGATCTTGAAGAGGAATCTTCCAAGTATGTTTAAGAATTGACAAGAAAATATGTTTCTGATGGAGATTCTAGTGATGGTGAACTAACCTTTGATGAGTTACATGCCTCGTATAGAGAACTATGTCTCAGAAGTGCATAAGTTTGCCAAGAAGGGGAGAAACAGAAAGCTCTCATAACTCAATTGAAGGCGGAAAGTAAAGAGCATCTAAAAACTATCTCTAGTCTAGAAAGTGAAGTGACTTACCTGAATTCTAATCTTGACAGAATGGTCAAATAACTCAAGATGTTAAATAATGGGTCTGGCACATTAGATGAAATTCTTCAAGTGGGAAGAGTGACAGGAGAAAAGAGTGGTATAGGGTTTAATGAGAAAAAGGAACCTTATTCAGAAGAACCTTCATCAGATTCCACTCATGCCAAGTCTAAACCAAAGATGTCGAATCAAATGTCCCAACATCATGACAAACATCATGGTAAGAAAATATATCATGGCAAACATCATGGAAAGAAAAAATTTAATCACACCTGAGAGAAATTCCATCCCTGGAGGTGTCACCACTGTGGAAGTTTTGGTCACATAAGAGCTTTCTATTTCAAGTTGTATGGTGTGAACGGTGGATCTGGAACTGACTGTTTAACGCTGGTTCGCGAAATGTCGCGGAAGCAAGAGTCGCCACCGTCTTTTATTTTCTCCAAATGGAAAGGACAAAAGCACAGAAAAATTCCTTATAGAGATTGCTCTCGGTTCGGGAGGTAGGTTATAGAAAGGGAAGGTGTTAGCACCCTTTCTATCCATGGTTATCCATGGGCTCTTAGATACTTGCTCACTTGTGTTTTCAAAAATGGTTTGTTTGCTTTTCAACTGTGGGTTTTAAAAAGTTTCTTTGAAAATTCCAGTTCGACTCTTGTATCGGTCCTCAAGAGTGTTTGAAAAATTGCTTTCGAAAGCTTTTGAAAAGGTGTCGGTGTGAAAAGTATTTTTGATTTGTTTTGAAATTTAGAGCAAGTATCTAGAGAACCTACCTACCCTAAGGAATTCGTCTGTGTAAATGTCCTTTAAAGTAGTGTCATCCCACCATTGAGAGGTAGGTAGCACCACCGTTGGAGGTGTTCGGGTCAATTCGAGTTTGTAGGGACATGGTGATCACCAGAGCAATGGGAAGACACCTTAAAAGCTACCCTCATGCCAGGTTCCCGGATCATGAGGACTTACTAAGACATCCTCTACTCGACGATCACCTTTCGAGGCAAGGCAACAGTGAGGCGTACCCTAGGGGTGGTGTGTGATTTGTGTGTCATGTTCAGTTATTTTGTCTTATTCATGTCAAGGTGATCTATGCGTTTGTTTTTATTTTATCATTCATTCTTGCATGCATTTATTAACAGTTAAAAAGATGCGGAAATTAAAAGTTCTAAACTATTACAAAGACGCGGGTCCACATCGCCAAAATTTCCAGGACCCGATTTGACAGAAAATAAAGAAGTAAAGTGCGAGAAATAAAATGTCCGAGTTTACAAGGCTTTGGGAGAATTACATTAATATTATAAGAAATAAAATAAAATGCGCGAATTGGAATTAAAATTGGAAGCGAGGGCATTGGACCCTTTTTAATGAAATTAAATTAAATGATTAAACTAATGAAATTAAAGAGAAAAAAGAAATTATTTTTTTTTTTGAGTTTTTGGTATTTATGTTTTTTATGTATTTTTATGAGAAAGATTAAATGAAATTAAAATATTAACCCTAATTCTAATTTTTTTTTTATTTATTAAGAAAAACATGTCAAAATTAAACCTAAAATTAATCTAATTATTTACATGCAATTTTGATTTATAAAAATAAATAATTAATTATTAGTGAAATTTATTTACAAAAAACATTAATTAAATAAATATATTTTGATTTTTATGACTTTTCTGTTTTTTACTATTTTTTATATTTTATGAAAATAAGTTAAATTAAAGGAATTAATTAAAAAAAGAAATAATTGAAATAAATAAAATAAGGAAAAGAAAGAAAATACAATACCTTGGGGGGTTTCTGTCCCCTTTTTGGAGGTGAATTGGAGTGGTTTGGCCATTTGTGTTCTGGCCTCATCATGCATAAGTTGTTCTACTTTGGCCATTTGGCTTTTGGCTTTTGGCCATTTGCGTTTTAGCCTCAACGTTCCTTAATCTTCTCAGGATGTCTGTCTCGCCATGTATTGGTGTCATGTGTAAAATGTTCTGTTTTGGCCATTTGGCTTTTGGCCTCAACGTTCCTTAATGAACCTGCATGGGATCCTGTCTAAATCTGCAGTGTTGAACCTCATGAACACATTAAATAAAATCATAAAAATTTAAATAAAACCAACATATGAAGAAATTTAATGTTTAGGCACAATATGGCATGTATGAATGATTATACCCTTTTGATCATGGAGATCAAATCAATCTTACCCTTACTGGAAGATTAGTGACCTGAATGCTTTTATGCCTTACTGGAAAATTAGGATCATGGAGATTAAGCCAGCCTTATCCTTACTGAAGAAGTAGTGAGGTATTGGTTTATAACTGTGATGGCTTGTTTGTAGTGAGAGAGGGATTTGTAATAAGGATTTCAAGGTTTTAGGGTTCTTGAAAGAGTTTGATATTCCAACAGTGTTGTGTCAAGGTTTTTTCTCTCTTTTCCTCCTCTTTTTTTCTCTTCTGGTTTGTGTGAAAAGAAGGTGATTATATAATGGAAATTAGGGTAAAGCAAATGGGCTTTGAATGTGTAATTGGGCCTCCAATATTCACTTGAATTCGTCACTTTCCAGGCTAAATCGCAGGGACTTAAGTGCATTTTTTGAAGTTGAAATGTGAAAACAAAATGTAGCCGGCATCGAGAACTAACTCCTGTCCGAAAATCGACTCAATCGGATAAACGGTGAATTAGTTATGAATTTTTGAAGTTTCAGCTCAGACAAACTTATTTTGGGCTCCAGTGTCGACTCTGACACGTTCTTCAATAAGAAACTGGTATTGATCGGTGCATAATTTGGTCTCGACTTTTGAAACAAAGTTATAGATCTACAAGTCAGGGACCTTGTGTAAAAATATGAGTCCAATCCGATAAAAATTGACCGAGTTATGAATTTTCGAAGTTTCGGCCCAGATGAAATAATATTCAGCATTCAGGATTTTCAGCGTGTCACGCACTCTGAGCAAAAAACGAAGGCCTTTTGAATACCGTTTGAACTCAATACCTTCTGTGAAAATGTAGCCAACTCAATTTGTGAAATTTTGGCGCCAGAACCAGCTCGATACGATGAAAATCGACCAAGCTATGATTTTTTGAACATGACGCAAATAAACTTCTGTCACAAATTTTCTGCACGAAAATACTTGATAAATCCACATTTTTGAAGACCTTCTGATCGAAATTGACTTCCATCCGTGAGAGATGAAAACGTAGATAATGTCAAGACGGAATTTTGGCCACCGGAACGGGTTCAAAACGAGTCACGATCTTCAAGTTATGAATTTTTTAGCGCGTAAAAACTGCACTTTCAGCACACTTTTTCACTATATTTCTTCAAGAAAACTCACACATTCGGATACCTTCTTTAAAGAATTGACTCTTGAGCCGAACCTGAATTTGAGAATGCGTTATCAGAGATATCTTGGCGAAAGAATACCTGAATATGACGCGCCAGGTTGGACTTGTGAATTTTTCTTGAAATGTTTTTTGAGAAATATGGGAGGGCAAATTTTGGGGTACAACAGTTGCCCCTGTTCAATCTTCTTAAACCTGAGGATGCAGATTGGCTGACGTGCCTTTCGTAATCCGAGGGTGGAAGATGATTGAACACTAGAGTGCCCAGAAATTTGCGCTCACATAGTAGCAGTGCGATGATGGAATGGGCTTATAGATGCCATTTAGAGGTTGCTGGATAGGATGATGGGCTTATAGATGCCATCTGGATGTTGATCGCGTAAGAGATTCCTTAGCGAGAACTTACGTACCTGCAAAATAGAAAATGATTACCTGACATGTTGCAGGAACTGTTTTCAGATGCTTGATATAGATGTGTCCTGACTGGTTACAGGAGCTGGATCTGGAGCTTCAAACGGTGATGAATGAACCAGGGGTGGTTACTACCTCAACAGGAACGGTAAGAGAACCTTGGATGACTTTAACCTCAACAGCAATCGTTGAGAAAATCTTGGATAACTTCAACTTCAACAGCAATCATTGAGCGAAATCTTGGTGGGAATTACCATCTCCGCAGTATCGGGAAGAGAACCATAGGCAATTATAATCTCAAAAGCGGACGTTTGAGAAGAACCTGGAATGGAATTATCATCTCACGCACCGTCGGGGAGAGAACCATAGGAAATTATAATCTCAAAAGCGGACGTCTGAGAAAAACCTGGAATGGAATTATCATCTCGCGCACCGTCGGGGAGAGAACCATAGGAAATTATAATCTCAAAAGCGGACGTTTGAGAAAAACCTGGACTGGAATTATCATCTCACGCACCGTCGGGGAGAGAACCATAGGAAATTATAATCTCAAAAGCGGACGTTTGAGAAAAACCTGAAATGGAATTATCATCTCGCGCACCGTCGGGGAGAGAACCATAGGAAATTATAATCTCAAAAGCGGACGTTTGAGAAAAACCTGGAATGGAATTATCATATCCACCACATTGGGGAGAGAACCATAGGAAATTATAATCTCAAAAGCGGACGTTTGAGAAAAACCTTTGATAACTTCTACTGAGTCTTCATCAGAAAAATCTGTTGGGAGTCGATTTAGCTGGACTAGAGAAGGCCTTGGACTGGACAAGAAATCTTTGGAGTCGATTAACTGAACCGGTCTAGGTCTTGAAATATGATGGAGGATTAGCTGAATCTTTCCTGAAAGGTAAAGGTCAGTCATATGCAATGCATGATATGGATCAAGCAATGATGTTCTCAACATAAATGAGATTTGTGAAATATGATGCGTCTATGCATGCTATAATGATGTATGGAAGTTTATGAATGTATTTTTCGTCTAGGAAAGTAAATCCTTGACAGGTGCCGGGAAGTCACTCCTGGGCTGATGTTGGAGAATAGATTTTGCTTCCGCTGGGGATGATAATTGCAAGAATACCGGTAGGCGAAGACGACTCCGTTGGGGAATAACCTTGGCGAGTGGAATAACTCTGCGGGGAGGAAAGCACTCTAGTAATCTTGCTGGGGAGCAATACTCTGTGGGGAGAGAGATACTTTGCTGAGTTGTTGATAATAACTTGCTGGGGATACCATTGTTGTGTTGGAAGTGTGGATAGACTTCGTTAGGGATAAGAAGACTGCGTTGACGACGATCTTTCCGTGGCTTTTGGCTGAGGATAACCCAGTTATATCCTGGTAGGGAAATAACTCTTTGAATAAAGCCGGACGACGTGTTCGTGCTCTGCGAGGATAAGCTTCCAGAATCTACTGGGGATAAGCTTACTGCTTGGGGAGATGAATTCCAATTTTCCTGGGGAACTAGATTGGTCTCTCATGGGGAAGTTTTGAACTGCGGGGAAAGTGATTCTTTTGAATGTTGATATGCCGCCGGGGAACAATCTTTAGACCAAGATTTCCGGGGATGCTTGTTAAGAATATATGTATTGCTGCTGGGGAATGTTGAGATCTACGGGAGTATACCCAACTTCCTTAAGATTTGATAACTTTGCTTGCGGAAGAGTGTACTGACTTGCTGGCTCACTCTCTGGGGGAATTAAGATATGTTGGCTACCTTCTTCAGCTGATCATACCTTGTACCTTGGTGAACATAGCAATTAGATCGCTTGGACAACTCTTTATTGCCCCTGTTTCTGAGGTATGAGAGGAAGACCTGTGAGGCGCTGATAGTGGTTGATGGACAAACCTTCTTCTGGTAGGCAGGTGATAAGATGACAGGACATAGTCGTACGCTTTGATCCCTAACTTTTTCCTGGAACGCCCTTTCGGGTTTTCAGTCCACCGGGATACCCATTTTTGCCCAAGCCGCCTTTTTAGGTTTTCGACTTGCCGGGTGTACAGATTTTTTCATTTCATCCCTTCATTTTTCCCGAACCCTTTTGGTTCGCCGGGAAGCCCTAATTTTTTCCTAGGTATGTCAACCTAGCGGGTCTTTGATTGTGCGTAGTATTTTTCCGACTATGTCCGTTCTCAGAAAGTAGGGAGTTGCCCCTGTTAGAAGTGTTCTGTCATGTCACCAGAAGATGTCTGACCGAGCAAGATTCGTTGCTGGAATGCCCCAAGTGACTCTGGCGGAGATTTGCCCCGAGCTAGCTGGCCCTTTGATAGATTCTCCGAATCTTGATTGGACTGCCCCAGATAATGGACCATGGTCATGTCTGCCCCTTGATTGGAGGTACTTCTGTTCATTAGGCATTCGTCGTGCGAATTTTCATGCTGTTCAAACAAAAGTCATATGCAAACAAAGTTATGTTAAAAATGCAAAGCTTATGTCTGTCTTGAAGATTTTGAAAATGCATTCTTTTTCATAGAACAAGTGAATGTTTGTAAAACGTGATGTCAACTCCGTATTTACCGTAAGCCTTAAGGAGTCAGGATACCTTTTCGTAACAGTATGCTTTCAAACTAACCCATGCTTCAGCTAGGACTTTTAAGGGTTATAACGTGGCTTGGTTCACGGTTTAAGAAACAAAGGATAAAGGCTCAAATTATTTGTACCCACCCGCTCTTCGTGGTGTTCTCCAAACCTAAACTCAGTTGATCATACGTTAGACCTTCTTTGAGTCTTTGCTCTGATGTTCCAATGATGATTCAGATATTGACAGTATATTTTGATTAGGCAGTCATTTCCTTTTTTGTTGAGGGTTTGTAGGACCTCTTTCTTTTTTGACTTCGTTATCCCTATTTTTTGCCTGAGCTGTTTCCTTTTTTGGAATTACAGTCAGCGGGATGCCCCAGTTTGGTAAGTCTCCTTCATTGGTTTTGACTTTTTGGGCTTTTCATTTATGATTTTTTTGATAATGACTGCTTGTCCTTATGATTGTTCGGAACCATCACTGTCTTTTGTTTTTGGAAAAACTCATTTGGTGCCATTCATTGTGCACTTGGATCAACTGAGAAGACTACCCTGCCCCGAGTTATGATTAAGGGTTTCAATTTTCGAAAATAAAAACTCCTACTTCTTTGGCTCAGAGGGGTTGACGAGGGATTATCTTCCTTATAACTCCAGTGTTTAGGATTTGAAACAATGCCTGTACCTCATCAGCGGGGTCTGTTCAAAAGCATATTGTAGATCGTGGTATCATTTTCGTCATCCTCCCTCAAGAGGCTTAGAATTATTATTTAAGAGTTGATCATCAGAAAAAGAAAAAAAAATATGAAAATAATTTGCATTTAGTGAATACGAATATATTGTTTTAGAACAGACATATGCGATGCATTAATGAAATAACAATGTTTAACATGAGTAGATGTTTGAACAAAAGAGAATTGCAACTTGAACATTCGAATGAACAAAACTTTCTCAATCCTAGCCATGTTTTGGCAAGGGAGCAGTGATCACGTGGGGAGTCTTGGGTACTTTAAACTGAATCTCTCCAGCGTCGATCATGTCTTGGATCTTATTTTTCAAGCTCCAACAATCATCTGTAGTATGCCTCGGGCTGTCAGAGTGATAAGCGCAGCGGGCGTTGGGGTTGTACTTCGGTGACGTTGTATTTTGGTTCTTCGGAGCTTCTTTTAGAGTTACCAGCTTGGTCTCCAGCAACTGTGGCAATATCTGGGATAAGGTCATGCTGAGCCGAGTGAACTGCCTTCTCTCGCTCTTTTGTTGGTTGTGATGTTGAATTTATGACACTGGAGCCATTTGAGGAGCTCTCCCCTTACCTCCTTGTCTCAAAGGTGGTTGAACGATGACTGGCTTTTTGCCCTTAGACTTTTGCCCCAGTTAGTTGCCCTGAAGCAGTTGGTTGACGAGAAACCAGAGCTCATCTTGTCTTTGAGCTAACCCTTGAATGGCAGTCACCTGCCCCAACATCTGGACCTTCAATGCATCCACCTCAGCTTGTAGGTGTTTCAGCCTTTCATCCTCAGCACTGTTCCTGACAAAAGTCTCCATGAGAAGTGTCCTTAGCTCCTCCTGCCCCTCGGATAGATTCAGGAGGATTTCCCTGAACTGAGTCTCTTGAGCGAGAAGGTCCTGGTTATCTGGTTGGAAAGCCATGGTTGAAATAAACAGCAAGGAGGGTAAGTGACCTGCAACAAGGATATCTGTTATGCAATGATGAGTATGACATGCATGTAATGTTTTCAAGGACCTCGCGGGGTAAACAAGAAAAAATTTGTCAGAGTTTGAATCTGGTAGCTTGATTGAAGGAAACCCATGCTGTTGAGGATTCTTCTTTAAGGGTCAAAGGCTCACCATATCCAGTGGGTCATAGCCCCTGACTTTGGTCATCATGTCTGGTTTTGATTTCCAAACAACCTTGGTTAGGGGAACCTTCTTCAAGAGTCAGAGCTCACCATATCAAGTGGGTCATAGCCTCTGACAACTTTGGCTAGAGGAAAATAAATCCTCTTTGCCCCTTGCTAGATGTTTGATTCATCATGACCTGCATCACAAGCCCTTGAGATCCTTGAAATGGGTTAGGATGTATGCAATGGTATGATGTTATGCTATGCATGGGGTAATGTAGGTAAACCCTGTTATGAGTCCCAATTAAGGACTAAACACAAAACCTGCAAGAAACTTAGTACACCCTGTTATGAGTCCCAATTAAGGACTAAACACCAAACCTGCAAGAAACTTAGTAAGCCCTGTTATGAGTCCCAATTAAGGACTATGAACAAAACCTGCAAGTAGTTCATGTGTCAGATAAAGCATGCAAGTAGTCAAGTACGAAGGCACACAAGTCACACAAGAGAAACCCTTAAAGTTTAGGCCAGCATGGAGTCTAGGTATTACCCTCTTGAAGTTGGTGGGCTCAACCTGTCCTATCAGAAGTAACCGGGTTCTAAGGGTCCCAATATCACTGGATTGCTTTCATTGTTCATCGTTTCGATTTAGCCACTGAACTGGCGACCGAAATATTCCAGGAAAGCAACCCTCAATTGAGTGTAGTATCGAGTATCAACCAACCTCGGACTGCACCAAAGTCAGTTATCTCACTACCCTAAAGAGGCCAAGATAGTTCAATTAAGGTTCCTAAGGTCTGTTGATGCTTCACGACACCACGCGGAGGCCCCGTACTCTCCTTGACTGAACTCAAGGGTTACCGGTACACACCAAAGTGCCACATCAACGTAGCAGACTGCTTCAACCATGTCGGTATACCCCGCACAGTTCCCTCACAGCCTTGTTGCTACTTTCTAAGAAGGTATCCCCAGATCCGGGTTAGGATCTATAGAACTCCCAAGACAGTCCCACAATAGTAAAGCAAGCAAATCAATACAATTGAAAACACAGTTATGAAGAAAAATTTAAAGAACATCTCATCTAACATCCATAAGTCAAATGATTTTGGAAGAAAAAGGGATGAAGAAAAATCCACTCAAGGGGAGGGAATACAGTGTCATGGATGTGAAGTTTTTGGTCACATCAGAGCTGAATATCCTACATATCTTAAGAAACAGAAGAAGAATCTATATGTTACATGGTCTGAAGAGGACTCTGAGAGTGATCTTGAAGAGGAATCTTCCAAGTATATTTAAGAATTGACAAGAAAATATGTTTCTGATGGAGATTCTAGTGATGGTGAACTAACCTTTGATGAGTTACATGCCTCGTATAGAGAACTATGTCTCAGAAGTGCATAAGTTTGCCAAGAAGGGGAGAAACAGAAAGCTCTCATAACTCAATTGAAGGCGGAAAGTAAAGAGCATCTAAAAACTATCTCTAGTCTAGAAAGTGAAGTGACTTACCTGAATTCTAATCTTGACAGAATGGTCAAATAACTCAAGATGTTAAATAATGGGTCTGGCATATTAGATGAAATTCTTCAAGTGGGAAGAGTGACAGGAGAAAAGAGTGGTATAGGGTTTAATGAGAAAAAGGAACCTTATTCAGAAGAACCTTCATCAGATTCCACTCATGCCAAGTCTAAACCAAAGATGTCGAATCAAATGTCCCAACATCATGACAAACATCATGGTAAGAAAATATATCATGGCAAACATCATGGAAAGAAAAAATTTAATCACACCTGAGAGAAATTCCATCCCTGGAGGTGTCACCACTGTGGAAGTTTTGGTCACATAAGAGCTTTCTATTTCAAGTTGTATGGTGTGATCGGTGGATCTGGAACTCACTGTTTAACGCTGGTTCGCGAAATGTCGCGGAAGCAAGAGTCGCCACCGTCTTTTATTTTCTCCAAATGGAAAGGACAAAAGCACTGAAAAATTCCTTATAGAGATTGCTCTCGGTTCGGGAGGTAGGTTATAGAAAGGGAAGGTGTTAGCACCCTTTCTATCCATGGTTATCCATGGGCTCTTAGATACTTGCTCACTTGTGTTTTCAAAAATGGTTTGTTTGCTTTTCAACTGTGGGTTTTAAAAAGTTTCTTTGAAAATTCCAGTTCGACTCTTGTATCGGTCCTCAAGAGTGTTTGAAAAATTGCTTTCGAAAGCTTTTGAAAAGGTGTCGGTGTGAAAAGTATTTTTGATTTGTTTTGAAATTTAGAGCAAGTATCTAGAGAACCTACCTACCCTAAGGAATTCGTCTGTGTAAATGTCCTTTAAAGTAGTGTCATCCCACCATTGAGAGGTAGGTAGCACCACCGTTGGAGGTGTTCGGGTCAATTCGAGTTTGTAGGGACATGGTGATCACCAGAGCAATGGGAAGACACCTTAAAAGCTACCCTCATGCCAGGTTCCCGGATCATGAGGACTTACTAAGACATCCTCTACTCGACGATCACCTTTCGAGGCAAGGCAACAGTGAGGCGTACCCTAGGGGTGGTGTGTGATTTGTGTGTCATGTTCAGTTATTTTGTCTTATTCATGTCAAGGTGATCTATGCGTTTGTTTTTATTTTATCATTCATTCTTGCATGCATTTATTAACAGTTAAAAAGATGCGGAAATTAAAAGTTCTAAACTATTACAAAGGCGCGGGTCCACATCGCCAAAATTTCCAGGACCCGATTTGACAGAAAATAAAGAAGTAAAGTGCGAGAAATAAAATGTCCGAGTTTACAAGGCTTTGGGAGAATTACATTAATATTATAAGAAATAAAATAAAATGCGCGAATTGGAATTAAAATTGGAAGCGAGGGCGTTGGACCCTTTTTAATGAAATTAAATTAAATGATTAAACTAATGAAATTAAAGAGAAAAAAGAAATTATTTTTTTTTTGAGTTTTTGGTATTTATGTTTTTTATGTATTTTTATGAGAAAGATTAAATGAAATTAAAATATTAACCCTAATTCTAATTTTTTTTTTATTTATTAAGAAAAACATGTCAAAATTAAACCTAAAATTAATCTAATTATTTACATGCAATTTTGATTTATAAAAATAAATAATTAATTATTAGTGAAATTTATTTACAAAAAACATTAATTAAATAAATATATTTTGATTTTTATGACTTTTCTGTTTTTTACTATTTTTTATATTTTATGAAAATAAGTTAAATTAAAGGAATTAATTAAAAAAATAAATAATTGAAATAAATAAAATAAGGAAAAGAAAGAAAATACAATACCTTGGGGGGTTTCTGTCCCCTTTTTGGAGGTGAATTGGAGTGGTTTGGCCTTTTGTGTTCTGGCCTCATCATGCATAAGTTGTTCTACTTTGGCCATTTGGCTTTTGGCTTTTGGCCATTTGCGTTTTAGCCTCAACGTTCCTTAATCTTCTCAGGATGTCTGTCTCGCCATGTATTGGTGTCATGTGTAAAATGTTCTGTTTTGGCCATTTGGCTTTTGGCCTCAACGTTCCTTAATGAACCTGCATGGGATTCTGTCTAAATCTGCAGTGTTGAACCTCATGAACACATTAAATAAAATCATAAAAATTTAAATAAAACCAACATATGAAGAAATTTAATGTTTAGGCACAATATGGCATGTATGAATGATTATACCCTTTTGATCATGGAGATCAAATCAATCTTACCCTTACTGGAAGATTAGTGACCTGAATGCTTTTATGCCTTACTGAAAAATTAGGATCATGGAGATCAAGCCAGCCTTATCCTTACTGAAGAAGTAGTGAGGTATTGGTTTATAACTGTGATGGCTTGTTTGTAGTGAGAGAGGGATTTGTAATAAGGATTTCAAGGTTTTAGGGTTCTTGAAAGAGTTTGATATTCCAACAGTGTTGTGGCAAGGTTTTTTCTCTCTTTTCCTCCTCTTTTTTTCTCTTCTGGTTTGTGTGAAAAGAAGGTGATTATATAATGGAAATTAGGGTAAAGCAAATGGGCTTTGAATGTGCAATTGGGCCTCCAATATTCACTTGAATTCGTCACTTTCCAGGCTAAATCGCAGGGACTTAAGTGCATTTTTTGAAGTTGAAATGTGAAAACAAAATGTAGCCGGCATCGAGAACTAACTCCTGTCCGAAAATCGACTCAATCGGATAAACGGTGAATTAGTTATGAATTTTTGAAGTTTCAGCTCAGACAAACTTATTTTGGGCTCCAGTGTCGACTCTGACACGTTCTTCAATAAAAAACTGGTATTGATCGGTGCATAATTTGGTCTCGACTTTTGAAACAAAGTTATAGATCTACAAGTCAGGGACCTTGTGTAAAAATATGAGTCCAATCCGATAAAAATTGACCGAGTTATGAATTTTCGAAGTTTCGGCCCAGATGAAATAATATTCAGCATTCAGGATTTTCAGCGTGTCACGCACTCTGAGCAAAAAACGAAGGTCTTTTGAATACCGTTTGAACTCAATACCTTCTGTGAAAATGTAGTCAACTCAATTTGTGAAATTTTGGCGCCAGAACCAGCTCGATACGATGAAAATCGACCAAGTTATGATTTTTTGAACATGACGCAAATAAACTTCTGTCACAAATTTTCTGCACGAAAATACTTGATAAATCCACATTTTTGAAGACCTTCTGATCGAAATTGACTTCCAGCCGTGAGAGATGAAAACGTAGATAATGTCAAGACGGAATTTTGGCCACCGGAACGGGTTCAAAACGAGTCACGATCTTCAAGTTATGAATTTTTTAGCGCGTAAAAACTGCACTTTCAGCACACTTTTTCACTATATTTCTTCAAGAAAACTCACACATTCGGATACCTTCTTTAAAGAATTGACTCTTGAGCCGAACCTGAATTTGAGAATACGTTATCAGAGATATCTTGGCGAAAGAATACCTGAATATGACGCGCCAGGTTGGACTTGTGAATTTTTCTTGAAATGTTTTTTGAGAAATATGGGAGGGCAAATTTTGGGGTACAACATATGGGTACCCTAAAATTGCTCCTCTTCCCAAGACTAATCAGATCTCTCAAAACAGCACAAAGAAGAAATAGTGGGTTCTCAAGATTGTTGTTTCTAGTCTCATAGCTCATACCTCTCTTAGAGTCTCAACCAAAGATGACTGGTACTCTGACAGTGGTGGTTCTAGACACATGACATGTGTTAAGAATCTGTTGGTAGATATCAAATCTCACTCCACCAGTTATGTGACTTTTGGTGATGGAGCCAAAGGTGAAATCAATGGAGTTGGAAAGCTGGAATGTTCAGGAGTCCTAAAACTTGATAATGTGTTACTTGTTAAAGGGTTAACAGCTAACCTAACAAGCATAAGTCAACTGTGTGATCAAGGGTTCAAAGTAAACTTCACCAAGAAAGAATATCTTGTTTTCCATGAGAAGAATGAAGTTATTATGAAAGAAATCAGATCTAAAGACAACTGTTATTTATAGGTTCCTCAAGAGTTGAACTTCTCCTCAACACGTGCTTTAGCCAAAGAAAATGAAGTTAAATTGTGGCGTCAAAAACTGGGACACTTGCATCTGAAAGGAATAAAGAGAATCATATATATAGAAGCTGTGAGAGGGATTCCTAAGCTCAAGATAGAAGAAGGGAGAGTATGTGGTGAATGCCAGATTGGATAGCAAACTAAGATGTCACGTTAGAAGATCCAACATCTCACCACATCAAAAGTTTTGGAACTTCTTCACATGGATTTGATGGGACCTATACAGGTAGAAAGTATTGGTGGAAAGAAGTATGTTTATGTTGTTGTAGATGAATTCTCTACGTACACATGGATAAGTTTTATTAGAGAAAAATCTGAAAATTTTGAAGTATTTAATGATCCCTGTCAAAAACTTCAAAGAGAAAAGGATAGTCATGTCATCTGAATTAGAAGTGATCATGGAAAGGAATTTGAGAATAATAAATTTACTTATTTTTGTTCTTCTGAAGGAATCAATCATGAATTTTCCTCTCCCATTACTCCTCAGCAAAATGGGATTGTGGAATGCAAAAACAGAACTCTTCAGGAATCTTCCAGAGCTATGATTCATGCTAAGAAGTTACCCTACCACTTTTTGGCTGAAGCTGTGAATACTGCATGCTATATCCATAACAGAGTCACTCTAAGAAAAGGCACCTCAGCCACCTTGTATGAAATATGGAAGGGAAGAAAACCTACTGTCAAATACTTTCATGTTTTTGGAAGTAAATGTTACATCTTAGCTGGTCATGAACAGAGAAGGAAGATGGATCCCAAGAGTGATGAGGGAATATTCCTAGGTTACTCTACCAATATCAGAGCTTACAGAGTCTTTAACTCCAGAACTAAGGTTATGATGGAATCCATAAATGTTATTATTGATGATAGAGGATGGAATGATGAAGAATGTGTCTTAGAAGATGTTGGAACATCTTTGTCAGACATTCCAACAGAATCTAATGACAGAAACATTGATCCTAATCCAACTCAAGAAGTTCATGAGCCTAGTCAAATCAATAAAGGGTCTTCAATCAGAACTCAGAGAGATCATCCTAAGGAACTTATTATAGGAGATCTAAATAAAGAAGTTACTACTTGATCAAGAGAAGGGATGTAAAACTCTTTCTTTGTTTCAAAAATCAAGCCTAATAATGTCAAAGAATCCTCAACTGATAAGTTATGGATTAATGCTATGCAAGAAGAGCTAGAACAATTTAGAAGAAAGGAAGTTTGGGATCTGGTTCCAAGACCTGGAGGGATAAATGTGATTGGCACAAAATGGGTGTAAAAGAATAAATCCGATGAAAAGGGGTGGTTACTAGAAATAAGGAAAGATTAGTTTCACAAGGATACACTCAAATTGAAGAAGTTGATTTTGATGAAACCTTTGCCCCTGTGGCCAGACTTGAACCAATCACACTACTCTTAGGAGTTGCTTGCATTCTAAGATTTAAGTGGTTTCAAATGGATGTAAAGAGTGTCTTCTTAAATGGATATCTGATTGAGGAAGTTTATATGGAAAAACCTAAGGGATTTGTTGATCCAAGCTTTCCTAACCATGTGTACAAACTGAACAACGCTCTGTATGGATTAAAGCAAGCTCCAAGAGCTTGGTATGAGAAATTGACAGAATTTATTGGTGAGAATGGATATAGGAAAGTCGGCATAGACAAAACTATTTTTGTCAAGGAAGAAGAAGGAAAGATCATGATTGCACAGATTTATGTTGATGATATTATGTTTGGTGGGATGTCAAATGAGATGGTTCAACATTTTGTCAAGAAAATGCAGTCAGAATTTGAGATGAGCCTTATTGGTGAATTAACCTACTTTCTTGGTCTGCAAGTTAAACAAATGGAAGATTCCATATTCTTATCTCAGAGCAAATATGCGAAGAATATAGTAAAGAAATTTGGGATGGAAAATTCCAGTCACAAGAGAACACTTTCTCCCACACATATGAAGTTGTCTAAAAATGAAAAAGGAGTAAGAGTGGATCAAAGACTTTACAAAAGTATGATAGGCAGTCTTCTATATCTCACAGCTAGCAGACCTGACATTGCCTTTGTTGTAGGGGTGTGTGTTAGATATCAAGCTGATCCTAAAGTTAGCCATGCCAACCACGTGAAGAGAATTCTTTAAATATCTGAATGGGACAAGTGACTATGGTATGCTATATTCTCATGGATCTAGCTCTAATTTAATTAGTTATTGTGATGTTAATTAGGCAGGAAGTGCTGATGATAGAAAGAGTACATCAGGAGGATGTTTCTTTCTAGGAAATAATATTATATCTTGGTTCAGTAAGAAGAAAAATTATGTGTCTCTGTCCACTGTTGAGGCTGGGTATATTGCTTCAGGAAGCAGTTGTTCTCAGTTGGTTTGGATGAAACAAATGTTGACAAAATATAATGTCAAACAGGATGTCATGACATTATTTTGTGACAATCTAAGTTCCATAAATATATCAAAAAATACTATTCAACACAGCAGGACCAAACACGTTGATATTTGCCATCACTTCATAAGAGAGCTTGTTGAAGAAAAGATTGTTGCCTTAGAACATGTAGCTACTGAATTACAACTAGCTGACATTTTCACCAAGGCTTTGGATGCAAACTAGTTTGAGAGCTTAATAGGAAAACTAGGGATATGCATATATGAGGGTTTGTAGCAATTAAGGGCGTGTAGGAATATCATTAAAGTGATATTATATCATTTATTATGTTTCCAACAAATTAAGTATCTTAAGTAATCATTTCAAGATTATCTCAAATACTCTCCCACGTGCTACGACATTAACTCCTTCTATTTTCACAACCTCTTCGTTCTCCTTTACAGAAAAAGAACCCTTGTTATTTTTCATCTCACTATTCAAAAATATTTAAAGATGTCGCAACATCATGCTTCGTCTCCCTCAAAGTGATCTTCTGATTAAGCTAAGGATTCTAGGTCAAAGTTTGTCAACCATCCGGAAGATCTCTCCCTTGATAAAGTCCTAGAAGTCGCTCCTCTAACAACTGTTCCACCCCCTGAGAAGAATTTCAAAAAACCCATATCGTCCCATGCAAAGAAATCCAAAGACGAGTTTGACACTTCTAAAGGTAATGCTCATAATACTACTGATGATAGATCAGAAGAAGACATTGTTAATGTTGATAGGAGTATTAGAAGGCTAGTAGATAGGGTGTTAAATGAGGGTTTTGTTTTGCCTAGGATTTCTACTCCTCTTTCCTGAATGCCTGCTCAAGCTAACAAAGGTATTGATCCCCAAAATGTTGTTGAATCATCTATCTTAAAGAAAAATGTTGCTGAAAGTGAACTTGGCAAGTTTGCTACATCTATTTTAGAAGAAGTAGAAGCTGATGTTGAACAAGATGTTGAGAGATCATTTGTTGAGAAGGAATCTTCTGCTAAGGAAAATGTTGTTAGCTCCAAAAATACAAAGAATCCAAATGTTGATAATGTGGTGAATGTTGATGAGCTGTCTGACAATGACCTTATTACCAATGTGGTGCCTGGAATTGCTAAAAGGCTCAAGTCTAGAAAAGTGAAGGTTGTGGATGTCACATCCCCTGCCAAGAGTATCAAGAAGAATACTATGTATGGTCCCCCAAATCCCTGGAGTAAAGTGGTTCCTCCATCCAACAAAAGAAAAGTTAGACCTGATATCTCCTTAGATGATGATGAGGTTGATGTCCAGGACATCTCTCCTGTGAAGAAGTCTGCAAGCAAGAAGCTTTCTGTCAGGGTTCCTGATGCTCATCTTGACAACATTTCCTTCCATTTTGTTGGCAATGCTGAAAAATGGAAATATATCTTCCAAAGAAGGATTTCTCTTGAAAGAGAGTTGGGAGCAAATGCACTAGAGTGCAAAGAGATTATGGAGCTGATTTCTTTTGCTGGCTTAATGAAGACTATCACCAGGTTTTCAAAATGTTATGAGACTCTTGTTAAGGAATTTATTGTTAATATTCCTATAAATTATGCTGATCACAGAAGTAGGGAATATAGGAAGGTTTTTATTAGAGGTAGGTGTGTTGAATTTTCCCCTGTTATCATCAATAGATACCTGGGAAGTTCTGAAGATGATCATTGTGAGTTGGAAGTGACTGATAATCAGGTGTGCAAAGCCATTACTGGAAACCAAGTGAGTGATTGGACCATGAAGAATAAGCTCCATGTTAGTAAGTTAAGTGTGAAATATGTTATCCTGCATAGAATTGGAGCTGCTAATTGGGTCCCCACCAATCATACCTCAACCATTACAGTTGGTTTAGGAAAATTTATCTATATTATTGGAAATAAGAAATTGTTTGATTATGGTGCTTACATTTTTTAACAGATTGTAAAGCATGCATGAACATGTGCTATCAAGATGCCTATTGCCTTTCCATCTCTCATTTGTGGAGTTATTCTAAATCAACATCATGGAATTATGTGTGGCACTGATGTAGTGTGCAAAAGATAGTTTGCCATGTCCCTTCACTTCAAGTTGTTTTCAGGTAAACATGTCCTAGACATTGTTTTGACACCTGCATCCTCTGAAAACAAGACCTCAAGCAAGGATGATATGATTACTGAATTAATGGAAGCCTGCAAAGAACTTGATGAGGTAATCAGAGTTAGCTCAGCAAGAAAGATAAAATTTGAAAAGATGTTCAAGGAGATGCAAAAGGATAGCAGTCTTAATGATAATGTGGGTACTAAAGGAGGAGATTCTAATAAGGAATGAAATTCTGAAGTTTCCAAGTCTACTGGTCCTGAAGACAGTTAGACTTTGTGCTGGTGTTTTTTTTGTTTGTTTCTATTGTGTTTTAATCCCTGTGTTCTTTTTGGCACTTGTATGTGTTTGACACTTGGATATTATGGGTTGTACTTCCTTTTCTACTACTCTCTTTAATTCATGTTTATTAGGCATTTTATGTCTAAAAAGGGGGAGAGAAACTGACTGACTGACTGGTAAGTTTGAGGGGCAGAGAAACTGACCGACTAGTAAGTTTAAGGGGGAGCTTCATGTCTCAGGATGTTCTAACATCTTCCACTGCTAACTGATAACTGAGGTTCTTTTGCTTGTGTTGTTGCTCTGATAATGTGCTCAAATAATGTTTTAGCCAAAATTTGAGAAAGGGGGAGTTTGTAAGTGCTTGTTGGCAGCAATTTAGGTAAAACATTGCTTTGGTAATATTTTGCTTAATGTCTTGACATTTAAAGTAAAGCATCTCAACTTTTTTTGAATGATGTCAAAGCAGATGTCTTAACATCTGCCTTCTGATCTGAACGTGTTTTCATATTTTTTGTTTCATGTTTTTAAGCGTGCCTTATTCAGGTTTTGTGGTTTATAACTTGCGAAAAATATGGAGGAATATGTTCCAATCTGTCTCATCTTTATGGATTATCTTGGCCTACTTTCCTGGAGATATTCAAGGGATTCAATATATTGAAATATTTATTTTTAAGCCCAAGCCCATAAAGTAGTTGTTGCGCCTTTATAAGGACTTGCATCCTTATTCGTAGAACTGCAACAATTGGAAAAAAATATTCGGTGTGTTTTAGAAGTCTGAACCTTTTAATTGTAATACACTCTAGTATTGTTTCAATACTTGAGTTGTAATTTGAGTTGTAAATTATGGATCATTCATAAGCTTTTAAGTATTGAATGATTCAGGTTTTTCAAACTTAATAATTGGTTTTTCACTGTTAGTGATTGAAGGGCTTTGAGGAGGGCCTCATACCTAGGTGTGTCTTAGGTAGAAGTATAGCACGGGTAGTGATTAAGTGATTAGATCGTAAACTGGTTGTTTAATAAGGGTCTATGAATTGATACTATTTAGTGGACTTATCTTTGGCTTGGTAGCCCCCATATCAGGTGATGTTGTACACCAAACTGGGTTAACAATCCCTTGTGTTTTTATTGCTTTTTATATTGTTGCATTTTATATTGTCCTCAGATATTTGTGTCGTGACATCTCCTTCGACATCACATATCTGATACCATAATTTCTGTTATATCTGGCCAAGGTAATGTCATTTAAGATATTGTAAGAGTCCTCAGCAGTCAAAGCTTAAGAAGAGAGAAAAAAAGAACAAGAGAGTGTCTTTCTCCTATAATGAGTATGTTGATAAATCCTTTTCGACAAGGAAATAAGCCAAAAATGAGAAGGTATCTTCTATATGGGAAGGCCCATTAAAGACTTCAGAAGAGGTGTTGATCCGCTGTCGTGCACAGATCAAAAACGAGTAAATTTTAAATATAGTTACGGTAACGACAACTCGAGTATCGTATCGCGAGGATTCTTGTATTATTATTAACTAATAAGAATCGAATTGGGTGAGTTTGGTTTTTAGGTTCCAAATATAAGAACAAATTAAAATAAGTGATTATTTAATAAACTAAAAAGTCAATTTGTAGATTCGGTTCCTACATATCATCGACTATTGTAATTCCAACCTCGTAAGCGGATTATCTATTCCTATTCGATTATAATATCCATTGACAAGCGCAATTTGTTGTATGAGTTGTATGTTCCTATTATCCGAATTAAGCAAACGGGAGTAAGTTTCATGAATTAAGCAAACATGAATTAAACGGATACGATAACGAATTAAGCAAATGATAATGTGACTATAGTTAGTGTAGCGATAAAAAATGTAGCGGGTTAAATCGGAGATTGTACTATTAATTAATTTGTCTCACAAAAGCAAGAGTCACCACCGCGCTTTATTATTTCCAAGGGAAAAGGGAAAAGAGCGAAATAAAACCCTAAAATATGCAATGTAAAATAATACTTTAAAAGTAATGAAAATACAAGGCGTTTTTGAAAAGAGGTCTAGAGTTCGGGGGTTGGTTATACAATGGGAAGGTTATAGCATCCAATGTATCTATAGTATTCTATAGGAACCTTTTGAAATATCTGTTTTTGGTTAAAATTGTTTGTTTGGTAAAAATGATTTATTTGGAAAATATTTTGAAGATACGACGACCTAGTATCAAAGTTTTGACTTAAAATGGGTGGGTTTTTAAAATTGAGTTCTTTTAGAAGATTTAACAAAAAAAATCTAAAATGTATGAAGGGTTTCGCACAATCGGATAACATATTTGATGACATGAAGTCAAAAATTTTAATTCTTTCCCTTGGAGTAGAAGCAAACAAATCAAAAATAAGATGAACATCACAATATAAGTAATCAAGGATACGCAAGGAAATAAATTTAAGCGAACAAATTAATACCAAGAAAGGTAGTGAAATATTTAATTCGAGAAAATTAAGATGATTAAAAAATAAAGAGAAGATAACCAATTTTCTAAAGAAGATAAATTACTAAATTAATTCTAAACAACAAATAAAACTAAGATCATGAACTTTCTAAATTATATCTAGACTAAGTTAAAGTTCTAAGATTTATTAAACTTAAAATTCTAAAAGTTACTAAATTTAATCTAAAGTAAATTAATTCTAAAGTACTAAACCATATCTAATATAGGCTAAATTGAAGCTAAATTAATATCATTGGGAAATAAGCTGAAAACGAAATAAAAAGGTCCAGCATGGGATTGAACTCGTGTCTCCTTCTTTCGAACTCTTTCTTTCTCTCTTCGATCTCTCTCTCTCTTCTAAATCGAAATCGAACACTCTGCTCCCTCTTTTGAACTCTTTCTCTTCTAAATCGAAATCGAACACCCTGCTCCCTCTTTCGAACTCTTTCTCTTCTAAATCGAAATCGAACACCCTGCTCCCTCTTTCGAACTCTTTCTCTTCTAAATCCAAATCGAACACCCTTCTCCCTCTTTCGAACTCTTTCTCTTCTAAATCGAAATCGAACACCCTGCTCCCTCTTTCGAACTCTTTCTCTTCTAAATCGAAATCGAACACCCTGCTCCCTCTTTTGAACTCTTTCTCTTCTAAATCGAAATCGAACACCCTGCTCCCTCTTTCGAACTCTTTCTCTTCTAAATCGAAATCGAACACCCTGCTCCCTCTTTTGAACTCTTTCTCTTCTAAATCGAAATCGAACACCCTGCTCCCTCTTTTGAACTCTTTCTCTCCTAAATCGAAATCGAACACCCTGCTCCCTCTTTCGAACTCTTTCTCTTCTAAATTGAAATCGAACACCCTGCTCCCACTTTCGAACTCTTTCTCTTCTAAATCGAAATCGAATAACAACACTGCTTCTGGTTTCGTCATGGCTCTCATTAACTCTAAAACAAAACAACAACAACGGTAACTCGTTCTATACTCTATTTCCAACTGTCTCAATCTTTCTTATGTGATAAACAATGATAACAACTCAACTCAAAACAAATCAATTCAGGCATGGCTATAAAAGCTAAATAATCAAAACAAGAAATTTCAATGTTCAACAACAAATCATGATGAATCACGATGGTATACAAAATGCAAAGGGAGAAAAAAAGGATGAACTCACAAGGTCGGAGCTAGTCCGACGAGCTTACGATTCCTGCGGAGGCTTTAACGGGTAAGGCTGTGAATTCCACTTTCTTTTGCTCTCTGATTCTTTCTACTTTCAGAAACTGACTCGAAAATGCTAGTGTTGTTGAGGCGATGAGTTCTTGTGGATGGTTGTGCTTGGTTCAAAATGGTGCAGGTTAGAAGGTTTGCTTCTGTTTACAGTTTGTGTTTTTTTTGAAAGTAGGCTTGGATCTATTGTTTATGTTTTGAGTGGAATGGTTTGTTGGTATTTTTGACTAGGCTTGCTGTTTGTACAGGCTTTGGTGGTTTTTGATGCAGGTTTGTGCTTCTGCAAGTTTTGTGTTTTTTTCTCTTTGTGAACTCCCTTTTTCGATTGTATCTCTGCCTGTTTTATAGTGAATAAGAATGAGGTTTTGGGAGGAAAATTTGGTGAGTTTGAACAAATATGATGATCTGATTTATGGCTTTTTGATACAGGTTTTGGTGTGTGTTATTTGATGCAATTTCTGGACTGATATGCCGGTCTTATAACAGGGAAGCAGAGATTATGTGACTGTTTTTCTTGGCATTACTTGTGCAGGTTCCATGCAGTTTTGGACAGATTTTTGCAGCATAGCATAATAATTATAATACTAATAATAATAGTAATGACACAAATAATACAATAAAATGTTAGTAAAACTAAACTGAAAATATAAAAGTGAAATAAAAGAGATATTAAAATTGGTTCTAAAATCTATTAATAATTCAACTTAAAAATATTTCAAATGGAATTATAATCAAAATTTACACCAAAATTAATCATAAAAGAAATAAAAATAAATGAAAAATCAAACCATATATTTTCAAATTTTTAAATTGCAACTAAAGAAACACAAAATAGACTTACATACTCAAAAAATGTAAAAAACAAAAGAACTTATATGTATTTTGAGATTTTCCGAATTATCAATAAAAATATAAAATTAAATGAAACTAACAAAACTATAAATTTTTTTATATTTTGGATAAAGTAAAAATGATATGAACTAAATATATTTTGTGGATTTTCTTTTTATGAAAATAAGAATAAAAGAAAGATGATAAAAAATGAAAAAAATCATGATTTAGTAAAGTCGGACAAAAACCAGTTAAATTTCACTAAATTCACAACAATTTCTAACGTTTCTATTTTTTGGTGGATTTTCAAAGCATAATCATCTCTTGACTTGTAAAGAAAAGTTGTAGTTGTTGCAAAGGAGAATCATATGTAAAAGAACCACTAAAAAAATTGTCGAAATTTGAAGAAGTTGTGAATTTTTGAAATCTGACTCGAGAATTGGCAAAAAAAATAGGTCCAATCGCTTGTGAACGCTTGCTATGTAATAATGCAGATGGGTGGTGGTATCTTAGGTCAAAATTTGGGGTATGACAACTGCCCCTTTTTAAGTTTCTTCTATCCGGAGATATGAAGATTAAAATCTTCGTCTCAACGAGATTGAAGGTACTTAAATACATAATACGCAATTTTTGCCCTAAGATACCGCCATTATGTTTGTGATATGAATGTAGTATTTAAATTCAGAGAATGATATTGTATGAGACAAGATAATGCTGGAGCAACCAAACACCAATAAAACACAGGAACATAGATTATACACTACTGGGGAAGTGAGCCATCGACTTCAAATGATAGGCTCTTGGCGGCGAATAAAAATTTGAGAGAATACGACCTCTGACCCTAACAAAGAAGGCATCTTGCATAGGCTACAAAAACAGATTATTGACCCAAAATAACAGTGAGTTCATAACTCAAGGTCAAAGATAGACAAAAGATGTACCAAATTTGCTGATAATGGATTACCGACTTCTGAAGATAAAGATTCATAACAAACTTCTCTGCGAGATTTCCGGAGGGATACCAATTAATGCTGAAATAATAATATGGTTGTAGATACACAAGCTGCTCAAATAAAGAAGCTGCCATTTGTTGTCGTTCAATGATGTCAATAACATACAAGCTGCTCAAATAAAGAAGCTGCCACTTGCTGTCTTCCAAAAATACTATGACATACAAGTTGCTCAAATAAAGAAGCTGCCACTTGCTGTCTTCCAAAAATACAATGACATACAAGCTGCTCAAATAAAGAAGTCGCCACTTGTTGTCTTCCAAAAAATAATAATGTACAAGTTGCTCATGAAGAGACTGCCGCTTGTCGTTTTCCAAACAATAATAACGTACAAGTTGCTCATGAAGAGACCGCCGCTTGCCGTTTTCCAAAAAAAAACGTACAAGTTGCTCATGAAGAGACCGCCGCTTGTCGTTTTTCCAAAAAATAATAACGTACAAGTTGCTCATTAAGATACCGCCGCTTGCCATTTTCCGCAAAAAGATAACGCACAAGTTGCTCATGAAGAGACCGCCGCTTTCCGTTTTCCAAAAAATAATAACGTACAAGTTGCTCATGAAGAGATCGCCGCTTGTCGTTTTTCCAACAAATAATAACGTACAAGTTGCTCATGAAGAGACCTCCGCTTTCCGTTTTCCGCAAAAAGATAACGCACAAGTTGCTCATGAAGAGACCGCCGCTTTCCATTTTCCAAAAAATAATAACTTACAAGTTGCTCATGAAGAGACCGCCGCTTGCCGTTTTCCAAAAGATAATTCAGAAGAAAATTGCGATAACACTGTCAGAGAATAAAATCTTCGTCAAAGGGAACCATGAATAGATCCTTCCCGAGGAGATCAAATACTTAAATGCGCAAAATAAATGCACCATTCGTCTAGGTTGCCTAGCTTGGAGAAAACCACGAGATAGCTTATGCAAGAGACAACAACTCCCTCCAGGAATAAACCAGAGAGAAAACAGTCAAACAAGACTCCACCCAATGAGAAAATAACTTGATTGGGGATTCATCCTATCCAGAAATGGACAAGGAAGACTAAATCAAAAAAATCATCCACGAGGATTAGCTCAGTTGGGGAATTTAGAAAGGAAGCACATTTTCTGCCTAAGCTAACATTCTACTTGGAAAGAACATGTACATTGTCTTAATAAACATAAACAAGGTATACGACCCAAAATCAACAACAAATGTGAATATGCATGCGTGATATAAGTGTAAATGAATGAATGAATGTTATGCTGACGAAACAGGCAGACGGAATATCATGAAGATGATAAGATATCACAAAATAATAGATACTCGGCCAATCTTAAAGAGACGGAAAATAACTGGAACTGGAACTACAAAGCAACGTCAGAGCGTATCACGCTACAAGGCTCAAATCTTCTGGGAGAAAAGTATTCAAAATCAATCTTCTAATCTCCAATAGACCACTGGTATGAGACAAAGTGTACCACACTACAGAAATCTGCTCAAATAAAGATAACCAAAACAACGCTTAATTGGAAAAGTTGGGGAGTCACCAAACTTAGTACCACTAGAAACAAAAGTTTACACAACCAACACCTCGTGACGATTTTGAAAGAAAACATGTTCATCATGCAAGGATAAATTACTGTATTGTTTTGCATTTCATGGCTTGACCATCCTCGGAACAACTGTTAATATTCCTTTCATTATTCACGACACATTTTTAAAATAAGAATACTTTAAATAACTTTGTTTCAAATATTGTCGTAAAATTAAAATTTTGCCCACAAAAGGTAAATGCTCAAATTTCATTAATAAGATGGTAGTTCGCTAACAACGCGACTCCAACGGTTTACAAAAGTTTGGGAAATAGTACATGAAAGAAAGGGTTACACAAAAACAATGATCACTATTCTCCCTAACAACTTCGAATTTCGAAATGTGTTCAAATGCCACAGTCGGTCTGACCAAAAGCCTATCTAAGCCGCCCCTTCGGGTTTTCAACTTAGCAAACTGTCAACTCAAACCTAGGCGAAATACTTCTTGACTGCGTCGGTGTTCACGGAGCGTGGGAGGTCTTCACTATCCATATTTGTGAGAATCATGGCACCTCCAGAGAAAACTTTCTTAACGACATACGGTCCTTCATAATTCGGAGCCCACTTGCCCCTAGAATAAGGTTAGAAAGATAATATCCTTTTGAGCACAAGGTTTCCTTCTCTGAACTCGCGTGGTCGAACCTTATTATCAAAAGCCTTCTTCATTCTCTGCTGATATAATTGACCGTGACACAACGTTGTCAATCTCTTTTCTTCAATTAAATTCAACTGATCATATCTACTTTGACACCATTCAGCCTCAGAAAGTTTAGCTTCCATCAACACTCTCATAGACGGAATCTCAACCTCCACGGGGAGTACTGCTTCCATACCATAAACTAGGGAAAATGGGGTTGCACCTGTTGAAGTTCGAACTGAAGTACGGTATCCATGTAAAGCAAACGGAAGCATTTCATGCCAATCTTTATAAGTTACCACCATCTTCTGGACAATCCTTTTGATGTTCTTGTTAGTAGCTTCAACTGCCCCATTCATCTTCGGCCTGTAAGGAGAAGAATTATGATGTTCAATCTTGAACTCTTCACAAAGCTCTCTCATCATCTTGTTATTCAGATTCGAGCCATTATCAGTGATGATCTTGCTCGGGATGCCGTATCGACAAATGATCTGATTCTTGATAAATCTGACTACCACCTGTCTGGTTACATTAGCATAAGATGCTGCTTCCACTCATTTAGTAAAATAATTGATCGCTACCAAGATGAAACGATGACCATTTGAATCTTTGGGTTCAATCATTCCAATCATATCAATGCCCCACATAGAGAAAGGCCAAGGTGAAGAGATAACATTGAGGAGGGTCGGTGGCACATGTATCTTGTCCGTATAAATATGGCATATATGACATTTCTTCACATATTTGCAGCAATCAGATTCCATTGTCATCCGATAGTAACCAGCTCTCAACATCTTTTTAGCCATTGCATGTCCGTTGGCATGGGTACCAAAGGATCCTTCATGTACTTCTTGCATCAACACATCTGCTTCATGTCTGTCTACGCATCTGAGTAGGACCATGTCATAATTCCTCTTATATAATACTTCTTCATTGAGGAAGAAACTTCTTTCTAATCTCCTCAACGTCTTCCTATCTTTATTGGATGCCCTAGCCGGGTACTCTTGAGTTTGAAGAACACGTTTAATGTCACAGAACCATGGTTTGTCGTTGGTGACCTCTTCTACTGAGAACACATGAGCAGGTCTATCGAGGCGCATAACTCTGATTGTAGGCACATCGTTCCAACCATTCACTTGAAACATTAAAGACAAAGTAGCTAAAGCATCAGCCATTTGGTTTTCATCTCTAGGGATATGATGTAACTCCACTTTGTTGAAGAAGGTTAACAATCTTCTAGCATAATCTCTGTAAGGGATCAAACCAGGATGACGAGTCTCCCATTCTCCTTTGATTTGATTAATTACCAGTGCCGAGTCTCCGTAAATATCAAGAATCTTAATCCTTAGATCCACTACTTCTTCGAGACCCATAATACATGCCTCATATCCAGTCGTGTTGTTCGTACAGTCGAACTTCAATCTCGCCGTGAACGGGATATGAGTACCTCGGGGAGTGACGATGATTGCCCCAATTCCATTTCCATAAGAATTCACAGCTCCGTCAAATATCAAACCCCAACGGGATTCGGGATCAGGTCCTTCTTCAGGTAACGGCTCTTCACAATCTTTAGCCTTCAAGTACATAACATCTCATCTGGGAAGTCAAACTTGATGGATTGATAATCGTCAATTGGTTGGTGAGCCAAATGGTTGGCTAAAATACTCCCTTTGATTGCTTTCTGAGTGTGATACTCAATGTCATATTCAGATGACAACATCTACCAACGGGCTATTCTTCCAGATAAGGCGGGCTTCTCAAAGATATACTTGATCGGATCCATTTTAGAGATCAACCAAGTGGTGTGGTTAATCATATACTGGCGCAGATGGAGAGCATCCCAAGCTAAAGCACAACAGGTTTTCTCTAGCATTGATTATCGAGACTCACAATCTGTGAATTTCTTACTCAGATAATATATGGCATGTTCCTTTCTTCCAGTCTCATCTTGTTGACCAAGCACACATCCCATGGAATCTTCCAATATAGTCAGGTACATAATCAAAGGTCTTCCTTCCACTGGAGGAATCAATATGGGAGGTTCAAGTAAATATTCTTTGATGCTATCAAAAGCTCTCTGACAATCTTCTATCCACAAACATCCTTGGTTCTTTCGGAGAAGCTTGAAAATCGGCCCACAGGTAGCAGTCATATGAGATATAAATCTAGAAATATAGTTCAGTCTCTCAAGGAATCCTCTTACTTGTTTTTCCGTCTTGGGTGCGGGCATTTCTCGAATAGCTTTGACTTTATCAGGATCTACCTCAATACCTTTCTGACTGACAATGAAACCCAGAAGTCTTCCAGAACGAACACCAAAAGTGCACTTGTTGGGATTCAGACGGAGTTTATACTTGCTCAAACGCTGGAATAACTTCAATAAATGTTCCAAATGATCTTCTTCAATTTGCAATTTGGAAATCATGTCATCTACATACACTTCTATCTCTTTATGCATCATATCATGGAACAAAGCAGTCATGGCCCTTTGGTATGTTGCACCAGCATTCTTCAAACCAAACGGCATTACCCGATAACAAAATGTTCCCCAAGGTGTAATGAAATTTGTCTTCTCCATATCTTCTGGTGCCATCTTGATTTGATTATAACCAGAGAAACCATCCATGAAAGAAAAGACTTTGAACTTTGCGGTACTGTCGACCAATACGTCAATGTGTGGTAAAGGAAAATCATCCTTTGGGCTAGCTCTATTCAGATCTCTATAGTCTACACACATCCGAACTTTGCCATCTTTCTTAGCAACAGGCACTATATTGGCTAACCATTGAGGATAGACCGATGTAACAAGGAAACCTACATTAATTTGCTTTTAAACTTCTTCTTTGATCTTGTCAGCCATATCGGGACGAGTCCTTCTCAACTTCTGCTTAATCGGCGGACATTCAGGTCTCAACGGCAAACGATGCTCCACAATATTGTTATCCAAACCTGGCATGTCTTGGTAGGACCAAGCAAACACGTCAACATACTCTCTGAGAAGCTCCAACATTTTCTCTTTGACCTCTGGGATAAGTAATGCTCCGACCTTAACTTCCTTTTTATCTTCTTCATCACCCAAATTGATCATCTATATAGGCTTTGCGAATGGCTGAATAATCTTTTCATCATGCTCAAGTAAACGGGAAATTTCATCAGGAACTTCTTCACTATCTTCTTCCTCGGCTCTGAACACAGGGAATTCAAAGTTGGGAGGGGGCATAGGATCATTGTTTTCAATGGTTAAGTCATGGATTAATCTGCACATATGATTATGCTTTATTTTAGAAATTGATTAATATGAATGTTGTACAAATAAAACAAAAGATTATTATATTTTCCTATTACTACCAATTAATTTTCATTACTATTTCCCAGGAAAAGTGAAAAATAAAACAGTAGTGGACAAAATAACATTTTTATTCATGATTGGCAATACTTGAAACAAAGAGCCCAGACATTTTCTCTTTTGCCTTGTGCAGAGCAAAAGGATTTATTTTCAACATAGCCCGGCACAAATACTCTTCGCCTTGGGCAGAGCGAATTTTTTTTTTCAAAAATAAAACAAAACATTACTCAGAAATGTGCATCACAACAAGAACATCAACAACAATCCAGTTCTGGCAAACCACTCCATGAGTTACAAAATCGGGTAAATCCTCTTCAGAATCGTCTCCTATTATAGCATCAACCTCAAGAGGAGTCGGATCGATAAAACCTGCGCTTCGGAAAACCTCTTGTATCGGACGGATAACTGTTTCCTGCTTGACTCTTGTAGACACGGGACGAAAACCAAGACCTTCTCCAGACTTGTTCTCAGGCAAAGTCAACACCTGGCCCCAACCTTCAGCCGAACCACTTTTAACCACTCGTCGCGCATCCTCAAAAGAAGAAATAGATGTCCCTTGCTTCTTCACTTCATTATTAGCAACATATAGAGCTTGGAATTGGGTTCCAACATCCTCATCAGCATCAATAAAAGAGAAAGATGACAAATGGCTTACCACCATAGCCTTCTCTCCACCAATCATTACCAGCTTTCCATGCCTTACAAACTTCAATATTTGATGGAGCGTGGAAGTGACTGCCTCTGCATCATGGATCCATGGACGACCCAATAGGCAACTGTAGGCGGCACAAATATCCATTACTTGAAAAGTGATCTAAAAAGTATGAGGACCAATTATTATAGGAAGATCCACTTCACCAATGACAGTCTTCCTAGAACCATCAAACGCTTTGACAATTACCCCACTAGGTCTCATGGGAGAACCTTGATATGAGAGTCGAGATAATGTAGTTTTGGGCATTACATTTAACGACGAACCTGTATCCACCAACACACTTGATAAAGTATCATTTCCACAACTTATTGAGATATGCAAAGCCATATTATGGTTCCTTCCCTCCTCCGGAAGCTCTTCATCATTGAAACCAAGATTGTTACACGAAGTAATATTTCCCACAATTCCATCAAATTGGTCAACCGTCACATCATGATCCACGAATGCCTGGTCCAAGACCTTCATCAAAGCTTCTCTATGGGCACCAGAATCTCTTAGTAAAGCAAGCAAAGAAATCTTGGAAGGCGTTTGCAATAGTTGGTCCACAATATTGTATTCACTTCTCTTGATGAGCTTCAGAATCTCATCACCATCGGGGTGTGGGATAGGTTCATTGGATTGGACTACCTCAACCCTGGGTTCAACATTTCTCGCTGGAATTTCTGTCGGTATGGGCCTCCTGACTTGAACTTCTGGTCTCTTCAAAGGTACTGCTGCAAAGACACGTCCGCTTCTCGTAACTCTGCTCACATCAGCGATGTTAACAAAAGATGGCATTGTTGGTATAGGGACTTCTACCCCATTCTCAATCATTGTGGCATTATACTTGTAGGGTATAGCTTGGTCTGAGTTGTAAGGCACGGGACCAGGTGGATAAATGATCAAAGGAGCAACAGGTGCAGTCTGACTATCGTAAACGATCTCTACTGGTTCAGGCAAGTTAAATTGTGGTATTATAAAATTCACTTCATCCACCGGATCTCTGTCATGTGTAATAGTGATAACCCTCTGGTCTAACAATTTTTGAATGTCCTCCTTCACAATAGGGCAATCAACTTCTCTTGAATAAAATTCACAAACATCATAATCATGATAATGCCTAAAAAAGGCAAGTCTTCTTAAGCTCTGATGTAACCTGATCAACGAATCTCTTATGTGTTCAACTTGAAAAACTCGAAACTTTCCCGGACAACCTCCCACCATATTCACTGATGCTGACCCATGTCGAGGCAAAGGATTATCTCTAACATTTGGGTTAACATCCTTAAAAGACAAGATACCGTTCTTAATCAATCTCTGCACATCCGCCTTTAGAGCAAAGCAATTTTCAATGTTGTGCCCCAGCGACCCTTGATGATACTCACAAAACTGGTATGCCTTGTACCACGGAGAAGTACTATTCGGTGCGACAGGAGGAGGCTTCGTTGTTATGAGGTTCTTTCTGATCAGAGCAGGGAACAATTCAATGTAAGTCATGGGAATGGCATCAAATTGCGGTTTCCTTGGTGAACGATTCTGGTTATTAAATTGATAAGCCTGTTGTCGAGGCTGCTGTTGAAATGGTCGTTGCTGAATTGGTGGGGTTTGATGAGTTGGGGTCACCAATGTTGGGAGGACAGCCGGAGTGACTGCCGCAACATGTGAATAACCTCTCCTTGGTCTCCCAGGGAAAATTACACTGACATCTTGTTTTTTCCTTTTAGGGAAAACACTTCCAAACTTCTTGATACTGCTAGATGGTCTTCCTTCCTTAACCAAACGTCCTTCACGAATTCCTTCTTCCAACCGCATGCCCATACCTACCACCTCGGTGAAATCACTGGGTGCACTGGCAATCATTCTTTCATAATAAAAGGAACCTAAAGTCTTCAGGAATATCTTTGTCATTTCTTTCTCTTCAAGAGGGGGATAAATATGAGTAGCAATCTCGCGCCACCTCTGGGCATATTCTTTAAAGGACTCTCTGTCTCTCTGGGACATCGCCCGGAGTTGATCTCTGTCCGGCGCCATGTCGACGTTGTACTTATACTGGCGAACAAAAGCTTCACTAAGATCGTTGAAATTATGGATCTGAGTGCTGTCCAAACCCATATACCACTTTAGATCGGCACCAGTCAAACTGTCTTGAAAGTAGTGAATTAACAAGTTATGGTCATCAGAATATGTAGACATCTTTCTCACATACATAGTTAAATGACTCCGCGGACACGAATCACCTTTATACCTTTCAAAGTCCGGCACTTTGAATTTAGCTGGAATCTTTACATTTGGAACTAAACACAGGTCATGAGCATTCTTTCCAAACAAATCTTTCCCCTTTAACGCTCTGATCTCCCTCTGCATCTCTTGAAACTGGTCTTGAAATTCCTCCATTCTATCGAAAAGACCCAGACTTTCAGCAGGCTCGGCATGATAAGCAGGTTCATTCATGTATGGCATAGAATGAACCACAGGAGCGACATTTGTTATCACTGGTTGAGGGAAAGGTGCCACAGACGGGATTATATGCGACATAGTAGTTGTCTCCGGTTGAGGAAAAGACACGGTAGGTTGAACCAAAGGTTGTACGACAGGCTGATACCCTTCTGGCGCAAAGTTATAAGGCATTCCACACGGAAAACCTTATGGCATCTAATGTTGAAGCAGAGAGTTGATTTGAGTCACAGATGTTGGAACGGTGACAATCTCAGAAACCACAGTAGTTGAAGTCTGAATCTCAGCAGTTGCAGTCGATGGTCGATTCTGAGCATCCATCAAACTTTCCACCAGCGCAGTTAGTTTCTCCATACCGACACGAAGGGTAGAGACCTCCTCACGAAGCTCGTGGTTTTCCTGTTCTAGATCTTCCATTTTCCTCTGACGGTTGGCTCGGGTATCGTATCGATGAGACAGCTTGACAATCTACCGGAGTGGAAAAAGAAACAAGGATAAGACTCTAGAAAACATGTGAAGTGGAATGTTGGATGATGCATGATATGCGATGCAAATGATCGTTCATTTTGATAGTTTTTTTTTTCAAAAAATGTTGATGGATGCATGGATGAATGATAATGCAACAGTTACACACAAGTTCACAAATATGGGGTTCAAAGGTTCAATGTTTCGTGCATGAAGTCAAAGGTAAAGCCCACCCCAAGGTATGTACTAACGGTTTAATCGCACCTGTAAGACAAGGTTCTAAGAGTTCCCAGAGTCTACATTCCTCCTTCGGATATTACCAACGTCTTGATTACTCAATAATTAGCAATATTCTCAAGAGAAACTCGTCTGAGCGTAGCATCGCGTAACAACTACTTTCGGATTACTCTGTTATAATCTACGCGCTACACCTAAAAGGCCAAGATGGGTTAGGGTTCTACAGTTCTAAGCTTCTCTGGCTCCCAGGTCGAAAATAATAATGTCTTCCCGATTACTCAGTAAACAAATACTACGTTCAAAAGGGCCTTCCACTGAGTGGGGGATTTCATGCCTCCTTCTTCGGGATTACTCCCTCAAAGTTAACATGACTATACCGTCCGTCCTATTCTTAAGTGTAACTTAATCCGGGTATAGGATTCGTCCTTTGCAAAAAAACCCAAAAACCCCAATATAAACACATAATCAAATAAATCAAATAATAATAAAACAGATAAAACAAACTAGGCTTAACCCACTTAGGGATGGACCAGTAAGAGGTCAATCTCTCCCCAGCAGAGTCGCCAATTCTGTAGCAATAAAAAATGTAGCGGGGTAAATCGGAGATCGAACTATTAATTAATTTGTCTCACAAAAGCAAGAGTCGCCACCCTGCTTAATTATTTCCAAGGGAAAAGGGAAAAGAGCGAAATAAAACCCTAAAATATGCAATGTAAAATAATACTTTAAAAGTAATGAAAATACAAGGCGTTTTTGAAAAGAGGTCTAGAGTTCGGGGGTTGGTTATACAATGGGAAGGTATTAGCACCCAATGTATCTATAGTATTCTATAGGAACCTTTTGAAATATCTGTTTTTGGTTAAAATTGTTTGTTTGGTAAAAATGATTTGTTTGGAAAATATTTTGAAGATACGACGACCTAGTATCAAAGTTTTGACTTAAAATGGGTGGGTTTTTAAAATTGAGTTCTTTTAGAAGATTTAACAAAAAAAATCTAAAATGTATGAAGGGTTTCGCACAATCGGATAACATATTTGATGACATGAAGTCAAAAATTTTAATTCTTTCCCTTGGAGTAGAAGCAAACAAATCAAAAATAAGATGAACATCACAATATAAGTAATCAAGGATACGCAAGGAAATAAATTTAAGCGAACAAATTAATACCAAGAAAGGCAGTGAAATATTTAATTCGAGAAGATTAAGACGATTAAAAAATAAAGAGAAGATAACCAATTTTCTAAAGAAGATAAATTACTAAATTAATTCTAAACAACAAATAAAACTAAGATCATGAACTTTCTAAATTATATCTAGACTAAGTTAAAGTTCTAAATTTATTAAAATTAAAATTCTAAAAGTTACTAAATTTAATCTAAAGTAAATTAATTCTAAAGTACTAAACCATATATAATATAGGCTAAATTGAAGCAAAATTAATATCATTGGGAAATAAGCTGAAAACGGAATAAAAAGGTCCAGCATGGGATTGAACTCGTGTCTCCTTCTTTCAAACTCTTTCTTTCTCTCTTCGATCTCTCTCTTCTAAATCGAAATTGAACACTCTGCTCCCTCTTTCGAACTCCTTCTCTTCTAAATCAAAATGGAACACCCTGCTCCCTCTTTCGAACTCTTTCTCTTCTAAATCGAAATTGAACACCCTGCTCCCTCTTTTGAACTCTTTCTCTTCTAAATCGAAATCGAACACCCTGCTCCCTCTTTCGAACTCTTTCTCTTCTAAATCGAAATCGAACACCCTGCTCCCTCTTTCGAACTCTTTCTCTTCTAAATCGAAATCGAACACCCTGCTCCCTCTTTCGAACTCTTTCTCTTCTAAATCGAAATCGAACACCCTGCTCCCTCTTTCGAACTCTTTCTCTTCTAAATCGAAATCGAACACCCTGCTCCCTCTTTCGAACTCTTTCTCTTCTAAATCGAAATCGAACACCCTGCTCCCTCTTTCGAACTCTTTCTCTTCTAAATCGAAATCGAACACCCTGCTCCCTCTTTCGAACTCTTTCTCTCCTAAATCGAAATCGAACACCCTGCTCCCTCTTTCGAACTCTTTCTCTTCTAAATCGAAATCGAACACCCTGCTCCCTCTTTCGAACTCTTTCTCTTCTAAATCGAAATCGAACAACAACACTGATTTTGGTTTCGTCATGGCTCTCATTAACTCTAAAACAAAACAACAACAACGGTAACCCGTTCTATACTCTATTTCCAACTGTCTCAATCTTTCTTATGCGATAAACAATGATAACAACTCAACTCAAAACAAATCGATTCAGGCATGGCTATAAAAGCTAAATAATCAAAATAAGAAATTTCAACATTCAACAACAAATCATGATGAATCACGATGGTATACAAAATGCTAAGGGAGAAAAAAAAAGATGAACTCACAAGGTCAGAGCTAGTCCGATGAGCTTACGATTCCTGCGGAGGCTTTAACGGGTAAGGCTGTGAATTCCACTTTCTTTTGCTCTCTAATTCTTTCTAATTTCAGAAACTGACTCGAAAATGTTGGTGTTGTTGAGGCGATGAGTTCTTGTGGATGGTTGTGCTTGGTTCAAAATGGTACAGGTTAGAAGGTTTGCTTCTGTTTACAGTTTGTGGTTTTTTGAAAGTAGGCTTGGATCTATTGTTTATGTTTTGAGTGGAATGGTTTGTTGGTATTTTTGACTAGGCTTGCTGTTTGTATAGGCTTTGGTGGTTTTTGATGCAGGTTTGTGCTTCTGCAAGTTTTGTGTTTTTTTCTCTTTGTGAACTCCCTTTTTTGATTGTATCTCTGCCTGTTTTATAGTGAATAAGAATGAGGTTTTGGGAGGAAAATTTGGTGAGTTTGAACAAATATGATGATCTGATTTATGGCTTTTTTATACAGGTTTTGGTGTGTGTTATTTGATGCAATTTCTGGACTAATATGTTGGTCTTATAACAGGGCAACAGAGATTATGTGACTGTTTTTCTTGGCATTACTTGTGCAGGTTCCATGCAGTTTTGGATAGATTTTTGCAGCATAGCATAATAATTATAATACTAATAATAATAGTAATGACACAAATAATACAATAAAATGTTAGTAAAACTAAACTGAAAATATAAAAGTGAAATAAAAGAGATATTAAAATTGGTTCTAAAATCTATTAATAATTCAACTTAAAAATATTTCAAATGGAATTATAATCAAAATTTACACCAAAATTAATCATAAAAGAAATAAAAATAAATGAAAAATCAAACCATATATTTTCAAATTTTTGAATTGCAACTAAAGAAACACAAAATAGACTTACATACCCAAAAAATGTAAAAAGCAAAAGAACTTATATGTATTTTGAGATTTTCCGAATTATCAATAAAAATATAAAATTAAATGAAACTAACAAAACTATACATTTTTTTATATTTTGGATAAAGTAAAACTGATATGAACTAAATATATTTTCTGGATTTTATTTTTATGAAAATAAGAATAAAAGAAAGATGATAAAAAATATAAAAAATCATGATTTAGTAAAGTCGGACAAAAACCAGTTAAATTTCACTAAATTCACAACAATTTCTAACGTTTCTATTTTTTGGTGGATTTTCAAAGCATAATCATCTCTTGACTTGTAAAGAAAAGTTGTAGTTGTTGCAAAGGAGAATCATATGGAAAAGAACCACTAAACAAATTGTCAAAATTTGAAGAAGTTATGAATTTTTGAAATCTGACTCGAGAATTGGCAAAAAATAGGTCGAATCGCTTGTGAACGCTTGCTATGTAATAATGCAGATGGGAGGTGGTATCTTAGGTCAAAATTTGGGGTATGACAGTTAGGATCATACAATCAATCGAATTAAATCAATATAATCTATGCAAATCAAATTAAGAAAACAAGAGACATAGATTATATTTAAAGGAATAAAACTGAATTAGAACTATTATAATCTCAATGTATTGGAACCTGAATACAAAAAATTATCTGGATCGGTTAGTTCTCCATTGGAATTCGTACAAAAGCTTCAAAATATTTTAATCGTGAAAAGAAGGTGTTATCCTATCTAGTGGTTGTTAGCCTTATAAAATAAAATAAGGGTTTCTACTTACAAAACAAACTGGGTCAAAAACATAACCCATACCCACTAAAAAGACCCAAAACAAAATGTATGTAATATTGCAACTTCAACGAATTATTCAAGCATGTTACAGTCTGAATTAGCTTCTGGCTCCAACATGAAAGTTGTAGCTCTTTCTCTTAGCTTACCAACGTGGATTAGAACACCTCGATCCGATTCATGTAGCTCTAGTTATGAATTTTTCAACGAAAGCCGCCAATGCTGAAAATTAAATACAAAAATCAAATTAAACAAAAAATAAACTAAATTAGAAAAACATTATAAAACATAAAAATAAACAAAGTAAAATATAGAAATGCTTAAGTACATACATGGAAGAATTTGCATCAAAATGCAGTGATCAAATTCCCCCACACTTGAACTTTTACACTCCGAGCAAAATAAAATCAAAAGAAACACAACAATATCATCAGTTACTCATTCCAGGCTACAAACTCTTCTTCGGTTAAGATTGCATCGATATGTGCTAATATTGAACACTAAGGATATCGTAAGAACACTTCTCCACAATTGTGCAGTCATAAGCCTCCTGAATATACAACCCAATTTGAATCATGTTACAATGCCATGGCCTAACTTACTTATCCTCCTTTTTGCTCTCTTTCATTCTGGCACAATCACATTAAGCTTGTTATCTCCAGACACTCATAGTAAGGCAACTGGTTAGTGACTATGATCGTTTTTTCATGGGGTTCTAGTACATGAGTAGTATAACCCATTCCTTACCCAATTGTAGTTGCAGGGGATCGGACCGTAATCTGCCCTACCAAGTTCAGCACCAGAAACCTCTGAAACAACCAACAACGGATCTGATAATAAAAATTTGTAAGTTCCACAATCGTTGGGTTAAGTGACTGGATGAGGGTTACCAAACTTAGAAGGTGCATTCCCTATTTTTTTCAAATAAAAACCTAGATCACTCACTTATATTCATCGACTTCCCTATGTAGAGCATGTGTGAGATGATGCTGACTGCTAAGATAAACTGCTCAATAGTTGTTAGAGAATTAGAATTCAAGGCTATGTCATAATAATTATTCAAATTAATTTCCATATACAGGAGATTTACGGTGTTAAGAAGATACCGATCTTGTGAACTTTTCCCAAGTCTCCACAATTCACCTCAAATTAATCTATAACCCAAAACTTTCAAAAAGATGCATTTTTTTAATAATAACTAAAAGCAAAACAAAATAACAAACAAAAGCAAAGAAAATAAATGATTCCATCCCTCACACTTAAAACATGCATTGTCCTCAATTAAAGAACATAACTATTAAATAAGAGGGAGAGAAAGGAAAGAGCACACCCGAGGAGTCAAGGAAGATAGATGATCGCATAAGTAGCCTTTCCCAGCGAGAGCTCTTCTATAGTTTCCTCTTCCAACGTGGGACTCTCATGGAATATCATAAGGCGGTGTCCTTTGACTTTGCAACTTTTATCAATACCTTCACTTTTTATTCCTGGATCAAAGAATGTTCTTCTAAAATTAAAAGTATCAAATGGGCAGGTGAACATGATATCATCTTTCATAACTGTTGTACCCCAATTTTTGCCCCTAAGATCCCTTCATCATACCATTTTGATTCAATCACAACAAGATCACATTAGAATTCTTGGTTCCCCTCCCTATACTTAGCTTTGCTCTTTGAGGAATCACCAAGCACCTTGACTTGTGTTCTTTTGTGATCATGAATATTTTTGTATTTATTTCTTATTTTAATTAATGAAATGCAATGTTGGATTTTCTTGCTTGTTACTCATGTAGGTAAAGGCAATAAGATTCAGCAAGTCGCTCCATGGGTTCATGAGTTTATTTCCATGACCTAGTCAATGAAGCTTGAGAAGTTAAAACCTCACCATTGAAGTTGTTTTAGAAGGGATGGCATGGCATGCTTATTTTGGTTCACTATGTTTCCAAGTTATCAAGATTTGATCAAAAAAGTACAAGGGGTTGATTGAAAAATAGTCATGGTTAGACAAGGTCTTGTTCCCATTGGTCACAAGTGCATATTTCTCTTAATTATCAAGATATGGAAGTGGTTTGTGGTTGCTATGAGTTCTCATTATAATCCTCAACAACTTATACTTACAAATAATTTGTTTTGGTAAAAGAAGTTTGTTCAAAATTGTCAAAGTTCCTCAAGGCATGCTTCTTAATCTAGGAGCTAGGGTTTTGAACTTTAAAGGAGTATATATTGCCCATCTTTTGGTATTTTTGAGTGATTCAAAAGACATCCTTCTATTAAAATGGATATCAACAAGTCACTTCAAAAGTTCCAAGGAGTTTTCATGTGGATGAAACTTGATGATGAAGAAAGATTACAAGTCATCCAGGTGAACCCCTAATTTCTCAAGTTTGACTTCAAATGATCATAACTTGGTCAATTTTTATCACCTTGATCCCATTATTTTTCCATAATGATCTTGAAGATGTGAACTTTATTCCTTATTCTATGTGCAAAGTGATAAAATGGATGGAAATTTCCTTAAGGATACTAAAGATTATAGGTGATTTTATGAATTTTGCCAACTTCAACAAGTCATAACTTTCTCAATTTTTGGAGATTGTGAATGGTTCAAGTTTCAAAATTTCATTCAAGATATCTAATTTATGCCATCTGTTTTGGTCAAGAGCAAATTGCAAGTGGAAGGCTATGTTTGGATGTAAGGCATTATAGGTCACTTTTGAAGAAAAATTTGAAATATTTCTAAGTATGGAAAGTCAACCCTTTTTCCTCAACTTTGACTCAACACAACTTTCAGCTCAAGCATCCATTTGATTCAATTATTTTTCAATTGTAAAGCTTGAAACCTCACCTTTCTAAAGCATCAATAATCATGCCCTAAGACCCCTTGAGTTGAAAATTCCATTGGTCAGAAGTTGACACTTTGAAACTGAATTTCTCACCAAGTCAGAATTTTGAAATCCATAATATGGCCTCTAATCACAAGTTTTCCATGCGTTTTTTCCTCTAAACATGTTTAGTGAAGTTCCAGATTTGTTTAGCACCTCAAAACGCAAGGATTGGATGAGTTTTAGTGAAAATTAGATCACACTTCACTCGTGCATCAGGTTTGCACGAATTCGCTCCAAAATGCATCATTCACTCTTCCTTTTGATCCCTTTTTTGTCTCCTATAAATACATGAACTATCCCATTCGTTTTCTCAAGCTTGGATAGCCAGAATCACCCTTCCAAACTTGTTCCCTAACTCAGAATTCAGAAACTTCGAAATCCATTCCCAAGCCCTTTTCAATCCAATTTTTTAATCAATTCGCCTTCCTTGATCTTCCCTGAAGTTAACCATATAATTACATTCAAGAATCGTTCCCTATATTTCTCCATAGAAGTCTAGTTTCAGAGCTTTGCAACTCAACTTCAATAGGTAGATTCCTTCATCAATTCTTCAAAACTTTGATATCATTGTGATGCTCTCATTGCTCGGGTTCTAGTCGCAACACTTACTTCTTACTGGAACACGTTTTGACCATGAAATTTCAAATCTCTTTTCAAAACTTTCTTTCCAAATTGCTTGAGCTACAGTTTATATAAATTTGGCGCGGTGGTGTGGTTGTCTTCATCTTGAAGAGACGGAGCGAATGGCATAGGTCTGAGCTTATGATTTTACAATTTGAGAGACCTGCAATTCACGTTGGCTGGAGGTTCAAGATGACCAACGTATCATCCTCCAACCAATGATGGCACGCCACTTGTTATTTTTGAATTCTGATTTTCGTTTTGATTCAGTGCTTTATTCACTAATGACCATGATATGCACAGCGTGCCAGATCCCTTGGATTTGATTACTAACGCATTTTGACTCTCATCCAATGGTCCAAATATTTTTTACTTTTATTTTCTTTTCTGATTTTTTATATTTAATTGTTTTAAACTTCAAAAAATCATAGAAAATTCATTTTTAGTCCCAAAAATCTGAAAAAACTATGAAAAATATTTTTGATCATTCTCTTTCTAATTTTTATTTTTTCATAATTTAATTTTGTGTTTTGGTATTTTTTATAAATTTACACTTTATCGGAATTGTTTTAAATATTTAAAAATACTTTTATGCACTTTTAAATTCTGAAAAAATTATGGAATGATCCAATGATATTGTGACAAATATTGGTGACTTTATTTCATTTTTGTTTATGAATTTGCTATTTTTTATCATTTTTGGTTTATCTCACCCATTTCTTTATATTTTAAAATAGTTTCTGACTTTAAAAAATTACCAAAAAATTTATAAAATTATTTTAGTTCATTTCTAATTTTTCTATGGTCTTACTTTTTATTTCTTGATTAATTTGAACATAGTTGACATTTTTCTCTTTTATTTCTTTTTTTAAACATTATTTTTAAACCTTTTTGTATATATTAAAATGTAATATTATTTTGTGATTATTTTCTGGCTGATCATGGGTTAAATTTTTGATCATGAACTTTATTAACATCATTGGATCCATGGTGTTGAGTCTAACTCCACAAAAATGGATGAATGATTTTAATAATAGTTTGATTAATTAATCCAAAAGTGGTTTGTATATTCTCTCTCACCCCTCTTCATCTCATCCTCTTCTTATTTCACTAAATGTTGTTGGAGCATGATCTCTATATCATGTCTCAAAACAAATGGTGTATAGATTTCTATTGATCGGCCTCAAAATAGGTGCGACTTCTATATAAGTCCACTTACGATTGCTTAACATAGCGCTAAATTTTGTCCTGATTCGAATAAATGATCATTCGTGGCCCAAACTTATGTTTGCAAGCCCAAGTATGTTAATTTGATCTCTTTGATCCAATAACCTTGAGAGTCATTGTGTGGAGGCTTTGGTTCTACCAATCTGTAGCGATAAAAAATGTAGCGGGGTAAATCGAAGATCGAGCTATTAATTAACTCGTCTCATAAAAGCAAGAGTCGCCACCGCGCTTTATTATTTCCAAGGGAAAAGGGGAAAGAGCGAAATAAACCCTAAAGTATGCAATGTAAAATAATACTTTAAAAGTAATGAAAATACAAGGCGTTTTGAAAAGAGATACGGAGTTCGGGGGTTGGTTATACAATGGGAAGGTATTAGCACCCAGTGCATCTATAGTATTCTATAGGAACCTTTTGAAATATCTGTTTATTAAAATGTTAGTTTGATTAAAAAAATAAATTGTTTGGCCAAAAATGGGTATGGACGAGTTTTCGAAGATACGACGACCTAACGTCGAAGTTTTGACTTAAAAGGTATGAGTTTTGAAAGGTTGAATATTTTGGGAAAATTATCTTAAGTTTTTAACAAAATAATAAACGAAAGATGAATGAGGGTATTCGCACGATGTATTTGATGACATGAAGTCGATAAAAATTAAACAATTCCCTTGGATTTGAGACGGACGAAAGATACGCGGATTAACGATCAATTAATTAAAATTACAATTGAACAATTAACTAATGAAATTTAAATTATACTAGCATGCATTTTAACGATTAAATAAATAATCAACAGTACATGAAGATTAAATTACGAAATCATAGATTTTTAATAATTAAACACATAACAAAAATTAAATCATGAAACATGTATTTTTGAATAATTAAATAAACAACAACACAAAATAAAAGTAAATACTTAATAGTATATTGACAAAATTAAATAAAAGATGAATTTTAATTAAACATGTTTTTTATGTGTTTTTATAATAACTAATAATTATACAGCAAAATAAATTAATATATATAATCAAGTCTATTAAATAAAAGGGAAATATGGCCAAAAGAAAAAAAACAGAAAAAACACCTAACAAGGAATTGAACTCAGGTCCTTTAGATTGTTGGTAATATTCTTTGCCAATTGAACCATGTTGTTATTCATTTACTAGCATGAGCTAAATGAAACATAAAGGAAAAATTAAAAATGAAATTGAACCAAAATAGGCCCAATGGGCCACCGGGTCGAGGAAGGGAAAGAACAAAAAAATAATGTAAACTTAATTATGCAAAGGGAGGGCGTCGCTTGCTGTTACTGTGAGCATGGGGAAAGGAAAAACAAAATTATTATTATATGCTTATTATTGGGAATAGGAAGAAATGATGGATTTATATTATATTATGCTATGCTATATATATTGGAAAGAGGAAAATGATTATTATTATATTATGCTATATATATTGGAAAGAGGAAAATGATTATTATTATATTATGCTATATATATTGGAAAGAGGAAAAGGATTATTATTATACTACATGTTTTCAATAAAAACAAGAAAAGAAACAGTAAGGTAAGTTTTGTAAAAAAAACAACGCAAGGTCACTTTCTCTCTCTCTCACAGGTTCACCTATCTTCTTCCTCTCTCTTTGTAGACCGTTGCTCCCCCTCTCTCCTTCCTATACAAATTTGTTTCTTCCTCTCTTCTTCCATGCTAACAAAAAAATAACAAAAAGCTTGAACCAGTCGAAACAAGCAGCGAAGCTGAAGAAGAACAAGGTTTCGGTTGTGTGAGAAAGAACACCGTCGCCGAGTTGCACCATCACCGGTGACCGGTTAAACTGGTTGGGATCTGGCCAGAAAAAAATGAAGGTATCGTGACAGTGACGGGATTGGACGACAGGTACTATGTTGATTTTAAATAGCTTGAGGTTTTTTGGGAACAATGGTTTCTAAAGGGGTTTCAAGATTTGGTACTGTTTTGATTTTGTGTGCTGACTTTATGTTGGTTTTGTTTTTATTAACAGGTTTATGCTTTTGGATTGAAAAGTTTTTATCATGAAAATGATGATGATTGGTTTTTGATTTTTAAGTGCTGTTTGAGATTTTTTTGCAGGTTATACCATTTTGAACAGATTGAGTTTTGGTTTTTGAATGGGTTAAGCATTTGGACAGCAACTGGTTTGAAGATTTTGGATTTTTGTAACAGCAAAAATGGATAACAAGTGATAAACCGGACATCAAGCTCTAAATAAGTTTTTGGGACAACAAGCGATAAACAAGTTTGCAAGTTCTAAACTGGTGTTACACGACGGAAGAAGTAAGCTTTTTATTACACTTGTTATTATTATCGATATTATGAATACTAACATGTTTAAATGCTAACAATCATGCAGCAACTCAACTCAAATACAGTACAACAAAGAAAAAAAGGATAAGGCAAATATTGCATGGCAAAGAAAAAAATGGTACAGCAAGTGATTCAAGCATGAATATATGCAGCAGTAGATAGAGAGGAGAAAATTAATAATACCTATCGGAGCCTCTCCGATGGGGCTTCTAACAAAATGGTAAGTTTTCTTGAATTTGCTTATGCTTTCTTCCTTGCAGGATTTTTAGAACAAACACTCTATTTTTCTATTTTTTCTTACTTGCTGGAAAAAAATTTTAGAACAACACCAATTTTCTGTTTTCTTCAACTGCTGAATTTTTCTTCTTCATCTTGTGTTGACAAAGGCTCTTATTTATAATGGAGTATGTGGGATTTGAGGGGGGGAAAACAATAGAAATTTGAACTGTTTTGGCAAGCTGTTTCCATGCTTTATTCCTATAATTCATTTTAACCATTTTGATGCAAACTGCTGCTACTTTGATGCAGGTTGGAGCAGATTTTGGCAGCACTTGGAGTTGCTGTATGTTGCTGTTTTTTTACTATTTTGTAGCATTTTACAACATCTCCCTTTGCTGTTTTTTTTCAGGCTGTTTGGAGCATTATTGACCAACAAAAATACAACAAAATAGGCTTGAACATGGGTTGCAAAGTGGGCTGCATTAGCAACTTTGCTGAATTTTTTTAGTGTTGAAAATACCTTTGTGCACACTTGTAGATTCTTTGCAACCTTGTAATAAACTCCAATAAATTGTGACATGTACAAACAAGTATTCTTCAATATATTTCCACTTCCTTTGATAGTTATGAATAATCTTGAATCTTCACATAAACATGAATCTTGATAAAAATTCAAGATCTTCCATTTAAAATTGGGAAATAATTGAATAATACTTGGATGAATTGTTGAATGAAGAATAAATAATAAGGCAAGTCTTGGACTTTAATCTTTCACTTTTGTAATAGAAATCCAAATAAATCACATGGATTAATTTTGTAACCAAATAAAATTCCTCATGTAATTAAATAGAATTCCCCACTAACTTCTTGAAATAATGCTTCATGTATTTAAATAACCATGATGTAGATCCTCCGAAATAATCACAAAAATAATCTTGAATAAATATTCCATGTGATAAATGAATATTCTTGGATGAAATCTCTTGAATAGCCCCTCTTTAATTATCACTTGGATTCAAATAATGAAAATTCCAAATATTCCGAATATTTCGAATAAATTCTTCTAGAACGGTTTTAAATTTAATTATCCCATTTCGGCGAAATTCGACCCGCGTCATGAGAAAATTTACAGATGACTTTTGGTCCAAGAAATCAAAAATGACGGTATAACTTGTTTTTTCTTGTATTTTAGAACAATGTGAAACACACATGAACCAAAGCCGATAGAATTTCGACTGCTCTTCCTGAAAAATATTCGGAGAAAACGGAGACCATTTGCTGGACAAAGTGTGGAAATAAACTCACAATTCTCTGAAGTTCTTTGATGAACTAGTCTTTTAGAAATTAATGAACGACAACATTTCTGTTCTGATACTCGAAACCCTAATCGACGTACAACGTCTGATGCTCTTCTTTCAGACCTATTTTCTGCACATGAAAACAAAACAGCAAAACATACACTTCGTGCTTGATTAGTGGTTAGTCATTCATAAAAATGCTCACAACACTCGATAATCTCTACACAGCCAAATCTCGAAGGCGAAATGTTCGAAACCTACCGTATTTTGTGACCTTGATGTGTATGTAAAAAATAATGCAGATGAAGCAGGGATCTTAGGTCAAAGCTGCCCCTATTTAAGTTTCTTCTATCCAGAGATATGAAGATTAAAATCTTCGTCTCGACGAGATTGAAGGTACTTAAATACATAATGCGCAATTTTTGCCCTAAGATACCGCCATTATGTTTATGATATAAATGTAGTATTTGAACTTTATGGAGAATGATACTGTATGAGACAAGATAATGCTAGAGGAACCAAACACCAACAAACCACAGGAACATAGATTATACACTACTGGGGAAATGAGTCATCGACTTCGAATGATAGACTCTTGACGGCGAATAAAAAATTGAGCGAATATGACCTCTGACCCTAACAAAGAAGACGTCCTGCATAGGCCACTATAACAGATTATTGACCCAAAATAACAGTGAGTTCACAACTCAAGGTCAAAGATAGACAAAAGATGTAGCAATTTTGCTCATAACAAACTACCGACTTCTGAAGGCAAAGATTCACAACAAATTTCTCTGCGAAATTTTCCAGAGGGATACCAATTAATGCTGAAATAATAATATGGTTGTAGGTACACAAACTACTCAAATAAAGAAGCCGCCACTTGCTGTCTTCAAAGGATGTCTATAACATACAAGCTGCTCAAATAAAGAAGCCGCCACTTACTGTCTTCCAAAAATACTATAACATACAAGCTGCTCAAATAAAGAAGCCGCCACTTGTTGTCTTCCAAAAATACTATAACATACAAGTTGCTCAAATAAAGAAGCCGCCACTTATTGTTTTCCATGATGTCTATAACATACAAGCTGCTCAAATAAAGATGCTGCCACTTGCTATCTTCCATGATGTCTATAACATACAAGTTGCTCAAATAAAGAAGCCGCCACTTGCTGTATTCCAAAAAAAAATATTAATAACGCACAAGTTGCTCATGAAGAGACCGCCGCTTGCCGTTTTCCAAAAAAATAATAATAACGTACAAGTTGCTCATGAAGAGACCGCCGCTTGTCGTTTCCCAATAATATAACGTACAAGTTGCTCATGAAGAGACCGCCGCTTTCCGTTTTCCAAAAATAATAATAACGTACAAGTTTCTCATAAAGAGACCGCCGCTTGCCGTTTTCCAACGATGTTAATAACGTATAAGTTGCTCATGAAGAGACCGCCGCTTGTCGTTTTCCAAAAATAATAATACACAAGTTGCTCGTGAAGAGACCGCCGCTTTCCATTTTCCAAAAATAATAACACACAAGTTGCTCATGAAGAGACCGCCGCTTGCCGTTTTCCAAAAATATGTTTCAAAAGAAAGTTGCGATAACACCGCCAGAGAATAAAATTCTTCTTCAAAGGGAACCATGAATAGATCCTTCCTGAGGAGATCAAATACTAAAATGCGCAAAATAAATGCACCATTCATCTAGGTTGTTTAGATTGGAGAAAACCAAGAGATATCCTATGTAAGAGACAAAAACTCCCTCCAGGAATAAACCAGAGAGAAGACAGTCAAACAAGACTCCACCCAATGAGAAAATAACTCGATTGGGGATTCATCCTATTCAGAAATGGACAAGGAAGGCTAAATCAAAAATTCATCCACGAGGATTAGCTCAGCTGGGGGAATTAGAAAGGAAGCACATTTTCTGCCTAAGTTAACATTCTACTTAGAAAGAACATGTACGCTGTTTGAATAAACATAAACAAGGTATACAACCTAAAATCAACGACAAATGCATGCGTGATATAAGTGTAAATGAGTAAATGAATGTTATGCTGACAAAACAGACAGACGGAATATCTTGAAGATGATAAGATATCACGAAATAATAGATACTCGACCAATCTTAAAAAGACGGAAAATAACTGGAACTGGAACCAAAAAGCAACGTCAGAGTGTATCACACTACAAGGCTCAAGTCTTCTGGGGAGAAAAGTATTCAAATCCAATATTCTAACACCAATAGACCACTGACATGATGCAAAATGTACCATGCTTCAGAAATCTGCTCAAATTAAAACAACTGAAAAAAAGCTTAACCGGAATTGCTGGGGAGTCACCAAGTTAGTACTACTAGAAACACAAGTTTACACAACCAACACCTCATGACGATTTTGAAAGAAAACATGTTCATCATGCAAGGATAAATTACTTTATTGTTTTGCATTTCATGGCTTGACTATCCTTGGAACAACTGTTAATATTCCTTTCAGTATTCACGACACATTTAAAAATAGGAATGCGTTAAATAACTTTGTTTCAAATATTGCCGTAAAAGCTGAAATTTTGCCCACAAAAAGGTAAATGCTCAAATTTCATTAATAAGATGGTAGTTCACTAACAATGCGACTCCAACGGTTTACAAAAAGTTTTAGGAAATAGTACATGAAGGAAAAAGGTTACACAAAAACAATGATCACTATTCTCCCTAACGACTTTGAATTTCGAAATGTGCTCAAATGCCATGACTGGTCTGACCAAAAGCCTGCCTAAGCCGCCCCTTCAGGTTTTCAACTTAGCGAACTATCAGCTCAAACCTACAATTAAATTCAACTGATCATATCTACTTTGACACCATTCAGCCTCAAAAAGTTTAGCTTCCATCAACACTTTCATAGACGGAATCTCAACCTCCACAAGGAGTACTGCTTCCATGCCATAAACTAGGGAAAATAGGGTTGCGTCTGTTCAAGTTTGAACTGAAGTACGGTATCCATGTAAAGCAAATGGAAGCATTTCATGCCAATCTTTATAAGTTACCACCATCTTTTGGACAATCTTTTTGATGTTCTTGTTAGCAGCTTCAACAGCCGCATTCATCTTCGGCCTGTAAGGAGAAGAATTATGATGTTAGATCTTAAACTCTTCACAAAGCTCTTTCATCATCTTGTTATTCAAATTCGAGCCGTTATCAGGGATGATCTTGCTCGGGATGCCGTATCGACAAATGATCTGATTCTTGATAAATCTGACTACCACCTGTCTGGTTACATTCGCATAGGACACTGCTTCCACCCATTTAGTAAAATAATCGATCGCTACCAAGATGAAACGATGACCATTTGAAGCTTTGGGTTCAATCATTCCAATCATATCAATGCCCCACATAGAGAAAGGCCAAGGTGAAGAGATAACGTTGAGGAGGGTCGGTGGCACATGTATCTTATTCGCATAAATTTGGCATTTATGACATTTCTTCACATATTTGCAACAATCAGATTCCATCGTCATCCAATAGTAACCAGCTCTCAACATCCTTTTAGCCATTGCATGTCCGTTGGCATGGGTTCCAAAGGATCCTTCATGTATATCTTGCATCAGCATGTCTGCTTCATGTATGTCTACGCATCTGAGTAGGACTATGTCGTAATTCCTCTTATATAGTACTTCTTCATTGAGGAAGAAACTACTTTCCAATCTCCTCAACGTCTTCCTATCTTTATTGGATGCCCCAGCCGGGTACTCTTGAGTTTGAAGAACACGTTTAATGTCATAGAACCATGGTTTGTCGTCAGTGACTTCTTCTACTGAGAACACAAGAGCAGGTCTGTCGAGGTGCATAACTCTGATTGTAGGCACATCGTTCCAATCATTCACTTGAAACATTAAAGAAAAAGTAGCTAAAGCATAAGCCATTTGGTTTTCATCTCTAAGGATATGATGTAATTCCACTTTGTTGAAGAAAGTTAACAATCTTCTAGCATAATCTCTGTAAGGGATCAAACCAGGATGACGAGTCTCCCATTCTCCTTTGATTTGATTAATTACCAATGCCGAGTCTCCGTATATATCAAGAATCTTAATCCTTAGATCCACTGCTTCTTCGAGACCCATAATACATGCCTCATATTCAGCCATGTTGTTCGTACAATCAAACTTCAATCTTACCGTGAACCGGATATGAGTACCTCGGGGAGTGACGATGATTGCCCCAATTCTATTTTCCATAAGAATTCACAGCTCCAACAAATATCAAACCCCAACGGGATTCGGGATCAGGTCCTTCTTCAGGTAATGGCTCTTCACAATCTTTAGCTTTCAAGTACATAACATCTTCATCTGGGAAGTAAAACTTGATGGATTGATAATCGTCAATTGGTTGGTGAGCCAAATGATCGGCTAAAATACTCCCTTTGATTGCTTTCTGAGTGTGATACTCAATGTCATATTCAGATATTAACATCTGCCAACGGGCTATTCTTCCAGATAAGGAGGGCTTCTCAAAGATATACTTGATCGGATCCATTTTAGAGATCAACCAAGTGGTATGGTTAATCATATATTGGCGCAGACGGCGAGCAACCCAAGCTAAAGCACAACAGGTTTTCTCTAGCATTGAGTATCGAGACTCACAGTCTGTGAATTTCTTACTCAGATAATATATGGCATGTTCTTTTCTTCCGGTCTCATCTTATTGACCAAGCACACATCCCATGGAATCTTCCAATATAGTCAGGTACATAATCAAAGGTCTTCCTTCCACTGGAGGAATCAAAATGGGAGGTTCGAGTAGATATTCTTTGATTCTGTCAAAATATTTCTGACAATCTTCTGTCCACACACATCCTTGGTTCTTTCGAAGAAGCTTGAAAATCGGCCCACAGGTAGCAGTCATATGAGATATAAATCTAGAAATATAGTTCAGTCTCCCAAGGAATCCTCTTACTTGTTTTTCCATCTTGGGTGCGGGCATTTCCCGAATAGCTTTGACTTTATCAGGATCTACCTCAATACCTCTCTGACTGACAATGAAACCCATAAGTCTTCCAAAACGAACACCAAAAGTGCACTTGTTGGGATTCAGACGGAGTTTATACTTTCTCAAACGCTGGAATAATTTCAATAAATGTTCCAAGTGATCTTCTTCAGTTTGTGATTTGGAAATCCTGTCATCTACATAAACTTCTATCTCTTCATGCATCATATCATGGAACAAAGAAGTCATGACCCTTTGGTACGTTGCACCGGCATTCTTCAAACCAAACGGCATTACCCGATAACAAAATGTTCCCCAAGGTGTGATGAAAGTTGTCTTCTCCATATCTTCTGGTGCCATCTTGATTTGATTGTAACCAGAGAAACCATCCATGAAAGAAAAGACTTTGAACTTTGCGGTACTGTCGACCAATACGTCAATGTGTGGTAATGGAGAATCATCCTTTGGGCTAGCTATATTCAGATCTCTATAGTCTACACACATCCGAACTTTGCCATACTTCTTAGCAACAGGCACTATATTGGATAACCATTGAGGATAGACCGATGTAACAAGGAAACCTGCATTAATTTGCTTTTGAACTTCTTCTTTGATCTTGTCATCCATATCGGGACGAGTCCATCTCAACTCCTGCTTAATCGGAGGACATTCAGGTCTCAACGGAAAACGATGCTCCACAATATTGTTATCCAAACCCGGCATGTCTTGGTAGGACCAAGCAAACACATCAACATACTCTTTGAGAAGATCCAACATTTTCTCCTTGACCTCTGGGATAAGCAATGCTCCGTCCTTGACTTCCTTTTTGTCTTCTTCATTACCCAAATTGATCATCTCTATAGGCTCTTCAAACGGCTGAATAGTCTTTTCGTCGTGCTCAAGTAAACGGGAAATTTCATCAGGAATCTCTTCACTATCTTCTTCCTCGGCTCTGAACACAGGGAATTCAAAGTTGGGAGGGGGCATAGGATCATTGTTTTCAATGGTTAAGTCATGGATTAATCTGCAAATACGATTATGCTTTATTTTAGAAATCGATTAATATGAATGTTGTACAGATAAAACAAAAATAGAAGTTATTATATTTTCCTATTACTACAAATTAATTTTCAATACCATTTTCCAGAAAAAGTGAAAAATAAAACAGTAGTGGATAAAATAACATTTTTATTCATGATTAGAAATACTTGAAACAAAAGAGCCCATACATCTTCTCTTTTGCCTTGGGCAGAGCAAAAGGATTTATTTTCAACATAGCCCGACACAAATACTTTTTCTCCTTGGGCAGAGCGGAAGTTTTTTTTCAAAAATAAAACAAAAAATTACTCAGAAATGTGCATCACAACAGGAACATCAACGACAATCTAGTTCTGGTAAACCACTCCATGCGTTACAAAGTCGGGTAAATCCTATTCAGAATCGTCTCTTATTATAACATCAACTTCAGGCGGAGTCGGATGGATAAAACCTGCGCTTCAGAAAACTTCTTGTATCGGATGGGTAACTATATCCTGCTTAACTCTTGTAGACACGAGATGAAAACCAAGACCTTCTCCAGACTTGTTCTCAGGCAAAGTAAACACCTGGCCCCAACCTTCAGCCGAACCACTCTCAACCACTCGTCGCGCATCCTCAAAAGAAGAAATAGATGTCCCTTGTTTCTTCACTTCATTATTAGCAACAGATAGAGCTTGGAATTGGGTTCCAACATCCTCATCAGCATCAATAAAAGAGAAATATGACAAGGGGATTACCACCATAGCCTGCTCTCCACCAATCATTACCAGCTTTCCATTCCTTACAAACTTCAATTTATGATGGAGCGTGGAAGTGACTGCCCCTGCATCATGGGTCCATGGGCGACCCAATAGGCAACTGTAGGCGGCACGAATATCCATTACTTGAAAAGTGATCTGAAAAGTATGAGGACCTATTATCATAGAAAGATCCACTTCACCAATGAAAGTCTTCCTAGAACCATCAAACGCTTTGACAATTACCCCACTAGGTCTCATGGGAGCACCTTGATATGAAATGAAATTCTGGCTGCAGATACTCAATGTCACGTTCAATGTTATGACACCGTATCTGACTTACTATATGACAGTAAATACAAAAGCAATAAAGAACACAGTCAATTGTTTACCCAGTTCAGTGTGAACAACACCTACTCTGGGGGCTACCAAGACAGGGAGGAAATCCACTATAAGAGATGTTAATTCAGGAATAAACCAACCAGTTTATCTCCTTCACTTAAGAACTACCCAATGCAATTCCAATCTAAGTACAACTTAAACCTGAGTTCCTACTCACTCCCCCTCAATCACAGCAGTGATACATAAAACAATTTGACTTAAGAATTGATGAAGACACTCTTCAAAAACAAACACTTGATTAAGCTTCACAGCTTTTTAATCAAGCAACACAATCACTCTTGCTTCACAGCTTTGAGTGATGCACACAACTAACTTGACTCTGCTTCACAGCTTTAGTCAAGGAACATTCAAACACTCTTGCTTCAAAGCTTTGAGTGCTACACAACCCTTACAATTAGAAACCTATTCCAAGTCACTTATCACAATGATAATTGCTTGGAGTACAATAATCAAACCTATACCGATTACAAATGATCTTCTGATCAATAAAAGGGATGCCTTGCAAAACAGCAGCTCTGTTGAATATATAGCAGCTGCAACTTCAGTTAGGGTTTCCACAAAAACCTAGGGTTAATTTCGTTTGACCTAAAGACCAGGTCACAGGACTTTATTAACCAGGTTAGGGTTGAGCTAGGTTACCCCTCAGAAAACGCAGGATTCTATTCTGGAAAGACTGAGTTATTTTCCTGAAAAAACTCAGACTTATCCAACCTGCAAACCTGTTAGTTCAGAACAGGATGTCATAACATCTGTTATGACATCTGAGAAAACCTGTCTACTGATTTAGCAAAATGTGATCATTTTGCAAAATGCTCAGATACACACTTATAAACATCAGTACTTGAATTACAATATTTTTCTTCAAAGGTACCTAATGAGTCAGTACAAACTTAAACTAGAATGTTATGACATCAGTCATGACATTCACACATACACTTGGGTTTTACCAAAAATGCAAGCCAATACCTAAACAACTACAAACTCCCCCTTTGGCAAATTTTTGGCTAAAGACCCTAAGCAATCAGAGATAGATAGCAGCAGAAATAAATGACTGCAGAAAAATAGAATGTCTAATTGAGCAAGTACATATTAAGTACCAAAATATTCTCCCCCTCTTTAGCCACAAATGGGCCAAAGATACATGTTCATAATGATTATACAGTTATCCAAAAACAATTAATAAGAGCAGCAGCAGAAAAAAGAACTGAACACACTTCCAAACTCCACCAGATATCAGCACCAACCAGCAACACCACCAAACAGCAACCAACCTTCAAGCACTGTCATCAGACTCAGAGGAGCTAGTTTCTTCAATGTTGAGATGACCTTCAGCTTCTACACCTTCTTCCCTTCTATTTTTTTCAGCTTCCTCCTTTTCTAGCCTGGCAATTAGAATTTCTAGGGTCCTTTTTCTAGCATCCAGCTCTTTGCAAGTTTCTTTTAAAACAGCTATGACATCTGATGTCTTGGACTGGGTCTTCACAGACGATGTCTCAGCTGATGTTATGACAATGTCTGGAGCATGAGATCCCTGAAACAGTTTGTAGTGCAAGCCAAGGGCAGGAGCTCTTTTGCAGACTGTATCTCTTGCCACAAGGATATCAGGGTATTGTGCAAGGATGATTCCACAAAGGAGGGAGGGAAAGGCAATTGGTCCTTTGACAGCATAACTGCCAGCATGCTTTAAAGTTTGTTCAAAGATGTACCTGCCATAGTCAAAAGCAGTCTTGGTTCCCACAGCATAAATAAATCTCCCCAATCCTGTGGAGATAGTTGATTTATGATTTGTAGGCACCCAGTTGGCTGCACCTATTTTATGCAAGATGGCAAATTTCATGCTGAGTTTACTGGCATTCAGCTTGCCTTTCAAGGGCCAGCACTTTACTTGCCTGGCTGTGATGGTTTGACAAACTTCATTGTCAGTTGCCTCCAGATCAGGACAATCCTCATTTGTTCTTCCAAGAAACTTGTTGATTTCTGATGGAGAGAACTTGACCCTTCTTCCTCTAATAAAAACACTTTCAAAGTCAGCCGACCTTCCATCAGCACAATCATTAGACAAGTTCACTACAAACTCCTTGACCAGATTTTCATAACATTTGTTAAATTTTATCACTGTCTTCATTAGTCCAGCATTCTTGATCAGGTCCATGATGTCTTTGCACTCCAAGGCATCATTGTTGAGTTCTCTCTCTAAGGCTATTCTCTTTAAGCAAACATACTTCCATCTGTTTGCATTGTCAGGATGATGAAAAGAGATGTTGTCTGTTGGGACTTCAGGCACTCTAGCAATTTTGCTGGAGGGGAGCTTCCTTCTGATAGGAGTTTCTTCAATATCAATCTCAAATTATGATTCCTCATCAGAATCAGAAGATTCAGGTTCTTTTCTCTTCTTAGAGATTGGTTGTCTAGCAGTATGCACCTGGGCCTTCTTCCCTTTTGTCTGAATACTTTTCTCAGCCATGCCTTCAGCCTTGGATTTCTTAGCATTAGGTTTATCATTCTGATTATTCTTTCTTTTCATCAATCTCCTAGCTATGCTAGGGTTCACATTAGCAATCAGATCATTATCTGAGTAATCCTCATCCACATCAATGATAGGTGGATCAACAGCCTTTTCTAAAGGGTTCTGAATGTTGTCTTTTTATGTCACAACATTCTCAGTGACATCTACATTCTCAGAAACTTCCACATTTGGACTTTCTGATTGATTTAAAGGGACAGAAATCCCCGGTACAGATTGGTTTCCACTCAGTATACTAGTAACCAGCCTAGCAATAGCTTGATGAACTTGAACTGATCCTTCTCTATTTGGTACAGAAGAAGAAGGATGAGAAGAATTACCAGAGGCTGTAGCTTGAGTTCTTCCTGCATGGCTGGTTCTGAGCTTTTTGACTTTGGCTGGGTCAGTTGCCATCTCTCTGAGAGGAGTGACCTCAAGAACTTCAGATTCTATGCATATGGTGATTGCCCTAGAGTCTTGGTCAGATGATGACGATGATGAGGATGACGAAGTCGCCATGGTTGAAGATGATGTCTGAGACATTTTGATTGACTTTGAGTAATGGTAGCAGTTTGAGAAAAATCTTTGATTGAGAGGAGGAAACAGGTTGCAAGGACGAGAGAGGTAGGGGGTAAAAGGGAGTCTTTTCAACTTCTTAAAGATTTTGAAAGAATTGTGAAAGTATATGATTAACCCACTAAAGATAGACTTAATAAAATTAATTCCTTCAACCTTTGTTTTAAGCAAAGTTAATTGCTATAATTTCTTATGTTGGTGAATACCCAACCTGCCCCTCAAATTTTCAAGTTTATTTCCAACAAGAGCCTTGGTAGAAGAATCAGTCAGCTGAAGCTTAGAGAAACTATGTTCCAGTTTAAATGACTTCTTCTCTTCAAAGTCAATAGGGTTCAAGGAAATGTTGATTGTATTCAGATTGTCACAACACAATGTCACAACATCTTGTGTGACATTGTACTCAGGGAGCATCTGTTTTGACCAGATGTTTTGAGAACAGTTTTTCCTAGCAGCAACTATTTCCGCACAGAATTGGGAAGGCATTCTTTTGATATGAATCATAGTTCTGGTTGATTCTTGAATAATTTTCTGTTTGTCCAGTCCATTTTGATGGAGAGTTATAGGAGAGGAGACTTCAAGCCTCATTTCTTCAGGGAAACGGAATTTATTAGACTTGTTATTTCCAACATCCTTGTCAAGATGACTTATGGTTCTGACAACACATCCTTCTTCAAGTTTATTTGCCACATCACAGATATTATCAACCTGTAGTTTTGGAGTTCTTCTTACTGCTTCCATAGAAATAGCTCTTTTCATTCTTCTTAGATGAAGAGGACCAAGCTTATGCTGCCATAGTTTCATCTCTTTTTCTTCTTTGATAATTGGACACATAGTGGAGATATCAGTGTTCTCAGGCTGCCACAAGTAGCAGTTATCTTTGGATCTGATTCCTCTCATTACAACTTCTAGTTTTTCATTAATTACTAGACATTCAGATCTTGAGAAGTTGACCTTGAATCCTAGATCACATAATTGACTGATACTAATGAGATTAGCAGTCAGCCCTTTTACCAGCAGTACTTTATTCAGACTTGGAACTCCAGGGCAGTCCAAATTACCAACTCCTTTGACTTCACCTTTAGCACCATCTCCAAAGGTCACAAAACTGGTGGTGTGAGGCATAACATTATTGAGGAGATTTTTGAATCCAGTCATGTGTCTGGAACATCCACTGTCAAAGTACCAGCCTTCCTTTGCAGACACTCTCAGGGAAGTATGGGCTATCAGGGCAGTAGCCTTTTTCTTCCAATGAGGAGTATGTGGTACCCTTTTTGGCTTAGGTTTAGCACCTGAGTTTTGATTAGGGTATCCATGCAATTTGAAGCAGAAGGGCTTTATGTGTCCATACCTCCCACAATGATGACATCTCCATCTTTGGTATTTTTTCTTCATGTATTTCTGATGTTGAGAGTTGTGTTGAGACATCTACTTTGACAATTGTTTAACATGCCTGATCTTCTTGTCTGCACCAGGTTTCTTAGCTTCCACAAATCCTAGACCATATTTGTTTCCCACATTTTGTCCCACTTGTAGGATCTCTTCCAATTTATCTGATCCATTGGTCAACATCTTGACAGATTTTGTCATTTGGTTCAGTTGTGAGTTCAGTAATTGAACTTCCCCTTGTAGGTGACTTATAGTTTCAAGATCTGCCCTTTTTTCCGCCTCCAGCTTTATAATGAGTTTTAATTGTTTCTCATTCTGCACACAGACTTCAGCACTTCTGATACACAATTTCTTGTAGGTATCAGCCAGTTCTTCAAATGTCACTTCTTCATCACTAGTGTCACTTTCAGAAGTACAAACACTAGTTAGAGCAGTAACTAGTTTGGCAGATTCTTCTTCAGAATTACTTTCTGAATCATAGTCAGACCAAGTAACAGTCATTCCTTTCTTTTGTTTCTTAAGAAAGGTAGGACATTCAGCTCGAATATGTCCATATCCTTCACATCCATGGCATTGAATACCTCTGCCTTGGTTTCCCTTATCTTCTGACCTTGGTCTTCTGCTGGAACTGTCAATGTCAGAGGGAATGTTATGAACATTAGACCTTGACTTTGGATCCATTCTTTTGATGAGCTTGTTGAACTGTCTTCCAAGCATGGAAATAGCTTCTAATATATTTTCTTCTTCATCCTCCTTGTTTTCAACATCAGTGTTGGATACAAGTTTTATGCTTTTGTTCTTCTTGTCACCATTATCAGTGATCCCCATCTCAAAAGTCTGAAGAGACCCAATAAGTTCATCCACTTTCAACTTGTTGATGTCCTGGGCTTCCTCTATGGCAGTTACCTTCATTGCAAATCTTTTAGGCAAGGATCTGAGAATCTTCCTTACCAGTTTTTCTTCTGACATCTTTTCTCCCAGTGCTCCTGAGGTGTTGGCAATCTCCAAGATGTTCATGTGAAACTCATGAATGGTTTCATCTTCCATCATTTTTAGATTCTCAAACTTGGTGGTCAACATCTGAAGCCTTGACATTTTTACTTTGGAAGTGCCCTCATGAGTAGTTTTGAGAGTGTCCCAAACTTCCTTGGCCAGTTCATATTGATGTACTAGTCTGAAAATGTTTCTATCAATTCCATTGAACAAGGCATTTAAAGCTTTTGAATTTCCCAGAGCTAACTCATCTTCTTCTTTACTCCAATCTTCCTCAGGCTTCAGACTGATTGTCCCATCTTTCTCAGTTATGGTGGGATGAATCCATCCTTTGTCAGCAGCTCTCCAAGCCTTTTTGTCCAGAGATATTAGGAAGGCAATCATACGAGGTTTCCAGTAGTCATAATTAGTTCCATCCAGAATGGGTGGTCTATTTCCAAAAACTCCTTCTTTGTCCATAGTGCCAGAAAGTGATATCCCTAGATCTCACCCAGTAATACAGGCAGGGTGCCTGCTCTGATGCCAATTGAAATTCTGGCTGTAGATACTCAATGTCACGTTCAATGTTATGACACCGTATTTGACTTACTATATGACAGTAAATACAAAAGCAATAAAGAACACAGTCAATTGTTTACCCAGTTCAGTGTGCAACAACACCTACTCTGGGGGCTACCAAGCCAGGGAGGAAATCCACTATAAGAGATGTTAATTCAGGAATAAACCAACCAGTTTATCTCCTTCACTTAAGACCTACCCAATGCAATTCCAATCTAAGTACAACTTAAACCTGAGTTCCTACTCACTCCCCCTCAATCACAGCAGTGATACATAAAACAATTTGACTTAAGAATTGATGAAGACACTCTTCAAAAACAAACACTTGATTAAGCTTCACAGCTTTTTAATCAAGCAACACAATCACTCTTGCTTCACAGCTTTGAGTGATGCACACAGCTAACTTGACTCTGCTTCACAGCTTTAGTCAAGGAACATTCAAACACTCTTGCTTCAAAGCTTTGAGTGCTACACAACCCTTAAAATTAGAAACCTATTCCAAGTCACTTATCACAATGATAATTTCTTGGAGTACAATAATCAAACCTATACCGATTACAAATGATCTTCTGATCAATAAAAGGGATGCCTTGCAAAACAGCAGCTCTGTTGAATATATAGCAGCTGCAACTTCAGTTAGGGTTTCCACAAAAACCTAGGGTTAATTCCGTTTGACCTAAAGACCAGGTCACAGGACTTTATTAACCAGGTTAGGGCTGAGCTAGGTTACCCCTCAGAAAACGCAGGATTCTGTTCTGGAAAGACTGAGTTATTTTCCTGAAAAAACTCAGACTTATCCAACCTGCAAACCTGTTAGTTCAGAACAGGATGTCATAACATCTGTTATGACATCTGAGAAAACCTGTCTACTGATTTAGCAAAATGTGATCATTTTGCAAAATGCTCAGATACACACTTATAAACATCAGTACTTGAATTACAATATTTTTCTGCAAAGGTACCTAATGAGTCAGTACAAACTTAAACTAGAATGTTATGACATCAGTCATGACATTCACACATACACTTGGGTTTTACCAAAAATGCAAGCCAATACCTAAACAACTACATGAAAGTCGAGATAATGTAGTTTTGGGCATTACATTTAACGATGAACTCGTATCTGCTAGCACACTTGATAAAGTATCATTTCCATAACTTGTTGAGATATGTAAAGCCATATTATGGTTCCTTCCCTCCTCCGGAAGCTCTTCATCACTGAAACCAAGATTTTTACACGAAGTAATATTTCCCACAATTCCATCAAATTGGTCAACCGTCACATCATGATCCACGAATGCCTGGTCCAAGACCTTCATCAAGGCTTCTCTATGGGCACCAGAATCTCTCAGTAAAGCAAGTACAGAAATCTTGGAAGGAGTTTGCAATAGTTGGTCTACAATCTTGTATTCATTTCTCTTGATGAGCTTCAGAATCTCATCATCATCGGGGTATGGTATAGGTTCATTGGATGGGCCTACCTTAACCCTGGGTTCAACATTTCTCGCTGGTATTTCTGCCGGTATGGGCCTCCTGACTTGAACTTCTGGTCTCTGCAAAGGTACTGCCGCAAAGATACGCCCGCTTCTCGTAACTCTGCTCACATCAGCGATGTTAACAAAAGATGGCATTGTCGGTATAGGAACTTCTACCCCGTTCTCGATCATTGTGGAATTATACTTGTAGGGTATAGCTTGGTCCAAATTGTAAGGCACAGGGCCAGGTGGATAAATGATCAAAGGAGCAACAGGTGTTGTCTGACTGTCATAAATAATCTCTACTGGTTCAGGCAAGTTAAATTGTGGTATTATAACATTCACTTCATTAACTGGATCTCTATCATGTGTAATAGTGATAACCCTCTGGTCTAACAATTTTTGAATATCCTCCTTCACAATAGGGCCATCAACTTATCTTGAACAAAATTCACAAACATCATAATCATGTTGATGCTTAAAAAAAGCGAGTCTTCTTAAGCTTTGATGTAACCTGATCAATGAATCTCTTATGTGCTCAACTTGAAAAACTCGAAACTTTCCCGGAAAACCTTCCACCATATTCACTGATGCTGCCCCATGTCGAGGCAAAGGATTATCTCTAACATTCGGGTTAACATCCCTGAAAGACAAGATACCGTTCTTAATCAACCTCTGTACATCCGCCTTTAAAGCAAAGCAATTTTCAATGTTGTGCCCTGGTGACCCTTGATGATACACACAGAACTGATCTGCCTTGTACCAAGGAGAAGTACTATTCAGTGTGACATGAGGAGGCTTCGTCGTTATGAGTTTTTTTCTGATCAGAGCGGGGAACAACTCAGTGTAAGTCATGGGAATGGTATCAAATTGCGGTTTCCTTAGTGAACGATTCTGGTTATTAAATTGAAGAGCCTGTTGTCGAGGCTGCTGTTGAAATGGTCATTGCTGAATTGGTGGGGTTTGATGAGTTGGGGTCACGACTGTTGGGCGGACAGCCGGAGTGACTGCCGCAACATGTGAATAGCCTCTCCTTAGTCTCCCAGGGAAAATTACACTGACATCTTGTTCTTTCCTTTTAGGGAAAACACTTCCAAAATTCTTGATGCTGCTAGATGGACTTCCTTCCTTAACCAAACGTCCCTCACGAATTCCTTCTTCCAACCGCATGCCCATACTTACCATCTCGGTGAAATCACTGGGTGCGCTTGAAATCATTCTTTCATAATAAAAAGAACCTAAAGTCTTCAGGAATATCTTTGTCATTTCCTTCTCTTCAAGAGGGGGATAAATCTGAGCAACAATCTCGCGCCACCTCTGGGCATATTCTTTAAAGGACTCCCTGTCTTTCTGGGACATCGCCTGGAGTTAATCTCTGTCCGGCGCCATGTCGACGTTGTACTTATACTGGCGAATAAAAGCTTCACTAAGATCGTTGAAATTATGGATCCGGGTGCTGTCTAAACCCATGTACCATTTTAGAGCGGCACCAGTCAAACTGTCTTGAAAGTAGTAAATTAACAAATTATGATCATCGGAATAAGTGGACATCTTTCTTACATACATGGTTAAATGACTCAGCGGACACGAGTCACCTTTATACCTTTCAAAGTCCGGCACTTTGAATTTGGCTGGAATCTTTACATTTGGAACTAAAAACAAATCATGAGCATTCTTTCCAAACAAATATTTTCCTTTTAACGCCCTGATCTCCCTCTGCATCTCTTGAAACTGGTCATTAAATTCCTCCATTCTATCGAAAATACCCAGACTTTCAGCAGGCTCAGCATGATAAGGAGGTTCATTCATGTATGGCATAGAATGAACCACAGGAGCGGAAGTTGTCATCACTGGTTGAGGGAAAGGTGCCACAGGCGGAATTACATGCGGCACAGTAGTTGTCTCCGATTGAGGAAAGGACACAGTAGGTTGAATCAAGGATTGTACAGCAGGCTGATACCCTTCTGGGATGAAGTTATAAGGCATTCCCCACGGAAAACCTTTTGGCATCTGATGTTGAAGCAGAGAGTTGACTTGAGTCACAGATGTTGGAACAGTGACAATCTCAGAAACCACAGTAGTTGAAGTCTGAATCTCAGCAGCTGAAGTCGATGGCTGATTCTAAGCAGCCATCAAGCTTTCCACTAGCGCAGTTAACCTTTCCATACCGACACGAAGAGTATAAACCTCTTCACGAAGCTCGTGGTTTTCTTGTTCCAGATCTTTCATCTTCCTTTGACGATTGGCTCGGGTATCATACCGATGAGACAGCTTGACAATCTATCGGAGTGGAAAAAGAAACAAGGATAAGACTCTAGAAAACATGTGAAGTGGAATGTTGGATGATGCATGATATGCGATGCAAATGATCATTTAATTTGTTAGTTTTTTCAAGGAACTTCAATAATTTTACACACATCAATGGTAAAGGAATTTGGAACAACAAAACTCATTTCATTAATCAAAACGGTAAATTACAACTTACAACTTTGGAACAACAAAACAAATAAATTACAACTTTGGGACAACAACCCAATAATAAAAAGCAATAAATTACAACTTTGGGACAACAACCCCGTAATAAAAGCAGTAAATTATAACTTTGGAACATGAAGCCCTTTTACAGTGTTTTACAAAATGACATCAGTAATAAAAATAAAACTAAGAACTAAAGATCACTCTGAATCATCAGATGAAGGAACAAATTCCAACTGTAACTGGAGCTTCCTAATCTTCTCTTCATAAAAGTCTTCCAACTTTTTCTTCTCAGCTACCAATCGATCAATGATTTCCTTTTATGGATTAGGAACAAGAGCAACGCTTATCGAATCTTCCTTCTTTCTCTTCCTTTCATTTGCATATTTCTTCAGTAATGCATATGTTGTACCCCAAAATTTTCCCTCCCATATTCTTCAAGATTTGCAAAGAGCATGCTTCAAAATCTCCCCAAGGGTTGCACAGTTCAAGGGCCTCCTAACAGTCAAAAACTAGGGTTTTGGTTATGACAAAGAAATTGAAGTTTCCAAGGGTCCAATCAAGTCCCACATGCCTATAAACATGGTCAAGCATCCTCATACCAAGTTTCAAGACTTACAACACAAAATTGCACAGTCAAAAACCCTAATTGCACTACAGTCAACTGCAGGGGCGAAATGGTCATTTGACAGTCAAAAGTTCAAATTTTTTATCAACATCTCATTTTGAAGCCACAAACATCATTTGATCAATTCTTGATCATGATTTTCAAAGCTTGGCTCAAAAAGTCTCAAGATGCAAAAGTTTCCATATTTGGACAGTTGAAAAAGTCAATTGTAACTTGACCAAGGCATAACTTCCACATGGTTTATCAGAAAAATTCCATCCAAAGCTCATTTTGAAGAGAAAGACATTTCCTACAACTCCTCTTCACACTTAAAGTCCAAGAAATGCTCTCACAAAAAGTTATCAATTTCAACATTATAGGTCATTTTCAAAAGTCAACAAAAAGAGACTTTAAGTCAAAGGCCATAACTTGAGATTGGTAAATCAAAATGACATGGGACCAAAGGCATTGGTTAGAGGACTTCAATACCTTTCCAAAATGTCCAAGAACATGATCAAAGCTTAAAAAATGAGCAAGATATGCCTTGTGGAAGTTGGGAAAGTTTTGGGAATTTTGAAAAGTCAACTTTACTTCAAATGCCTCAAATTTGCCAATGGGCCACATTTTCTTCCAAGATTGATCATCCAAAGGCTATGCACGACCATTTGGCCCAAAGGGGATTTATTTCATCATTTTTTATTATTTATTTGAATTTTTAATTACTATTAATTCATTTAATAAAATAAAATATGACAAAAATACTAAAATAAGGTTTTCAAATCTTTTTGTGCAGAATAAACTCTCCTTAAAGGCTCAAGATTCGTGCATACCCAAAATTGGAAAGATTGGCCATGATTGGAATCAAAATCACATGAAAAAGATTGAAAAAATATGCATGAAAATCAAATATTCCATACATCAATGCAAAGGGTTTTGGATCCAAATCTTTACCCTAATCCATCCCTCATATAAGTCTGATGCAGACCCTAAAGCTCACACCCCTGAAAGCTGCGCTCAAGCCATAAACAAACTTTGAATTTTTGGATAAATTTTTCAAAACTGTTTTCCTATTTTCAGCAGGTTTCAAGGCAAAACAATAATTCCATTGCACTCCTGACGCCTCCAGGAATCTTCCTGAATCAAAATCATAACTTCTAACATCAAGAAACGGTAGAACCATGTCACACTTTTCATGAAAATATGCATAATCGTGTTTAAGTTTCTGGGCATCTTTCATACATTTTAATTGTTATTTTATGCTAATATGATCCTTCTAAAGCTAACCATACTGTTTAATTGAGTTTTTATCGCCTATATGCCAAATTACCATTGAAGCTTTCTAGGGTTTCAGAGTTGCAAAATTAGGGGTTTCCTTGTCCAGAAAAATTAGACCACGAGACCAAGGCTATTGGATTCAGAAGCTTCACGTGAATCGTTCCCATAGCTCGCGATCAATTTATGATCAACAGGGTGCTAATCGCTATTTTTATGCTTGCCATTTAGTGGGGGTTTAAAACCCCCGCTATCTCTTTTATTTTGCAGGTTCAACATGAAGAAGATGATGCGTGGAGGCTTCTGAGTGGTCTATTAAAAGTTAGCGCGTAATTTGTTTTGATTCAGGCCACTAACTCTTTTTTTTCTTATAATAATTGCATCCTATTAATGTTACAAAGAAAACAGATGGCACAGTTGGTTGAGGCATTGTATTGGTAAGCAACGGGACCTGGGTTCGATTCCCAGGTCCCCTCCTTTCTCCATATTATTTTTCTAACTATGTTCCTATGTAGCTCGCTTCCAGAGGTTCATCGTACACTCAATATCCCAGCTTGCCACATGGCCAATAACCTCAATCCAAGGGCCCTAATCTGATGAACACCATGGGCACCAGTCAATGCACACTCACGTGGTCAGAAAAGTCAACTGAAGGCCTTAATGATTGGGCCTAATTACTGGCCAAAATACCTCCAAACTGGGGTCAGCACCCCCAAGGGTTTGCAATTCTTTCCTTTTTTTTCTATTTTTCCATTATTTGTGTTAATTCAATTATTTCCTTTTAATTCTTTAAATTAATATATTTTCATAACATAAAAAATAAAAATAAAATCAGAAAGTCACAAAATAAAATATATTTTATTTAAATGTTATTTTTGTAAATAAATGTTATCAATTAATTTAGTTTTTTTATTCTAGGATTAATTTTAACATTTTCTTAATAAACTTAAAAAATTTGTAGAATTAGGTTTTAATTACTTTTATCTTTTTTTTCCTTTTCTTTTATCATCACTAATAATTAATTATTTATTTTTGTAAATAAAATTGAATTAATTAATTAGGTTAACTTTAGGTTTAATTTTCACATTTTCTTAATAAATAAAAATAGTTAGAATTAGGGTTAATTAACTTTTTAATTTCATTTAATTCTCTCATTAAAATCAATAAATACGAAAAGCTCAAAAATAATTCCTTTTCTCATTTAACTTAATTTAATTTGTTAATTATAATTTAATTTCCTAAAAAGGGTCCAACGCCCTCGCATTCCCGATTTTGCTTATTCTCGCATTTTTATTTTATTTCCTTTTTCATGTAATTCTCCCAAAGCCATGTAATAGCTTAATTAGATATTTGTCTTTCGCATTTTTATTTTCAAATCAGGTCCTGGATTTAATTTGGCGATGTGGACCCGCGCCTTTGTAATAGCGTAGGATTTTTAAATTCCGCATCTTTTAAACTGTTAATTAAATTGCATGAAAGAATGAATGTTAAAATAAAAACAAAAGCGTAGATCACCAATACATGACAAGACAAAAATATCTGAAAACGACACACAAATCACACACCACCCCTAGGGTACGTCTCACTGTTGCCTTCCCCCTCGAAAGGTGATCGTCGAGTAGAGGACGTTTTAGTAAGTCCTCATGTCCATGAACATGGCATGAGGGTAGCTTCTAAGGTGTCTTCCTATTGCTCCGGTGATCACCATGTCCCGAACCCTCGAATTGACCCGAACACCTCCAACGGTGGTGCTACCTACCTCTCAATGGTGGGATAGCACTACTTTAAGGACATTTACACAGACGAATTCCTTAGGGTAGGTAGACGACTCTAGATACTTGCTCTAATTTCAAAACAAATCAAAAAAATACTTTTCACACCGACACCTTTTCAAAAAGCTTTCGAAAGCAATTTTTCAAACACTCTTGAGGACCGATACAAGAGTCGAACTGGAATTTTCAAAGAAACTTTTTAAAACCCACAGTTGAAAAGAAAACAAACCATTTTGAAAACACAAGTGAGCAAGTATCTAAGAGCCCATGGATAACCATGGATAGAAAGGGTGCTAACACCTTCCCTTTCTATAACCTACCTCCCGAACCGAGAGCAATCTCTATAAGGAATTTTTCTGTGCTTTTGTCCTTTCCCTTTGGAGAAAATAAAAGACGGTGGCGACTCTTGCTTCCGCGACATTTCGCGAACCAGCGTTAAACAGTCAGTTCCAAATCCACCGATCACAGCATCCTTTTGATGAAGCTTCTCATCATGATCAATGAACCAACCGCCTTGAATAAATAGAAAATCCTCCTTTTCCTTTAGCTGTCGAGTCAGGACCCTATTCTCATATTCAGACATATTATACTTTTCCTTCCAAGCATCTCTCTCGGACTTTATCCTAGCCAGATTTCCTTGGTATTCTCCCATGTTCTCGATAGGGATATCAATAGATGATGATACAATAGTAGGGAATAAAGGTTTCTCGAGTTTATAAGGCATCTTGAGAGCACAAGCCCTAGCACAAACCCATTGTAGGTAAGGCTCTAAAGAAACAGCACCTCTCTGTCCTAACATGTCTCTCCCTTTCTTATGGATGTGACGCCAAGCTCCTTCGATCTCTTTCTTAGCTGCTTGGTGATCTTGTCCTTCTTGTAGAAAGAAACCACTCACATGGATGTTGTTTGGCTTGTCCCTCATCGGGTATCCAAACTGACGGCGTGCAAGAACAAGATTATAGTTAATTCCTCCTTTCGTACCAAGAAGAGGCACGTTAGGAAAAGCACCACAGCTATTGATGATCTTCATGTCATAGTAAACTCGATTATACCAATCTACGTTGAAATGAGTGAGAGCCATAATTTTTGGCGCCCATCGCAGCTCCTTCTCGAGATCCCAGAAAACATCAGACCTAGGTAGATGAGAAACATACCACTGATACAGCAACGGTGCATAACAAATAATCATCCCTCCTTGATAAGAGTTTCAAAGGTGGATGGAGTAGTAGGTATCTCCTAGCAGCATAGGGACCGGATTTCCAATCAAGAAAATTCTGATGGCGTTGATATCCACAAACTTATCAACGTTAGGGAACAAGAATAGGCCTTAAGCAAGTAAAGCAAAAACATCTTCAAAGGAAATAGTATCTTTTATCTCAGCGAAATAATGATCTTTCTTCAACAAAAACTGCGCAGATAAGCCTCGGATTGCCCCTTTTGTAGTCATGTTCTCCTCTATCTCCAACTTCCTCAAGTGGGTGATGGTCGCTATCTCGTGAGATTTGGGTTCCTCCTCTAAGCCAGAAAAAGGAACACAGTCGGTGATCAGTAAACCAAGTATGTAGGAGTACTCCTCTAAGGTGGGCATTAACTGGTAATCCGGAAAGGTGAAGCATCGATACAAAGGATCGTAAAATTGGACCAACGTACTAAGGATGCCTTCCTTCAACTTACGCTTCATGAGAGGTATAATGGACCCATACTTCTTCTGAAACTTCGTCGGGTTCTCGATCTTAGGAATCAAACTCTTCAGCTCTTCAATCTCAGACTCCTTAAAACTATAACTCCGAGTGTTTCTTCTTCCAAACTCCATAATAACAGTACCTGAAAAACAAGTTTTTACAAAAAATGTTGATGGATGCATGGATGAATGATAATGCAACAGTTACACACAAGTTCACAAACATGGGGTTCAAAGGTTCAACGCTTCGAGCATGGAGTCAGAGGTAAAGCCCACCCCAGGGTATGTACTAAAGGTTTAATCACATATGCAAGACAAGGTTCTAAGAGTTCCCAGAGTCTACATTCCTCCTTCGGATATTACCAACGTTTTGATTACTCAATAATTAGCAATATTCTCAAGAGAAACTCATCTGAGCGTAGCATCACATGACAACTACTTCCGGATTACTCTGTTATAGTCTCTGCGCTACACCTAAAAGGCCAAGATGGGTTAGGGTTCTACGGTTCTCAGCTTCTCTAGCTCCCAGGTCGAAAATAATAATGTCTTCCCGATTACTTGGTAAACAAATACTAAGTTCAAAAGGGCCTTCCACTGAGTGGGGGATTTCATGCCTCCTTCTTCGGGATTACTCCCTCAAAGTTAACATGACTATATCGCCCGTCCTATTCTTAAGTGTAACTTAATCCGGGTATAGGATTCGTCCTTTGCAAAAACCCAAACAACCCCAATATAAACACATAATCAAACAAATCAAATAATAATAAAACTGATAAAACAAACTAGGCTTAACCCACTTAGGGATGGACCAGCACGAGGTCAATCTTTCCCTAGCAGAGTTGCCATTTCTGTAGAGATAAAAAATGTAGCGGGGTAAATCGGAGATCGAGCTATTAATTAACTCGTCTCACAAAAGCAAGAGTCGCCACCGCGCTTTATTATTTCCAAGGGAAAAGGGGAAAGAGCGAAATAAACCCTAAAGTATGCAATGTAAAATAATACTTTAAAAGTAATGAAAATACAAGGCGTTTTGAAAAGAGATACAAAGTTCGGGGGTTGGTTATACAATGGGAAGGTATTAGCACCCAATGCATCTATAGTATTCTATAGGAACCTTTTGAAATATCTGTTTATTAAAATGTTAGTTTGATTAAAAAAAATAAATTGTTTGGCCAAAAATGGGTATGGACGAGTTTTCGAAGATACGTTGACCTAACGTCGAAGTTTTGACTTAAAAGGTATGAGTTTTGAAAGGTTGAATATTTTGGGAAAATTATCTTAAGTTTTTAACAAAATAATAAACGAAAGATTAATGAGGGTATTCGTACGATGTATTTGATGACATGGAGTCGACAAAAATTAAACAATTCCCTTGGATTTGAGACGGACGAAAGATACACGGATTAACGATCGATTAATTAAAATTACAATTGAACAATTAACTAATGAAATTTAAATCATATTAGCATGCATTTTAATGATTAAATAAATAATCAAAAGTACATGAAGATTAAATTACGAAATCATAGATTTTTAATAATTAAACACATAACAAAAATTAAATCATGAAACATGTATTTTTGAATAATTAAATAAACAACAACACAAAATAAAAATAAATACTTAATAGTATATTGACAAAATTAAATAAAAGATGAATTTTAATTAAACATGTTTTTTATGTGTTTTTATAATAATTAATAATTATACAGCAAAATAAATTAATATATATAATCAAGTATATTAAATAAAAGGGAAATATGGCCAAAATGAAATAAAAAACAGAAAAAAGACCCAATAAGGAATTGAAATCAGGTCCTTTAGATTGCTGATAATATTCTTTGCCAATTGAACCAGGCTGTTATTCATTTATTAGCATGAGCTAAATGAAACATAAAGGAAAAATTAAAAATGAAATTGAATCAAAATAGGCCCAATGGGCCACCGGGTCAAGAAAGGGAAAGAACAAAAAAATAATGTAAACCTAATTATGCAAAGGGAGGGCGCCGCTTGTTGTTACTGTAAGCATGGAGAAAGGAAAAACAAAATTATTATTATATGCTTCTTATTGGGAATAGGAAGAAATGATGGATTTATATTATATTATGCTATATATATTGGAAAGAGGAAAATGATTATTATTATATTATGCTATATATATTGGAAAGAGGAAAATGATTATTATTATATTATGTTATATATATTGGAAAGAGGAAAAGGATTATTATTATACTACATGTTTTCAATAAAAACAAGAAAAGAAACAGTAAGGTAAGTTTTGTAAAAAAAAACAATGCAAGGTCACTTTCTCTCTCTCACAGGTTCAACTATCTTCTTCCTCTCTCTTTGCAGACTGTTGCTCCCTCTCTCTCCTTCCTATACAGATCCGTTTCTTCCTCTCTTCTTCCACGCTAACAAAAAAATAACAAAAAGCTTGAACCAGTCGAAACAAGCAGCGAAGCTGAAGAAGAACAAGGTTTCGGTTGTGTGAGAAAGAACACTGTCGCCGAGTTGCACCATCACCGGTGACCGGTTAAACTGGTTGGGATCTGTCCGGAAAAAAATGAAGGTATCATGACAGTGACGGGATTGGAAGACAGGTACTATGTTGATTTTAAACAGCTTGAGGTTTTTTGGGAACAATGGTTTCTAAAGGGGTTTCAAGATTTGGTACTGTTTTGATTTTGTATGATGGCTTTATGTTGGTTTTGTTTTTATTAACAGGTTTATGCTTTTGGATTGAAAAGTTTTTATCATGAAAATGATGATGATTGGTTTTTGATTTTTAAGTGTTGTTTGGGATTTTTTTGTAGGTTATACCGTTTTGAACAAATTGGGTTTTGGTTTTTGAATGGGTTAAGCATTTGGACAGCAAGTGGTTTGAAGATTTTGGATTTTTGTAACAGCAAAAATGGATAACAAGTGATAAACCGGACATCAAGCTCTAAATAAGTTTTTGGGACAGCAAGCGATAAACAAGTTTGCAAGTTCTAAACTGGTGTTACACGACGGAAGAAGTAAGTTTTTTATTACACTTGTTATTATTACCGATATTATGAATACTAACATGTTTAAATGCTAACAATCATGCAACAACTCAACTCAAATACAGTACAACAAAGAAAAAAAGGATAAGGCAAATATTGCATGGCAAAGAAAAAAATGGTACAGCAAGTGATTCAAGCATGAATATATGCAGCAGTAGATAGAGAGGAGAAAAAGAATAATACCTATCGGAGCCTCTCCGATGGGGATTTTAACAAAATGGTAAGTTTTCTTGAATTTTCTTATGCTTTCTTCCTTGCTGGATTTTTAGAACAAAGACTCTATTTTTTTCTGTTTTTTCTTACTTGCTGAAAAAAAAATTTAGAACAACACCAATTTTTTTGTTTTCTTCAACTGTTGAATTTTTCTTCTTCATCTTGTGTTGACAAAGGCTCTTATTTATAGTGGAGTATGTGGGATTTGAGGGGGGAAAACAATATAAATTTGAACTGTTTTGGCAAGCTGTTTCCATGCTTTGTTCCTATAATTCATTTTAACCATTTTGATGCAAACTGCTGCTACTTTGATGCAGGTCGGAGCAGATTTTGGCAGCACTTGGAGCTGCTGTGTGTTGCTGTTTTTTTACTGTTTTGTAGCATTTTACAACATCTCCCTTTGCTGTTTTTTTCCAGGCTGTTTGGAGCATTATTGACCAACAAAAATCCAACAAAATGGGCTTGAAGATGGGTTGCAAAGCAACTTTGCTAAATTTTTTTAGTGTTGAAAATACCTTTGTACACACTTGTAGCTTCTTCGCAACCTTGTAATAAACCCCAATAAATTGTGACATGTACAAACATGTATTCTTCAATATATTTCCACTTCCTTTGATAGTTATGAATAATCTTGAATCTTCACATAAATATGAATCTTGATAAAAATTCAAGATCTTCCATTTAAATTTGGGAAATAATTGAATAATACTTGGATGAATTGTTGAATGAAGAATAAATAATAATGCAAGTCTTGGACTTTAATCTTGCACTTTTGTAATAGGAATCCAAATAAATCACATGGATTTATTTTGTAACCAAATAAAATTCCTCATGTAATTAAATAGAATTCCCCACTAACTTCTTGAAATAATGCTTCATGTATTTAAATAACCATGATTTAGATCCTCCAAAATAATCATAAAAATAATCTTGAATAAATATTCCATGTGATAAATGAATATTCTTGGATGAAATCTCTTGAATAGCTCCTCTTTAATTATCACTTGGATTCAAATAAAGAAAATTCCAAATATTCCGAATATTCCGAATAAATTCTTCTAGAACGGTTTTAAATTTAATTATCCCATTTCGGAGAAATTCGACCCGCGTCATGAGAAAATTTACAGATGACTTTTGGTCCAAGAAATCGAAAATGACGGTATAACCTGTTTTTTCTTGTATTTTAGAACAATGTGAAACACACATGAACCAAAGCCGGTAGAATTTCGACTGCTCTTCCTAAAAAATATTCGGAGAAAATGGAGACCATTTGCTGGACAGAGTGTGGAAATAAACGCACAATTCTCTGAAATTCTTTGATGAACCAGTCTTTTGGAAATTAACGAACGACAGCATTTCTGTTCTGATACTCGAAACCCTAATCGACGTACAACGTCTGATGCTCTTCTTTCAGACCTATTTTCTGCACATGAAAACAAAACAGCAAAGCATACACTTCGTGCTTGACTAGTGGTTAGTCATTCATAAAAATGCTCACAACACTCGATAATCTCTACACAGTTAAAGCTCGAATTCGAAACCTACCGTATTTTGTGACCTTGATGTGTATGTAAAAAATAATGCAGATGAAGCAGAGATCTTAGGTCAAAAATTAGGGTATGACACAATCCTCTAATGGATCTACAACACCTTTGGTCAACACGGATCACTTAAACATCGTTGATCATTAAATGATATTCATAAGGATTCCAAATTGATTATATACTTGACAAAAAGCAAATGCAACTTGTTATGTGGAGGCTTTGGTTCTACCAATCCTCTAATGAGTTTCAAATGAAAGTTTCAAGATGATCATCCAACTAACCAATAACCACTAATAATTGATTTTATTTTATGTTTTTAATTTATGCTCTTTACTTTATGCACCGTTTACTTTTAGCATTACATTTCATGCTATTTTTCATCTTTGCTCACTTGAGCCCCTTTATATTTTTATCATTTTTTTTCTCATTTGACCTTTTCTTTCCTTTTGAAGACACCTAATAATCAACATAAACCCTAAAAATCTTTAATGATACTTGGACTATTTGGTTACTACCCTTGGTATTATGGAGCATTGGACTTTTTGGACTTAGGATTAGAAACCTTGGCCTATGATTGGAGACCTTGTGATCTTATCTGATTATTTTGTCAGGAGCTCTTGAAGTTTACCTCAAGACATTGGGTTGTTTGTTTGTTTTGTGTGCAGGTTATTATGATTACACCTTTTGTTTGTAATCTGGAATTCACCTGTATACAGCCGTTACTCTGCCCAATTTTTGTGAAGACTTAATACACTTGAAGTTTGGTTCTCTCAAGAGGTCTAGTATTTTTGCTTGTTTGGTTTCAATCCAAAGAATGGGAATTCTATCTTGGCTCATAGTGTCAAGTATTGGCTTCTTATTGGTTAGGTTGTTCTTATCCCTAGCTTTTACCTTATGCTTTAGGATAGCCTCTTCTTCTCCTCCCATCTTCTTTAATTTCAAAAATCTTCTCCCTCCTTTTGAAAACTCTTCTTGTTTTAAACTTAAACCACTTTCACAATAAACTTGGACTTAGGTCCATGCAATTTCAAACATTTTCATAAATAAACTTCAATAAACTTAATAATACTTTGACATTTTTGTGAGAAGACTAAAGGTCAATCAATCTCATTTCAAACCATTTTGCCACTTTGGCTTTTATCTTTAAACTTTTCTCAAAAGATTGAACTCTTGTCAATCCTTGTAGTGATGCAAACAACTATACTTCTATAATATATAGTGAAGAGAGATATTTTCCACTTCGGTGTTGAGTGAGGCATTGTTGATTTTAAAATCAAAGCCATATCCTCCACGTTGATATGATGCAAATTCTCCTTTCTCATGATTGTGGGTAGTAGTTATGTTTTCCACACGGACAATGACGATGATGTTGTATCTCATAAAATTAACCAACACATTTGTGTTTTAAAATTTTTAAAAGAGGAACTACGTGTACCCTGATCCCCTATTGCACGAAAAGGTGGCATGTAGGAACTAAAGGTTCGCAACCGCGGCGGGTGCAAAAATAATAAATATATTTCTTTTCTAACCTCCACCATCTATTTTATACAACATTTTTTTCATAGCCAAGATATACAGATTTTACAAAGAGGTTCATGCAGAGTACCGTAGATGTTTAGGGTGCTAATACCTTCCCTTTGCATAACCAACCCCCTTACCTTGAATCTTTCCCCCTCTTTTTAGGTTATTCACTCTTTTCCCATTCATTTGGAAACAATAAAGCACGGTGGCGATTTTTATTTTGATTTATAAAAGTCTAGTTAATCCAATGACATAGTCTTAAACATTTCTATGGCTACAATAACATCAAGGATCAAAAGGTTACAGGGTTGTCTCACTGCTTTTCCTACATCTTCAAGTGAGATCCTATTCATACACATGGAAAGACTAATATCATAAATATCATCCAAGGTCCATCCAATTCCTTTCTTATGCTTCTTCAAAACCTGCAAAATTTTACTTTCTTGATCAAAATAAAGTTTAGAAGAAATTATAACCGGAAGTTTTTCATTCATCTCTAAATAAGCATATTTATGATTTTCAGGAATTGGTTTCAGCTCTCTGGAAGGTGTTTCTTCGATGGATGGTTTGTTTTAGGAAGCCGGAGTGTCGAGAGCTTCATCCACATGAACAAATTCATTTGCAACCTCAAATGCAGTAAGAATATCAACTTGCAAGGCGGTCTCAATTTTAGCACAAACATAGCAAATTTTACTATCAGTACAAACATCATAAGAGTAAACATCATCAAAATTAGATAATGATGGAAAATAAACTGCAAATAAACCAGTACAAGTATCATCAATAGTCTCAGAAAGCAACTCTATTAGAAAAATAGAATTCTCTTCTAAGGGTTGTTGGTTAGATCCTTGAGCTTGTTGCATGGCATTCATCGAAGAGGCAAGCTGTTCAATCTGAGTTTGCAAAGTTTGGAGAGTATAATCTATTTGTTGTTGAAACTGGAGATTATTTGCAGCAAATTGCTTGACAATGTCCTCTAGTGAAGGCCCAGAAGGTGAAGAGCACACAACCTGAAATTCCTTCATATACTTATGTGGATCCTCACCTACAAAACCATTAAACTTTGATAACAAGTGTATTAAATCAGATTTGAATTTAAAAGGTGCATCAGCTGTAGGATAGTCAATATTTAAACAATTATAGTTCACATCAGGGACAACCAACTGCCTCAAAGTTCTTTGTTCATCCATGTTATCAATAAATACATAAATATCAACTATGTCCCAAATAGGCAGAAACCAATGGAAAGAAAGAAAATGATTAAAATAAATTCAAAAAATACAAAAATACCAAATTTAATCTAATGAAGCAAAATAAGAATTTTGAGAATTTTTTTGGATTTTTTTTGAAACTGTGAAAATAGAAATTGAATCAAATAAAATAGAAAAAAGAGGAATTTGCGATTTTGAGGATCAGAATCTTTTATAATTTTATTCTATAAGAGTATTGTTCTTCGATTCTTTTCTGAATATTTGGAAAAAATCTAGAGCAAATTGAAACAGTAGCTTTCAAACTTACCTAGTAGGCTGAAATACTTACCACTATACTGCAACCTTTATTACAACCCTGAAGATCAACAAACACAACAAAAAACAATAAAAAATGGCAAGAATACTAAACCTATGACTCTAATATCAGTTAATAACAACAAGAATCCCCGACAACGGCGCCAATTTAATCAGCTGTCGCGCACAGATAAAAAACGAGTAAATTTTAAATGTAGTTACAGTAATAACAACTCGAGTATTGTATCGCGAGGATTCTTGTATTATTATTAACTAATAGGAATCAAATTGGGGGATTTAGGTTTTAGGGTCAAAATATAAGAAAAAAATTAAAATAAGTGATTATTCAATAAGCTAAAAAATCAATCTGCTGATTCGGTTCCTACCTATTGTCGCAACTGGATTTTTAATCAGAGCCGCCACTATTAGTTTTTATCTTAGGGAAGGAAACCTAACAGAAAACCCTAATTCACAGACAGAGATTCTAGGTTTCGGACTTCTTTAGACGAAAGGAAGTTGTTAGACACCTTTCATCTGATATGGCTGACAGTCTCTTGGTGTATATGTAGAGCAACAAATGGCATTATCTTTAACAATGAAGTTGGAGATGTTGAAGATATAGTTTTAAAAATCAAGATGTTCTCTTGGTGGTGGCTCCAAGTTGATTCAAAAAGATTAAATTGTACTTTTAATTAGTGGTATAAATGTCCCGTTGATCACCTTTAATTAGTATGGTTGTGTGTATTATCATATGTTTCCTTTTGTATTCAGGTTAGAATACCATTATTACTCTTATTTGAATTCAAAGTTGCTTATAAAAAAATATTATCACAATACTATTAAAAAAATAAAAAGCCTAACAACTTTGTTACTAATATTTGTTTTCCATATCGAGAATAAAAACCAAGATGAATTCAAAAACACATATTTTATTTTAAAAAAGAATGTTAAATCTTACTTAAGACTCAAAGGAAGCAAATTAGATGAAGAAGATGGATTGCTGAAAACAAACTGTTGAGAATCAAGTGTGAGGAAGAAGTCTCACATTGATTATAAAAGGGAAGATTGAGCACTTATAAGTGAGAGAACCCACTCATCTATCACCTTAAGGTTTTAGATGGACAAGTGGTGTGTCTCTCACAAAGGTGTGTCCCAAGTAAAATACTCTCTCCTCGGAATTGCTCCTACAGTGGTATCAGAGCCTTTGGTTTCGAGATAGGGACCGACTTACTTGTATCAAGCGGTGGTACAAGTGTATGTGGAAGAGAGTCATTCCACATGAGGGGGAGCATTGTGACTCACACTTGAGGGGGAGTGTTGAGAATCAAGTGTGAGGAAGAAGTCCCACGTTGATTATAAAAGGGAAGATTAAGCACTTATAAGTGAGAGAACCCACTCATCTATCACCTTAAGGTTTTAGATGGACAAGTGGTGTGTCTCTCACAAAGGTGTGTCCCAAGTAAAATGCTCTCTCCTCGGAATTGCCCCTACACAAAGTTGCGGCGGCCTCTGGCGGCGGCGTAGATGGTGGAGCGAAGGAGTCTCGAACTAGCGGCGACGTGGTATGGATTTCTCAAAAACCGTTTGTTTTTCTGTAACTTGAGAGAGAGAGAGAGAGAGATATTACTTCTTCTGGAAAGAGAAAATAAAAGATTGTTAGGGTCTGTTTGGTTATTAGCCTAATGGCAAACTTGTTATTTTTCATTATAAATGGAGTACTTTGGTATTTTTCACTTTATGAAAAAAAGGCAACCATGTTCCGCCAATGACAGATTTACCATTAATTATTCTAGGGTTTCTTAAGTTTATTACAATGACACTAATATTTTTTCTCATTTTAAAATAAGCATTGATCTCCCTTAAAAATTACTGAAATAACATTGCGCCACCTTAAATTTGTAGTGACAATTAAAAATTGTAGGTATAGATGATATTTATCTACGAATTTTAATATATATATATATATATATATATATATATATATTGAAAGGTAGTGGATGTATTTTAAAATTAGAAATGGTGTTAGTGTCATTTTAACGAATCTCAAGAAAGAGAAGTGTAATTTTATCATTATTCTAAATATTTAGAAAACTTATCATCTAAATAACGCCATTAAATTTAAAGTTGGGAAAAGAGTGATTCACAAAGAGATTAATCAATTAAAAAGTTGATTCTCCTTTACTCATCTTTCAAAAGACACATGTGTCCTCCTCAATATTGGAGTTTAAAATTTGTATTAAAATAATTTATTTTTCTGAATCAAAACTCATATAAGAGAAAATTGTTACTGTATATTATATGTTTAGGCCTTATATCGTCAAAAATGTTATACTGTTTAGATTGTGACAGGCGCGGTCTTTGAAGTTTTGGTCATGGTTTAAATCTAGCCAAGACCAAAAATTGTGTTGTATTTTATTTTTAGGATAATTGAATAACTAGTTTAAAAAAATATATCAATTCATAGTCAGGAAATTAACCCTTTAAGGCTGCCATGCACACGAGACCAAATCTAATTTGTCGTACGACTGAGTATTAATTAACTAATCATCATTTACTGTATTAAATAAACTAGTAGAGAAATTAACCAAATTAATGTGAAAATTTCCCTATAAATACATAGATTTGTCTCACTTCAAAAATCTTATCTCATTAACAAATATTCATCATTCTTCAAAAAGTTTAATAATACATAGCAAATATATATACTATAATATTCTAGTGTAAGAAAATATGGGAAACTGTTGCAAACCAGCATCATCAATGGAATGGGGTGGAGAGGATTGGGAATCTTTGAAGGTGTTTGACGAAGCTTCTCATCTTGATCATCATCAGAATAAGGAGAATGGTGTATTGGAAAAGCTTAGAGATTCTTGTGATGCAAATGGAAAGGTGACGTTGAAGATTTCAAAGAGCGAGTTAGCTGAATTATTAGATGCGATACAACAAAATAATAATAATAATAATAACAATAATAACAACGATCATCAACAGCCTCAACATCATATAAAGAAGATGAAGAAGAAGAAGGAATTCGGTTCTGCAGAACAAATTCTTTATCGGTTAATAAAAGCTAGAGATCATGAAATTGAAAGAAATCATCACTGGAAACCGGTGCTAGAAACTATTCCTGAATGTTAATCGGTGTTAGTTAATATAAGGTTAATTAGTTGTAATTAGTAGTTGATTAGAAAATAAAATTCTTCAGTGTTGGTGCTATGGAAGGGTCGATTGAGCATTTGTTTTATGCTCAACTTTTTCATCTAATAATTAGATATATATGTAGAGGTTGGTTTGGTAATTGTGTATGATCTTTTTTCTTTTGTAAAGTTGATCTAGTTCATCCAAATAAAAAAAATTAGGGACAGTTTGAATCTCTTAGTATGCTACAAACCAATATATTTTTTAACGCCTTTAATACAAATGTATCAACTCCAACATATTAAGTGTTAATCCTATTACCAACTGAATAACAACCACCGCCAGTTATTCAACTAAAACTTAATTCACAAAACAAACAAGAACCATGAGATTTATACAGCCAGTTGTAACAGGGTCTATAGGACCAAATTGATACACCAAATATACAAGCAGCAGTAATGGGATCATATACAAACAATAGTGCAGACTTAGTGTACTTTGAGTGAATTCTAACAAGTAAAGGAGAAAAAAAAAGGAGCAACTAAAGTATCTATCGCAAAGAAAAAGAGTGGAAAAAGAAGAGCAGCTTCTAAAGAGTTGCAAGAAGAAACAAACATGGAGTAATGAATAAAGTTCCACAGTGAGTTATTATAAAATAAAATTGTTTATAAAGAGTAGTAAACACATGGCTTAGAACATGAAATATATGAGAGAGAGTGTGATGTGTTAGACTTCAATATCCCAAAAAAAGTAATTTAAAAATATTTTAATTAATTAATAAATTTCTAATAAAATTTAATTAAATAAAAATATTAATTTATTTTAGAAAAAATTAAATAATCTAATCATCAATTCCAGCTAATTAAAAATAAATTTTCAATCCTAATTATCAGATATCAAAAGTGTTGACAAAGCAAAACGAAATCATTTCTGGATTGCTTTTCGACCAAACAACTTTCACAGAGTTTGTCAGAAATGCCACAATCAACTATCCTTGTGGTTGACAACAGTTTTTCGACCAGTTTTCCAACACTTAGCATGTTGCACTTCATTTCAGATACATAGAGCACATCTTTGATAATAGTTTTCCCTCCATTATTCATTTGAAAAATTATGTTGTCGGCATCTTCGGCTTGCAACTAACTATTATCAGCAAGTTTTACCTTGTTTTCTTTTTGGGCTTGTTGAAGTCTACCAACCACTCCTTTCGACCAGTCATGTGATTCGAGCATCCTGAGTCGAGGAAATATATCTCGGAATCGACATAGTTATCTGCAACTGCAGCCATAACCACCATACCTTTAGAATCATCTGAATCTTCGCGTGCAAGGTTCACTCCTTCGTCCTTGTCTGTCGATCTCTTGTCTTTCTTGTACCAACAATTGTTGGCGAGTTTCCCCATTTTTCACAATTATAGCACTACACCCCATTTTATCTTCTTTGTCTTTTTTATAGTTTCCTCCTCCCCTTTTTGAGGATTCAGAAGCCCATCATCGACCTTATTCCTGTGTGGATTCGACCAAGACTTCTTCCCCTGAGTCTTGTCGAACATGCCTTTGAATTTGTTGGAACCACCATTCTTTTTCATGATTGAGCCTGCAAAGCTTGTATTGAATCTTGAACTCCTTTCCTTTCGACAATCCTAATCTCATGCGCTTTCAACGAACCAACCAAATCTTTCAATTTTAGGGTTTCAAATTGATTGGATTCTTGAATAACTACAATAACGTGATCAAAGTGAGAGGTCAACGTACACATTACCTTCTCAACTATCATCTTAGCAGTTAAGATTTCACCACAACCCTTCATGAGATGGACAAATTTTTGCACTTTCGACACATACTCTGCAATATTTCCGTCTTCTCCCATTGACAGCGGTTCATATTATCAATGCAAGGTCTGCAACTTGACAACCTTGACTTTCTCACCTCCTTCATAGTACTTGGAAAGAATATCTCATGCTCCTTCGCCGATTCAACATGAGAGATCCTGTCAAAGTTCATTGCATCGATCGCCATCTAAATGCAATACGCAGCCTTACAATCCTTCTTCATGGTTTCACTGTGGGCAGTTTTATGTGTAACACCCTAATTCCATCTGACAATTATTATAAAAATCAGAGTTATAAAATTCAACAACTAAATCAGGATGCTACAATTTCAACTTAAAACAACGATATTCATTACAGATACATAACACATTAACATTGGGTGAACCAACAGCAACATAAATTAATCTTTTGAAACCAACAACTTTCATAATTACGCAGCGGAATCATAATATTCAACTAAAAAGGACATAACATCTTTGTCCAACTAAAACAACTTTAAAAACAATAATGTACTTCAAAATTCAGCAACAGAAGTAAAAACAACAATAAAGCAATAATCATTCATCCCCCGAGTGTTACACATTACCTTCTCAACTATCATCTTAGCAGTTAGGGTTTCACCACAACCCTTCATGAGATGGACGAATTTTTGCACTTTCGACACATACTCTGCAATATTTTCGTCTTCTCCCATTGACAACAGTTCATATTGTCAATGCAAGGTCTGCAACTTGACAACCTTGACTTTCTCACCTCCTTCATAGTACTTGGAAAGAATATCTCATGCTCCTTCGTCGATTCAACATGAGAGATCCTGTCAAAGTTCATTGCATCGATCGCCGTCTAAATGCAATATGCAGCCTTACAATCCTGCTTCATGGTTTCACTGTGGGCTGTTTTATGTGTAACACCCCAATTCCATCCGACAATTATTATAAAAATCAGAGTTATAAAATTCAACAACTAAATCAGGATGCTATAATTTCAACTTAAAACAACGATATTCATTACAGATACATAACACATTAACATTGGGTGAACCAACAGCAACATAAATTAATCTTTTGAAACCAACAACTTTCATAATTACGCAGCGGAATCATAATATTCAACTAAAAAGGACATAACATCTTTGTCCAACTAAAACAACTTTAAAAACAATAATGTACTTCAAAATTCAGCAATAGAAGTAAAAACAACAATAAAGCAATAAACATTCATCCCCCCGAGTGTTACACATTACCTTCTCAACTATCATCTTAGCAGTTAGGGTTTCACCACAACCCTTCATGAGATGGACGAATTTTTGCACTTCCGACACATACTCTGCAATATTTTCGTCTTCTCCCATCGACAACAGTTCATATTGTCGATACAATGTCTGCAACTTCACAACCTTGACTTTCTCACCTCCTTCATAGTACTCGACAAGAATATCTAATGCCTCCTTCGCCGATTCAACATGAGAGATCCTGTCAAAGTTCATTGCATCGATCGCCGTCTAAATGCAATACACAACCTTACAATCCTTCTTCATGGTTTCATTGTGGGCAGTTTTATGTGTAACACCCCAATTCCATCCAACAATTATTATAAAAATCAGAGTTATAAAATTCAACAACTAAATCAGGATGCTACAATTTCAACTTAAAACAACGATATTCATTACAGATACATAACACATTAACATTGGATGAACCAACAGCAACATAAATTAATCTTTTGAAACAAACAACTTTCATAATTACGCAGCGGAATCATAATATTCAACTAAAAAGGACATAACATCTTTGTCCAACTAAAACAACTTTAAAAACAATAAAGTACTTCAAAATTCAGCAACGGAAGTAAAAACAACAATAAAGCAATAAACATTCATCCCATCGAGTGTTACGTAACAAAGCAATGACACCGACTCGAACTACTGAAGGTAAACCGCCTTCACTATGGGTTACCTACACGTTACCAACATAGGAGTAACATTCAAACAAAAGGAGTGAGATATCTAACAATATAATTGAACGTATGATAAACATTATATTAGAATCAGTTCATGCAAAATCATCGCTTCACTACTTATAAACCACAACAATCACGACAACATATCAACAAAATATTACGATTAATTCATCAACACAACAACTCAAGTATGCAACGTGGAATGCGACTTATTACTATACACATGCATGTGGTACCAATGGAGCAGAACTCCCAACTTAAAAATTTGCCAATAAATAGAGGCATCAACAAGGCATAAACTTTCAACTTTATATTTTTCCAATTCAGGCCAACTTAACGAGCATCAGCTCCCAACATGATATGCTATGTATGCAGACAACATGATTAACATCAACAACAACATCAACATATAACAACTTTGGCATAAGCCTACAACTTAATAATTGCCAATTATAGAGACAACACAACAAAATTCATCACCTGCAACTTCAACAATTAATAACAACAACACAACAACTTACACATGTCAATATTGTTATTAACACAGTACTGCTAAAATGCTTCTACTAAATTATTCTGCTGATAAACCTTATTAATAGTTTTATGCTAAATTAATGAAGCTATTATTTTCTTACTACTTAAATTATCTCTACTGCTACTATATTTTGGTTACTACTATTTATGTTATTTACTACTAGCTCTGCAACTAAAACCATATCAGTTACTCACTCTGTAACTTAATAGTTATCCTTGCTAAATATCTACTACTATTACTACCAAATAGCCTATGTTGTTATTCATTCTTTTCTAACCCTGCTACATACATTTCTGTAACAAAATATTAAAGTAACGAACACGCAGGACAAACACAAACAATTAGAAGGGATGGGTTTATGCCCATCAATATGTAAAACTGTGTCCCTCGGCACAAAACATGGTATCAGTCGGCATCCTTCACCACCATACGTGTGCCGCTCGACACACCGTTCATATTTCTCTCAGTTCTACAACTTGTCCAAATCTTTCCTGTGATTAATAGTTCATTCCATTCACATGATCTCAGACCAACACTACACGTATTTACAACAACATAACAACTATACCCACATCAATACATGATAATTTTAAACACTCGATTCATCGATTGAATCACTGCAACATTAGCACAATTATCACAGATACCAAACAATAATTTGTTCATACAACAATCACACACAACAACAATTTTATACAATCCAATTCCTACGTAACATGTATCATAATTCTCATTATAGAGTCAGAACCCCACCCTTACCTTGGATTTAATGTTGCTCTATAATTTTCTGATCGAACCTAGTTTTGCCTCTTTTCCTCTTCTCTGTAACTCCTCATGTACAACACTTCTTCTACTCTTTCTCTTAACCCTTTTTAATTAACCTAATTTCTATTATTTAACTAAACTAAATAATATTATTATTTCTATTGGGCCTAATATTCACACCCCATTAATACTACGTCTATCACTAAAACAAACCCAACAACTAATATTATTACTAATATTATTAATCAACTAATTTAACCGACTAATAACAACACTGCAACTTATGTCAATAGCTCACAACATAACACAACATGTCATCGATTTCAACAAATTATTCAAAATTAATCGAAAATATCTAATTAAATAATTAATTAAATTAACGTGAGTTACATTATGGGCGTCAGTTGCATCTGCAGCCAGTACAGGAACACCATTAGTAACCACTTCTAGGGTTTCATGAAAGTCAAACAGAGATTGCATATGTTCTCTCCATCGAATCCAATTCTTGTTGTCAAGAGTTGGAAGAAAACTTGAAATGTTATTGTTTTCATTCATCTTTGCAGCGATTGATTGACAACAACCCACGATTCCAGAAATACGATCTCTGACGTGTAATTCTTGAAAACATGATCAAGAATCTAACCGGAATTTTAGATATCAATTTGTTAGTATTTGAGATACTTGTAGTGAGGGGAGAAAGAGAGGATAAGAAAATAAGGATTTTTATTATTCAATTGTATAAATAATGATACAAACTATGACTATTTATATACAACTCTAATTGAGTTTGTACTTTCTACCTTAGATATATATTCGATATTATATCTAATATCTATTATATCTAATATCTCAATATATTTAATTTAAATTATATTTAATATTATATCTAATATCTCAATATTTTAGAAATTATGATACTAAATGAACTATTTTACTGTACTATGTTTGGATAATAATTTAAAAGATTGTTTTTATTTAACTATTTATAATTTGTTAGTTTGGTGATATGTACATGTCCTTCATCCTCTTTGTTTATTTTTTTTTTTCATCTTTCCATAAAATATTATTTTCAATTAAAAAGTTATTGTAGAGAAAAGTAAATTTTAATTTTAAAAACTTAAATATAATTTTTCAAAAGTGTTTAATCAGTTCCTTAGAATTTATTTGAGAGTTAATTTTTAGAAAATTTTAAAGAGGAAATTTTGGAGAGTTACATTTATATTTTAATATATTTTTGATATTTTAAAAAAATATATATAAATATTTGAATGGAATTTTATCATTCTACTAAAAACCATAATCATCTTTCTTCTTCCTTTCTTCTCCCTTTCTTCTCTCTCTTTAATTAACAGAGATATATCACTTTTGTTAAGAGAGATTGTACTATTAATTAGACAGTAACTTTTAAAAACAAAGTGTTTAAAAGATTGAGAGTGACTTTCTTTTATTATGTGATAATTATCCTAAAATATAGGAAAATAAAATGCTGTCAATAATTTGACATATTCCATATGTCAAAGGCTGTTGGATTGAAATCAAATAATTTAATAAGTTTTGATTTTTTTAATTAAAATTTTCGATTTTAAAATTTGAAATGTTTGATCATATTCAAATGTCTATAAATTTATCGATTGCGTGAATTAGTTGTATATCTCTAAATTCGGAATTTGATAACTAGCTTTAGAAAAATGCTTGGTGTGGACACCCCATGTCCATGTTTATGCAAATACTTCAGGAAAAAAAAAATATAGAGACTGGTGTAAAAAAGGATGCATTTGTGATGTAATAGAAAGAAAAAATAGAGTTGAAATGAGTTGTTTGTTGAAAAATATGGAGTGTTCAACATCACTATTGTTAACTTTAAAGACCTGAATTATTAAAGAAAATAGACCAAAAGAAAAATGTTTCGTGTACTTACAACTTACAACTATTCATGCATGATTTATATGATTCATATTTCTAAAGTTTTACATGCTACTATTAGATATGTCAAATTAGGTGAATTTTTTTTTAATAACTAGGTATTAAAAAAAAATTCGCAAATAACCACGTTTCGGAAAAAATTATGCAAATAACCATGTTTCAGATGACTCCCCAAAGGAGGAGCCATCTCACTTGGCGCCTCCACCAAGCTTTTTGCCCTAGGCGCCATCTCACTTGGCGCCTCCTCTCTCTTTTAGCCAAGTGAGATGGCGCATGCACTTTAAAAGTGAGAAGAGGCGTCATCTCACTTGGCTCCTAGGGCAAAATGTTGTTTTTATAAATAATTTGTCCGTTTCTCCGTCATTTCTCACACTTTCTCGCACTGTTTTCTTATTTTTTACTCTGTTATTTGCGTCATGACATCGCCCATGATTTTTACCAGAGATGGTTACGTTATCTTCTCCGCCACGAAACCTGCGATGAAAATGAAATTCTGGCAGACTCACTCCATGGAGCGTCTGAAGCGAGAGTTGATGCGATGGCTAGATGGAGACATTGTGGAGGGGGGGGGGGGAATTCGAAGGATCCAGCGAAGACGAACAACAATCTCACATGCGACAGGAAGACCTAATGTATGGTTGGAGGAAGTCAAAACAGACAGCGATGTAATGTTGATGATGCATGGGTCAGATGAAATTGTTTTAACAGTTGTAATTTCGTAGACAGAATATCGTGTTTTTTTTCTTGTATGCGTAATGTTTATTGTAGCAAATACTGTTAACAAAAAACCCTAATGTTTACAACATAATTAAGGAAAGATTTTATGTAATACAATTTTTATGTGGTCGAGGCAGACGCCCGATTCAGATAATTTTTGCGATTGTGTCCAACCTGACGGTATAAACCACACTTTCTTTCCAACTTGTCAAGGGAGTCCATTTCGGTTGTGATGCGCTTACTTTTGGGACGACCCTTCTTGTTCCTTCGCATTTGGTCATTGTGCCACACTATTTCGCCGTCGTATGCAGGCCAATAATCTGGTTTTGCTACCAAAGGGAAGCTGTTGTTGTAAACGTTGAGCAACGTTTCAGATTTGTAAATGTGTCACAGAAGTTGTAGCGCGTCTTGATGGGTATAAGCACAAGCGGCAATGACATGAGAGCAAGGCATACGAAAGGCTTGAAACTTGCCACAATCACACCAACGAGAAGGTAGTACAACCCTATATTCTTGTCTTGGCAGGCCCTCGTTGTGGTCGATTGTCTCTTTCACAATAAAGTCGTGGTTGTGTTGGTCAAACCGTATAACCATATTAGTGTTGGCTTTGGCACTTTCTGCCTTAATGTACTTCATGCAGCTTTCACTCCATAGTTGTCCAGATTGCAACACTGCATTCCATATTTCACCTCTTTTGGCAAACAACGAAGCCATCCTAAAATACGTAGATTTTACCAAAGCAGTGATCGGGAGGTTTCGTATGCCTTTGAATATCCCATTCATCGATTCAATTAGATTTGTTGTCATGTGCCCCCATCTTTGGTCATTGTCGTATGACCTAGTCCATTTTTCCACCGAAATATTATCGATCCACCTACCGGCTTCCGAATTTGACAAACGGATCTCGTTGTGGTAATATTTGAACGTGGGTTGTGTCAATGCATATCCTGCATTCATAACCGCTTTCCCTCGTGTTTTGTCCTTGATCTCCCTCGTGAAATTTTAGACGATATGTCTAACGCAATAGACATGCGTAGAAGGAGGGTCATGCCAACCGTTTGCAGGATTATTGTAGGCACTTTCAATGGATGCATGTCTGTCCGAGATCAAACAGAGATCTGGTTGAGGAGCCACGTGTGTTCGCAGGTTTTTCAGAAAAAATCTCCAAGCACCACCGATCTCCCCCTCGACTAGGGCAAAGGCAATTGGGAAAATGTAGTTGTCGCCATCTTGTGCAACTGCCATTAGTAGCGTGCCTTTGTATTTCCCATACAACCAAGTCCCGTCAATTTGTATAATTGGTTTGCATGATGCAAACCCTGTGATGCAAGGTTGAAATGCCAAAAACACTCGACTGAATATTCCGTTTCCATTTAGTTGACTACCATCTTGGGCGTATGTTGGCACTGTTTCCAGAATGTAAACAGTACCCGAAGAATAAGTCTTGAGTGCATTCAGGTAGCGAGGAAGTTCTTGGTATGACTTCTCCCAGTTTCCATACACCTTTTCAATCTCCTTGGTCCTTGCTAACCACGCCTTACGGTAAGACGGAGTATAGTTAAAAACCGTAGTGATGTGGGAGATGATGGTTTTCACCTTCAAAGATGGGTCGTTGCTGACGAGTGGTAGGATTTCTTGACAAATGAGATTGTAATTAAGTTTTCGATGCTCCTGTGATTGGGTAGAACTGACACAAGTGTGGGTAGACATGGAACCTATGACCCAACAATCACCTCTTAATCTGTATGATGCAGTGAGCTTGAACATACAATCAGGGTGGACACACTTTATCTTGTACCTTTATGGGTTTACACGGTCCACCTTAAAATCGACCGAGTTGAGCATGTGGAATTTTTTTATGGCTCTGATGCATTCTTCTCTGTTACGAAACTTGTCCTTCTCTTTTAAGTTTTCATCCGACTGCATATACAGATTGAAAAATAAATCAGAAGACGGTTCATCTCCGCCCATGTTGAAGTTTGTCATGTGGGGAGGTGGTGTGTAGATCTCGTTTGCAGGAATACCAGGTATCCTATCGTCTTCGGAATCATCATTCACCATTTCATCAAACTCTAACTCGTCAACTTCTTCTTCTTTATCAACTGCATCTACCTCTGCTTGTTCGGTCTCCAAAGGATCAACCACTTGTGTCACCTGAGGCTCTCGCAGCATAATGTACAACTCAATAGAGTCGTACCCAGAATAAACATGACTGGAAAACATATTCTGAATATCCTCGTCATCTTGAACCTCAACCTTATAAAATATTATTTGGTTGTTACCAAAAAAAACGGGATTCTGATAAAATATTTGTGTCACCGGGCCTCGTCCAAGTTTGGCCTTTAATCGTTTTTTGAAGTACGAGAAATTGGCTTTCCCGTTTAAAAGAAATCAGATGTTGTCTGTGTCTCTAAACAAAAACCCAGAGGTGGGACAAATGTATGTCTCACCGTTGAAATGTGCACTGATGACATATTGGGGTGCAGAGGCCATTGTGTATGGTTGTTTGAAGGTTTGAAGCTTTGAAGGTTTGAAGCTTTGAAGGTTTGAAATTTATGAGTTATTCGAAGATTTGTATGTTTGATTGTTTGAAGGTTTAAAGGTTTGATTGTTTGAAGGTTTGATTGTTTGAAGGTTTGATTGTTTGAAGGTTTGACAGATTAAGTGAATCAGTGTTTTGATAAATGTAAGACTAAATAGGTCATACTGAATTTGAATTAACTAAGGTTGTAACCTCCAAGGCTGCCACCTAGCCTACGCCTACTCTGCACCTACACTGTAACCTGTAAGTATCCTCCCATCACCTCCAATAGTGTTACATGCATTCAGGCATGGCTTCTCCAAGGCTGTCACCTAGCCTGCACCTACTTTGCAACCCATGCCACCTCTTATTCGCCAATGGGGATGGCGACACCCATTTTTGTACTCTTTCGCCAAGTCCAATGGCGCCTCCCTTAATGTCCAATCGTGTTACATGCATGCAAAGATGCCTTCTCCAAGGCTGTCACCTAGCTTGCGCCTACTCTGCACCTACACTGTAACCTGTAAGTCTCCTCCCATCACCTCCAATAGTGTTACATGCATTCAGGCATGGCTTCTCCAAGGCTGTCACCTAGCCTGCGCCTACTCTGTAACCCATGCCACCTCTTATTCGCCAATGGGGATGGCGACACCTTTCATTTTTGTACTCTTTCGCCAAGTCCAATGGCGCCTTCCTTAATGTCCAATCGTGTTACATGCATGCAGAGGTGCCTTCTCCAAGGCTGCCACCTAGTCTGCGCCTACTCTGCACCTACACTGTAACTTGTAAGTCTCCTCTCATCACCTCTAATAGTGTTACATGCATTCAAGCATGGCTTCTCCAAGGCTGTCACCTAGCCTACGCCTACTCTGCAACCCATGCCACCTCTTATTCGCCAATGGGGATGGCGACACCTTTCATTTTTGTACTCTTTCGCCAAGTCCAATGGCGCCTCCCTTAATGTCCAATCGTGTTACATGCATGCAGAGATGTCTTCTCCAAGGCTGCCACCTAGCCCGCGCCTTCACTGCAAGAGTGACACTTATCATGCATGCATGCACCAACTACCACCTAACTTACTCTATGAAATTTTTTTGCCTATAAATACAGAGCATAACATACTTCTCTTGCACCCACAATCGTCTCACTCTCTGCTACAAAGTCTTTCATAATCTCTTACAATTTCTAAGTCTTTCATAATCTCAGGAATTTTCAACAATGGCTCTTCTCACAGAGGCACAAGGGACAACATTGCAGCATTTATAAGTTTCTTTTATAGTTATACATTTTTTATACTTCTGGTAATGCTTTATTCATCTTACTTAATCTTACACCTTTACATTATTAACTCAGGATACCAAAAGATTCAGAATCCGGTCTCACAACTACCTGGCTCCCGACCCATTTATCGTACCATATCTGGAATACGCAGGTCTCGGACATGTTATAAAGATCTCCAACTGCACAATTGATTCAAAGTTCATACTTGCAATGTTGGAAAGGTGGAGACCAGAGACCCATATATTTCACCTACCAATAGGTGAATGTACCGTCACGCTAGAGGATGTGTACATGTTACTGGGTCTCCCTATCGACGGTAAGGCCGTTAACGGGTCGGTTCAACAACCCAATTCTCTGTGTGAAGAATTGTTGGGCAGGGATATGGTTGAAGGTGGTGGTGCGAGAGGTCAGGGTATACTACTAACTGAGCTTAAAAATCACTATGCAACTTTGGAATTAAACGAAAATTCCTCCGAGCAAGACAGGGTAATAAAAGCTAGAACTTATCTAATGATACTATTTGGAACCTTTTATTTTCCGGAAGTACGGGAAATAGTGTAAATTTTATGTATTTAAATTTACTTAGAGATTTCAAAAAAACTAGAAAGTATAGTTGGGGTTCTGCTGTTTTAGCCCACCTATACAGTTCCTTGTGAAAAAATGCAATCAAGGAAAAATGTACATTTTATGGCTGCGCTTTTTTACTTCAAGCCTGGGGTTGGTGGAGGATGGAGTCCCTAAACCCCGTCAACAACAACAGATTCGTTTTCCCGTACGCAACAAAGTAAGTCATCAAGTTATATCATTTATTACTGTTCATCTCTTCACCAAATATATGCTAAAAATAAAATATTTTTCATTTCCTTTAGGTATTGCATGAGGGGTATGGATTATGGCAAGAATCTAAGATTCAATGTCGCACTATACCGCAATCTATTGGATCACCTAGGCCCGGATGATGTACGTCGTACCTTTCAACTTTTCTACTTTTAAATTATTTATATATTACATTTTCATTAACCTGATTTAATTTTATATGCAGTTTTTCTGGAGAACATATTTGGGTTTGGGCCATGAACCAAACCCCGAGGATGCAGTAATTTGGAGCGCCAAGACTGCAATCATACGGTTCAATATTGTGGAGATGCACCATAGCGACCGTGTGAAGATGCAGTTCGGAATGCATCAAGAGATACCCAGTGATCCGATTTGTTTGTCCCCGTGGCATCTCAAAAGGGTCTACGCCCAGTGGGGTCTTACCAACTGGAAAGACTTTGCTCCAGAATGGTGTAAGATGTGGCAGAGGCGTCACCGACATGTCTTGCAATTCCCAGTTTTCCTCAATCATGGTAATATGTGACACACGAATCAGTATTTATCTTGGTACAGGTCGGTTAGTAACCCTGAAATGCACGTGTCTCATCCAAGGTATTTGGTTGACCCACAAATACAATGGGCACAACCCTCGTTTCCCCAACAACAAACTCAACACACATCAACCTCCCACCAACCCCCCAGACGAAACAGAATCACAAACACCCAACCACAGTCGCCACCACAACACAATTACACCCAAATGCCCCACAACCAACCACAATCACCACCTCAGTACCAATACCCCCATATTCCTCACACCCAACCGCAATTCCAATCACAATACCAACACACCCGCATACCCCACACACAATTTCAGTCTTCTGTATATCCCAATATGGGCCCCTCAACATCCAGCCTTAGCCCTGATTTGGGAATGTCGGAAGATTATGAACCAACCGACCCAACTTACCATCAACCACAATATCACCAAACCACCCAACATCCTCAATATCAAACACCCCAAGATCCATTTCATTTCTACCCCCCGTACTCAGACGATCAATGCTACAGACCCACCATGGAACCCCACCCAGCGCCAACACGACCAAACTTTGAGGGTATGGGTAACCGACTGTACCAAAGAGGATCTTCTAGATATGGAGATCTGATTAATTTCATGGATCCGGAACGCATTGACTTCGCTGGGCCATCGACCTTGCCACAGCAGGAAACGCGACGACACCCAGCACGGGAAAGGCGAGAACGGGGATGCGGAACTGGGGGTCATTACCAGGTTCCGGGGGACCACTGATTAATCTGTTTTTTTTTAATCTGTATTTTTTTATGTAATACTTATGAGTGTAATCATTTTTTGTAAATAAAAAGTCAATTTTCTTGATCCTATATCGAATACGCAACGCACTGGATTGAAAAAAAATGCAAAAATTGCCCTAGAAATGCACTAAGGCCCCATCTCACTTGGCTTAGGGCAAGCCCTAAGCACCTAGGCGCCGAGTGAGATGGAGCCTCCCCTTAAAAAATAGGTGTAGACGCCAAGTGAGATGACTCCTCCTTTAGGGAGTCATCTGAAATATAGTTATTTGCGTAATTTTTTCTGAAACATGGTTATTTGCGAAATATTTTTTTAATACCTAATTATTGCAAAAAAAAATCCAAATTAAGTTTCTCTGAAAATTATCTCCTCTGAATTATTAAGTTGGAAAATATTTTTTATACAAGGATAAAGATGGAAGAAAAAATTTCTCAGATGATACTTTAGAATAGAGATCAGAAAAATATCTTTATTCCACATATTTTTCGACCTCGACTATATTATTTAACTTTTATGAAATAGAAAAAAATTAAAAACAACTTAGAGAATAGAGTAATATCATCTCAACATTCCGATCTCGACTATATTATTTAACTTTTATAAAATAGAAAAAAATTAAAAATAACTTAGAAAGTGGAGAAACATCATCTCAACAATATCTGTCTGGCTATTATTATTGTTTTCAACATATATCACTGTTTTCAAAATTTATACTTTTAGTTGTCAAAGAAAAAACATGTATACTATCTTATAAATCATATATGAAGTACTAATTATTTATATTTTTAATGATTTTATGGCTCCTCCTTCAAAGGAGAGGGACAATATTTCATTTTTTTTTAATTTGTCACGTGTATTTTTTATGTGTCAACACGTAGGTAGGCAGATTAAAAATGTTATCTTAAATAAATTTGTTTGACATGACTCATATTATAGAATTATAATAAATAGATTTCAATATCAGATAACATTTTTATAGATGATGTCATACATTAAAAAGAATGTCTATTTCCCACTCTAATGTAATACTCATACTATAAAAGTCTTAAATTAATCTTACTCGATTGCAATAATAGATTATGTATTTTAGGTTTTTTTTTTCCAACATTGTGTATTCGTCTTTTTATTATAATATTTTATTTTTTATTTTTAAAAAAGAGACTATATACTTTCTTGTTATTTTTCAATAAAAAATCCAACAATATTGTTGACCGTGAAAATTATTATTTATTAAATGAATTCAATGATTAATTTATGAATCGAATTCAAATATTTTAGGTTCTAAACCTATAAGTTTAAATTTTATTTTTAATAGATATTTTGCAAACAAAATTCACTAGCATAAAAGTGGTTTTTACCTCATTTGAAAAAGAAAATTTATTTCGGTTTAGGAGTGAGGTAATCATGGTATTATGAAAATGCGTCACTTTTTAATTCGAACTAGTGGTCAAGGAAAAAAACTAGAAAACGGGCTACTTTTCCCTTATGTTAGAGTTTCTAATGGTAGAAAAAAATAACACCGTGGTTCAATTTTCAACAACAATATTTTTTTATTTTTAAAATGAAAAACACACAATACTTTAAAGCAAACAAATGAAAAGCACAATAATGAAAAGCAATATTTTTTATTGTATTTTACCTTCAATATTTAGTATCAAGAGTCAGATTTGTTGATCAAACACTTAACATAATCCTGCAAATCTCTATATTCTCAATGTAATTAATTATGATTAGCGATGCGAATAGATAAAGGTATTATTTGGTTATTAAGATGTTTTTGAAATGATCAAAAATGGTGTTAATTAACATATAGAAGGTGCAACTACTACTAAAAAAAAATATTTTTTATGAAAATTATTTCACCTTACAATTCGTAAAACTGAGGTATATATCATATATGTGCCATGTTTTTTCTTTCTTTAAAATTATATATATTATATTATTAAATGATGTATTCTTTTGATTTTAATTTAACCGAAGGTAATTAATTAATATATATATATATATATATATATATATATATATATATATATATATATATATATATATATATATATATATATATATATATATATATATATATATATATATATATATATATATATATATATATATATATATATATATATATATATATATATATATATATATATATATATATATATATATATATATATATATATATATATATATATATATATATATATATATATATATATATATATATATATATATATATATATATATAATTTAATGATGTATTCTTTTGGTTTTAATAATAACTGAAGATAAATGTTTTTATTTTTTATTTTACGTTTTAATTAAAAAGAAAATAACATTTTTTTATTGGTTAGTCAGAAACTGAGGGTTATGCATTAACCACTTGATTCATGAAGTAACCTAGAATCCATCTTTATCATATATTTGTAAAGTAACAACACTTAAGATATTGACAACACATCAATCCACAAGGAAACCTCTACACCAATAAAAACATAAACACTATCACTCTATATATTGGACGCTTTCTTGTGAGACCCTCTATATCCAATAAGAACGCGAACACCACCATAATTTGTCATTAAAGAAGCAATGAGTATGCAACCTTGTATTTGGGATGGATTGCAAGTGTAAAAAAAAATATTGTATCCAAGTTGGTGTTCTTACGTAATATCTTATCTTTTAACTGGAATTAAATTTTATGTTATGTATCTAACTTTTTTTTATGTTATTTCAAAAATTGGACTCATGCGAAATCATTCAACTTGAAAAGCAATTGGTATGCAAAAAAATTTGGATTTATTCAAAGTGATGACGATGAATCAGATTTGTCAAAAAATTGTACTTGTAGATTGAAAAATTGAATTTGAATTTATGTGTAAACAATGTAATTTTTTTTAATTTCCCCTCAATTTTTGGAATGATACCGATAGGTATGTGGCGCTAGTTTTGAAAAATATAAAAATGATATTGTTGGGTATCGAACCTATGACTTTTTTAACTACCCCCTCGATTTCTAAATAACTGAGGGGTAAAGTGATAAGTTTTCATGACGTCGTTTGTTACCTCGTCTCTATAACTGAGGTTAAAACCCCTTCATGTCGGAGGTTATATGTGTTTTTGTGGTAGTGAACAGCTGCGCAAAGAACTACGCATAGGGAAGAGAAGACTAGAGATTTCAAAGCTTTATAACTAATTTATCAATATCATGATGCTAATAACTTTGAGAAGGTTAATGATTACACATTCTCAAAGGAAGATTGGGAAATTTTGTAGAAAATCTATGCAAAATCTAATAAATTAAAGATGGTGAGGTTACAAACTCACAAGATATGGGTGGAATTAATTCACATAAAAGGGAAGGAAGCTATTAGTAAATTTACCACAAGAATCACAAGAATGGTGAATCAAGTGAAAGCATGTGGAGAAACAATCACTGAGAAGCATGTGGTTTGTAAAATCTTGAGATCTTTAACATTAAGACTCAATAACGTAATGGTTGAAATTGAAGAGTTTGAGGATTTTTCAACCATGATTAAAGAAGAATTGCAAAGTTCTCTTGAGGCTCATGAGAAGAGAATGGAGAAGAGGAATTTTGATAAGGAAACAATTGAGATTGCTTTACATACCCGTTTCGTTGGATAAGACATTAATATGGAGGGAAAGTGGTCCATGAATAGAGGTAGAGGAAACTATGAGAACAATGGTGGAAGAAACTCACAAAGTTCCCACAATCCAGCATTCCAAAAAGGTGAAAGCAGCTACAAAAGAGGTTGTAGATCAAGTAATTAAAAAGGTGGCAGCAATAGAGTAAGAGGAGGAATAAAGAAAGATGATAATAGAAATGTTCAAGGCTACAATTGTCAAAAGCTTGTACATTTTGCTCGCGAATGTAACGCCAACAAGAATTATTCACAAGAAGTTGAAGAAAAGTTTGCAAGGCAAGAGGATGTTGAGAGTATATTATTGATGTTGATGACTGAAGTAGAAAATAACATAGGATGTAGTAGTAATCGGTTACACTCTGCTAGTAACTGGTTACCACCAATCAAAAATGTGAAGGTAACTGTAAGAGAAGATGCAGGAGGCAACGGCCAATGGTACCTTGACTCCATGTGTTCAACGCAAGTGACGGGAAGGAACGATTGGTTTGTAAAATTCAATAAAGTATGAATAATAATGTAAAATTCACGGATGACGATGTTATAACCGGTTTTAAAATGAGAGTCGTCACCCTTAATTTTTATCTTTAGGAAGGGAATATAAAGGATAACCTTAAAATGGTCAGAGATTCTAAGTTGTTGACTCGTTTTAGACGAAGGAAATGTGTTAGGAACCCCTCATCTACCTTGTTCACAAGGATACTAGGGTTTAGAATTACAATTTAGGAAATATGGTTTTAATTTTAATTAGGGGAACTCGCCACGATTTTAGTCGTATGCCTATGTATCCTCTTATGAGGAATCAGAGTCTCAATTTGTAGTTTGTAGGAGTTTGTGTTTTTTATGGGATTGTGTAGAATTACTTTTGAATTCTCCTTGAACCTTGTCTGGATTTTGTAAAAGAGTGATCGTAGACGCAATTCATAGTATATTTTAAAAGTAATTCTCCTTAGTCATTTTTTCGAAAACATCTTGGTTTTTTTATTAAGTTAGTAGAAAAATTGATTTGAATGTTAGTTAGCTATATTAAGACGTAGAGCGAGAGTCTGATATAGTCTCCTTATCACGTGGCCAGATATTGGCCACGTGTCGCTCGCTGATGTAATAATTTGTGAGTTGTGTGGATTTTAATTGTTTGATTTTGAATAATAAACTGGTAAACGATGTGTCGACCGATTTAATTACTCAAAGATGGACATCCTATTATTTATAGAATGTTTGAATTAATTATTTTTAAAAAAATGTGAGATTTATGAACAACTAAATTAATATATCTAAAAAAAATTAAAGGTATATTTTTTGTGTTTTTATATTTTATAGGGTTAATACCTATTTTCACCCCTGACATATGGGGTGTATTTGAAAAACCCCCCTGCCAAAAAAAAAGTTCCAATTGTTACCTTGACAAATTTTAAAAGTTTCAGTTTTTACCTTGAGGATGCCATTTCACCTAAAAGGCTAATGTGGCTTATATTTTTGTTACATTTGTAAGTTTTTGTTATGCCATGTCACACAATACCAAATAAAATGTCCAGAATGCCCTTTCTACATTTTTCTTAAAATCCCAAATTATTTGGCAAATGCTATGTTTCAATTCAGACCCTCCAAATTAGGGCGCAACCATCTTCATCTCAGCAACCCAACTTTTGCTTTCCTCTTCATCTTTAAGTTTTCTTTGATTTCATAAACATGAGTTAACCAAATTGTTCTACTTCAAGCTTATCTTCAAATGGTAGAGTAACTCCCAAATGCGGCCACAATGTCTCCATGAAGTTATTTGTTTCAAAATCGGTTGCAAATCCCGGGAGAAAATACTGGAAGTGTAAGTTCTGGGGTAAAGGAGATGACTGCGACGCATTTGTTTGGGATGATGAATTTTCTGATGATTTCGGTGATAACGGCCATTCGGATGTAGTTTCAGTAGAACTGATGAGCAAACTGGAGAGAGATATCGCACTGAAGATGGAAGCCATGGAGAAAAAAATGGATGAGTTAAAAAAGAAGCTGAATTATGTTTTAGTTGGGTTTATTTGTCTTTTGGTTCATTTCTTACTTAGTTCATGTAAAAATTCATGAAGTTGTGGCTTATGTTCTAGGAAGTTGTAACCTATGTAAAATTTAGTTCATGAATTATATTTCTTTGTTATGGAATATGGAATATATTACTCTCATGAGTTTTGGTTAGTTGAGTTATGGAATATGGAATATATTTCTTTCTTATGGTTTCTTATGGAATATATTTGCTTTAGTCTGTTCTGATATATTGTTAAGTAAAACTGTTTTGGAATATTTTGGAAATCTGTTCTGATATTTTGGAAATCTGTTCTTAAGCAATTCTGTTGAGTAATTCTGTTGTACAAAATCTGTTGTTAAGCAAATCTGTTGTTAAGTAATTCTGTTCTTAAGCAAATCTGTTGTACAAAATGACAATAACATAGTTAAGCCAATTTGTTGTGATACATAGTCAAGCAAATCTGTTGTACAAAATGACTTTAACATTGTTAAGCAAATCTGTTGTGATACATAGTCAAGCAAATCTGTTGTACAAAATGACTTTAACATTGTTAAGCAAATCTGTTGTGATACATAGTCAAGCAAATCTGTTGTACAAAATGACTTTAACATTGTTAAGCAAATCTGTTGTGATACATAGTCAAGTACATATGTGATACAAAATGACTTTAACATTGTCAAGCAAATCTGTTGTGATACATAGTCAAGTACATCTATGATACAAAATGACAATAACATGATACATAACTTAAGCCAAGCCTGTTCTGATAATAAGTCAAAGTAACAAAATGACACAGGAAACTTTCAAATTGAATTTTACAAAATAGCACACTATGTGCACAACTACTGATCAATGCCCTTCCTCTTCTTCCTTGATATCTTCTTTGAGGTACTACCACCAGTTTCTTCACCTATGGTCAAAGGTGCATCAGGTATTGACCCAGGCCCACCATGTCTTTTGGCATTCCTCACTTCCTTCAATCTTTCACTGACTCTCTTTCTTGATCGCTTCCAAGGCACGACCACGACCTTTTTCTTAGCTGAAGGTTTTTTGACATTAGTAGCAGTAGGGTCAGGTTGCATTGCAGCAGGTTGTGAATCATGTGTTGGGGGAGGTTGCATTGCAGCAGGTTGTGATTCATGTGTTGGGGGAGGTTGCATAGCAGTAGGTTGTGTGGGATTGTCAACTTGTGATTGTTGTTCTTCATAAAGATCCATCATATTATTCAGCAATGCATCCATCTCTGGGCCTTCATCCACAGTTCCACCTCCAGTTTCAGTTGTATCAACATTTGCATCCATCTCTGGGCCTTCATCCACAGTTCCACCTCCAATTGCAGTTGTATCAACATTTGCATCCATCTCTGGGTCTTCATCCACAGTTCCACCTCCAGTTGCAGTTGTATCAACATTTTCATCCATCTCTGGGTCTTCATCCACAGTTCCACCTCCAGTTGCAGTTGTATCAACATTTGCATCCATCTCTGGGCCTTTATCCACAGTCCCATCAGATTTTTTTGACACTTTGGTCCTGGGTGTCTTTCTCTGCATTATTCAGAAACAGATATAAATAAAGACATTTCAATATGCTGAACTCAATATTATTCAGTAACAGATTCATGAACACAATACCTTTCTCTTTAGTGCATTAGGATCTTGCTCCTTAGCTTGACACTTCCTAGAATTATGGCCAAATTTGTCACAATGCGTGCATCTATATGCTACACCTACCCTCCTCATCCTTGAACCATTCTCATCCAACTCTCTAAACCTCAGTTTCTTAGGCCTTCCAGGTCCCTTCTTGTATTGTGGTGGCAACAATTCTTCAGCATCCACAGTTGGCCACATGTCCATGCCATTTATTGGACTAACATTGTTTTCATAACATGCCCTGTAAGCTTCTCTCATGTAACAAGGGTCAACATATTTCTCAGGATCTAAGTTTTGATACTGTAATGCAGAAACAACATGCCTACAAGGTATGCCCACAAGATCCCAAAAACAACAAGTACAGGTTTTTTTCCCAATATCAACAACAAACTGCAATCCATTATATGGGTGATGGACTTGCCACAAATCACCACTGCTCCATGTAGGCAGCCATTCTCCACTAAGATATGTTTCCTTATCAAGCCTTTTCCTAGGATTAGGCATGACATTATGCTTCCACTTATCAAGCTTAACAACACTATTAGCAATCCTATTCATCACGTAGTTCCTAATCCATTCTACCATAGTGAGTATTGGCTTATACCTAGCTTGTAATATTGTACTATTGAAAGATTCACTCAAGTTATTCATCAAAACATCACACTTAGGGTAAAATGAAAATGAATGCTTACACCATAGTTTTGTTGGCACTCCCATCAGCCATTCCCATGCCTTCTTATCAATTTGTTTAAGCTGATTCATCTTCTTCTCCCAAGCCTGGAAGTAAGTAACCTTTGCATCCCCCAATAACAGGTCTCTAATGGCAGCTCCCCCTCCAAATTTCTTCTTGAAATTTGCATACAGGTGTCTGAGGCAGACCCTGTGTTCAACTTGCTGATGCATTTCCTCAAAGACACTAACAAGTCCCTAAAAACAGCAAGACAACAGAAAAAAGCATGTACATTAGCAACTTATATATTCCTCATAAATGTTGAACATTAGCAACAGAACAAGGCATGTAACATTAGCAGCAGGTTCTGATAAATGTCGAACATTAGCACCAGAATTAAGTAGTGCATATAGGGAAATAAACCAGAAATTAGTGCACTTTGTATAAACCAGAATTAGTGCACTTTGTATAAACCAGAACTATGTCACAAAGGTAATAGTGCATATTAGTGCAGAATTAGACATACTTCAGTACCAGAATTAAGACATACTACAGTAGCAGAATTAGTGCATATTAGTGCAGAATTAGTGCATGTTTCATAAATGTGAATAACAAAGGTAATTAGTGCATATTTGTACCTTTTGTTGGTCTGAAATAAAAACATACTTTCTCTCTTCTCCAATGTCTTCCATTAGCAATTACATAAACCATCTCCAGCTCTCTTTTGTCTCAGTCTCCACCACACCAAATGCCAAAGGATAATATTGGTCATTCGGGTCCCTTGCTACATCAATTAACAACTGACCTCCATATTATGTCTTAAGATGACACCCATCTACCCCTATAAATGGTCTACAACCCTTGGTAAACCCTTTCTTGCATCCATCAAAACAGAAGTAAAATCTACCAAATCTTAGTGGTAGTGTTGGATGTGGTCTCTCAGTATTTAGTTTGACAGTGTTCCCAGCACAATGTTTTCTCAACTCAGCTGCATATCTCCATAACATGTTATACTGTTCCTTTGCATCACCTTCAATTATTTCTTCAGCCATAGCTTTTGCTCTCCAAGCTTTCCCTTTGGTAATGCCCACTGAATATTTCTGTCTAAGCTCAGACATAATTTCAGACAGTTTAACTTTCCCTTGTGACTTCCTCTTTTCAACCACTAACTTAGAGACCCACTTGGAATTGGCAGACTTGTTATTTAATACCCTTGCACATGTGTGGGTCCCCACCCAAGTCTTTATCTGGTAAGTGAGGCTACCTCCCACTTTGCTACACAATGCCAAAAACCCACATTTACTCTTACACTCAACCCTAACCCTACAACTCTCATTCTTAACAAACCTTATTTCTCTACCATTTAATACTTACCAATCCCTGATAGCATCTTTAAATTCAGAAAGAGAAATGAACTCCATACCTAATTTGAATTGAAAGTCTTTGTTAAGCAGCTCTGATCTGAACTTCTCATACTTTGGCTTGGAAGGTTTGTCATCCATGTCACTTTCATCAGCATCTGAACTTTCAAGTTCCTCACTAGCATAATCCACATCTTCACATTTCCTTGTATCCCTCTTTGAACAAGATCCTAAGACACTTTTGGGCACCAAAACACTGACCTTGTCCCTTTTGCTCTTTTCTTTCATCTTTTTGGGATCCTTGGATGCACAACGCTTGAATCTAAATGATTTCCCTTCTATCTCCACCCTATTCCCACTAACTGGAACAGCTACCTCCACTTGTTCAAATTGCTCTTCTTCTACGTCAATTACTCTTTCCTCTTCACTGTCATTGAAACATTGGCTTGCATCAACATAGTCACAAGTACTATCATCTCCACTAGAGGTGCTAAAGTCATCAACATTATGTACCAGAACCTTGGTCATCATGTCTTCTACACCATGCTCTACCCAAAGATCGCCGTGAACCCTACAAGACATACAATGCTTATCAACTTCTACAGCTCCTGCATCATCAACAACATTTGTAAACCCTTCATCCGTTTGCGAAATCTTTCTCCATAGCCTAAAACCTTCATAACCCCAATCTTTAACCAGACTAACAGCTTCAAAAAAGCTCCATTTATCTTCGTCCTGACCTTCAACAGTAGTCTCACTACCTCCTCTATAATACGTATGGCCGTCTTGCACGAAACTTCCACCATGATGAAACACTAAATTAAGCACACCCATTTGCAAGGATGAAGAACCCTAATCGCAGGGTCTGAATTGAAACTGGCTTTCTTTGTAAAATAATTTTGCAAACAAATGAAGATGGATGGCTGCGCCCTAATTTGGAGGGTCTGAATTGAAACATAACATTTGCCAAATAATTTGGGATTTTAAGAAAAGGGCATTCTGGACATTTTATTTGGTATTGTGTGACATGGCATAACAAAAACTTACAAATGTAACAAAAATATAAGCCACATCAGCCTTTTAGGTGATGTGGCATCATCAAGGTAAAAACTGAAACTTTTAAAATTTGTCAAGGTAACAATTGGAACTTTCTTTTTGGCAGGGGGGTTTTTCAAATACACCCCATATGTCAGGGGTGAAAATAGGTATTAACCCTATTTTATATCATTTTTAGAGTTTTAATAGAAAATTAGAATAAATTACCTAAATTAGTGTAATATGGTTAGTCTAATAACTAAATTAATTAATAAATTTACACTAAATAAGTGAGGGTGCAAATGAGAATATAAGGTCCAAAGTCCATATTATATATGCAAATTCTAAATATTATAACTAATAAATAACAATATAAGTAATGAGAGAGAGAAAATAGAAACTAAAGTAATAGAGAAAATTTGAAGATCTCACGTTCTTATTTTCTTTAAAAGGGCAAATTATGATAAAAAGTAAATTATGATATAAAAGAATAGTAAATAGGATTTTGACCTTTTCAAAATGGAAAGGATTAATTTCCATAAATTTGGACTCTTTCTCTGAAAATAAAATGTTTCGTTGTGTATTGTTCTTCTGATTTTTCTTTTCCTGCAAAAAAGTTTATCGTACAGCTTCATGAAATGTTAGTGAAGTTTGACTTTAAAACAGATTAAACAACACTTAATCAAAATAAGAGAAATAATTTTCTTTACTATTGAACAAGTATTTTTTTTCTAGACTCAAATGAAAATTTGTTTGTGAGATTGCAGGTTTAGACAGTGACTTTTGTCAAATGTTGTAATGGTAATTGTTTGGTAGAATTTGTTTATGAGAGTTTAAGGATTTGGTTTTGTGAGGATTTTTGTGTGGTAGTTTACATGGTAGTGAAGGTGAGTGGCCTTGGTATAGAGAATGTAAGAGATTTGTAAGTATATCTATTGTTAAAATTTATACGTGGCTATTGATGAAAAAATATTTTCTTTTTATTTGATTGAAAAATATAATTTTACGGTGATAATTGTTAACAAAAAGAAAAGCAGTGTTAGATAATCATCATACAGTACGAACATAAAATAACAAAGAAAACTAAAGAGATTTGGTATAGAAACAATGTTTGGAAAATTGTTGAAAAGGAAAATTACTAACAATTAGAAGAAGAGGATATTTTGTTAGTGGTTCCTAAAAATTATTAGTAATTCATTAACAAAAAAATCATAAAAATAAAATTTTAACAAAGGAACCATCAGGAAGATCATCATCTGGTTATAACAATAAACCAATTAAAAAATAAAATTGAAAAGGATGGCCTCATATTTAATCATTGGTAAAAAATTGCAAATGATTTTGAAAATGCTTTAGAAAAAAGAAATTGCAAAAGAGTAGTGAAAAATAGTGAGAAGGTGAATGCGTGATTTGTGAAATTGTAAATTCGTGAATTTTGTGGGTTTCTGGTAGAATTGTTGATGAAAATTGTGAGAAATCTTGATGGAAAATTAGGACAATAGTGAGTCCTATTTATAGAGTAAAATTAGGTTAAAAATACTTAACCAGTAAATTAGTCCAAAATAAATATAAAGTCCAAAGTCTGATCTCTAAAAAAGGAAAGAAAATTAGTAACATAAAAATAGAAGAAAAATAAAATAAAATATTGAAAGTGTGACTCAAGAGATTCAAACCCGCGACTTCATACTTGCAAACTTCATTCTTTACCAATTATGCTACCCTGTTGAAACAACCGGCTGAAAATCATCAAACAATGAAGTCGCCATTGAACGTCTTTTATCCCACGTGTAGGGAAAGGTAAACATCGAGAAAACCTGAGAAGAAAGAAGTCACGGTCTTGCGACCGAGAGATTGGGTAAGGGAGTTTGTTACGCGAGGGGGAGGTATTAGCACCTCACACGCTCATAGTACTCTATGATATCCACTCTTGTTATTCTATCTTATGGGTGTGTTTAAACTATGCTTACTGTTTACTATACTACTGAGGGGAGAATGTATGCAAAAGAAAGGAGAAAAGAATGTAGGTAAAATAAAATTATACTTGCTTAGGCCCTACCCCAATGCCTATGTATCCTTTTTGAGGAATCAGAGCTACATTAGTTTGGCTCACATGTTTTTGTTTGTTTTGTGTTTTTTATAGACAATGTTAATCCCGCCTTCTGCTGCAGCTCGACCTTTGGAGACTTATGCATTGACACAGAAGTAAATTAATCATGTCCTTACCTGAAAAAGGTTTTCTGAGAAAAGGTGCTTGGACCCACAAAAAGGTTTGAGTTGGTTTGTGTTTTATTACCTTGAAAAAGGGTTTAAGTGAGATTAACATGTTTTTGATTTTCCAAGAAAATATGTTTAGTTTTAGATGCAAGGATGCAAAAAGGGGAAGAAAAGAGTCTAAGGGAGACTAGCCTATTTCTAACCTAATGTTATCATACAATGGTAACCCTAAGTCAAGGATGAACGAAAGGGAAACGTCTACCTAATGTTAGCATGCATGGTTTATAATCTAAGGTCTAACTTGCATCCGAACGGAGCAAGTGCATCCTAAGGGAACATGGTATGTATAAGGATAAAGAAGGCAAGCCAGTAAACTCAAGAGAGCACACCTGAAGAGATCCTATATAGGTTAGCATGCTAAAGAAAGTCTAACAAAACTATCCTATAGGGAACATGCAATGAGAGCGAAGTCGTGATCTCCATTTCTAAATTGAGTGACTCATCGATCAACAAGAAATAAAGGGAAGTGATAAAATCCTAAGGGAGCATGCACCGAGAGTGAAGTCGTGATCTCAATTTCTAAATTGAGTGACTCATCGATCAACAACCAAGGAAACAAACACAAGCACAACACATATAGAAAATGAAGTGCAGATTGCCTGCTACAGGTCTTTAAACAACGACTTCGAGCGCACGATCTTTATTTCCTACTTCTCATGGTATCTAGAAAAACGGTAAATAAATGTAGTAAAATGCGAAGAAGTACGAAGGTAGTAGCGACGACTACCAAAGTGAGTAAGTCGTTAAGAGCAGACGAAAGGAGAAGCAGGGAGTACGCGTCGAGCAAGCTTCACCAAGAAATAAACAAAGTCAAAAATAATATCCAACTAAGACAAAGGCAAACGTGTGTTGCGAATGCAACACGTAATCAGAAGTTCCTGCACCAAGCGTCATATAATATCACATGCATCAAGACAACACATAATATGATATGAATTTCTCAAGATGGTACGAAATAAGGCGTGTCGCATCAAAAGTGAGCATAAGCCGTGTGCTTCGATCGTATAACAATTTGTTATGTTACATGATCGAAAACACCAAAATATACCTTGCACAATGAACAAACGCGTCAAGAATAGCATGGCAAAGTGGCATGAAAATATGGATGAAAACAAGAAAGAAGAAGTTTTTTATTATTAGTTTTTTCATGAAAATTCCAAAAACTAAAGAATTAATTCCTAAAAAAACCATTATATTATTCTACTGTTTTTTTATTGACTTTATATTATTTTTATCGTGTATTGTATTAAAGGTTAACACAAGAATACTAAATCTAACAAAAAATTAATGAATTCATGAGGGTGCTGATCTGAGTCCAGGGGGTGTGGTAGAAACCAGGGCGTTAGGCCCAGTTAGAATAAATCCCAACCAAAAATAGTCTCATATCGGTTTTTTTGTTCTAGGCAAAAGGCTACCAAAAACTTACCAATTGGCCTAAGCACAATGTAGGATCCGGACCAGGTCCCCAAGCATCACCAATCCCATTTATTAACAATTTTCAATTATCCACAGCCTATTAAATTCCTTTTTTTATTGAATAAAACTGAAAGAGCAAATTAAACAAAAATAATGGAAGAAACATGATGGGAACACAACGTTTTGGGAGTCTAGGGTTAAAGTACATCGTGACTCTTCAGCTCCATCCAAACCTAACTCCTTCTTCCATTTTCGTTGCTGCTAACCTGCTTCTCGACCTCCACCTACACACGCCGGATACTCCATCTGTGGTCACCAACCTCACCGTTTTCATATCCATCTTCCACATCCTGTACCAAATTCCACCAATTATCACTAAATTGACCTAAACCTAACCGAAAAGGTTGAAACCTAGGCTTAGTGCAAGTGACATTAAATGCTATATATGAAGCTTCGGGACTCGATTCTTGTGGTTATACTTCTCAATGCTCCTATCTACGCGACGACATGAAGATTAAAGCAAAGGATGAAGAAACGAAGGAGTTCAGTACTTACCTATCGAGATCTTGAAGGCGAAAGAGGGAAAACCAGATGTGACGTTCCAGGTACGAAATTTATTTTTCCTCTTCTTGTTCTCGCGTTATTTCTTCTTCCGCATAATTCTTTGATTTTGTGATTTCTGAATATCGAGAAGTTGTCGTTGATGTGTGAACAGAGAGAGCACAGAGATGTAGTGTCGTTGAAGCTGAGAAATAAACTCAACGTATGGTGGAGAGTGCAGAGAAAACAAGATAGAGGAAGGTGATGATTATGGAGATGATGAAGTGAGGTTGAAGGTGGAGATTTGCAGGAAATAATGAAGATGATGAGGAAGAAGGAGATAGAATAGAGAGCTTCAGAAGTTTTCTGGTGAGTTTTTTTGTTCTCTTTTTTCTGTTATCTCTGTGAATATCAACAGTGTAATAACCGCCCAATCTCTCCATCTTTCTCCATTTTTGTTATGATCTTATCTTCTGTTAGTTGGAAGTTTGTTATATGAATTCAGTTGCGGTTATCAGGAAGTGGTTGGGATTTTGTTTATGTAGGGCAGTTAGAAAACTCGTTTTTGATAGTTGAGAGGGTGAGAGTTAGTTACAGTTTTGGCAGTTTGGGTTTTGAAACTGTATGTTAGTTAGGAAGTTTGTTGGGATTTATGTTATGGGTTGTTAGCTTGTGAGTTAGAAACAATTAGAAAATCTGTTTAGAAAAATGGTTAGGAAAAGTTTGTTAGTGAACTGGACTTGTTGAATCGGTTTGATAATGCAGTTGTTTGTGAACTATTTTGGGCTTCTTCTTAAAACTTGGACATGTCTTCTATAATGCGCGTATGCTTTGATGCCTCTGTCTACTTCAGAATCGGGCTTTGGAGGTAACCATTCTAGCTCTGCAATATTTAAATATTCTGTTCAGATTTGGACTATTTTTTATTAACTGTTTGTTAAAACCTTGGGAATTCGGTTAGGATCCGTTTTTGTTATTTCTGCTGGATGTTTCTATTTTTCTTTTTATTACCACCCGTGTAAAAAATTCCCAATGCCAACCCTTTGACCAATTTCGAAGCAGTAAAATAAGTGACTGATTCCCGATGATATTCTTTGGATTTGTAGGTCGATGTTTATTTGTCCACATCACATTAGGATGAACAGTAGCAACTTTAAGCTTCACTTTGTTGGAAAGTGAGCATGAAGACAAAGAGGCCTTTGTTTCTACTTTCTGTTTACCTTGGGTTTTGGTAAACAACCGCTGATCCTCCAAATGGTTACTTATTTGGTTACTCGCAGGATCGATCAGATTGATCCTATGGACATAGGTTGATTTTGAAGTTTGATTAAGGTGGATAAGGCTTTAAGTAAAATGTTTCAAGTAAATTGCATAAAGGAAAGGCTTGGTAAAATAAACAAGGCTTTAAAGTAAAGGTTCGACAGGAATTTAAAGGAGAAAAGCAAGTAAAATACTGGAAAAGTAAATGACTTTAATTGATAAAATTGGTGTTTCACACATACATTTCTCAACAATTCTTTCGCTCACACTGGGTACTTGAATCTAAATGAGTGACTATGTATCTATTTGTGAACACACGCGAGAAACTACATGTCTACTCCTATTTATACTAAAACATTCCAAGTAACCGTCGGGCAGTTACACTGCTTCGAGATCAAGCCACTTGGCACGTTCTCCATGCTCGACGCTCCAGATCCTTGCACGTTTGCACGTAGTAACTGCTGGAAACCGTTTTCCCTCCAAAGCTTTGAATTTCAAACTGCTCCACTCTAGACCATCGAACACTTTCATCAAGAAACGTCTTCGACAAAAACTCCTTCGACGTCGAAGGCAATCAGCCTTCTTCCTTGGAAGAAATCTTCTAAGTATTTTGCCATCTTTCGACGGGCACTTCGACAGGCTTAGCCAGTCGAAAGCATCTTTCAGCTTTTAATGGCTGCCATCAATCAAAACAAAGGTGTCGAATTTAGGAGCCAACAAATTGCCCCCCAAGAATGCCTTATTTCGACTCTGAAAGAAAAAGGCATTCTTTGAAAACGCCATTCGACACCTGTTTTTCCACGCTTAGTCACAAGTTAACTTGTGCACTTTTTGTTGCTTTTTACCAACTATTGGCAATCCCAAGAAACCATCATTGATTTGATCCTAGGACGTCACTTTCAGTACGGCGTGCAGTACCAAACGTCACTTCAGAATTTGTCATTATGACAAATCCCAAAAACGAGGACGCACGCTGCGTCTCTCTGTTTCTGCAGAAACGGCCAAAACAACAGGATGCTGCCACGCGTCCCACTAATTCCTGCAGCATTAAATGACATTTAATGTCCTCGTTATTGGGAATTTCTCCCACTACTATAAATAGTAGTGAATATCCCATTATGGGACTTTTTACGCAAACTAGCCCTCAAACTCCCTTGCTTTCGTACAAACTTGCTCTCTTTGCAGAAAAATTCTTCCTTTTTCACTTCATCTTCATCCTCAACAATGGCCTCTGCTTCCACTGCCCCCAAGACTAACGCACCAACTGAACAACTCGTTAAACCCAAGGTCTTTGGTACTGCTCCGGTAGTGAACTCTACAGGGAAACGAAGGGTTCCTGAACCTTCTGACATCTCCGTTCGCGATGCTTACTCGCGTCACTTGATGATCCCGGTTGGATACTCCAACCAGATCTTCGCAATGTCTGGCCCCATGAACCCAAGCATCTCTGAAGCTCTGAAGATCAAGAGCTATTTCCCCATCTTCGAGAAACTCAAGCCAGTAGCATGCGCAAAGAAGGACGCAGAAGACAACGAAGACCCTACACGCGAGAAAATCGACCTCCGTTTCTTCAACAGAAGTGTTAGGGTCTTCAGGTCCTGCCCTAATCTGACCTCTGACTATGTTGCTTGGCTAACAAAGTTGGAGAAACACCAAACTCCAGTCTGGAAGGAAATGGGAATCTTTGACCTAGTAATGTTGTCGAAGACAGGCTTAAACTACTCCCCAGAGATGCTTATAGCTTCGCTATTGTTTTGGGATTACTCTCACTTCACCTTTCACCTTCCATGTGGGATGTTAACCCCCACACTCTTCGACGTAGCGGCCATCACTGGCCTTCGACCAACCGGAGATTACTTCGACCCGGAAGAGATGTCGGAGGACCAAATTGGCTTCTCTGAGACCAAGCCAACATACACCACCTTTATCAACCATTATCACGACAGGTCGACGGATACAATGTCGGATGTCGAACACATAGCGTTTCTAGCCTTATGGCTAACTCGCTTTGTGTTTTGCTCGAAGTCTCTACAAGTGACCAAAAAGATGGTCACTCTTGCCACCCAACTGCATCACCGCCAAAACATCTGTTTGGCAGAACTAATTCTGGCCAGTCTCTATGACTCAATCAGCAATGGGGTTACTCTCTTGAAACATATCGAAGATAGGGCCAGTTTGCTACTCGCTGGGCCTTTCTGGCTACTTCAACTGTGGCTCAACGCCACTTTCGAATCTTTCTTACCCAAGAAGATTCAGATAAATGAACAAGCCCCAACGATAGCTAATAGACGTATCGAAGGAATTAGGCTGGCTCTACTGACACCTGTGGAAGATGGGCTAGAGTTTCAACAAACCTTCACTAACTTCGTTCTGATGTTCGCTCGAAGGAAGGAATTTGTTTCAACTATGGCTCCATTTGCTCAACGGAGGGTAGGGCCAGCATGGTTCACAAGGCCACATCCAAAGGAGTCGAGTGGTCCCAATGTCGATGAGCACACTGTACTTTGGGAGGCGTTCCTGACACCCAGGATCATGCCTCTTCGATTTAAGAGTTCTAAGACTCATTTGAGTCTGCTTGCCTATCAACCAAATCTGGTATCTCGCCAGTTTGGTATCATCCAAACCCTGCCTTCTCCTATTTTTCAAAGAGAGAAGTCAATGTTGTACTTCTGCAACGATTATACAGAAGAAGCTGCCATCAAGCATATCGGAAGATATGCTGGTCGAACAATCCTCTCGCTGTTTGACTACCAGCTTAATTTCCTTTGCTCACCATCCTTTGAGGAGTGGTGGAGAAGCTATTACGCTGAGTACTTCTTCGACGAGAAGGACTTTATGGCAGAGTTGCAGAAGTCTTTTGTCCTTGTGTTGGACAAAGTAAAGAAATGTAAGTTCATGCTCTCACATTACTTTTTATCTTTCTCTTCGACTGTTAGCCTGTTAACTTTCCTTTTCGCTTTCAGTTGTTCGAAAACCCTTAGCCAAGAAGGCTACAGAAGGCCCACAAGGAGGAGTCCCTTCGACAAAACCTCCACCGCCGGCGAAGACTATAGCGCCGGCGAAGACAACAGGCAACCAACAGGGGGAAGGCTCTTCGAGGAGGCCTCCTGCATCGGTAACCAGATTTTCTTCATTTTTCTTCTGGATTTCGATTTTTTATTTTCGATGTAATTATTCAATCGAATTCCTATTGGTTTTCTAGGCCCCTTCGCCCAAGAAAAGGGCAGCATTGGTGGTCGAATCGGGGAGTGATGACGAAAGTGATTCCCCTCCTGCTCCCTTAAAGAGGCGAAAGTTAACAAAGGACGCTTCTGTTTCTACTCCTGCCCCTGAAGGTCGAACCGTCAGAATAAAGGTCGCTGTGAGAAAGCCTAGGCCACCTGCAGTGATCATCGAGGAGCCAACTGAGGAGGAACTGAACGCTCTTCTTACCAAGCCTGTCGAAAGTGACAATTCCAGCCCTGGGGCTGAAGTTAATCCACAGGTAATCTATTTTAGGCATAGATACCAGTATTCGATTGTATCTCTTTCGACATCTGAAGATTTGTCTTCTTTCTCCTTTCCAGGACACTACTGAAAGTTCCCCACCAAGGACTTCAGAAACTCTAGAATCTGCTGACCTTAGCAGGCCTCAGGAAAAAGATTTGGGCAATGACGAAGCCCACACTGAGAATGAGGCCAATGCTGAAACAGTGGAGAAGACAACAGAAGAACCTATGGTGGAGGAAACACAGCCAGAAACGGTTCCTGTGGTGGACTTGTTATCAGAAGAGAATCCTGAAGGAAGAGACCAAGGCGATGGCGAAGAGAATCAAGATGCTGTTGACGAAGAGCACCAAGGTGGTACTGGCGAAGAACACCAGGGTGACGCTAGCGAAGAGCCACAAAATGACGCTGGCGAAGGACCCCAAGGTGATGTTAACGAAGAACCACAAGTCGACGCTAGTACCGCCTCAGTCCAAGTCGAAGAGCAACCAAACGAGGCACTCAGCATTCAACAGCCTCAAGCCCAAGATAATACTATGGCAAGGGTCACCTCCTCAAAGCACAGGTCAAAAGAAGACTTGGAAATCTTGAAACAAACTGACCCTGTCAGCTACCTCAATGCCATCATCGAGAGTAAGAGTTCTTCTGACACTAGTCAGGAAATTCCTACCCTGTCGGGGAAATCTACTGAAACTTCTCCTCTTGATGATGCGTTGGCGAAGGTTAAGGCCCAGTTCTTCAAGAGAGATTTAATGAAGACTTTAGAGGGGGACCCCACTGCTCCATCATGCTTAAAAGAGGTTTTGAATGCTGTTGATTTCGAAGCTGTAGCCCCAGAAATCTCAGACTTAATCATGGAATTACATTCTATGATTGATCAAGTCTCAGCGGACTACAGGCGCCAACGAGGTTTTAACAGTCAGCTCGAAGTGCTGCATGGCAAAAGCTCATCCGCGTGGACTGCTGTCTCAGATTCGACTTCTCGAATTGCCGAGTTGTCGAAACAGAAAGCGTCTGCACAGGAAAGGGTCGATGCTATTGAGCGAGAGAATGTCTCCTTCCGAGCACAAATTGCAGAGATAGAGGCGAAGATAAACGCCAACACTGTACTCCAGGAGGAAATTCTTTCGACCATCCCAGACACTGAGAGCCAGACTGAGATCAAGCAAGGCCTGGAATTCGCTGAGAGGGCTCAAAGCCTCGACGCTCAAATTGCCAAACTAGTGCAGGAAAACTCTTGGTGCAAAAAGAGGTTGGAGCTGCAGTATGCCAAGTATCTTCGACTCAAGAATTCTCTTACCTTTTGATTGATTCTCTTTTATAACCATCTTCTGTAATCGTTTTCGACAACAATTGCCATCTTGGCTGAAATTAATAAAAATTTCCATTTTGGCATTTTTATGGTTAATTTAGTTTGTTATTTTATTTTTATCTCTTGAAGTATAGGCTTATATTTTTTCAAATATTTACCATTTACTCTCAAGAGCCTTTTATCACCACTTATCTCTTCGACCTCATAGGCTCCACCAGAAAAAGTTTGGATAACTCTGAAGGGTCCTTCCCATTTGGGTGACCATTTCCCCATGCTTCGATCCCGTCGATCCATGGGAAGAATTACCTTCCAAACTAAATCTTCAGGCAAAAATACCTTAGGTTTTACCTTTCTATTATAAGAGTCTTCTACTCTTTTCTTCTGAAGCCTGAGTAAGTCGAGAGCGTGTAATCTCTCTTCGTCTAAATCCACCAATTCATCTAACATCATATTCCAATAAACCTCAGAAGGAATATCATAATGCCTCTGAACTCTTGCAGATTGAAGACAAATTTCTGCTGGCAACACTGCATCATGGCCAAAAGTTAGCCTATATGGCGTTGTACCAGTGGCTTCTTTTGGGGACGTTCGACAAGCCCATAAAATCTGGTCTAACGTCTTATGCCAATTCTTTGGTTTCTTCCCAACATGTTTCTTTATCAAGCCAATCACTACTTTGTTAGCTGCTTCGACTTGACCATTCGCCTGTGCATAGTAAGGCGTGGATGTTAGGAGTTTGAAACCTGTTTCCTGAGCAAATTCTTGCATCTTTCGACCGGTGAAAACTGACCCTTGATCAGTTGTTATTGTCTCAGGAATTCCATATCTAAAGATAATGTTCTTTTGAATAAATTCAATGACATTTTCTTGGTCCACATTGACTAAAGGGACCGCTTCGATCCACTTAGTAAAATAATCAATGCCTACCAATATGTATTTCTGACTCTTTGATGATGCTGGTCGAATCTCTCCAATAAGATCCAACGCCCATCCTCGAAAGGGCCAAGGCTTCACTATCGAGTGAAGTTCGCTTGCTGGTACATGTTGGATGCCTGTATGAACTTGACACTCTTGGCAACCTTTGGCGAACTCAACACAATCTTTCAGCATAGTGGGCCAATATAGTCCTTGTCGAAACAACAACCATTTCATCTTATGGCCTGCTTGGTGAGCCCCACATGCCCCAGCATGCGTAGTCGAAAGGGCTATGTATGCTTCAGTTTCACTTAAACATTTCAGCAACACCCCTTCAGGCGTCTTCTTGAATAACTCATTACCCATGAGTACAAAACTCAACGCCCTGTATTTTGTTTTTCGTTCTGTCGGAGCTCCTGGATTTTGAAGATAGTCCACAATGGGTTTCCTCCAATCTTGATCTGACAAATTATCAATGAACGAAATCTCGAAGTTACTGTGATCAGCATATCCTAGCCTCGTCGATTCCAAATCTGATGGTGATAGACAAGTTGCTTTTATCTTCTCTCGAACTTCGATTGCTCTTTGTAGTTTCGTTTTTGAAACCTTATACCCAGATGCAATTTGTGCCAAGTCATTGGCTATTTGATTTTCGACTCTGGGTATGTGTCGAATATTGACACTTTCAAATTGTTTTAATAAACGATTTGCTATCACAAAGTACATAATGAGATTCTCTCTTATGCATTTATATTCTTTTGTGACTTGCTTGATGACTAACTCTGAGTCTCCCATTATTTCGACTCGAGTTGCCCCCAATTCCAACAATATCTCAAGGCCAGTAATTAGAGCTTCATACTCAGCCTCATTGTTCGAACAAGAACCTTCTATTTGGTACTTGAATGTTGTTGGAATTTTATCTGGAGAAATAATCAAGACTCCTACTCCTGTTCCATTTTTATGGCTGGAACCATCGAAGTAGAATTTCCAAGGTTCTATCTCCACATAATTAATATCCTCGACTTGAATTGAGTGGTCGACTATGAAGTCTGCAACCACTTGTCCTTTTACTGCCTTAAGAGGCATAAAGGTCAAGGAGTATTCAGTCAATGCTAATGCCCACTTGCCAATTCGACTATGCAAGATAGGTTTCGACAACATATATTTGAAAACATCAAAATGAGACGAAACATAAACATCAACTGGTTTTATATATTGCTTGAGTTTTGTACAAGAGAAATACAGACATAGACACAATTTTTCAACTTCGCTATATCTAGTTTCTGCATCATTCAAAACTCGACTGAGATAATAAATGGGTCTTTCGACTCCATTCTCATCCTCTTGGGCTAACATACTTCCCAGAGTTTTGTCAGATGCAGCTATGTACAATCTCATACTCCTATTGCTACAAGGAGGCACCAAAATAGGTGGCTTAGTGAGGTACCCTTTGATTTTGTCGAAGGCTTCTTGTTGCTCTTGCCCCCATTCGAACCCCTCTTTATTCAGTCGAAGTAAGGGTGAAAAGGCCTGAGCTTTCCCACTTAGGTTAGATATAAACCTTCTCAAGAAGTTTATCTTGCCTAAGAGAGATTGCAATTCCTTCTTATTCGATGGCGCTTTCGCTTCCAAAATTGCCTTCGTCTTGTTCTGATTTATTTCGATTCCTTTCTTGTGGACAACGAAACCCAAGAAATCTCCAGCTTTCACACAGAACGCACACTTCAAAGGGTTCATCTTCAGACCATGTTCTCTCATTCTTTCGAATGATTGTCGAAGGTGGTCAATGTGACTCTTCCTGGAAACAGATTTTATAACAATATCATCAATATAAACTTGCATAAAAGTGTTAATAAAATCGTGGAAGATAGTATTCATTGCTCGCTGGTACGTTGCCCCAGCGTTTTTTAGGCCAAAAGGCATCACTACCCATTCGTAAGTGCCTAAGGCCCCTGGGCATCGAAAAGCTGTTTTCGACACATCCTCTTCAGCAATGAATATTTGATTATATCCTGAATAACCATCGAGCATACTCAGGTATTCGTAGCCAGCGGCAGAATCGACTAGCATTTCCGCCACAGGCATAGGATATTCATCGAGCATCTCTCAGGCGACGCCATGGCAGCATTCAAATCTCTGAAATCTATGCACACCCTTAATGTGCCATTTTTCTTAATTACTGGCACAATATTTGCGATCCATTCGACATACCTTGTAACACGGATGAATCTGCATTTCAGAAGTCTTTCGACCTCCGTTTTGATCTTCGACAATATTTCTGGAGCGAAGCGTCTTGGATTTTGCTTGATTGGCTTCTTTCCAGGTTTGATTGGCAACTGAAGTTCTACCAATCCTCTGTCGAGACCGGGCATTTCGTCATAATCCCATGCAAAACAGTCTTTAAACTCTTTCAGCAATTGGATTACTTCCAACCTAAGTTCTGGATCAATTTTGGCGCTGATGTAAGTTGGCCTATTCTCTGATCCTTCGCCTAAGTTGATTTCTTCTAAAGGGTCTTGTGCTAACATCTTAATGTTGTTCGCCAAGGGATCCTTTTCGAAGCCCAAAGGCTCATCGTCATAGATGGCGTTGAGCCTCTGTTCCTGCATCTCATCTTGCATGATATCAGGAGGTCTTGGATCGAAATCCTTTCCTGGGCCAACAGCAGATAATTGTTGATCATTGGCCTGTGTGGCCATGTACTTTACTTCGGCTTCGAGAGCCGTTATCATCTTGGTTTCGGCCACATAAGCCGAAATTCGCTTCAGAGATTGTGACTCAGTCATTATCACTGAATTCACTTCCCCAACCAGTTGGTTGGATATCAGTTAGCCCACTGAAGTCTATGTGGGACAAGTCTTCTCTGTCCCATTGGAAACCATGCTCAGGATGCAGGTATAGGGAACAAAAGGTGTTTGGCGCTGGCGCCATGTCGAAGTCAGGAGTTGGACATGGCCCTATGTGGGCCAAGTTTTTGTCGAAATCTGTTACACCCAAGTGATTCACTTTGCCAAGGTAGTAACTTTGGTCCGCCTCTATGTTTTCGACCATCCCATCTGGACGCCATAGCAGCAGTCTTTGATGCATCGATGAAGGCACAGCGCCAACACCATGAATCCACTCACGGCCTAACAAAAGGTTGTAGTTAGGTTTGGCCGATATGACCATGAACATTGTTGGTCGAAGGATCGACCCAACTTTTATGTCTAGCTGGATCACTCCCATGGTGGTCCCAATGCCTCCCTCATAGTTGGACAGGACCATATTGTGGGGTTTGATTTCTTCATCCCTTTTGCCAATCTTCCTTAGCATAGAATGAGGGATAATGTTGATAGTGGCCCCACAGTCGACCAAAATTTTGTTCACAGTGGTCTCTTCGAGCTTAGCCCTTATGAACAAAGGTTTGAGGTGATTCTTCATCGCCTCTGTAGGTGGCTCGAAGAAGCCATTTTGTTCCTCTGTAGTGCCATTGTCCATGACAAAATAGCACACTGGCCTATGTTTGGCCATTTCTTGTTCCACCTCCCAGTCACTGGCTTCGACTTCTACCTGTCGATTGAATTCCCTAGGCAGTACTGAAACAATATTCACCATTATATCCAGAGTATCGTCGGACTCAGCATCATCTTCGTCTTCGACTTCACTTTGGTTAGGCCAAACCAGCCTGTTGGTAACTGGTTCTCTCTCAAGAGGCTTTCTTTGTTTCCTTTGAGGCACATTCGAACTAGTTTCTGCCTTAGGTTCGTTGGCAGCCTCCCTTTCAGCTTTTCGCCTTCTTTGATATCTCCTCCATTGGGATCTCGACATAGGATTTTTTCCCTTGTAGTTGCTGGACACTTGAGCAACCTTGGGTGCAGCAACTTGAGGCTCTTTCTTCTGGATTAAGGAGGAACCTCTTGGCACATCGAAAGAATGCCATTTCTCTTCACTTGGCCTTTTCCGGCCAGATGTTTTGTACCAAGTGTCTACTGGTACATTTGTTGGAGGCCTAAAAGTCAATGGCCTCTTGTCTTGATTAGAACCCCTCCTGGGATCATGTCGAAGGTCAGCATTCTCCCTTCTCCTGTTGGCTGCTCTTACGCCTTGTATGTGCTCAGCAGCTTTTTTATCAAAGATAGAACTGCATCTTGGACACAGCATCACCTCTGATTTCTTCTTCTGGCATCTTTGTAAAAAATCTGCCAAGTTTTCGTTTTCCCTAGGGAAAGCCGTTTTATTTGCCTGCTCTTGCCTTATGGCTTCTTCTGAAGCTTTAGGGTCAGAAAGTTCAACCATGTTGATATTCATGGTATCCTTAGTAGCAAGCGTTAGTTGCTTCATTTGTGTCTCCAGATTCTCCGTCTGGCCTTGTACAGTGGCCAAGTGGGAACTGAGCTTTGGTCCAGTTTTTTGTGCTTCAGCAGTCTTCGACTTCGGGTCTTCGACCGCTTTCTGGACAGCCTCTATTGTCTTCCTGGATAAATTTCCAGAAAAACTGCCAAAGATTGGCATGTTGATGTGGTCCTTTGAGACTTCGACCATGGTAATTCCTGGCTTCTTCGACGGGATGCTGGTCGCCTCTATCATGTTCACTTCAGAGGGTTCTGCGTAGTGGGCTTCAGCCTTTAGTGGATTGGAGTCGACAGCCATGGGGGATTTGTCAGCAAACTTTAATCTCCCTTCCTCAATAGCGTCTTGCACAAGATTCCTGAAAAGAAAACATTGAGAAGTTTTATGGCCCAAAAAATTATGATATTTGCAAAAACCTCTCTTCTTTCTTTGATCAAGAGGAGGCACTTTTACCCCAGGGGGTACTATCATTTGGCCATCTTTAACTAGCAAGTCGAATATTTCATCACATTTTGTGATGTCAAAACTATAAGTCTTTTTTGGGAACCTATCGTTGGTCCTGTCTGGACCAATGGGATTTTTCCCATTTGAGGGGACTAACTGTTTACAAGAGTATGGTGGCCCTTGTTTTAGTTCTGCTACATCAACTTCTCCTTCTTCGACAGTTAAAGTATCGTCGAAGGATTCTAGGTCGTCATCGTCCATCTCAACGTACGCTATTCTCTCTCTTTTGTGAGTTTTCGTTGCCTTAGCTTTTTCAGCTTTGAGGCGTTCGACCTGTCGAACTCTATCGGCCAGTTGGGCCATGTCTCTTAGGTACTGGGTATCTAGCTTCTTCCTAATGGAATAATCTAAACCGCCTGCGGCTATTTCGACCAACTCATGTTCTGGCACTTGTGTAAAACATCTCGCCTTAAGCAACCTAAACCTATTCAGATATTCGTCTATAGGTTCAGTGAAACGTCTCTTCACACTCGCCAGTTCTTTCAGGCTTATCTTGGTTTGCCCCATATAGAATTGTTCATGGAACAATCTTTCCAACTGGGTCCGATGGTGGATCGAATTGGGGGGTAGAGTTGTGAACCAAGTAAAAGCGTTCTTGGTTAAGGAACTTGGGAAGTATTTGATCCTCAGGTTTTCATTATTTGAAATGTCTCCTGCTTCGATCAAATACCTCGCCACATGTTCGACAGTGGATTCTGTCGTGTCCCCAGAGAACTTAGTAAATTTGGGGACTTTGCTCCTAGGAGGTAAATCCGTTTGCAATACGTATTCTGACAATGGAGATGTAAAGTTGGGCCTTCGAAAGCCCATGTTCATCCCATTCTGATTCATGATCCTTTCGATCATTGTTGCCAGATTATTTTCCAAACCCATGTTTTGGTGTTGGATATGCTGAACCACTTCGTCAGCATTTTGGTTTCTGTTAACTAACCTTACCTCTGGGGCTATTACCCTAGGTTCTTCGACAGGTTGTTCTACAGGCTGTTGAGCCTGATTAATGGTAGTTTCTTCCTCTACAAATATCCCCTGATTTCCTCTTGTTTGCGCCCTTTGGGGCTGTCGAATAGGTGGGGGTACTCCAAAGAAGTCAGCCAAACGCGTCATTTGCGCTGTAACTTGCTGATTCGATTGAGTAGTATTTTGTATTAGAGGATTTAGCACTGTACTCAAAGTTTGTGCCAACATTTGCACCATATCATGGTTGCTTTCGTCCATCTGTTGCCTCAAGACTGCTGTCGAGGCATTTGTAAGGCCATGGGCTATTTGGGACGTTCCTCCTAAGAGTTGGGTCCTATTTCTATTCGCCATGCCTACTCCAGAGCCTTGGAGTGGCGAAGAGGCACTCACGAAAGGGTCTGAATAAGTGGACGCAGCATTCGTCAGGGTTGCCACTTCAGAAGTTGGCATACCATAGAATGGAATAAATCCTGGGGGAACCACAGGCCTTATGCCTATATTTCCCCTTGGAGGGGGAGTTCCCAAAGGTATTCTGGGGCCTGAAAACGAAGTTATTGGCCCCGTGGTTGTGACTGACACTGCTGGTGTCGAACCAACATTCGTCGCTTCACTTACGGTCATATTAACCGTTGCTCCCACACTCGTTTGTGGGATTTCGTTATTGTTTGGCGGATTCGCCATCTCTTCCCTTCTTCTGGCAGTATTGCTATCGTTAGTGTATATTCTACCACTCCTCAATAACATACAACTCGAAAAGATGAGATTATTTTTCAACAATCAACACACAGTCCCACCGGGTGTGCCAATTTGTTTACCTTGGGTTTTGGTAAACAACCGCTGATCCTCCAAATGGTTACTTATTTGGTTACTCGCAGGATCGATCAGATTGATCCTATGGACATAGGTTGATTTTGAAGTTTGATTAAGGTGGATAAGGCTTTAAGTAAAATGTTTCAAGTAAATTGCATAAAGGAAAGGCTTGGTAAAATAAACAAGGCTTTAAAGTAAAGGTTCGACAGGAATTTAAAGGAGAAAAGCAAGTAAAATACTGGAAAAGTAAATGACTTTAATTGATAAAATTGGTGTTTCACACATACATTTCTCAACAATTCTTTCGCTCACACTGGGTACTTGAATCTAAATGAGTGACTATGTATCTATTTGTGAACACACGCGAGAAACTACATGTCTACTCCTATTTATACTAAAACATTCCAAGTAACCGTCGGGCAGTTACACTGCTTCGAGATCAAGCCACTTGGCACGTTCTCCATGCTCGACGCTCCAGATCCTTGCACGTTTGCACGTAGTAACTGCTGGAAACCGTTTTCCCTCCAAAGCTTTGAATTTCAAACTGCTCCACTCTGGACCATCGAACACTTTCATCAAGAAACGTCTTCGACAAAAACTCCTTCGACGTCGAAGGCAATCAGCCTTCTTCCTTGGAAGAAATCTTCTAAGTATTTTGCCATCTTTCGACGGGCACTTCGACAGGCTTAGCCAGTCGAAAGCATCTTTCAGCTTTTAATGGCTGCCATCAATCAAAACAAAGGTGTCGAATTTAGGAGCCAACACTTTCAAAGGAATTTTTGACGGGGATAACACTGCAACAACCTTATTCAGATATTCCTTGCTTTCATCTTGCTTAGGAGCTTTTGCAGGTGCTATTTGGAGTTGAATATTAATGTGTAACTGTTTCAGGATTTGTACTGATATATTTGCTTGTCAATTAATATTCCTGAATTGTCTTGAATCAGGAATTGAGTTATTTTGCTGATTTTTCTGAAACATATCGGGCTTGTGCAGGGTTGTTTCCTTCCGAGTTAATTATTTTCGGTTTTCATTTCTGCTGAACTTATTTTCTGATTTTGAACTGGTGCAGGTTATAGCATAGTCTCGGGTGCCATTTCTAGCAGGCAACAACAACTTTTCTTGAGTTTTCACATCGATTTAGAGAGGAACTATCAAAGATCCTAGGCTTATCTTGAAGTTTTATGATTGACATGCTTGTAGAGGCTTGGTTTAGGACTTAGAAAAATTTACATGTATACTGTAACAATATTTCGATTTATACTGGTTTGTAAATCAAACATCTTGTATTGTTCTTGAAAGCTTTTTCCTCTTTTTCTAGTTGAATTCAAGTTCTCCTTTTTGCATGAAGTTCTTCAAGTATCAAAATAAATCCAAAATCGTAGCTTGTATGGTAAGAACACAATGGGTTTGTAGCTTCCATAAAAATGAATTCGATTCCATATTTTGTAACAAAGAAACCTTGTCTTTAGGACCAAAGTTCTTTGAACAATAATGCATCCTGCATTCGCCTTTGTAATGACAACTTGGATTCCAATTTTGTAAGCTTGACATCTTAAGCAAAATGATCTTTTGTACCTCCTGAACATAATTGGATTTTATGGAATCACTTGAATCAATTTCCGATCCAAATCAACTTGCCCATTCTAATCGCAAAATCCAAATCAAATAATAACGACGCCTTGCATACAATCCGAGTCCCCAACATTCTCTTTATACCATGACTTATACTTTACAAATATTCCAATAAAATATTTTGACTTAACCAAATCTCTCTTCCTTTGGGGTTCCTTATCAAAACAAAATCCATGAAGAATCTTATAATAGATATCCAATAATTATGTTGAGATGCAAATTTAGTCTTCTTTCCATGGATGTAATATTGAATGAAAAAGCATCTCAACACTAAAACCATAGTCCACAATCTTCTCAGTTAGAACCATTGATGAGAAAGAAATAAGTCTTCAATGGCCACAATCACAAACCCTAATTCCTCAGACCAAAGTTGATGAAGGAACAAAACCTCAAGGCCCAAGAGAACCCTAATTTTCCAATTCAATGTTCAGAGGGGCAACAAACGACTCAGTATTATTCGATATATGCGTCTCAGAACCCTATGAAACCCTTAGCTTGCATGATCATTGCACCTTCGAACCTCAAGTGCCTTATTGAATGTAAATGTATGACATGTTAGTGACCTAATGGAATATATGCGGATGAATGCAAAAGCTTAAGCCAGATAAAAGTAAAGGGGTAGGACAAATTTAGGGTATTACAGCTGCCCCTATTTAATCGTCTTAAACCTGAAAGTACGATTGGCGTGCGCCTTTCTTAAGTTCGAGGTAGAAGATGATTAAATACCAATGCCCAAAAATTTGTTCTTGAAGAAAGTGTGAGTGTTTATTTATTTTTTGTGATGTCTACTGTGGGAAGAATTTTTTGTTTTTCAGTGAAGAGACGGAGATTGGAAGGTGACACGACAAGTGTTTAGAACTTGACACGACGAGTGTCGGAAGCTGACATGACGAGTGTTTAGAAAGGTGACACGACGAGTGTTTATAAGCTGACACGATGAGTGTTGGAAGGTAGCATGATGTAAGCACAAGGATAAAGAAGACTTGTAACATGGTGTGATGTGAATACAAGGAAGGGATCGAACTTGTAATGTAGCGTGATGCCAATACAAGGAAGAGATCGGACTTGTAACATAGCATGATGCCAATACAAGGAAGAGATCGAACTTGTAACATAGCGTGATGCCAATACAAGGAAGAGATCGGACTTGTAACGTAGCATGATGCCAATACAAGGAAGAGGTCGAACTTGTAATGTAGCGTGATGCCAATACAAGGAAGGTATAACACGGACGAGTGTTTGAATCGATACGGACGAGTATCGAAAGAAGATACGGACGAGTATCAAGAAAGGTTAAACACGGACGAGTGTTTGAATCAATACAGACGAGTATTGAAAGAAGATACAGACGAGTATCAAAAGGTTAAACACGGACGAGTGTTTGAATCAATACGGACGAGTATCAAAGAAAAGATACGAACGAGTATCAAAAGTTTAAACACGGACGAGTGTTTGAATCGATACGGACGAGTATCAAAAGAAGATAACGACGGGTATTAAGAAAGGTTAAACACAGACGAGTGTTTGAATCAAAACGGACGAGTATTGAAAGAAGATAAGGATGAGTATCAAAAGGTTAAACACGGACGAGCGTTTGAATCAATACGAATGAGTATTGAAAGAAGATACGGACGAGTATCAAAAGGTTAAACACAGACGAGTGTTTGAATTAATACGTAGGAGTATTGAAAGAAGATACGAACGAGTATCAAAAGGTTAAACACGGACGAGTGTTTAAGAGGCTGACACAAATGAGTGTTTGGGTCTAGACTTGGTATATTGATTTTGCTGGGCATTGAAAAGGTGAAGGTCATCGACTGGGGATTTTGGGAACGACACCCTCTTGTAGGGATGTATTATTATCCTTGAATGATTCAAGTCTTTCGTGTAAGGTACCTGATCTGGCTTATGCTACATATGCATGTTCAAATTCCTTTTGCCACAAAGATCCATTCTGATGGATCGGCTACGCGCTTTTGAAGATGCAATGTTATGCAATGGTAGCTGTATGCAATGCAAAGAAAAAGACTTCATGGGGATAAGATAAGGCTCATTGGGAACCATTGCTCATCACTGGGGATGCCAATACATATTGACACTGGAAGCCTGCAGTACCAAAGATCATTGGGGATACTGGTAAGAATTTGCACTGGGAGCTCATGATACCGAAGATTATTGGTGACTCTGATGAAGATTGAATTGCTGACGAAGCGAGTCTTCAGGTACGCTGCTGAGTTCTGAATCGTACCATTGGGGAAGAGGTAATTTGGCCAGACTTCCATACATCCTGAACCGTTGAGAGGATGATAGAGCTGAATATGCCAAATAATGGATACTGAACACCATGTGAATCACTTCGAATACATGCCCCAAGTTTAAGCCACACTGGGGAATCACTTCTTGAATCATTTTGGGATAAGAGATGGGCATATACACCCGAGAATGCCCCAGTTTAGCTATGCGAATGCCCCAGTTTAGCTCTGCGAATGCCCCAGTTTAGCTCTAAGAATACCCCGGTTTAACTCTGTGAATCCCCCGGTTTAGCTCTACTTGCGACACACTTGATTAACTCCGCTGGGGATTCACTCGCGCGTGCTAAGTCAAACGGTGACTCTGAACTTTCTGACTTCACTCGGGGAATCAGGTTCGAAATTGTCTGTAGGAGATGAAGGCGGCTTCATACACTGGCTAGGTCAGGGTGACCGTTACAAATTACTACTTGCAAGGAAAATCAACACTTGGAATGCATACGACATCCCCACATGGTTATATATATCGACGTAAAGTCAAGTTTTATCTCGGCTTGAGAATTTTTATTCCCCATGTCTCTAATGCAATGTTTAATAACAAATAAAACACATTCTGCATACGAAAACATTTCATGATAATAAAAGACAATTTTTTGATGGAAGCAAATTTTATTGATTGGTTTGTGAATAGGAATTTGTACAAGGATGAAGCTCCTATATGAGATAGTTGTGGAATAGAAACGGAAAATACAACAAGTATAAATGGCAATGAGAGATGCTCGAATTTCCATTAAAACCAGTATTGCTACAGTTCCCATATCCTAAGTAGTCTCAATTCCTTGCCTCTGAAGAGTAGCAGTTGGACCGGTCGATTTGCTGCCAAGGTGCTATAGATGTGCATGTGGCATTCGTGAAGAGAATTCAGACTACAGCCTCTCGCTTAAGATCCCTAAGTTTTGCTTGGATCTCCCTTTCGGGTTTTCGATCCAACGGGATACCCATTTTTGCCTATGTCTCCCTTCCAGGTTTTCAACTTAGCGGGTCATTATTTTTTTATTTTATCCCTAATTTTTTCCTGGACTTTTGTGTCCACCGGGATGCCCATTTTTGCCTAAATCGCCCTTCCGGGTTTTCGACTTAGCGGGTCTCTTTATGCATAGAATTTTTTGACTGAGTCTGAATTGACTGGGAGTGGAACGTCTTCCCCATCCATGTCTGTTAGGATTAGAGCACCTCCTAAAAAAGCTCTCTTCATGATATATGGTCCCTCGTAATTGGGAGTCCATTTTCCCATTGGATCGGAATGGCTTTGCATGATGACACTTCTCAAGACCAAATCACCAGGATAAAAATTTCGAGGACGGATCTTTTTGTAGAATGCTCAGTTCATCCTTTGTTGGTACAATTGGCCATTACAAATTCCTGCCAGATGCTTTTCATCAATCAGGTTGAGTTGGTCGAATCTTGTCTGAACCCATTCTGCCTCATCAAGCTTGGTTTCCATCAGAACCCTCAACGAAGGAATTTCTACTTCGATAGGAAGCACTGCATTTGTGCCATAGACAAGCGAAAATGGAGTTGCCCCTGTTGAGGTACGCATATATGTTCTGTAGCCATGCAGAGCAAAAGGCAACATTTCATGCCAATCTTTATATGTTCTAACCATCTTCTGGACAATCTTCTTTATGTTCTTGTTAGTAGTTTCGACTGCACCGTTCATCTTTGGTCGATACGGCGATGAATTGTGATGTTCAATTTTGAACTCTTCACATAACTCCTTCATCATGTTGATGTTAAGATTATAACCATTGTCAGTGACGATTCTGTGGGGAACTCTGTAACGACATATGATTTCTTTCCTGATGAAGTTGGTAACGACCTGTTTGGTTACATTCTTGTAAGAAGCTGCTTCCACCCATTTGGTGAAATAGTCAATAGCCATTAGGATGAATCTATGACCATTCGAAGCACTTGGTTCAATCCTTCTAATCATATCAATTCCCCACGTCGCAAACTGCCATGGGGAGCTAATAACATTCAAAGGAGTTGGAGGAACATGAATTCTGTCTGCATACACTTGGCATTTGTGGCACAATTTTGCATATACACAACAGTCGCTCTCCATTGTCATCCAGAAGTATCCTGCTCTTAGGATTTTCTTCGCCATAGAATGCCCGCTTGAATGAGTCCCGAAAGAACCCTCATGGATTTCCTTTATGTTCAACTCTGCTTCGTGTCTATCCACGAATCTGAGCAGAACCGAGTCGTAATTTCTCTTGTACAGGACGTCTCCTGATAAGAGGAACTTGGATTCTAACCTTCTAAGCATACGCTTATCACAAATTGTAGCATTTTCGGGATGCTCTTGCTTCTCGAGGTACCTTTTGATGTCGTAATACCACAGCTTCTCATCAGACATATCCTCAGTTGAGAGACAATGGGCAGGAAAGACATGTGCCGGCTCTTTGTACCTGAGGATGCGTATATTAGACACCTGATTTGGAAAGCTCACCGAGAACATCGATGCTAATGTGGCTAAAGCATCAACCAGCTGGTTTTCGTCTCTGGGAATAGGTTCAAAGGTGATTTCATCAAAAGCGGGTATTAGCTTCAAGATGTAGTCTTTGTACGGAATCAAACTAGGGTGTTTCGTCTCCCAATCACCTCGTACCTGATGTATGACTAAAGAAGAGTCTCCAAAGACTTCAAGGATTTTGATTTTAAGGTCAATGGCTGCCTCTAGACCCATTACGCATGCTTCGTATTCCGCCACATTGTTCGTACAATCGAAACATAACCGGGCCGTAAATGGTGTATGAGTATCACGCGGAGAAGTCAGTATTGCCCCAATACCATGGCCTGCAGCGTTCGAGGCACCATCGAACGTAAGAGTCCATCTCTCTTCCGGATCGACCCCATCATAATCATCAAGCTTCATAACATCTTCATTAGGGAAGTCAAATTTTATTGACTGATACTCTTCCAACGGATGATGAGCGAGATGATCCGCAAGAATGCTACCCCTGATAGCCTTTTGTGTAACATACTGAATGTCATATTCAGATAAAAGCATCTGCCATCGAGCAAGCCTTCCTGTGAGCGCTGGTTTTTCCAAGATATACTTTATCGGGTCCATCTTTGATATCAGAAAAGTTGTGTATGTCAGCATATACTGCCTCAGAAGTCGAGCTTCCCAAGCAAGCGCACAACAAGTTTTTTCAAGTAAAGAATACCTGGATTCGCAATCAGTAAAATTTTTACTCAAATAATAAATGGCGTTCTCTTTACGTCCTGTTTCATCCTACTGCCCGAGCACCCAACCCATGGATCCTTTCAGCACCGTCAAGTACATAATGAGTGGCCTCCCAGGGACTGGAGGGATAAGGATTGGTGGCTCTTGGAGATACTGTTTGATCTTTTCAAAGGCTTCCTGGAAATTATCATCCCATCGGACATCTTGATTCTTGCGCAGCAGTTTAAAGATGGGTTCACAAGTAGCTGTGAGATGAGAAATAAACCTGGCTATGTAGTTCAATCTCCCAAGGAACCCCGTTACTTCTTTTTCATTTTTTGGTGTTGGCATATGCTGTATTGCTTTTACTTTGTCAGGATCTACCTCAATTCCTCGTTGACTCACGATAAAACCGAGTAGTTTACCGGATCGCACCCTGAAGGTACACTTATTCGGATTAAGCCTTAGTCTAAACTTTTGCAGACGTGCAAATAACTTTTGCAGATGGACCAAGTGTTCGTCCTCGGTTTGTGATTTTGCAATCATATCATCAACATATACTTCGATCTCCTTATGAATCATATCATGGAAGAGCGTCACCATGGCACGTTGATACGTTGCACCAGCATTTTTTAGGCCAAAAGGCATGACCTTATAACAGTAAGTACCCCATGGAGTAGTGAACGTCGTCTTTGTCATGTCTTCCGGGGCCATCTTTATCTGATTGTATCCCGAATAACCATCCATGAAGGAGAAAACCGAGGACTGAGCCGTATTATCAACCAATACGTTGATGTATGGTAATGGGAAGTCATCCTTTGGGCTTGCTTTGTTCAAGTCTCGATAGTCCACACACATGCGCACCTTCCCATCTTTCTTAAGGACAGGTACGATATTGGAAATCCAATCTGAGTATTCACATACCAACAAAAAGCTCGCGTTCAACTGATTTTCAACTTCTTCTTTGATTTTGAGAGACATATCTGGACGAGTTCTCCTCGGCTTTTGCTTTACCGGAAGACATTCTGGTTTGAGTGGAAAACGGTGCATGACTATATCCGTATCTAAACCAGGCATATCTTCATACGACCAGGCAAAGATGTCGGAGTACTCTCTAAGAAGCTCAATCAACCCTTTCTTTACATCATCTTGCAAAGCGGCCCCTATCTTGACCTCTTTTTTCACTGTGTCAGTGCCGATATTGATGACCTCAATAACTTCTTGATGAGGCAAGATTGTTTTCTCTTCTTGTCTCAACAGTCTTTCCAATTCCTCTAGAATTTCACAATCTTCCCTACTATCCTCATCGACTTGGTCATTCGGATTTCCAAGAATATTGGTGCAAGGAACTGTAATATCATCGTTTTTTATGGAATTCGAGGCAGACCTGCATGATTGATGAATCGTACCTTATTTTAGAATATGGATGCGAATTGGAAAATGGTTAAAGAGTTAAAAGGAAAAGCATTGCCATTTTTTCATTTTAAGAAAATAAGAAAAGATAGAGAGCAAAAAAATTGTATGCAAAAATGACATTTTATTCAATTTTTAAACAAACATAGAAACATGAGGGGGCCCTTTTCACAAGCTGTCAACATGTTTCGGGAAAAAGCATGTGACTTATTTAAAACAAGAATATTACATGTCAAATAAAACCACTTCGGGAATATCAGTAGCAGTCCAATTGTCGAGCTCTTGATCAGGTGCAATCTGGTAGATGTACTGAGCTAAATCTGCATCATCTTCATTATCCACTGCATGTATTTGTCCTTGAACACTCAGACCAGCACTAATAAATACCTCTGAAAGCGGGGGAACTTGTTTTCCTTTTATCACAATTGGACCCGTACCAACACGATCTAAAAATGAGGACCCGAACCCAAGTCCCGACTTGTCCTGCTTTTTGCGCACCTCTATCACTTTGCCCCAGTCTTCATTAGGAATCCCAGACTCCACAATGGCTTTGGCATCCCTCAAGGAAACCATTGGAACTCCATACTTCTTTGTAGCTTCCAGCATGGTGGGGATTCTGTCAACAGAAATGATTTCCAAGGCTTGGAAAGGGGTTTCATGAACTTCCCCGTCCACTTCGACATAACGGAAGGAAGTAACATTGTTGATCACGACATCTTCTTCTTCGCCAATGATGATGACCTTGTCTTGGACGATGAACTTCAAATGTTGATGCTGAGTTGAGGTTACAACCCCCACCACATGGATCCACGGGCGTCCCATTAGGCAAGTATAAGATGGATGAATATCCATGACATAGAACGATAGGTAGAACACGTGGGGGCCGATTTTGATGGGAAAGTCAACTTCCCCTTCCATAGATCTCCTTGACCCATCAAAAGCTTTGAATGTCAGCGTGCTAGGTTTCATCATAACCCCATCCATGTTCAGCTTGAATAGAGTATGCTTAGGAATCACGTTCAAAGAAGACCTAGTGTCTACCAGGACTTGAGACATCACAGTGTCTAAGCATCTGATGGAAATATGCAACGCTTTATTATGAGCTCGGGCCTCAGGAGGGAGCTCGTCATCACTGAAGCCCAGACAGTTTCCTGCAGAAATATTTGTAACAACCCTTTCAAATTGGGCCACAGAAATTTCAGGATTCACATGAGAACCATACAGAATTCTCATCAAGGAGGTTCGATGAGCTTCGTAGTACATGAGGAGGGATAAGATTAAGATCTTTACAGGCGTCTGATTCAGCTGGTCAACCACCTTGAAATCGCTCTTCTTGATTACCCGGATTAGCTGCTCCACTTGTTGTTCAAAAGACATCCTAGGAGAATCATTAACTACCTGTTTCCCTTTATCTCTCACAAGAATATCTTTGATAACTTCTTCAGGACGTGGTGGAGATGGAGCAAAGATTCTCCTGCTTCGAGTTATTCTGCTAGTTCCAGCAATGTTGGTTATATTCCTATTTTCAATCGGCGGACATATAACTTTCTTTCCCCGAATGTAAACAACATTATATTCCCATGGCACTGCCCTGTTATCAGTTAATGGATCAGGAACCGAACTTGGAAGTGTTGATGCTTGGGTTGGCAGGGGAGTAACCGGATTCAGATTTGGTGCAGGGAGCGTTGGAACTTGTATAACCAATGGAACTCTTGAAGTATTCCTCTAAACATTGGCCGGATAATACGGAATCTCTAGAATAGAGACATCACCTTCGGGGATGACTTTCTCAACTTTAACAACCCCTTCGTCCATCAGTCTCTGAATGGAGTTTTTCAAATCATCATACTCGTTCGGATTGGATGAGCATTCCAAACAAAATTCGTGAAGCTCTTGTAGAACTTCTTGCTGTAAAAGATGCTCTCTCAAAACTGCCATTGACATCTGAATCTCTTCAACGTGAGTCACTAAGTCATGTCCATCATCCAACCCAATATCATTGATAACATCCCCAATGATTAGGAGGCATAGGATTGTTCGGTTAGGATCCATTTTTGTTATTTCTGCTGGAAGTTTCTATTTTTCTTTTTATTACCACCCGCGAAAAAAATTGCCAATGCCAACCCTTTGACCAATTTCGAAGCTGTAAAACAAGTGACTGATTCCCGATGATATTCTTTGGATTTGTTGGTCGATGTTTATTTGTCCACATCACATTAGGATGAACAGTAGCAACTTTAAGATTCACTTGGTTGGAAAGTGAGCATGAAGACAAAGAGGCCTTTGTTTCTACTTTCAAAGGAATTTTTGACGGGGATAGCACTGCAACAACCTTATTCAGAGATTCCTTGCTTTCATATTTCTTAGGAGCTTTTGCAGGTGCTATTTGGAGTTGAATATTAATGTGTAATTGTTTTAGGATTTGTACTGATATATTTGCTTGTCAATTAATATTCCTGAATTGTCTTGAATCAGGAATTGAGTTGTTTTGCTGATTTTTCTGAAACATATCGGGCTTGTGCAGGGTTGTTTCCTTCCGAGTTAATTATTTTCGGTTTTCATTTCTGCTGAACTTATTTTCTGATTTTGAACCGGTGCAGGTTATAGCATAGTCTCGGGTGCCATTTCTAGCAGGCAACAACAACTTTTCTTGAGTTTTCGCATCGATTTAGAGAGGAATTATCAAAGATCCTGGGCTTATCTTGAACTTTTATGATTGACATGTTTGTAGAGGCTTGGTTTAGGACTTAGAAAAATTTACATGTATATTGCAACAATATTTCGATTTATACTGGTTTGTAAATCAAACATCTTGTACTGTTCTTGAAAGCTTTTTCCTCTTTTTCTAGTTGAATTCAAGTTCTCCTTTTTGCATGAAGTTCTTCAAGTATCAAAATAAATCCAAAATCGTAGCTTGTAGGGTAAGAACACAATGGGTTTGTAGCTTCCATAAAAATGAATTTGATTCCATATTTTGTAACAAAGAAACTTTGTCTTTAGGACCAAAGTTCTTTGAACAATAATGCATCCTGCATTCACCTTTATAATGACATCTTGGATTCCAATTTTGTAAGCTTGACATATTAAGAAAAGTGATCTTTTGTACCTCTTGAACATAATTGGAGTTTATGTAATCACTTGAATCAATTTCCGATCCAAATCAACTTGCCCATTCTAATCGCAAAATCTAAATCAAATAATAACGACGCCTTGCATACAATGCGAGTCCCCAACATTCTCTTTATACCATGACTTATACTTTACAAATATTCCAATAAAATATTTTGACTTAACCAAATCTCTCTTCCTTTGGGGTTCCATATCAAAACAAAATCCATGAAGAATCTTATAATAGATATCCAGTAATTATGTTGAGATGAAAATTTAGTCTTCTTGCCATGGATGTAATATTGAATGAAAAAGCATCTCAACACTAAAACCATATTCCACAATATTCTCAGTTAGAACCATTGATGAGAAAGAAATAAGTCTTCAATGGCCGCAATCACAAACCCTAATTTCTCAGACCAAAGTTGATGAAGGAACAAAACCTCAAGGCCCAAGAGAACCCTAATTTTCCAATTCAATATTCAGAGGGGCAACAAACGACTCAGTATTATTCGATATATGCATCTCAGAACCCTATGAAACCCTTAGCTTGCATGATCATTGCACCTTCGAACCTCAAGTGCCTTATTGAATGTAAATGTATGACATGTTAGTGACCTAATGGAATATATGCGGATGAATGCAAAAACTTAAGCCAGATAAAAGTAAAGGGGTAGGACAAATTTGGGGTATTACACCTGTTTGTTCGAAATAAAAATGCTTTTGAAAGCATACGAAGGTCAAGCAAATATTTATTTTATACAAAAATACAAACGATCTGAAATAAATCATTATATTTTTAAATAGTTTGGAAGCGAATATTTATAAAGATCAAAGAATATTATAAAACTAATGTTGAAAATATTTTTGACCGTAAAAATAAAGGGCGGGCAAATTTGGGGTATGACAGATGACTCACTAGAAGTAGAGAGGATTAATGATGTATAAATCAAGTGAAAGAATTGTGAGAATTCTTTGATTAAAGATGTATTGTATATTCTTGGAATCAAGTGTAATATTTTAAGCATTGGTCAATTTCTTGAAAGAAATTACGAGATTCACGTGAAAAACAAAGTGTTGGAAGTTGTAGATGCAAATGGGAGTTTGATCCTAAAGGCCCCAATGGCTCAAAACCTAACTTTCAAGGTTGAACTGAAAGTAATCAAGTATATGTGCCTTGAAATAACTCCTAGTAGGAAAGAATGGATATGGCACTATAGGTTTGGGCATTTGAATTTTAGAGATATCAATGTTATGAAAAAAACAACATGGTTATGGTACGGCCATTGATCGATATGCCAAATTAAGTATGTAAAGAGTGTATGTAGGCCAAGCAACAATGAGTCAACTTTAGAAAAATGCAAGATGTTGAGCCAAGTGTCATCTTGAGGTGGTGTATTAAGATGTTTGTGGACCAATGTAAGTTCAATCACTTAGAGGAAATATATACTTTGTCACTTTTATTGATGATTATAGTAGAAGTTTATGGACTTACTTGACGAAAAGAAAAGATGAGGTGCTGGAAGTATTCAATAAGTTCAAATCCATGGTAGAAAGGAAAATTGACCACAAAATCAAAACTCTAAAAATAGATGGTGGTGAATATGTCTCAACTGTTTTTGGGAGTTTTTGTGATCAAGATAGCATTGTATATGAGGTAGTGTCACCTTATACGTCTAAAAAAAATGGAGTCACTGAGAGGAAGAATAGATCAATTATGAACATGGTAAGAAACATGTTGAAAAGAAAGCACTTTCCAAAATAATAATGGGGAGAATTGGCCTTCGTAGATGCATATTTGTTTAATATGTGTCCAACAAAGAAGATCAAAAATATTACACCCAGAGAATCATGATTCAGATTCAAACCAAGTATGATTCACTTGAGGGTGTTTAGTTCAGTGGAATATAGCCATGTTTGGATCAGCTTAACAAGATATTCCTAATCAGTTGGGACGCGATTCTTGATGAATTAGGGGAGTGGCAACATGCAGTAACTGATTACAATTAGCTATGATCGGTTACCATAATGATGAAAGTGTTCATGCAGTATTTGGAGGGCCATAAATTGCAGTCGGTGAAGCTCAAGTTGAATAAAATGTGAGATGATCAACAAGGAAAAAAGACATGCCTGTGATATTGCAAGATTATCAGTTGTCCGGGATAATTAAAGTAAATGATAATGGTGATCCTATCCATTTTACGCTCATGGATAAATCTGAACCAATAAAAATAGAGGAGGCCTTGAGTTATCCAAAATGGATATGTGCAATGAAGGAGGAGGTGGAGACAATTGAAAAATAAGACATGGGTAATTGTTGATCTACCTCAAGGAAAGAAGCGAATTGGTGTAAGATGGGTGTATAAAGTGAAGGAAAATCCCAAAGGTTAATTAATCAAGCACAATGATATAATAGTGGCAACAATATTTTTTCAAAGTGAAGGCATAAACTTTGAAGAAGTATTTTCACCAGTAGCTAGAATTGAATCCATAAGGCTGGTTGTTGGAATTGTAAATGACAACAATTGACCCATATACCAAATGGATGTCAAATCTGCATTTTTGAATGTTCCATTAAAAGAGGAAGTGTGTGGCATAACCACCTGGCCTTGTTGAAAAAAGTCAAGAATACAAGCTATATAGAATGAAAAAGGTGTTGTATAGGATGAAGCAAGCACCCAAGAGCTTAGAATAGGATAATTGATTGATCTTCTGAAGGAGACAAGATTTGAGAAATTTGTATCTGAACATGGTGTGCATGTGAAGAAGGATACGAGAAAATGAGTGATCATCCTATGTCTCTACGTCAAAGATTTAAATGTTATGGGCAATAATGAAGCTTACATTACTAAATTCAAGGATGATTTTATGAAGGAGTTTGAGACGAATGTCATTGGACTCATGACATATTTCCTTGGAATTGAGTTTCACAAGTCCCAAAAGAGATTGCTCATACATCAAAAGAGGCATGCACTTGAGATGTTGAACAAGTTTGAAATGGAGAATTGTAATTTTGTACAAAAACAAGAATAGAAAATTGTCGGAGTAAAGTTGATACGAAAAAAGAGGTTAGATCTTTTTTTTCAAATCCAATAATTATAACTGTTGATGAATTATTTATTAAATGAATTACAATTATGCTATAATCTCAGGATGATTAAGTCTTTCAATTCTTCCTAACAGTAGTTATCATGCACTCCTTTTTCTTCTGACTTTTCTCCTATCATCCTTCACAGTAGAATTGCATTTTTCCTTTGCTTTATTCTTGGTATTTGCATTGAATGTGTTGCTCGGGATATCAGAAATCTGTTTGGCTAATTGGACCACTTATACTTCAAGGTTTTTAATGGATACTTGTGTATTTTCCTTGATGATCACTGAGCATCATACGTTGAATGAATGAAGTTGCATCTTCAGCGCTTTTGGACATCAGAGAACCTCCAACAATAACATCAAATAACAATCTGGGTTATTATTAAAGTCCATTTTTAAATATGTGTATTTTTATGAGTTCATTAAAATCTTGGTTTGGACATCTTCTCGACATGGACTTGTACCTTTCACATGCTTCACAGAGAGTTTCTTTCGTGCCTTGGGAAAACACCATGATGGTAGTCTTTGCTTCCATGCATTTGTTATGAAGAAAAAATATGTTTAGGAACTTTTCCTCCAACAAATTCCAATTTGTCATAGTTGATGTAGGTTTTGAAGGAAAATTGTGATCCAAAACGCAGTGGAAAATTAAAATTTTCCTTTAGTGATCCTTACGAATGGGCATGGTCAGTGATATAAATCATTACCTCTTGTGATGATTCAGATCTTTGATGTTGTGATCACGAACATTGATAAATATCAACGTCTCTACTCAGTCCATACGAACAGATCACTTCCGGACACAATGCTAGCTGCTTACGAACGGGAACTTTGAGTGAGAAAATGAGACAAAATATACGGCTAGAAATCAAGACTGGATTTTTATCAAGTCAAATTCTTCAGCACAAGGATTCTATTCATAGAACCACTTATGTGGGCTGCAAGTTAAAAGCCCAATTAAGGCTGCAAGCTAAAAGCCCAATTAAGTGTATGAGTATCATACCTTATGATATACACATATCACTTCTTAAGTGTGTGGTACCTTACCACATTCTATATTTCACTTAAGTGCACCGTACCTTACGATGTTCCTTATTTACTCTATCTCTCATCAACATGTCCTTATGTGTGTGACCCTTTAGATTTTCGTGATGTTGGAAATTATATTAAATTACACATTTAACATAATAAACAGTGAGTGGTATCTAGCAACACATCACTGCTACCCAAGACGAAAATTTCATGTGATCTGACAAAATCTTTGTGATAATATTTGTGTGTACAATTACCCTTTTTCCCTTATGTCTATATTGAACACGAGGCATACACCGTGTCACCCTTGTCCAGTTCAATATTTGGCCCTTAGACATTTATCCTGTTATGCAGGATGGACAAATTCCATCTAGGTCACTCATGTCCCTCAACATGCTTTATGAAGTACCCATCATCTATCTTTACGGTCATCCAGTTATAGATAACGTTTGATCAACAATAAAGTACTTAACTCCACATCTAAGGTCCATAGTGGTTTCAGGTCGAAGGGTGGTATACACCATTATCACCATGAGAATAATATATGACACCTTGCATGACATTCTATGTAGTATTATCATAGTGGGTCAATCCAGTATAAATATTACTCCTAATATTCATACTTATGTCAAGACTTGATAACTCATTATCCATGATCCATGAGGTGTGATCATTAGTCTATCTTCATAATAATCTCAATGCTTTAATATTATCCCATTTTGCAATAAAGCTCGACTATAGATATTTTAAGAATAGTGTTCTTATGTTTAATGGGATCTCATGATTAAGTCACACTTAATATTTCATTAAACAAACAAACTATTCTAGGGACTCTATTATTTTGTAAAAGCAAACATAATAAAGAAATGCCTTTTATTATTAATAAATAATTCGATACAAGTACCCAAACTATTGGCCTCTAGGGCTTACACCAACAATCTCCCACTAGCACTAGAGCCAATTAGACATACTCCTAATACCCATAAATCTAGTATGGCTATCATGCTTCTACTGCGCAAGAGGCTTTGTTAGTGGGTCAGCAACATTGTCAAGTGTAGGTACTCTACATATCTTCACATCTCTCCGATCAATTATCTCTCGAATGAGGTGATAATTCCTAAGTATGTGTTTGGATAGTTGGTGAGATCTATGCTCCTTAGCTTGTGCGATAGAACCATTGTTATCACAATAGAGACCAATGGGATCCACAATGCTCGGTACTATGTCAAGTTCACTAATGAACTTCTTGATCTAAACAACTTCCTTTGTTGTATTTGAAGCAGTAATATACTTGACCTCGGTTGTAGAATCAACAACTGTATCTTACTTTGAACTTTTCCAGCTCACAGCCCCACCATTTAAGCAGAACACATAACCAGATTACGATCTAAAGTTATCATTATCTGTCTGGAAGCTAGCATTTGTGTATATTATTACAACAATCTCTTCCTGACCTCTATATATCAAGAATGAGTCCTTAGTCCTTCTCAAGTACTTAAGGATATTCTTAACAGCTACCCAATGAGCATCACCGAGATCAGATTGGTACCTAGTCATTGCACTTAAAGCATACTAGATATCTGGTCGAGTATATAACATGGCATACATGATAGATCCTATTGCAGATGCATATGGAATCTTAGTCATGCGATCCCTTTCTTCCTTGGTTGAAGGGGATTGTGTTTTTGATAAATACATGCCATGTTGCATATGTATTGATCGCGAATTTGTGAGTCTTAAAGAATCTAGACCGCAAGTATACAGTCTTATCGCGTGTAGCTTTAAATATTATCGAATCCCAAGGGACTAAATGTAGAACTACTGTTATCTTAGGTTACTACGTAAATCTAAGGATAATAATGTAATTAATAGGGGTTTAGGGAACCTAACTGATTATAATTTAGTTTAGATTCAAGGGAGAATACCGGTATGTAATGGTCGGACTTTGGGGATTTAGCAAATCCTTAACCTAACTCAGATTAACAAAACAATTTTCAGTAGGAAGTATTTGTTTGGAAACCCTCTTCTCACACTCTCGTGTTTATTGATTCAGATCCTACGATCAAACCTAAGTGAGTGCTCTCACTGTTTCAATTAAAGTTTAAAAAATGTTTTTGGAAACAAACAAAACCTAATCAACTTAAAAGCGCTCTCGCTATATTTTAAGTTGATGCACAATTACCACTGTCCAATTATTATCTCAAACTCTCGTTTTATTGATCCTAACTTCTATCTGTATTTTACTCTTGTAACCAAACAACTAATATTTAGAACTAGTAATTGAAACCAAAAAAGTATTCTTTTTTAAAAGGAACTGATCAATTGGCGTTGCTAAACCCCGTTGGCTATATGACCTTACATACTGATAAATAAATTTAGCCTAGCATGTTAAACAATTCAATAACAGCGCAAGAGAAATAACTACCATCAAACAATTTAAATAAACTAAACATTTCATACAATCCTGGCATAAATAAATAAAATACTTAAATTAAACCTGAAAATATTATGGTAGAATATTGACTGATATCAGATGTCTCCCACAGGTGGAGTAAAATAAACGGAAAGAAAATAATGCGGAAAATATTCGGCAGAGTAACAGTAAAAATAGAGAAAAGAAAAACATTTTTAAAAATGGGGATTTGAGGTCCTATTTATAGGCTTGGAGACGCGCAGGGAGTTGAGATATTTTATCCTACGGATTTGCCTCTGTAGCGACCACTACGGATTGAAGGACTCAATGTAACGGTCGTTACACTCCTTCTTTTGAGGAGGGGATAGCGCTGCAAGGTGTAACGGTCGTTACACCCCCTGCTTTTGAGGAGGAGCTAGCTTGGAAAGGTGTAATGTTCGTTACACCAAGTTTAGGTGACGTGTAACGGTCGTTACACCCCTTGGGCCTTGGGTGGATTGGGCTAGCGTGTGTTTCTTCTTTGGACTTCCAAGGCTTTTTACTTGTAATGAACCCAATTTTGCCACACACCCGTCAATTGCATAATTTCTCTTACTTTGTGCGGATTTTAAATATGATTAGCTCGACTTTTCTTGACTTTGTTCGCACATGCCTTGCAGACATCAAATTCCTGAAAACATAGAAAATACCAGCATAATACGAATAAAGAGTAATTTAATTAATTAAAATGCGGATAAAATTCATGTAAATTGATCCAAATACTTGATACATTTCCGGTTTATCAAACTCCCCTACACTTGAACCTTTGCTTGTCCTCAAGCAAATAATAGAGCTAAAAAAATGTTTAATGCACGGTTTACGATACAATCGCGTGACACAACTCGAATCGTACATGGTTGAGGGGCGTTACATTAGAAAGATGGAACTATGTTCCGACACTAATGATACAGAAATGACACAAAACCATAGGACATGGTCAAAATCCTCCATCCTATGCAAACTAGTCTGAATTATGCTATCATATCTCAACCTAATTCTTTTCATTCGAAATCAACCGCTTTTTTTCTAGCGCAATCACATTAAGCCCTTTATCTTTCGCACGGACATAGTAGAGTAGCCGGTTAGCAATTCTGGTCTCTTATGCACGGGTTTCTGGTACACAAGTTGGTAACCCCTTTTCTTTCCCAGATTATAAGTCTCGGGGGATCGAACCGTAGTTCATCCTACCAAGTTCAGCACCAGATACCACTGAACAGGCTTAGAACTGGTTGTTACATCAGTTTTTGTAGGTACCGCAACTGTTGGATTAAATGACCTGGTGAGGGACACCTAACTTAATTAGTGCATTCCCTATTATATCTTGATGCTTATCATTTTTTTCTTTTTTTTTGGTTAGGACTAGTCACTTATATTCATCGGCTCCCCATGTAGTTTGTGGATAAGAAGGTGCTGACTGCTTGTGATACGGTGGGAGAACTGACTTGGGTGTTTTGCATTTTATCGCCAATGTTGCGGTTAGCAAGAGTCGCCACCAACTTTTCTTTTATCCAAAAGGAAAGGCTGAAAAGAACAGGAAAGACCTTTGAGATTATTTCTTTAGTTCGGGGGGTAGATTATGAAAAGGGAAGGTGTTAGCACCCTTTTCATCCATAGTTATCTATGGGCTCTTAGTTTCTTGCTAGATCACTTGCTTTTGTTTGAAAATGTGCTTTGTGTGGTTTTTGAAAGTATTTTGAAAAGGCGCCTTCATTTAGGAAAACTTTGTAATAGTTCTCTTTCGTAAGAACGTATACAAAGTGTTGGGCTTTTAAAATATTTCATGTTTGGAAAATGTTTTGAAAGTGTTTGTTTTGAAAGTGTTGGTGTTTGTTTTGAAAATAAATAAGGATGTTTGATTTGAAAATGAGCAAGGATGTTTGATTTGAAAATGAGAAATCAACTAGGAACAATCTACCTACTCAAAAGTCTTTGTTCATTTCTTCCTTTCCTTTGATATTGCTACCTTACCATTGATTTGGTAAGAAGCCTTATCTTTGGATGTAAAAGGGACAGGCGTGGGTCATCGTATAGCCATGATAGTAATGTTGTGAGATATCTTAGCATCTCTCTTTGAGGGACTAATATCATTTTGAAAGACAACATTGATAGCGTCATCGAGGGACTATGATCTTGTATTTTTTTTTGCTTTTTGCTAAGATATCCCACATGCATAACATGGCCATTTTTGTAAGGCAACAAAGCGGAATTACCCTAAAGGTGTAAGTGTGCAAGTGTGCTTGATTTACATGCATTATTTATCTTGAATTAGGGTTTGCTACTTGTTGATTTTAATCTTTCCATACAAACCCTAATTACTAGCATTTATATAAAGCGATAAATTGCGAAAAGTAAAATTACTACGCTATTACATCATTAGGGGAGGGGGTATACAAATTTACAAATGGGGATTTTGCAATAAAATTAAACCTAATTAACTATTACAACCATATTGAATAATGTACAAGAATTGAAAAATATAATGTACAAATGCAAATGGAAAAAAGAAATGATTTTGTTTGGTTTTTGTTAAGGGTTTTAACCTAATGATTAAAAAGGAAAAAAATGTAATTAAATATAAATAAAATTAAACCCAAATTAATTAAGAAAAGAAATTAGGTTAAAAAGTATTTTTTTAGGGTTTTTTTGTGGAAGGTTTTAAGTTAAATGGTAATAATATGAAAATTAATTAATTAAAAGAAAACCTACATTCTAAGTTAATTTTAAATAAAAAAAGAAAAATAATAATTAAACCCAAATCTAAATATTAATTAATTAAGAAATTAATTTATTAAGCAAATTATTTTTAATCTTTTTGTCTTTATAAATAAAATAAATAAGTGTAAAAAGAAATAAAACATTTTTGGATTTTTTATTAATAAAAATAATAATAATATTAATAATAAAAAAATATTAAAAATAAAATAAAAATAAAAATATAAAAATAAGTCAGGGGGTGAAAATTTAATTGGGGTGGTTTTGTAGTAAAAGTTGTTTTAAGTCTGGCCCAATAGGTTTTTTTTTATAAACAGAAACCAAGAAAATAAAAAAGTTAATGAGTTGTGTGATAGGCAGTAAGCAATGGGTATTGCTTAGCAAAGAAAGGACAAATCCCAAAGGTGAGGGCCCAAACACGCTGGATGCAAAACAAAAAGAAGCAAAAATATGAAAAAATAACAAAGTGGACGCTGGGGCTCGAACCCGGGTCCTAAAGGTGAAAGGCGCACGCTTCTACCACTGAGGTGGCTATACATCTGTTAACTTGTATCAAACCATAAATATATATTACAAATCAAGTCCATGGCTTGAACTTCATCTTCAACCTCACGCCCATCCAGACAACCCGTATCTTCCTCATTTCTCCATGAAAATTAAAATTGCAAACATGAAATTTGTTCCATTTTTTCTCACGAATCCAACCATGTAAATAACTAAAGCTATAAATCAAAGATGAATGATAATTTCGTTGGCCCTAATTTGAACCCTTAATTTTCCAGAAATTTCAATCTTAAAATTATCTAAGCTCAATCCATTTAAATGAAATCTATGGATATGTATAGTTCCAGGGCAATGATATCTACATTTTGTCTTTGAAAATGAAAGCCTAACAATGCCTAAATAATGAGATGAAAAGTCAAAAAACTCACCTTGCAGCTGGAGATCATGTTTTGAGTTAGAGCTTGATTCAAGTTGTTGTGATGATCATGTTAGCTTCCTCAAGTTCTCAGGAAGCTAATGCAATGATTATCTTGATTGGAGAGTGACTGAAATGGTCTGGAGAAGTCCACTTGCAATACTCTGTTTTTGGTTATGGAAGATGAAGAAGATGGTGTTACAGTTGGGAAACAAGGACATGGATGAGTTGTATTTGATGTAAGGAAGCTTTGAAAATTATTTTGAGGGAAAACACACAATGGAAATAGAAGATACAAGTTCAAGGTCAGAACTTGCACAAAAATGGAGTTTGTGTGCAATTTCTGGCTAGAGGGAGTTTGGGAGAATTTTCAGGCTTGAAAAATCGTGTCCTAAGTTGCATAATAGTGTCTCAATTTATAGGAAAAGGTTTTGAGATCTTGGGATGATCAGAAGTACAAGTTCACATGTTATGGCTCTTTGGCCTGTTTTTGAAGCAAGCTTGATACACATTATCCCAATGCATAGTACAAGGCTATCTAGAGTGGTTACAAGCTTTAAACATGTTTATCTGACTTTGTATGTTGAGTGTGTGCTGAACAAACAAGTTAGAAGCTCAAGACAAGTTGACTTTGTGATTAAAGCAACTTTTCAAGAATGGAATGGTAACTTTGTGCCATAAATGGAAATGCAACTTGGATAATGGCTCAAATGCTTGGACAATGGCTCTATCAGTTGTGTAAACATTCAATTATTGAGTGATTATCAAGTTTTAAGCCTGCAAAGCAATATTTGTACAACATGCTTGAAGATTGGATCAAGTGTTCTTCACAAATTTGCCTTGCAAAACAAGAATGAAACCCTAACTTCTTGCCTTCGATTCTCCTAGCTAAAGTATGATCTCAATGAGTTCTTGGAAATTTTGGAAAGCTTGTAACATCCTTTACAACCTCTATGCTGGACATTTTTGAAGATTCATCTTGGAACTATGTGAAAAATTACCATGAAGTTAGGTCAAAATCCTGCCTAAACTAGGGCAAAATTTCACTAAGTTTTTATTCAAGTTTCATGAACATGTTTTCTTAAAATCATAACTTGAAATCCATGCATTTCTAGAAAAAAGTTGTCTTCTACAATGTTTTATATCTCATTTAGATCTACAACTTTCATATTGGAAGTTTCCTTTGAATCATCTTGCATCTTGGGGGAATTTGGCTCAAAGTTATGAAAAAAAAAAGTAAATTTTCAACACATAGAAAAATTCTAAGTCTTGGAAATTTTGAATTTTCAAAATGGAATCTTGACTTCTTGATTTCTTGATGAAAAAGTTTCATATTTTGACATGTTTTGATGAATTATGATATTTGATACTTGATTTTGACCAAAAAGTCAAAGTTTGACTTTTCAGTGTACATTTGACTTTTTATCAGTTGACTGAAATTCAACTGTCATTCAATTAAGCTTGAGAAATGTTTTGAGCCATGCCATTAGGTCAAAATGAAGTATTTGAAACCTTGAGATCATAACTTAAACTAATCAACCATTTGCTAGGTCAAAAATCATAAATTGCACCTTCTCAATCAAAACACTAATTTTGGCCATTTTTCCCTTTTGATGATCTAATCAAATTTCTTGTGGAATTATGGTCCAAACTTGATCAAATGACATATATGAGTGTGATTGGTGGAAATAGAACTGACTGTTTTAAAGTTGGTTTGCGAAATGTCGCGGTAAGCAAGAGTCGCCACCGTCTTTTATGTTCTCCAACAAGGAAAGGACAAAAGCACAGCAAAATTCCTTTTCGAGATGTTTCTCGGTTCGGGAGGTAGATTTATAGAAAGGGAAGGTGTTAGCACCCTTTCTATCCGTGGTTATCCACGGGCTCTTAGGTACTTGCTCACTATGTTTTCAAAAATTGTTTTCTTTTCTTGTGTTTGTGTTTTTGAAAAAGTTTAGTTTGAAAACTTCTAGGTAACTCTTGTATCAGTCCTCAAGAGTGTATGAAGTATTTGTTTGAAAACTTTTTGAAAGTGTAGGTGCGAAAAGATTGTTTTGTTTTGAAAGAGCAAGTACCCAGGAGAAATCTACCTACTCTAAGGAATTAAGCTGTGTAAGAGTCCTTTAGACAGTACTATCCCACTATTGAGAAGTAGGTAGCACCGTCGTTGGAGTTATTCGGGTCAATTCGATTATATGGGACATGTGGTCACCAAAGCAATAGTAGGCGCCTTAGCGGTAACCCTAATGTCCTAGATCCTTTTTATCCGAGGCAACCATTTCGAGGCAACTGGATCTTTTAGACAGGAGGGCGACCTCTAAAACACCCTATACTTGATGACCATGTCGAGGCAACCAAGTGAGGCGTACCCTAGGAGTGGCATGTGCATGTGTGTCAAGTTTCATGTTAAATTGTCTTTGCATGCATCATTGTGAGCTACGATTGATTTTATTTTTCATACAAGTCTTGTCATGCATAATTAACAGTTAATAGTTGTGCGGAAAATAAATTGCGGAAAATTGAATCGACACTATTACAAGGCGTCGGGTATTTACATCGCCAAAAACATAACCCTTTGAAAATAAAGTGCGAGAAAATAAAGAAAGCGATAAAAGTCCTAATTATCTATTACATTCTCGGAAACAGTTACATAAATATGAATCAAAATAAGAATTAAAAATAAATATGCGCGCGAAAGAATTGAATCGGGTCGTCCTTAGGGTTTTGACCCTTTTTTGAGAAAAGAAAGAGATTTGGTCCTTTTTTTTTGCATTTAATTAAATATTAAACCTAATTTACTAATTAATTAATTAAAAAGAAAAAAAAATTATTTTTATGTTTTTTATGTTTTAATGAAAATAAAATAAACAAGGATTAAAATTGTCAAAAGAAAAACCCTAATTCTAGTTTATTTTTATTTATTGCAAAAAATAGTTAAATTTAACCTAATAAAAAAAAGGACTAAATTAATTAATTTACATTTATTTACAAAATAAAAGGGTGAGATTAATAATAATAGTAATAAATAAAATATTTACATTTTTTAATGGTCTGAATTTATTATGAAAATTAATTAAGTTAATTAAATAATAACAATATTAATAATAAAAATAATTAGTTAAAAGAAAATAAAAAGAAAAGCAATTAACCAGGGGGTGTTGACCCAATAATGGAGTTATGTTAGCAATTCCAGCCCATTAAGCTTCCAGGCCTGTTTGACTTCTGGGATTGTCTGCACGTTGCTTTGACTGGGAGTATGGTGGTCCTCCACTTTTTGACCATTGGATTGGTATTGTGAGACACATGGCATGATGTTGCTGGGAGCGCATGGTAGGACGTTGTTGGAAATCTGCATATAATCAGGTTATGAAAAATATGAACAAATATTGGGTGGACCTGGGAATCGAACCCAGGTCCCAATGGCTGCATGCCAGCACGTCTTCCACTAGGCCATCTGAACGCATTTGTTAATAGAATAAACAACAAATATAATATTTGAAAACAATCCATATGCTTGGAAAGAGAAAAAATAACTCGCGTGTTTTGAATGAACCAATCATGAACCAACACGTCCTTCGTCTTCCCCAGATCCCCTGTAAAACAAAGTTAAATAGCGGGGGTTTTTAACCCCCACAACCTGCATCCACGAATAATAGCGATTAGGCGTACGCTAAATATAAATTATTCGCAAGGGTAGCTTTATGTTCGTCTGGACACAACGATCTCAACCATAGGTCTTATGAAGCTTAATTTTTCCTAGGCTGTAAAGCCCCAATTCGAGACCTCAAGAACCCTAAAATCCTCCAATGGTAATTTATGATTCTGCGTGTTATAATGCAATTAACCTATGCCATTAGTTTCCTGTGGTCTTTAACAATACAAAACAAGCAAAAAATCACATCAAATGCTTATGAATTATGAGTTTCAATTATGAGAAAGATATTCAAACCGTGGGTCTGTGTAGATTGATTTCTTGAGCTTAGGCGTATGGTTTTGATTGCCATGTGTCCCTGAGAGTTCCAGCAACGTGTTAGAAACAACCAAATGCTTTGAATTAGCCTGGAACTAGGAAAGCAGTTTTCAAGTTTCTTCTTGATTTTTTCAATGTTTCATATGGATTTCTGCAGCAATTCTCACGTGTGAGGCATTAGGTTTAGGTTCTGCATATATAGTAGAATGGATTTAGGTTAAATCTTGGCCAAGAAATCCATGGAATTATGGTTTGTATATTTGATTGAAAATCAAATATTTTTCAATCTTTTTGATTGAAAAATCTTGCCAAACTTGGAGATCCTTGTCCCCTTGATGTGCACACGAAATCTCCAGCATATATTGGTCATCTTTGCTTCACCAAAAGATTGAAAAACCATATCTTGATATTTTCCTACAATTAAATGAATTAAATGAATTAATATTGATTAAAAATTCAATTAATTATTAAAAAATAAGAAAATAATTCAATGTAAGCTTGATGGGTCGTGCATAGGCCTTGTACAAAGTTTCAAGAAGAAATTTGAGGCCCATTAGCAAAAATGATGTGTTCTGAGCAAAGTTGACTTTTGCAAATTCACAAAAATTTCCCAACTTCTCCAATGCATATCTTGCTCAATTTTGATCATATGAACATGTTCTTGGACATTTTGGAAAGTTCTTGAAGTCCTCTAACCAATTCCTTTGGTACCAAGTCATTTGGATTTACCAATCTCAAGTTATGGTCTTTGACTTAAAGTGCATTTTGGTTGACTTTTGAAATTGACCTATAATGTAGAAATTGATACCTTTTTGTGAGAGCCTTTCTTGGACTTGGAATGTGAAGATGAATTGTAGGAAATGTCATCCCCTTCAAAATGAGCATTGGATGGGATTTTTATTATGAACCATGAAAAAGTTATGCCCTGGTCAAGATACAGTTGACTTTTCTGCTGTCCAAAAATAGTAACTTTTGCATCTTTGATGATTTTTGAGCCATGCTTGAGGAATCATGATCAAGGCTTGATCAAATGATGATTGTGTGCTCAAAATGAGATGTTGACCAAAATTTTTGACTTTTGACTGTAAAATGACCATTTTGCCCCTGCAGTTGACTGTGAAGCAAATGAAGCTTTTGACTGTGCAATTTGACATTGTGAGTCTTGAGACTTGACATGTAGATGCTTGACAATGCATATAGACCTATGGGACTTGATTGAGCCATTGAAAACCTCAAATTCCTTGAGAGAACCAAAACCCTAATTTTGACTGGCTTAGGAGGCATTTGGACTGTGCAATCTTTGAGAAGTCTTGAACCAATTGAAGATGATTCTTGATAAATCTTGAGGAATATGGGAGGGAAAAGTTTGGGGTACAACAGTTGCCCTGTTCAATCTTCTTAAACCTGAGGATGTAGATTGGCTTGCATGCCTTTCGTGATCCGAAGGTGGAAGATGATTGAACACTAGAGTGCCCAAAAAATTGCACTCGTATAGTGTAGTATCAGCAATGTGATGTCGGGAATGGGCTTACAGATGCCATTTGGAGATATGATGGATAGGAGGATGGGCTTATAGATGCCATCTGGAGATGAGACAGAATCTTGTCGGGGGATGGGCTTATAGATGCCATCTGGAGATTGTTGATAGGTAGTTTGAGAGAGCGACAGAATGATATCCGAATCTGAATCGTATTTGAACTGTATCTGGGATCTGGATAAGTGACCGAATGAATTCCGTATCTGGAGTATATCTGCACTTGAAGTTGATAGTTGAATCTAAATGCGAAATAGAATGGCTTCTGTGTCTGGAGCATATCTAGTCTGTGTCTAATTACTGACGTCTGAACGAATAGTAGAATGACCGCCGTGTCAGGGGTATATCCATACTACATCTGAATGAGTGGCAGATTGTCATCCAAATCTGGATCGTATCTGGACTGTCTTTTGAATGAATCTGGACTAAACAATAGAATAACATCCGGGTCTGGAGCATCTCTTAGTTATCTTTAGAAGTTGGAATCTGAATAAGCAATAGAATAGCGTCCGGGTCAGGAGCGTCCCTAAGCCATCTCTGAAAAGAAACTCTGAATAAGCAAAAGAATAGCATCTGGATCTGGAGCATCTCTAAGCTATCTCTGAGAAGAAACTTTGAATAAGCAAAAGAATAGCATCCGAATCTGGAGCATCTCTAAACCATTTATGGGAAGAAACTCTGAATAAGCAATAGAATAGCATCCGGATCTGGAGCATCTCTAAGCTATCTCTAGGAAGAACTGTGAATAAGCAAAAGAATAGCATCCGGGTCTGGAGCATCTCTAAGCTATTTCTGGGAAGAAACTCTGAATAAGCAACAGAATAGCATCCGAATCTGGAGCATCTCTAAGCTATCTCTGAATAAGTAAAAGAATAGCATCCGGATCTGGAGCATCTCTAAGCTATCTCTGAGAAGAAACTTCAATGTAGATAACTTTCCTGTCTGGTTTCAGGTATAGATCTATAATCAATCACTCACAGATATGCTCTGGCTAGATACAGGTATCGAATCTAGAACTAGTCGTCTACAAATATTCCCTGGCTAGATACAGGTATCGAATCTGGAACTTCAAAAGGTTGATCGAGATAGCTTTCCTGGCTGGATATAGGCGTAGACCTCTGACCTGAGAATGAAATATAATTTCCTGGCCTGTTACAGGGGTTGATCTTCAAATTCTTCATGCAAATATGCCCTGGCTAGATACAAGTATCGAATCTACAATCAATCGTCCACAGATATGCCCTGGCTAGATACAGGTATCGAATCTGGAACTAGAGGTTGATGGTAATCATCTTTGGATTGACCTTTTCCTGAAAAGGCAAAACGTTAGTTGTATGCAATGTCATGATGTATGAAATGCATGATGTCATGATGTTCTCAAAAATAAATGAGATCGTGTAGTATGCACTTTATCATGTATGTAAGCAGGATGTATGAAATGTGAAATGTCTACGAATGTATTTTCGTCTAGGAAAATAAATCCTTGACGAATGCCGGGAGCTTGTTGAATCCTGGGCTGATGTTTGAAGAGTAGAGTTCTCCGTTTCCGTTGGGGATGATGGTTGCAAGAATAAATCGGTAGGAGAAGATGACTCTGTTGGGGAATACACTTGTTAGAGAGATTACTCTGCGGGGAATTACTCTGTGGGAAGAGATACTTCGCTGAGATTTTAATGAGAACTCCGCTGGGGATTCCATTGATAAGTTATGTTGGGGAATTTGATGAACTCCGCTGGGGGATAGGAAGAACTTCACCGAGGACGATCTTTCCGTGGTAATTAGCTGAGGATAACCCAGTTAGCCCCTGGTGGGGAATAACCTTTTAACATGGTCGGGGAGAGATATGTACTCTGCAAGGGATAAGCTTCCAGAATCTACTGGGGATAAGCTTCCAGAATCTACTGGGGAGATTGATTCAACTCTCCTGGGGAAACTTTTGGACTGTACTGGGGAGATTGATTCCACTAGGGTGTCTGTATTCCGCTGGGGAACAATCTTATATTTCCGTCGAGGAATATTAAGACTGCCGGGGATGCTTGCTTAGGAACATATGTATACTCCGCTGGGGAATATTGAGATCTTCTGGGGATATCCAACTTCCTTAAGGCTGACAGTAGACTAACTCTGCTTGGGGAGAGTATCGCTGACTTGCTAGGGATACTGTGCCTTTTTGGGGCTGATGGGAGACCAACTCTGCTTGGGGAGAGTATTTGTTGATTTGTCTTACTCTGCGGGGAGTGAAGGTATCCTGGTTATATTCTTCAGCTGAATCAACCTTTGTACCTGGTGGACCGAGCAGCTTGTACAGTTCGGACAATTCCTATTGCCCCAGTTTTTGCGGGAGAAGGTGCCTGTGGAGGTGCTTGATGACTGCCGGTTTGACAAATCTTCTTCTGGTAGGAAAGTGATGAGATGATAGGACATAGTCGTACGCTTTGATCCCTAACTTTTGCCTGGACCGCCCTTTCGGGTTTCCAGTCCACCGGGATACCCATTTTTGCCCAAGCCGCCTTTTCAGGTTTTCGACTTGCCGGGTGTACAAATTTTTTTCATTTCATCCCTTATTTTTGCCCGAACCCTTTTGGTTTGCCGGGAAGCCCTTATTTTTCCCTAGGTGTGTCAACCTAGCGGGTCTTTGATTATGCATAGTATTTTCTCGACTATGTCCACGTTCTCAGAGCGCAGGGAGTTGTCACTGTCAATAGTGTTGTATTGCCATACTACCAGAAGATGTTTGATCGTGCAAGATTCGTCGCTGGAATTCATGCCCAATGCCCCAAGTGACTCAGACGAATATTTTCCCCTGGCTGTTTGGCATTTGAGAGATTCTCTGAATCTTGACTTAACTGCCCCAGATGATGGATAATGATCATGCCATGCCCCTTGCTTGGAAGTGCTTCTGTTCACTAGATATTCTTCGTGCGAATTTCTCTGTTGTTCGAACAAATAGTCATATGCAAACAATGTTATTTTAAGAATGCAAAGCTTATGTCTGTCTTGAAATTTTTTTTTTTGAAAATGCATTTTTTGTAACATGTGATGTCAACTCAGTATTTTAAAGTAAGCCTTAAGGAGTCAGGATACCTTTTGTAACAGTATGCTTTTGAACTAACCCATGCTTCAGCTAGGACTTTTAAGGGTTGTAACGTGGCCTGGTTCACGGTTTAAGAAACAAAGGATAAAGGCTCAAATTTTATTTGTATCCACCCGCTCTTCGTGATGTTCTTCAATCCTAAACTCAGCTAATCGTGCATTAGACCTTGTTTGAGTCTTTGCTCTGATATTCCGGTGATGGTTCGGATACTGATAGTTTATTTTGAATAGGTAGTCATTTCTTTTTTGTTGAGGGTTTGTAGGACCTCTTTCTTTTCGATTTTATTATCCCTATCTTTTGCCTGAACTGTTTCTTTTGTGATTACAGTCAGCGGGATGCCCCAGTTTTGTAAGTCTCCTTCATAGGTTTTAACTTATTGGGCTTTCGTTTTTTTTCTTTTTTCTGAGAGATAATGACTGCCTGTCTTTATGATTATAGGAACCATCACTGTCTCTTGTTTTGGAAGGACTCTGTTGATGCCATTCATTGTGCACCTGGATCAACTGAGAAAACTACCCTGCCCCAGGTTATAATTAAGGGTTTTAATTTTTTTTTGCGAAAAGAAAAACTCCAACTTCTTTGGCTCGAAGGGGTTAATGAGGGATTATCTTCCTTATAAGTCCACTGTTTAGGATTGGAAACAATGCCTGTACCTCATCAGCGGGGTCTGTTCAAAAGCATAAATATCGTGGTATCGTTTTCGTCATCCTCCCTCAAAAGGCTTAGAATTATTAATCGAGCGTTAATCATCACAAGTATGAAAGAAATTTGAATATAGTGAATACGAATGGATGGATTCAAAACAGACATATGCAATGCATTGATATAATAAAAAAGTTTGCCATGATAATAATTGTTTGAATAAGCAAGGAAAAATATAACTTGAGAATTCAAATGAACAAAAGTTTCTTAGTTTGAACTAGTCATCTCAGATGGAGAATTCTCAGCGGAAGATTTTCATCTCGCCATCCGGCATGAACTCCAGCACCTTTCCGTCAATCAGGTCTTGGATCTTGTTCTTCATAGACCAACAGTCGTCGGTGTCATGTCCTGGACTGCCAGAGTGGTATGCACACCTTTCATCAGGGTTATACTTTGTGGAGGTTGTGTTAGGATTCTTAGGAGGGTCCTTTAAAACAACCAGATTGACCTCCAACAAGCGTTTCAGTATGAACGATGATGGTATATCAGTCTCAGAGAAATGTCTTCCGGACGTATTTCGCTTACGCCGATTACCCTGCTGATGCTGGCGAGGTTGATGCTGGGCTAGTGACCCTGAAGAAAACTGAGGAGATTTTCCCTTGCCTTCTTGCCCCAAAGGTGGTTGGACGATGATTTGATCTTCAACTCTAGTTGTTAGCCCCACTTGGTTATTTTGAAGCAGCTTGTTGAAGAGGACCCTGAGCTCTTCTTATCTTTGAGCTAAGTCTTGAATGAGAGTCATCTGCCCCAGCATCTGGGTTCTCATTGTATCCACCTCATCTTGCAGAGGTTTCAGCCGTTCGTCCTTATCATCCTCAGAACTGTTCCTGACCAAAGTCCCCATGAGGAGTGTTCTCAACTCTTCCTGCCCCTTGGATAGGTTTAGGAGGATTTCCCTGAACCGAGTCTCTTGAGCATGAAGATCCTGGTTGTCTTGTTGGGAAGCCATTGCTGAAATAAACAGCGAAGAAGGTAAGTGACCTGTAACAAGGGTACCTGTTATGCAATGATATGTATGATATATGTATGCAATGTTTTCAAGGATCTCGCGGGGTAAACAAGAAAATTGTTAGAATTTGAATTTGGTAGCTTGATTGAAGGAACTTCATGTTGTTGAGAGTCCTTCTTCAAGAGTTAAGGCTCACCATATTGAGTGGGTCATAGCCCCTGACTCAAGTTATCATGTTTTGATCTCTGAACAACCTTGGCTAGAGGAAAATAAATCCCCTTTGCCCCTTGCTAGACATTTGGTTCATCATGACCTGCATCACAAACCTTTGAGATCCTTGAAATGGTTAGTCTTTATGCAGGATGTATGCGATGGTATGATGGTATGATGTTATGCTATGCGTGGAGTGATGTAAGTAAACCCTGTTATAAGTCCCGATCAAGGACTATAAACAAAACCTGCAAAAACTCATGTGTCAGATAAGAATATGCAAGTAGTTCAAGTTTTAAGGCACACAAGTCACAGCAGAAAGCCTTAGAGTTTAGGCCAGCATGAAGTTTAGGTACTACCCTCTTTCAGTTTCGTTGGTTAAGACCTGTCCTAGAAAATAGTAACCGGGTTCTAGAGGATCTCAATATCACTGACTACCCTCAATCGGTCATAACTCCATCTTCGCAATCTTTTCTTGCAGCCGGAACCATCGCGAGAGTTTAGCCTCAATGAGTGTAGCATACTGCTATTGTTCTATGGCCAAGTTGGGTCAATTTAAGGTTCTAAGGTCGGTTGGTGCTTAATGACTCCTCAGAAGACCCATATTCTCCTCGTTCCAACACAAGGGATATCGGTACAGACCAAGGTGTCACACCAATATAGCTACTGCTTCACCCGTGTCGGTCTACGCCGGACAGGTCCCTCACAACTTATTGCTACCTAAAGGGTATTCCCCAGATCCGAGTTAGGATCTATGAAACTTCGATGCAAGCCCACAAATATAAAAGCAAACAAGGCATACAATTGAAAACATAAGAGTGGTCTAATCCTAAGGTACACCTTACTTATTTGTTCCCCAGCAGAGTCGCCAGTTCTGTGATCGGTGGAAATATAACTGACTGTTTTAAAGCTGGTTCGCGAAATGTCACGGTAAGCAAGAGTCGCCACCGTCTTTTATGTTCTCCAACAAGGAAAGGACAAAAGCACAGCAAAATTCCTTTTCGAGATGTTTCTCAGTTCGGGAGGTAGATTTATAGAAAGGGAAGGTGTTAGCACCCTTTCTATCAGTGGTTATCCACGGGCTCTTAGGTACTTGCTCACTATGTTTTCAAAAATTGTTTGCTTTTCTTGTGTTTGTGGGTTTTGAAAAAGTTTAGTTTGAAAACTTCTAGTTAACTCTTGTATCAGTCCTCAAGAGTGTATGAAGTATTTGTTTGAAAACTTTTTGAAAGTGTAGGTGCAAAAAGATTGTTTTGTTTTGAAAGAGCAAGTACCCAGGAGAAATCTACCTACTCTAAGGAATTAAGCTGTGTAAGAGTCCTTTAGACAGTACTATCCCACTATTGAGAAGTAGGTAGCACCGTCGTTGGAGTTATTCGGGTCAATTCAATTATATGGGACATGTGGTCACCAAAGCAATAGTAGGACGCCTTAGCGGTAACCCTAATGTCCTAGATCCTTTTTATCCAAGGCAACTGTTTCGAGGCAGCTGGATCTTTTAGACAGGAGGGCGACCTCTAAAACACCCTATACTTGATGACTACGTCGAGGCAACCAATTGAGGCGTACCCTAGGAGTGGCATGTGCATGTGTGTCAAGTTTCATGTTAAATTGTCTTTGCATGCATCATTGTGAGCTACGATTTATTTTATTTTTCATACAAGTCTTGTCATGCATAATTAACAGTTAATAGTTGTGCGGAAAATAAATTTCGGAAAATTGAATCTACGCTGTTACAAGGCGTCAGGTATTTACATCGCCAAAAACATAACCCTTTGAAAATAAAGTGCGAGAAAATAAAGAAAGCGATAAAAGTCCTAATTATCTATTACATTCTCGGAAACAGTTACATAAATATGAATCAAAATAAGAATTAAAAATAAATATGCGCGCGAAAGAATTGAATCGGGACGTCCTTAGGGTTTTGACCCTTTTTTGAGAAAAGAAAGAGATTTGGTCCTTTTTTTTGCATTTAATTAAATATTAAATCTAATTTACTAATTAATTAATTAAAAAGAAAAAAAAGTATTTTTATGTTTTTTATGTTTTAATGAAAATAAAATAAACAGGGATTAAAATTGTCAAAAGAAAAACCCTAATTCTAGTATATTTTCATTTATTGCAAAAAATAGTTAAATTTAACCTAATAAAAAAAGGACTAAATTGATTAATTTACATTTATTTACAAAATAAAAGGGTGAAATTAATAATAATAGTAATAAATAAAATATTTACATTTTTTAATGGTCTGAATTTATTATGAAAATTAATTAAGTTAATTAAATAATAATAATATTAATAATAAAAATAATTAGTTAAAAGAAAATAAAAAGAAAAGCAATTAACCAGGGGGGGTGTTGACCCAATAATGGAGTTATGTTAGCAATTCCAGCCCATTAAGCTTCCAGGCCTGTTTGACTTCTGGGATTGTCTGCACGTTGCTTTGACTGGGAGTATGGTGGTCATCAATTTTTTGACCATTGGATTGGTATTGTGAGACACATGGCATGATGTTGCTGGGAGCGTATGGTAGGACGCTGTTGGAAATCTGCATATAATCAGGTTATGAAAAATATGAACAAATATTGGGTGGACCTGGGAATCGAACCCAGGTCCCAATGGTTGCATGCCAGCACGTCTTCCACTAGGCCATCTGAACGCATTTGTTAATAGAATAAACAACAAATATAATATTTTAAAGCAATCCATATGCTTGGAAAGAGAAAAAATAACACGCGTGTTTTGAATGAACCAATCATGAACCAACACGTCCTTCGTCTTCCCCAGATCCCCTGTAAAACAAAGTTAAATAGCGGGGGTTTTTTAACCCCCACAACCTGCATCCACGAATAATAGAGATTAGGCGTACGCTAAATATAAATTATTCGCGAGGGTAGCTTTATGTTCGTCTGGACACAACGATCTCAACCATAGGTCTTATGAAGCTTAACTTTTCCTGGGTTGTAAAGCCCCAATTCGAGACCTCAAGAACCCTAAAATCCTCCAATGGTAATTTATGATTCTGCGTGTTATAATGCAATTAACCTATGCCATTAGTTTCCTGTGGTCTTTAACAATACAAAAAAAGCAAAAAATCACATCAAATGCTTATGAATTATGAGTTTCGATTATGGGAAAGATATGCAAACCGTGGGTCTGTGTAGATTGATTTCTTGAGCTTAGGCGTATGGTTTTGATTGCAATGTGTCCCTTAGAGTTCCGGCAACGTGTTAGAAACAACCAAACACTTTGAATTAGCCTGGAACTAGGAAAGCAGTTTTCAAGTTTCTTCTTGATTTTTTCAATGTTGCATATGGCTTTCTGCAGCAATTCTCACGTGTGAGGCATTAGGTTTAGGTTCTGAATATATAGTAGAATAGATTTAGGTTAAATCTTGGCCAAGAAATCCATGGAATTATGGTTTGTATATTTGATTGAAAATCAAATATTTTTCAATCTTTTTGATTGAAAAATCTTTCCAAACTTGGAGATCCTTGTCCCCTTGATGTGCACACGAAATCTCCAGCATATATTGGTCATCTTTGCTTCACCAAAAGATTGAAAAACCATATCTTGATGTTTTCCTACAATTAAATGAATTAATATTGATTAAAAATTCAATTAATTAATAAAAAATAAGAAAATAATTCAATGTAAGCTTGATGGGTCGTGCATAGGCCTTGGACAAAGTTTCAAGAAGAAATTTGAGGCCCATTAGTAAAAATGATGTGTTTTGAGCAAAGTTGACTTTTGCAAATTCACAAAAATTTCCCAACTTCTCCAATGCATATCTTGCTCAATTTTGATCATATGAACATGTTCTTGGACATTTTGGAACGGTATTGAAGTCCTCTAACCAATGCCTTTGGTCCCATGTCATTTGGATTTACCAATCTCAAGTTATGGTCTTTGACTTAAAGTGCATTTTTGTTGACTTTTGAAATGGACCTATAATGTAGAAATTGATAACTTTTTGTGAGAGCCTTTCTTGGACTTGGAATGTGAAGATGAATTGTAGGAAATGTCATCCCCTTCAAAATGAGCATTATATGGGATTTTTCTGATGAACCATGAAAAAGTAATGCCCTGGTCAAGATACAGTTGACTTTTCTACTGTCCAAAAATAGTAACTTTTGCATCTTTGATGATTTTTGAGCCATGCTTGAGGAATCATGATCAAGGATTGATCAAATGATGATTGTGTGCTCAAAATGAGATGTTGACCAAAATTTTTGACTTTTGACTGTAAAATGACCATTTTCCCCTGCAGTTGACTGTGAAGCAAATGAAGCTTTTGACTGTGCAATTTGACATTGTGAGTTTTGAGACTTGACATGTAGATGCTTGACAATTCATATAGGCCTATGGGACTTGATTGAGCCATTGAAAACCTCAAATTTATTGAGAGAACCAAAACCCTAATTTTGACTGGCTTAGGAGGCATTTGGATTGTGCAATCTTTGAGAAGTCTTGAACCAATTGAAGATGATTCTTGATAAATCTTGAGGAATACGGGAGGGCAAATTTTGGGGTACAACAATGAGTTTATAATGTTGATATGATTCAAAAATTATGATGTTTGACTAT